>OW119927.1:3540497-5035497 GCA_933210815.1 Meta bourneti | reverse complement strand
TATCTTTCTATCGACCTTTGAGCCGTAATTGACCTCTATCAATGTTACGACCACTGCCTTACACCCTCTGAGTAGTGTAACGTCATAGCGTCTATCCTAACCGGGTTAGGGTCTCTGAAGTTCCTATCTCCTTAGTATCCTCGCTTTTAAACCTTGAGCCATAAAACCCTAAATCCAATCCAATCCTCCTAAGTATCCTTGATGCTTGCGCCTGCTGATGTCATCGGTTCGAATAGAACTGAAAATCAATTAGCATTCCGAACCCGTCTGGTTGAGATGTCTCCGTGGCAATTCGATGATTTTTATGAAAGTATTTTGGTTTGCTTTACGCGCTTCCAATATTAAACCCTTATAAACAGTCTGTGCAAAAAGAAATGTCATTTTTAATTTCCAAAGAGACATTTTGGATTTTGGTTAGGGTCTTAAAAAAAGTATTGGAAAGACAAACCTTTCCCGGCTATCTTGGCGAAGTACTTCCTGTGATCGGAGTAGGACTCGAACACGGAAGCGAGCAGCTGCCGGATCCGGAACTCGAGACTGGCGAAGGGTCCCTTGTGTCCGGTCGGGATGTCCCCGTTCCACAGCTCCTCCCACGAATCGCCGTTGAAGAAGTTGAACTTGAAGTCGTCCGGGATCCGGTTCTCCCACTCTGAGAGCAGGTGCTGCACCCTCAGGGTGTCCCTCCGACCCTCCTCCTGGAGGTCCGTCGAACTCTCCAGGTGGATCAGGAAGGATCTGCTCTCCACCACCTCGTCCCGAGATTCTTCGAAGAGACGGAGGACGTCTTCAAAAACTGAAACGAGACATTGTCCGTGAGACACATTGCCGATGCGTACACCACTGATATCTTGTGTCGCGTATTCTTCTAATGGTAATCCCATTTTATAGGTAGGTAATCAACGTCGCACTGGCGCAACACAACGGGTTATTCTATTTTATAGGAACAATGCCAGGTTGGTTGGTTTGGGTTTTATGGCGCAGGGTCCAGTAGCGGACGAGCTGATCCAAGCTCAAGATTAAGCTCTACCCAACAACCAATAGTTAAAAATCCAAAAATTCTATGTGATAATGAACAGTGCTATTTACATTTTTTATATAAAGCTAACAATTAAAAAGGATGAAAACTATATATAAGAATGATATATTTTTTGTTGAAAAAATGCAGTTTTAAAGGGTCATTCATGAAATGTGCAAGCTAAAATATTTCCTGTAAAAGCAATACTTAAGATGGGGAATAATACTAATATGAAAAGGAATTGAAAAATGATGTGTTATAGCAGTGGTGTAAATAAAAAAAACCGAGCATTGTAAGAAGATGAGAAGCGATGAATGCGGAGGATGACCCAACAAGTCTGAAGTCTTGAATTGTTAAAAAATTGAAGGGGAGGTAAAAGCGTTTAAGACGAGGGCAAGAAGTTAAAATATTATGTATGGTAAGAGGTTGTTGGGGGGCAATGATGGAGGGGGCATTTTAACCAATTAAAAGACGTCGATGTGTTCGAAGAATGCCAGATGTAAAAATGATTTTACCCTGCAAGTGGTTTCGTCGAGATGTCTTGTCCATCAAGGAATGGTATAGGTATTTTTAATTAACCTCGCACTCTGGAGCAACACAACGGATTGCGAGTTTGAATTTCGATTAAACCAAAGACCGTCGTGTACATGGGGGCTGGTGTACGTTAAATCTGTCGCGACCTCAAATATCCTCACGCGATGTGGAATGGGGTGCCAGCTCAGGTGTTGATCTCGTCATCTGACCGTGATGACGATCTTTCCCTTCGGGATGGATCCCGGACAGTCTCTAATGGTCCGTTGTGCTGCTCCAGTGCGACGTTGATTTAACAAATATTTTTGAAGGAAGGTGGTTAAAGTGTTTTTTTGGGAGGAAAAGTTTCAATTTTAAGCAATTCGGTTTTCCAGTTTCAATTTTGTCCTTGCCACAGACGTATTTTCCAGTACCATGCGCGTTAAGTGAATTTATTGCCGTACCCGCCACATCCTTAAACTAGAACGCTTCAGGTTGGTTGGTTTTGGAGTTCATATGGCGCAAAGGTACGATCATATTTGACCATACTGCGCCAGACACAAGACATACAATATCAAGTAGACACAATATGAAAGGTTTTACTGACACAGAAGAGAGAAATACACCTAGGGAGAAATGCACTTGGTAGGAATCGAACCTGTGCCGCCTACAACTCGAAGATTGCTAGCATAGTGGGCATACCCACTGAGCTACGACAAGGACAACTCCTAATTTTGAACTACGGTCAGATGGCGAGGTCAACACATGAGCTGGCAACCCTCTCTCCAAACTTCCACGCTAACGTGAGGCTGGAGATTAAAGCCCTGCGGGGGCATGGGCATGCAACCAATTCAACTATAAATCAAAGCACGGCCGTACCTGAGGTGAGGTAAGTGTCTCTCGCTTTGGCGTCGAAGGCAGCTTCAAGGGTTTCCAAGATCTTCTCCATATGCTCTCGGATGTCGGCCTGCAACCTGTAGCACGTCCGGAGCGCGTTGACGTCGGCGATGTAGGCGCAGTGGATGAACTCTCGGCTGTCGACAGAGGACATGCGGCTGACGGCCGCATCGAAGTCGGCCTGCTGGATGACATCGGGCGGCTGCAGGTGGGTCTCCGGGTGTCCGAAGATGGTCTGCAAGGGAACACTAAATGAGCAGCCTTACGCTTTCAAATTTCTGCGATACATGTTCACTGCACTCTAATAATCACACAGGGTTTCTACCAAAGAGAGATACACTTATCAATTCTTTCCGAAGATTTCAACCGACCGTATCTACCAGAACTCAAAGCTGGTACAATTTTTCGCAGGCCATGAACCATTTCCGGTATATTTAGAACGTTTCCATCTCAAACCAAGTGCACTGTGCATCTATGGCCGAGAAGGTGATCTCCTTTTTGACTATGATCTCACAAGTCCGTGGCCATTTGGCGAAACCTTCGCTACAAAACTACTCTCATTGGTGCCAAAGTACTGCGAAGAATAGACACTGCCACCACAAAATCCTTAAAGTGATGGAATTTCTTACCTCCAACATTGATTATATGTGAGAGACCTGAGAAGTTCTCGAAATAACCGAGCTTTTCTTACGAAATTAGTATATCTGTATTTTATTGTTTTTTAGACGTTTTGCTCTCAGAAATGTTTTTTCTCTTCTGAATACGTATCCTTGTTCATTGTGTATTGTTTCCGTTTATTGTATATGGATTATATTGTTATTATTATTTTGTTCTATGTAAATTTAACAAATTTCGTAATCCTTGTCTTACGTTATATTTTTTTTGTGCTTACATATTTTGCCCTTAACTTAACTTTTGTTTTTCATGTGTATTATCTTGAATGTTTTATGTCTATAGTAGATTTCTTTGCTCTCCCTAATCCCGAAACTCCTCCGTAAGGCGGACTAAAGCTGCACAGGTGAAACAGTGTCCGCCTACGGCTTCCAATCCAATCCAATCACACAGGGTTGGTAAATCTCTTAAAAGGATATTTACTTCAATTTGCAGCAGTTTCGATATAGCGCTCACTTTATTCTGAGCTCGGGAGAAGGGGTTGCGGTAGCCCAGTTGGCAGAACAGCGGTTTAGCAACAGGAGGATTGCGAGTTCGAAACTAGGTCTAGCCAAAGACCGTCGTGTACAAGGGGGAGGCTTGGTGTATGTTATATCTGTCATGGCCTCGAATGTCCTCAAGTTGGCGTGGTGTGGAAGTTTGGAGAATGGGGTGCTATCTCAGGTGTTGACCTCGTCATCTGGTTCAAAATGACGTGGATTGAATTGGATTTTGGGGTTTTATGGCGCAAGGTCTCAAAATGACGTCGTGTTGTCCTCGGTAATAATATTGGTATTTCTAATTAACGTCGCCCTGAAGCAACACAACCGGGCTATTGGCGACGATCCGGGAAACCCGAAGGGAAAGACGCCAGGTAATTTTGAACCACGGTCAGATGACGAGGTGACACCTGAGCTGGCACCCCACTCCCCAAACTTCCACACCACGCCAACGTGTTGACATTGGAGGCCACGGCAGATGGAACGTGCACCAGCCCCCTTTGTGTACAACGGTCTTAGGTTGAATTCGAACTCGCAACCCTCCGGTTGCTAATCCGTTACTCTTCCAACCGGGCTACCACGGCCCTTAAAAATATTGGAGCTACAAATTTAATGTTCGCGCCGTGCGTATCTGCGTGATTTTGTTGGCGCTGCTGCTTAATTGGCGTAACTTTTCATGTATTTGGCGAGCGCCAAGGACATCGCCAACTTGACGCGATAAGACGATATCGCTACCGTTCCGTTCCAGGCACAATTCTTTGTGTACTTCGGATAGTATGTCTTTCTTTGTACTTAGGATGATACAGCAATCAATGTAAATAGACGTAATTACAGTCCACTGAGTTTTTATCTCTCCACACACCTTCAAAGCAATTGCGGAACTAGAGCTAAACATTGTAAATTAAAATAAAACTTGTTTTACTGTAACTAAAAAATCCTTTACAATTTAACGGTAGTATATTCATTTCCTTTTTATAGGTTAGAAAAGTAAAAAATGATACCATAAAAACGTTAAATTGAATATATATATAATTCAATAATACAAAACATTGAGAAATTTAGAAATTTGAATTTAAGAGTACCAAGAAAATTTGGAAAAAAATGAAGAACTGATGGTGGATGATTGCGTCATCAGGGAGGAGCCTGACCCAGTCAACACAATATGGTGTTTTCTACGTGTAGGTGGCAGTTCACCAAAAGTAACCCCCACACCCCCTCCAAATACCACAAGTAGAAAGACAAAACTAGAAAAGCAAAACAGGGAAAAGGTCAAATAGGTTGAGAATTCCAGGCAACACGGAACATCCAAGGAAAAAACCCTAAGAAAGATGAGTTGCCCTCACCTGCCATAACTCGCTACTAAAAGTGTACCAAAAAAGCGCCTAGAGCGTGCGTTGTCCCAAAACGAGGCGTACGATACAGCTGTACCTATCTCAGTAAGCATTCATTCCACGATCATTCATTCGAAACTGAAAGTTTTCTTACCATTGTTATTACTGTTTCGTTTTTCAGTAGATCGGTGACGAATTTCTCAATCAGTTCCCTATAGTCATGGCCGCAGGGAACGGGGCGGTGCCCGAAGAGGTAGATGTTGAGGGCGGCGTCGTTCTCGAAGGAATACGATTTCAAAGACGAGAACAGCGAGGTTCCCATTTCTTCAAAAAATCGCAAGCCATCTGTAAACAGGTGAACAAATATTAAGTTCCAGCAAAGAAAGACGGAAATTCAATGTGTAACATATCCTGTGAAAAAAAGTTGCGATGCCGAATCTCCTGTTGGACACATTTCTGAGAATTGGTTGGTTTGTATGGTGCAAGGATCAGATCTGGTCAAGCTGCGCCATATTGTTTCATATATATACACCGCGAGTTATGACGTCACGTCATGACTAACATCTAAGGGAATTTTCCCGCCTTTAAGAATGAAGCTTCTCCAATGTTCACGTTAAGATGTGTCGCGCTGTGCTCCTCGGAGCTTCTGTTTTCGTTTATTATGTCCATCTCACATCACCCCCGTCCCTAGATATTTTCCTAAAATCTCTTTTGTAAAAATCCCCTATAGACCCCTTGCTACTGTAATTTATCCGCATAAAATAAATCATTCAAAAAGTACCACTGCTTCGTCATTGACTGTGAATTTGATGGCCTTTCTATATATATACATATATATACATACACATGTGTGAAATCGGAGTGTCCACAAGCCTCCCCGTTAGATGGTGCTGATGATCAACTTGACCACACGTGCAGGTGTTGGCTGAGACTGAAACAATGGAAAGAGCGGCGCGCGTAGGTGTCCGCTGAAAATCCGGTGACTTTATACAAGTGCGAGAAGGCACTTGCTGATCTTCGAGCGTGACTAGTAGAAACTATTTTCCTGACTCAGTGAGAGTTAGAGTTGAACTAGTGACTGAAAGCTTCCACGCGCAGGTGGAGCGAGTCGCCATTTTATACAATTCATGCATGTGGCAGCGTGTAGGCTGTTCCATCATTTTTATAACCGTATTTAGTTTTGGTAGAGAAATTAAATGTGGTGTTAGTCCTAATCTCCATATTATCCAGCTTCACGCGCACACACACTCACACGCACACGCGCACACACACTCACACACACAATTTAAAGTATCGTTATATATATAACGATACTTGAAATAAACCCCTAAGTACAATTCTCACCAGAGATCAGGTCCTTAACATTCCCCTTTTCTCAGTCTTTGTCTCCCTGTCATGTGGTTAATATAATCGCCACCGCCTTTCACCTTTGAACTCAAGCCATCTCATTATCTTTGACTTCCCACTGGATCCTCTTCCTTTCAAATCGCCTGTGTACGATCTCAAATTACTTCTTCGTTAAACCAACGACTTCTACCAATGAACTTTCTCGATAGATCCCCTGGTCCAATAACCTTTCTCTGAATCCTTATCCCTCTAGCGAGTTCATTGGAACTTTTCATGAGCCCTTGAGCTAAGATCTCAGAGCCGTTCCAAACACCCTACCTCAACCTCCACGTCTTATGATGTTACTACTTGTTTGTTATTTAAGTAAATAAACTGTTATAGAACTTTCTGCCTCTTTGTAGAACCGTCATTACATTCAGTGTCTGGATCATTTTCTCCAGTTGCCTCTCCTGTCACGACGGCGGGCTTAGAATTTCTCTTATTATGACACATGGAAATCGAAAAGTCAACTGATAAAAGCTAAATATATATTATAAGACCAATGTCCTTTAAAAATAAAAACAAGTCTTTGTGATAGAAACCTGCTAAAAGTTCATTTAAAATGAGGTGATAAACACCAAATCGATTGAGTCTGTGATTGTTAAAATCAGTCAATGAGAAGTAGAAACTTCCCGTGATCAAAATATTCCTGCTCCCAGCTAAAAGCTGCTCCAAATTTTCCCGAATCCCTTCCACCTTTAGGGCCTTAGGGAGTCACCTGCCCTAGGTACACAAGATGACCGGCACTGACTTAGATGACCCCCTCATTCCTCTGAGTGTTGAATGACTCTCACCTGCACCATTGGCAATAACGAGCAGAAACACGTCTCTGAGTCTCCGACTTTCCTGTGGGTCGTTCCCGGAGCAGTGCCCCAGCAACAGGTGGCGGATGTCTTCCGGGAACTCTTCCAAATCCGGAAGGGGATTGCAGGATTCCAGTTCGGACATACCTTCCATCAAAGGAGAGAAACTCTGAAAAGGCAAGAAATGAATTGGAAAAGGACTTTGACAGAAGCCCTCGTCAATTCTTACCTTAACGGACACTCTTGGTGAATGGTACGAGTTTTTGACTGCCTTTGCACGTGACCTGAATTGAAAATGCGAGTGGTAGGTAGTTAATCAACGTCGTACTGGAGCAACGCAACGGGCTATTGGCGACGGTCCGGGATTCGTTCCGAAGGGCAAGGTCAGAGGACACCACGTAATTTTGAACTACGGTCAGATGACGAGGTCAACATCTGAGCAGGCACCTTGCTCTCCAAACTTCCACACCACACCAACATGAGGACATTTCAAGCCACGACAGATTTAAAGTCCACCAGCCCCCGGATACGCGATGGTTTTTAGTTGGCCCGAGTTTCGAAGTCGCACACCTCTGGTTGCTAATCCGCTACTCTTCCAACCGGGCTACTGCGGCCTTTGTGATGGCGAGTGAGTTTTCCTCCTGCGTTCTATTTCAATATTTTTTGTAGACGGAGTGGAGGAGTTTTATGGTACAAGTACCTGGCTTGGCTAAACTGCGCCAAACAATAAATTCAAGCCTGATGCTGGTGGCCGTGTATTGATTTTACTGAAATAGTTATCGATCAGTTTATTGTTTTTACTATTTTATTAGTCATTTTTTTAAGCTTTTATAAATTAAATAAAGGAAAATTATGCGACTTAAAAGTTTTTAAGGTGATTCAGCAAAATATCCTTTTCGGATAGAAAATTTGAAATTACTCTTTTTATTTTAAATATGCCCCTCAATAAGTAAGTAGACAAAGCAGTACTGAACCAAGCATAATAAACATGACTTCGTGGTATAAGGATTCGATTTAATTTCTATAACACAATTTTAGGTTGATTTATTCGAGTTTTATGGCGCTAGATCCTAAAAAGAAAAAAGGTGTGCCAAACACAAGATGGAGCCAATATAATCACGTAATAACTAAATTATAAACTGTAAACAGCGCATGGATTTAATTTAATATTACAATGATATTCAAAAGAGGAGTGAAGTTGATTAAAAATTTGATTAATAACCATGTTGCTATAATATAAAATCAATGAATAAAATTAAAAAACTTTCTGATCAATGGTATAAAATCCAGACTAAAATATGCCGATTAACGACCTAAAAGTGACCAATGTTTGGAAGTTATTTTAGATGCCGATGTTTATTTAAAGTAGTAATATTTATGAAAAGTCATGATAGGTATGAAATTTTGATAAGAACATAATATACAATTAAAAAATCTAATGCGATGTAAAAAATTTAATAGATTTGAAATGGCTTGTTCTCCAATCATGATATAAGGATTAATTTCTAGAGTAACAGTTCGATCAAGCGCTTCATTTGATTTACTTTCTACGAGAGTAAGTCAAAAAATATCCGCACTTTAGCTATAACACCTCTAAGTTTGTCACACTGCCTTCTGCGCGTGCATGCTTAGAGTTAATACTTATGTTGTGGTCACGTTACCGAAGTTGGACCGCGTCACTTTTCTTGCTTCTGCTTCAGTATAAACATGGCCGCTCCGTTGGCAGCGTGTACCAAGGAGGAATAAAGTTCCGATTTCTAGGGTCGGAAGGTGTGCCAGGGGCTGAAATTCATCGGAAGCTTACAGCACAATACGGGGACACTTCTCCATCACGTAGAAGTGTGTGTGAGTGGATCGAGAAGCTTAAAAGAGGCCGGACAAGAGTGATGCACGAAGAAGCAGCAGGACGCCCGTCAACCTCCACAACTGACAAGAAGATTCAGCGAGTTCGAGAAATTGTACTGGCAAACCGGCGAGTTACCATCGACAATGTAGCATGTTCTCTGCAGATTAGACGGAAAAAGTGGAAGAAGCGATCCATAAAGGTTGGGCGATCTACCATAAACCTTCTTGGAGGGAATACGCAAGCTAAGGACTAAGTGCATCAAAAAGGAAGGAGACTATGTAGAAAAATGACGAACTTGTTCAACCCCTACATTTGTATATATAAATTGAAAAAATAAAGTGCGGATAATTTTTGACTTCCCCTCGTAGTATCGAACTGTCTAAATTCATTTCACTTACGATACTGGTACCCGGCAAAACAGTCGAGGCTGCAGAGAGTCCTCTGGTTCCACCGCTGCCCAGTTTGCTCATCTGTGACACAGGACTGAGGACATCGAGTTCGTCCTCTTCCTCTTGTGCTTCCGGATCCTCCTCCTCTTGGACCTCTTTCGGAGAACCATTCATGTGGTTGTTTCTCGGGGAAGAAAAACATCATTTTTAAAGGATTTTGTACAGAAAGAACAATGGAAATAAAAAATTCTTAGGACAGTTAATATACAAGGATATATCAAAAAGTAAGGCGAATTTGTCTCTAAAACTCAGAGTTTTTTGTGTAGCTAATTAATTTTTTTATATGTTGCAAGTACCAAGGTGATAGAAGTGTGACGGATTGTAGAAACTTCTATGTCAACCCTTCTGGTACTTAGAGCAAATTAAAGATGGCGCATCGACTTGAGCATTACTCCAAGTAGGAAGTGCGCAGTGTCATTCGTTTTTTATGGGCCAAGGGGAAAAAACATGTAATATTCATCGATAATTGTTGGAAATCTATGGAGAGAGTGTTATTTTGCAGAAACAAGTGTATATGTGGTGTAACGACACGAATGTGGCTGTCGTCGATGCCATGATTCGTGAAGACAGAAGAGTGAGGTTGCATGATATTGCAAATGCATTGAATAGCTCGTATGGTTCAGTGAGCAGTATTACCATTTTGGATTACCATTTGTTTGGCCCCTGAAGAAACACCTCCGTGGGCAGCGTTTCCATACACTGGAAATTTGTCAAACATAATAAATTTTCATATATTTATCTCTGCACGTTTTTCTGTCAATCAAAAATTCACCTTACTTTTTGATACTCCTTTGTAGATGTTTTTAAATTAACGTCGCACTGGAGAAACACAATGGGCTATATTGGTGACGGTCCGGGATCAAACCCGAAGGGAAAGATCCGAGGAAACATCACGTAATTTTGAATCGTTACCTGCGACGAGTAATGGGTCCTTTATGACGAAACGATCTGCACAATGGTTGAGCAAAGCACAGCCTCTTGGACGCCATCCCAAGCCACACTTACATCCCAGGAAGGTTATGCTTCTTGTATGATGCTCTACAGATGGAATAATTCATCGCAGTTTCCTGCTATGTGGCCAAACCATCCCTTCAAAATGATATTGCGATGAATTACGACAGATGCACAGAAAATTGATGGTGAAACAACCGGTTTGGTAAACAGGCATGGCGTTCTCCTTTGCAAGATAACGCCCGTCCTCATGTCGTCAACGGACGATGCTGACACTACACGTGTTGGGCTATGAAGCGATGCCTCATCCCCCTATTCCCCTGACTTGTCACTTACAGATTTTCATCTGTTTCGTCACCTGGACCGCTTTCTGTCTGGCAAACGGTTCACCCAAGATACGGAGGTTCACCGTGCAGTTGATGACTACTTCGCATCCCAGTCACAAGACTTTTTTCTCTCCGGGATCATGGCCTTGTCAGACAAGTGGCAACAGTGTCAATTCAAAGGGAGATTATTTCGAGTAGGTCAGGTACTGTAATTTTCATTTATCGCCATCGAAGTGTGATGGTCATTTTCCGGACATTTCATTCCACCGACCCAATATACAGCAGCATATTTTTAACATCCATAGCCAAACACGTAAAGAATAAAGACGTCTTACGCTTGAATATTTCAGCACATTTCTTTCGTTTTGTTAATTTGATAATAAGAGTAGTGGTAGTAGGTAGGCAGTTAATTAACGTCGCACTGGAACAACACAATGGGCTATTGGCGACGATCTAGGATAATAACTACCCATGTATATGGGTAGTTATTATCCCAGTTGGAGTAAAGCGAATTTTAAATAAAGCTTTGCTTATCTAGGAATATCAGTTATAAAATATTCTATTTGGGACTCTTGAAAAAATTGAAATTTTTTGTCTTCAGTGACAGAAGATCGAGGTTGTTTACTTTACGTGAAGCTATTCTTATGTTCGACAGTCCGGGATCGTTCCCAAAGGGAAAGATCTGAGGACAATACTACGTAATTTTGAACCACGGTCAGATGACGAGAACACCTGAGCTTGCACCCCCCTTTTCAAACTTCCACACCACGCCGACGTGAGGACATTTAAGGCCACGACAGATTTAACGTGCACCAGCCCCCCGTGTACATTTACGGTCTTCCGATGGACCGAGTTTCAAACTCGCAACCCTCCAGTTTTTAATCCGTTCGTTTACTACCACGAGTCGTTGGTAGTAAACGAATTGATAGGTTTTTGTTATATGATTTGATGGTTGCAAATAAAGAGCATGTAACAGCAAAGATAAAGTTGATAATGACTGCTCTGAAGTAGTTGAAGGCTATAAACTTAATTATTTCCCCACGAAAGGGTTCCTGAAGATAGCTATTACTTACTGCAAGTTTCTTGTTTTCGTTTTAACTAAATTTTTCCGGATCTTGTTTCGAACACTTCCTACACTGGAGCATCCATTACCCATACTCTTTCTAAGACCTAAAGAGAATTAATAGAATAAATAATCTTTATTATTAACACAAGATTGTATTTTTTATTTCACATAGTTAATTGCAATTTTTCGGATAAAATTTTTTAAGGCCATAGGAATAAAAAATTTTTAGGTCCTAGAATGGAAAAACTACGCCAAATGCAAGATAAAATCCATTAAAACTGAATAAATGTGCAAAAGGGGTATGATATACAATAACATTGAGAAAAGTACTCAAATTAATTGAACAATAGATACATCATGTTCGAATAATATAAAATCAACGAATAAAAAATACGAACGTTTTGATTAATGGTATGAATCGATTAATGATATTAAAATGTCGGTCAACAACTTAGAAAAAACAGCGGGTATGCACAGTCTTTACTGTATCGTAAGGTTTGGTTCGTGAATACTTTTGGGCGGAATACCTGGTAAGTGGGTTGCTGATGATATGAAGACGGCGGGTATTTGTTTGACATTTATTTATTTAGCCAGTTTGGTGGATACATAACAGTGGTGTTAGAGTGTGGGCAATGCTTAGTATTCTATGGCGACCTTATGGATGATGGGTCTGTGATAGCCAAAGTACGAGACAAATGGCATGGTGTCAATGATGATGTTCCTGACAAAGGTAAGGGTTGATGGTGATGTTTCCAAGCGTGGTGGCAGCTCGTTAGATGATCCCGACGTCGCTGTGTACGCGCGCCTGTTCGGTTTTCTCCTCCTTGCGTCTTCGGTAAGCTCTAGATCTCTCCGCACTTGTCATAGGTTTAGACTTCTTGGTATCATTTTGTTCGTCTTGAACTGCTCTTTCAACCTATTTACGTTTCCTATGCCGCAATTGAACTTTAGTGTGATATTTTGGCTTCATAGTGAAATCTTCGACAAATCTTCACTTTCCACTGCACACAATTTTCACACGAATGATTTAAACTGTCAACTAGTACAATAAAATTGTAGAACTCGTCGTTCTCTTCAATTGAAGCCCGCACTCGCCACGACCCGTTGATTGGAACTGAAGCTACAGCGGTTAAAGGAACCAGCGTATGCCCTAAATGTGACTCATTTCCCACGCGGTACAAAGGTAGAGCAGAGAGTGGATTAGTGGTTAACCTGGTCGACGCGGCACATCTTTCTCTACACGATGCTAGGCCATTTATCCCCATAGGCTGATTCCCCCCTGGAGTTATGGGCATTGAGATATCAACACTTTTCGTGACGCGCAAGTTTCCGCCGATGACCTCCATACAGATTTTAAAGACGTATTCACGTCAAAAGGTAAATTATTAGAATTTTTTATGGTATTATTTAAAGTAGCAAATGCTTATGGATGTATTGGATAGGTTGACACCTATAGAAGGTCTGAATGATAAAAACATTATACACAATTTAAAAATCTAACGGCGGTGTTAGAATTTGAATGGCTTTTCTCTCCTATTGGCTTCGGAATCAAAACTTTTTGCTGTATTGCAAATCAGCCATTACCGTTATGGAACTAATAAGCATTGCAATGGAGCATTATACAACTATTTGGCACAACAGTTCGAAACGCTAAACTGATTATAACACGCAATGTTCTGTCCTCGTGGCAATCTATTAGTTTAGAACAGTACAATTTGGCTACATTTATTTGAATTTACTTAAAAATTTAGTTACATTTAAGAAATATTCTTCACAATTTTAAAAATTTGCAATTGGAATCCTGAAATGAAAATTTATTAAGTGGCTACTGAAACGAAAATTAAGTTGTGCGTGAAACATCGTATACAAACCAATAGCAAAAACAAAGCACTCCCAAACAAATGCGAATTCCTGTGAAAACAACAAACTTCACAGATGCTTCTAAAAAAACTGTAGAAAAAATTTATAACAGCTTACGTAGGTAGTTAATTAACGTCGCACAGGAGCGACACAATGGGTTATTGACGACGGTTCGGGATCTATACCGAAGAGAAAAATCCGAGGGCACCACATTTGAGGCCACGGCGGATTTAACGCGTACTAGCCCCCAAATTCACGACGGTCTTTGGTTGGATTGAGTTACGAACATGTAATCCTCGAGCTGCTAATCCTTTCCTCTTCCAATCGGGCAGCGACCGCTTAGATATTTATGGAAAATCGCTGAAAAAAGATTTTTTTGTATTGTGTGCCTGTTCTCTCCCTATTAATAATTATTAATTCAAAATCAATTTTATAAATTTTATCTTAAAACCTATTTTTCTATAATTTCTCTTATTTTCTAAGACCAGAGGGGCCCGGGTAGATTTTTAAATTGTTGAAATTGTGCATCAAATCTACATAAACCAGCCAAGTTTTCCGCAATAAGGACTAAGTCAACTTCCAAACAAAGTAGGTAGGTATTTTAATTAACGTCACACTGGATCAACACAACAAGCTATTGGTGACGGTCCGGGATCAATCCCACAGGAAAAGACCCGAGGACAGCACCTTGGAATTTTGAACCACGGTCAGATGACGAGGTCACACCTGAGCTGGTCCGACACTCTTCAAACTTCCACACCACGCCTACGTGAGGACACCTGAGGCCACGACAGATTGGAGGTACACCAGCCCCGTGTACACAACGGTCTTCGGCTGAACCGAGTTTCGAACTCGCAATCCTCCGGTTGCTAATCCGTTGCTCTTCCAACTGGACTACCTCGGTCCTGCTTGCTTTTAGATTTTATGACGCAAAGGCCGTATTTGGCCAAGCTGCGCCAAACACAAAGCAACGTCAAGTAAAAAATGTCGTCAAAGGAGGAAAAGGATTGAGGAAGAGAAATATCGCTTGGGTATAGTGGGTGCTCGACCACCGTGTTTACTAAAGACAGTAAACCCAATTGGTAGGCAGGTATTTAATTAACTTCGCACTGGAGGAACACAACGGGCTATTGGCAGCGGTTCGGGGTCAACCCCCGGAGGGGAATGATCCGAGGACAACACCACGTAATTATGAACCACGGTCAGATAACGAGGTCACACCTGACCTGGCACGCACTCTCCAAACTTCCACGCCAACGTGAGGACACCGGAGGCCATGACAGATTGAACGTGCACCAGCCCCCTTTGTACACGACGGTCTTTGGTTGGATTCGAACCCGCAACCCTCCGGTTGCTACTCCGTTACTCTTCCAACCCGGGCTACCGCGGCCCGTAAACCCAATTGGAAAAGATCATTAGAGCTTCTCGTGTCCACGATGCCCGTGCAGATCTAAAGGGGATGTGCTTCTGACAGCCTACATTTACCAGGAATGACCCAATTCAGTCCCAAAACGCGACCCAGATTTCGAGCGCACTTTCAAGCAAAGCGTTAAGAGAAAGGACGTATCGGTTACGAGGTTCACGCATTTAAATAATTCCTGTTGTTGATGAATGAGGAGGCGTGGTCTGCATTGATTGGCGGGAGTCGGGCTACTCCACAAAGTAACGACACTCTGTCCTTCGACAGTTGCTTTGCAGATCCTTTGTCACATTGGACATGACCAATAATTTGCCGGACAAAGCAATACATCAAGTTTCATGAGTATTTTTTAGAATAATTTTGATTCATATGGATTTCAAGTAGAAATATTTCTATCTTGTGTGTATAACTTAAAAAGTTGAAAGTATATAAATGGTAGGTAGTTAATTAACGTCGCACTGGATCAACATAAGAATTCAAGAAATTAAGTAATTTGTCATTTAAATGTTAAAATAAACCTCTTAATCTGGCTCCTTTTGGCTACATGTTCGGCGTGCATTGGCTTTCGCTTTTAAAAGGCTATTAAAATCAGTTGTGGCGTATCGGCGAAGAATACTAAATGCCTACGTTGAATCTTCAATGCTGTTGAGCACTCATCAGTACACAAAGGTCTACGGTGTTTGTGAAAGGATGGAGTTTTCATTGGTATTGTTGCATTAGCAGCTTTTATAACATTGGTGACTGTTAAAAGCTTCGTGTGTATTGCCTCGACCATCTGTTCGGTAATAATGGCCTGAGATGAAAACTTGGCCAGTCGGCTGCTTCGTAAACGTATCGTGATGGACGGCTAACAGGATCATTTCCACCGATATGGGTAACGAAAACCGGGAAAAGATCCCTGTTGCGTAGATGACTGCCAACGAAAAAGAGAGAGACGTTTCCTTGAATCTCTTAACTTCAGGATTGATTCCTGACCGTGGACAATAGCCCGTTGTGATGCTCCAGTGCGACGTTAATTAAAATACCTACCTATCTACCATTGTAAGATGACTAGGAAAATATGAGCTATCAACTCACCAGGTGACGAGGTCATCTGACCGTGGTTCAAATTACGTGTTTTCCTTGTGTCTTTCCCTTCGGGGTTTGATCCCATATAGGAGATATAAAAGTAGAGTGAGTTATGGCAACCTTTTTATGTCCGCATGATCATGTGACCAAATAGTAGTCACGTGATTCCTAGACTCTTTTCTCCAATGCGCATATAGTTTTTCGCGTTCCTTCTTCCATAGCAAATGCATTGAAAGTGAAAGTTAATGTGGTTCTATCGTGTTGAGCATAAGGACATAATTACAGATTTGAGATAAATTACAGGTGGAAACATTACATTTCACAGGTGAGCGATTTACTTGCATTTTACATTTATTTTTTGTTTTTCAGTATTTGCTAGTATGATAACAATAGATGTTCTAACTTGGGAATTCTTAATACAACTTGCGGACATTTCCGTTCTATAAAAAAGATTTCATAGATTTGCTATCAATATATATCTAAAATAATGTTTAAAATAAAATATCTGAATGAATGTGTTTATTATTATAAATTGTACATCTATAAGGGCTTAAAATATTAAAAATAATAAACCAAACTTTAAAAACTTGTGAAATCGTTCTCTGTCCGGGCGATGATTGTTTTTGGCGCCAACTAGGATCACTAGATTCTTTTGTGTCTTACACAATAAAAATATGATGAATTCAAAACATGAACTTCATAGAGGAGAGATAAAGGGTCTATTACTGTTGGTCCTGAACCCCCTCGGATTTCGGGGCCCTGATAACATAATAAAGGCGACCTACCCCTACTCATAATGAACGAATCCTGTTTCTATAGCGATAGCTCCTCCTTAAGTTAATTATTTAAATTATTAATTGATCATTAAATTATTTAATTTATTCCTTGATGAACAAAATTGTTTTGTATGCACTCATCTGTGGAATTATATAATAATAATAATTAAAATAAAAGAGATAAATTTTGAAACTTTTAAGAATTATAAATTAAATAAAATCGATTTGTTAAAAATAGGATTAAATCATTTCATAAACCGTATTATAATGTGAACCACATTTATGCGCTTTAAGGAACCTTTTTGTTCATGTTTTAAAATATTTGTAGAATCTTTCATTATAAGATTGTGCATTTGACGAAAGAGCTTTTCTTTAAAATAATTTCCATTGAACCTATAACTTTCTACTGAAATGGCAAAAACAAACTGTTGTACTCTTATGTGAAAAAAATAGCGCATGAATGGAAATTGAAATATTGTACCTGTTTTGACGTATTTTTATTCTTGTTAATGAAGAATGCAATATAGCAAATTGGAAAGGCAAACAATTAGAGAACAAAATGAAACTTCTTTTGTATTAATTCCAAACAATCCAAGCAGCTGAAACGTTCCTTTTCTAAAAACATCTGCTTGACATCCTGATTTTGTTTGCTTCGTATTTAAATAAACCTAACATTAAAATTTAATTATTTTCCTTTTTAAGTGATTTTTGTCTTTCTTCCTTATATTTTTTAATCTTGAGATAAATCATACTAAATTAGATTGTTTCTAACAATATTTGTGAGCATTTAAATGTTTATATCGTTCTTTAACTCGATAAAAAAGCTTGGTAGTGATAAAAACACATTCCACAGCGAAATGAAATCCTTCACTTTATTGTTTTCTACCTGAAAAGGTAGAATCGAATAGAAAAGGTAGAAAATAGAAAATCGAATAGAAAAGAATAGAAAAGGTAGAGAGAAACAAATCTTTTTGATTTGTTTCTCTCTAAATAGAGTATTTTAATGAATTAAGTATATTTATGAAAATTTATGTACACAAAACATGCTCCTCAATTGAGCGAAACATTTATCTTCCACAATTTTTTAAGTTGAAAAAACTATTTTTGCAAAAGCGTTAAAACTGTGATAACTTAAACTTTTAAGGTTTCATTCCTTAAAACAATAAAAATAATTTTGTATTTTATGATTTTTAGAACTATAAGTAAAACAATTTATATTTACTCGCAATAAGAACTTGAAGAGATGTGTACCTGCTAAAAATTAATTTATTCGGTTCTTATGTATTTAAAATTATTATTTTATTCCATTTATTAGTTTTCCTAAAGATGAAGAAAGAAAATGGCTAGTAAATGGCTACATGTTTCTGAGTTTTATTCAGTGGATTTAAAGTGTGATGAATGTGACAATAAATTTTATAAGTTTACTGTTTCTTATTTATCTTTCGTATTTATAAAATACTGATTTCACACACACAATAATTAAAACAAATTTAATATTAAAAATCCAGCACAGAACTTTTGCAAACACTTACAATTATAAAATTTGTCAAGAGTTATTTACTTGAACACTTCGATAAATTTAAAATCCATATATAGACACACAGGTATAACTTATTTAGTTTTTGAACCAAAAATCTAAAATTAGCTAAAATAGCTAACAACTTTAAGTACAAGTTTAAAAAAGTTACCTTCCATCTTGTAAACATTATATGTAAACTTTTCAAGTTAATAATACTTTTATATAATTGTCTTAAAATAAATTTGCGTTTACAAAAACATAAGCAATTATGTATCCATAATATAAATGAAAGCTTTCAGTGGTGACCCAGACGTGATTTGAGCGCGCAACCTTGTATATTTTCACTATTTTTATTTTATGCATCTGTAAAATATTTATTGAGGCAGTCATTTCTTAACTTGTGCATTTATTTTTCAATTCATTCCAACTCGTGTTAACCACATTAAGTTTTAAAAAGGAAGTTAGAATTATTTTCTGCTATTAAATCTTTAAGATAATTTTCACAACACCTAATACAGTTAAAGAAAAATATATAATATATTGAATTAATGAAGGTCAGGTTTCGGACAACTATCTTACACAAAATTTTAACCAGTGACGATATACTTGTGAGCATCCCTAATCCTTTTGACATTTTCTCTTAATATACAATTGTTAAAGGTAAACAGTCCAGTGATAAATCAAACCAGCACTACAGGACCGATCTCGACTGCGGGTCTGGTAAACTACGAATGATTGTATCTGGACTGCAGGCTGGTCAAGCCGATTTGGTGGACCGGGCCTGAAAAAATATTTGGAGGATTGTATCTGGATTGCGCGCTAGGTAAAACTGTCCTGAGGATCGTATCTGGACAGCGGGCAGGTTAAACATGTCCACTATCTGGTTTGCTGTCCTAATAAACATATTTAGCGAACGTATATGGACTGTGGGCCGGGTAAACCTGTCCGGAGACCATATCTGAACTGCGGTCCTGATAAAAATTTATAGGGCCATATCTGGTCGGCGAGCCGGGTAAACATATCCGACGGGGCTTATTCGGTTTGAGGGCCTGTTAAACCTGTCCGGAGGGCCGTATATGAACTCCGGGCCTGGAATCAATCTATTCACTACAACATATTTATTTCACACTTACGGATTTTTGTTGTATACGTGCTAGTTAAACTTGATCCCAATGCGAACTTAAGCTAATTATATAACAGCTCAAATTCCTAAAATCACTAAAAAATTACACAAATTCAATAAATATTCAGTAGTATGCACATTTGCATCCCCTAACAATGTTAATACGTAACTCAAATTCAAGAACTACTCAGTATTATACACATTCATATCGCCAACTTTTTATTATGTCGCCAAGAGAAGCGATAAAAAACCAAATCAATCAACCAAGCTGAATTTTCGCCTAGCAGTCACGTGACTACTAGCGACATGTTGCTCCCACTTTTTGAATCTCTTCTCAATACGATGCTTAGTCTACTTATATTTCACGTGTATGGTTGATCCCGGACCCTCGCCAATACCCCGTTGTGTTGCTTCAATGCGACGTTAATTACAATACCATCCAATGTCTACATTTAACACATTCAAGTGGACTGCAACCACACCTTACTTCGCTGCCGCAATCGCGCAAGAAAAAAGATGGCGCTCCCGAAGCGTAAATCACACCTCGTCCGCGGAGATGGAGCGAATCCTTTTATTGACAAACGGAATGAAATCCCGTGTCGGACGGTTCACCGGAATTCATTCATTGAGCGGAAAGCGGGCGATTGATCTCATTAGGGCGACGCTAATGGAGGCTGGAAGCCATTCTTGAATGCGGATGAATTAATGTCCCCCCGAGAGACTGGACTGGTCTGGGTGAGCGGTATTTATAGAGTGGGTGTGCGCCTTTTAAAGCCGTTAATCGAGTTTATTCGCTGGAAGGGAGGGGCGTTTTGAAGTTATTTACTGGGCGAGAAGTTTTGGGAGCAATCGATAGGGCAACTAACTTTACCCCAATCGCAAGATGACGGTTTTCACTCACCAGCGAACCGCAACGTTGTGACTTCTTGGTAGGTAGGTACCTAATTAACGTCGCACTGGAGCAACACAACGGACTTTTGATGATGGTCCGGGATCAAACCCGAAGGGAAAGACCCGAGGCATCACGTCAATTTGAACCACGGTCAGATGACGAGATCACACCTGAGCTGGCACCCCACTCTCCACACTTCCACACCACGCCAACGTGATGACATTGGAGGCCACGATAGATTGGAAGTGCAGCAGCCCCCTTCGTACACGAGGGTCTTTAGTTGGATTCGAAGATTTTGAACTTTTATAATTAGAAAACAAGCTACACTTTATAGTGCGGAAACATGATAGCGGAAGGGCAGAAACTTGGGCCCTTGGCGACCCCTTCCGTGTGGGGACTCTCTTTTAGGCACTCAGAGAATAGTGCGAGATTCATGTCACGTGTGCTGTGATTCCACATGAATAAATAAATATAAAATTAATCAATATTCAATAAAATATAAAATGCTGGCAACCCTAGGGCCTCAAATAAAGGACAAAAAATATATGAAACGATTGTAGTTTTTTAAGATATTCTTTAAAACGCCATTTTCACCAAAACTTTACATTTTATTATACTACAACTCTAGCTTTTGAAATCACTTCGGATTTTACTTCTATGACCGATAAGAACTGGACATATAAATTTTTTCAGAAGTATTGAGATCTGTATTTGACATAGGGGTTTATGTTTTTAGCTTTTTCCCGAAACGCAATTTTTGCTAAGCGTTACTCTCCGCAAAGCACAATATCTCAGAATGCATCGATTAAATTCTTTTGAAATTTTTTTAGACACGTTCTGAAGATTATAAAGCAGGGTTTGAACTATTATAATTAAGAAATATGCATTTAAAAAATTGAGCAGAATATAAACCCGAATATCTTTTGCATTTTGCTCTTTTTCGTGTTTTTAGGGATGACTGACGTTTAAGTCCACACAATTTAAATGTAACAATATTGCAACGATTGTAGTTGAATATCTGAATCAAGGTTTTTAGAAGATAATTCACTTTACAAACTGGAAAAATCTTAACTATTTTTTTTAAACTACGTTTAGCGTAAATGGTATTTTGCCTGTTTTTTACACATTTTTACTCCACTCTTTCTAGTAGAAATCAATAACGAAATACTGTGGTACATTGAGATATGAGTGCCCCAACATGAGAGTTTTTTGTGATACGAGCCGTCACTAGGTCGATTTTTTACCTTGAGTTACGAGCCAGAATTTGAGATACGAACCTGCTTCGGTGACGTCACAACCAACACTCCACTCAGATTCCCGAGTCTTGCGCGTCGTTCAGTTCACATGTTTACCTCACCTGATGACAGTTAACGTCTGTCACAGAATCAATCAATTTCTTAATTTGGTTCGACATTTACTGACAATTGCCGCCGGGAGGCCCTTTCTTATTTATTTTCTTCTCTCCGACCAGATGCGTCAATTCTGAAAACGGAAAAACGGGGTGTATGTACAGTTATTTAGCTAATGTTTTTTCGTATAACCATGAGTTCAAAGGTGAGTGTAAAGAACAGTGGTGAGAAAAGAAAAAAGGTAATATCCATGGAATTAAAGAGTGAGATAATAGACAAACATGAGCAAGGCGTAAGAGTAATAGATTTGACAACGCAGTACGATTGCACTACTTCTACGATACGTACTATTCTGAAGCGGGACTCGATAAAGGCTATAACTCCAGCTACAATATTTGTTCATTATAAATACATTATTATGAAAAAATTGGAGTGATTTTTTTGGGGCTGGTACGAATTAATCTCATTTTAATTAATTTCAATGGGTAAAATTGATTTGAGATTCGAGCATTTTGCCTTACGAGCTCGGTCATGGAATGAATTAAACTCGTATCTAAAGCTACAACTGTACATAGAAAATCTAAGTTCCGTCATAATTTCAAAAAATTGCCTCAGAAGGTATACAGATCTCTTAAGTTGAGTGTAGAGCAGATATTCGGAGTGGACAATGCGATGTCCTTAGTCAATATAAATAACACACTACAATCGGAGGAGAAAAACACCCCCTTTATTTCGAGCACTATTCATGGTGAAGCAAATTGAAAGATATTCAATAGGGAATAACGTCCTCTACAAATTCAAATGCAAAAAAAAATTGCCTTAGGGGACGTCTTCATATAAACTTTGCAAACAACAAAATTTCCAATGGAAACACCCTGTTTTGATGTCTTAATCAGATTCTGCATCGTTAAATTAGTCTAAATATGAAGTTTCATGACATTACTATCTTTATATCCGGAGATATTCAATGTTAAAATTGCTGTCAATTTCAGAGATCACCTCCACATTGAAAATCGCTATTCGTAGATCGAGATTAATTATAGTTACCCGAATTTTAAATTTGAACACTATTTCAAACGTATTTGGCAGCGCGTGCAAACGGTCCGAGAATTATATTTATTATGCAAGTGAAAACGATTCGAGAATTACTATCCGAGGTTCGTCAGACATTTTTTAAACTTTTGGTTGCCCCCTAAAATCGCCATAATGGGGGAAATAGAATGTAATGCAAAAACTAACCATTGGAATGAGTTGAAACTTTGCAGGGTCATATTAGAAGTTCTGAATAAATTTTCATCAAAATATAGTAAGGTTCCAATTCATAATTTTTTCAAACATTCATTTAATAAATATTATTGCATCCTAAAAACTATTTTTTAAATAAGCTATTATGTGGATTTTGTTTGGGTTGTTAAACAGTAACATGGTACAAAATATCAGCGCTATAGAAATATTATTTAGGAAGATATCCATAAAAGTCTAAGAAACTGATTCAATTCCAATCGTTCTGTACTCATAACTTTGAAACGGTAAGACCTAATAACATGAAATTTGGTATCTGAGGTTGAAATTTGGTATCTGAGGTTAAATTTTGGTATAGATTCAAAATTGGGTGTGTCGAAATAGGGATTTTTATTGGAAATTATGATGTTGGTGCTCAATTTAATATGGAAGACGGTCCCTTATGCAAATTTTATGCATTTAAATTTGTAGAAAACATTAGTTCCTGTCAAATGCCATCTTTGAATTTTCTTTACTGTTAAAATTGCTAGAATGAAGAGGGGTGGTTCGTTTTTTCCGCGACTGTACAGTCTCAAAAAAAAGAACGACCTACCGCTCCTCATTCGAGCAATTCGATCAGCAGAGAAAATTCAAAGATATTGTTCGAAAGGAACTAACGTCTTCTATAAATTCAGTTGCATAGAATTTGCATAAGGGATCGTCTTTATATTGAACTAGCTGAATTACCCGGCGTTGCTCGGGTTGAAATGGTTAAATGTTGCTTGAAAAGTGGATTAGAATAATCACTTTTCTTTCACAGAAAAATGCAATCATTTAAGTTGTACGGAAAATACATTTTAACTTTTTCATAGCTTCTACAATATACTTCGGACGCAAATATATGCATTTAATTCCTGAATATATTGCAATATGTAAAAGATTAAGACATAAATACGAACAGAAACGAAATTCCGACGAAAAAATGCAGAATTCTAAAAAACGAATGATGCGCAGTGTCGAATTTCGACTGCCTGAGTTTATTCTGAAATAGAGCGATTCGAAAAAGACATTTGAAAATATTGATAAAGACGATAATGATTTATGAAATTTAGTAATGCTCAAATATGACTGCAACATTTAGCTGTGCTAACTCAAACAGACAAACTCGGGATTCTAAATCAAATTTATAAAATAATAAAACATTAATTCTGGTTTGCCAAATCTAAAATAACAAAATTACGCTTTTATGATTAATGAGTTGAAGTTTTTCGTGTTCCATTACAAAATGTAAATTATGAATAATGAAATATTTTAACTATCCTTTTTTTATCAATCAAATATTCATAATATTCATGTAAAAATATAAAACTCATCATAGAAATAAAATAATAATTCAAACGTATACATCCAGCATCTCGGTACTCCAAATACATGGCTCTTTGTTATAACGTCAATCAGTTTCAACTGCTTCTGTTTAAATACTCTCGCAATCAAGTCGTGGCGCTCACTGGGTAATTGACCATTGGTAAGAACCTCCTTGATCTCCGTCCAAGTCGGATTGCAGGTGAAGGTGATAAATAAGTCTGGTCTCCCGTACGTCCTCGCGTACGTCATAGCATCTTGTGTGTATTCGTGCATGTGTCTGGGACTCCTGTAAATGTAGCTGGTAGTATGACCAAGGCACCGAGGTTTTCAACGTTCCCGTCATTTCCCACAGCATCTCTCAGGTGAATATATTCGTCAACTCTCAGTTTACGTTGATTTAGGCGAATGTAAAGGAGACGCTCACTCTCGACTTTTGTGTACATATCGACGATGAACTGATGAAACAATTGCCTGCAGTTCAATACGTGGTACTGCTCAGTATCTCGAACCATTAATCTGTACGCATATAAATCCATCACTGAAACTTTCTTGCTCGTTGTTTCACCTGTTCTTGGGTTGATCTGCCTCAGATTAAAATGATATCCATCTTCACCATGTGGGGGAATATCACTGGGTACTCCAGAGCATCATAAGATCGATGTGTTTCCGAAATGCGCTGCAAAGATTCACCTCGTCATTGAATAACGATATCCCGTTGATGGAATTCATCGCCTGATATAACCACCGCGACTTCATCTGCTTGAGGAGAGTTAAAGCGCCGCTCGTGTTCGCCTGCTGGTCTTCGGTCTGCTCTTATGACTACTTTATATTCATCTGTTGGCATACGTTCCAATGCTGTTTCAAACGTTTTA
This sequence comes from Meta bourneti, assembly GCA_933210815.1. NCBI lineage: Eukaryota > Metazoa > Arthropoda > Arachnida > Araneae > Tetragnathidae > Meta > Meta bourneti. The sequence continues at coordinate 5,010,301 of OW119927.1, read as the reverse complement.
ATAAGATTATTGTGCTCATGAAACATCCTCTGTAAGTTTAACACAATCTGACGTCTGGGTCCCGAGATGTAGGCGCACCTCTGATCAGTTTCCATTTGTTCGTTTTGAATAAAATATAGTTGTAGAAATTTTGGTGGTTGATCTGGCAGCGGAAGCAACGATCCCGCTCTATGGTAAATCTGCCCTTGCACCTTGAATGTCGACGGAAATCCGGGCTCTCCAACAACTGATGTGGCGCCGAATGATGTCATTTGGAAACATGAGTTGTATTTTCTGATGTTACTAAGAAAATGCTTCGACTCTGACGTATCTGCTGATGTGTAAGACAAAAGTTCTTGCGGTGGTGGTTCCAGTTGGCAGAGTTTAAGTTTTCCATTTTTACAGCAAATACCAGTAGACTCTGATTTAAACTTTTTGGCTTGACAGTAACTACAAACCATTTCCATTTTCCCGATGGTAACACTTGCATGCAGCGAGTAGTCTTTATGTGAATCGTAGTGGAATTCTTCCAATGCTAAGCTAAAATGGTGCGCAGTCCGTGATCGTTTGGCTCTATCTCTCTTATCCTGTAGTCGGGCCTCACGCTGCTGTGCCGTCTCTGTTGCTCTAGATGTAGTAGCTCTATCTCTCTTATCCTGTAGTCGGGCCTCACGCTGCTATGTCGTCTCTGTTGCTCTAAATGTAGTAGCACTATCCCTCTTATTCTGAAGTCGGGCCTCACGCTGCTGTGCTGTTCTCTGTTGCTCTAGATGTTGTAGCGCTCTCGCAATTGCAAGTCTTCTTCTCGGAAGTTTCTTGACTACGCTCATCTTTCATCATCTTAGCCGTTGACTGCACTTGGCCGATCGTCTTCCCCTTCCTTGGAGGCATTGCTACAGCAAAGAAATCTGTAAAAAAATACAAAAAATGCTATTTCATAAAATAAGCAAAAGGACACTCACTGAGCAATGAAATCTATTATAGAATACAATGCAAAGCTAAAATTAACGAAAAAACGAATTTAAAATTATGTAGTACTTACATCCGTTTAGAAATATAAATCAAAAATGTACACTAACACTGTCGAAAAAAGTAGGAAACACTTATACAATCAAAAGAGCGAAATAAAACTGCCAGATTCACTGAAACATGATAAACTGGAAGACTTACCGAGTTAGCTTCCTTTAAATACGACCAGCTAAGAATCGAGTGGGTGCTGGAATGTTCTCCACCATGAGTCCAATTAAGTTTCCGTTTCCCCAACTTTCTAGAAAGTTCTACAAAGTTTTATAAAAAAGAGTAAACATTAATTCTGGTGCTGCCAGATACCGAGTAGCAAAATTACGCTTTTATGATCAATGAGTTTTTCGTTTGTGCTTTTCGGAATAACGGTGCTTGGTTTAGAAATAAATATAATCGGTGTAGACAAATTAAACTGAATAGATAAAAATTTTTCAAAAAGCAGAAGGTCGATTTTACAGAATTTTTCAGAAAGAAAATCAATGCTTTCAACGGAGGATTCACATGTATCTATTGCGGACATTTTAAAATAAGTTACACGCCTTACCTAAAAAGCCTCGTGAAACAGAATTCTACAAATCATTACGTATTCAATAAATTATTTAAGGAAAGTTGGTCGAAATATACACCAACTTTCCTTGAAAATAATCCTTGAACTGAAAACCTTTCCTTGAATTTCCTTGCAAACATAAATATTTTAAAATATTCTTTCCTTCATCAATAAAATATCTATAATTTATTTACATCATGGGAAGAACTAAAAAGTCAGTTCAAACATAAATACTGTAATTTAATTTGTTTTGGAAAAAATTGTTTTTCGATCAACAATGGTAAAGCAACCATCGCTGCCTAAAGCAATCAATCTATGCTCAATGTTATATCTATTGCGATTTCGAATAGTTTTTAGCCCCCCAGAGCCAATAGAACGGGGGTTAAGAGTTAGCCTATGCTGATCGCAGTGTTCTAAAGTATAAGTGTACCAAATTTGGTATGGATTGGTCAAACGGTGTAGATTTGTATAGAAAATATACCCACATACACACACACACACATCCTATTTTATATATATAGACTAGCTGAATTACCCGGCGTTGCGCGGGTTGAAATGGTTAAATGTTGCTTGAAAAGTGAATTAGAATAAGCACTTTTTTTTCACAGAAAAATGCAATCATTTAAGTTGTACGGAAAATACATTTTAACTTTTTCATAGCTTCTACAATATACTTCGGACGCAAATATATGCATTTAATTCCTGAATATATTGCAATATGTAAAAGATTAAGACATAAATACGAACAGAAACGAAATTCCGACGAAAAAATGCAGAATTCTAAAAAACGAATGATGCGCAGTGTCGAATTTCGACTGCCTGAGTTTATTCTGAAATAGAGCGATTCGAAAAAGACATTTGAAAATATTGATAAAGACGATAATGATTTATGAAATTTAGTAATGCTCAAATATGACTGCAACATTTAGCTGTGCTAACTCAAACAGACAAACTCGGGATTCTAAATCAAATTTATAAAATAATAAAACATTAATTCTGGTTTGACAAATCTAAAATAACAAAATTACGCTTTTGTGATTAATGAGTTGAAGTTTTTCGTGTTCCATTACAAAATGTAAATTATGAATAATGAAATATTTTAACTATCCTTTTTTTATCAATCAAATATTCATAATATTCATGTAAAAATATAAAACTCATCATAGAAATAAAATAATAATTCAAACGTATACATCCAGCATCTCGGTACTCCAAATACATGGCTCTTTGTTATAACGTCAATCAGTTTCAACTGCTTCTGTTTAAATACTCTCGCAATCAAGTCGTGGCGCTCACTGGGTAATTGACCATTGGTAAGAACCTCCTTGATCTCCGTCCAAGTCGGATTGCAGGTGAAGGTGATAAATAAGTCTGGTCTCCCGTACGTCCTCGCGTACGTCATAGCATCTTGTGTGTATTCGTGCATGTGTCTGGGACTCCTGTAAATGTAGCTGGTAGTATGACCAAGGCACCGAGGTTTTCAACGTTCCCGTCATTTCCCACAGCATCTCTCAGGTGAATATATTCGTCAACTCTCAGTTTACGTTGATTTAGGCGAATGTAAAGGAGACGCTCACTCTCGACTTTTGTGTACATATCGACGATGAACTGATGAAACAATTGCCTGCAGTTCAATACGTGGTACTGCTCAGTATCTCGAACCATTAATCTGTACGCATATAAATCCATCACTGAAACTTTCTTGCTCGTTGTTTCACCTGTTCTTGGGTTGATCTGCCTCAGATTAAAATGATATCCATCTTCACCATGTGGGGGAATATCACTGGGTACTCCAGAGCATCATAAGATCGATGTGTTTCCGAAATGCGCTGCAAAGATTCACCTCGTCATTGAATAACGATATCCCGTTGATGGAATTCATCGCCTGATATAACCACCGCGACTTCATCTGCTTGAGGAGAGTTAAAGCGCCGCTCGTGTTCGCCTGCTGGTCTTCGGTCTGCTCTTATGACTACTTTATATTCATCTGTTGGCATACGTTCCAATGCTGTTTCAAACGTTTTAATAAGATTATTGTGCTCATGAAACATCCTCTGTAAGTTTAACACAATCTGACGTCTGGTTCCCGAGATGTAGGCGCACCTCTGATCAGTTTCCATTTGTTCGTTTTGAATAAAATATAGTTGTAGAAATTTTGGTGGTTGATCTGGCAGCGGAAGCAACGATCCCGCTCTATGGTAAATCTGCCCTTGCACCTTGAATGTCGACGGAAATCCGGGCTCTCCAACAACTGATGTGGCGCCGAATGATGTCATTTGGAAACATGAGTTGTATTTTCTGATGTTACTAAGAAAATGCTTCGACTCTGACGTATCTGCTGATGTGTAAGACAAAAGTTCTTGCGGTGGTGGTTCCAGTTGGCAGAGTTTAAGTTTTCCATTTTTACAGCAAATACCAGTAGACTCTGATTTAAACTTTTTGGCTTGACAGTAACTACAAACCATTTCCATTTTCCCGATGGTAACACTTGCATGCAGCGAGTAGTCTTTATGTGAATCGTAGTGGAATTCTTCCAATGCTAAGCTAAAATGGTGCGCAGTCCGTGATCGTTTGGCTCTATCTCTCTTATCCTGTAGTCGGGCCTCACGCTGCTGTGCCGTCTCTGTTGCTCTAGATGTAGTAGCTCTATCTCTCTTATCCTGTAGTCGGGCCTCACGCTGCTATGTCGTCTCTGTTGCTCTAAATGTAGTAGCACTATCCCTCTTATTCTGAAGTCGGGCCTCACGCTGCTGTGCTGTTCTCTGTTGCTCTAGATGTTGTAGCGCTCTCGCAATTGCAAGTCTTCTTCTCGGAAGTTTCTTGACTACGCTCATCTTTCATCATCTTAGCCGTTGACTGCACTTGGCCGATCGTCTTCCCCTTCCTTGGAGGCATTGCTACAGCAAAGAAATCTGTAAAAAAATACAAAAAATGCTATTTCATAAAATAAGCAAAAGGACACTCACTGAGCAATGAAATCTATTATAGAATACAATGCAAAGCTAAAATTAACGAAAAAACGAATTTAAAATTATGTAGTACTTACATCCGTTTAGAAATATAAATCAAAAATGTACACTAACACTGTCGAAAAAAGTAGGAAACACTTATACAATCAAAAGAGCGAAATAAAACTGCCAGATTCACTGAAACATGATAAACTGGAAGACTTACCGAGTTAGCTTCCTTTAAATACGACCAGCTAAGAATCGAGTGGGTGCTGGAATGTTCTCCACCATGAGTCCAATTAAGTTTCCGTTTCCCCAACTTTCTAGAAAGTTCTACAAAGTTTTATAAAAAAGAGTAAACATTAATTCTGGTGCTGCCAGATACCGAGTAGCAAAATTACGCTTTTATGATCAATGAGTTTTTCGTTTGTGCTTTTCGGAATAACGGTGCTTGGTTTAGAAATAAATATAATCGGTGTAGACAAATTAAACTGAATAGATAAAAATTTTTCAAAAAGCAGAAGGTCGATTTTACAGAATTTTTCAGAAAGAAAATCAATGCTTTCAACGGAGGATTCACATGTATCTATTGCGGACATTTTAAAATAAGTTACACGCCTTACCTAAAAAGCCTCGTGAAACAGAATTCTACAAATCATTACGTATTCAATAAATTATTTAAGGAAAGTTGGTCGAAATATACACCAACTTTCCTTGAAAATAATCCTTGAACTGAAAACCTTTCCTTGAATTTCCTTGCAAACATAAATATTTTAAAATATTCTTTCCTTCATCAATAAAATATCTATAATTTATTTACATCATGGGAAGAACTAAAAAGTCAGTTCAAACATAAATACTGTAATTTAATTTGTTTTGGAAAAAATTGTTTTTCGATCAACAATGGTAAAGCAACCATCGCTGCCTAAAGCAATCAATCTATGCTCAATGTTATATCTATTGCGATTTCGAATAGTTTTTAGCCCCCCAGAGCCAATAGAACGGGGGTTAAGAGTTAGCCTATGCTGATCGCAGTGTTCTAAAGTATAAGTGTACCAAATTTGGTATGGATTGGTCAAACGGTGTAGATTTGTATAGAAAATATACCCACATACACACACACACACATCCTATTTTATATATATAGACTAGCTGAATTACCCGGCGTTGCGCGGGTTGAAATGGTTAAATGTTGCTTGAAAAGTGAATTAGAATAAGCACTTTTTTTTCACAGAAAAATGCAATCATTTAAGTTGTACGGAAAATACATTTTAACTTTTTCATAGCTTCTACAATATACTTCGGACGCAAATATATGCATTTAATTCCTGAATATATTGCAATATGTAAAAGATTAAGACATAAATACGAACAGAAACGAAATTCCGACGAAAAAATGCAGAATTCTAAAAAACGAATGATGCGCAGTGTCGAATTTCGACTGCCTGAGTTTATTCTGAAATAGAGCGATTCGAAAAAGACATTTGAAAATATTGATAAAGACGATAATGATTTATGAAATTTAGTAATGCTCAAATATGACTGCAACATTTAGCTGTGCTAACTCAAACAGACAAACTCGGGATTCTAAATCAAATTTATAAAATAATAAAACATTAATTCTGGTTTGACAAATCTAAAATAACAAAATTACGCTTTTGTGATTAATGAGTTGAAGTTTTTCGTGTTCCATTACAAAATGTAAATTATGAATAATGAAATATTTTAACTATCCTTTTTTTATCAATCAAATATTCATAATATTCATGTAAAAATATAAAACTCATCATAGAAATAAAATAATAATTCAAACGTATACATCCAGCATCTCGGTACTCCAAATACATGGCTCTTTGTTATAACGTCAATCAGTTTCAACTGCTTCTGTTTAAATACTCTCGCAATCAAGTCGTGGCGCTCACTGGGTAATTGACCATTGGTAAGAACCTCCTTGATCTCCGTCCAAGTCGGATTGCAGGTGAAGGTGATAAATAAGTCTGGTCTCCCGTACGTCCTCGCGTACGTCATAGCATCTTGTGTGTATTCGTGCATGTGTCTGGGACTCCTGTAAATGTAGCTGGTAGTATGACCAAGGCACCGAGGTTTTCAACGTTCCCGTCATTTCCCACAGCATCTCTCAGGTGAATATATTCGTCAACTCTCAGTTTACGTTGATTTAGGCGAATGTAAAGGAGACGCTCACTCTCGACTTTTGTGTACATATCGACGATGAACTGATGAAACAATTGCCTGCAGTTCAATACGTGGTACTGCTCAGTATCTCGAACCATTAATCTGTACGCATATAAATCCATCACTGAAACTTTCTTGCTCGTTGTTTCACCTGTTCTTGGGTTGATCTGCCTCAGATTAAAATGATATCCATCTTCACCATGTGGGGGAATATCACTGGGTACTCCAGAGCATCATAAGATCGATGTGTTTCCGAAATGCGCTGCAAAGATTCACCTCGTCATTGAATAACGATATCCCGTTGATGGAATTCATCGCCTGATATAACCACCGCGACTTCATCTGCTTGAGGAGAGTTAAAGCGCCGCTCGTGTTCGCCTGCTGGTCTTCGGTCTGCTCTTATGACTACTTTATATTCATCTGTTGGCATACGTTCCAATGCTGTTTCAAACGTTTTAATAAGATTATTGTGCTCATGAAACATCCTCTGTAAGTTTAACACAATCTGACGTCTGGTTCCCGAGATGTAGGCGCACCTCTGATCAGTTTCCATTTGTTCGTTTTGAATAAAATATAGTTGTAGAAATTTTGGTGGTTGATCTGGCAGCGGAAGCAACGATCCCGCTCTATGGTAAATCTGCCCTTGCACCTTGAATGTCGACGGAAATCCGGGCTCTCCAACAACTGATGTGGCGCCGAATGATGTCATTTGGAAACATGAGTTGTATTTTCTGATGTTACTAAGAAAATGCTTCGACTCTGACGTATCTGCTGATGTGTAAGACAAAAGTTCTTGCGGTGGTGGTTCCAGTTGGCAGAGTTTAAGTTTTCCATTTTTACAGCAAATACCAGTAGACTCTGATTTAAACTTTTTGGCTTGACAGTAACTACAAACCATTTCCATTTTCCCGATGGTAACACTTGCATGCAGCGAGTAGTCTTTATGTGAATCGTAGTGGAATTCTTCCAATGCTAAGCTAAAATGGTGCGCAGTCCGTGATCGTTTGGCTCTATCTCTCTTATCCTGTAGTCGGGCCTCACGCTGCTGTGCCGTCTCTGTTGCTCTAGATGTAGTAGCTCTATCTCTCTTATCCTGTAGTCGGGCCTCACGCTGCTATGTCGTCTCTGTTGCTCTAAATGTAGTAGCACTATCCCTCTTATTCTGAAGTCGGGCCTCACGCTGCTGTGCTGTTCTCTGTTGCTCTAGATGTTGTAGCGCTCTCGCAATTGCAAGTCTTCTTCTCGGAAGTTTCTTGACTACGCTCATCTTTCATCATCTTAGCCGTTGACTGCACTTGGCCGATCGTCTTCCCCTTCCTTGGAGGCATTGCTACAGCAAAGAAATCTGTAAAAAAATACAAAAAATGCTATTTCATAAAATAAGCAAAAGGACACTCACTGAGCAATGAAATCTATTATAGAATACAATGCAAAGCTAAAATTAACGAAAAAACGAATTTAAAATTATGTAGTACTTACATCCGTTTAGAAATATAAATCAAAAATGTACACTAACACTGTCGAAAAAAGTAGGAAACACTTATACAATCAAAAGAGCGAAATAAAACTGCCAGATTCACTGAAACATGATAAACTGGAAGACTTACCGAGTTAGCTTCCTTTAAATACGACCAGCTAAGAATCGAGTGGGTGCTGGAATGTTCTCCACCATGAGTCCAATTAAGTTTCCGTTTCCCCAACTTTCTAGAAAGTTCTACAAAGTTTTATAAAAAAGAGTAAACATTAATTCTGGTGCTGCCAGATACCGAGTAGCAAAATTACGCTTTTATGATCAATGAGTTTTTCGTTTGTGCTTTTCGGAATAACGGTGCTTGGTTTAGAAATAAATATAATCGGTGTAGACAAATTAAACTGAATAGATAAAAATTTTTCAAAAAGCAGAAGGTCGATTTTACAGAATTTTTCAGAAAGAAAATCAATGCTTTCAACGGAGGATTCACATGTATCTATTCCGGACATTTTAAAATAAGTTACACGCCTTACCTAAAAAGCCTCGTGAAACAGAATTCTACAAATCATTACGTATTCAATAAATTATTTAAGGAAAGTTGGTCGAAATATACACCAACTTTCCTTGAAAATAATCCTTGAACTCCTGAAAACCTTTCCTTGAATTTCCTTGCAAACATAAATATTTTAAAATATTCTTTCCCCCTTCATCAATAAAATATCTATAATTTATTTACATCATGGGAAGAACTAAAAAGTCAGTTCAAACATAAATACTGTAATTTAATTTGTTTCGGAAAAAATTGTTTTTCGATCAACAGTGGTAAAGCAACCATCGCTGCCTAAAGCAATCAATCTATGCTCAATGTTATTTCTATTGCGATTTCGAATAGTTTTTAGCCCCCCAGAGCCAATAGAACGGGGGTTAAGAGTTAGCCTATGCTGACCGCAGTGTTCTAAAGTATAAGTGTACCAAATTTGGTGTGGATTGGTCAAACGGTGTAGATTTGTATAGAAAATATACCCACATACACACACACACACATCCTATTTTATATATATAGATTGAGCACCAACTTCATAATTTCCAATGGAAACCCTCTATTTCAACACACCCAATTTGAAATCAATATCAAAATTCAACTTATGATACCAAATTTCATGTCATTAGGTCTTACCGTTTCGAAGTTATAAGTACAGAAAGATTGGAGTTCCTAATGTTAAATCTGTTTCTTAGACTTTTATGGATATCTTCCTAAATAATATTTCTATAGCGCTGATATTTTGTACCATGTTACTGTTAAACCCAAACAAAATTCACATAATATTTTATTTTAAAAATAGTTTTTAGTATGCAATAGCAATTATTACATTAATGTTTGAAAAAATTATTAATTGGAACCTTACTATATTTTGACTGGAATCGATTAAAGTCTTCTAATATGACCATGCAAAATTTCAGGTCATTCCAATCGTTAATTTTTGAGTTACATTAAATTTTCCTCATTATTGCAATTTTAGGGGCAACCAAAAGTTTAAAAAACGTCTGACAAACTTCGGATAGTTTGCACATGTACACTCATATACAAAATTATCTTTACATGCATAAAATCACGAATTTCTCAGAAACTATGAACTATAATTTTATGAATTTGTGTGAAATGATACATAGCATCATAACACATAAATACAAAGGAAAAATTTTAAAAGCGCTGCATTTGATATAAAACTGTAGCATGAAACAATAAAAATGGCAATATGTGACAAGGAGAGTTCAGAAAAAAAAAGAATAACTCAGAAAAAATTAAGGCTTATGAATTTAATATGGAATGTGATCTTCCCTGACTTGTACACACATATCACAAAGTGTTTTAATGCTGGCAATAATGTTGTTAACCACAGTTTGGGGAATTGAGTTCCACTCCTCCAGCAATGCGGTCTTCAGGGAATTTACATCTCTAGGAGGAGGATGTCTCCGTGCAACTGCTTTTCCAAGGTAGTCCCATAAGTTCTCTATCGGGTTCAGATCAGGAGATTTTGCTGGCCACGTTATTCGCTCAATGGCTTCACTTTCAAGGAATTCGTCAACGAGGTTTGCTCGATGTGGACGAACATTATCGCCCATAAATAAAAAGTCAGATCCATATCGGGATGAGGTCACAGATCCGCTGAGAACGTGAAGGGGCGTACGTCCATCGATCATTATTCCTTCCCATACCATCACATCTGCACTACTGAAACGGTCACATTCCATAATGTTCGAAGGAAGATTTCGCGTTCCTGACCCCCTCCAGATGTAAACGTTTAGAATCAGATGTTAAACTAAACCTCGACTCATCAGTAAAGAGAACATGGGTCCATTGGTGTTCACTCCAGTTCTGATGTTCTTTGCACCAATTAAAGCGATCCCTCTTTTGTTGGCCTTTTTGTTTGTTGGCATAAAGGCCTTTTTCATTAAGCCTTCAGTTTGTATACAGTTTGCCGTGATACAACAGTTCCAGTGGCGGCTGCAACCTCTGAACTTAACTGCCGAGCAGTAGACTTCCTGTTACAACGGGCAGTTATTGCTAGATATCGATCTTGAGAAGCAGTTGTTATTCGTTTACGACCTTGTCCAGGTCTCCTTACAACAGTTCCAGAGTTCTGAAATTGTTTCCATAGCGTAGAGACTGTCTGTCTTCAAATACATCTCGCTGCTTCCATGATTGTCTGCCCTGCTTCTAAACGGCCGATAATTCGCCACTTCACAGATTCTTCCAAATGATACTTTGGAGCCATGACAAACCGATTTGAATCCTTACACACTGAAATCAAACTCTGTATTTCAGAAATTCACTCAGGTATTCGCTTTGCACAAAGCGCTTGATTCACCGTCGGATGACGCAACGGCTTGATTTGCATATCAGAAACCGTTTGATCACTTTTGATTGGATAATGCTAATTAGGCTTGTCTTTCACACATTTCCTGCAAAATTGGATTACATCGATTGGATATTTCGTGGAATATCGTTATTTTTGGGTATGTAAAGATAAATTTGGACATGAGTGTAATTCTCCAATCGTTTTCACTTGCATAATAAATGTAATAATTCTCGGATCGTTTGCGCTTGCTGACAAATACGTTTGAAATAGTGTTCAAACTTGAAATTCTGGTAACTATAACTACAGTTAATTTCGATCTACGAATAGCGATTTCCGATGTGAAGTTGATCCCTGAAATTGACAGCAACTTTAATATTGAATATCTCCGGATATAAAGATAGATAGTAGAATCATGAAATTTCATATTTAGACTAATTTAAAACGATGCCGAATCTCATTAAGGCATCAAAACAGGGTGTTTCCATTGGAAATTTTGTTTGTGTAAAATTTGATATGAAGACGGCCCTTAATGCAATTATTCAGCATTTGAATTTGTAGAGGACGTTATTCCCTAATTGAATGACATCTTTGAATTTGCTCTACTATGAATAGTGCTCGAAATAAAGGTTCGTTTTTTCCCCGCGAATGTACATATGCATATAATAAATCATTTAGGCAAGATTGTCTTCTGTGTTCACCACAGTAATATTTCAGTGTGTACCGCTCGACCACCTGTTCGAAACAGTCTTCCTAGATCGGGTTTCTGATTCGTTTATTTAAAATAGAGCCACCTGTATCCCAAGCTAGAACCCGTTGATCGGTTTTTGTGTTCGCTGACGAGAATCAAAATTACCTTCGGACTTGACATGTGCGACTAACGTCTCTCCCACCTGACTTGTCAGCGGGAGACCACCTGTACGAGAGAAGAAATCTCGAGAGGCAGACGATGGAGAGCAGCAGCAGGGCGATCCTCTTGTGTGCCGCGTGGCTGGGGGTGGTCCTGTGCCACGTAGGCCACCACCACCACCACCACGCCCAGCGACTGAAGACCAAGTGGGGAGTGGAGTCTGTCATCCGAGATGTGGAGTAAGTCAGTCTCTTTCCTACATTTAAGCGGGCCGCGGTAGCCCAGTTGGAAGAGCAACGTACTGGCAACTAGATGGTTGCGAGTTCGGAGCTCGGTCCAGCCAAAGTCCGTCGCGTACTCGGGGGCTGATGTACGTCAAATCTGTGGTGGTCTCAAATGTCCTCACGTTGGCGTGGTTGGAAGTTTGGAGAGAAGGATGCCAGCTCAGGTGTTGACCTCGTCATGTGACCGCGGTTCAAAATGACGTGGTGTTGTCCTCGGATCATTCCCTCCGGGATGGATCCCGGACTGTCGCCAATAGTCCGTTGTGCTGCTTCAGCGCGACGTTAATTAACTACCTACCTACCTTTAAGATCACCAGATTCCTTCTATTTTTCACAAACGCGTAGCTTTCTTCCTAGTAGCCATTTGCATTTAGTGCCATGGTAGTAGGTAGTTGAATTAATGTTGTACTGGAGCAAAACAACGGGATATTGGCGAGGGTCCGGGATCTATCCGGAAGGGAAAGATCAGAGGTCAACACCTCCTAAATTTGAACCGTGGTCAGATGTAGAGATCAACAACTGAGTTGGTACCCAACTCTCCAAACTTCCACACCACACCAACCTGAGGACATTGAGATCACGACAGATTTAACCTTAACAGCAACTTACCGATTTCAAATCCGCTACTCTGACCGTTTAGTACAATGGATCCTACTCTATTTGAATACTCTTCAAGAACTTTTCAAAACAATGTCAAGGGTTCATTGCTATTCCATTTTGTTGTAACGGGAATTCGCTCATTTTCAAAGGGACACCTAGGTATGTTGCACCATAGTCATGGATTTTTTTTCAAATTTTTAACCATAGGTAGACATGAAACCCATAAATATTAATTATTTAAATAGTTTGTCCAATATTAGCTGAGATACAGGAATTTAAAAATGGGTCAACTTTAAAGGAAGTCGGCCATCTCGGATTTGCAACACTGTTTACAAATAACTCCAACATAACTAATAGTTCAAATTTAGTAATTTTGGTACCAAATGGTTGATTGCTTGGATTTTCTGGCGCAAGGTCCAATGTTAGAACAAGCTGCGCCAAACACAAGACCAAGTAAAAGCAATAGGCATGAAAAAGGTATAAAAGGGATAAAATTGTGCATAAATCTAAATCGATGTCACATTAAAAATTTTAAAATATATAATCGAAATAATAACTAAAATTCAAATGTTTTAGTCAATTGTTAAAAATCAATAAATATATTACTAAAATACATTGATCAAAACCATACAAATGATTGAATTTTTAATGAAGATGGTAGGATGTTTATCAAATGAATGGCACAAAATTATATAGAATTTAAGAAGTTGATTTTGCTTAAAAATTTAAAGATTTGAATGAGGATTTTCCCCAATCAAATCCTGCAAAGTTAAAATAGTTGTTGAAAAAGAGAGAGAGTATCCGCGATGAGGATTAAAAACTGGACAATCAATTAAAATATGTCGTATGGTAAAAGGAATAGCAACGCCCCACACACAGGGGTACCAAATGGAAGACAATTATTTCAGGAGTGTATATAAACTATAAAAACAATTGTTGTTTTACATTTTGGTGGAATTTTTATATGTAAAGTAAAAAATCACTTTAAAACAGTCGACTTTACAGGGCTATAGAAAAAAATAAACCTTCATATTTTTTTATTGTTAGATATTAACTAACATGTTTACTTTAATCTGACAAAAATTCAGAGGTAAAATTTTTCTTTCGGAATAAAAGCTATTCTAATGATAACATATGTATTTAAAAATGGTGATCATCTTACACTGCAAAAATGACCATACCTTGAAAAACAATGGTCAAATTTGAATTTTTATGAAGTACTAATTCAAAACGGCTCACAGTAAATGTAAAAATATCAACAGAACATCAAATTACAGGTATTATGTAACTTTTAACTTATTTTGTCATGTCTTTGGAAAATATATTAAGTGCCACTGAAGAAAAATTGTTTTTTATTTATTTAAATAATTTTTTAAAATACTTTTAATGTGTTTTATAATATTTAATTGCAATATTTCTGTTTAAAAAATTTACATTTATTCTTAGGATCCACTTATGTCAGTATAATGATACATATTTTCAATATTGCATATTTTCACTGACAATTTGCTTGAAAAACCCATTGCTTTATGTGCGCATCACTTTCTTTTACAAAATCTCAACGTGATTATTAAAAGAACAAAGGATGAATTGAGTCAGGATACTGTTATCATCACGGCCCCCAGATTTTTCTGAAAACTACCTACATTATACAAGATGCTATGCGACATATTCATTGGACAAATGAGCAAGCAACAGTTCATCCTTTTGTAGCGTATATTAAGGGCCTTGTTCGTGTGTGTGTGTTTCTATGTGTGTTATAAGAGACAATTTAGTGCATGACACTTCAACATTTTGGACTTCTCTAAAGGTAATTGTCAAACATTTTATCACACAGGTTTCATAAATTAAAATACATAAAGTATTTCAGTGATAGGAACTCAAACCAATACAAAAATAAATTTTAAAAACTAATAATTTTTGTCATAAAAAAGACCATGATGTAAAAGCTGAGTGGCATTTTTGCCTCTTGTCATGGAAAAGGAGCTTGTGACAGTATTGGTGGTTCTACAAAGCGTATGACCAACAAAGGAAGCCTTAAGAATCTATGCAAAGATGTAATATTATATGCTTTTGGTTATACAACTTAACAAGAGTCCATTAAAGGAATCGATACTTTTTCGTAACGAAATCGAAAATTAAAATTTCTAACAATCAATTAGCAAATAGATACGCAATGGCAAATACAATAACAGGAACAAGACCTAATCACTCTTTTGCACCAATAAATAAAAGACAGATATTGTTTTCCAGTGTTTCAGGTTCCTCATCAACATTTATTGCTACCATGGAATTTGAGAAAACCATCAACATTCCAACAAATGAACAATACGTTGCATGTGTGTATGGAATAAATTGATGGATTGGAAAAATTTTAGATTGTTGTGAGGAATGATTAGAAAAATTATATTCATGTTTCCTCATGAACCAAGTACATCCTATATATGGCCAGAGCCTTTAGACGCATGTTGGATTCTTATGAATTACAAAGTAAAAATCTTTTCTCCCATAACTACAACAGGAAGAACCAATCATGTTGCTACCGATGAAAATCAATTCATTAAACTATTGATCCAAAACTTCAAGACAAATGGAATCTTACAATAAAAATACTTTTAGCTTTACCATTAACATTATTGTGTTGGCCTTTTTTATTTATGCTCAATATTCGTCTTTTAAAAATTTCTCGACAATGCTATCAATATATTGTTCATATAGTTTTTTAATCTTTAGAACTTGTATGATTTAAAAAAATTTTCCAGTGCCCAGAAATTTTAATTTAACAATTTAAAGTACCTGTGTGATTACATTTTCTACAGTTTCTAAAAAATATTTCATCAGTTTAAAATAGTTCAGTAATGTCAACTGAATTACAATATATTTTGTATTATATTTATTTATGTATCATAATAGGGTATTAGTATTATATATTTGGAGCAATTATAAGAGTATATTTGTATTTATAATTAAGTTAAGAAATTGAGAAGTATAAAAACTTCTCTGTGTGTAATATGAAATAATGTATCCTAAGCATAAATGTAATATTTAACAAAAACATGTGTATGAAACATATTGCGTTTGTAGAGTATTTTTAAAAAACAATTTTTCTTTCAGTGGTATTTAATATACTTTTTAAAGACACCATGTGATAAAATATGTTTTAAGTTACATAATACTGTAATTTGATGTTCTGTTAATATTTTTACACTTAATGTGAGGCCGTTTTGAATTAGTACTTCATAAAAATTCAAATGTTACCATGGTTTTCCAAGCTATGGTGATTTTTGCTCTGTTAAGATGACTACCATTTTGAAACACATATGCTGTTATTAGAATAGCTTTATTCATAAACCAAAAATTTTGCCTCAGAATTTTTGTCAGATTAAAGCAAATATGTAAGTTAATAGTTCTACAGATTTTTAGAAAAAATATGCGGGTTCATTTTAGGAAAAATGAAAATAGCCCTTTCTGTGTGTTTCGTCGTCTGTTTTTAAAAGTGATTTTTTTTCACTTTACATGTAACCCCCCCCCCCCATTAAAATGTAAAATTACCGTTGGTTTTATAACTTATATACACTCCTGAAATACATGGCTTCCATTTAGTACCAAAATTACTTAATTTGAACTATTAGTTCTCAAGTTAGGGTCATTTATAGACAGTGTGGCAAATCCAAGAAGGCCCCCCCCCATTTTGTAAATTTGACCCATTTTTAAATTCCTGTATCTCAGCTAATATTTTTACAAACTATTTAAATAATTGAGATCTATGGGTTTCACTGCAATGTCTATCTATGGTAAAAATTTGAAAAATATCCATGACTATGGAGCAACAACTTTTTCTCAAAATGACACCCATTTTTACACACAATGGGTGTCATTTACACTTCAGATGGTCACATTTTACACTTTCACATGGAATGATCCAGAGGCTAAAGAAAATGTATAGGTGAAAGACTATGAAATAAAGTAGAATGCAGCGGTATTTTAAATTAAAGAATTTTCTATTACGAAATAACACAAAAAACCTGTTTTTGAATCACTGCGAAACTATATTTAATAGTTATTGTTTTTATCATTTTACGAGTGAATTTAGTTAAATAAAATTCTCCAATCTTTTAGCTGCATGAAATAAAGGCGGAAATGTGCAAATCACAAAAATATGATGGGATAATGTAAATTTCAAGGCGAAACTTTTGGTCAATGGTATTGGAGGAGTTTAGGGTTGTAAGAAAATTTCTTGAAACAATAGGGGAAAAATTAAAGGTTTGCTTTGGATTTTATGGCACAAGATCCGTTAGCGGACAAGCTGCACCAAACGCAAGATGAAATATACCCAATAAAAACAGGTGAAACAGACAAAGTAGTAAAAAAGTAGTCAAAAATTTAAGTCTTCAAATATTATAAAAAGTCTAAGTTAAAACATTTAAGTTAAAAAAATATGAATACAGGACGATTCTTTGTTTTCAATACAAATAATTAAAATTAAAAGAATTTTTTAGGATCAGACTGTTGGTTGATAAGAGTTTATGGCATAAGCTCCAAAAAAAGCCAAGCTGTGCCAAACGTAAGCCTAATCAAAGTCCCATAAAAACAGATTAAACATTAGAAGTGTATTGAAACTATACAGGTTTGCTATGAAATCAAAGCAACACAGTTTAATCAAAACTGGGGAAGCGGTAAACATCAGATTCAAGTGCGCCGTCATCAACGTAAAAATTAAATGTAGAATTAAAATAAACTGCTAAAAATGATGAAAGTGATGCAGTTTAGCACTTTACCTACCGCTTGTTAATTAAATGGATACATTGAACATACTCAATAATTCAAAGCGATGTATGGGAAGCCGGTCGATAGGAGTTTATTTATCGGCTCGCGGTGAGTGTCAAAAGAGCTATCCCCATACTCGTTGACAACTACATGGGAGGCGGATTGGATTGGATTTAGGGGTTTTATGGCGCAAGGTCCAAAAGCGGATAAGCTGCACCAAATACAAGACAAAATATGACCCAATAAAAGTATAAAATATTTAGAAATTAATAGTCCAAGACCAAGCTAAGAGGTGATTTGAAACATGTAAAATGTATAGATGATATTAAAAATATTCAAACAATAGTCAGATGTTAAACAAGATCATCGTCTGGAGCATAACTAATGAAACTGAAGAACTTAATTTACATGTGTATAATTTTGAGCGTAAAATTTAAATGGTGGCAAAAAGTTAGATGAGGTTTAAAACAACAAACTAAACGTAAAAACGTGAAAAAGTTTGAATGGGGATTTTCCGCAATCAAATATCACAGATTTAAAATTGTGCTTTTAAAAACAGGACAGTCAATTAAAATGTGATCAACAGAAAATGGAGTTGAGCATGAGTTGCAAATGGTGCGCTCTCTCCAAGTAAAAGATGACAATGGGTGAATCGCGCGTGTACAATGCGAAGGAGGGTCAGATCGACATCCGTCCTTTGCACTGGAGTCTGGCAACTGATGAATGATGGGTTTTATGCAATGCAATGTGTTTGTGACTTGCGGGTTCCTGGAAGGCAGTTCGAGAGGTTATATTACAAGAGTGGTACATATCACAAGTAATGTAATGACCAAGCTGCTCCAGACATAACACCCGAAAAGTCTGATAAAATAGGTAATTCCGAAGGTAAATTCCGTTCGAAACAGTATCTTTATAATCAGTATCTATATCAGAAACGACGATTTTTCAATTTCGATGAATTTAGGTCTAAAATGTTCCGATACTGGTACTAGAAACGCATAAAAATTTTTTCAAAAATATTTCATTCACAATGAAGATTTTTCCGACACCCTATTTCAGTTTCAACCCTTTCAGCTAAATTTTAATCGCAAATAAAACAATAGCAAAAATCGCAAAAACAAATATACTACGAGAAGAATTTAGCTAAAAATCAATTAGGTGAAACATTAACCCTACAAGTGGTTTCGACGAGATATCTCATCCATCAAGATCTGACCCATTTTAGCCACCAGGGTTAATTGGTTATTTTATGTTTTGTGCTACGTGAGTTGTATGCTTTAATTTAAAATATAAGTAGTGTCACTCATTTTCAGTCATTGTTTTGGCAGAAAATGTGGGTTGAATCAGAAAGTTTCGCGGGAGTTTCCCTCGTAAATCTGTCTTTAGATTGAGTTCATGAAAACTCGATTTTATTATTGTGTACTATAAAGCGTACTGAAACACTGAAAAGTGTATAAAAGCGTACTGAAAAGTTTCACTGCGGTACACAGCAAACTTTAGACGGTAGTTTATCGAAATGTTTTTCCTCTTGATTTGAATACTTAAAGGGTGGTGTGCCCCTTTAAAAAAAATCGAAGATGAAAACGGTCAAGGCGGGTAGGTATTTTAATTAACGTCACACTAGAACAACACAACGGACTATTCTCGTGATGTCCTCGGGTCGCCAATAGGAACTTTGGGAAACTCACAAAGTTGGTTGGTTTGGGGTATTATGGCGGGAGGGCCATGTTTGGCAAAGCTGCGCCAAACACAAGACAAGGTATTGCTCAGACTTTCCAGGGTTGTAAAAATAAAATTTAAGGAAAGGATTCGAGGACAACACGTCATTTTGAGTGAAGGTCAGATGACGAGGTCACACCTGAGCTGGCACCCCACTCTCCAAACTTCCACACCACGCCAACGTGAGAATATTGAAGGCCAGATTGAACGTGCACCAGCTCACGACGGTCTTTGGTTCGGTTCGAACTTGCAACCCTCCTGTTGCTAATCCGTTATTCTTCCAACCGGGCTACAGTGGCACACGCCTCTGTCCAGATCTGTGTGGCCGTGACACGGCCACACAGATCTTGAACTAAGTACCACCTATCACTTGAACTAAGTACCACTACATGGATCATTCGAAATTTATTTTCTACTCTTACCTGTACACTTTAAAAATCTGAGACGCCAGGAAGAATAAAAATACGAATTCCTTTGAGATAACAATACAAGTACCTGGACCGCTGGAATGTTGCCAGAGGGAATGACTAATTACTCCTGGTGCGCCAAGAGACTTGTGGAGATTATTGACGAGGTTAAAAAGCGTGCAAAATAGTGTGAGGCACACCAGACTCGGCTTGGTTTGAGTTTTCTGGTGCAAGGTCCAGAAGCGGTCAAGTTGTCAAACGCAAGACATAGATAGGTAGATATTTTAATTAGCGTCGCACTGGAGCAGCGCAACGGGCAATTGGCGACGGTCCTGGATCAAACTGGAAGGGAAAGATCCGACGACAACACCACGTCATTTTGAGCCACGGTCAGATGACGAGGTCACACCTGAGATGGTACCCCACTCTCCAAACTTCCACACCACGCCAACGTGAGGACATTGGAGGCCAGATTTAACATGCACCAGTCCCCTTTGTACATGGCGGTCTTTGGTTGGAATTCGAATTCGCAATCCTCCGGTTGCTAGTTCGTTACTCTTCCAACCAGGCTACCGCGGCCCCTATACGATTGTAGAGCTATATGAAAGAGAATATTGACTGTTTAAAGTGTTGCAGTCTAAAAATGGAATGTGGAAGCATGAAGGCGATCTCCGACAAGGACTGACTTGTACAACACATTTTTCCAAGAAAAACATGAAATTAAATATTTCTGATTAGATTGGAGTGGATGTTGGGGTTTTATGGCGCTAGGTCCAAAAACGGGCAAACTGCGTCAAGCGCAAGATAAAACAATGAAAACAATAAAGATAAGACTTTCAAAAGGAAAGTGATTCAATATTCAAGCGCAGGAAGATAGGAAATTTAAGAAACATGTGTAGTCTACTATCATAAAAGACAGGTGAACAAATTACAGATTTAAAATATGAATTTGATTTGTATGAGATAGACATGGGAGATCTTCAATAGCATGAAAATAAGTAAACAAATGGTTAATATAGAATACATGTGATTACCCGTTACTCGCACCACTTCTGAATAATCAATGGCGAACACCGGCGTAGAAAGAGTTGCGAGAACATTCCAGAACACGAGCGATTTCCAGGAGTTACGAGAACATTCTAGAACTCGAGCGATTCCCGCGGAAAGTGTTGCAAGGACGTCGAGCGGGAGAATGATTTTGAACGACGAACCGAGAAGACGTCAATGACAGACGGCCGTCCTTTTTCTGTGTTGTTTCCAATATGTTTGTAACTGTCTTGTCCTTAATAGATATTTTTTAAATTAAATGTTTTATCTTTAAAGAAGTTCTCAGTGTTCTTTAAATCCCTGTTGCACTACCACTGAACTTCACATACGTATAAAATGATGATTAAAACCTGTTGATTCACATGTACGATATAAAGAGCATGAAAATGATGGGGAGTAAATAAATATTTCTGAAACGCCAACCTTAGACATTGACTCTCACCACCACCACCACCCTAGCTTTTCTTTTGCTTCACTTTGAGAACTTAAGGAGCATTCTGCGCGTCAATATGACAAAGTGAGTCACGTCTGTCCAGAACAGATTCAGATTGCAAGCTCCCGTTCAATAGAATGAATTTACGCGTGGTGAATCATATCGGCATTACGATTTATCGACATGCGTGCATATATATAAAAATAAAACCACTTGTCCGACAATCCATAATTTCGAGAGCCATCAATAACTTGTGGGGCAAAAGCGCTCTTTCGCATGCAATCCTTCCCTCGCGAAATTAATTTAGCCCTGACATCGGACAAGTAACGATCTCCTCGCGGGTATCGGCGGTTGCTAGGCAACCAGAGACAGCGCGGAACCGGTGCAAAGAACCACTTGTGTCCATTTAGCAGTCATCAGCGAATGCGACACGGGTGTCAGTTTGATAACCAGCTAATAGTAACACGACGCGGATGATTGCAGTGTCTGCCGGAATGAGTTGGTTTGTGATCAGGCCCTGGAGAATCAACGATTCCATCGTTACCGCTACCAAGAAGTGGTTTATTTAAACGGTTGGTGGGTTGTTTGTAGGTTTAATGGCGCAAGGGCCGATTTGGCCAAGCTGCGCCATACACTAGACGGACAACATCAAGTAAAAATTGCCTTGAAAAGGGGAGAAAAGATTGGGGAATTGGTATTTAATTAAAGTCGCACTGGAGCAGGCTATTGGTGATGGTCCATCCCGAAGGGAAAGATCCGAAGATAACACCTCGTCATTTTGAACCACGGTCGGATGACGAGGTCAACACCTGAGCTGGTACCCCACTCTCCAAACTTCCACATCGTGCCAACATGAGGACATTTGAGGCCACGACAGTTGGTTGGTTTGGGGTTTTATGGCACAAGGGCCAGATTTGGCCAAGCTGCGCCAAACAAAAGGCTGACAACGTCAAGTAAAAAATGCCGTGAAAAGGGAGAAAAGGATTGGGGAATAAGTAGGCAGGTAGGTATCTAATTAATGTCGCACTACTGGAGCAACACAACGGGCATGGGCGACGGTTCAGGATCAAACCCGAAGGGAAAGATTCAAGAACACCTCGTCAGTTTGAACCACGGTCAGATGTCGAGGTCAACACCTGAGCTGAAATTCCACTCTCTAAATTTCCACACCACGCCAACGTGAGGACATTATAGGCCATGACAGTTGGTTGGTTTTGGGTTTTATGGCGCAAGGGTCAAATTTGGCCAAGCTGCGCCAAAAGTTAGACAATGTCATGTAATTCTGAAGAGAAATGCTGGAGAGAAGAAAGATCGCTTGGGTATCCCGGAGCGCGCCCCACGTGTTTACTAAAGACAGTAAACCCCATGGAGAAAGACTTACTCTCGTATTTTGTGTACATGTTCCACGCAATCACTTAATCAGTAATAGTCAAAAAGTAAAAACTGAAAATTTCGAATCCTTTTTTGCAAAGAAATACATACAACTGTTTGAAGGGAAATATAATCTCTTGCACAAGTGTCTGGAATGACTATTGCACAAGTGTCTCGAATGATTCTTGTTATATGAATGATAGGATGTCTCTTCTCTTGCAGCCACATCAAGGAAGACGTCCAGGCCATGATGAACTTGACAGAGATTGGCGAGCTGTCACAAAACGAGATGACTTTTTATTTGATACGGTACGGTATTTCCCTCTCTTCAGTGGCTGAGGTTTTATGGTGCAAAGTCGAAAAAAGGGCAACACGAAATAAGATTCTACGAAGCAGATTCAAAAATTCAAATAAAAGCTATATCAAAACGATATAGAAAATGCGAAAACAAAGTAAAGTAGTTTTAAAACAATGGAAACAGTAAACATTAAAGTATATCGTTATCGACAGTAAAAAAGCTCGTCATTAAAATACATTGATGATACCGTTGACTCAAACTTCAGCAATTCAAAAGACGTCGGCCCCCTATCCAAACTTCCACACCACACCAACGTGAGGACATTTGAGGCCACGGCGGATTTAACGTGCACCAGCCCCCTTTGTACACGACGGTCTTTGGTTAGATTTGAACTCGCAACCCTCCTTTTGCTAGTCTGTTACACTCCCAACCGGGCTACTGCGGCCCTGATTGAAGGCTGGATCTATGAATGCGAATTACGGAGGATAATTCGGCACTTCAAAACGAGTTCTAGAGAATCTTCAGCAGATTGAGCTTCTTTTCGTTGAAGTGCTCGACCTGAAGGTAAGTTTCCTATCGAAAATGAATGCCAAATCTTATTCGATCCTCTACTGTGATACCGGACTGGATCCTTTACTGTGATACCGGACTGGATCCTCTACTGGACTAGGTTGCAGACTCCGAAATTGGTAAGTTCTGTGTAGGTTGTTTTTCTGCGGAGAAGCTGGAACCATTTTCGACAATCAACCTCAAACTGTCTGTCTGGAGTTAACCGACGAAGTGCATGTCTTCACTCTGTCCCATTAACTGTAGACAACGTTCCCACGATTCCCTTTGGCTGCGATGGTGTATTCAGCGAGCATTGGCGTTCACACTTTTCAATGCTATTAAATTAGCAGATGTAGGATACGTGTGAAAAATACCCATGTATTTCGTCGTATTTTTTATAATCTGTAGAGAATTCATTATTCTACCAATAGTACGTTCGGTGCTTCCGAAAGGATGGAGAATTCTTCGCGATGGCTGTGTTATCAGCTTCTATGCTTCTATCATACCCTCTGAGATTGTGTATACCGTTGTATCAATATCGTTCTTATCAATCTGTGTTAATATTGAGCCTATACGTAAAACAAGATCAGTCGACTTCTGCATAGATGCATAGTGACAGGTGGCTAACATGATCACTACCACCTAGAATATCTGGAAAAGATCACCGTTGCGCAAGTCATTACCAACAAAAAAGAGGGACAGAAGGTTGGTTGGTTTTGGGGTTTTATGGCGCAAGGACCCTATTTGGCCATGTTGCGCCAGACACAAGACACACAATATCGAGTAATAGACTCAGACAATGAAAGTTTTACTGACACAGAAGACAAAAATACACCCAGGGAGGAATGCACCTACAGGAATCCAACCTCCTACAACTCGAAGGTTGCTAGCGCTTCGAGCGCTAGCGTTCTAAGCGACTCGAAGGTTGCAGTGGGCATACCCACTGAGCCATGACGGCCCCGGGGGACGGAAGGAGAGCAGAGGGCATGAAAAGTTGGGATGGCTCGTGGAAGTAGGTGACTCCGCCGTTGTTCAGCAGACAGAGACATTGATCAGACATCAATTTGATCTGTCGCTCACGGGAATTAGTGTCCCTACTTCTGCAAAGCGCACTGTGAGCATTGAAATTACCTAGTGTTTCAAAAGGTTCCAGTAGTTGATCTAACGTTCTCGATGTTCTGATGCTGAATGGTTTCATTGAGTGTTAAGTTAGAGAGCAGAGGGCAATTGTCCGTCGCACTTGTATTCTTACAGCAGCTACTTGTAAGACCGTCGAACAGTAGACGAGTATGAATGGGAGGTGAAGGAAACAACTCCGAAGCTCTTCCGTCACAATTGTTGTTATCACTTCGAATGCAAGCATAAGGACGGTAGGTAGGTAGGCCTTTTAATTAACGTCACACTGGTGCAACACAACAGGCTATTGGCAACGGTCCGGGATCTATTCCTAAGGGAAAGATTCTAGAACACCACAACTTAATTTTGAACCACGGTCATATGACGAGGCAACACCTGAACTGGCACCCCACTCTTTAAACTTGTACACCACGCCAACGTGAGGACATTTGAGACCCCGACAGATTTAACGTGCACCAGCCCCCTTTGTACACGACGGTCTTTGGTTGGAGTCTTCTATTGGGAAGACTTCTTAATCATCTGAATACTTTCTGCGGACGAGTTTTCAACTTAAACGCAAAATTTGATGCAAATTCGTTGCTTTACTCGCTCGGTCATTGCGAATGCGGCGGTCTCACAGACTGAGGGGCGTTTAGCGCCCAACGGCTTAGTCCAAGGAATTCGTGACTTTTCAAGCATGCGCGTTAATGTCCCCTTTATTTGACTCCCAAGTAACATCAATAACACACACCATTCTTGTTATATTAGGCATGATGTGTGTGTGTGGTTGGGGTACTTTCCTGCCTTCGTATTTCACTATTAAATTTTGGTTCTATTGCAGAATATCTCATATTCTTGAAACAATTTGTTTAAAAAAAGGTGACATTTAGACCTCAAAAATAAAAGGGCACGAGTCCCTCCCCTGAGCACGGCCCCGAAGGCTTGAGTCGTACACAAGAGAAGCCGAGACACTGTTGACTCATCCTACGTACTATGTGCTTCTTCACACGTGGACCTCAGGGGAAACGAAGTAGCCGATGATTTGGCGAGGGAGGGTGTCGATGAACCAGTGTTCGATACCTACTCATTGACGTTTCTTGACTCCATTAGAAAAATCTTGATAAGAAGGCATGAATAATTCCCCCGATACACTCTTGGTATCGTGTGGAGAGGAAGATCTCTTGCTCTCAGTTGCGACATATTCAGACAGCGCTCTCCAGTTTTTTCAGGGGCCATCTGAGGTGTTTCACATTTTGCTGTGGTCGCAAGATTCATCCTGTTTGCCTTAAATTACCAGGCCTCCCCAACGCACATTCTCGAATGCTTGGGGTTGTTCCGAGACGACATGTTTTCTGAATCTGTACAGCTGTGGCAACGCTCTTGGCGTAGTTTTGACCGCACTTTTAGTAGAGTTGTGGCAGGTGAAGTCAACCCATCTTTATTAGGGTTATTCCCGTTAAACATAACAAACTCCATTTCATCTTTATTTGGCTAAGTATTTATTTGAAAATTCGTGTGAAGATTTAAAAATTGATTACTTTAATAAATTCGTAGAAATTGTTAGATTTATATTGGGAGGAGTTTATAAAACAGTCTTAAAAAATGATATTTTAAACGATATTTTCCAATTATTTCTGCTACTTATTTTCCGATAAAAAACATGCTTTTATTTCAAAGTTTTTTATTTTTTCCCGTTAATTACTTTCCGCTAAAGCTTATTATTTTCCGTTTAAAAAATCGATATTCTAAGACTGTTTCCTTGGCGACATAAAAAGTGCCAAGAGCGTTGTCACCAAACGAGGCGTTTAATACAGCTGTACCTCTTTTGGTGTATGACTTTGTGCGGGTGAATTGATTTGGTCTAGCTGGAGCTAGACGTTTAGATTAACCACTATGGTGTCGTATCCTATGCGACGTGTCTTTAGGGGACGTGTCATGAGCGGTCATCGGCTGCAGAGGGGAATTAAGAGGGGTGACTTGGGGGTGGCGCTAATGGTGAAAACCTCAGAAATGGGAAGGGGAGAAAGGCTCTCTGGTCAGTGAGGGATAACTTAAAAATTGCGCTTTTCTGAGGTGTTCGTCTTACCCCTATTGCGATATAGAAGGATACAACGACGCGCTATAACGATGCTTGCACTGACATAAACTTTAAAGTAATAGGTATTCAAATATTTCAAGTTCCTTTAATCCGTAGAATTCGGACTCTATACTTAAAATAAAAGAAATTAGACATTCTCGGGTGCCTGGGGTTGTCCCGAGACAACCTGTTTTCTCAACCTCTTTTGGTATATGACTTTGTGCGGGTGAATGGGCTTGTGGATTTGGTCTAGCTGGACGTGGAGATTAGCAACAACAGCAACTATGTGCTTTGTTAATTTCGTGCTGTTATTTCTTTCTACAGGATGCACGACTTCGATGAGAACGGAGGACTGGACGGCATAGAGCTCCGGACGGCTCTCTCGCACAGTATGGAGCACATGGAGGTGATCGACCAACGCTCCATGGCTCTGGAGGGTAAGTACACACACTCCAACAAAACGAACTGTCATTGGGTTTGGCACTCTACGGCTACACCTTATACGCCGGGACCCAAAGTGGGCTCTGAACCACTACGAACACTCACGCTAAACCTCGGTTGGTTAGTTTTGGGGTATATGCGCAAGAGCCCTATTTGGCCATGCTGCGCCAGACACGACATACAATATCAAGTAATAGACAGACACACAATGAAAGTTTTACTGACGCTGAAGAGAGAAATACACCAAGGGAGGATGCACCTAACAGGAGTCGAACCTGCGCCACCTACAACTCGAAGGTTGCTAGCGCAGTGGGCATACCCACTGAGCCACGACGGCCTCTGGTAAGCCTCGGAACAATTTGAAGTGAGGTATTTTTTAAAATCAGCTTCGTACTGGAGCTACACAAAGGGCTATTTGGGACAGTCCTCCATTCATCCCAAAGGGAAAGTTGTCGTCTGTGTCTGGAGTGGTGTCACGAGTCGTGAACAGGCATGGAATGGCAGCTTGTCATATTAAGCGACACTGTCAAGCGATGCACAGCAGTAACTCTTAGAGCAAAGATGTGGGGAGTCATCACTTACGATAGCTGGTCCCCTCTACAAGGTAGTTTGCACAGTGATACGGCCAGCAGATCCTACAACCTGTTTTGCCTTCCACGTTGAGTGAAGCTATTTATCAACCCGATAACGCCCGGACACATACGATTCGCCTCTCCAGGGAGTGCCTCCGTGATGTTGGAACCCTTCTTTCACAGATATCGCCAGATGTGACCCCATTCAGCATGTCTGGGATATGCGAGAAGTTGCATCATCCAGGAATATAAGGGTTGCTTGGTTTGGGATTTTAAGCTCCAAACACGAGACAACAACGACGGAGGGGTAGGTATTTTAATTAACGTTGCACTGGAGCAACACAACGGGCTATTGGCGACGGTCCGGGAACAACCTCCGAAGGGGTTGGAAGATCCGAGGACAACACGTAAATTTGAACCGCGGTCAGATGACGAGGCAACACCTGCGCTGAACCCCACTCTCCAAACATCCACACCAAGCCAACGTGAGGACTTTGAGGCCACTACAGATTTAACGTGCACCAGGTCCCTTTTATACACGATGGTCTTTAGTTGGATTCGAACTCGCAACCCTGCGGTTGCTAGTCCGTTACTCTTCCAACTGGGTTACCGCGGCCCAACGAAGGAGGGAAAGAAGCCAAGAGCAGAATGGTAGACGAGGGTGAAGCGGAAGAGAGGGCGGACCACTAGGGGCTGCGATGTCCGTACACTCCTAAGATGTGCCCCTGAGGGCGGAATGTAAGGAATCTGGCCCAGTAGTCATTGCATGCTTGGCATGATTTACCAAAGGATTGCATGAGGACTCCATATACAGTATTCTGGCTTATCCTACATAAACGGGCCGACAGAACGTCGGATAAGCGTAAATGTCAGATAACAGGGAGGAATAAAAAAAGCCTAATAAACGTCAAATTACGTTATAATTTTACAAATTAAGCGCCTAAACATCACGTTTTACGACAAATCAACGGAAAAAAGAACAATTCAATACACGATAACGTTATATAGTAATTTACTTACAAATTAGCACCCAAACATCGTACTGTATTGAAACGTATTGAAGTTAACGTTAAAAATTGACTACAAATAAAAATAGAATTGCATAAAATGAATTTAGTAACCGCATTGTCGGAAGTTAAATCCATAAAAAGTTCAATCCTGTGATGATTTAAAAAAAAAATTGTGATCCTAGTCTGCTTTCCTGACGATTGCCGCTTCTTCGCTGCCAAGTCTCGCCATCTTTGCAGCATCATTATGTCGATCCGCATGGCTTGCTCAACGTATTTCATGGCAATTTCTAGAGCCTTGACGAAAAATGAAATAAACGGATCATGTGGGCGGAGTAGCTGTCGTAATATATCTGAAGGGTAAATCACAAATCGACTTAACCGATTGGCTATGGAAGCGCAGGCTAATGTTTTTAATCACGGTTGATCACTTGAACCAATCAATAATTTAGAATTCATGCTTTTACCCACAACCAAGTGACAGATCTTCAGTAGGGAGAAAATGGGGCTCCCACAACAGAGGGGAGCCAGGGAGCTGGGGAGCCAGGGATCCGGAAGTGACGTTATAACAGGAAGTTGAGTTGAGTTGTTTCTCCTACTGTTACAGGAAGTGACGTCATAACAGAAAGTTGAGTTGTTTCTCCAACTGTTACAGGAAGTGACGTCATAACAGGAAGTTGAGTTGAGTTGTTTTACCGGAAGTGACGTCGTAACAGGAAGTGGAGTTGAGTTGTTTCTGCCTACCTGTTGAGTTGTTTACCACCTGCTATACGAGATGAGGAGAGCCGGAAGTGAAACCATCAGGAGTTGAGCTGTTTACCACCTACTGTTGAGCTGTTTACCACCTACTGTTGAGTTGTACACCTCCTACTTTTTTATGTTTTCGACTTATGCTTTTCATCATGTTGGATTGTTTTGTTGGAGTTGCCATGGTAATGAATCACTGGTGGTGCCATCTGGTGGAGAAATTCGAAACCCTATTATTTTTAATTAAAAAGGAATTTCTTGGATTCGAACTGGGGACCATAGAGTCCGGAGTCAAGTGCGCTACCACTACTCCATTGGGACTTTGGTGTCAGTGGTGAATTAATGTAGTGTTTCTCTCTCTTTTGAACTTGTATTTTTTCTTAGTACTACGTATGGGCTATTTTGAGAAAATGGTTTGAATAATTGCATGGCGGTTTTAATAAATGCTTTTACAAAATTACTTGTAGCGCCATCTAGTGACTTTAAAAGTAATTAATCTAAGGAACGAATTGATTTCTTAATGTTTTTATTTTATTCATAACCATAACGTCAGTGTGTTTACGTTTGGGACTTGGATTTTTTTTCCCTTCTGAGATTTCGATGTGACGTCACGATTATGTCCATCGAGCAAGTCTGAACTTGAATATAAATTAGTAGTTTATAGCTATCTTGAATTTTGTTTTATTTCAGAGTAGTTCCATGAATCGTGTTAAGAGAAATATGCACTTTAAAGAAATTAAAGAATTGTGCCCACCTCCACCCGGCAAAAGAATTTACCGCCACAATTCAATTATTTCTTTAACATACAAAACTAAATTTTGTAATGACCATAAGCTAGTGTAGACACTCCATCTTCTAATATATAACGTTTGTCGTCAAATGGTGAGAGAGCGATTTTTCTTGTCTTCGTAGTATAAAGATAATGTTTTTCACTCTGAATTGCATACTGTTCTTCTTGAGTTATCGATGCATTGAAAAGACATTCTTTATATTGCTGGTGTTTAATTTTTTTTCTTAATAACAGTTTTTGAAATTCCTTTTGCTGTCTTTTTCTCCCCACACTCCGACAAAAGGGAATACATTTTTGATCGTAAACCCACGAATTCTACGGCGGGTTTGGAATTTAATTCATCCTTAAAATATCCAATTTTCTTTTTATTTTTTTCGCTGTATGCAAAGTGATCTTTAGGATAATCGGATGTGTCAAACTGATCGCTATGGATGTGCATATCTTTATAAACATCTTCGGTTTCAATCTCATAACTTAACGAGTCTGTGTCAGTGAAAAGTAATTGAGCCTTTTCTCCATATTTCTTTTTAATAAAATTATAGTGAAAATTGTACATATGTAATTTACTTAGTTCTAAAATAACGAATCCTACGTAAATAGGTCTATTCAGTGTTACTTTTGTTTTAATCCTCTCAACTCCGACCAAGTCTTCATTGAAAATTGAAAATGTGTTAAATGAGGGAGAAGCAATCAATTTTACAGCTCTCTCTTTGGATTATTGACAAGTTGAATATCAACTCGATTTCTTACATTTTCCATTGTCTTTCCATACACAGAGTTGTTCATTAATTTGAAAAAATCCTTTTCGAAAAGCGTAGTAGCGTTTTTCCGGTGATCTGTGTTGAAATCAATATAATTTTTAAGCCAAGGTTCCTGCTTAAATTTTATAATTTTGTGAATTTTAATTAATTTCATTCCCAGTGACAAGTACAATTTAAGATTTCTATAGTAAATTACATAATTTTTCTTATCACTTAAATTGGGTACTAATTTTGAGCATACACTAAGACCCTCTGAAGGAAAATGCTCTTTGCTATACTCGGACCACATTTCGATGTTGATTACTTTTCTTTCCGGGGCAAGTGGGTAATCATTATGTAAGTGGTGAATCTCTTTGGGGTAGGCTAAATCCACCTCTAAGATATAACCCTCAGCGGAATCGTCAGGAATCGAATGAATCCACGTTTCGTCTACCGATTCGGTTGTCATCCATTCCAGGTTAGCATAGGGTAGAGGCTGCGACATGGCCCAACCATAGAGGTTGTGGGCATCCCAATACATAATGAATTTATTAGGTTTCGAAGGATCGAAAGGGTCTACATATTCATTATTGGCTTGTGACCAACGTTTACTTATCATTGACACTCCACCTCGAATACCTCGTTCCAGAAAGAGATGCACATCTATATCTGTTAAAAGTTCCAAGGATCTCCCCGTCATCTTTAGGCAAGCCTCCCATGCCAGTCCTGGGGAAGTGTAAAGATGTGCGCAGTCCAAATCATAATTAACTTTACAAATTTTCCTAAAATTTTCAAACACGTCGGCCAACTGTAACACATCACTTTTCACATATAAATCGTGATATTCCCCCAAATTGTTTAAGTTAAATGTTCTCCAGACATTCTGTGCATGTTCATATTCCTCATCGGTAATGTGTTCTTCAGATAGAGTCGAAAAAAAGGCTTCTTTTGGTGGCAAACTTGTTTCATGAAACTTTTGAAAGGATGATATGTACTCATATGGATATATGCCTTTTCTTAAAAGTAAATCTGTATTAAGTGGAATATTTTGAAATAGTATGTGAAAATTTTGTTTAGGCAAGTTAGATACTAACTTTTCTAATGTCGCTGGCATAAATTGCAAACTATCAATGAATCTTACGTGAACTGGGTTGTCTTTGCTTCTGCTGGATATTGTAAAAGAAATATATTTTTCCATATTAGTGGCTATGACGCTAAACTCATGATTTTTTACTTTGCCTAACCCCTGCATAATGTGATGAGCATCATAATGTTTTAAATTGTGAAAAATTACAGGAATTACTTTTCTTAATTTGTATTTTAAATTACATGCATTGTGCAAAGCACCTCTGTATTCACCAGAAAGATGATCGTGATCTCTCACTCGGTCCACTTTGTCCAATTTTTTCTTGCATAAAAAGCAAAGCGTTGCCGCTTGAAATGCACTTTCTTGCTCCCTTGTCATTGCTAGAGGCTTAATCGTGAACATGTGTTTAGCAAGATCATCCGTTTCATTGATAATATTTTCTAAAAAATAATCGACAGCATCACTGCCCCTATACCATCTGATTGGTTTATAGCAACCCCCATCTGGTCCAACCACAACGTATGCATATCCACAAGGGACGTGCGATGCCATTTTTTGAGTGTTTTTAGACTCTCCACTCAAATCTATCGGCTTTATAATTGATTCAAAGTCCGCATAAATAACAAAAGGTAGGGAATGTTGATAGTGCTGGTTTTTGAACGCAAGCATATTATCTCCCACCGCAGGCATTTCAATTTTTTGTACATCATGCTCATTGCAATACTGAAGATGGTTTATTAAACCTATTTCTTGGGAAAAACTGTGCAGGCAGCGATAGCAAATGTATGCTTTTGCTTTATGTTTAGTTAAGTGATTCAATAACCTCGACATACTTCTAATTAAACAATAATGATGATTTGTTTCATTACTGATGAGGAGCAAATTTATACAATCTTCATGTTTTTCCTTTGAAATATACAACGGAAAAATTTCATCGTTTTCACTCTCATAACCAAACACATTAATTCTTACACGATTTAACTTTTCCACAATAGGCACCTTGGTTACAGGGACGGGAAACGTTACATCACCCATGTTCATGTACATGATAATGAGTGACCCGGTGTGGATTATCTTTAAAACTTATATTTAGCTTATGAGCAATTAAAGTCCAAATGAAACATTTATTATCCTCATTTTGGATATTAAGGATTGCTTTTCTCGCTTGCAGTTTTGGTGGAAGGGGAATATAACTGCTTGCCGAAAGAGGAGAGTATTTAGCAGAACATAATTCAATGCTTAGAATTTTATTCATTGTCCATCCAGATCCGCGTTGTATAAATTCTTCGAACGAAGACACTATTTTAGTGAATGCTTCTTCTATGTGTTCGGGTATAGACTCCTTCATTAAATCTACTTGACACAGACTTCTGAAATGGGTAGTTAATTGTTTCTTCCTCTCCCTCAACAGAAATTTTACTTAGGCTTAATTTTATTACTAAATACCACTTAATGGCATTGAATTTCTCTATTTCTTCATTTAATAATTCATTGATTGGCAATCGCATTTCAGTTAAACAAGCCATTAAATCAGCGCATACTTCTTCAGGAGGAGATAAATGGTGAGTGCTAAAAGCGTCAAGAGCAACTCCGTTTTCTTTCCTGCGTTTATTCTTAAGGAGAGGCTTATCATTTTTCCTTTTACGGGGAATGGTACTATGTTGTGTGCGCTTATGGTGTATAAGAAAACTTTTATGAGTAAATTGATAACCACATTCCTCACAACGGTGCGAAATTTTATGATTAATGATATGCCTTTTCAAGTTATCCTCTCGCGAAAAAAGATCTCCACACACATCACATTGAAACTTTTTTTCATGTGTAGTCATATGTTGAATCAATTTATCGTTGCGATAAAACGTTTTTTCACATATAGAACATGCAAATTCTTTATCTTGAGAATGTAATTTTATGTGCCTATTTAAAATCTTCTTTAAAGTAAAAGACTTTCCACACGTAGTGCAAATCTGCAAAGTTAGAAAATAGAAAATCTCTATAAATTTAAGGATGAAATCATATTTGATAAAATTAATTTTACATCTACATTATGTTTCTATATTAAGAACTACCTTTGAACACTGAAGTGAATCTAGATTTCATATAAAAACACAATTTCAAGACAACTTATTTTTAACAATGCTGTTTATAATAAAACGGATAAAATACACTATACGTTGAGCACGGAAGAAATAATTTCAATACAACTTGATTTAACAATACTAGTTATTCTAAAACGATAATATACTTTTATTACTTCACATTCACTATATTTGAAAACTTTAATTGCACGCCTACTAAAACCGAAAGACTCGAAAGAATGAAATTGAATGAATTATTTTATGAATTCATACGATTTCAATAAAATATTAATTAATGTACTTACATGCACACCGCTAGGACCAGCACGTTGTTCATCATTCATGCTGGAAGTAGCTCGTCGTTCATCATTCATACCAGAAGTAGCTTGTTGTTTTGCATTAATTTCATGATTCATGATATGCCTTTTCAAGTTGTCCTCTCGCGAAAAAAGATCTCCACACACATCACATTGAAACTTTTTTTCATGTGTAGTCATATGTTGAATCAATTTATCGTTGCGACAAAATGTTTTTTCACATATAGAACATGCAAATTCTTTGTCTTGAGAATGTAATTTTATGTGCCTATTTAAATTCTTCTTTAAAGTAAAAGACTTTCCACACGTAGTGCAAATCTGCAAAATTAGAATAAAGAAAATCTCTAATTTTAAAGATGAAATCATATTTGATTATAATTAATTTTACACCTGCATTATGTTTCTATATTAAGAACTAACTTTGAACACTGAAGTGAATCTAGATTTCATATAAAAAAATACAATTTCAAAACAACGTATTTTTAACAATACTGATTATACTAAAACGGATAAAACACACTATAGGCTAAGCATGGAAGAAATAATTTCAATATAACTTGATTTAATAATACTAGTTACTCTAAAACGGTAACATACTTTTATTACTTCACATTCATTATATTTGAAAACTTTAATTGCACGCATAATAAAAGTGAAAGACCGTAGTTCTTCAATGAATTCATTTAATTCCAATAAAATATTAAATAATGTACTTACATGCACACCGCTAGGACCAGCACATTGTTCATCGTTCATACCAGAAGTAGCTCGTTGTTCATCATTCACATTAGATGTAGAACAAATACAGCTTACTGAAGAGGACTAGAAATGAAAGGAGATAAATAAATATATCATAGTCTTTAAACTATGAAATTATTTTATATTTAAAAAATATTAACAATATATTTACCTCTGAAAACATTTTCCCATGGACGTTCTTACTCATATCGACTTCTCCAGTTGAAATCTAAAACAGGAATGGTTAAACCAAAGAAATAGTGTCTTACATTATCGTTAATCTTAATGATAAACTAGTCTCGTGATATGCCAAAACAACAAAATTAAAGATAAACTGTAGATGACCAATGAAAAAATTCCTAGCATGTTCAAAAGCGAAGTGAAATGAAAACATGACGTGAATTTCTCCTAAGAGAACTTGCAATGGGAACAAGATCAGACATGTAAGAACGAGTCCTTTCTCGTATACTGAGTCTGACGTCACACAAGGCACAGCACTTCGTAGTCAAGAAGCCCTTAACCAGCTAAACATCCCGCGCTGTGACGTCACTTACGGCATCGCAATTTGCTCATAACATGCATTTGTTGTCATAAATTCGTTGCCATTCTGTTAAAGATAAATGAATGGCAACGAATTTATGATAACAAATGCATGTTATGAGCAAATTGCGATGCCGTAAGTGACGTCACAGCGCGGGATGTTTAGCTGGTTAAGGGCTTCTTGACTACGAAGTGCTGTGCCTTGTGTGACGTCAGACTCAGTATACGAGAAAGGACTCGTTCTTACATGTCTGATCTTGTTCCCATTGCAAGTTCTCTTAGGAGAAATTCACGTCATGTTTTCATTTCACTTCGCTTTTGAACATGCTAGGAATTTTTTCATTGGTCATCTACAGTTTATCTTTAATTTTGTTGTTTTGGCATATCACGAGACTAGTTTATCATTAAGATTAACGATAATGTAAGACACTATTTCTTTGGTTTAACCATTCCTGTTTTAGATTTCAACTGGAGAAGTCGATATGAGTAAGAACGTCCATGGGAAAATGTTTTCAGAGGTAAATATATTGTTAATATTTTTTAAATATAAAATAATTTCATAGTTTAAAGACTATGATATATTTATTTATCTCCTTTCATTTCTAGTCCTCTTCAGTAAGCTGTATTTGTTCTACATCTAATGTGAATGATGAACAACGAGCTACTTCTGGTATGAACGATGAACAATGTGCTGGTCCTAGCGGTGTGCATGTAAGTACATTATTTAATATTTTATTGGAATTAAATGAATTCATTGAAGAACTACGGTCTTTCACTTTTATTATGCGTGCAATTAAAGTTTTCAAATATAATGAATGTGAAGTAATAAAAGTATGTTACCGTTTTAGAGTAACTAGTATTATTAAATCAAGTTATATTGAAATTATTTCTTCCATGCTTAGCCTATAGTGTGTTTTATCCGTTTTAGTATAATCAGTATTGTTAAAAATACGTTGTTTTGAAATTGTATTTTTTTATATGAAATCTAGATTCACTTCAGTGTTCAAAGTTAGTTCTTAATATAGAAACATAATGCAGGTGTAAAATTAATTATAATCAAATATGATTTCATCTTTAAAATTAGAGATTTTCTTTATTCTAATTTTGCAGATTTGCACTACGTGTGGAAAGTCTTTTACTTTAAAGAAGAATTTAAATAGGCACATAAAATTACATTCTCAAGACAAAGAATTTGCATGTTCTATATGTGAAAAAACATTTTGTCGCAACGATAAATTGATTCAACATATGACTACACATGAAAAAAAGTTTCAATGTGATGTGTGTGGAGATCTTTTTTCGCGAGAGGACAACTTGAAAAGGCATATCATGAATCATGAAATTAATGCAAAACAACAAGCTACTTCTGGTATGAATGATGAACGACGAGCTACTTCCAGCATGAATGATGAACAACGTGCTGGTCCTAGCGGTGTGCATGTAAGTACATTAATTAATATTTTATTGAAATCGTATGAATTCATAAAATAATTCATTCAATTTCATTCTTTCGAGTCTTTCGGTTTTAGTAGGCGTGCAATTAAAGTTTTCAAATATAGTGAATGTGAAGTAATAAAAGTATATTATCGTTTTAGAATAACTAGTATTGTTAAATCAAGTTGTATTGAAATTATTTCTTCCGTGCTCAACGTATAGTGTATTTTATCCGTTTTATTATAAACAGTATTGTTAAAAATAAGTTGTCTTGAAATTGTGTTTTTATATGAAATCTAGATTCACTTCAGTGTTCAAAGGTAGTTCTTAATATAGAAACATAATGTAGATGTAAAATTAATTTTATCAAATATGATTTCATCCTTAAATTTATAGAGATTTTCTATTTTCTAACTTTGCAGATTTGCACTACGTGTGGAAAGTCTTTTACTTTAAAGAAGAATTTAAATAGGCACATAAAATTACATTCTCAAGATAAAGAATTTGCATGTTCTATATGTGAAAAAACGTTTTATCGCAACGATAAATTGATTCAACATATGACTACACATGAAAAAAAGTTTCAATGTGATGTGTGTGGAGATCTTTTTTCGCGAGAGGATAACTTGAAAAGGCATATCATTAATCATAAAATTTCGCACCGTTGTGAGGAATGTGGTTATCAATTTACTCATAAAAGTTTTCTTATACACCATAAGCGCACACAACATAGTACCATTCCCCGTAAAAGGAAAAATGATAAGCCTCTCCTTAAGAATAAACGCAGGAAAGAAAACGGAGTTGCTCTTGACGCTTTTAGCACTCACCATTTATCTCCTCCTGAAGAAGTATGCGCTGATTTAATGGCTTGTTTAACTGAAATGCGATTGCCAATCAATGAATTATTAAATGAAGAAATAGAGAAATTCAATGCCATTAAGTGGTATTTAGTAATAAAATTAAGCCTAAGTAAAATTTCTGTTGAGGGAGAGGAAGAAACAATTAACTACCCATTTCAGAAGTCTGTGTCAAGTAGATTTAATGAAGGAGTCTATACCCGAACACATAGAAGAAGCATTCACTAAAATAGTGTCTTCGTTCGAAGAATTTATACAACGCGGATCTGGATGGACAATGAATAAAATTCTAAGCATTGAATTATGTTCTGCTAAATACTCTCCTCTTTCGGCAAGCAGTTATATTCCCCTTCCACCAAAACTGCAAGCGAGAAAAGCAATCCTTAATATCCAAAATGAGGATAATAAATGTTTCATTTGGACTTTAATTGCTCATAAGCTAAATATAAGTTTTAAAGATAATCCACACCGGGTCACTCATTATCATGTACATGAACATGGGTGATGTAACGTTTCCCGTCCCTGTAACCAAGGTGCCTATTGTGGAAAAGTTAAATCGTGTAAGAATTAATGTGTTTGGTTATGAGAGTGAAAACGATGAAATTTTTCCGTTGTATATTTCAAAGGAAAAACATGAAGATTGTATAAATTTGCTCCTCATCAGTAATGAAACAAATCATCATTATTGTTTAATTAGAAGTATGTCGAGGTTATTGAATCACTTAACTAAACATAAAGCAAAAGCATACATTTGCTATCGCTGCCTGCACAGTTTTTCCCAAGAAATAGGTTTAATAAACCATCTTCAGTATTGCAATGAGCATGATGTACAAAAAATTGAAATGCCTGCGGTGGGAGATAATATGCTTGCGTTCAAAAACCAGCACTATCAACATTCCCTACCTTTTGTTATTTATGCGGACTTTGAATCAATTATAAAGCCGATAGATTTGAGTGGAGAGTCTAAAAACACTCAAAAAATGGCATCGCACGTCCCTTGTGGATATGCATACGTTGTGGTTGGACCAGATGGGGGTTGCTATAAACCAATCAGATGGTATAGGGGCAGTGATGCTGTCGATTATTTTTTAGAAAATATTATCAATGAAACGGATGATCTTGCTAAACACATGTTCACGATTAAGCCTCTAGCAATGACAAGGGAGCAAGAAAGTGCATTTCAAGCGGCAACGCTTTGCTTTTTATGCAAGAAAAAATTGGACAAAGTGGACCGAGTGAGAGATCACGATCATCTTTCTGGTGAATACAGAGGTGCTTTGCACAATGCATGTAATTTAAAATACAAATTAAGAAAAGTAATTCCTGTAATTTTTCACAATTTAAAACATTATGATGCTCATCACATTATGCAGGGGTTAGGCAAAGTAAAAAATCATGAGTTTAGCGTCATAGCCACTAATATGGAAAAATATATTTCTTTTACAATATCCAGCAGAAGCAAAGACAACCCAGTTCACGTAAGATTCATTGATAGTTTGCAATTTATGCCAGCGACATTAGAAAAGTTAGCATCTAACTTGCCTAAACAAAATTTTCACATACTATTTCAAAATATTCCACTTAATACAGATTTACTATTAAGAAAAGGCATATATCCATATGAGTACATATCATCCTTTCAAAAGTTTCATGAAACAAGTTTGCCACCAAAAGAAGCCTTTTTTTTTCGACTCTATCTGAAGAACACATTACCGATGAGGAATATGAACATGCACAGAATGTCTGGAGAACATTTAACTTAAACAATTTGGGGGAATATCACGATTTATATGTGAAAAGTGATGTGTTACAGTTGGCCGACGTGTTTGAAAATTTTAGGAAAATTTGTAAAGTTAATTATGATTTGGACTGCGCACATCTTTACACTTCCCCAGGACTGGCATGGGAGGCTTGCCTAAAGATGACGGGGAGATCCTTGGAACTTTTAACAGATATAGATGTGCATCTCTTTCTGGAACGAGGTATTCGAGGTGGAGTGTCAATGATAAGTAAACGTTGGTCACAAGCCAATAATGAATATGTAGACCCTTTCGATCCTTCGAAACCTAATAAATTCATTATGTATTGGGATGCCAACAACCTCTATGGTTGGGCCATGTCGCAGCCTCTACCCTATGCTAACCTGGAATGGATGACAACCGAATCGGTAGACGAAACGTGGATTCATTCGATTCCTGACGATTCCGCTGAGGGTTATATCTTAGAGGTGGATTTAGCCTACCCCAAAGAGATTCACCACTTACATAATGATTACCCACTTGCCCCGGAAAGAAAAGTAATCAACATCGAAATGTGGTCCGAGTATAGCAAAGAGCATTTTCCTTCAGAGGGTCTTAGTGTATGCTCAAAATTAGTACCCAATTTAAGTGATAAGAAAAATTATGTAATTTACTATAGAAATCTTAAATTGTACTTGTCACTGGGAATGAAATTAATTAAAATTCACAAAATTATAAAATTTAAGCAGGAACCTTGGCTTAAAAATTATATTGATTTCAACACAGATCACCGGAAAAACGCTACTACGCTTTTCGAAAAGGATTTTTTCAAATTAATGAACAACTCTGTGTATGGAAAGACAATGGAAAATGTAAGAAATCGAGTTGATATTCAACTTGTCAATAATCCAAAGAGAGAGCTGTAAAATTGATTGCTTCTCCCTCATTTAACACATTTTCAATTTTCAATGAAGACTTGGTCGGAGTTGAGAGGATTAAAACAAAAGTAACACTGAATAGACCTATTTACGTAGGATTCGTTATTTTAGAACTAAGTAAATTACATATGTACAATTTTCACTATAATTTTATTAAAAAGAAATATGGAGAAAAGGCTCAATTACTTTTCACTGACACAGACTCGTTAAGTTATGAGATTGAAACCGAAGATGTTTATAAAGATATGCACATCCATAGCGATCAGTTTGACACATCCGATTATCCTAAAGATCACTTTGCATACAGCGAAAAAAATAAAAAGAAAATTGGATATTTTAAGGATGAATTAAATTCCAAACCCGCCGTAGAATTCGTGGGTTTACGATCAAAAATGTATTCCCTTTTGTCGGAGTGTGGGGAGAAAAAGACAGCAAAAGGAATTTCAAAAACTGTTATTAAGAAAAAAAATTAAACACCAGCAATATAAAGAATGTCTTTTCAATGCATCGATAACTCAAGAAGAACAGTATGCAATTCAGAGTGAAAAACATTATCTTTATACTACGAAGACAAGAAAAATCGCTCTCTCACCATTTGACGACAAACGTTATATATTAGAAGATGGAGTGTCTACACTAGCTTATGGTCATTACAAAATTTAGTTTTGTATGTTAAAGAAATAATTGAATTGTGGCGGTAAATTCTTTTGCCGGGTGGAGGTGGGCACAATTCTTTAATTTCTTTAAAGTGCATATTTCTCTTAACACGATTCATGGAACTACTCTGAAATAAAACAAAATTCAAGATAGCTATAAACTACTAATTTATATTCAAGTTCAGACTTGCTCGATGGACATAATCGTGACGTCACATCGAAATCTCAGAAGGGAAAAAAAATCCAAGTCCCAAACGTAAACACACTGACGTTATGGTTATGAATAAAATAAAAACATTAAGAAATCAATTCGTTCCTTAGATTAATTACTTTTAAAGTCACTAGATGGCGCTACAAGTAATTTTGTAAAAGCATTTATTAAAACCGCCATGCAATTATTCAAACCATTTTCTCAAAATAGCCCATACGTAGTACTAAGAAAAAATACAAGTTCAAAAGAGAGAGAAACACTACATTAATTCACCACTGACACCAAAGTCCCAATGGAGTAGTGGTAGCGCACTTGACTCCGGACTCTATGGTCCCCAGTTCGAATCCAAGAAATTCCTTTTTAATTAAAAATAATAGGGTTTCGAATTTCTCCACCAGATGGCACCACCAGTGATTCATTACCATGGCAACTCCAACAAAACAATCCAACATGATGAAAAGCATAAGTCGAAAACATAAAAAAGTAGGAGGTGTACAACTCAACAGTAGGTGGTAAACAGCTCAACAGTAGGTGGTAAACAGCTCAACTCCTGATGGTTTCACTTCCGGCTCTCCTCATCTCGTATAGCAGGTGGTAAACAACTCAACAGGTAGGCAGAAACAACTCAACTCCACTTCCTGTTACGACGTCACTTCCGGTAAAACAACTCAACTCAACTTCCTGTTATGACGTCACTTCCTGTAACAGTAGGAGAAACAACTCAACTCAACTTCCTGTTATAACGTCACTTCCGGATCCCTGGCTCCTCAGCTCCCTGGCTCCCCTCTGTTGTGGGAGCCCCATTTTCTCCCTACTATCTTCAAACCGAGAAACAAGAAATAACATGAAGCTGCGGGCACATGCTCCGTCTATTTCATTTTAAAGTCGATAATTTAATTGAGTCCAGCTTTCGCCAATTATTCGAGTTTTTCACAGCCCTTGAAAACATAAGTTCAGGAATTTTCAAATATTTTCAAGTACCGCGCGAGAACTACAGAAACTTTTAATAATTC
This sequence comes from Meta bourneti, assembly GCA_933210815.1. Classification (NCBI taxonomy): domain Eukaryota; kingdom Metazoa; phylum Arthropoda; class Arachnida; order Araneae; family Tetragnathidae; genus Meta; species Meta bourneti. The sequence goes on along the minus strand of OW119927.1, from coordinate 4,967,859 downwards.
AATTTACTAAAATAATTAACTCAGTTCAAAATAAAGTATTTAAAAAATAACGGAATCATCCCTTTCGATTTCAGGTTTGATCGACGACATTTTGAGGTACGACGAAAATGGCGACGGCTTCGTGGACTACGGGGAATTCCGAAAACACACCTGAAATGCCAACTGAAGAATCTGGAAAGAGCATCCCGATTCAAATTCTGAATCAGTGTTCTCGTGTAATTTCCTGCAAATGGGTCCAAATAAAATTGGGAAATCTAAAGCAAATTGTCACACTAACGCCGTGTTGTTCTTTTCTTAACCATTTATATATAGGTTATCAGCGAGAGTGACGCTTCAGGGTGTGCTTTGCTGTGCATTTATTAGGAGATAGGTAAAATACATTATTATTTACATATATATGTTACCGGCAAAGTATGGTAAGGCAGACATTGTATATAATGCCTAAGAAATGTATAGAATGCCTGGCGTGTTTGGGCAAAGTATGAAACGATTAATATTTCACACATTTCCTAGGCATTCTATGCAATCCCAAAAGACAAACCGACAAAGTACAAAGTAATAAGTTTTCTCTGATTTTTTCAGTAAGAAAATTCTGTATTTTATTTGATATTATTTTTTCATTTATGCATTTTTGATGGCCTTTTCATGACTCTTTTTAAGTTTTACTTTTTGTGAGAAAGACAACTAAGTGCAATTTAAAATAAAATTCTTGCCTTCCTTGTTACAAGTAGGTTCATATTTTATCTATCTTGTTTTCCCCTTAATAAGAAAGTCCTATACTTTATTTTGTATTTCTTTCTTTTCCATATACGTCTTTTCAATAACAGCCTTTCCATGACTCTCTTTTAATACTTTGCCTAAATAGCATTCGTCATTCTATATAATGCCTAGGTATTACATACAATGTACGGGGAAAGTATATATAATATTAAAATAATTCGGATATTTCATACTTTGCCACAAAACGCCAGGCATTCTACATATTGCCTAGGCATTCTATACAATGCCTGCTTTTCATACATTGCCGGTAACAAATAACAAATATCAATAGTCGCGTTCACATAACTACCTATGACCCTCACTACGTCTTTTCTCCTCCGTGTACTCCACTCGGGGCCTTTTCCACCCCTATAGTTCTCAGCCGGATGATTGTCCAAGGACACCCCCTGCCAACGGGAATCCAATGGTTCCTTCCGGCCAACATTCCCCAGTGTGTTGGACGGAGAACCTCATACAAATGTTGCGCTGACAAAACAATTCGGTCGAACAGTATCATAAAGTCAATACGCGGGCCGACTGCAACTTGTTACTTTGCCACCCGCCAGATCGCATAAAAACGCCAATACAGTTGTCACTAATTCCCCTTGGTCTAGACAAGTGGTTCTTAACCTGGGGTGTGTACATCCCTGGGGGTGCGAGAAATCATTTCCAGGGGTGCGAGAGAAGTTTCTAAATTTTCAATGGAAACTACCGCCTGTGACGAACTAGCGAACTCTACGTCGACTTTTGGGACCCCCCCTCCTACCCTCTACCTTTGCCTCAGTCATTGAGTTAGTAGGCGATGCTGTTTCAAAGACGGCACCAAAATGCACCAGGCTAGAAAAACCTGTTTACTGAGAAATATTTTACTCCTGCAGTAATAAAAACTTCTCATTTGGATAAATAATTGCATTTTTAGGTTGCATTAATTATTTCTTGCGCGGATAAATTGTAAAATTATGTTTTTAATGGGAATTATCATCAGGGGAGCATAATTTGTATGAATTAAACAAATCAATGCAAGGATTTGGCAAGAACATAATAACAGCTAGTGAAAAATTATCTACATTTATTGAAAAACTAAAAACCTGGAAACATCTAGTTGAAAATGAGAATTTTGCAAACTTTCCTTTGCTTCATTCAAGCGTTGTGGAAAATGAGAAAATAATTATACCTGAAATTGCAATACACCTCCAACAATTGAGTGAATCATTTCATGGATATTTTACCACGGGAATTATTAGCAAAGTTCAGACATGCATGCTGGATCCATTTCTATTTGACCCAGATTCGATGGACGACAGCGATTTAACAAAAGACGATCTGATTGAAATACGAGCCAATGCACCTATTCAAATGGAATTTGAATAACAGGACTTGGAACAATTCTGGTGTACAGTCAGGATCTTATCTCTAGCTGGCAAAAGCAGCATTGAAGACACTTACCCCATTTGCCACCACCTACCAGTGTGAAATGGAATTTTCATCGCTTTTGCATATAAAAACAAAAGCCAGAAAAGGCTTAAATGCAAGTGATGACTTACGCGTGGCTCTTTCAAAAAAGGAGCCTTCAAAAGTATTTTTATGAATAAACAACGTAGCCATTAAAAATTGAGATATTGTTTTGTATGTATATGTAAATGTGTGTTTGCTTTTCAATATAAATTATCCTGCAATAGAAGTATAATTTCCTAAAAAGGAATAGAAACACATTTTTCAGGGGGTGGGAGAATTTATTTTTAGATTCAAGGGGTGCCGATCACAAAAGGTTAAGAACCACTGTTCTAGACCAAGTCCAATAAACCACTCGTCTTCAGAACATTCGACACATTGATTGGATTCTGTAGAAGATCGAGGGGATCCAGATGAGAGCAGAAAGCGAGTTGTGAGAAGAGGACAGAGACTGGGAAGTTTTTGTTTTCTGCCATATCCAAGACTTTTAGAGACCCGTCTTAACAAGATCATTTGCAATTTCCTCTCTACCAAGAAATTAATCTATGAAAAATTTCCTGGATATCAATTGTGAACAGGGAAGGTAACTAGTTGAATTAACGTCACACTGGAGTGAACGACTATTGAAGATGATCCTGGATCCATCCCAAGGGGAACGATTCGAGAACAGAGCCTCGTCATTTTAAACCACGGTCCGATGACGAGGTCAACACCTGAGTTGGCACCCCTTTCCAAACCTCCGCACCATGCCAACGTGAGGACACTTGAGGCACAGACAGATTCAACGTGCATCAGCCCCCTCCCCGTATACAACGGATTTTGGTTAGATCGAGTTTCGAACTCGCACCCCTCCGGTTCTAATCTGCTACTCTTCCACCCGGGCTATCGCGGCCCAAAATCGTGAACAGGAGGGATCTTTCACGATGTATTTATTACAAGTCCTAGTTCTAGTGAAAATTTCCTTTGAAGTCAGAATAAAGGTGACCTCAACGTGTCCAACAGCCTAAATTATAAATAAACCTATGTTTATTTTGCAATAAGGATTACAATATTTTACAATAGGGATTTGTATCCCTAAGTCATGGGCGGTGCAAAACAGGCAAAAATGTATCTCCTCAATGGCTGTGGCCCCAAAAACATGCGTGTTAAAGACAGTTTTTGGTACTTTGTTCACCAAGAGCCACCAAACAAACCTCTGCTCAGCTCGAGCTCTGCGACATTTCTTTTCTGTCTAGCCAGATTTTTCAGGGAAAACAGTTCTATTATTATTTATTTTATTATTTCAATTAACGTCACACTGGAGCAACACAATGGGCTATTGGTGACGGTCCGGGATCAATCCCAAAGGGAAAGATCCGAGGACAACACCACGTAATTTTGAACCACGGTCAGATGACGAGGCAACACCTGAGCTGGCACCCCACTCTCCAAACTTCCACACCACGCCAACGTGAGGACAGGAAAACAGTTCAAATCACCTGCACACCTAAAAACCATCTGTACGGTTGTCGAAGACCATCTGGAAGGCCCCGACAGATGTTTTGGAAATTTTTGGCCGGAGGTTAGTGGTGTTGACCTCTGATACCGAAATGTTGTTAGGGACGTAACAAATGTCGTTCTCTCCAATATCAAACAGCGATGTTTCGCAAGTTACTTCAAAATCGTTGTTTTCGAAACAAGTACTTTGCAGATGTCGGAAGGCGTCTTTTTCTGTTTTAAAGTTCTGTTTTAGAGTGGTAATACACGGTCGACTTGTAAAGTACGGTCCAGGGCACGCTACTTTTCGTCGTGATTTGACTCGCGACCGACCTGGTTGGTGACGAACGTTTTAGAGGGCTAATCCTGACAGAACGTAATTGCATTGGAATTAATTTGAATAACGCAGGTCGTCCAGTAACACAAATCGTATCTTAATTTTTGCCCCTTCTCAAGAACAGTGACGATTCAAAAAAGAGAATTTAAGGGGAGAGCTCATCAAGAATCTTAAAGCAATATCGCACTTATTGAAGTGGAATTCCGTCCTATTTTTATTGCAATTTCGTAGCGTCGTTTCCTGACATGATTTCATAGAATTAGTTACAATCTCAAAATTACCATTTTGAGGTAGGCAGTTAGTTTTCACATTGGAGTAAAACAACGGGCTATTGGCGACGGTCCGAAACCAATCCCTAAAAGAAAAGATTCAAGGACAACACTCGGTCATCTGATCGTGATTCAAAATTACGTGGTGTTGTTTTCGATCTTTCCCTTTGGGATTGATCCCGGACTGTCACCATAAGCCTATTGTGTTGCTCCAGTGTGACGTTAATTAAAATACCTACCTATCAAGTACAACTCCACGTAGGGGTCATATTTGGCCATGCTGCGCGAGACACAAGACATGCAATATCAAATAGACATACACAGAATGGAAGCTTTACTGATACCGAAGACAGGCAGGAAGGTATTTTAATTAAAGTCGCACTGAAGCAACACAACAGGCTATTGGACACAGGAGATATAAGTACACCTAGGGAGGAATGCACCTTACTGGAATCGAACCTGCGCCGCCTAAAACTCGAAGGTTGCTAGCGCAGTGAACATACCCACTGAGCCACGACGACCCCCACGTAAATTTGAATCATGTCAGATGACGAGGCAGCACCTGAGTTGGCACCACTCTCCAAACTTCCACACCACTCCAACGTGGACATTTGAGGCCACGACAGATTTAAATTGCACCAACCCCGTGTACACGACGGACTTTGTCCGGGCCTAGTTTCGAAGGAACAACCGTTTGGTTGTTAATCCGTTGTTCTTTCATGGGCTACAGCGGCCCATTATCATTTTGATGAATGCGCGATGTCAGTGGAAGACGTTGCTCTTTACAGGACGATTGCTGAATATTCCAAGTATTTCGAAGAGATATCTCGTCCAATATCTTGTCAATTTAGCAAAGGACGTCAACACAAAACTTCCCTATTACTCCAAGAGGAATGAAGATCCAAGTAGGGATAAACAAATTGTCCTTTGCCTAGAAGGGGTGACGGTTTGGTTGGTTGGTTTCGTGGTTTTATGGCACAAGGGCCATATTTGGTCGTGCTGACAATAATACAATGACAAGACATACAATATCAAGTAATAAACACATATTTTCTGGAATATTTCAAACACGTCAATTCCACTAGATGGTAGAGCAAAACTGCATCTACCATTCGCATCACCTACTCATACACTAGTCCACATGTAATGGCTTCCTCTTTTACCGCATTCTCAATAGAATTAAAGTTAAAAAAATAAGAGCGCGATTAAAGTACGAATATTTGTTTCCGCACTCAGTCCGATTTGTTCAGTAAACCTCGAGGCACAATCGAACTAATTATAACTCGATTTCGTCCTAAGATCTCAGCCAGAAAAAAGATTCATGCGCGCGCGGCATTGTAAACATCACCCAGATTTCATACTATTAGACTTCGTACTTCGGATTGACCAGTCGCAGTTCAAGTTAATGGGAGGAAAATATTTCAATTCATATTTTTAGTGTATTAAACAGTTTTTTTGGGGGGGTATTTCAATTAACCTCACACTGGAGCAGTGACGGTCCGGGATCCATCCCGAAGGGAAAGATCCGAATTAAACAGTTTTAATCGCAACGTAGTAAGTACACACGCATCATTCCACCTTGTAATCTGTAGTCTTTCCTGCATGGCTTCTAAACATTTTTGAGCGTCTTGATAAATAAAATATAGCCCGTTGTGTTGCTCCAGTGTGACGTTAATTGAAATAAATAAATAAATAAATAAATAAATAAATAAAATATTTACAAAGAATTCTATAATAAGGAAATGAGCAATAGAATCTTTCCAATGGATTACATTTTAAGGAATGGAGCTATAAAACACTTCAAAAGGTTGGTTTTGAGTTTTTATGGCGCAAGGGCCATATTTGGCCATGCTATGTAAGACAGACAAATTAAGTAATAAACATACACACACAATGAAAGTTTCACTGACACAAGATAGAAATACATCCAGGGAAGAATTCACCTGACAGGAATCGAACCTGCTCCGCCTACAACTCGAATGTTGCTAGCGCAGTGAGCCACGACGGTACCGGGTGACAATTTGGAAGTTTCATTTTGTAGAATTTTTTTAAATCCGATTATTTTAACAGCGCAATTTTAACACGCAGTGATAATCGCAATACAAATTTATGAACTTTAATTTCGATTATGTTGTGGATTATGAGTGTTTTTATTTAATTCTATAATTAACGTTTATGATTATCGTAATGAGTTGCGTATTAATCAACTTTTTTGTAATAAAAGTACAGAAATGTGTTTGGGTTAGCAAATCTGAGAATTAAGGATAGTTATTGTTATTTGTTATTGTTATTTCAATTAACGTCACACTGGAGCAACACAACGGGCTATTGGTGACGGTCCGGGATCAATCCCAAAGGGAAAGATCCGAGGACAACACCACGTAATTTTGAACCACGGTCAGATGACGAGGCAACACCTGAGCTGGCACCCCACTCTCCAAACTTCCACACCACGCCAGAGAATTAAGGATAAGAGGACTGGTTGATTGGATTAGGTTTCATGGGGTAAGGGTCATATTTGGCCAATTTGCGCCAAACAACTTCAAGCAAATAGACACACATATAAGGACAAGGGGAGTGAAAATGACTTGATCCGTCTGATGTTAAAAATAATTAAGTTAAAAGGAATAATTTAAATAAAACACCAATTTAAGTGAGCTTCGAGAGGCCTCAAAGAATCGGAAAGGTAGGTAGTTAATTAACTCTCACTGGAGCAACACAACGGGCTATTAGCAATAATCCAGGATCCATCTCCAAGGGAAAGACCGAGGACAACGCCATGTCATTTTGAACCACAGTCAGATGACGAGACAACACTTGAGTTGGCATCCCACTCTGCCAATTTCCACACCACGCTAACGTGACGAGATTTGAGGCCCTGACAGATTTAACGTCCACCAGCCCCCTTTGTACACGACGGTCTTTGGTTGGATTCAAACTCGTAACCCTCCGGTTGTTGGTCCGTTACTCTTCCAACCGGGCTACTGCTGCCTCACAGAATCGGAAAGAATCAATCGAGCAGAGTGTAAGTACAAGTTAAATCGAGTAAAACGCAGCAATCGTATCACCAGTCTGAGCTTAAATAATAGATTCAACTATTTTACAACTAGATTTTGTTACAAAAATTAGGCCCAATATTATTACACTCAACTTCATTCTGAACGAACGTTTCCAAAAATATTCTAACTTCACGCAGAATTTTCGAGCATATTCTCGTTTTTCTGATGCAGATATTCACAGTGGTTATTTTGGGGTTTTATGGCGAAACGTCCAAAAACAGACAAACAGACGTCCAAACGAGACCCAATCCAATAAAATTAATAGTTTAAACAATAAAAAACACGCGTTACTTAAAATATATAGACCAGGGGAATAAAAATAACATTTAAACACTTAATGACGAATAAACAAAGACAACATAAGATTATCGTCGTCAGCAACATAGAAATAGTGAATGATAGTTAAATAACTTTTATGACCTAGTCACATAAAACAGATGAAGTTACGATTTTAAAGAAAAAAAATCCAAGTTGCACAGAATTGTTTATTCACTTATTCAGCTTCAAAATTAGTATAAACATCAAATAACATGTTTTTTTTTATTACAGAACGATTTATTCACTCATGATAAATTTTTGCGAAAAAACAACATTTACCGTTATGAACGACAGAAATTCACTGTACCACACAATTCGCAAACCTTAATCACAACAGTGTCTACAACTTACTAATGCGTTTTGACATGCGTCAATTTTTGTTTTCAGTTAGTTACACATTTTGCTTTAGTTCATAGCATTACCAACTCAATGAAACACTTTAAATAAAATATTAAACTGTATGACTATTAATCATTTCAACTTTTTGAATGTGGGTTAAAAATAATGCATAAAAAGCTAAGCAGAAGGTGGGACAGTTTTTAACACACCTAACCCCAAAAAGTTAAGACATGAAAGATAAAATGGAATTTACAAACTAAATGCAGAGATAAAGTTTTTAAAGATAATGCGAATGGGGATTTCGCCCTACCAAATCTTATAACTTCAAAAGATTAAGATTAAAAAATCGACTAAAATAGTACGAATGGTAAAAGGAACCACACAGGGGCACTCTCCAAACAAAACATGCCTGTGGATGAAACATGTGTCCGATACCAAAACTAGTTAACAGTACATACATCAGAGTATCATAAGGTAAAAGCAACTAGGTACTTGGGACAAGTTTCCAAAGCGATAAAAGGATTTTTCCCAATTCGCGAAAGGTGCGGATATGAATAAAATTTAGACTCGTCGCACTCACCTTCCCGAAGTGCGAAGCAGCAGCAGAACCCTCTGCCGGAGTATCCGAGTGTCTTTTGAGCCCCATCGGAAAAGAGAAGCGCTCTCCTACCGAAATGGGATCTTAAATGTAGTTCCTATCGATTAATCGAAGGGCGTATTATCGATGGCGCGCGGGCCGATAAAAATCCCGCAAAAAAAAAAACGTGTCGCGTTCTACCTTCGAGAAAAAATAAACCAGCATCTGCGGCGCTCCAGTTTCTTAACCCTTTAAGTCAGTGGTTCTTAACCTGGGGTGAGTGCACCTTGGGGGTGCGAGAAAGCATTTCCAGGGGTGCGAGAGAAGTTTCGATGGACGACAGCGATTTAATGAAAGATCTTAATGAAATACAAGCCAATGCAAGTATTGAAATGGAATTTGGAAAACTAGACTTTGAACAATTCTGGTGTACGCAGTTAGAATCTTATCCACAGCTGGCAAAAGCAGCATTGCAGACACTTTTACCATTTCCCACCACTTACCTATGTGAAATGGGATTTTCATCACTTTTGTACATAAAAACAAAAGACAGAAATAGCTTCGATAAAAATGATGACTTACGCGTGGCTCTTTCAAAAAAGGAGCCTCGCTTCAAAAGTATTATCTACAGTGAGTCAAAGTAAAAACCGAACACCAAAGAAAATGAAAGGAATTTGTACGTACAGTCCGAACAAACACAAAATTTTTAAAAAGTTATATATAAATTGAAAGTACATTAAGAAGTGTTTTATTACATAAATTTAAAAATCTGTAATTAAGGTAATTTTTAGTTTAATGAAATCTATATATATAAAATAGGATGTGTATGTATGTGTGTGTGTATATATTTTCTATACAAATCTACACCGTTTGACCAATCCACACCAAATTTGGTACACTTATATTTTAGAACACTGCGGTCAGCATAGGCTAACTCTTAACCCCCGTTCTATTGGCCCTGGGGGGCTAAAAACTATTCGAAATCGCAATCGCAATAGAAATAACATTGAGCATAGATTGATTGCTTTAGGCAGCGATGGTTGCTTTACCAGTGTTGATCGAAACACAATTTTTTCCGAAACAAATTAAATTACAGTATTTATGTTTGAACTGACTTTTTAGTTCTTCCCATGATGTAAATAAATTAAAGATATTTTATTGATGAAGGGGGAAAGAATATTTTAAAATATTTATGTTTGCAAGGAAATTCAAGGAAAGGTTTTCAGGAATTCAAGGATTATTTTCAAGAAAAGTTGGTGCATATTTCGACCAACTTTCCTTAAATAATTTATTGAATACGTAATGATTTGTAGAATTCTGTTTCACAAGGCTTTTTGGGTAAGGCGTGTAACTTATTTTAAAATGTCCGGAATAGATACATGTGAATCCTCCGTTGAAAGCAGTGATTTTCTTTCTGAAAAATTCTGTAAAATCGACCTTCTGCTTTTTGAAAAAATTTTATCTATTCAGTTTAATTTGTCTACACCGATTATATTTATTTTTAAACCAAGCACCGTTATTCCGAAAAGCACAAACGAAAAACTCATTGATCATAAAAGAGTAATTTTGCTACTCGGTATCTGGCAGCACCAGAATTAATGTTTACTTTTTTTTATAAAACTTTGTAGAACTTTCTAGAAAGTTGGGGAAACGGAAACTTAATTGGACTCATGGTGGAGAACATTCCAGCACCCACTCGATTCTTAGCTGGTCGTAAGTAGTATATGGGTCACTTGAGCGCCTTTTCCAAGATGGCCGCCATTTGATAAGGAGTTGACTGCTGATAAGGAGTTGGGGGAGGATTGCTGATAAGGGGGCTTTGAGGTGGTGACGTCATTGTAAAGATGGCGTTGTTGTGTTGCCATGGTAATGAATCAGTTATAGCTCCATCTGGTGGGGGAATGAGAAACCCTATTATTTTGAATTAAAAAGGAATTTCGTGGATTCGAACTGGGGACCATGGGATCTGTAGTGCAGTGCGCTAGCCGTTAGGCTGTAAGAGAGTTAGCTTTGGGTGGTGAATTAATGTAGTGTTTGCTTTTTTTCTTAATACTAGGAATGCGTTATGGGACTTGGTTTTATTTGATGAATAATTAATTTTTATTTTGCAGTTAGTTGTAAGTGTGTTGGACTGGTGGTGCCATCTAGTGATTTTAAAAGAAGTTAATCTAAGGAACGAATTTATTCTTGTCATTAATTCTGGGAATGTGCTATTTTTAGAAAATGGTTTGAACAATTGTGGTGGGGTTTAATAATTCTATTAAAAGGCAGGTGCAGCCATCTAGTGGCGGGAGAAGTAACAAAAGGATTTATTTTCTAGCTGTAGACTTGTAGCGTGATACTTTAGAATTAAATGGAGAATTTTTTTTTGTTTTTAAAAGAAAATTATGAGGGTGGATTTGAACTCATCAAAAGGTAATCGCGGCCGCCCTTTTTACACAAGCACTTTAACCGTTCGACCACGATCACCTACTTTGTATAATACATATAGAATACTAACTCGTGAATTTACAGCTTAAGGGAGTGAAAGTATGTGTTTTTTTTCCCTTGAGAATAGTGCCCTTATGAAGAATGAATATGAATATAAAAACAAATAAAGTTGAATTTATAAACCTTAGCTATATAACAAGTTTATTACCAAGATTTTAAAGTATGCGAATTGTATGTAATGACAGGAAAAGTATCAGAATATAGAAGACTCTGGAACTTGTGACAATATGACTAAGGATTTATGTGTAGGTTAATTAAGATAACAGAAGGAGTTAAACACGTAGTCACCGATAGGATACAAGCTTAAGTAAATGAGAAAGCTTTTAAACGCATTGCTATTTAGGAGAATGGTGTTGTTTTTCTGATTGTGAGAAAAGCAAATGAAACTACATCATGCCAATGAATCACATATGACATGCCCGAACTGGAACTTTCTATAGGGGTTTTAGCTATGAAATAGTGACGAAGGGATTATCTTAATACTCTAACGTTGGAACTCGGAACATAAGTAATTGAGGCCAACCAATATATGCGAAGATTTTAAGCGTATGAACACTACATGTAAGATAGAATTTATAATACGGAAACCTTTTTTATATTTTAATGAATTTATATACAACATGAGCTTGAAGAAAATGTGAATGTTTTGTAGGGAAAATTATTATTATTACAATTTGAGGGGAGGACTTTGAGATATGAATAGGACACACAGGCATAACGGTGTATGAAACATTACATTTTTAGGTAAATAAGAAGTAACTAACCAAAGATTTATAGTATACATATTATAAGCGATGGCAAGGAACCGTATAAGATTGATATTATTAGAAGCCTCTGGAACTTGTGAGAATATGACTAAGGTTTGTTTTTGCACGTGTAAGTTAATTAAGATAACAGAAGGAACGGAGTTAAACACCGAGTCACAGATAACGATAGAAACTATTTGATAATAAGAGACTTTTTAAAGCATAGTTGGAGCATCTTGGGTCTTTGAATTACTTTGCATCTTGTTTTGGGGTTTTTCTGCCCTTTTTTACTGTTTTTAAATAAATCATGGATTCTAAGGACATTAGACCTGCAAAGAAAATGCGTGCAGACAAAGAACTGTGTTTGCAGAAATATTGTAAAGATTCTTTATGTTATGAGTATGGTAAACTGTTTACAGATCGTGAAGGCTGGGCATATTTTTGTCGATTGGAAAACGAATTAACGTACTTAAAGAAAGAGGAAACTACTATTGAAATTTATGGTAAAAAATGTACTGTGCCTCGGCAACTTGTAGCATACGGAGACGTAGGAATAAGCTATGCCTTTAGCGGATCTTGTATTGCAGCCAAGCCTTGGTCTCCTTTACTATTGGAAATAAAGGCAGAAGTGGAACGAATAATTGGCACAAGATTTAATTTTGTGTTGGTGAACCGTTATAAAGATGGTAAGGACTGTATAGGTGCCCATAAAGACAATGAGAAGGACTTGGATCTTAATGCACCCATAGCGTCTGTTTCATTTGGACAGAAAAGGCAATTTGTGTTTTCTAGAAAGAACTACAATTCTCTAAAAATTGTTCTGGAAAATGGAAGCTTACTTGTGATGAAGTATCCAACAAACCAATTTTGGTTTCACAGCTTGCCCCGTGGTAATGCATTAAGGCCTAGAATAAACTTAACGTTTCGTAAAATTCTTGTATAAAGCAGCGATAAACCACTTATGTGCCCCCGAACTAGAACTCAGTGTCGTACACTAGACGATATTTGGACAACGTTGCAATTTATCTTTGTCTTTCTGAATAGTATTTTTATAAATGCTTATATCTTGTTGTTTTTAAATAAATTTTTTAGCGTGTCTTACCACATATTCTGTATTTAGGATAATAATTTTTATAAATTGTTTTTAAAATGCAAGATCTGAAATGAAATTTTTCTTTGCTATAAAGATTTATGTTTTTAAGTTAGATGTTTTTACTCAAAAATTAATTATACATTAGATGTTATAGCACATATTTTCAATGCAGAAATTTTGTTTTAAGTATTGTACACACTTAAGTAAGAGTAAACTTTTGAAAACTTTACAAGACCCGTACTATGAACGTACACATTTTGAATAAGTTGTAATTGTATTGAAATCATTTATGCTATAAAATCCAAACCAACTGTTATTTTTTAATTAATCTTTCCTTGCATATTTTTTTTAAATAAATCTTCCTAAATTTTAGTGATTTAATTTTTATTATACAGATTTACAAACTGTTTTTGGTTGAAATATAAGGATTTATATTTTTAAAAATTAGATGCTTTTACTCTTAATTATATATTAGATACTATTACACATATTATTATTACATTGAAGATTTTTAAAAAACGTTTAACAATTGAAAAAATATATATACTTTAAATATTATTACAAACATTTAAATGCAATTTGCTTTTTATTTTTAATTTTACAATTAAGACATTTTTTAAAAGTTTGATTCTTAAAGTGTGTTTTATGCATAGTAAAAAAAACAATACTAAAAAACATGTAAGAGTAAAAATATTTTATACATTAATTTGAAACTTTGCAAGACCCATACCATGTTTCCTTGCACATTTGAAGTCGTGAAAAATAGTTTATTAAAACCATTTGTCCTTGAAGTTCTAAATTAAATGTCCTTTTTCTTTTATGCTTTTGCAAACCACACATTTTACTAAATATGAACTTCCTTTTATTTGAAAACCTTATGCATATTGTGCAGTTTAAATTGCAGAGCAAAATTCCAATACTGTACGAAGCTATAAAGTATTTTACAAGATATTTCATATTGTTCTCTTAATTTACATCTAATTCATTACTACGTTAAAGTGGATAGCATGTGAGTTTTCTGTTTTTAAAAATAATGTGTGCACATCTGTACTGCTAAGCAAATTAACTTCTGCCTTTTCTTGATATTTAATGCATAATCTAAATATTTACGCACACCGCTGATAGTTTTACACATGAGTAAAATTAAATAATAACTGAAATTTTAAATATTAGTGTGAATTTTAAAATGAACAAATATTGCTGACATATTGGATTAAATCTGAATTCTATGTATTCTCAAAACAACAATGCAAGAAAAAACAGAGACACTTCTTAAACAGATTGAAGGAAGTCACATGGAAACAAAGTAAATTAGAACACTTTTTAATAGAAAAAAACATTGATTCATATATTTTACAAAACTAATACATTGTAGTAAAAAAGAACTTATTTTTACATACTTGCATTTTTTAAGAGACACATGTTTACGACGAGCCAATTATTAAATGCCATCACCTCAGCTTTGGGGCAATGCAAATTATTTTTGTGATGACCACATGATAGTTTTTGGATCTTTTTGTTGCTACTTAGTGCACATAGTACATCGAATTTGGGACACCCGTATTGTTCCAAGTTGATATTCGGAATATTCAATGCATCTAGGCATTTCTTTTCCACACAACCACCTTTGTAAGCAACTAGGTACTGAGTGGCACTCTTGGTCTGTTCGTACAATTCTAAAAGCTTAGAGTCTAAACTTTCTAAAGGAGACACACTTTCCCATGCCACGGGACAGAAAGGGAGACCACATATGTAATTTTCAACATATCGAACAGTTTTTTTATCTTTTGCACTCAGTTTATGCTTATAAGGCGATAAGTTAAAACGAATACTTGAAGCTACTTGCGATTTTATGGCGATGTATCCGTATTCACGTACTAAGAAACCCTCTTGAGTCTGAAATCCGTCAAAATCCACAATTGCACAAATATTAAACATTGCTATTGAAATGTGCTAGCTGTTCTTGGAAAAAGAATTGTAAACTAGAGGCACGAAGAACTGGACTATATACACTTACTAATCAGTGAATAACACCATACACTTACTAATCAGTAAAGTTAAAATTTATCTTAGTCTTATCTTTTGTGAGTAACTATGAGCGCATAAGTGAAGAATGTACTCAGAAAACATGTGCTTGTGATAATGCGCCAAGTAAAATTGTGTGTTGTAATGCAAGAAGATTTTAACGAAAGGATATACTTAAATGTGCATGTGATTTTTCTTTTTACTCTACCACTAGTATCTTAGACAAGTATCAGATTTTTTTTTTTTAATGACGAAGAGAAACTTTTCAACACAATCTGTACTATAATTTTACACTTAAGAGTAACAGAGCATAATATAATTTTAAGGAAAATGAGTAATCAGTATGCAAATTTGAAGCCTAAAGTTCCAAGCATGTCTATGCTCAATAAACGCCTATCTACGTTTAGAGATTGGCCACGCACAGATGTTGACATTAGGGACTTGGCCGAAAATGGATTGTATTATACGGGTGTCTCGGACGGGGTTAGGTGTTATTGGTGTGGAGGAGGGCTTGAAAATTGGCAAAAGGAGGATATAGTCAGACACGAACACATAAAGTTTTATCCAAAATGTTTGGTAGCCCAACAAG
The DNA here is from genome assembly GCA_933210815.1 of Meta bourneti. Taxonomy (NCBI): domain Eukaryota; kingdom Metazoa; phylum Arthropoda; class Arachnida; order Araneae; family Tetragnathidae; genus Meta; species Meta bourneti. The sequence continues at coordinate 4,952,330 of OW119927.1, read as the reverse complement.
GACCGATTGTTGACCCTAGATTAAAAGGAACACCCATAGATGAAATTGTACAGGTGTTGGATGAAACAAACAATAATGCCAATGTTTTTATAAAACCTGATGTAAAACTTTACTGCTCATACAATGACAAGGACGAACGACTTTGTAAAATTTGCATGGAATCGGAAATGGATGCTACTTTACAGCCTTGCGGTCATTTGGTTACATGCATGAGATGTACGAAGAGTCTCTCAACGTGTCCTATGTGCCGAACCAATATTTTACGTAAAATTAAAACGTACATTTGTTACTAAACAGTCTATTTATTAGTACATGTAGTAGATGCAATTTCAAGTGATTTATTGAACACAGTGTGGAAGAATTGTAAAAGGGTGGTTTTGAGTTGAATGTCATGAAATTAACACTCGTACTACAGCAAAAAAGACTAATAAGGAAGTTTAAGACTTTTCTAAAAATCATAAGACTTTTATCAAGGACTTGTGGAACAAATCTTGTAGGAAAGACCTTTTTACCCCTTATAAATATATTGACTATTTTTATTATTATTTGTTTGTTCATTACATGTTAAACCTATTTACTAAAGAGGAATTTTAAAATGCCTTAAAAAAGGAGTTACTAAATGCTTTAGGAAAAATGTGTAAATGTACTTTAATGCAAGAAAAAGAACGCTTGAAATAAATATTCATCTAGCTATTATTTTTAGTACTTATCAATCATCTTGGTGTATTGTTTATTTTCTAAATTAAACCTTTCGTACTTTTAAATCTTAAAACAAAAAGAAAGGAAAAGTAACCATCCATACCACCATAGTAAACACCAAATTAAAAAAAAAAACATTTTTAAAAATATTTTCTTATAATTTTTTACCTTTGCCTTTTTTTGTTGTTGAATAAACATTGTCATACAAAATTAGTATATTTGTTGTGTAGAATATTTTTTGAAAACACTGAATTGAAGAAAAAAAATCATTTATTGAAAAAAGAATCAACAGTTTATATATATTTGTAACAACATATCTTACAGGTCTTTTACATACATCTCTCTAACAGTATTGAAAATATCTGTGGTATTCAAATTCTCAAAAACATTTTCCTCCATTATTATGTAATAAAAGTTTAACAGTTTATTGCTCTGTCTTACAAAATTAATAGCAAACTCTTTCCAGTTAACAACACATAAAGCAAGGGCGAAAAATTCGCAAAAGCGTTCGTCAACGCTCATCGTCATACATTTATGTACAGATTGATTGACAATTTCATTCTTACAACCTAAACAGTCAAAAAGAATATTTATATTTTTTGACACAATATCCTTTAGGCACTTGCAGAGAGAAGCTATGACTTCTCTCCAACAATCAGATTTAATGGTATCACTGCAGTAAGGTTTGTAACTTTCACCAGGAAAACATTTTTTGATTTCCAGTTTCACATAATATGGCAACAAATACGTCAAAAGCGATATCTTCAATACATCTAACACATTGCCGTAGATTTCACACAGTTTAAAATACTGATCAGAATTCATAAACACACAGTTGGGCGAGAACTGAAAAGTATAATTTCTTTTCTGAAATACACGTTGTAAAACTAAGTGCATTTCCCCCACATCAAACACTTTAGAAAGGCAGACTTCTTTTTCTATAACTTTAACGTTGGAGGCAGTTGCAAAAGCGAAAAATGTGCTCAACTTTTGCATTAGAATGTACCATGTTTTTGGATGCAGGGAAACACAGTCCTTCGTTGGTTTCAAGACATTGTTTTCATGCAAAGCAAATTTACGTATGTGGACACGTGTGGAACCGTTGAAGTTATTGATTAGCACGAATAAATAGTCACCAAGGTGAAACACATTGTCAGGAAGTGATTGCATCGTCAAACTTAAGCTTTCCCTTGGAAACACCTGATCGTTGAAATACATTCTTTCACACACTTTGGGTCGATTTGTAAAACGCATCATTTTCAGAACTTTGAGGTACACGTTTTCAATAAAGCTTCAACTTAACCAAGAGATAAAGGCGAGTTCATTAACGTTGCTTGAAATTTCAGTTTATCGGTTTTTATTGTTATCAACTCTAGAATCATATGACGTAGAACGACTTTATCTCTGCAAAAAATTGAATCAAGTGGTGAGTTGCATTAACTTTGCTTGAAATTTCGTTTTATCGGCTTTTATTATTATCAAATCTAGAATCTACCAAGAGATTATATGATTCTAGATTTGATAATAATAATAAAAGTGATTGTGATTGGTTGATTGTAAAGTATCTCTTAATCGCTGGTAGCAACAGAATGCTCGTATTGATGTTTTAAAATCCTTTAGTAGATACCTTACTAAGCGTAATGTATAGCTCAGTTATAGCAGTTTCGCGGATTACAACGCTAGGGAACCCAGTCCGAACCTAGGTTTTTCCTTTTATCCAGAACAAATGAAGTATCGTTTAATTTTTCTAAAATTTAATCAAACACAATACCACTCAATAAACGTACAATTTAAATTAAATAAAACATTTTCCGCCGATGAGCCGTATTTTATATTAAGCCCGTTATTTCTTTCTCTAAAGATACTTTTTCCCCTCAATAAACTATTTCAGACATTTGTTTCTCTTCCTGACAATGATGGATCGTCATTTTGAGCTATTATGCGCAGGTAACTTTGAAGCCCCTTGCTCATAACTGGTTTTTACACATTAAAATATATCGATATTTTTATTTCATATAAATTAAATTAAATTTCATAATTAATCAAACATTAAAATCAAGATATATGCATTAGAATACTTGATGAATTTGCTCCTAATTGAATGTAAATTTTTGAATTTTAATTATTAAATAATTCGCATACCTCTATTTTTCTTTTAAAAACATTTAAATGAATCACTCTTATCTAAAATATTGGTTAGTTGAAGAAAAAAATTTTACACCGTATGTAACAAGACATTCCTTACATTCCATAATCTGGAGGTACTGAAATATTCACACACACAAGGAGTAACTGTTTCAAAACATTAATAATTTTTCTAAATCTCTGGTAACATCCGAATCCATTTGTGTTTATAGAACTCAAATCTAAAATTAACTATTCTCTTTTGCCAAAGCAAATATTGCTTCCTATAATTTTTATAAATTCATATGCATAAAATATGTATAAGGGATTGTCTTCATATTAAATTGCATGCAAACACCCAATTTTTGTGAAAAATTTAGAATTTATATAAAAATTTAGCCTAGAATGCCACATTTCAAGTCTTAATTTATATTTAAAATTTTAAAATTATTATGATTGCATTTCAATCACGTTACTTTCACACACTTTTAAAACTCTTTCTTCCCTTTGTTAATACCCATAATTCTTTGAATTCTAAAGCATGGCTGCATGTAGGTGAAACGGAAGAGAGTGAAATTGTATTACAGAATCAAAGAAATTTCTCACAGTGTACAAAATCAGCATGCAGACATGTTCTTATTCTATTCACTAGCGAAATCAAATAATCATCTTCTGGCCCCCCTGATTTAGACTCATTCAATGTATTAAGTCTTTCAGAAGCACCTACTTTTACACACATTATTCATTTTTTTTAGAATTAAAAACAATTTACAAGAGGTTGAAAAGAAAATGTTTGTTTCAACAAAACCAAAAAAATAGAAAAAAAATTTCTAGTTCATGTGTTCTTCATAAAAATACAGCTTAATAAATAATCTGAGAAAGTTGAATAATAACAGTAATTAATTTGCCATTTAAAAAAGCGAATTTTAAAAACGCCTTCTTCTGAACTTTCCTTTAAACTGGAACTTATTTATTTAGCCAAATGCGCGGTAACCTGGTGTGTCATAAAGCCTCCTTTAGCATCAGGTTGAGAATCCTAATCCTCTAAAGAAACCCGTCACAGATCCCCACCCCACGGCCCACACTCCATCGAGGGAATCACCGATAAACCACCCCTACCAAATCACCGATACTCAGTCACAGTTTTCACTCATACCGAATCACAGATCCCGGTCGCAGTCGCAGTAGCAGTATCGATATCAGCCAAGCGATCAGCCAAGATATCAGCTTAGGTATCAGCTAAGCGATATCAGTTCAATCACCGATACTCTCAATCATTGTTCCTAAATCACTGCTACCAAATCACTGTTATTTTGATATTCCAGTAACAGGTAAGAACTGTGATTCAAAAATATCTGTGATTGATTAGCAGTTCTGTGATTCGCTTAACATCCCTACAGTAGACGTGATGTTCTTTTTGGCAATCATACGTATGCTTAAAATGTGAGTTTTTATTAAATGTCATGAATAGAGTAACGTTTCAGCAATTCTGAACACTGCATTGAGTTGCATCTATTTCAAAATTAAAATGATACTCAAATCTCTCTATATAAAATAGTATGTGTGTGTATGTATATATGTATATTTTCTATACAAATCTACACCGTTTGACCAATCCACATCAAATTTGGTACACTTATACTTTAGAACACTGCGGTCAGCATAGGCTAACTCTTAACCCCCTTTCTATTGGCCCTAGGGGCTAAAAACTATTCGAAATCGCCATAGAAATAAAATTGAGCATAGATTGATTGCTTTAGGCAGCTATGGTTGCTTTACCAGTGTTGATCGAAAAACAATTCTTTCCCAAATAAATTAAATTACAATATTTATGTTTGAACTGACTTTTTAGTTCTTCCCCTGATGTAAATAAATTATAGATATTTTATTGATGAAGGAGAAAGAATATTTTAAAATATTTATTTTTGGCAAAGAAATTCAAGGAAAGGTTTTCAGGAATTCAAGGATTACTTTCAAGGAAAGTTGGTGTATATTTCGACCAACTTTCCTTAAATAATTTATTGAATATGTAATGATTTGTAGAATTCTATTCATAAGCTTTTTAGGTAAGGTGTGTAACTTATTTTAAAATGTCCGGAATAGATGCATGTGAATTCTCCGTTGAAAGCTGTGATTTTCTTTCTTAAAAATTCTGTAAAATCGACCTTCTGCTTTTTGAAAAAATTTTATCTATTCACTCTAATTTGTCTACACCGATTACATTTATTTCTAACCCAAGCACCGTTATTCCGAAAAGCACAAACCAAAAACTCCTTGATCTTAAAAGCGTAATTTTGCTACTCGGTATCTGGCAGCACCCGAATTAATGTTTACTTTTTTTATAAAAGTTTGTAGAACTTTCTAGAAAGTTGGGAAACGGAAACTTCCTTGGACTCATGGTGGAGAACATTCCAGCACCCACTCGATTCTTAGCTGGTCGTATTTAAAGGAAGCTAACTCGATAAGTCTTCCAGTTTATCATCTTTCAGTGAATTTGACAGTTTTAATTCGCTCTTTTAGTTGATTGTATAAGTGTTTCCTACTTTATTCGACAGTGATAATGTACATTTGGATTTATATTTCTAAACTGAAGTACTACATAATTTTAAATTTGTTTTTTCGTTAATTTTAGCTTTTTATTGTATTCTATAATAGATTTCGTTGCTCAGTGAGAATGTGCCTTTTGCTTAATTTTTTAAATAAGTTTAATGGGGATCAGGATTAATGCTTTTTTTACACCAGAATAAAAGTTTATTTTTAGTATGATTTAGAATTCTGTGTTTGAGTATTTTGATTGACAGCTTTTAAGTAAGGCATTAAAATATTTTTATTTGTGTTAGAAGTTTGATGTTCCAAACACTTCACAATTTTAAATTTGTTTTACCATTCAGTTTATATTAGCTTTTTATTGTATTCTATAATAGATTTCATTGCTCAGTGAGAGTGTGCCTTTTGCTTAATTTATGAAATAGCTTTTTATTGTATTCTATAATAAATTTCATTGCTCAGTGAGAGTGTGCCTTTTGCTTATTTTATTAAATAGCTTTCTTTTGTATTCTTTTACAGATTTCTTTGCTGTAGCAATGCCTCCAAAGAAGAGGAAGGCGATCGGCCCAGTGCAGTCAACGGCTAAGATGATGAAAGATGAGCGTAGTCAAGAAACTTCCGAGGAGAGGAATAGAAGACTTGCGATTGCGAGAGAGAGCTACTACATCTAGAGCAACAGAGACAGCACAGCAGCGTGAGGCCCGACTACAGGATAAGAGAGATAGAGCTACTACATCTAGAGCAACAGAGACGGCACAGCAGCTTGAGGGCCGACTACAGGATAAGAGAGATAGAGCTACTATCTTTAGAGCAACAGAGACGGCACAGCAGCATCAGGCCCGACTACAGGCCCGACTATAGAGCCAAACGATCACGGACTGCGCACCATTTTAGCTTAGCATTGGAAGGATTTCACTACGATTCATATAAAGACTACTCGCTGCATGCAAGTGTTACCATCGGGAAAATGGAAATGGTTTGTAGTTACTTTTTGTTTACAAGCCAAAAAGTTTAAATTAGAGTCTACTGGTATTTGCTGCAAAAATGGAAAACTTAAACTCTGCCAACTGGAAACACCACCACAAGAACTTTTGACTTACACATCAGGAGATATGTACGTCAGAGTCGACGCATTTTCTTAGTAACATCAGAAAATACAACTCATGTTTCCAAATGACATCATTCGGCGCCACATCAGTTGTTGGACAGCCCGGATTTCCGTCGTCATTCAAGGTGCAAGGGCAGATTTACCATAGAGCGGGATTCAAGACCCTCGGTTTCCCCAGCTCACCGCAAGGTTTCGAGCTTGGGTGGGGATCGGGGTTTAGTGGTTTTTGATCCCCATCGCACGTCGGAGGAACCGGGCAGCCCATCCACGGATTGGGAGAGCCTGCCTCCAGTGCGGACGCGCACGGCCGAACAATTTTATTAAATACCAAGATCATAATTACATAAAAAGTCCCGACATAAATGGTTTGTGGCACGGGCTCAACGCACAAAGGTGCGGAGAAAAATGAACTGGCCATAAAAAAGGGCCAAACATAATAAGATAAAAAATAGTCCCGACAAAAATGGCTGTAACATTGCCTCAACGCACAAAAGGTGCGGAAGAAAGTGATCATCAAGAAAAAGGCCAACAGGGCCATAAGGTAAAAAATATATTCGCTCGAAGCGGTCGCCCAGAGTTCCGATGGTAAGTTTAGTCTCTCTCGACGGTAGGAATGACTCTCCAACACTCCAAGATCATCACCAGGCTCCCCCTCAAATGTCCGGAGGAAGGTAAGTAAACCCCTTTTTTTCTTTTTCGTCGTATTTTTCGTTGTGGTGTGCTGTCAAATTGTTAATTTCGACTAAGTCCCTTTAGTTGTACTTAGTTCTTTATTTCCTTTTCTCCTTTTCAGTCTCTCGTTGCGGTGTGCTCAAAGTTATCCACCAACTCAACTCCACCAACCCTCAGCGAAGGAGACAAATCATTTGATCAGATGTCAGCATATCCGAAGACCCGCAACACTCCGTCCAGCAATGACAGCGTCCAGGGCAGCGACCAAGTTCCAGGCCTCATCCCTGGGGCCCCGGGCACACAGCCCTCACCGGCATAGAGCGGGATTGTTGCTTCCGCTGCCAGATCAACCACCAAAATTTCTACAACTATATTTTATTCAAAACGAACAAATGGAAACTGATCAGAGGTGCGCCTACATTTCGGGAACAAGACGTCAGATTGTGCTAAACTTACAGAGGATGTTTCATGAGCACAATAATCTTATTAAAACGTTTGGAACAGATGAATATAAACAGATGAATATAAAGCAGTCATAAGAGCAGACCGAAGACCAGCAGACGATTACGAGCGGCGCTTTAACTCTCCTCAAGCAGATGAAGTCGCGGTGGTTATATCAGGCGATGAGTTTCGTCAACAGGATATCGTTATTCAACGACGAAGTGAATCATTGCAGCGCATTTCGGAAACACATCGATCTCATATCTCCCGTGAGATGCTGTGGCAAACGATGGGAACGTTGACAAACTCAGTGCCTCAGTCATACTACCAGCTACATTTACAGGAGTCCCAGACACATGCACGAATACACGCAAGATGCTATGACGTACGTAAAACCAGACTTATTTATCACCTTCACCTGCAATCCGACTTGGACGGAGATCAAGGAGGTTCTTACCAATGGTCAATTACGCAGTGAGCGCCACGACTTGATTGCGAGAGTATTTAAACAGAAGCAGTTGAAACTGCACTTTGCGCATCTTTCGTTTCTTAGAATTCTGCATTTTTTCGTCGGAATTTCGTTTCTGTTTCTTTTACATATTGCAATATATTCAGGAATTAAATGTATATATTTGCGTCCGAAGTATATTCTAGAAGCTATGAAAAAGTTAAAACGTATTTTTCGTACAACTTAAATGATTGCATTTTTCTATGGAAGAAAAGTGATTATTCTAATTCACTTTTCAAGCAACATTTAACCATTTCATCCCGAGCAACGCCGGGTAATTCAGCTAGTAGTTTTTATAAAGGAATCGTGTCTTCAGAGATAGGTAGTTAATTAGCATGCTACTAATGAAGGTCCTCGATGCATCCCAGAGGAATGAATCCGATGACACCGTCATTTTTAACCACGGTCAGGTGACCCGTCAACACCTGAGCAGACACCCCACTCTCCAAAGTGCCTTACCTCTCCAACGTGATGTGTATCTTCAGAGAAAGAGATGCTGCATATAATTTAGACTAAATTTTGCCACCAAAAAGTGATTTGTTTCATGCTTTTTTTCTGAATGCTAATACACAGACGTGAAATATAAGTCGACTGAACATTGCTGAGAGAAGCTTGAAAATGGCGAACATGTCGACTAGCAGTCCCGAGACTGATCTGAGAAAAATTGACTTGGTTGACCAATTTGTCATCCTATCGCTCGTTTAGGAATATTACATCATATCGCAGGTTGATGCGTGAATTCGAGTTTCTATTGTGTGGCGAAAAAATGGTGAAATCGCAATACCACTACTATATCGCGTCAAACAATCAGATAATGAATCAGTGCATGGTCGTCTTATCCCGTTCATTGAACGTTTGGCGAATGACTGACGTTCATGGAGCGAGTATAACAGATATTTCATCGGTATAACTACCCCTTAACGTTTTGAACGCGTCTGTTAATTAAATTGTGGTGACGTAAGCAAATTCCTTTCACAACGGACGTCTTTAACAAGGATTCTGACTTTAAGTTAATCGTTCGGTGCCGAAAGTGGTAGCTGTGATAACCAGTCGGTAGGGGAAAAAGCTCATGCGACTTGGTTTTTCGGCCCATTTTATCTCTGTGATCAACTCGTACCTCAGCAAACGCTCATTCACTGTGCGAGTTGATCTTACTCATTTCTCTTCCACCCACCCAATCTGTGCAGGGCTCCCTCTTGGGACAAAGCTCTTAAACCTTTTCATTAATTATATACCCAAGAATCTGCACACGGAATTAGCTATATACGCTGACGACACCGCCATTCTTGTCCAATCAAATAATATCCACCATGTTCTTTCACGAATGAGAACGTACGTCCGAACTCTTGAAGTCGCTCTCTGACTGGAAAATTAAAGTTAATGCTTCGAAGTTTGCATGTGCTCTTCTCCCGAAAATACCTTCAATTCAAATATGGATTTGACATCAAGTTAAATGACCCAGATTATTTGGATATCCCCCATTTCTCTCTTTGGCACACTTGTGTACTGGGTTCGCAGGTACAAGTTATTTAGGCCTTGTCCTCGACCCGAAAATACTCTGGAACGTTTATATCGCACGCGCCTTGCGTAATGCCGCTATCGCCAGAGCCAAAATTAAATATATCAGCTCATTGCTCGAAGGAGCAGGCTCTCCCTTCAAAACAAGCTTCTCCTCTTAAAGCCATCATTCGGCCTACCCTAATCTGCGGATCCCAAATCTGGGCATCAACTAACACCAGAAATTGGAAAAACTGCAGACCTTCCAGAACATAATTTTACGTACTATCACTGAAGCCCCTTATTATGTCAGGAATGAAGTCATCCATTCGGATACTAAAATAAAGCCCATAGCTGAATTCCTACAGCATATCTCTTTCACATTCTTCCAAAAACTACCTCAGGTCCCAAACGAGGCACTGCAATCATTACCACATGACCCAACGGTCAAAAGCTCTCAGAAAAGACTTCGAGCTTTCCTGCAACATCTGCAGACCTTCCCACAGAGACCCAAGCGTCGCTGCGGAGTGTTTCGTTTGGACCCTGATGTCTCTGACTTCAATTCCAATAATTCTATCACCCCTGCAAATTAATTTGCACTGTCCCTTTTCTGAATCGCGACATTTGTCACCCGAGAAGTTGAATATTTTGTGACTCGACTGGATCACTAATTTTACCACTAGCTACAATAGTTTCTTTAACTTTAATTCTAAGATAACTGGAACATATCTCTAATTAAGTCTTTATTATCGTTCCAGATTTTGTACCCAATTAAGTGGTGATGGGCCTTTGCTCCAGACCCTAAAAGACCACCTAAGAAGCTACTCACGGGCGCGGTCAGCACAGGGAAGGGTGACCGACCTAGCTGCTGTACTGCGCAGCGCCATCTATTGAGCAGCGGAAATATTATTATGCTTTTTCCAGCACTTTTAAATTATCTTTCTATTAATTATGCAATTTAACATTATGATTTTTAAACTTATGACGGGGATATAAGCTGCTCGTAGTTGGTGCTATATGTGGTATGTCCAGTCCAGTAGGGGAACATCCTAGGAGATTGCCATGCGTACTTCAGCGTATGGCGGCCTTCTAAAGCTCTTTCACGCATTCTACTAGGATTTTTTTTTAATTAAACAAAAGCAAACTCCCCGTGCTCCACAGAAATACAAGGGACGCTACTAGAATTGGATTGGAATTTTGTGTTTAATGGCGCGAGGCTACAAGAGCGAGTTGTTTTGTTAAGTCATTACAATGGTACTATCATGATTTCTCGATTTAATGCGACATGCAATCAGTTGTTTGTTTTCAATTGGAAAGGTTTTTGAAGCTAGCATGTTAAGTATAAGCAATTTGGACAAAGGTAATAGCCCACTGCACCACCTAGCAGTATACTCTTGAGCATTACTTCCTTCCCAAAAGAATAGCCGTTGTTTCGAGTGTTCAGACCAAATTTTAGGTCATTCTGACAAATAGTTCCTCTGTTCGAGAGCCTTTCGAAATTTCAGCTTTTCTCTGGATCACCCAATACATTCAGAACTTGGCATCTTTGAAATTCTGAAGGTATTGAGCTTGCAAATTTAGTAATCTGATACGGGGGATATTTCAATTAACGTCACACTGGAGCAACACAACGGGCTATTGGTGACGGTCCGGGATCAATCCCAAAGGGAAAGATCCGAGGACAACACCACGTAATTTTGAACCACGGTCAGATGACGAGGCAACACCTGAGCTGGCACCCCACTCTCCAAACTTCCACATCACGCCAAAGTGAGGACATTTGAGGCCACGACAGATTTAACGTGCACCAGCACCCTTTGTACACGACGGTGTTTGGCTGGATTCGAAGTCCGTTACTCTTCCAACCGGACCACCGCGGCCCTCTAATCTGATACGGAAACAGCAGTTTTAGTAAATACGTTTTGCAAGTGAATTGAAGAGTATTATGGATCGAATGATCTAACTTTGAACATGATCTATTATGAATGATTAATTACATGTATTCTGTCGTGATTTAATATTTATTTGCTCCTAGTATTCCAATAACCTTTGTAAGTGGTGTTGTCCTAGGATCTTTCCCTTTGGGATTGATCCCGGATTGTCACCAATAGCCCATTGTATTTCTCCAGTGTGACATTAATTGAAATACCCCACAATAACCTGTTAAATGTATTTTAATTTATTCTTTAACTGCAAATTTACTGGTAAGTAGGTATTTTAACTAAAGTTACACTGGAGCAATACAACGGGCTCTATTGGTGACCGTGCAGGATCACTCCCACAGGGAAAGTAGGACACCACGTAATTTTGAATCACGGTGAGATGACGAGGCAATACCTGTGCTGGCACCCGTCACCATACTTCCACACCACACCAACATGAGGACATTTGAGGCCACAACAGATATAATGTGCACCAGCCCCCCTTTGTACACGACAGTGTTTGTCTGGATTTTAACTCGCAACCCTCCGGTTGCTAATCCGTTGCTCTTCCAACCTGGCCACCGCGGCCCGAATTGAATTTTGGAATGTAAAAGTTCATTCATCTGATAATTGAGTATGTTGAAAAAGATTGTGTTGAAGCAGAAAGCTATTGGAATTGATAAATATTTTATTGCAAGCTCAAAATTCCGCTGAATTGGCATGTTCTGGTTGTTATTACACTGTTCTGAGAAAAGCTTCATTTTTTTTTTGTTTTGTATATAAACCCTTTTTGTGTGCTTCGAATATACCTATGAAATACTTGTCAATGCTAAAAGAATTTGAAGACATTTGGTTTCACATTTATTTTCATGGTCTCATTTTTTACTGTTAACTTACAAAAAATAACAAAATTTTTACCAATAAGTTATTTTTGCAAGCTAAATATTAATGGGAAGTAGGAATTTTTTTCATGATGTAAGCTCCTTTTATTTTATTTTCTACTGGGGACATATTTTTCTAGGAAGTCTTGAACCAATTATTTTATATCAAAATAATTCAAGTAATTCAAAACATTTTATTATATAAATATATAATGCAAAAAATTCTGAAATTTTTATGATTGAAAAAATTCATAATATAGTATCGTTGGAATCCAGCAACCTTATTTATCTGGGTCCAAAAAATTCAAGTCACTGGTTATGGGTTAACTTCAAAGTAATCTAAACCGCTTGAGAACCAGATGGGAAAATATTGCTCATGCTTGGCATTTGGGGCCCTGTTCAATGTACTCTATCATGTGATTTACTTTGCTAATTTCTATGTAGCGTTGTAATCTTTCAAAAATTTACCAAGCTATATTTCCTAATACATTAATGTTTTACATAAAAATATTGTTTAAATCAATCTATCTAGAAACTACATTAATCTATCTAAAAAATTATCTAGAAACTACACTGTTATTTTTGTGTCCCATGTCCAACAAATTTAAACTTGTACGGGCAAGGAATTAAAATCATAAAAGTCCGATTAAATCAAATAAATCCGATGTGTTTCTTAAATCATTATTTTATCATACCCTGATCGTAGCAAGACTTTTTAATCAATTGAAACAGACACATAAGAAAGCAAAGGATTTTAAGCAAAGACGGTTTATTGTTAAGAAAACAATACATAAAAATCCTCAAACATAATGCACACATCTTTACAATAACAAATATACATATGAAAAATGTACTCTTTAATTAAAAACAAAATAAATATTTATCTTTGGCAGATCTCCATACATAGATTAAGATTTATCACAAGTTGAAGTGTTCGAAACTAGTGGAAAATGAAAATCGCTATTCTATCCACTTTTGAGCTTCGAGAATCATTTTGCAGTTTTTCCCAACATGCTTGTTATGGAGTAACAAGACCTTAAAAGTAAATATTGGATAGCTTAAGATAATGCAGTGGATCCTGCAAAACCTCTGCTTAATTGCTTACATCAGATCAGTTCAATTAAGTGTACTACTTATGTAAAACAATTAATATAGCTTGTAATCATGCCATGTTTTTTATTATATCTATAAACATACATCCAATTCACCAGAAAGGAATTGGTACCTCAGTAAAACACCAGGAGAGCTGCTTGCCTTCAATTTGCCCCGGGAAACTTTCTCTATGCTTGTCAGGCTCCGATCTGGCCATTTGAAAAAGATGATATTCTTGGCTGACCAGAAATCCTTTCCCACCTGTACAAAGTGTGGCTTATTACCAGCCTCACACATCCTGAATTGCATTGGAGTCATAAATGAAGATATTTCTAAGGACCCATCTGCCATTGCCCAAAAGCGTTTTTGCAGACTAATTGACTTTGTGTAATTTTTTTTAGATTGGGATAAGACCAGAAAGGATTGTAGCAATGTTGCCAGAGTGGAACTTAAACTTTTATGCAGTCCTCCTGTCGAAAAACCCTGTTTGTGGAATAAAACCAAACCATGTGGGAGGATTGTGTTGGTCACAGAAATAACCTTCACAAACTTTATTTAAAAAATGCATGGACTGTTTGGTTCTGTCCATCTTCACGATTCCCTCTACACAAAACTATTTATCTTCTACGTGTCTTTTGCCCTTAGTTGAATAAGAATATTGTATCAGTATTTGTCAGCCTTTCATAATGGTGGTGGGAATCAGAAATATCACAATCTTGGCTCAAGAGTGCTTCAAGTCAAAAATATTGAGAAGAAAACCAGTTTGTCATTTTTACAGGAAATGAACTTAAAGAGCATTCACGATCACGCCAAAACTCAAAATCGACTTCTGTAATAATCACCTTAGCATAACTTTTCGTAGTTTGTCTTACAACAGCGGTGAATGTGAAATAGATTATATGGATGGATAAAGCAAGCATGTGTATTTCATACAAAGTAAATTGTAGAAGTTATAAAAACGTCAAAACAGTTTCAAAAATTATTAAAACCCAACTCTTTTATTTTCCAGGTGCCTTTTGCCCTTTCTATCCCACACAATCTGGGCCTTTGATTTTCTGGTCCCCTTTCTTTTCACATTATTGTGAGGTATCCCGTTTTCATTGGCTTCACAATGTTTTAAAAACAAAGTGTATTTGTTGATTTTAAATAACTTTCGGACAACCCAAAATTAGGATATTTTTAACACAGCCAACGAATGGCACCTGGTTGAAAATTTTGATTAGAAATCGAGCGATTTTTCGTGTGAAAATTTTCTCTAGTTTGACAGAAAAAAGATAGCGTTTTACTTTGAGTTGTTGATTGTTGAATAATGCAAACAATTTCTAGGTCATTTTTATAAATTTTTAGGTCAATAAAATCCAGACAGATTATTAATAATTGTTCACACTATTTTTTTCATATTAATGTAAATTTACAAACATTCTTTGTACTATTTCCCAATATCAAATTATCACATTCAAAATTAGATGTTTTCAGATTTTCAATAAAATTTGATAAAAATTGCACAAATCAAAACAGACCCACAAGAACTTAAATACATTCTAAAACAGTTTACTAATAAAACTTTTAAAAGTATTCAAAAACGAGAAGCATCGTAGAGAAATTATAAAAACAAAATAATTTTACAAACAAAATATTTGCTCCTTTCCAGAAACACAATTTAACATGTAAAACAATATTTTAAGTAACACATTAGAAAAACAAACTCATCTACGATTTTATGACTTAGTATTTGAAATTATGCTTCATGCAACCATGCTTTTTTAAGCAAAGAGCTTCATTGAGAAGGAATTCTTTTCCAAAAGATGAACATGATCAAACTATAAATACTCCGGAAGTGTATTCCTGAAATTCCCAGTAGAAGGGGAAAAAACCACAAGTCTTAATCATCGGTAAATCATCCTACTCCCATCAGTAAATAGTAGATAAAAA
Source organism: Meta bourneti (assembly GCA_933210815.1). NCBI lineage: Eukaryota > Metazoa > Arthropoda > Arachnida > Araneae > Tetragnathidae > Meta > Meta bourneti. The sequence continues at coordinate 4,936,907 of OW119927.1, read as the reverse complement.
AATTATAGTTTCAAATTCTTTAATCGATTGAATTCTTCTGGCCCATGTTAAATGAGAACAAAAATCAAGGATTTTAGGTGTATATATTTAAGGAAAAGCAGCAGTCCACAACACTTCCCATTGCGATTTGAAAAAAAACCCATGAAAATAACAAATACATGCATGCTGACATAAATTAGCCCTAATGCCACTCTTCAAGCAAGAGGGCCTTTTCAAGGCTTTCATTTCATTGGGATTCGTGAGTAACACAGAACTTTCACGAGTGCCAACATATTTAGTTTTAAAAACATCCATTTTTAGCATACATTATATCCTTGATTTTTGACCACACTTGACCTTGGGCAAATAACATAGATCTTAAGGTGAAATAAAGTCTTGCACAAATTAAGGCTTCTTAAAAATGTTCAGGACATGGCAAATATTAAGGCTTTTAAGAGTTCTCACAAATTAAAATGAAAAACGAGGCCTATTTTAAGGGTCTGTCGGAACCTCGCATCACATCCGAGCCCTTTCGAGGGACAAGGAAACAAACCTCCCACCGAACTTATTCCAAATGGAAATTCTATGACTTCGGGATGATGAATGAATTCTATGAATTGAGGAGTTCTACAGATGGCATTTTTATAAATTGAGGAGTTCTACAGATGCCCCTCGTGGGGAAGGTCTATTACAAATATGTACACACGTACGAAAGGTAAAAAAAGAAAGGCTCATCCGTTCTTGATCGCAGGTGGGAGGTCGCTGAAGTAGAGGTGCAGCATTGCCTCATCTGCAGACGTCCTCATGGCGGGGTTGCACACCAGGAGCTTCTGCAAGGAAGATGCACATTTAGCAGGACTAAAACAAAATACAGTAACCGAAAACAAACGTCGTGCTAAGCTCGAGACGCCCTTACGAGTCGAAGCGGTTTCTTGTCGTTTCTTTTCAATACAAATAGTTTTAGCCTTAGATTAAAAAGTAGCCCAAAAGATTCAATCATGCCCGATCTCGGCAAATCAAAGACGACTCGAATGTTCGTGAAGCTCTTTTACAAAGATAGACCATGGGAAGGGTTCAACTGCCCATATCATCCAAAACACCCTAAACCAGTGGTTGATATAACATTGTTAGGGGTCGTTAGAAAAATATAAGACATCATTGTATGGGTAATATTTAATTCGGTTAACTTGGATTGCCTCCATCCTGAATGACAATGCAATTAAGAATATAGAATGAATATAGAATTTAAGACTGCAACTTACTCATTTTGAACCAAACATTGCTAATCTTGTCGAGAGTCACAAAGCACACCCTTCACAATGACAGTAAATTATATACAACGTTAATAAGTCTTATTTTCATATATATAAGGAAAATTATTATATTGTTATCTATTTTATATATTTATCCCTCCTATCCAATATGTAATGTTAAGAAGGTCAAAAACATAAATGTATTTGACGTTAAGCCAATATAATAATATATACTATATTATACATACAATAAATACCGTAGCTATAAAATAAGTAATCTAAAAACTCATATAAGCGTCTTGTCCCATTATAATTATGTAATAGTAAAATAGAGAGGATCGATAAAAAGTCAAGGAACTCTTGAAAAGGTCGATGGTCAAAGTTTGGTGACTCCTGCCCTTAACCAATCACAGTAAGAAACCATTAGAAGCTGAAATCATCTCTGGTTACAGCAAAAATCAAGGACGTCTCTCACTTTTACATTTTGAAAAAAATCTTCATTTCTGCTTCACATTTTATTAATATTTTTCTCAACGAATTTTATTTTTAAAATCAGGGGTGCTTCTGGGCTTACATGGATGTTATGCTACTGAATCTGACACAGAATAAAAAGGAAAAGATGTCTGCAACTGAAAATACAACATGTCCAACCAAGTGTACGGTGAGGAACATGTAACCTAATTATTGAAGATTCCTTTGTTTTCGGATATTTAAACATTTTCAAGTGCGAACTCCAACTTACATTTGGGCTATTCCGCAGATTAATGATACAAGTCAACTCAAACGCAGTCATTTGAAGAGCATTTCTATCAAGCTTCGTATGAAATAGCACCATTTTTAAAAATTGTTTCCACACGCTACCTGCACTGTAACTTTTAGTAGACAGATGGAACTCATGCTTACTTGAAGTAAGTCTTTTCCTTTGGAATTCAGCTTCGGAACAACTTGAGCAAAGCTTGCCGTGGGGTGATACAGAGGGAAAGGCTGTAATGGCAACATTCGAAACAGAAAAGAAGGATTAGAATACTAAGTAAGAGCAATTACATACAAGTGTAGTCGCAATTTTCTGAATTTTAATATTCACTTTTTAAAAACACATTTGCATAGTTTAAACTACTGCCACAATCGACTTAAACTTAATATGAAGTGAAGGTGTCACATTTTCAGCAATCCTGCTGAACTCGCTTGACACGGAAGTAGCCACATTTTCGTCATTGATCACATGTTCATCTCGTGCCAAACATCGCACCATCCATAGCTTTGCCGTAAAATCTGGACAAATCCATCATTGATAACTCAACTAACTTCATAAAATAAACTGAGATACTAAACCATCATAAAATGCAAAGAAAACTGATAATATATCTTTATTGAGTATTGATCCTGATTTAAAACATAACTTGATCATATTGCACATAAAAATATGTAAAATCAGACAGGAAAATTGTGAACAATTTACGAGTTCATTTTTTACAGTGCAGAATGTTTCTCATCAATTTATCAAGAGATATGGACTCCTTTAATCTGAGCGGAGGGTTGCGAGTTCGAATCCAACCAAAGACTGTCGTGTACAAAGGGGGCTGGTGCACGTTCAACCTGTTGTGGCCTCAAATGTCCTCATGTTTGCATAGAAGTTTGGAGAGTGGGGTGCCAGCACAGGTGTGATCTCGTCATCTGACCATGGTTCAAAATTATGTGGTGTTGTTCTCGATCTTTTCCTTTGGGTTTGATCCCAGACGGTTGTCAATAGTCCGTTGTGTTGCTCTAGTGCAGTGGTTCTTAAGCTGAGGTGTGTGCACCCCTGGGGGCGCAAGAGAAATTTCAATATGGATGACAGTGATTTAATAAAAGATCTTATTGAAATAAGAGCCAATGCACGTATTCAAATGAAATTTGAAAAACTGGACCTAGAATAATTCTAGTGTACAGTTAGAACCTTATACACAGCAGGCAAAAGCAGCATTGCAGACACTTTTACCATATGCCACCACCTACCTGTGTGAAATGGGATTTTCATCACTTTTGCACATAAAAACAAAAGCCAGAAATCACTTAAATGCAAGTGATATCTTACATGTGGCTCTTTCAAAAAAGGAGCCTCGCTTCAAAAGTGTTATTATGAAACAACAAAGCCATTAAAAATTGAGATTTTTTTGTATGTAAATGTATGTGTCTATTTTTCAATAAATAATCTTCCAATAATTTCCTAAATAAAGAAATAGAAACACATTTTTCAAGGAGGTGCCAATCATTAAAAAGGTTAAGAACCACTGCTCTAGTGCGGTGTTAATTAAAATAGCAAATAACTTTAATCTGAGTATTCAAGTATTTGTATTTTGAACTTAAATATTTTATTTGACTAATTAGAAGTATATTCAGGGTTCCCATTCTTCAAGAGGTCTTTTAAAGCTATTTTTCCCTGTTTCTAAGGCTGCTTTTCACACATCGTAATAAATTAATAAGTGCACAGGTGAAAAAACTTTCACAAGTGCTAGGTTTGGGTCTCAGACCCCAAGCATTTCCTAAATCTCGATCATTGATCTTGATTGTCCAGGATGAAACCCAAAGGGAAAGATCCAAGGACAATACCATGTCATGAAGCAGAGTCAGATGGCGAGGTCACACCTGAACTGACACCCCACTCTCCAAACTTCCACACTACGCCAATGTGAGGGCATTTGAGACTACAACAGATTTAATGTGCACCAGCCCCCTTTGTACATGATGGTCTTTGGTTGGATTCAAACTCACAACCCTCCAGTTGCTAATCTGTTACTCTTCCAACTGGGCCCTTTGAAATTGGAATCTTCTTTAAATGCAATACTGTACACAAATATTTGTAATTATCAACTCTGAAAAATTATACAAACTATCCGTTTTAAAAATGAAAGCAATAGAAAAAACGAAAAGTTATTTAAACACTTATAAAATTTCTAAATTTAAAAGTAATAAAAAAAATATGGCAAAATTTTAGTACATTGGTAATGGTAAAGAAATGTAGTTACTGGAGAAATACTCATTTGGATGCAAATTTTTCTAGAGATTTTCTATAATTCGGGAACCATTTGGCAGCACTCACTTTGTATTCTGGTAGTTGCGTCATTCCTGGCCATGTTTCTTCCGTTGGCGTTCCTAAAAGCTTGATGCTGTTAAAGAATGTTAGAACGAATCTCAACTTATATCAGTTTATTGAAATCATGTTCCACATTAATTCTATTCTCAACTAAAACAAAATAGTCAATCCTTGATATCTCAAATCCTTCTGTATTTTAAAAAAAAGTATTCCCTCTGCATTCTTTTAGCATTTAGTCTATGTATATACTTATCTTGAAATACAAGGGAAAGTCAAAAATTATCTGCACTTTATTTTTCAATTTTTTTACACAAATGTAGGGATTGAACAAGTTTGTCATTTTTCTAGTCTCCTTTTCGATGTACTTGGTCCAGCGGTCCACAAGTTTGCCTATTCCCTCCAAGGTTTTGCGGTTGTCGCCCAACCATTTATGCACTTCTTTGTACGTCTAATCTACAGAGAACACACTACATTGTCGATGGTAATTAGCCGCTTTGCCAGTACCATTTCTCGAGCCTGTCGATTCTCCTCATCAGTGATGGACAGGCATCCTGCCCCTTCCTCGTGCATCAAGCTTGTCCAGCCTCTTTCAAGCTTCTTGATCCACTTATACACACTTCTACGTGCTAGAGCACTCCCCATATTGTGTCATAAGCCTCCAATGAATTTCAGCCCCTGTCACACCTTCCGACCCTAGAAATAGGATCACTGCTCTTTATTCCTCCTCGGTGCATACTGTTAGCAGAGCTACACTGAAGCAGAAGCAAGAAAAATTACGCTATTCAAGTCAAACTTCGGTAACGTGACCACAGCAATACCAACTCTAAGCATGCATGCGAAGAAGGCAGAGTGACAAACCTAAAGATGTGTTGTAGCGAAAGTATGGATAAATTTTTATTTACCCTCGTATTTTCTCCACACTCATTTTTTTTTACTTTCTGACCAGAGAAACGCAATATGTTTACAATGAGGAATGATGTCTCTGTGTCCTTAAGGAATTTGAAAGACCCAGTTAATTACTTGACAGCTTCCTTGAATATTTTGACAATGTAGGTACATCAATACCTGGCATACAAAAATTTGTAGTTGTAAAAAGACTTAATTCAAATTATTCTTTTAACACTAAAAAGGGGCCTGCTCAGTCTTTGAGCTGTTTGCCAACCCCTGTAACACTCACCAATTAATTGAATATGCTGCTTTTTTATGATTTTTAATTATTACACTTATTGTGTATTTCATTTTGGCCAGAATAGAGATAAAAATTTTAAGAGTACAGGCAGCCCTCGACTTTCGCACATAATTGATTCCTGAAAATGTGTGCGAATGTTGAATGTTCGAAAGTAGAGGGATGTATTTTAAAATATTTATTTATCAATAACAATATTTATATATCAATAATATATTAAAAATATTTATTTATCAATATGCATAATTAAGTTAACGAGACTTGTTTAAGTTCTTTCAGGTATTTTCTTTATAAACTTGTCAAAAGAGTTAGTTGAATACCACCCTTTTTTTCTTTTCTTGATAAAGAGTTCCATAACATGCTGTGTCTTTCTCAATCACCAAGAAGCAATGTCAATTGGATTTTAGAAGGTTTATGTCCAGGGGCAACTGATTCTTCCTTCGATAAGAATGTACGATTAGGCATTTTTTTCCAAAATAAACCCGTGTCGTCTACATTGAATATTTGGATAGGAGAATATTCTCCATCTACAATAATTTTGGACAATGAAGAAATGAATTCTTTTGCAGCATCTTTATCTACATCAGCCAATTCTCTAGTGAATTTAATATTATGTAAAGAATACCTCATTTTAAATGTGTCGAAACAGCAATTACTTGCTTGAAACACAGTGTTAGAATCTTCTTTTTATCTAGTCTTTCAATCTTTATGCAAACTAAGAGCTTTAGCTTGAATAATGGAAAAACTCAGAGGAATATCGTTTTGATGTTGATCATCAATCCATGATGACAAAGATCTTTCCGTTTCATCCATCACTATGCCGTGTCTTTTGGAAACAATCTTTGAAGATATATTTCCACAATTTCGAACGTATTCCTTAATTTTAATGTTCTACGATATTTCAAAATTGAACATATCATAGACCTGTTTATGTCATACCAATGGCCGATTGAAGCAAAAGATTCACCGCTTTCAGAACGTCTAATTATTTCCATCTTTGTCTCGATCGTATGAAGTTTACGAGTCCTTAATTTCTTTTTGTTCGTATCAACACTGCAGTTTCACCGTTTCTCACTCATGTTTATAAATTTATAAGGGAGAAATATTTAAACATAAACAAAGAAATTGGCAAAACACACAATGCAAGACTATACCTGTTTAATACATTGTATGTATTTGACATTCGGTCCCACCACCGCGGCTCGGAACCCTAGTGACGTCACAACGATTCCGAGAAGTCTGCTACTCTAGGTGGCAATTTGTGAGTGAGCGCGAGCTACCGCGCTCCGTGGGAGCAACTGCATGGAAGTGAACAATTTTTGCATTATCGACAAAAATCTTTAAAAAATTGAATTTTTAAAAATAGGCGAAATAGCGAATTGTGCGAAAGTAGAATGTGCGAAAGTCAAGGGCCGCCTGTAATTCGATTTTTTGTTAGCACTTTGTAGACAATGCCTGTAGACAGAAATCTTGTTTGCAATTTCCAGAAAGGTTTAAGAGTAAATTTATGACGTTTTTAGGTAATTTTTGAGACTTAAAGAGCAATTTTTGATCAGTTTGGTTAAGTAAATTTTTGGTTAAGGTCTCAAGCTTTTGTCCTCAGTTTTATCCAATTTTGTTCTGCCATAACTTTTCATCTGCAATTTCAATTTTACTACAAAACACAATTCAATTATGACTCATCTGCCAGTTTTTGATGCCAAAAAATTTGATTAACTCTTTAAAACAAAAGTGTTAAATGCTTTTCTATTGGTGGGCGAATCATCAGAAAGAATGATTAGTCAACAGGAAATCATTTGTCTCTTTATTACAACATATCATCAGCTTAGAGCAGAAACTCAAACAGATGAATTGAACTTTTTACTGTTTAAAGACTATTAGATTTCAGGTAAAAAATATTAATTATAAGTATTTTTTAGTGTTAGGTTTCTTTTAAGTGGATTGCAATATGACAATGTATTTCTCATCATGAAAATAAGTATTTAGTGTTTCTGAAAAAATGTCAGTAAAAGAGTTTTTACTCTAAGCTGACGATATATCATTACTACCACATGCCAAAGGCACGTATCTGCATTTTGGTGATTTTTACCTAACTGCAATTTGTCAAGTCACCATTTCATATTTTATGCTATGATAAAAAGTCACGAATCTTATTGAATCTTAGTGGAAATGTCGACTTGCTTGAGAAAACAACCTTTGAGTCGTAATTTGATTTTTCCCGAAGCATCAAAACTTTCAATGTATTTTTGTAGAAACATAAATTTTACAGATTTGTGCCTTTGGTATGGTGGTAATGATGTGTGCAAAAACATCTTTTATCGAGAAGCACTTAGTCTTTCATAGGGAAATATTTTGCTAATCTAAAGCTTAACAGAAGCTTAAAAAGGCTTTGCTAATCTAGAGCTTCAACAAAATCTAGGCCTGGTCATCAGCCACAAGAAGGATATTTGAAAATCCTCTTCAGTTGATCATCAACATCACTTCCAGGAAAAAGGGGTCGCCCAGCATTGGCCAGCTCTACAAAGAAAACATTAGATTTGGCCAGGGAAACTATAACAATCCATTCTACCTTAAAATATTCAAGAGTTTGTACAAAAACCAATAATAAAATCAGTTACCAGAACAGAACGTTAATACTATATGCTTGGATGAGATATTTTCCATCACTCTTGAAATAAGCATGTTTTGAAGATTCAAATTTACCAACTATTTATTGGTCACTTAAATGTATTTTTATTTGTTTTTGGATTTCAGTCCTTTTTTAAATAGATCAATTTAGGATTTTGGACACTTCACTCTGTGAGCACTTTCACAAATTTCTTTGCAATGAAAACAGAAAAGGAAGAGGTAGGGACAAAGCTCACTGTCCATGACAAATTCCATAAAGCGAAGAGGCAAGCCAGGGGATTTATTAAAAAATGAGTTTTATGATTTAAACTAATTTGTTGCTCTATAGCTTGTTACACAAGCATGTCACAAGAGTTTCAAAATAGAACTGATTTATGCTAAACATTAATACATGTGAGTAGGGATGGGAAATATAGGAGAAAGATTAAAACAATTAAAATTGCTATCCTTTCATTTACATTATACTTTATGATACAAATCCTTATTACCTGCAATTCAAGATAAAAAAATAGGCAAACATTCAAATATGAGGTAGATATTTTAATTAAAGTTGCACTGGAGCAACACAAAGGGAAACATCCAAGGACAAAAAGGCCCAATTTTGAACCATGGTCAGATGACGAGGTCACACCTGAGCTGGCACCCCACTCTCCAAACTTCCAGAACATGCCAACGTGAGGACATTTGAGGCATATGTATATTTTTACGTTTTGTCTCATTTTTTACTATTTACTTACAAATATTTTTTCACAAATAAGTACTTTTTGCAAGCTAAATATTAAAAAGTTGGATTTTTCAGGAATTTTGTAGCAAGTTCCTTTTATTTTATTTTTTTATGGTGATATGATTCTTTCTCAAAAACAAGTTTTTAATCAATTACTTTACATAAAAATAACTAAAGAAATTCTATACATTTTATTCATATATCCAAAATAATTCTGAAATTTGCCGATTTTTGATTAATTTTATGTAAAAATTTATAACTTAGTGTTAGTGGGATCCCGCCAAAACGTTTCATGCCACGGGTTATGGGTTAAAATCAAACTAATTTAAACTGCTTAAGAATCAGATGAAAAAATATTTGTTGTGCTGTTCTATTTACTCTATCATGTGATTAATTTTGCCAATTCCTATAACGCGTTTTAAAACCTTCCAAATATTTACCATGATATATTTCCTAATATGTTAATGTTGTTCATAATAAATATTAATGTTTAACATTAATCAAAACTATCTAGAAACTACACTGATTTGCTTGTCTCATGCCTAACAAGTTTAAACTTGAAAGGGCACGGGATTAATTAAAATCCTAATGGTATGGTATTTTAATTAATGTCACACTGAAGCAACACAACTGGCTATTGGCGACGGTCCAGGATCCATCCCGAAGGAATAGATCGAGGACAACACCAAGCGCCATTCCTGAGTGGGCATCCCACTCTCTAAACTTCCACACCACATCAACATGAGGACATTTGAAGCCACAACAGATTGAACATGCACCAGCCCCCTGTGCACACGACAGTCTTTGGTTGGATTCGAACTTGCAACCCTCCAGTTGCTAATCTGTTACTCTTCCAACCATGCTACCGCAGCCATTTTTATGATTAAAACCATAAAAATCCTATTTAAATTTTAGTCTGATTTAAAACAAATTCGATTTTTATGATTTTTTTTAAATCATGATTTATTTCACACCCTGCTTAAGAGTACTGAATTTATGCAGATGTTCCTTAACCAAACCACAAATTTTTCTAAAAATTGATGATACAGATATACCAAACCTACCTGCAAAAATACACCCTGCCGACCACATGTCGATGGATGTGGTGTAGAGCTTGGCTCCAAACAGCACATCTGGGGGACGATACCATAAAGTCACCACCTGTGGGATGTGTTCAAAACTCAAGTAATAAAAATTTTACAACTTCAACTTATGAAGCATTGTTTGGTAGGGTCTAGTTTTTAAAAGTAGTGAGGCTATCTATAACTATTATTTAATCTTTATATTACAATATATATGGCAAAAGACAAGGAGTCCCAGCAACCTGAACTCAGTGCCTAGCAACACAGCACTGCACCAATCAGGAGATTCCTTTCGTCACCTCCAGTGACTTTCAGTTGGAACGGAAATACTTAAAAAAACTGAACACTCTTCAAGATGAGAGGAAAAAGGAAAGATGCACTTTTTCTATCTAAGATTACCATTTCGATTTTCTGTAAGTACCTGCACATAATTTTTTCCGATCCAATTAAATAATTTAGAATGTAGTTATTTTTCATTTAGTTCTGCCCCTTATTTCCTCTCCAGCAAGACACAGCAAGTCTATCAAATCAAGACTTAAATATATAATAGTACTTTATTGTAATGAAATTATCACTTTTGGGGATAATTTCATTTCCCTTTGTATCAGTTAAGCTGAAAACTCAATTTATTCTTGTCTACTCCAAAGCATGAAAAAAATCTCCATGCTTTGTAATTGAGTCTATAAGAGCAAACTTTTATTTAATGAATATTTTTACGGAACCTCAAAGTATCGGGTATCTCACACGAACCCATTCGACAAAGCTAATTTCCATCAGACGTGATTTTCCGACGCCAACTTATTTTTATCCAGAAAATCCTTTTAAACGTTTCTTCTATCCAGAGAATGCCGATTTAAATCATAATTTCAATCATTAATAAACCTAGTAACATAAGTAACTGAAAAGATTTTAAAGATTTCACTTAAGCAGAAAAATCCAGCATCACAATTTCTATAACATTTATTTACCTGTATCACTACAAAAATATTATAGCATGCACGGAACGCCGGCTTGCGCTTGGCAGCATTCATTCTAACCAACCACATGCTGATTTTAAGAAGGATCCAATAACGAAAGAGAACGTTCTTGCAATAAAAAAATTCCAGCATTCACAATTGCTGCAATCAATTCTACTTTTAATTAACAAAGTTGCAGAACATCAATCAATGAGTCATATATAAGTGTAATTTATCACAACTATTTTCCACTCAAACTTCCAAGAGCATTTTGCTATTTTTGTCTCAATGAGATAGTTTGTGGACGGACACTCACCTCTGCAGAATAGCATCGTACAGGTATGCCAAAAGCTCTCGCCAATCCAAAGTCTGCCAATTTCAGTTCACCATTCTAAGAAAGTAAAAACTATTCAGATAGGTGAATGAACATATGAAATACTTAATGGAACTCAGACAAAAGAAAATTTAACTTCCTTTTCATTTCTAGTCATAGTTGGCTAAATACCACAGCCGAATTTCATTTTATTCTCAATGTATCGTATAACTATAAGCTATTGTTCTTTAATTATTACAATTGGTAGAATATTTCAACCGAATGAGATTTGATTCAAAATATTACATATAACTATAAACATAATTTTCACTTTTGTTCATGAAAATTTAAAAACATCCAGAATGGTAGACAGTCCCACCAAAATGGTGCTTATTTTTACTATATATAATTTAGTATCACATTTTAAGGTCTGATTCTTTCTAAATTTCTAACTATGCTTTCGAAATACTTCTTGACAAAAGGGATTTTTTAGGCATGATTTTATTTATATTTTTGATATATTAGGGGGAAATTGATATTTTGATAAAATGTAAAAATTGATGAATGAAAAACATTATTACTAAAAATGTGTAAGAAATATGAATCAGAATACAATTTGACAAAATATTATGTTCGTTTCATTATGTTATATTCACTATTTTTTTAAATCCCAAATTAATTTTTAAAAATTACCATAAAAATGCATAGTGTAAAAAATTTATATTTTTACACATAAATCAAACAATCCCTCGCCAAATTACTAGATGCATTTTGATAACAATTATAACACTGTTAAATAAGAAATACTATTAAAAATAATGCCCCCTTTTTGTGACATAATTTCACACAACTATTGTTTATTTATCGTCATTTCTTGTGTGAAAACTATCAACATTCACAAAAAATTAGTAAAATAAGTGACTTGTTGCTTCTGAAGACTGCAGAGGTTGACACGCACCAATTAAGACATTCTTCAATAATTGGATGTATCTGAATCGATTTTGAGGCAAATAATGAAGAAAAGTCCAAGAAAAATGCAATCGATCATTGATGGTTCGAGATTAAAATAGAAAAATCAAAATTAACACAAAAGAAAGAGAAGGAATTCATTAGCTAGGATAGAAATGGGTCCATTTGACTGCTGTTATGAAAGCAAAACATATCAACAAAAGACTACACAATCCGACTTTTGGAAATCGGTGAATATGAATTTTTTCAATTAATGTCAGATATGAGTTAAAATCTAATTTAAACTGAATATTTGCGACTTTTTATTTCATTTTAAATTTGTTTGAAGAGATCAAATTTTGGGCACAATTCTTAGTTTGTAGTCTCCGGATGAAAATTATAACCTGGGTTGTGTTGTGAGGCATGTAAAATTAAAAATTTAGTCAATAAAAGGAATCTGGGAATCAGTAAAGCGGAAGAAGAGGACAATGTTTAACAGTATTAATGGACTGTTTGGTTGGGTTTAATGGCACAAAGTCCAAAAACAGACAAGCTGTGCCAAACGCAAGATAAAACAATAGTAAATTATCAAAATCAGAAACGAAATTGCTAAGGTCATAAGCAATGGTTGAATTGAGCATAATTAATGAAAATGCCTAAAGAAAGTAGCCAAATAGTAAGAAATTGTCTTGAAAATAAATGCTGTGTGTGTGATTTAAAAAAATTAAAATAGAATTATTTAGAGTATGCTTTTATGAAATGTCGATCAACAATGAAAGGTATTTTGAGATGTGAAAGACATGAAGAGATAAAAAATATCATACAGATACGAAAACCAATGTCAAATGCAAAAATTCAAAAAAATTTTGTTTGGTTGATTGATTTGAGCTTTATGGCGCAAGATCCATAAAGGATAAGCTGAGTCAAACACAAGACAATACAATTACAAGACAACAAAATGAGAAAATAGATTGATAGAATAATCAGATCAACAATAAAAACAGAAATGCATAGAATAAAAACAAATGAGCTGCATAAAATTTAAATATAAAAGTAAAATTTTAATTGAGAAATGTAGAACTATAACACAAGGCTAGCTCTCTCAGGCAATTAAGTTTATTCTTACTAACAAAAGACATTACATTTTTACAAACACGAACACTAAACATTTGACATTAATTAGAAACAACCGTTATATGGGCACTGTATCATAATATTTAAATTTAAAAAGATTCTCGGGGAAGAAGGGACAACTGTTCTCCCTCACTACTTTGTCCTAACTGACGGGTCTCATTCAGATTCACGCAGGGGAGCTGTTCTGCGCCTGCGCGTCTTTAAAGTCTTAGATGGCGCGGTATTAATGTCCGCGCTACAATCTCCCCCTCTGGTTGCGAAAGCGTCCCGATGAGGAACCAGAACAGTCTTGTTTGCCAGGGCGGCATGGCGGACAGCTCTGTTGAGGTGATCGCACTCCAGAACGTGAAGAGGTAGTTTTAGTCTTTGGTGGACGTCCTCGTTTCTTTAGTGGAGCCACCGGCTGAGTGTCTCTGCTCTGAGCAGGAGTTAGTGCAGATATATGGTATGTTCCAAGAGGTTCTTCGGGAGATTCGAGTCTTGAGACTACGTATGTTGTCGGCGATTTCTGTGTTAGGATGATATATGGACCATCCCTTTTTGGAACAAACTTGGCAGTATGCTTTGAGTGAGCCTTGCTAACAGGATGTAGGGTAATCCATACTTTATCTCCAGGAGAGAAGTACAACGGTCGTCTGCGACAATCAAACTGTTGTTTTCTTTGATCTTGCTTCTTCTCAATCCTATCTCTGATTTCGGTGGAGAGTTTCGAAAAACGTTTTAAGTATGGCGTTATCTCCGGAACGAAGTTGTCATTTTCGATAACAGACGTTAAATTATTCATTACATCATAGATGGTACGTAGTTCTCGGCCAAAATGTAGAAAGGCAGGAGTAAATCCTGTAGTTTCACATTTATGAGTATTCATTGCAAAGCAAATACACGGAAGTTTTGTTTCCCAGCTATCGTGTTCGTTGCCCACGAGAATAGCCAATCGTGGTTTAAGATCTCGATTCTTGCGTTCTACTGGGTTTGCCTGAGGGTGATAAACAGGCGTGAGACATTGGTCGATTTTAAGGATGAAACATACTTGTTGTAAGACAGAACTTATAAATTGTGGTCCATTGTCACTTATCATTCGTCTGGGAATGCCATATCTGAGAAATATTTCTTCCACGAGTGTGATGGCACACTCTTTAGCAGTAGCTGATTCGAGAGCAAAGAGCTCTATCCATCTGGTAGCACAATCTTCAACTATAAATATCCAACGTTTATTAGTGGCCCCTTCGGGCAAGGGTCCGAACAAGTCAATTGATAGAGTCTCGAACCTTTGTGACTGGACAGGGGTTCTTAACAGTCCTGCGGGTTTCAAATTGGTTGATTTATATCGGGCACATTCTGGGCATTTCTTCACATAGTCAGCAATGGAAGACCGCATTCCTGACCAATAATAACGTTGTGCGAGTCGGTGATAGGTTCCTTCTTCACCATAGTGGTCAGCAGTAGGAGCATCGTGGTACTGCTTTAAAACGTCACTTATTTCATGGGAAGGAACAACAAGTTGTGCCTCCTCGGTGTCGGCATCTGGAACGTAACGATATAGTACTCCTTGATTCATTACAAATCCTCGCTCAGTCCAATTGGCAAAATTTTCATCCTTCTGGGAAGACTCAAAACTTTCAACAATCTGACGCAGGTTGTCATCTTTCAATTGGGACTCACGTACTTCTTTAGTACTTTTAGAAGGTAGGTCTGCTGCGAAGAAGTGATCAACTTCACACTTGTCACTTTGACTTTCGGCAAAGGGTCTTGACAGCATGTCCGCTATGACATTGGATTTTCCAGGTGTGTAGCAGATCTCAAGATTGAACTCTTGTATTTGGAGAGCCCACCGAGCTAGTCGACCGGAAGGGGACTTCAAGCTCATCAACCATCGTAGAGGCTGGTGGTCTGATGCTACAGTGATCTCAGCACCTTCTATATATCCACGAAATTTCTGAAGAGCCCACACCACAGCTAGTGCTTCTCTTTCAGTTGTGCTGTAATTCTTTTCTGCTGCGGTCAGAAGACGGCTGGCATATTCAATGGGGTGTTCATCTGGAACTTCACCTTGAGAGAGTACAGCTCCCACAGCAAAACTGCTCGCATCCGTCCGAAGCATGTACGGTTTGGCAGGATCACATTGCTTCAAAACAGGAGGGGAAATTAGCAACTATTTCAAGGTGTTGAAAGCCTTTTGTTCCTCTTGTTCCCAATGCCAAAGACTGGTCTTCTTGGTAAGATTGCTAAGGGGTCTAGCAACATTAGAGAAATTCGGAATGAAGCGTCTGTACCAGCTACATGTTTGTAGAAAAGACTGCACTTGCTTCACATTTTTGGGTTCAGGCATAGCCTGGATGGCGGATGTCTTCTCAGGATCGACTTGTATACCATCTGAAGTTATGAAGTGTCCCAAATATTTAACTTTTGAGCATGCAAAATTGCACTTTTCGCGATTTGCTCGCAAGTTGTAATGCATCAGTCTTTGGAAGACTTTTTTCATATCTTCTATGTGCTCTTCAAAGGTCTGAGATAGTACAATAATATCGTCCGGGTAGGACAGGATACTCACATCTTTCAGACCATTTTTGAAGGCATCAATCAATCTTTGGAAAGTTGCTGGTGCATTCTTTAGTCCAAAGGGCATGCGCACAAAACGGTAGGTTCCAAAAGGACATGTAAAAGCAGTTTTGTTTCTGTCAGCAACAGAAACGTTCACTTGGTGATATCCGGCTTTTAAATCAATGGTGCTCATGTACTGCGTGTGTTTGGCAGTGTGGAGAAGATCGTCTATCCTTGGTAAGGGATATGCATCAGTTTTGGTGATAGAATTCAGCTTCCTGTAATCGACGCAAAGTTCCATTCGGTTTGGGGACCAAAACAACAGGAGCAGCATACGGTGATTCACAAGGTTCGATGATACCTTCATGTAGAAGTCTGTTAATCTCAGCTTCTAGAATTTCTCTTCTGGCTGGAGAAACTCTATATGGAGGAACAGCAACAGGTGGTCTGTTTTGTGTGTCAATATGGTGTTCGATATAGGGTGTAGGATCTCCCCCTAGTTTGAACAATTCTTCAAATTCCTTTAATACAACACTGAGAGTGGTTCTCTGCTGTGTGGTAAGCATGGTTCCCTCATTTTCTCGTAAGGATTCAGCTTTTACTTCAGAAACGTATTCCGAGTGTGGAGACGGAGGTAGGTGAATGTCCTTTTCGAAAGGGTATTTTCTGTAAGGGCTATCAGAAAAATACCATTTGTGGCTCTTAAGGTCAAGAACCAGGCCTGCATTATGTAAGAAGTCAAGTCCTAGCAATGTTCTGTTTCCTTTGGTGTCAGGCAAAACTATAAAAGAGGTTAAAATTTTTCTATTTTTTATCTGGACATTCACCTGGGTGGTGAGGACTTCAGCAACAGAAGATCGTCCATCAGCAAACGTCAAGTGGATCGATTCTTTTTCAAACTTCGCACCTTGTTTCTGAAGAATTTTGGACAAACCCTCTCCAGCAATGGAGCGTGTGGCTCCGGAATCAGCACAGACAATTCCATTAACTTGGTTGATTCGGACAGGAAGGAAAGCAACCAAAGCAGAAGGTGACTCGGAGGTCGTAACAGCACTGAATTCGGTTCTGCCCTTTGCAGGAGCACAGGTTGGACATTTGGGCTTGGTTACGCCAGGTGTGCCACAACCATAACAGTGGATAGTAGATGTTTCTTTCGGTTTTGTATTCTCAAATTTCTTTTCATGGAACTCTTTTTTGGGATGAAAGTATCTTTCCGTTCTTTCTACAGGTTTGAAGAATGGTTTTCTTTTATTTGTAATAATTCCTTCTTTCTTGAAGTTATTTCGGTGATTCTCGAAGGAATCCAACTTTTCCACCAGTTCCACAGGCGAACAGAGGTATCCCCATTCATCTATATGGTGGTCTTTAAAGTCAGAAGGACATTTCTTCTTAATTTGGTCCGTTATTACTAGGTCTTTAATAAGTTTTTCGAACGTATCCACATTAACTTCTTTGATCCAACTTTCAAAATAAGTTCTGAGTTCAAAATAGTAATCCTTCCAAGTGGATTCAGCACTCTTCTTGTGAGTCGCAAAGAGTTGTCGAAAGCGTTCAGCACTCATCTTAAATCTTTTTAGGAGAATGTCTTTAACATATTCATAGTCTTGAGCTCTGTCATCAGGTTCACGTGCGATGATTTTAGTAATTTCACTTGGTAAAACAGCAATTAAGTAAGGTACCCACTGTACTTCCGGAACTTTTAGAAATTTCACTTGTCTTTCAAATAGGTGTAAGAAAATAGAGATATCATCAGTGTCGGGATTGAAGTTAGGAATTAACTTATGCAGTTCAAATCTTGGGTGTTCAACATCTGGAACGCTTGCTGACACGTTATTTTTGGCAACGAGTTGAGATTCTGCTTCTAATTGAAGTTTTTCTAATTCAAAGTCTCTCTCTTTTTCGATTCGTTTTATTTCAGCCGCTCTATCTGTCGCCAGTCTTTCTAATTCAGCTGTTTTTTCTTTATCAACCCGTTCCTCGATAACAGTTGATAGCATATTTTTTACAAGTTCCTCTTCGAAGTCTTCGGATTTAGTTATAAGGTTCTTAAGATCTATAATTTTTAAGTCATCAGTAATGTCCAGTCCCATTTCCTTAGCCAAATTTCTGAGATCTTCTTTTCTACCTTTCCCCAGAAACGCCATGATTATTTATTTATTGAGACCAAATGCAAAGTTTTGACTTTAAGTTATTTTATAAACATTCAGTTATAATGACACATTTATATAAATAGTGTTCAAATTCCACAGTATTTAAATCAATTTTCAGAGTTTACCAAGATATTAATAAAATACTAAATACTAAGTGAAATCCACAGATAAAATATCCGCAGTTCAACCCAGTAAGAAGTGAAACCGAAACTGAATATTAATGTTTATAAACAATCCCAAATGTAATACTTTTCCTGACTCAACTACGAAGATACATTCTTAACAGTGTTATTTAAAAGGAACACATAAATACACTTCGAAAAATCATAGATCAAAACTCAAGGTTAATCAACACGAATAAAATGAGCCATAGTATAAAATGAGTCACACTGGTTTTCTTTTTCGGAATGATTCCGGAACACAAGTAAAAGAAATATTCTTACTGCTTGAAGAATCAATTTTTCAATATCACAATTTTTAAGAGTAATCAAATTAAATTTAACTTAACATGTTTTCAAAATAGCATTGGATGTGCATTTATACGAGATATGCATGGATTGCAAAATGCTTAACTGGTCATGCTACCTTACAAAACTAAGTAATAAACTACTCGATCTACTTCCGTTTTCGAAATCATAACATAACATAATAAGGATAGCACTGGGTGTGCTTCATAATAAAATATGCCTGGTTGGCAAGATGATAAAATGCTTTAACGTAATTCACATATACTTATCAATGATAAGATAATGAATGGAAAATAGCATAATATAAATCAACAAGATTACGGATATTAAAATAAAATACATAAATGTACTTATCTAAAAAATCAGACTTTATATCACATCAAATAACCTGGGTACCTGGATGGTGTATATTGCAATTCTTCAGACAGAGGAGTCTAAAAATTAAAGTGAGTTAGGACAAAGAGGAAGAGAAGGAAAACATGGCCGCGGGTTGGGCGCCAATTATAACACAAGGCTAGCTCTCTCAGGCAATTAAGTTTATTCTTACTAACAAAAGACATTACATTTTTACAAACACGAACACTAAACATTTGACATTAATTAGAAACAACCGTTATATGGGCACTGTATCATAATATTTAAATTTAAAAAGATTCTCGGGGAAGAAGGGACAACTGTTCTCCCTCACTACTTTGTCCTAACTGACGGGTCTCATTCAGATTCACGCAGGGGAGCTGTTCTGCACCTGCGCGTCTTTAAAGTCTTAGATGGCGTGGTATTAATGTCCGCGCTACAGAACCTTATTTTTTTAATGATTACTAAGATACCCCATCTTAGATAAAACTTCATGAAATGCATTTTAAAATCTTATCAATTATAGATGGGGTAAAAATCTTAAATGATGAAGAAAGGTAAAAAGTGATATATGAGGTGGGTGATCCAACAAATCCGGTAAAATTGGTGATGAGGTATTAAAATATAGACGATAAAGATGTTTAAAATGTGAACAAGAGGTTAAAATATGGCATATGGTTAATGGGCACGATTTCATTCATAAACAAATGTCTATGTATGAACCTGGAATGGCTGATGCGAAGATGTGTAGTAAGAACATCAAGTCGTCCAAAAATATTTGGATGAGTGTTACCAATCACATCCTTCAAATTTAAAATTGAGTTACTAAAATATCTATGGCATTGATGGGTAAAATCAGGTAAGTCAATCAGAATGTGATGAACAGTAAAAGGTATACCACACGTTCCACACAGAGGAGCTTGTTCCTTTAACAAAAGATGGCGATGGGTGAAGCATGTGTGCCCAATCTGAAGGGGGGTCAATTTTACATCTGCCCTTCACATTGGGACCACTGGCCACTGGTTTAAATTAATACAACTTGTTGGCGATATGCAGATTCCATGACTCCTGCCACAAGGAGTGAATAAAATGGATACGGACTGGTGGGAGCTAGCCTCAACTACAAGAATGATTTTCAAAAGGAAACCTTTTTTGTTTTAAGCAAGACAGCTCCCTGACATCAGTGAAAACTTTTTCCATAAAGATGTCCCTCCAACTCCTGGATCAGGAAATTTTCAGGGTATGATTTTGATTATAAAATGTGTAAGATCTAATGAAGAGGTGACACAAACAGCTGATTGAGATAGCAAACATTATACAGAGTCAGGGCATTCATGCAATGATAGTGTGAATCAAAGCTTAGATAGCCTCCAAATGTCAAAAAACCACATATTTTTTGCTATCTACATATTTGACAAATATAAATCAATCTGAGATCTTACTACTAAATCTGTACGTTTAAGTGTTCCCCAATCCTAAAAGATAATAAATGATTACTAGTACAATAATAAAAATTTAATAAGGAGCATTTTCTCCAATGTGAATTCTACATTATAAAAGTCAAAGTGCATATAATAATTTGGACAGGAAAAGACTTTTATCAAAATCTTTATGCATTTTAAAGCATAACTTTCATATCAATATCATGCTCTCATAAAGAGAAAATAGAATACCCACAAACACTAATTTAAAGTAAAATTTTAACTTCATAACTATTTATAGACTTGAAGCTGGCATAATCAGAGGGTTTTTATTTTACGAACATCACAGTATATACACGTTACACAAAAGCAAATGGCCAGCAGACAAGGAAGTAAACGTTATATACTCGAGCAAATGCGAGCTGAAACAGATTCGCTTCACTTTAGTTTGCTCTCGAAATTGAAAACACTTGATAAAGCATAATACGCGATCTCACACTAATAAGCCCGTTGAAAGTGGTGGTGCTGTTCGAGCCACCAGACATAAATTGCAATATCACGGCTCAGGTTGAATGTGGAAGCAAAACACTGAACCACATATGAAAACCTGAGATGCCCTTTTCATGATGAAAAAAGCATTTTTAGTAACATTTGCAGACAGCTAAACTAATTTGAATTTTAAAAAGTGAATAAATGAAACCTTATTAATAAGCAAATTCTGTGGTTTCAGGTCACGATGGAGGACGTTGTGGCTGTGACAAAATGCAAGGCCTCTGAGTAACTGGTACAGGAAAGACTGGAAGAACAAAAAGTAAGTATATGAATATGGAATCAATTTACTAATTCAGTGCCCCAAAGTTAATGACCCATTACAACCTGGATACATGCTTAATGACTGAAAATGACTTGATTTTTAATGAATGTTATTAAAGGGATTGAAATGATTTGAGAAAAAAAATTATTCACCCCTCTATTAATAAAAGAAAATTTCTCTCACGAAAAATTTTGCTCAAGCACTTCATTAATCTTATTTTTAAGAGGTCAAATAAAATTGGCATATGCATATCTGAGAAATTTAAATTTCAAAGCAAAAATGATTCATGAGAGAAGTCTTAAGAAAAATTTGCTTTTAAATCACAAAGAAACATGCTAATAGCAACATTCGAAACACATTTTGGGTATGCAATTAGTAGTATGCAATCAAAACTACACACTGAAACAATTTTTTATTATTCATTAATATACACTATGTGGCCAAAAGTCACCGGACACCAGGTACTGTTGGTTCGAAAGGCACCAGATGTGTAACTAATAGGATGTCGGGCCTCCTTTTGCTGTAATTACAGCGTTTACCCTTCGGGGTAGGCTATCCACAAAGCTCTAGTAAACTGTTGGTGGAATTGTGCCCCATTCCTCCTGTAGCACGGTGAACAGTTCACGTTTGGTTTTTGGTCGAGTGGATCTGGCACGTAACCGACGCTCCAACTCATCCCAAAGATGTTCTATAGGATTCAAGTCGGGGCTTTGAGTCGGCCAGGCAAGCACTTCCACCTGATTATTGTCAAACCACGGCGCAATGACGGGTGCTGTATGAACAGGAGCATTATCGTGCTGATACAGAAAAGGACCTGTTCCAAACTGTTGCCATAGTGTCGGAAGCATGCTATTGTCTAAAATGTCTTCGTGCACACCAGAAGTCATTGACCTGTCGATTAAAACTAAAGGGCCAAGCCCAAAACAGGAGAAACAGCCCCAAACCATGACACTACCACCACCAAATTTCACGGTTGACACAATACACTCCGGTAAATACCGTTCGCCAGGTCCATACATGCCCATCAGAGTGCCAGATCATGTATCATGATTCATCACTCCACACGACATTCTTCCACTGCTCCAAAGTCCAATTACGGTGCTCTTTGCAAACGCCTCCATTGGTGAGTGTGATTAGTGGCTTACTGGTGGCAGCACGACCATGAAAACCAAGTGCTATCACCTCTCGGCGGACAGTCCTGTCACTGGCCTGTGTACCTGAGCTGAGACGGAAGTCCTCTGCAACCTCTGACAAAGATGTCTGCTGGTTGTTTCGCACAACACGCTTCAGGGTTCTCCAGTCTCGATCAGTTAGTTTCTTGGGCCTACCAGAGCGATAATTTGGTTCAGTAATTCCATGGCGCTTCCACTTGACTATGACATCGCTAACTGTGGACTGGGGCACTTTTAACTGCTGAAAAATCTCTCTGACCGAATGTCTAAATTTATGGGCACCTACAATCATGCCCCTTTTGAATGCATTCAACTCTTTCCGTTGACTGATCATGACAGAAAACACGCGTTTGATGCTCCAGCATTTCTGCCTTCACTTATATAGCACCTGTGAGGTGTGCTGACGGGGATCGTTTACTTGAAGTGAAGGGGTGTCCGGTGACTTTTGGCCATATAGTGTATGAGAAAATATAGCAGGGCAAATTTTTGAGGTTTTTTATTTCATTTGAATTGTATTCATGAAACAAATACCTAATACTTAAAATTCAAAATAAATATTCTAAAAAGGAAGATAATTTTTTAAATCATAAATTTTAATTTCCCGGTCTCTTCATTACTCAACTGGTTTCAAGCATAAAAATATTTACCTGTTAACTTGAATATATTTTTTCTACAAACACAGAAGTAGTTGTGACGGAAAGGTTACCCCTTTCTCTTGTCTCCTACACTAAATCTAAATTAATTTTCCCATTACAGAAAAGATCTGGGATACAATGCTTTCGCAAAGAGGAAACCATGAAACCTATCTCCTTTTGATTAAATTTTCATACGTTCAGACATGATACTAGATCAGTGTTTGCCAATGTTTTCAATAACAACCCCATGGGTTGATAAAACATCGTTAGGGGTCGATAGAAAAATATAAGACATCATGGTATGGGTAATATTGAATTGGTTAACTTGGATTACCACCATCCTGAATGACAACACAATTAAGAGCGAATATAGAATTCCATGGCAATTTAAAGCTGAAACCGACTCATTTTAAACCCAACATTGCTAATCATGTCAAGAGTCACGAAGCATGCCTTTTACATTGATGTTAGTAAACTGAATACTAAGTTAATAAAAGTCTTATTTTCACACATAGAGGAAGATTGTATTATTGTTATTTTGTTATCTAAATTACATTTTATGCATTATTTATTCCTTCTATCCAATATGTAGTGTTAAGAAAGATGCCGAAAACAAAAACATATCCCTTTGACGTTAAACCAATATAATACTATATAATACACTACTGTTTGTGAAAATTGCAACACTATGAAAGAATCATCGGAAATAAATGAAATTTATTCCACATATTACTTATAGTGGTTTTAATAAATGATCAAATTTACAGAGCAATAAAACAAAAATAATGCCGAAAATCAATATCTTGTGCAGCCACCATGCACAGCAATGAGAGCCTGTACACATCGTGACATCGAATCTACAGATTCTGAATGTCATGCTGAGGAATGGCATTCCAGATGGGCTCTATCTGATGCCAAAGTTCAGCCATACACTCTGCCCAACGAGTGGTACGAGCAAGTCGCCGTCTGATGTAATCCCAGACATGCTCAATGGGCGACATATCCGAGGAAAGTGCAGGACATGGAAGAAGCAGAACCTGTCGGGCACTGAAGAAGGCTTGTACATTCCAAGCAACATGTAGACGAGCATTGTCTTGCTGAAATACAGCTCAGGGAATGCATTGCAGGAGGGGTAGGACCTCGGACTCACAACTTCCCTGATGTAGCGCCCGCTGTTAAGGGTCCCCACAATTTGGAGTAGGCGGTTTCGCCCATGGTATCCAATAGCGCCCCCAGACCATAACGCCAGGTGTTCGTCCAGTATGATGCTGAATAAGACACTCCGGACGTCATATTGCGTGGCCCACTGCCGGGGTTTCGACTTGTCCAGTTCTCCATGGTCCATCTCTTCCACACACGCATCACTGTTGTGGCATTATGCCCCGTGCGAGTGGCGATTTCACGATACGAAAGTCCACCCTCACGGAAGCAGATCATGCGGCCCCATTCGAACTCCGTTAGTTGCTCGTATGGCACTCTGCGTTTTTGGCGAAGTATATTGACTTCTAATCAATCCTTTACAGCAGTCAAACGACGATACACACATTTTAACGTACCTTTACAGTGCTTTTTATACACGGCTCACTTGGAAGTTTAGAGGGTGTTTCTCGGCCCACACGTGCGTGATCGCTTTGTAATTCTAATCATTTGCATACCCTAACCTGTTTTGCATTTCCTGCAAGTTTCGTTTAATTTGCATGATTCCTTCATGGTGTTGCAATTTTCACAGTAGTGTATATTCTACATGCAATAAACATTGGAACTATAAAATAAGCAAACTCACATAAGAGTCTTTTTTGTCCTTATAATTACGTAATAATAAAATAGAGGGGGGTCGATAAAAAGTCAAGAAACTCTTGAAGGGGCCGATGGTCAAAGTTTGGCAACCCCTGGTCTAGATGAATATTTTTGCTTTTGCAAATATTAAGAGGTTCTTCCTATTTAAGCTCCACTGATTTCCTTCTCCTGAGTCCACTGAATAAGAAAGTGAGGGGGAACCCACGACTCGTTTGTAACAAAGTTCATCAATAATGAATCCTTTACCAGAAATAGTAAATTCTCTTCTGAAAGGGCATCCATTCAGTCTGTACTTTATCAGAAGAGGTACAAAGTTCTGGGTACATGAGGTATAAATACTACAAATGTACCGATGATAATATCGATAATGAATTATACAAACAAAATAAAGAGCTCTGAAACACTTATATATGAAGCAAGTGTTGTTTTCACAATAATTCCTCCAAGTTGGCATCCTAATCAATACTATTCTCTCACAGACAAGCTAAAAAGGTCATTCTCCAGGCATTAGAGTAGAACAGTACATTTTTATTTACATGCATACATACCAGCTTGTTTCATTTCCAATATTATTATCAAATTTCAATTAAGAAAACTGTTGTATATTTCCTTCCAGTGTTTATATTAATGAGTGTTGTAAATCACTACTCTTTCCTGTATTAATATTTATGGATTCCTGTGTTTACATTACCGTTTCCTGTATAAATATTCTTATCAGCACATTTGTCTGATGCAATCCTTTTTAGATATACAGGGAATCAGTTGCCTCTGAGTTTTAAAGCTCTTCATATTGTTCTGTATGCTTGTCTATAATGTCTCTATAATTATTAAATATCTTGTTAGACTTATATATAGATTTACTCTTATTTCACAACACATAACAAAACTAAAATTTTGATTTAAATCATGATTTTTCAAAAATAAAGATATATTGATTCTAATCAGCATACCCAGCTTATTAATAGTGCCCTCCGCTTTATCGATCCACTGGATAATGGGACCAGTCGCTTATATATATTGGGGACCTTTCCGTGTGAACAGAATCATTTTCTATTCAATACCATAGAAATCACATCGGTTAAATGGACCACCTTACGTCGGTTAAACGAACCAGTTGGAATACAACTTTGCAAACAAAACGGTTAAAAAAAGATGTCCCGCCAATTGCCTTGGTGAACAAAGAATATAAAAAGATTCAAATTAACAGTGAACACTCAGAGAGCAAGAAAAGGAGTAAATAAAAAAATTATTTCCGCTCTCACAGAAGACAAAAAATAACTCAAACAGTATTGCTTCTAACTCATGTGCTGCCTTCTGCATTCGAATAAAAAACAAGATAAATTTAAAAGCACAGAACATCAGGTGATAGAAGATAAAAACAACAAATCAGCATGAATCACATTTCGGAAATTTATTTTGCACTTTCGTCTTCCGAAAGGCAAGTGAAATTCAGCTCATATGGCGCATAAAGATTTATAAGGAAAAGAAAAATTAGCATTGTTGCGTCGAATCGATGTTTCCAGGATTCAGCCAACGTCAGCTCTCAAATGCATTAGGTGTGTCGAAAACTACAATTTGCCGACTGCTACAAAACAGACTTGAAATCGAAGCAGACGACTCAGATGCATCAAGAAAGCGCCAGACTCAAAAGATGACGAAGTTGACCAAGCGCTGTTTAAATGGTTTCGTGAAGCACGAAACCGCGACATTTCTTTCACTAGGCCCCTAGTAAAATCAAAAGCAGAATATCTTGCTACACAACTTGGTAAACCGAACTTCACTGCTACTGAAGGATGGCTAACACGCTGGAAGAAAAGGCACGACATTTGCTTCAAAGTCACACATGGTGAAAAAAAGGATGCCGATATTCGAGGAGCTGACAGTTGGATTACCACTTTGTTGCCCGAAATTTTGGAACTGTATGCACCTTCTGAGGTGTACAACTGCAATGAAACTGCCTTTTATTATAGGGCAACTCCAAATGGGTCACTAAATTTCAGAACTGAATTATTGAGTGGATCGAAAAAAGCGATGGATTGTGTAACTGTTCTTGTCTGCGCTAACATGATTGGCTGTGATCGACATGATTGGCCGGTGGAATATCGAAGCAGTCGTAATGCATGGATGACATCGACAATTTTTGAGGATTGGCTGAATGGCTGGGACAAGATACTCGAAGGAATAGGAAGAAAAATTGCTCTTGTAATGGACAATTGTTCCGCACACCCTAATGTAGCAACGAAGAATATACATTTGATTTTTTTTGCAGCCCAACACAACCTCAATCATTCATCAGGGGGTTATCAAAAACTTGAAAACCCTCTATAGAAAGTTGGTTCTTGAAAAAATAGTCTGTTACTTCGACTCAGAGAAGAGTGCTAAATTTAGCACAATCGAGTTATCTCGTAAGATAAATCTCCTTTCGGCAATAGAAATGATTGCAGTTAGCTGGAAATCTCTGAAAGTCGAAACATTTGTTAATTGTTTTGCCAAAGCGGGATTCATCGCTCCATCTTCGTCATCAGCAGCAGACAACCCGCTTCCCCCAATTCCGCATTCTGTGAAATCGATGTTGGAATGAACACCGAAGATTTCCAAGCTTTCGTCAATGTTGATATGTGTGTCCAGTGCCGCGACTCCCTTTCAGAAGATATTGTTCAAGATATTATGGCCAATCGGTCAGAAGAAACACCTGAAACACATTCTGAATCAGAGGAAGAAGTCCCCGAAGTCACCTGCAACGAAGCCTTTTCATGCTTAGAGAAATTGAACATTTTCTTGGCAAGAAACAACAGCGATGATAGTGTCAAGAAAGCGGCTTACAAGCTACATTCTTTTGTATCATCAGTCAATAATGAGCGGTGTAAACAAACGATGATTACGAAATATTTTAACCAATAAAGGTAAGCTGTTTTTTATAACTTCCTTTATGATTTTGTTGTACTACTAATTAGTGTATTGTTTATATATGCAATTATATAGCTGGTGAGCATTATAGCCTTTTATAATCGGATAATCGGACCAGTCGGTTAATGGGACCACTTTCATGTCGAACCAAAGTGGTCCGATAAAGCGGAGTGCACTGTATTTTAAAACATTTACATACACAAAGAATGTGAAAACTGTGAAGCTCATAGAACGTATTTAACTTGCACAGCTGACACGTTTAAGTTCCCTTTCAAGGGCTACTTTTAAGTGTGACATCATACAGAATTGTTCAACTCAGTGACAAGAAAAGCGACTCACCTTAACAACATCTGCATCAATTTCTCCATTCAAACTGTCAAAGTAACTGTATTTAACTTGCACAGCTGACACGTTTAAGTTCCCTTTCAAGGGCTACTTTTAAATGTGACATCATACAGAATTGTTCAACTCAGTGACAAGAAAAGCGACTCACCTTAACAACATCTGCATCAATTTCTCCATTCAAACTGTCAAAGTACTTCTTGAGATCTTGGTCGCAGTGCTCAAATACCAGAGTCAACTTCTTTTCACTGTGCAGGACATCGTGCAGCCTGTAAATACAAAGATATGTTAACACCACACATGAAATATAGGAGGAATATTTTCATTCGTTCAAATTACATTCATTTGATTTCTTAAAAAACAAGTCCTTAACGGTTACAACCCCAAAATTAAATGAAATAATTGGTGGCCATTTGCATAACTGTGGAATACTGGATGGACAAACAGAGTTGCAGATACTGTAGTGTCAATGGTTGGCTGGTTTGGGGTTTTATGGCACAAGAACCATATTTGGCCATGCTGCACCAGACACAAAACATACAATATCAAGTAATAGACAGACACACAATGAGAATTTTACTGACACATAAGAGAGAAATACACCCAGGGAGAAATGAGCCTGACAGGAATCAAACCTGCGCCACCTACAATTCGAAGGTTGCTAGAGCGGTGGGCATACCTACTGAGCCACGATGGTCCCTACTGTAGTGTCAACATTGCATGCTTAAGAATTGTTGCATTTCTGGAAGATGATCCATCCCAATGTCTGTTCTGAGGCACCATTGGCTCTATCTTTATGGACAGTAAATTAGCATCCCATTGCCTGCTGATGCGCTCTTGGAAGGTGAGGATAGTTAGTGCTTGAATGGTTCCTGTCAGCCCCGTTCCTCCACCCAGATGTTCTTGTCACCACCAACAGTAGAAAACACTGCAGACAGGGGAATCAGAAATACCAACAGCTTCATTTCAATTAGGTCAGTCATTAAAAAAATTGGTCAGATTTCGTTGAGTGTAACCACTCTTTTCAAGCAACTCTTTTTACAGATTGAGAGAATTTTGTTCTATTTGGGAAGGAATGACATGACCACTTGACCCCACATGACCACTCTCAGGTTAATGGAGATTAATGTCCCTAAAAGTCCTCCTTAAAATAAATATTTACATTGATTCGCAAGAAGCAATTCTAACAATTAAAAAATGCTTCACCAGTTATGATCCACTTTTGAAAAAATAGCCCTTCTTATACTAAGTTTCAATAAGAATTCTAAAATAAATTTTCAATGGATCCCATCACATGTTGGCATTCCGGGCAATGAGAGAGCTGACTTATTGGCAAAAGCTGGAGCAAATAAACAACCTGGCACAAGAGAAAGTACCATCTCACTCTCAGAGGACGACCACATGTCAGTACTTAGAAAGCAATTGCGCAAATCATCTCCAGTACCTCAGTAAAACACCAGGAGAGCTGCTTGCCTACAATTGGCCCCAGAAAACTTTCTCTGTGCTCGCCAGCTTCCGATCTGGATATTTGAAAAAGATGATTTCCTTTGATGGCCAGAAATCCTTTTCCACCTGTATAAAGTGCAGCTTTTTCCAGCCTCTCCCTTACAAATCCTCAATTGCATTGGAGCCATACGTGAAGCCTTTTTTTAAGGACCCATCTGTCCCCAAATTATTTTTGCAGACTCAATGACTTAGTGCAATTTGTTTTTTACACTGGGAAAAGAAAGAGTCGCTTTTATAATCTTAAGAAAACAAAAGTGGTCAGTGAAGGATATTTCAATTCATCTTGAAGTAATTCATGTTATTCACTTTACCTGACGATATTTTTGTGTTTCAACTCTTTCAGCAGGCAGATCTCCCTCAATGCTGAGCTTGGCACTCCCTAAAATTAAATGAAACACACATTGAAGTATTTAGAAACAAAAAAGATCTATAAAACACCAACAAGTTAATAACATGCATTCTTCAATACTATAAACTCAATGCAGGACCCCTCCATCAAAAGTGAATGCTTTTGACTCTTCCACATAATAATACTTTCGAAAGAGCACTAAAAGCAACATTATTTGTTTTGTCAGCGAGTTTGGCAACACTGAAATTGCATAACCTAGTCTCTTTTTTTTCAATATATCTGCTGGTATTTAATCAATTTGTTTTTAAAACTGTTGACGCATTTCTTGTTGTCTTGTAAATAAAGTTATAAAATTTATTGACCTGATTTTCATTGAAAAGGAAATGTTTTGTTATCCAGTGTCTTTGTACTTTCAAAGTTTGGTCTATTCTTAACCTTCTAAGCCAGTCATCCAAAATGTGAGACCGCAAGGGGAATGAGGTTAACACACAAGCTATTACCAAAAGTATTATTTTTCCCATACATTTTCCTATGAAAACAAAATTCAAATGGATACACATGGAATGCTTAAATCAAAAAGTTAATTACAAGTAATGTTTTATAACAAAAAGGTACTAACCTTTTAATACAAGCATGCATATGTATAAAGGTTTGCAGTCGCGGAGAAAAGAAACAAACCACCCCTCTTCATTCAAAGATGACATTTGACAGGAACTAACATCTTCTATAAATTCAAATGCGTAAAATTTGCATAAGGGGCCATCTTCATATTAAATTGAGCACCAACTTCATAATTTCCAACGGAAAAACCCCGTTTCAACACACAATTTTGAATATCTATCAAAATTTAACTTCAAATACCAAATTTCATGTCATTAGGTCTTACCATTCGAATACAGAAAGATTGGAGCTCCTAATGTTAAATCAGCTTCTTAGACTTTTATGGATATCTTCCTAAATAATATTTTTATAGCACCATATTTTTTGTATCATGTTACTGTTAAACAACCCAAAAAAATCCACTTAATGTTTTATTTTAATAATAGTTTTTAGTATGCAGTAATTATTAAATGTTTGAAAAAATTATGAATTGGAATCTCACTATATCTGATGGGAATCGATTTAGAAGGATCAGGTGTGTCAGTCGGTCCTTTCCAGTAGTGGTATGAGGTAGTTTGATGGCATAAATGGCTTATAGGAACACATTATCATAATTAAACATTAGCGCAAGTAAGAAAATGATGAAAATACTATTTATTCAAAATGTGTCCCATTCCTCAATATAGGAAATAAATGGTGTTTTACTTAGGCCCTACACTAATTTCCTGGAGTTGGCCCCATTGCATTCCAATCAATGCTATTACCTCTTGTGACCGCAAGGTAAGAATTTTGTTAAAAAGGGGGTTATTCTTCAGGTCTTACTGAGTAGAAAGAAATGTTAAAACTTATATGTATAAAAAACATGTTTTGATGCCTTAATCAGATTCTGCATCGTTAAATTAGTCTAAATATGAAATATCATGACTTGATTATCTTTATATCCAGGGATATTCAATGTTAAAGTTGCTGTCAATTTCAGGGATCATCACCACATTAAAAATTGCTATTCATACCATTCGATCGAGATTAATTGTAGTTATAGCTAATCGAATTTCAAATTTGAGCACTATTTCAAAAGCATTTGTCAGCGATTTGTGCAAACGATCCGAGAATTATTCTATTTATTATGCAAGTAAAAACGATTCAAGTATTATTATCCGAGGTTTGTCAAACGTTTTTTGAACTTTTGGTTGCCCCTAAAATCGTAGTAATAAGGAAAATTTAATGTAACTCAAAAACTAATCATTCGAATGAGGTGAAATTTTGCATGGTCATTTTAGAAGTCCTTTTGAATAGATTCCCATCAAAATATAGTGAAGTTCCGATTCTTAATTTTTTCAAACATTAATTTAATAATTATTGGAAACTAAAAACTACTTTTTAAATAAAATGTTAGGTGGGTTTTGTTTGGGTTATTTAAAAGTAACATGGTACAAAATATCAATACTATAGAAATATTATTTAGGAAGACATCCATAAAAGTCTAAGAAACTGATTTAACATTAGGAGCTCCAATCTTTCTGTACTCATACTTTCGAAACAGTAAGACCTGACATAAAATTTGGTATCTGAAGTTAAATTTTGATAAATATTCAAAATTGTGCGTCGAAATAGGGGGTTTCCGTTGGAAATTATGAAGTTGGTGCTCAATTTAATATGAAGACGGCCCCTTATGCAAATTTTATGCATTTGAATTTATAGAAGACAATTCCTGTGGAACGCAATCTCTGAATTTTCTCTACTGTTAAAATTGCTCGAATGAAGAGGGGTGGTTCAGGGTTTTTTTTCGGCGATTGTACAGTCGCAGAAATAAAATGAGCCGCCCCTCCTCATTTGAGCAATTTTAACAGGAGTGAAAATTTAAAGATGGCGTTTGATAGGAAGTAACGTCTTCTATAAATTCCAATTCATAAAATTTGCATAAGGGGCCATCTTATATCAAAATTTAACTTCAGATACCAAATTTCATGTCAGGTCTTACCGTTTCGAAGTTATGAGAACAGAAAGATTGGAGCTCCTAATGTTAAATCAGTTTCTTAGACTTTTATGGATAGCTTCCTAAATATTTCTATAGCATTGATATTTTGTACCATGTTACTGTTAAACAACCCAAACAAAATATACTTAATTTTATTTTATAAATAATTTTTAGTATGCAATAATTATTAAATTAACGTTTGAAAAAATTATGAGTTTGAACTTTACTATATTTTGATGGGAATCGATTCAGAAGGACTTCTAATATGACCATGCAAAATTTCAGCTTATTACAATCGTGTTTTAGAGTTACATTAAATTTTCCTTATTACTGCGATTTTAGGGGGCAACCAAAAGTTCAAAAAAGTCTGACAAACCTTGGATAATAATTCTTGAGTCGTTTTTACTTGCATAAATATAATTCTTGGATTGTTTGCACGTGCTGACAAATACGTTTGAAATAGTGTTCACATTTGAAATTCCGGTAGCTATAACTACAATTAATCTCGATCTACAGATAGCGATTTTCAATGCGGAGATGATCCCTGAAATTGAATGCAGTTTTAACATTGAATATCTCCGGATATAAAGATAGCAGTCATGAAATTTCATACTTAGACTAATTTAACGATGCCGAATCTGATTAAGGCATCAAAACATGGTGTTTCTATTGGAAATTTTGTTTGTGCAAAATTTTATATGAAGATGGCCCAATGCAATTTTTTTGCATTTGAATTTGTAGAGGGCATTATTCCCTATTGAATGATATCTGAATTTGCTCTGCTATAAATAGTGCTCGAAATAAAGGGGATGGTTCGTTTTTTTCCGCGACTGTACATCCCATACTAAGTTCCATTTCGATTGAACAGCCCTTGCAGTTAATAGAGTGCAAGAAAAACACAAGGGAAATATTTGAGATAATCTGCTGTAAATTGTGGGCATTTCAAAGTTAAAATTTTTACCTCATCATCGTCATCCAATCTCACTCTCTTCAAAGCCACTATTTCTTGAGTTTCCCGATTCTTCGCTTTAAACACTGTTCCATAAGTACCTGTGGGAGCAATACACATTTAATAATGAACACATGCAATACCATATATTTCGGCATTCACAGAAAATGAGTGACTTCTCTGAAGTGAAGGCAGGGCTGTTAACATTTTCCCTATTCCTTCCTGGTTGATCGAAAAAGTAGATATTTTAATTAACGTCGCACTGGAGCAACACAACAGGTTATTGGCGACGGTTGGGACTGGTTTGGGGGTTTTATGGCGCAAGGGCCATATTTGGCCATGAAGCGATGGTAGGGGATCAATCCCGAAGGGAAAGATTCGAAGACAATACCACGTAATTTTGAATCACGGTCAGATGATGAGACAACACCTGAGCTGGCACCCCACTCTCCAAACTTCCACACCACGCCAACATGAGGACATTTGAGGTCACAACAGATTTAACATGCACCAGCCCCCTTTGTACACAATGGTCTTTGGTTGGATTCGAACTCACAACCCTCCAGTTGCTAATCTGTTACTCTTCCAACAGGGTGATTGAAAAGAAACCATAGTAATGTTAGAATTCCTCCTCCCTGTTTTCACTTGAACCACTCATTCATGAGTTTGTGTGTTCTCCCTTGGATAGTCCTTGAAACACTCAATACGAATAATTGTTTGAAATTCAGAATCATCTGTACAAAGCGATTATAGTGTTTGGAATCTCTAATGTTTGATACAGTGCCCTGAGGGACATTGAGAAAATATCAAACAAAGAATAGTCTGCCATTTAAAGCAGAGTATGAAAAAAAATCATGATTTTTTTTTACAAAAATCAAAAACATCAGATTTATTTAATTTAAATCAGACTTTTTTTTATTTAAATCGGATTTTTATGATTTTAATTAATTTCTTGCCCATACAAGTTTAAATTTGTTGCACGTGAGACACGCAAATTAGTGTAGTTTCTAGATTTGATTTATTTAAACATTAATATTTTTATGTAAAACATTAATGTTTTAAGAAATATAGCAGGTAAATTTTTGAGAGATTAAAACGCAACATAGGAATTAGCAAAGTAAATCACATGATAGAATAAATAGACCCCAAATGCCAAGATGAGCAATGTTTTTCCATCTGGTTCTCAAGTAGTTTTGATTACTTTGAGTTGAACCCATAACCAGTGACATAAATTTTTTGGATCCAGATATATAGTTGCCAGATCCCACGTACATCATATTAAGAATTTTTTTCAATCATACAAATTTCAGAATTTTTTTGGATTATGTATTTATCATGTATGAATAAATGTTTTGAATTATTTCAATTATTTTGATAGAAAATAATTGAAATAATTCAAGATATTTATTTTCAATTATTTTGATAGAAAATAATTAATTGGTTCAAGACTTGCTTTTGAGAAAAAAACCTGTCATCAACAGAAAATAACATAAAATAAAAGGAACTTGCAACTTGAAAAAAATTCTTACTTCTCATTAATTTTTAGCTTGCAAAAATAACTTATTGGTGAAAAAATTGTTATTTTTTGTAAGTTAAGTAAAAAAAAATATACGACATGAAAATATACTACAAATTTGAAATCAAATGTCTACTTTCCAAATTCTTTGAGCATTGACGAGTATTTCATAGGTATATTCGAAGAACACAAAAAAGATTTATATGTAAAACAAAAATTGAAGTTTTTCTCTATGAGCAGCATAGAACAAGATCATCCCCCAGATAATGCCAATTCAATGGAATTTTGAGCTTGCAATAAAAAATTTATCAATTCCAATAGCTTTCTACTTCAACCCATAATCTTTTCTCAACATAATCACTAAATTATCAGATGAGTGAATTAACTTTTAACATTCCAAATTTCAATTCCATAAATATTGAATAGTTATTCTAGGAGGGTAAAGAATTCTAAGGGATCAATGGATAAAATTTCCCAATAAATTTAAATAAAATTAACCAATATATTAACAAAACAAAATGAAACTATTAAAATTGCCAATTATAAAGATTTATGTGCAAAATTGGAATGCTTTTGTGATACTGAAGAAAATCTTTTCATCGTGAGTAAGTATATTTATATTCTTTATGAATAGACTACAATACTAAATAAATAACTAGCACTAGAAAGCAAGTTACCACAATTTTAATAATTTGATTGAATATATTTTGAGCATCTTCACTCAACACATGTTGAATGGTTTATCATTGGCCATAGTCACACGGAATGTTTAAAACAAAACCAATACTGATGAGCAGGCTTGCGAGTGACACCTATTGGTCAATGGCCCAAGATGAAAATACTTGTCTGGTAATTATGATCCCAATCAGCAAATACTTGTTATTTAGTGTCTTCAAAGGAAGGATGATTTTCAATATAATTTTGGGGTGAACTCAGTAGGAGTGAAATTCTTATTTGAATAAAATAACACACATCGTCTTGAGTATTTCATTCTCAATATCATAAAACATAACAGAAAGAAAAATGAAATTTAAAATTTTGATTTAAATCAGTGATTTTTTAATAAAATCATTTTTTATTTAAATGGGATTTTTATGGTTTTAATTAATCCCTTGCTGATACAAGTTTAAATTTGTTGGACATGAGACATGCAAATCAGTGTAGTTTTTTAGATACTTTTAATTTGTGTTAAACATTAATATTAACGATGAATAACATTAATGCATCAGGAAATATAGCATGGTAAATTTTTGAAAGATTAAAACATGATATAGGAATTAACAAAGTTAATCACATGATAGAGTTAATAGAATAGCACAACAAATGCCAAGCATA
Source organism: Meta bourneti (assembly GCA_933210815.1). Taxonomy (NCBI): domain Eukaryota; kingdom Metazoa; phylum Arthropoda; class Arachnida; order Araneae; family Tetragnathidae; genus Meta; species Meta bourneti. Next base: position 4,900,798 of record OW119927.1, on the reverse strand, counting down.
AGCAATATTTTCACATCTGGATCTCACATGGTTTAGATTAGTTTGATTTTACATATTACATAATACAAAAACTGAAAATATTACAATTTCCAAATATAAAGATTTATGTGTAAAATTGGAATGCTTTTGTGATACTCAGAAAACTTGTTCATTGTGACTGTCTATTTTTTTCATAAACAGACTACTTAACTTATTTGATATAGTTCTTAGCTAATTTGAATAAAATAAATTTTATCTTTCTCATAGTTATTTCATTTGGAATATTTATAAACATAATAGAAAGAAAAATGAAATTTTGATTTAAATTAATGATTTTTTAACAAAAATCACTTGATTTAAATCCAGCTGTTTTAAATCAGTATACCTTGGTCATGACCACAGTGATTGTTGAGAACATATTATAAGATTTCCATATGTTTATCAGACAGTGAACTTTCAAGATTATAAGATAGAGGTTTATGGTCGTTCATTTTTTCAGCGAAAGGATAAGATCTGACCAAGCAATGTTTTTCTGTCACCTACTAGGATACACACACAGTTTTATTGACCCATAAGAGAAATGCACCCAGTTCAGTTAAAGGAAATGAAACTGCACAGCCCACAACTCGCAGGCTGCTAGCACAGTGAGCAAACCCACTGAGCTCTGCAGGCTTGTAAATTTATGGAACTATGTAACTTTCATGGGTTTTTGTACTGTTATTATTGCTAATCTCCACGTCTAGCCAAATCCACAAGTCCATTCACCTGTACAACGTAATACACCCAAAAAGGTTGTCTCGGGACAACCCAAGGCACTCGAGAATGTGCGCTGGGAAGGCTGGTCAGACTGGCAATTAAGGCAAACATGATGAATTGCAACCACAGCAAAATGTGAGACACCTCAGACTGCCACTGAAAAAGCAGGAGAGCGCTGTCTGAAAATGTCTGTCACAACTGAGAGCTAGAGATCTTCCGGGGCAATTCCCACGATACAAAGAGTGGAACCGACATGCTTAACTACATTGCGGTTCCACTCAAGTAGTTACCGGGGAACAGACATGTAGTTAAGCCTTTTTTCTGTACTATACTGATGCAGTGGTTATGTCACAAATGGCATGAAGGGGTATCAGATTTCTCCCAATCGAATTAGAAATATTTTTCATTATTTTAGTACTTGTTTCATAAAAATGAAACCATTTACTGTCTATGTTAGTTATATTGAAAAAAATCATAATTAGCTATTGCCTAGTAATAGAAGTAATATAACAGCATAGTCACAATGAACCTGGTCTAATTTATCTTTCTACTCATATTCATTCATAATGTTACATCGCTGATACAACAAACTATGCGAACAAGCATCTGAAATGTCATTCTTATACAATAACAAACACAATGAGAATCACAACTTTCTTGGAGAAGAATACGAGTTGAAAATTTAGAATTTGTTTTTATACTTTAATGCTGGCAAAATTTCATTTCATAATCATCAAATTTCTAAGTGAATGTTTCTATATTGCTATGTAATAAGTTCCAAAAGTTTCCGGCTCAAACATGTTGAAACTAGAATTTACTAACTCCCTGAACCCCCACTCAATGTTTTGTTGCACTGTAGTTAAAATTTTGTGACTCAAGCATCAATAGCCCACCAGTTAGGATCGCAGATAAGTGCTGTTGCTCAATAATTTAAAATGTTAAAACTTGAGTATCGAGCAATCACTTAATTTACATTTGAAATACTTTTATTTTCAAAATTGAAGTCAGATCTGTGTGGGCAAAAGCTCATGTTTCATTTCAAAATCATTTCTGCAGTTTCAGATCATTTTAAGGACTAAACTTCAGATGAATTTTTTAGAAGCTGAAAAATAAATTAATCATTCTAGAAAAACAGAAATTATTGCTTGATACTATTAAAAGCAATGCTAATCTAGGTGCTTTCCAAGATGATTTGCTATGGTATCCATAGACACAGATGACATCCCTGCAAATTCTTTTGAAAATAAATGTTAAAGATGTACGAATTAGGGAAATCACTGAGCATCCAAGTAAAATCCCAAATGCTCTGCATTTTGCTTAAAATCTTTAATTTGGTAAATTTTTAATATCTATCCCTCATGTAAGAAAGGCCCAACTAAAAATATTGGGGCCCTTAGATTAGGCCTGTCTCATGATAAATGACCTAATGAGTGAGGTTCAGTCACTCTTTATATTTGGTTACTCATGTCATCAATATATTTGTAATATTTATGAACCACAAAAATATTGAGGACCAAGCCCCTAGGACTTGCACCCCTAGTGTGGATGTTGTTGAAACAATTTATTGGTAATTTAATATATTGCTGCTCCTGTTTAGGGTGTAGAAGGGGTACATTCGAGGACCAAGGACATGTTCTGAATGCAGACATAGATTATATTTTTAACCTTGGTATCACTCTAAAATCTCATACTTTTTGTAATTTAAGGGTCATTGAAATGATACTTTGATGTGTTGATTAGACATTACATGTCTAATCAACACATCAAAGTTCCATTTTCAATCTGACCTTTTCTGATTTCAATGAAATTTAGTGTATATGTAGCCTCATAAGAAATAAAATTGTGCAAAATATAGGATACATAAAAGTCACATAAGGTAGCACATTGTGAAAAATTTAGAGATCTACTGATACTAGAAATCCAAACTTCTTTTGAAGACCCTGAAACAAACTTGGGTGGTATGTTACAATCCCAACTTTCAAAGAAAACAATTTCCAGGTCAAGACATGTATTTTGGATTTAAAACCTAAATTTTTAAAAACTTTGAAAAAATTTTAGAATTAGTTTCGTGAGTGCAACCTTATTTGATTACAGCTAAATTATTACAACCTTCCGACATGAAAAAGTTTGACAACACTGGACGAAACAGATTTGATGAGCAATGAACTATAGGCTGCATGTTGCCCTCTGTGAGCAAAATAATGAAACATTTGTACCCTGTGTACAATTTTTCAATCAAAAACAAAATAATTGAAAGCTTAAATTGTTTTTACATTCCAATTTGAAATTTTTTGTACATATTTGGCTGACATAAACTAATATATTTTAGAACTTTTACAAAGTAGGTGTTTGAAAAATTAAGCTTTCAATAGACATCAAAAATAGCCTTATAACACACTTGCAAGGTTTTAAAAGAGTTGTTGCAAAAGTTAAAAAAAATACAAATAAATCCAAAATTTCAATTTGTGTCATTTTTAAAACCAATAAAATGATTGTCTCAAAATCTTGTATTTTTGGTTTACTGCCTAAAGAGTTTTCTTTCTCATTTGGAAGTATCAAGGTTAAGCGCCATGAACTGACAATTAACCCGGGAGAACTCGCTGCGTGAAATTTTCACACGGTGAAATATTTCGCTTCTACTTTTTACTTTACACTATAAACTTTAATATTGTACTTTATTATTAATTAATATATTAAATATTATATTAATTATTATAAATTGTACTTTAACACTATAATATTAGCAAACGTTACAAATGTGAGAGAAAATCTCACGAGCGAGTTCTCGTTCACCAGCAAACCTAGCGAGTTAAGTAACTATAAATTATTGTTTAGTAGCTTCTAAAATTTTACAAAGAGAAAATTTACATCATAGGAGACTTAATAGAAAGATATCTGGCATATAAGGTTTGATATAACAAATAAAAATAATTCATCTATTAAATTGTTTTTTGCTGTTTAAAGAACGGCGTTCTGTTTAACCAAGGGAAGAAATGTACAATTTCTTAAATGAACAAGTAAAATTGACAATATTTCATAAGAAAATATAAAGAAAAATGTATTCAATTTTTGATGCTCTGGTCGAAGATTTAATTGTGTGTGCCACGTAATTACAAAACAAATTACGGGCCCAAACTATCTCAATCTAAACTCAGTCAAGCACATTTTATGAATCCATCAAAGCAAATTCACAAAAAGCGAAAAGAATCGAACGTTTAATTCGTACCTTCCCCAATTTTCTCCAGTTTTTCATATTTTTGCATTATAACCATCGAAAATTGACTAAAATATTTCTTTAAACTGAACGACAATTCAAGAACCGTTACTGTATACAATCATTATTTATTATTGTTAAATAGATAGTTATCTTCTTCAGCAGAAAACCAAGAAAAAAATATCATTTTGGCAACACAGGAAAACATTTCTCGAATGGCTATCTTCTAGCTGAACAATTATCAGATTCTAAGAAGCACGTCTGAAAGTCTTTTTTTACATGTCAATTTCCTCCATTTTTTTATTGAATTTAAATATGAACTAAAATATTAAAGAAAGATTCCAAAGAATTCATTTACACATCATTCATCACATAATTGTCCTTTCTATTTTGTCATGTTAGAACACTTGAGTGCAACGAGTACAAAAGTTATCAATAGAGATATGTTTGAAGTTAAAAAAAACGTGTGGGCAAAACGTTGTAAACCAAAACAGATAATATAGTGAATCAGTATTTAATATATAGAAGATCCCTAAAACTTAAAGTAAGATAGGTTGTTTTTGCCGCCATTTTTCCATTTTTTGAATTATATCGATTCAAGGGATATTAAAAACATAATCGATAGAGAAGCGGGATTGTGTTGAAAATTTGTTGCTTGTCGGCGGTAATTTACTGAGAATATCGTGTACAACCGTCTCTACACAAGCATTACAAAGGTTGAAACAATAAATTCTTTTCCGATTTTAATTATTTGTGTCCACAAGTGCAGGTGAAGTTCCCAGTTGCTTTAAACTATGTTATAGCACAAGTCCTTCGATGCTTAACTTAAGCCTAAATAGAGATTGTTCAAAAATAGAATTGTGTAAGCGTGTGTGAATAACAATTTTTTTATAAAATTGCATATTAAATTATTTACTTTTTAAGTGTTACAATGGAATATAAATACATTGCAGATGCAAATTGTGTTATTGATTCCACCTATTGCGCATTATCAATTTAGTTTTGTCTAACGTTAACCTGCCAACTCTTAATTGTACCATTTTAATCATAATTTTCTTCCGTTACGTATGAAATGATCTGGCTGATGCAGAATTTGGTTTTAAAATATTCTACAACACAATGTGATTACTCGGGTGTGATTGTTCTACACGTTTACATGTACTGTTTTTAATTACACGCCCTGTTTAATATGTTCAAAAGTACTTGTCACAAGCAATTTTACTTCACTTATGTAGCCCGTTGTGTTGCTCCAGTGGGTGGTTAATTAAAAATACATATTAAATTATGGTTATGTAAATGGCTTATGGTTACTTAAATGATCGTGTGCCATTTTAAATATTTTTGATCAGAAATGAAAAAAGTAGTGGAGATCTAAACAAATTGAACTTGAAATTATATGAATTATGAAGTACATATTTAAGTTCTGTACAAGTTAAAAGGCAAAGTGAGCACTGACACTTACGTTGTTCAAACAAAAGCTTTCTAATATGTAAACATGGAAATTAGCTTCCAAACCCACTTGTGAATGCATTCCTTAGGCAACCGCTTCAAATTCATCTGTCATTTTATATTCATAAAAGAACAAGTAATCATTACATTATGTTCTGTGTCGGTTAATTATTTGAATATCACTTTTGTTTATATAATAGCCAAATTTTCTTTATAGCTTTGGTTTTTTTAAATACCAGCATGAAATTCGCCAATTGAAATTGTTATTTTTCCTTCAAAATGTACGGCAGCGGTAACTCGGTTGGAAGAGTATTGGATTTGCAACTCGAGGGTTTCAAATTTGAAATTCAATCCAACTAAAGATTGTCGTATGCATGGAGGCTGGTGCGCATTAATTCTCTTATGTCCTCACATTGGCATGGTGTGCCAGCTCAGGTGTTGATGTTGTCATCTGACCATAGTTCAAAATTATGAGGTGGCCTTTCATCTTTCCCTTTGGGATTGATCCTAGACCGTCGCCAATAGCCTGTTGTGCTGCTACAATGAGATGTTAATTCAACTACCTGCCTTCAATTGCCAAATTTCATGCATCCTAATGTTGTATTGGGGTTGGCCAAATAGTAGATATTAGGATTTTTGAAGCACTATTACTATTTGTTTTTGGTGAAGACGAATGTGCTGATCTCAATCCATGTAAAAATGAAGTAATATTTTTAATTCATCAATCAATTTCGCCATTTTTAAAAATCTTTTGTTTTCTTGCGGAATGTAATGTGAATGTTACTTCCACCCACCTAGATTATTCAACTGTAGTATATGTGATCTGACTACCAGTATTAACACTTATGCAAGGATTATTCATATTGTGTAGTTTTACACATTAAATGATGTATTAAAACAATTGAATAAAAACTGGGTTATTTCTATAACTATTTCATTTGAAGTATTACTATTGTAAACAAAACGATGAAATGCACAATCATTATATCTAAAGTATATTGATGTTTTCAGGGCAACTGTTCATTGCTGTTATGCGATGAAGATTTGCGAATCGCCTTTCATTGGTAGGCATGTGGTATTTACAAACTCAATGTTTCTTATGATGAATACATGAGATGGTGCAATTTAAATCTCATTTCGTTTCTCTATTTTCAGAATTTGATTTTAAATCTATACCTAAAGTTTCCTAGAGCCTTTTTACAGAATCATGTCGAAAGTTATAGGTAAGCTGGATTTTAGTATTTACTTTCAAATGTGGATCCAGATAATCTTAATAGTTTCAGTGAATAAGAAATTTTTATCATTTTTCTATTCAAAACATTTATATTAATTTGTTATTGCTTTATTTTAATTCCCATGCTAGAAATGTGTTTATCTCCAAGTAGTTAAATGTTCGAAAGAATTCATCCTTTAATGTTCAAATCCTGCATATTCAAATTGAAAAATACGTTGCAAACTTGATTTGTTTACTGAAGTTTAAAAATTGCTTAATACAATTTTAGCACACAGTATTTTAAATTTCCGTGTATAAGCCGAGAATTTTTGGAACTTTTTCTAAAGCTAAAGTGGGGGGGGGGTCAGCTTATATACGGATCCGCTAATTTCGCAAAAAACAAAGGTACTTTTCCGTTAGCCGGGCGCAAGCGATAAATCGCCAAATATAGCATACAAAATAATAATTGAATACCGTAATTATTTAGCACATAAAAATAACAATTGGAAAGGGAACATTTTTTATACAGCTGTTGGATTCGGATCTCCGTCTGGCGGCAGCAACTTGGCGAAATTTTCGAATTCTTTACTACCAATTAACGATTTTTATAACAACTCCAACGGGTGTTGGGAAAGCAACCCTACTTTTTTACTTCGTGCCATTCGAATCCAACAGCTGTTCCAATTATTAAAATCTTTTAACTTATGTTTTGAATGCAGCCTTTAAGCAAAAAGAGAAAAAAAGTCATAAGTCCTTCAAATTCCGTCTCTGAATCCGAGTTTCCGAATAGTTCGTAAAATTCAGCTCCCTCATTGGGATGTCCGGATGCGTATCATCATCAGTTCCAATGCTTTCCATACTAGAATTATGTTCTTCATACACAAAATCGTCCTCGCTGCCATCCATACTGTTACTAATACAGCACTTTTTGAAAGATCGAACTATAAATTCAGAAGGAATTTCCATCCATGCATCTTTCACCCACTGCACAACTGTCACTAAATCTTTTTTTAAATTTCCCTTTTTCAATATAGCTTTGTCTTCGGTCGCCATCCACTCCATCAATTTAGATTTTAGCCTATCCTTAAATGGCTTGTTTAAGCAAACATCCAGTGGTTGGAGGATAGATGTAAGTCCTTCCGGTATTACGGCCATTTTCGTTTTGATTTCATGGCACTTCTCCTTCACTTTATCTGTGAGATGGGGCCTGAATGAGTCCCAAACCAGCATGGATGGTTTGTTGAATACGGCGCCTTTTCTTCGGTTCCATATTTTTTCTACCCAGTCCAAGGTGCCAAGTTCATCCATCCAGCCTTTTTCATGGGCACGCACTGAAACCTGTAGTTTGAAATTTGCTGTATAAGAATTTCTCTTCTCGCTCATCTTTCAAACAAAAAATAAAATGCCACCAAAAAAGTAAGACTAGCACAGATACAAGACAGCAAATGAATGGGAAAACTGTGCTGGAATCAGATAGGGTTATCGTAGCTGAGATTCTTTCAAGGGTCATGATGAGCCTGCTCCCCTTTTGAAACTTTATGTTCCGCACATGTTTTAGGCTGCACGGTGAAGAAAAGTGGCACTGATAAAAAAATTCCCAAGCCCCAGCCGCTCCCCTTGACCATTGTTGAACTTATCATCTGTCAATCACCCAGTCAGAGGTGCGGGACACTGGGGAAGATCATTAGCGGTCACCTTTGGAATAGCGTGGAAAGGGGGTGAATTAGACAACCTCGCAGTGAAACCTGTGGCTTAAAGCTCAGTACGCTCATCATTACACATCTTTACTGCCAAGTTAAATCGGGGCAACCGGTTGGAGAGTTCAATCTCATTTAGACCCTACCCGAGTTTCTTTCAAGAGCCATAATGAATCCCCTCCCCTTTTGAATCCTTATGTCCCGTACATCATCACCTGTCAGTCACCCCGTCAGAGGTCGGATATCAGGAGCTGGACCGTCTGGACACTGAGGAAAATCATTAGCAGGTTAAAACTATCATCATTGGCGAGTGGCGTTTTACTTTACAGCGATTTGATTGGAAAATATTCCACCCGTTTTACCTTCTTGGCGACATTTACGCCCTCATGGCTTTATGTTTGAACGTCACAATTTTTTTTTTTCGGCTTATATACGGGTTTTGAATTTTGGGTAAATTTTTGAAGAAAAAACGCACCCTCGGCTTATATTCGGAAATATACAGTATGTATGATGAATTTTATTGGGTAGCTTTTGGCAAACAGATGCAGTATAGGACATTTGGCGTGTTTCTTCCTTGGCAACCATTTTTGATCGCCAAGGAAGAAACACTTCTTTCGCCTTGGTTCAACATGGAAAAAGCATTGCACAATCGCCTTGATTAAACATATAATTAAAAATATTAAAAAGAAAACACACACACACCATAAAATAAGCACATCTTGATTAAATAAGATATTTTGATAAAAAAACAAATCTGGATTAAATATGTAAATCTTGGCTAAATATAAATCTTAAGTAAATAATAAAACATTGAAATTACAATATTCAAAACAGCCACACAAATGCGAAAGAAATCAAATATCTATAAATTTAAAAATAAATCATTAAACCGTAATTTTGAATTCCGCACAGTTTGCTTCCCTTATTATTTCCTAAAATTTTGAGAAACAGTCAATTTGCTGTTCATTGCACACTTTTATAAACATAATAGACCAAATTGAATTTTAAATCCCTTTACCAATTAACAGTTAGAAGGTTGCCAGAAACTGCAAAAATCCGAAAAAAACGCCAAAAGATGTCCTATACTGCATCTGTTTTAATTTTGTTTAAGTATGTCTTAAAAATATAAAATTCAAATGGGTACGAAAAATATTTTAAAAAAAATTTCACTTCTAAAGTTCCTAATTAATCCTAAATTTTGTATGTTCATGAACTATTTAATCATATACTTTAAGGTGGATACTAGTAATTTGTTTATTAAAAGTATAAATGGTACTTTTCTGTTCTCCAGTCACATTTTCTTGGCGACGAGACATCATTGGCTCCATTTGCATTTATTTATGCTTTCTACGCTTTCACTTGTGTTTACTCGTGATTGTTGAGCACGTCATTTTCGCACTCTACTTTTTACGCAGTTTTTCTCAGTTAAACGTTTAGTAATTACGCCCAGAAGTACCAGCGTAAAGAATTTGCCACTGACTGTGATAACTGTTTGATGATACACTCATCAGGCAGTTAATCAGAAAGGCAATTTTGTTGATCCGTGCTGCAAAGCCACCCTCCCAAAACATTGAACTGTATGGGGCTCCTTCAAGTGGCCTAACAAATAACATGATACTGCTGAACACCGCTTAGATACATATTTAGTGGAGTTTATCTGGTGAAAAAACTTGCAGGAAGAAAATCCTTTTGATACAATTATGGTTGCAATTGGATTGTTACCCATCAAAAACAAGTGTTTTATGAAATATTTTTATTTTCCTTTTTTATCTTTCATTTACAACTTGCAATTTCTTCAAAGTTTTTGTGGTAAAATTAATTTTTCTCTGCTACTTTGGTGTACATTTTTCGTCGCCAAGAAAATGTGACCAGTGATAAGGAAAAGTACCATTTAAATTCCAAGTTTTGTTGACTGATGCTTCTGGTCTGGTACTTAACAGCGTAGCACATACCCTGTATGTAAGGACACCATGGCTACTCATAAGTTTATAAATATTGAAAATGAAATAACTGAACAAGATGCATGTTATTTTATTCCAATAAGTTAAGAACTATATCAAATAAGTTAAGTAGTCTGTTTATGAAAAAAATAATGACATTTAGTCACAATGAAAACATTTTTTCCACTATCAGAAAAGCATTCCAATTTTGCACATAAATCTTTATAATTGGGAATTTTAATATTTTCATTTTGTTTCGTGTAATATGTAAGCTAATTTTTATTTAAATTTTATTTGGGAATTTTTTGCATTGATCCCTAGGAATTCTTTACCCTGCTAGCATAACTATTCTGTATTTATAGAATTGAAGTTTGGAATGTAAAAGGTAATTCATCCATTTAATAATTGAGTATGTTAGCAAAATAGATTATGAACTCAAGTGATATGATTATGATGAATGCAATGATGAATTTTTTATTGCAAGCTCAAAATTTCACTCATTTGGCATGTTTAGGGTGAGTGTTATTACACTTATCTTATGCTGTTTATAGAGAAAAACTTCATTTTCTTTTATATTCAGAGAAAATTTGAAAAATAGGCATATTTGATTTCAATTTATGTATATTTTCATGTCTTATCCCATTTTTCAAAATTGTTTCTTATAAATAACATGTTTCACAAATAAGTACATTTATGCAAGCTAAATATTAATGAGAAGCAGGAATTTTTTCATGAATATTCGTGCAAGAGTTCTTCTTATTTTATTTCCATTGGTGACATAATTTTTTCTCAAAAACAATTCTTTAACTAATTAATTACTTTATAAAAACAAATGAAATTCTACACATATAATGCAAAAAAATCTGTTCTGATTGAATAATTTTGTACAAAACTTTATTTTGTATTAGTGGAATCCTCCAATGTGTTACTTACCTAGGTCCAAAAAATTTCATGCCACCGGCTATGGGTTAAAATCAAACTAATCTAAGCCGTTCGAGAACCAGCTGGAAAACATTGCTTATACATGGCATTTGTTGTGCTGTTCTATTTACTACCCTATCATATTAACTTTGCTAATTCCTATATCGCGTTTTAATCTTTCACAAATTTGCCCTGCTATATTTCTTAATACATTAATATTCATGATAAATAATCATATAAATATGTTTAACATAAATCAAAACTATCTAGAAACTACATTGATTTGCATATCTCATCCAACAAGTTTAAACTTGTACGGGCAAGGGATCGATTAAAATCACAAAAATCCAATTTAAATTTAAAAAATCTGATTTAAATCAAATAAATCCGATTTTTATGATTTTTTATACCCTGCCTGGTAAAAAGCATAAGCGTACCCTTCGGCATTTCACCTCCGGAAGGTACAGATACGCGGATGTGTCGGGCATATGTCACCGCGTTTGTAGTATTAAACTTTGGTGTGATCATTGAGAAGTAGACTCAGTGAGATAATAGCAGTCTATCAAGCAGAGCCTATAGAAAAAGCATTGGAATGGTGAGTCTGGGTGCTTGTGCAATGCAGAGAAAATCACGTTTTCTGTCTCATTACAAGCCCTAATCCAATGGTGCATAGAATAAAGACTACTGGAAAGTCTTGGAATACCAGATAGTTCTCATGTTGGCTACTGAGGATACGAGGTGGCCACCAAGGGTGGGGTCATGCACTTAGGGATTCTCAAAATGCATCTGTAAGACCCTTTGTAATCCAGCTACTTACCAGCCATGGAAGGTTCGCTGAATACTTCCACCACATGGGGTACCAGACACCTGTTTATGTGGTGAAGTAGGTGATTCTCTTCATGCTAGAATGCAGGCTTACGATGCACCTACAAGAAGAACTTGAATTCATTAGAGAGCGACATTAAGCATCACCTGAAGTGTCTCCGAGTGATAAGCCACTTTGTTGGGTTTGTGTGGCAAACAACTCCTAGTCCTCCTCTGAAGGCTCGGAAAATGGTTCAGGCATCAAAAACATTACGAGGCGTGTAGGTTCATGTAAGTCAAAAATTAGACGGTCGCAGAAATAAGACATGGATGCCTATGTATAAATTTCACCACAAGCTTAAGCCAGGGCTGGCTATAAAAAGTAGGATGAATAGATAGGGATGCCCAATCTGTCCCCGTTTAAAGATAACGATTAGGGTTCAAGTGAGGACGCCAACCTCCCGCTATACCTGTATGCTGCCAACCTGTGGTAAGCAGGCGACATCTGACTTTGTTTTCACGATGACCAGGTGAAAAACGATTCACCAATTACTGTCAAGACTCCTAGCAACTTTCCCCAAATCTGTAGTGATTTCAGTTAGAGTGGACGGGTTGTGCCCCAACTACTGGTTGTGCATTTCAAACAGTTTAATGTTCATCAATTTAGCTTTTGGTGCTGGCATCACTTTTGCTATTCAAATTTGAAAGCTGACTAATTATATAATTTTATTTTATTTATGGTATATTTAATGTTTTTTAAAAATAAAATTACAAGAACTGAATTATTTTTTCTTCGTTTTAAAACAGCAGCAAACTCCTTTAAAAGCAAAATAAACTCTTTCATTTAACAAAATACTATATGGGTTCTGACAATGTAAATTTGAATTGCAATTTAAAAATTTTTGTTAATTTTGACTCAACAAAAAAAATTCTAATTAAGATTTTTATGTGTTAAAATTATTTCTCTTTCTGCCATTGGTCACAAAAATTATTAATTAGCATTTGCCAAATTGAACTTATTTATCTTGGCATCACAGTTACTTTTGGATCAGCATCAACATGTTGTCTTTTTCCCCATGTCATTTTTTCTTTTCATTTGTTACTACCTCTTACTTAACTTGTATTTTGTATAGTTCCTATTTCTTTACTGTCATGAATTTTAAAAGCACTTTAATAATTCAGTTGTGCAATTAGAAATTTAATTAAAATTATGCTATGTTCTCAATTTAGCATTTATTTTTAAATATTGTTTTAATTTCAAGTCTAGAGTGACATATTTTGAATACTTCACTAAATTAGTATTTATATACATTACTTTCAAAGGTTTCACTGCCAGAACTCTTAAGTAATAAATTGAAAATTCATAAGTTCTCATGATTTTGTTTTAGCAATATTTGATTTAAAATTTTGTTCTTTTCCTATGGCAGTACCGTTTTTCAAATCACAACAAACATGCCCTCATAATCCAGAGAGCCGAATTGATAGCATTCTATGATTGCATTGAGCCTTTGTGAAGGTTTTTATTGCTCATAGTCTTTATAAAAAGGCTCCAGATTTTACAGAAAAAATCACTTAATAAAGGGTTTTAGACAACATAATAAGCCACACTTTTCAAGTTTTAAAAACTTTCAAAATTATAATGTTTTACCACTATTCAAAGGGTCATGTTGTCTTACGCTTTCAAGAAAAAGCACTCATTCTAACAATCAGAAGTTATTTTGATTCTCTGGGAATATTTTGTTTTTAATTTCTATTAAAATCTCTATTGTCCTTTTGTTCTGTTCTAAAAGTGGGTAATTTGTCTGCTGATGGAAGAAATGTTGAAATGAGATATTGTGACTCCTGCATGAAGGTCAAGTGATGAGGAAACAACTTCACTAAACTTCGTTGATGGAAATTGCATTTCATGTTGAATACAAGTTTTTTTCAATCACGGTTTACTATGAAATATTTGTTAAGTAAAACTTAACTGCACAGATTCGACTCATTTTTAGTTTTACCTTGCTACTAATGCTTCTGTTTTCACAGATAGCTTAGAATGTGGGAAGTGTGGAGAGGTTTTCCACCAGTTGGAAATGTTCATCAAACACAAGATGTCCAACTGCACGCCCAACGAAGGAACTGATGATGATTCAAAAGACTCCAAGAAGATGAAAAAGACAAGTTCGTATCTCATTCACTCATCAAATCTAACATAATCTGGAATACTACTTTTCACTAAAGTTGCGATTTCTCACTAAATTACAATATATCTTGTGCTCTTTGTTCGGGTATGCTCATCACTGTTTTAATGTATATCCTAAAAAACTGCCTTTCCAAAATGTAGATGGTCCCTGAATTCAGTTTTGTTGTCTGAGTAAATGTTAATAGAAATGGTGTTTTAAGTGCTGTAGTTCTGTGTCTAACATGTATTATTAAATTTTGTGAGCGGGGAAGCATATAAATAACGTAAAATACAACAATAGCATACCTGTCAGCTTGTACATTTTGGTCATACACTAGGGATTTGGACTGAATTGTAAAGATCAGGGTATGAAAAAATCACACTTTTAAATAATAAATTAAATTATTTTCCCAGGTTTCATTTCTATTTTTAATTTTACTATACTTAGTGGTAACTAGGATGAGTGCTTTAATTTTTCAGCTCTCAAATTCTCTGACGAATAATATTAACTGTGTTATGTAATTAAAAAAAGTATAAGTGTTGAAAGCTATTGTTTTATCGAAATGCCATAATTTTACTATTGATTTTTTGATGCCAGACCTTTTTCCTCCAAAAACCCATTTGCATATGGCTCTTTCATATTCACATTGTAGGTCAAAAATTTCTCAATATATTATTTCTGTTCGCTACGCAAATTTAATTTCTCTTCATTTTCCCAACACTGGTTTACCATGAAGCTTTCTACTTTGAACTAAATCTTCATTAAGTTTCAATTGATTTTGTATATTCATTGAGTGCACATATACTGGGTGTCCCAAAAAGGTTGTCCGCAATTTATCTTTTTACCATTTGAAGATAGGTAGGCAATGTAAATTGCAAACGTGCACCAAATAAGGTAAGTAATTAAGATATGTGAATAAAATTATCACGTGATAACAATTTAAGCGGATACAGTTTTTAATTTTTATGCAACCCCTCTAGATAAAAATCCGAGATAGCAAAAATGTTCCTTACCTGTATCCCTATCGTTAGTAAAAAACCATATTTCTGTAGGTTGAATAGTAACGGAGATACAAGAGTTTCCATTTTAAGGGGGCCATATCTAATTTAGAACGATGGCCAAAAATGAAAAGCTAAGTTTTGCATTGCAGCAGATGGAAAACATTTTGAACATGCTTTGTAAATTTCCTTTTATTTTTATTTAAGCCATTTTTTCTACAATATTTTTATTAAAGATTACATTGTCTACTATTATTCATTGCGATTTTCATCTGCAGTTGCAATACTACATTACTTTGCACAATGTTGCACTTTCTGACCGAAAAAAATGCTTTTTAGCATTATGTATGCGGTCCCTAATCTGACTGCTTGAACAGCTGTGCACAAGCGGTATAAGTCAACTTTTTTGCGTCGTTATGCCTCCGTTACTGTTCAACCTACAGAAATGCAGTTTTCTGCTAACGAGAGGGATGCAGGTAAGGGACATTTCTCCTATCTCGGATTTTTATCTAGAGGGGCGTATACAAATTAAAAACTGTATCCGCTTAAATTGCTATCACATGATAATTTTATTCACATATCTTAATTACTTACCTTATTTGGTGTACTTTTGCAATTTACATTGCCTACCTATCTCCAAATTTCAAAAAGATAAATTGCGGAACAACCTTTTTGGGACACCATGTATACTTTGACTTATGCTTGATCTCAAAGCTCTGCTTATCAATGAATGATATTCATAGCTTGAAACTTCGTTTACATTGGCTTTCAAAATGCACACATTCTTTCTATGTGTTTTAGATTGAAAGAAACATGTTTTGAGCTAGTTCTAAATAAAACTTGCATGATAATGGGTGGGTATATTCAACTGAAATATTTGCTCATAGTAATTTTAATTTCAGCTTTTCATTTTCTTTCATTACAATTCAAGATGAAATCATGGATTTTAAGTCATTCTGATTTTACCCCACCTCAGACCCCTGAAGATTATGTATGTTGAGTGGAAAATTATGTTTGAAAAATTTGTAAATTAATATGGGAAATACCAATTCTGCTGCCAAACGTATATAAGCAGTTAACAGTAGGGTTACTTTTGCGATCCTCTTTGGCATGGTCATCAATCATTTTGTGAGTTAAGTCTGCAAATACAGCTCAATTTTTAAACAGGATTCATGATTTTAGAAAGCAAATTACAACATATATAAATTAGTCTTTACTACTTTTTTCTAATTTGGTAAAATGGGCTAACATCCAGGAATTTTTTGAAAAACTTGAACCCTGACAAAAGTCCCGATTCCTAATGATTTTTCCTCAAGTCATTTCCTCATTTTTTAAATTTTTCATTAATGAAATACTGTCATTGCAGTTTCAAGCAAGAAGCCTTCCACGAGCGAATCCAGTCTCAAAGGCGTGAGCAAGATGAGCAAAGGAATCGAAAAGCTGAAAAATCGATCACCTCAAGTACTGAGCCGAAAGCATCCCATTTCATCCCCAAAATCTACCTCTAAAAAGTCCAAGATGTTACTACTTGATTCTGATTCCTCCAAGTTGAAAGGAGTGACTGGATACCTATGGAAAGTAAGTATCCTTTATGTGTTTGGAACAATTGTTAGAATTATAATTTTTTTCTGCGTGGGATGTTGTTTCTGCAAACTTGGCCTTCAGCTCCTCTATTAAATAATGAAAATCTTCATTTCTGTCAGTCCCAAATGCATTATCAATCTCCTTTGAGTTTCGTTCTAAAACACTTATCAAATTTACTTTTGCAATTGATTCAAGTTTGTTATTTTCTTATGCCAAATGATCAGAAATAGAAATTCTTTCATGAAACAGCATCAGGTCAAGTCAATCCAACTTTACCACAGGGGAAATGTTTATGTCAAAATTAACAAAAACATGATGTGTGGACTGGCTCCACATGTCTAAAACTCTGCTACTGTTAATAGAGTAATGAGTGACTTTGGTCAGTTGTCATTCTCAATATGGATTTCAACACTTAGGATCCCAAACAGGGGAGGTAAATAATTCCAATGTGTAACCAAATAAGTTTAAAGAAACACTTTCACCAAGATGTCTAGGAGCTCTACCCCTTTACATTTTTTATGGTAGGGCCCAGTACAGCCAAAGTATATAAAGGCAAATAATACGAGCAACCAAATATAGATTGATTCAATTTTTATTATTAGGTTGCTTATCAGAAGGGGTGCACATAGCTCTTGCGACCTGAACTCTTTAAATCCTAATATTTTTATGGTTGGGACATCCTTCCAACTTGAAGAATAAATATTACATCTATAGCAATAACATTGGTAATGATAAATGAAATAAAGTGTTCCAAAACGTTAAATATATGTAGCGTGTGGTGTTTTACTTAGGCCCCACAATAATTTCTCCAAGCTGACCTCACTGTATCCTAAAAAATACTATTTACTATCTGTAGTGTCTTTAATGGAAGGAAGTCTTATTTTCAACTGCAAAAAAGGGTTGTTCCTCAGGTGTTACTGAGCAGAAGGAAATTTTAAAACTTGTATGTGAAAAGTAACATGTATTCTGTCCCAGGTTATTTCATTTTTAATATTATTATTGAACTTTAATTAAGAGAAAAAGTTTTTAGAGTTTGGTTTAAATCGGCATATCCTGAAAGAAAGTTTTTGAAATTAAAAAATTGCTTTACCAGCTACTTAATTCTTGATTGTTTCGTTCTCCTTCCAGAAACGCATCATGCAAGAGCAGATGAAGGACCAAAAGAGACGTGAGCTTATGCGCTCCAAGAGAAAAGCACCTATGTCTGATGAGGAGGGCTCCTTTGAGCATATGGACGACTCCTCGGACAGCGACGAGTCGATCAACTTGAGACCGGAAGAGCGGTGTGGCATGTGTTCTGGCTGCCTTGCGGAGGAGGACTGTTACGAGTGTGAAGTGTGTCAGGTCAGTTGCAGTGTTTCTGACTAAGATTCAGATGGAAAATCTTCCACTTTTGTGTGTATCTTTTCATTTGATTACTCCCGAGAATTCACGCTTAGGCATACCAAGGGGCTCATTTTTTTAATTGCCGTTTTGGCCAAAATTACCTTAAGATTTCTACGAAAAGCTCAGAATCTATAGCAAACGACCCTAAAGGTCATAATCCTGAAGGATTTTTAAATAGGATAAGACTTTTTCGAGATATCCGGTTTTATCAAAATCGACTCTACCCTTTTTTATCGCCATTTTAGTCAAAAATACCATATGATTTCTACGAAAGCTCATATTCTATAGGAAACCTCCCCAAAAGTCATAATCTAGGAGGATTTTTAAATCACATCAGCAGTTTTCGAGATATCCTAAAGGATATCTAACTAACTAAATTTGACTTGCTTATCTACAAATCTCAGCCCCTAAATTGTTTCAAGTAAGCAAAATGCCTGCTGCTAGGTTGTTGCAAATTGTCAAATATGCTTCGAATGAAGCATTAGCTGTTAACACCCCATTATACATGCTTATCTTAAATGTGCACAGTGGTTAATTAAAAAGTATCAATTTGTTTGAACTATTTTTACAATTTGAATATAGTTAAAAAAAAAAAGAATACCTTACTGAGTTTCTCTGTATTTTAATCCCTGATAAACTGCCCTCTCATATATCTTAGGGTTTGATGGGTCCTTGATTTTATCGGGAAGATATTTAAAGAGTGGGAAGGACTGACAAAACTTTTGAAACAATAAAATTCATCAAAGCATAAACACAAAAATTTAAACATTGCTAACCACAATGTTTTTCCTCATCAGCACATAAATGTGAACTGCTTTATAATAAAATGTTGTACCTTACTGGTTTCCTGAATTGACAAGAAGACAGATTTGAATTTTTAATGCTGGAATGGCAATTCATACGGTATAATTTTCTTTTCTCACTGAAATTCTAACATTTCAAGGTTGGTTCTAGCAATTGTATGAACTAATATCCAAATGAACGACAGTATGTTTATAACCAAATTCAATATTTTAAAAAATTACCTTACATTGCTTAATATTTTTGTCAAGAGTTCCGATTTAGCAGATATGTGGATGCTGTTAAGTTTTTCTTCATATTTTGCTCCATAAGTCATGCTTATGGAGCATCTTGAGTTATGTTGTCCTAAGCCAGGATAAGAGGTTCCTTTGAAAAAGTAATAAACTATTGTCATTTGCTTCCATTTCAACCCATTGTCATCTGCAACAGAAAATTACTATAACCCAGCATCACTATTCATACATAACCGTTTCAGTTCCATTGAACTGCAGTCACTACCCATTTTTCTTACAATCTGATTCATGTTCGATAAAGATAATTTTTATGCCATCTGATTAAAATCTTTGCTTGCAGCGAAAAATAGATGAGCCTGATCTTGATGAAATGTGCATAATGAGGGAATGTACTGCTGAATCAGTGAGTCCTGTTTTTCTTACATCAGTTTCATTTTTTCATGTGATAATTTTAGAATACAAATTGAATTCTGGGGTTTTTCCCTTAGGAGGGGGAAGTATATAGAGTTGAAAAGATTCTGGCCAAGCGTTTCCGTCATGGTCGATTTGAATATTTGATCAAGTGGAAAGGGTATCCAAGGTAAGTGATAAAGCTATTCCTGCATCATTCTAGGGATTGATGTTATAAAATGTAATTCTTGATACCAAACATTTGTTCTTAAATATCTCAATACTTTATAATTAAAATGTTAATATTAATGCACTAGTCATTTTAATGTAGTTTTGTTTTTAACATTTCAAGCAGAGATAAGGGTTTCCATCACAAAATATTACTTTTTAGTGTAATTTCTAGCATTATTCCTTCCAAATCATTTTGTGGGCCATGGTAGCCTGAATGGAAGGGTAACGGACTAGCAACAGGTGGGTTGTGAGTTTGAATCCAACCAAAGACCAACATGTACAAAGGGGCCTGGTGCATTTTAAATCTGTCGTAGCCTCAAATGTCCTCACATTGGTGTGGTGAGGAAGTTTGGAGAGTGGAGTGCCAGCTTAGGTGTGACCTCGTCATTTGACTGGTTCGAAATTACATGACGTTGTTCTCGGATCTTTTCCTTCAGGTTTGGGGCCGCGGTGGCCCGGTTGGAAGAGTAACGGACTAGCAACCGAAGGGTTGCGAGTTCGAATCCAGCCAAACACCGTCGGGTACAAAGGGGGCTGGTGCACGTTAAATCTGTCATGGCCTCAAATGTCCTCACGTTGGCGTGGTGTGGAAGTTTGGAGAGTGGGGTGCCAGCTCAGGTGTTGCCTCGTCATCTGACCGTGGTTCAAAATTACGTGGTGTTGTCCTCGGATCTTTCCCTTTGGGATTGATCCCGGACTGTCACCAATAGCCCATTGTGTTGCTCCAGTGTGACGTTAATTGAAATACCCCCCCCCCCTTCAGGTTTGATTCCAGATTGTCACTAATAGCCCTTTGAGTTTCTCCAGTGTGACGTTAATTAAATACCTACCAAATCGTTTTGCATTGTCCTCGTAACGTTGAATGAATGACAATAAAATGCATTCTTAAATTGGGTAAAGTGTTTTGAATTAATTTTGATTAATTCCAATGGAAAGGTTGAGGATGTATGCTTGAAATGATTCTCTCGAAAAAGGGAATTTCTAATGTTGGAATCAGTACTGTTTTCAACATGAGTTGCTTTCATTACATTGCAAATTAATGCACTTCACTTATTTATTGGAAGTAGAGCAACTAAGCTTGAATAGACTAATGTTTGCCAATTTGAAATGGTCATCTAGTATCATGGCTGTAATAAACGTTTTAAGTGAAGCAGGTTATTCTTTTGGTTTTCACTTCGTGAAAACATTGTATTCCAGATGTCTTATGGAATGACAGGAACGCATTTAAATTCTTACTGTAGACATAGTCGGCCATCTTATGACTGGCTTTTTCGGTATTTGTAGCTTAAGACTATTTTAATTTACATTTTAGTACACTCAAAACTTTTAAACAAAGGTGACAAAATGTATTTTATTAGAATTTGAAATTGCATTTTATCTCCTGATTTTGATGTTTGCCATTTTTTAATTTTGAATAAGTTTTATAAATCTATATAAACCATAGTTTGCATCTCTGTTCTCTACAAATCTACTCCGATTGACCAATCCACACCAAATTTTTTACACTTATTCCCTAGAACCCTGCAGGTAATATAGGCTTCATATTAATTCCTGGTCTTTTTATCATAAATGGGCAGATGAGGCTAAAAAGCATTTGGAAGTCTACATAGGAATAATATTGAGTATTATGATTGCGGTGCACACTCAGATTTTACCAATATTGCTGGACAAATAATTTTTCCAAAAACTAAAGTCTTATACTTATGTTTGGACTTATTTTTTATTTATTTCCAAAATATAAATTTATAAGTGTTTTGAGTAATGATATGAAATAATTAGAAACGTAATTGTGTATAACTTATATTTTGTTAGGAAACGAGTCACTGGATGGGTTTCTTCATTTGTTTTAACTGTTATTAGTAAACTGACTAGAAAAGTTAAAATAGATGTGGAGTATCAAGATCAAATAAATATGGCTTTCATTGCGCGAGTGGTTATATTAAGATGAATTTTCATTCAAGTGGAATTATTTCCTAAAATCTCAACTGTTGCCACCCATGTCGCACTTTATAATAAAGTTTAAATATTACTGGTTAAGATGTTCAATCATTTTGAAGTCAAATCAAATTAATTTTGCTATTAATCTTGATGAACATGCGTTTGAGAAAATAGACCATTTGTTTGATCCAACTTTTTCTTCATTTTATCAAATTAAATAACAGTAGTTTATCATTTCCCTCCACTTTTAGTCTTTTGTTCCAATGCATTTCAGGCCCATTTTTTAAGGGTAAAGGAACGTTTCTTAAAAATGTATAGGAACCTTTACTAAGTATTTTATAATAAAATAACTTGTAGTGTTAAAAGTATATGTGTGTTTTGCTTGAAACGAATACTTTTATCACTATCCGAAGACTCGCTTCTTATCAAAGCTGCCTATTCACTCCACTTCTGGTCATTCACTGATCTAGCAGCTCTGACTCCTAACTTGCAGGTGAACAACCTGCTATTGTTCCATTAACCTAGCATAAAACTATCTTAATAGCAGACATTAAAATATTTTAGATTTATTAGCTAACTAATTTTTATTTGACTGAAAGGAAAGCAGTTGCTTCATACTGATTTTCTCTTAGCTCTCAGAACACATGGGAACCTAAAGAAAACATTTTGAGTCCAGGTCTGCTGGAGGAGTTCGAGAAGAGGCACCGTCTCCTGACGAAAAGATCTCCGGTCGTCTCTATGCCCAGGAAAAGGAAGAAGTTCTATTATACGGTAAAGTTCTCAAACTTAGATTGCTGATATGATTTACTGAATCTCGTGTAACGTAAATATACAAAGACTAATTCTTGAATGAATACTTTTTCATCTGTCTCGACATCTTGAGACACATTTAACTATGTTTAAATGGTAGTTTTAAAATTTAATCATTACCGGAATTCTATATATGCAATCATCTCCTCACTGATACGAACAACCAAAGATTGGTATCTGTTTTATTTTAAAATTCTTTCGAAATGTACGTTTTATAATATTTTTGGATTTTGAAATTATTCCTTTAACTTTATCAAAAATACTGAAGGGTTTCTTTCATGACTCTTCAAAACAAAGTTTTTGTTTTAATGTCTGTGAAGACTCCTATAATTTTACACAAATTCTGTAAAGGAAATTGTCAGTAAATGTATTCAAATGCTTGGAAATAGTAAGACCTTATCAAATACAAGCGTTTTTGCTAGTATTGCAAACTGAGTTTTTTCATGTTTCCTTAAGTTATAAGATGTTTTCGAGATTGACTTAGAAGATTATGTAATGGTGCAAGAGACAAAATATGAATGCTTCAATTCTCTGCTTTTTTTATTAGAGTTTAACAGACTGATTTGGAATGTGAGAAATTGTTTAGTTTCAAAGTAGTTATTGGATTTAATTATTAAAATGTCGGGGTGATGAGTTTAATGTGATTACATTTTGCATTTGATGTTCAAAATATTTCATTTTCATGAAAAGTAATTTAAATTAAACAAAATTGCATCGATTCTGTTCTAAATTGACCAAATAAAGTATCAAAAACTCATTTAAAGGTGTTCCAAATTTTCTATATTACTGCTCCATGACACATCTGGTTGCTCTATGTTCTCAATATAACAGCTCTGAACAATGCTCTAAAGAATACGTTAATCGCCCTTGAGTTTGTATTAAACAATAAACAAAAGTGTACCTTTAAATTTAGTAGAAATAAAAACTATAATGATTTATGAATGCAATATATTCATCAGTGAAATGGTTTATTTTGGCTTGTGTATTTTGCTATAGTAAATAAATTCTATAAATCAATCTATTTCATTATGAATACTACTGTTTGTCATCATTGGTGTATGCAATTGCTGGAAATGCTCTTGCTAATATTACTTTTGGAAATTCATATTTCATTTTAAGAAAATATTTATTTTTTAGCATCAAAATTTAAAATTTCTTAATGAGTTCTTTGATGTTTGTGTTAGCACATTTTATGTTTCACCAATTAATTTTATATCAGCAACTAAAATAAGGTTTAAGGTGAGATTATTTTTGCTATTTCACAAGTGCTTTGACTGGTAGCCCTGTGTTTCAGGCATATGCTAATACACACTAACAATTCTAGACTTGTGGTAGGTAATCTTATTATAATATTTATTTTTATAGAATTTAGGGAGAATCTTTCATCTTCCGTATTTGTAAATAGCAACAGAAACTTGAACTTCTTTGTTGCCCTTTTCCGCCATTAGTCATTTTCCTGCATATCCCTATGCCTATTGTGTTATGAATCTAAGTGATGAGTAAGGACTGGACTTTCAAGATCTAAAGCTGATTGAAAAAAGCAAGCATTTATGACCTTAAAACAGTCGATATGACCTAAAAATAATCCTTTCATGTCCTCTCTTCTGTTTTACCCTTGCCTACCCTTTTGCTTTTTTTCGTCCCACATTCTTGTCTTGGGTTTGGCATAGACTTTGCCAAATATGGTCCTTGTGTCATAAAACTCAAAACCAACCCCTTTTAACATTATTTCTTAATTAATCAGCATTAGAATGTTATGCAGCTCGTGTTTTGTTTCAAATGCGGTTAAGAGAAAATTATGTAAAATAAATACTTGTATTTTCCACGATTTCATTAACCTTATCCATCATGTATTTAGAATTTTTGTAAATATGATTGATTGAAAGGTTAAAAGTAACTGTCTTTGTAAAGAAATCAAAGAAAATTCAGAATTTTGTATGAAAGAACTTTAAAAAAACCAATAAAGAGCACCTAGTTTAAATCAATACCAAAATACTCATCTAAATTTTTGTAGTGTAATATTTGTAAAAACACATAAAAATAGCTCCAGCATATATGATCCAGAGACATGCATGCTAAATATTTGAATGACTGAGTTGAGATTTGTTTTATCCTGTAGGAATCCAGTGACGATTCTAGTCCTGATGAAAGAGTGGGATCTCGAGTATTTTCTCCTGCCACAGCACTGGATGCACAGAGAGGACGCTCCAGCAAGAAGGCTGCCATGAACTTCATCAAGACCGTTTGCTTGAAGGGCAGGCGACCAAGTCCAGAAGTCATGCATGTTCCCGTCGTGATCTCCGACTCAGACTCTCGGTCAAGGTCGCCCTCGCCAGAGCTCTCCAAGAAGTTAATTCTTGAGGTGCCTGACCCCAAAGATTCTGGGAAGTACATCCGGGTGAAGGGAGAGGCTAAGATCATGAAGTTCCTGAAGGACTGCGACCTCAACCCTGTTGTGAATCTGGGTGAGCGTGTCCCCGACAACGAGGAAGAGATTCAGGCATTCGTCTTTGATGATATCATCAAGAGGAGGCTCTTCAAACTCAAGGAGAAAGAGCGAGACAAGAGAGTCCTTGGAAGATCTGGAGAGGGGAAGGTCAAACCAGCTGGCCTCCTAAAGGCCAGAGGTAGCGAGGTCGATAGATTTTCGCCGAGGGTGGCAACCCCAGTCAAGAGTAGCTCCAAGAGTGTTTTCAAGATGGATGACATGGAAAAGAAGCGGTTCACTTACCAGAAGAAAATTGATAGCCTAATCGAGAAGACTGTCAATGACTACGGCAGTTCCTACAATGACTTGGACGATGCTCTGAGTGACGGAGAGTCGAAGACACTGGCTGAACTGAGGGAGAGTTGCTTACGACAAAACATGAGGAAGACAGAGGTTGAGAAAAAGATCCTGAAGCCCAAGATTACTGAGTCTGTACCTAAGGCAGGCGCAAGAAAGAACTTTCCTCGTCCCTTGAAGCCCAAACTCTCCCCCCTTGGTAGTCAAGCTACTGTCTTGAACCAAATCTCCGGTCTTCCGTCTACCTCTCCTCTAAAGCCTGCTGCCAAGGATGCTGCTGCTTCGACTAATGAGAGAGTGTTTGTGGTGATGCCTGACGGCAGCATGGTGGAAGTGAGCACCAAGGCAGATGGGAAATCTCCTATGGAAACGACCCATAAGAAAATTGCACCTAAAGAGAAACCCAAGTCAAACACTCCTAAGCCTCTGGTAAGTTGTTCTTTTGGGTATACAAAATTAACTTTCATTTTTTAAGGTGTAAAAATATCAATGCTTTTTATTGTATCTTTTTTAAGAATGCAAAACTGGTGAAAGAAATGTCAATCATCAATGTTAATGATTGCATCCGAAATATAATACAACCATTTTTCGTTTCTCTTAAATTTAATTTTACAATGGTTACTTAACTTCCATTGTATAAAATTGATTTTTTATCTAAAAATTTAATTAATTTTAATGGCTTTTGAAATATTGCACCACCATCTAAAAGACAATGGGACTGCAGTAGCCCAGTACGTAGAGTTGTGGATTGGCAACCAGGGGGTTGCAAATTCGAGCTCGATCCAACCAAGAACCATCGAGTATGTGTGGGCACATTAAATCTGTTGCCTTAAATGTCCTCATGCTGGTATGGTGTGGAAGTTCAGGTGTTGACCTTGCCATCTGACCGTGATTCAAAATAATGAGGTATCCTTGGATCTTAACATTTGGGATTGATCCTGGACTGTCACCAATAGCTTGTTGTGCTCTCCAGTGCAAATTAAATTCCTCTAATTTACTAAAAGACAGCACTACATTCTGTTCTGTAATCTTTGTACCATATTTTTAAAGTCATTTTTGGATGAGAACTATTAATTTTAGTTCACATTGACCTTCAAACATTTTTATTGATAATCGGAAAAATACTAAAAGAAAACCCTTATGAAAGTAAAAGTGTGGAAGAAAATATATATATTAAGGGAAATTTGAGATGTAAGTACAGTTTATACAGAAGTATTCAAATTTGTAATGTGGCTGGACTAGTTTTGCATTACTGATTTATATTATTATATTTATACTGATATATATTATTTTCATATTTGATCAAAATCCGATTTTATATGCCTCACCATTTGTGTCATTCTGATTTTACCTCTCCCTAGAGGTTATAAAATTTAATTGGGAAAACAACAGCAAATTGGAAGCACAACTAATCGACCACCAATTAATAGAATGGTTACTTTTGCAATCCTGTTAAACACAAGTAGCAATCATTTGCCGATTTAAATTTACAGAATTTCAATTTACATAGAATGCTGACTTTTTTTAAATCTTGATTATGTTACCTCAAATCCTATTTAAGCTTTGGAGCAGTGACTTATTTGGGATTTTACAACTTTTTAAAGCCTCAAAATTATAAACTCCTTATATCAAATTTTACTTTAAATCAAGGGAAGGGTTTTACAGTATAATAGAATGATCTTTTCTGTCATGTTCAGGCAACTGTTCCAAAGAAACCTCTGAGTCAAGTGTCGTTGGAAGACTGCACTGGCGACATCGAGGATGATGGCAAGACGCTGAAGCTACCAAACACCATTCAGCTGGTGCAGAGCGAACTCCCCCTCTCTGAGGCCGAGAACAACAGCAAGTTGATCGGCATGTTTCTGTTTCGGCAGGTCATCTCACCCAACGACCCCTCGCAGAAGTGCCTCCTGTGCCCCACCAAGAACACTTTCCGTGAGCTGCTTGAACTGGAGAAGCACTACAGTTCCGTGCACGAGCTAGCCTCCCAGACCTTCAAAGCAGAGTTCAGCGAGAACATCGTGTTCGTATGCGTGCCGCCTGACGTCACAGAGCAAACAACACTCAACTCCATCTGCCGCTTCTGCGACATCACCCTCAAAAACCTGTCGGAGGTGCGCTCTCACTATCCCAAATCCCACAGCAAGGTGGTGCGATTGGTGCAGGAGCAGCACGTCACGGAGCTCAGCTCCTCCCTCTTTTGCAGCATCTGCTCTGAGATGTCAAAGAACTTCACAGAGCACCACGCACACATGAAGAATGTGCACCGCATGCAGACGTATGTCTGCAAGTTCTGCACTTTCATCACATCCCGTGCAAACCGCCTCAAGAGCCATGTGAAGTCGAAGCACCCGCAGGGGAGTCCCTCGCAGCTGATGACTGGCACCAGCATTACTGCCAAGGGCTCCAAGATCAAGCTCAAGTGCCCCGTCTGCCAGCTCTTCATCAACGGGAAGGTGAATTTGGATCAGCACATTTTGCTTGCCCATTCTGTGCAAACAGGTGAGTGGATAGTTAAAGACAGGATTTTATGTCTTTGTAAATCAAGTGACATATTTTGAATAATATTGAAATGAAATTACCAGCGAAAGGATGCATATCAATTTATTCAAATAGGTGAACCAATACAAAAAAATATCCTGTAATTTGCTTGTCTAGCATCTAACAAGTTGAACCTTTAAAGGCAGCAAAATAGTTTATCAGGTTTAAATTTTTAATCTGATTTTTTTTCTTAAAATTTTTTTTAAAATGAAAGTCGTGATTTTCTCATACCCTGTTGGGTGAGGAACAGTTAGTATAAAACTATGTAAAATCAAGGATTGTGGAAATGAATCATTATTTAAATAATAAATTACTGGACTTGCAATCCGACCAATCCATCTATTTAAAAAAAGTCAGTCGCCACTCACTTTTATGCTGGAACACATAGCGACACTTATCAGTCTGAAATTAATCACTTTGTAAACACATCTATGATCTTGATTTCTTTGATTTATTTAAAAACTCACTGATGCAAAAGTAATTTCTAGTTCTCCTTATGCAATTGTATTTGGCTCTTATCCATACAAGTAACCCCTCTGTATTCAACTGTATCAATCTCTTCATCTCAACAAATTGTGCTCTTTCTTCCACCAGGTCCTGATGTATGGTCTTGCGCAAAGTGTCTGAAACCTTGTGGATCTGCCAAGGACTTCACTGTGCATGTGTTCTCATGCACATCTAGTCGAGGCGTGGAACGTATCCAGTACAAGCCTTCGTTCATGAAGCAGACTACGTGCGTCTACAAATGCAACCAGTGTTCTGCTACATACATCTCAGAAAAGCTCATCAAGGTAAAGTTTTACTCACTTGCTGAGACATAAGTAAAAGACCATTTGAAGTTCTTGTCAAAAATTAACTAGTAAAACAGGTTGTTACACCCTCAGGTTACATGTTCCAAGACTTACAGTGGTTTTCCTTCGCTGAGGATAACTAGGGCTAGGTTATACGTTTTGTAAAAAATATGAATATGCATAATTTTTTCTTTTAAGGGTATTATTTGTAGTTTGTTAAAAATGCATTTTTTAAGTCACTAAAATTCAAGCCCTCGTGACCCCTTATTGTTGTCAGTCTACTTTCTTGGTTGGTGGAAATTTCTGTTTATGCATATACTGTGTACAAGGTTTTGTACCAACACTTTCTTTAAAAATTGTTTGTGGAGTTTTCTATTTTGTAAATTTTTTTCAAAAATCTTGAGCTTTCAATGTATGGATACGACTTACCAAATTAATTTCATGACCTTGCACCCTTTTAGTGTTGCGTTTTCCCTTGTGTGGCTTCTTACCAGTTATGACCAGTCAATCCCTAGGCAGGTGTAGAGCAAAAACTCTTTGGGATAGTTCTAAATGCTCTGAGGATTAAAGCGTGGTATTTCATTCCAAATGTAATCAATGTTGAATTTACTTTTCCAGAAACACTTAGCTGAGACAAAACACTCTCAAGATTACGAAGTAGTTCGCAGGCAAGACGCGAATGAAGACAAAGCACACAACTGCTTCCTGTGCGAAAAGAGTTTCAACAGCAAGGAAATGTACTCGAAGCACCTATTGCACGTTCATATGGTGTGGTCAAACAAAAAGTCCCTCAAACACAATGACACAAGTTCACCAGGTGAGTTGCTTTTCGGCTTGCTGTGCTTGGAAATTATTTTTGCTCATCTAGGAAGTGTTTATAGTGTCTATGGCTTTTGATAAATTAGTTAATTAAAAGCATCATATTTACCCTCCAACTTGTACGGTTTGACCGTATAAGTTGGCTTAGTTGTACTGACATTTGGTAGGATTGTACAATTTTTTGGGAAACTTACAAATGAATCTCAAATTTATTTTTAAAGCACATCTGACAGCTATGGCACTTGACAATACAAAATCAGTGCTACAGAAAATGTAAATTCTGTGGAAAATAAATTTTCCCTTTCAAAATAATTTTTTTCTCCTAGCTGTTTTTCATAATTATAGGATCGCCTTGCATCTAACAGGTGGCGCATTTTCTGACATGTACCACAAGAAGTGTTATTGGAAAGGATGAACAAACCCATTTCCTTAGGGTTGTGTTCTGTAAATGACAATCCTTAATATAAAACAAAGTATATGTTTAATAAGCGCTAGGATCTAAGAGCGGTAAACCAAGTCTTTAACAAAATGAATCTCCTAGACAAAACAAGATAAGGGCATTGGAATATTTAAATCAATATATTGACACCCCATAGGTTCCACTCAAACTTTATTTGAATCACCAAATGCTTATCTCTTCTGAAATATTAGCTGTCATTTTAAACATGTTTAATATAGTAAAATACAAAATAATTGGTATTGGTAATATCTATTTATGAATGCTTTAAATTTTATGTTATTCATTTCACGGATCCCCGCATGTCATGATCCTGTAAAAATTGGCGGCCTCTGTAGCCCGGTCGGAAGAGTAACAGACTAGCAACCATAGGGTTACAAGTTCAAATCTAACCAAAGACTATCATATACAAAGGCGGCTGGTGCATGTTAAATCTGTCGTGGCCTCCAATATCCTCACATTGCCGTGGTGTGGAAGTTTGGAGAGTGGGGAGCCAGCTCAGGTGTGCCCTCATCATCTGACCATGGTTTAAAATTACCAGGCATGATTATGCAAGTTCTACTTGAGCGATGTGTTCACATGGTGTGATTTGAGGTCTCACAAAGGAATGCAATACTAACGTAAAATAATGAATTATATTGTCAAGCACTACGCGAGTCGACTCTACACTGTTTGATGTGAAACTGGGAGCCCAACTAAATTTCTACCAGTTCTCCTGCAGACCAGTGGGTGATGCAGATCCCCAGTGAATCTCAATATGCCTGCCTCTTTTCATCTCCAAACTCTGGAGTACTCATCGTTCATGAATCTTACACATGAATTATTGGCAGTAATGAAAGCTCGATTTTGTTTCAATATAAATTAGTGCTGCAGTTTACCAGTCGTTGACATCTGCCACACTGCTACTTGCATCAAGGCTTTGCAGTTATTAGTTGAAAATATCATGAACACCATAGCTAGAGCTATGGAAATTTACTTCTAAAACTTCTGATTTTGGATGACAGAAAGCTGTTTCTCACTATAATCTAGTTTTTATTGAATTCCCCCATCTTATTTTTTTTTTAATTGGAAGATCCAGAGAAGTGAAGATGGTGTCTGTTTTAACCATTTTGAAACAGTGAAAGACTAAACAAATGGAAGTTTATTATTCTTGCTTGGTTTTAATCTTTCATTTCAACCAAGGTAGGTTGATTTAATCCAAGTGATTTTGATTTTTAAAATCATGATTCAAATCGCTTTTAAAAAAATTCCTTAAAGTTTAATGAAAATGAGATAACCTGGGACAGAATGCGTGATTCAAAGAAGTTTAATTTGCTTCTGCTCACAGTGTAACACTCCAAAAATGATCCTTTTTTAACTGGTTTCTCTATTTATAATATCTCTAGATGTAAAGGGGAAAGAGCAGTAACTAGCAGTACCCGCACGGCGTTGCCTGTTACATCATTCTTGTCATGTCCTCACTGATTCTGAAAACATTAAAAAGAAAAAACAATTATTTTAAGAATGAGTCCCACCACCTGATATGACATGGGCATGTCGCCTCATTCCTTCCACCTCACTGATTCTTGCTTAGAGAGCTTCATGTTGGCCTACTTCATGCGAAGTACACGAAACAGGATTAGCAGAAATAAATGTGCAGCAGATATACGCTTCATATCAAATAGCAGCAGATGAAACCAAATAATAGAACGAAGACTTCGTAAAAAATAAGACTGAAGTATTTGAGTTTAAAGGTTTATTTGAAATAAATAAAATTACGTTAACTGAAACGTTCCATCCTGGAACTACAAACTGCACAAAAAGCAGTAGCTGACACAGGCAGCATATAAAACGTGATCACAAAAGCATAAGGATTATTTCAGTTTTTGCCACCTTTATATTAGACGTCATTTGTTCTGTGGCCACAGACTTTGCATAATTACGATGTGACGTCATCAAATATCTAGATTTACATGATCGGCACTTATTTCAACCAATCAGTATAGACACGTGCCGATGACGAAAGTTGAAGTCAGCATGCATGAGATTTGCATATCGATTACGTCATCGCTTAAAACACGAGATTCAATAATAAACATCCGGATATATTGTAATGCAGGAAATTATCCCAGTTTATTGTTATTGAATTCTAACACTTCATGATACACTATGTTCAATGTTCTTCCATTTAGAGTTAGGATGTAAAGATTCTCGGCTTTTCCAACTCTTGAACAACCCACATACAGTTGACCGTGGGAGAAACACTGTTTAATGAGATCGAATCCTACAACTTTCAGCAATTGTCCTTATACCTTGTTGATGCTCATGGCGAAACTTAAACTAACAGGGAACTAAAGTCGTTTAAATTGGAATGGGAGATCCAAAGGGATGATTGGGATCCTAGGAATGAATATGTCTTTGCCTGCAGCATGTCCAGTCATAATGGTGGCTTCAATAATATTCTGCATAAGTTTCTTGATAGAGAGTCTTGTTCCATTGCAGAGTGAAGGTGGATGCAGATTTGTGAGAAGCATAATTGGTGCCCCAATCTTCAGCTCTAATATGTACAAGGGTACTCCAGATGGCTCCACAAAAATTCTTGTGTAGTTCACAGCCTCATCTGTGTCATATGTAGTGTCGATAGATTTGTAAATTTGAACACTGCCAGGCAATTTTTGACTCATTCTCTATATATATGTTGCGAGTACATTAGAGTCATAGTTTCTTTCCGTAAGTTCACTCGGTAGGACTGTATCTCTGTCCAGTTTGGATTGCATGTAAAGGTAATGAAGAGGTCCGGTCTACCATAGTTTCTCACATAGGTCATGGCATCTGGAGTACGCTCTTGCATGTACCTGGGACCCCCCAGTGAAGCTGGAAGGCTAGATGATCAACTGGCCAATGTCTGCAACATTTCCATCATTCATGACCGCATCCATCAAATGTGCATACTGTTCCACTCTCAACGTCCTCTGATTTAGTCGTATGTACAGCAGCCTTTCCGATTCAATCTTGGCATATATGTCAAAGATAAATTGATAGAACAGGTTTTTGCTTCTCAGTAAAATGTTGAAATTTGAAGAACGTATCATCATCCTGTGAGTGTAGAATTGCATAGCAGAAATCTTCTTAGTTAGCGGCATTCCTGTAGTTGGGTTTGTTTGTCTCAGTTCAAAATTATATCCATCCTCCCCTGCTAAAACATGTGTACTGTAGCGCATCATAGGACCTGTGCGTATCGGGAATTCTCTTGATGGTTCCACTTCTAAAACTATGTCTCTTGCTCCATGTTGTTCTCCCACCATGATTAAAGCCACTTCTGTTGGTGCATTGAACCACCTCTCATGTTCACCATGTGGGGTTTTGTTTCCTAAGATTACCACTTTGAATTCAGGGCTGATCTTATCCATGGCCGATTTAAAGCTGTGGGTGTAAGAGTTATGATAATCCAGCATATATTGTAACTGAAGTACTATGTCTTGTCTCGTCTGCGAAACGTGTTTGCAACATTGCTCTGCTTGTTGTGTACCATCTCCAACAAGATTTATTTGCAGAAATTTAGGTTCTTCGTGTAGAGGGTGTAGACTCCCGATGCGGTGATGAACTTGACCCTGAACCTTAAATGTCGCCATGTATCCGGGCTCTAATTTCTTTTGTTGTGCTGAAAGTGATCATCTGGAAACAGGAATTGTACCTTCTAATATTTGCCAGGAAATGTTTGGCTTCTGCTGAATCTCCAATCAGTAAAGTACATAGGGCTAGGCTGGATCCACTAACCATGGCAGTTGAACCTTCCTCCATTGCAGCTTATACCTGGAACTTCACCTTTCCACTTCTTTTCTTCACAGTGTTGACATGTTACAGGCATTGATCCAATGACGCACGAAGGATCAGATATATAATCTGCTGATGGATCGTAATTAAAAGCTGCATTCCCTAAATTTCTACAGATGCGCATTCAAGCAGCACTTCTGGTTCTAACTTGCTATAGTCTTGTTTCTCTTTCTGGGGTGGATTCAGCTTCTCTTCTTTGTTCTCTTGCTGTCTTGTTTCTCTTTCTAGGGTGGATTCAGCTTCTCTTTGATTTCTTTCTCTGTTATCGCTCTATTTTGTTTGAAGACGTTTCTTTGTTCTGGGAGGCTGGGGCATCTTTAAATTTAATGCTAAACCAAAATAATATAGTTATTTGCCTGAAATACAAATGAGTTTAAAATTACAGAAATTAAACAAATTCGAAGGTAAGTTATGAAATAACCACTACTGAAATAAAAATGTGATTGAATCTTTAAATATAACACAATACTTTTAAAAAGTCTTGTTATGTCACCTTACTGATTCTGACAAACAACCTAAATGAATCACAATGTCAGCGAAGTCGAAACCAAATTAAACAGCGATAAAGACTTACTTAATTTCATGTAATTTATTAACACAAACATTATACTATTTGCAAAAAATACCCAAACAAAATTTAATGTAATTAGGGTTAATAGTTTGTACTCACAATTGATTGTCCACCTCTTTGCCTGAAATAAAAATGAGATTAAACAAATTCAAAATTAAGTTATGAAATAACCACTACTGAAATAAAAATCGTGATTCCAGAGCGCTTTGAATACGTTCGATGGTGAACAGTTTCAAAACAGAGTCTTGGCTTATTGCGAAGAGCAGAAGCTGTGAGATCCGTTTCACACTGTTGCCATTCTTAGGAAGCCAAATAATACAAAAATATGCCAATAAATTAATTATAAAGTTTTCTAGAATACATTTTAAAATTCGGGCTTCGAGGGACATTCAGTCACCTTTACCTGTGTGCCGAATTTCATGGCTGGAAGTGCTATAGATTCATTTAGATGCCTCATGCACACAAACACTTCCTTTTATAATGTAGAGTTAGTGTTAAGTGGGATACAGGGGAAAACTTGGAGAAAATATTGTGGGTCCTAAGTGAAACACCACTTGTTTCATGTTTCAGAACTGTTTTGTTTACATATATCATTACTTATATTGGTATATTTGTAATATTATGTATTCCTTATGTTGGAGTTGCAAACCCTAACTATCAAAATATTATTAGAGTTCGGGTTCCTTCAATTTTGCACCCCTTCTGTTAAAGCAACCTAATTAGGGAGACCGAATCCCCTGCATATTTCCTTATTTGTAATTTTTTAGAGGTCCTGGGCCCAACCATAAAATTTTAAAGGGGTCAGATACCTAGGGCATGCTTCGTATAGATGCTTTTATAAACAATTTGTTTAGTTCAACCACTCAGGAATTCGATCACGGAATTTGTCAATGGAATTATTATAGTAAATAGATAGATTTGCTATCTCTTGGCATCTTTTTTGCAAAAGAATATTTTACAATATTTGTCAATGTATCAACACATAAAATTTCGACTTGTGTTTTATCACTTTTATATAAAAATTTTATGAATTTTTGAATGACTTTCTGTATTATTTTGGATAACTTTCTTTTCTGAAGTTGAAACAGGCAAGTTCTTGCTGTTTTCATGCCATTAAAGGTATTTGTAGCTTACAGTGTTTACAGAATAGAAATGATGCAGATGTTTCTGTTCGAAAACCCTATCTCCTGAAAAAATTTTCACAGTAATGGAAGAAATTAAATATATATATGAGTTATCCTGATAATCTTTTAAAGCAGAATTAATGCAGCCAAGACGGCAGCAAAGCTAAAATGTAATGCATTATTAAAATCACTGTCCTTAGTATTGATTAAAATATCATAATTATAAAAACCTGTTTGCAATATCATTGAAAGCGTGATATTCTAGTTCCTTGTTAAGGTTGGTAATATTTGCAGGTGATATCATCTCTAGCAGCCTTGTCATCGAAAGCATCCCCACCAAGGAGGAGCTGGATGCCATTGACTTCCCAAGCAAGATCGGTCACTACTGCCATGTGTGCGATTCTGTCATCAGCAGCTACCAGCTCTTCTACTTGCACATGCAGGACCTCCATGCAGCTGAGAAGTGCTTCACCTGCGTTCTCACCTCCTGTGGCAAGACCTATACCAGCCCTCTGGAGTTCCAGCAGCATGCCAAGCTGCACCCCCAGGACACTCTGCACACCTGCAGCATCTGTGACTCCACCTTCCTCAACGAGGAGGAGCTCAAGGAGCACAACCTCTCCGTGGAACATGGCAGCCGCTACATGAAAATGCATGTGAGTCTTGTTTCTTTACACAGCCTATTTTTGCATGGTTAAAATTAATAAACTGCAATTTATTTGTGTATGGACGAAACTTGGTGCATCTTTTTATATGCAAGTCTGATTCTTGCGCTAAAGGTCTTGTAAATATTCCTTGTTAAGTTATGCTTTCCTTTTGAGGAGCATACTCTGGTAGGATTTCTTTTTATACTTGTAGGATACTATTTTAAGGTTCTTTAGTTTTCCTGATGAAAAGTTAATCTTTACATGGAGCTCTTAGAAACATCTGATGTGCCACGTTCTATTCAACATTTATTTAGCCCATAGTAGCCTGGATTTTTTTCGGGGGGCTGCGGTAGCCCAGCTGGAAAAGCAACGGATTAGGAACCGGAGGGTTGCGAGTTTGAAACTGGGTCCAGCCAAAGACCGTCATGTATGTGGGGGGTGCATGTTAAATCTGCCATGGCCTAAAATGTTCTCACATTGGTATGGAAGTTTGAAAAGTGGTGTTCCAGCTCAGGTATAGACCTTGTCATCCGACCTTGATTCAAAATTACAAGGCGTTGTCAATGGATCTTTCTCTTTTGGACTGATCCCGTACTGTCGTCAATAGCTCGTTGTTTTATTCCAGTGCGACGTTAATCAGCTACCTACCTGAGTTTTTGGCTCAGCACTCCCTTTTCAAAAATTTTCTTTGGTGAACCTCTTCTAGAAAACACAACTAATAATTAATTACAAATGTAACTGTGTCTATAATTAGTGAAATTACAGTTTCAAAAACGGGTTTGGAACTAAAATTACAAGGTTATTTATTAAAACAAAATAAAAGAAATAATAAACTGCCCATAAACACTCAAGATTGCTCACTATTATTAGTAATTAATATTAATCAAATCAGTAAAATTTAAAATAATTGCTGAGAAGGATGAACCTGGTGTTCTAACAATTTGCTTATATTAGGCTCTGTTTTGTCAGCAGTTTCCTTAAATCTCCATGGTGAACTTAACAGGATGATAGAAATGGGGTCTAAAAATGAATAAAATTCTTTGTCATTTTAGAATATTAAAATAAACAATCCAATTCAATCAAATGCCATAATGAAAACCTAATCTTAATAATTGCATAAGTTGATGCTCGTGTAAACATAAGTTAGCTGAGTTACCAGTCCAAGTTGCTCAAGAAGCGTTGTGTTTTCTGTCTTGTGTTTGGTGCAGATTGGCCAAATATGACCCTTGTGAAAACAACTTAAAAATTTTTAAATGCATTTAAAAGGATGCATTGCGTAAATTTTATTTAACAGTTCTTTAATTCAAAATTCTCCTTATAATCAACTGATGAAAATTCCTGCTCACATCTACCTCCTACCCTTTGCTTTCTCAAAAATGATTACATTTTTTACATGCTTGCACTTTTAATGTTGTTTACATTGAACATTATGTGTCTATTGGATTACAGATTCTGGTTTGAAAACAGTTGATTGGTTTGTTCATTTTTTATCCTCCTTTTCAGGAAAAGTGTCGCCCCAGTGGCATTGAGGCCAGAAACTACCAGTGCAAGGTTTGCCAAACCTGGTTCGGCTTACGGCAGTACCTCGTCAACCACATGGAGTCGGACAACCACGACTACAAGTGTCAGAAGTGCGATCTGCAGTATCTCCAACCAGGATCTAGACGACTGCACATACAACAAGTTCATCCCGAAATAGCTACCACTTGCGAGGTACAGTATGCCCTGCCAAGTCTTATAACAAACTTCTTTTTAATGAATATTTTCTCTGAATTTTGAAGTATCATATATTGATTCATCATTTAGTAAAGCTAATTTCTATTTAAGGAATTATTTGTTCCCAACCATTTAACCCATAACACCATTTAACCCAATTAAATACAGAAAATCTTTCATTTTTATTGGCGGAACTACTTACCTACTTTCAGATCCTAATGCTAAGAGAAAACAATGTGTTTTCATCCTGGGTACAACGAATGATTGGGGAGTGTAGCTGTTTGCTGCTGTCTCTGCATAGTGTCCACCCAATCACTGCTTTAGCGCAAAGATTAGAAAACATGCACCAAATCATAAGTTCACATAAATGCGAGCCATTACAGATATCTCCACCTTTTATTATGGCAAATGGTGAAAGTATTACAGAATATCCAACTTAACAATAAGACAGAATGAAAAAATTTGAAATTTTCATATTTGTGCTTCTGATGAATTCGGCCCCTTTTTGATTCACTTTGAAAAAATATTTTAGCTGATTCATGAATATGGGTTGCTGGAACTAGCATTGGAGGAGTATTTTTGCTGCTATTTAATAATGTATGCCGGCTTTACTACTGTTTCATTCCATTTTGCTTCACTGTTGCCATTTCGAATGCATAATATGTGTAGAATGGATAGCAAATGTTATGATTGGCAATAAGTAATGGTGGTAATTTTGGAATATGGTAACCTGTTGTAGGCACTTCCAAATGTTGGTGACTAAAATTTCACACGCCAATTTGGTGATGTGCTGCTATCATGTTTTTTAGTGTTACTGATTTCATTACTGTTGCTTTAAAACTCGAAAGGCTGTTCTGACTATTGTTTTTACAAGTAATATGTTGAACTTTTTATTTTGTTTTTGTCAGTTTTCCTTCATTTTATTTTTATGCTTATTTAGTGGAAAACAGTTTGTTAATTTTTTTGCTATTTCGAAGGTGAAAGAAATTAAAGATATTCCAGACTTTAGCAATAATTTTATCTTACCTAGCACTAACTGGCATGAATTTCATAGATGTCTTTAAATTTCTTTGGCTCATCAAAACATTTTGACTGTCAAATTTGACAATTTTTAGTTTTTTGCTACAAATTTTTGGATTAAATGTGATGTTTAAACTTTTTGTCCCAAAACGAAATTTTTTCAGATCACAAAAATGTAAGATAAATTTGTTTACTTTAAATAGTTTTTGATAAGCATATTT
Source organism: Meta bourneti (assembly GCA_933210815.1). NCBI lineage: Eukaryota > Metazoa > Arthropoda > Arachnida > Araneae > Tetragnathidae > Meta > Meta bourneti. The sequence goes on along the minus strand of OW119927.1, from coordinate 4,861,784 downwards.
TCAAACATGTAACATTAAGCGATTTCATACTTGCTCTTCAAAGTTCCAAGTCCTTAAAATGTCTGAAACTTCCAAAATACTTCATTTTGAACCAAAATATTTTGGATATCGGAATTTATGCATCCTCTACCAAATTTTGTGAAAGTCTATCACCCAACAGCCACAGGTGTTTCTTATTTTTGCTCATTTCACATGGAATGGACCCACCCGAGAAAGAATGTGTGGAATAAAAATTCTTATAACCCGTGTGAGATGAACAGACAAGTTGCATCCCTTAGGAAAAATCTGCTAAGGGTGGAGAATATTTCTTAGCACTGTTGACAACCCTGAAGATGTTGAAAATGTTTATCAGTACAACAAAAATAGAAATCTAGTTAGAATAAACTTAAGATTTAAGACTAGTTAGAATAAAATTAAGATAATCGCAAGAAATTTTTGTATCGTCATTTCCTTTAAAGAATTGTTTCCTAAGAAATTAGGTGAATTTTTCAAAACCAACTCACAACACTCTGTTATATGGTGAGTGGCCTATATTAAAATTAATTATAATTTGTGAGATTGTAATATCTTCCTCTGTTTAGTTCTGCAGCGTCAAGATGCAGAGCACTCAAGCAGTATGGGGCCATCTGAAGACACACGGCATCGTTCACGAGTGCCCCAGCTGCCACAGGCGCTTCCTCCACAAAGAACAAGTCACCACACACATGGAGACACACGAGTGAGTACTTTTTTAGGAAAATTTACCTTCACTATATTTAACCCTTGTGTAACTTTTAGGGCCAGTCATGCCAGACGGCATTACGACTTTCGTAAATTTTTAGGAAACAACCATTGGCATCCAATTTTTGCATTTTAAAACATCCAAAGACATTGTCTGACTATTTACTAGTATTTTTGTTTTTATTGCTAGATAGTGGAAGGATTAACTGTCTGGCATGAAGTCAAAACATGATTGAAAACAAATTCCTACTTTTCATTTTCCAAAAACAATTTTTATTCCAAGTTGAAATATGTATGATTAGTTATGTATTAAAACTGATTTTTTTGTAATGAGTGATAAACATGATTCCAAACGGTAATATTTAAAATTCCTGTTAAAAAATTGAAATACAATGTTTCAATTAATATTTATGTAATAGCAATTTTTGAGCTACATGCTCTGTTTTTCGTGTATGACTAGAATTAAGCAACTTGTCAGATCCAGTGTAATGAAAACTAATTATACAATTTAAATTGGTGATTAATCATAATGTAGATAACCAAATATAATTACATTTTCTTAAAAATAGGTCCAGATCTTGCAAAAAAAAATTATTGCCCGTTTCGTAGCAAGACTGGCCAAATACTAGTGTTAACCGAATAAAAAATTTTATTCAACTTCTGAAATAGAAAAGATTAGAACTACCTAAGATTCAATAATTCTCTCCCTATATCTCCAGCCATGTTCCTGTGGTTGGTGAAGAGTTTTCCTTCTCTACCTTACAGTGTTTAGGAAAACTACACATAGATCTGATTTTTCATAAGAGTAAAGTAGTAAAGGACTAATTTTATTTTTTGTGTATCATTTTTCTGTTCTACAGTTCTGACAAGATGCAAAAATAAAAATGCCCCTTTAAAAACTATTTTTAGCACAATAGTTGGGAATTTAAGAAAGAAAAAAAATAATTGATCCTTATTGCTAAGTTGTGTATTTTTATAGGCATTGACATTGAATTTTTTTACAAACGACAGTAGTGAGTTTAATAACTGCAATTTTACAAAGTTATTGCGTTGATTTGTTCTCAGAAATTGATTACATTAAGCATGGACATTGTACAAAGAAAACGTCAGTTGATGCTCTGATTTAAATTGTTACTATGGTGGGATTGAAATTATGAGACTTATTTTTAACGACTTGAGTGCAGCTAAGTGTTTTTCCTTTTTACTACAGTTTAGTATATTTCAGTTTCCCCATTCGGCAAGCAAAACATTGGATTTCTTAACGTGTGTGTTTTAGTCACTACTTTTGGCTAATAATTTAATTATTAAAGTTAATTAAAATATTTTTAAATATATCAATTGAGCAAAGAAGTAGTGACAAATATTGATCTATTTTGCAAAACTGAGGTACTCGTCTGTAATGACATTACATATATTTCTGGAAGGTCAAAATTTTTAGCTAGTAGATTGTGTTTATATTTTTTTAAGATAAAGGACTCATTGCTTTATGAGATTTGGAATAAAGAATTTGGCTAATTCTTTCCGTTTCTGAAGGATATGTATGGAATTGCTTATTTAAATGCCTTATTCTTTGATAAATTAATTATTGCCCTGAAATTGACTTATTTTGAATGTAAAAATTATAAATAGTTAAATTAAAATAAAACTTCTACTTGGGCCTTGTTTATGCTTTCTCTTTCCACCAAGAAATGATAAACTTCACAACTATTTTTATGCCAAGTAATAATTGGTAAAATCTAGATACTCATTTCCAGCTCTCCATTTGCTCTTTAATAGTTTGAAGTTACATTTCAAATATGAGTACGTTACCTGGTTCTCACATGCTTGGCAAAAGTAACTACTGTGCCGTCCAGAGTAAAATTCGTGTTTCATATTAGCACTTTCCTTCTAGAATTCGGAATGTTTGGCATCTTTTAAAATGTTAGTTGTCTACAAAATATTTGATTAAAAAATCCACATTCAAATTGTTAACCAAGAACAACATTTAAAAATGGAATGAATTATGAATGATATAAAACCTCAAATGGACTGTGAACTAATTGGTAGGCTGATTTTTTTTGTATTGGGTCGGTGCGAATGAAATGTCCGGAAAATGACCATCACACTTCGATGGCGATAACTAAAAAATACTCGAAATAATCTCCCTCTGAATTGACACACTGTTGCCATTTGTCTGACAAGGCCATGATCCCAGAATGAAAAAAGTCTTATGGCTGGGATGTGAAGTCATCAACTGCATTGTGAACCTCCGTAACTTGGATGAACCGTTTGCCAGACAGAAAGCGATCCAGGTGACAAAACAGATGAAAATCTGTAGGTGACAAGTCATGGTAATAGGGGGTGAGGCATCGCTTCATAGCCCAACTCACATTGTCAGCATTGGCCAATGTGCGACATGAGGACAGGCGTTACCTTGCAAGAGAACGCCATGCCTGTTTATCAAAGCCGGTTGTTTCACCATCAATTTCCGGTGCATCTGTCCTAATTCATCAGAATATCATCCTGAAGTGATGGTTTGGCCACGTGGCAGGAAACTGCAATGAATTATTCCAGCTGTAGACCACCATTCAAGAAGCATAACCTTCCTGGGATGTAAGGGTGGCTTGGGATGGCGTCCAGGAGGCTGTGCTTTGCTCGACCATTGTGCAGATCGTTTCCGATTGCCATAAAGGACCCATTTCTCGTCACAGGTAATGATTCGCTGCAGTAGAGGTTCTCTCATTCCTGGAAAGGAGCGATGCAGACTTCCAAACATCTCATCTTGTTGGCAATTGTCAATTCATGAGGCACCCAAGAATTCATCTTTTTGACCTTACCCAGAACAGCCAGACTGCGAACAATTGTAGCGTAGTGGACACCTATCTCGGCCGCTATCTCACGACATGTTTTCCGCAGTTCTGTTTCAACCACACTTAGCAGAACATCGTCGGAAACTGCAAACTCTACTTCGAAACTTCGCAAACCATCACCGAATTGCTCGTTCATTGGCTGTATTCTCACCAAATGCTGTGTTAATGTTTTGAGCAGCAACTGTAGCAGAATGTCTCAGTTTAAATTCATAAAGGAAGATGACTCTCAAATCTGAGTTTCCATGTAGAATTTGGAAGCACCTTACGCCCAAACAAATTAAATCTGGAACTTGTACTTCACACGCGTGATAGCTATTTATAGTAGCTCTGTGACGTAAGATGCCCAAAGCTTGTAGGTAATTACTTTTAGCTGTATGGGGGTCATTCCCAAAGCTATTTCTCATCGGACATTTTATTCGCACCGACCCAATAATTGACTCTTTGCTTTTGCTGTAGTTGCTTTTTAATGCATATCAAGACTTTGGATTATCCAAAAATGACCGCTTCATTTTGAATAAAACCGTATTTAAATGCATTTAGAGTGAAAATATATGAATTTAGATACTGTAAAATTTGAATAATTTATTCAGAGTATCCCAAATCACAAAAATGCATCAGCATTATTGAAGTTCAGATTCAAAAGAGAAAATTCCCTGGTTTTCCATCTGAAAATTTTACAAGTTAATTAAATACCTGATTAGTGCTGTAGTCCTGATAAATCTTTATAGTTAAGATTAAAAACAACCATCATTGAATATTGCATCAATACAAATTGTCATTTCAGCCCTCCTGTCCAGTGTCCATGGGAAGGTTGCACGCGGCAACTGGTCACCAAAATCAGTCTCTACTTCCACCTCAAGACTCACAGGGGAGACGAAGATCATAAATGTCCCCATTGCCAGAAAGGTAACTTGGTTTTGTGACCTCCTATAATTTACACTCAGTTGCAGCATGGGTTACTAGTCAGCACACAGATGCCGACTTTTCAACTTTCGTAACAGCATATGTTAATTATCACAGGTTTTCACCTTTTATGGTAGCAAATAATGAAGTTATTGCAGAATAGAAGTTGGTAAAACAGTGTGATCGTCTCAAGTCACCAAGTTGGTGCCACAATAGTAGTCTATTATATCAACATTACAATGTGTGTTCTTTTCTATCCATCATATTTAGCATTTAGTGGGTGTGGTGACAAAAAATGGATTTGAAAATTGACCTTGGATTTTATTAGAATTCAAGCTTAAAACAGCAAAACTTTTACAAGTGGAAATTGAGGGGGAAAATTAAAAGTGCAAGACCCAATTTTGAGAACTGATTTCATTGGTCGAATGGAAAATTCAGAGTGAAACTTGCAATTTTGACATGAAAAATGTTCTTTATGCAAATTGTTTTTGCAGAAAGTATCTTAACAAGAAGTATACCAATAAACAAAATTTTGTCTTATTTTTTACTACTGCATTTAAAATTTTACAAATTTTTCATCCGTTTTGAATAAGGTTTGTTTTTGTAGTCAAAAGGAACCAGTCTAGGCAATTTTTCAACATCACTAAAAGTATTTGTTTGCAACACTGCATCAAAGCATGTAACTATTTGCAGAAGCTCACCATAATGAAAATGTTGAAAGGGTATTGAAATAGAAATGTTGATTTTCTTATTTTTTTTTAAGAAACTTACATTAGGAAAAGTTCCTGCTCTGAGAAACTGTCATCTATTGAAGTTTTATTTGTTAGAGGTTGAATATGTGATGAAATAGTTCTCTTAGGCAGAAAGGGAATACAGCCAAGAAAGCAACAAAACTGAAAATATGTAATCCCTTAAGTATCTTATTGAATATTGGCATCTCTGAAATTGTTAAAGAAAATATCACTTTTTGCATCCTTTACACAATTAGTATTTCATTGCCCCTACTTAGTATAGTGGTCATAGCATTTGTGCCACCCAGTAGGTCCTGGGTTCGATCCTGATTTGCATGTATGTTGGTGATAGGAGTAACAGCATCTGCCCACTGGGTGCTCCTCACAATAGCTGCCATTTCGTTCCTTCTGGTGCTGAAGGCCAGAGAGGTCAGTGGTTGGCAATGAAAAAACAATTTCATTGCAATTACTGATATACCCTAGTAACCACAATTTTGCCTTATATTTATTGGTTTTGAATATTAAAATATTTTATTGAGTCATTTTGGGATTACTTTTATTTTTAAAGTTTATTGTAGATTTTATTAGGGTGGAATATTGCATCTAAAAAGATGCTGCCATTTGTAGAGGTTGAAATAAAAATATATATTTGTTAATCGAGCTTGTAATTAAATAGAAGTGATACTGATGTTTTAATAGGTACTTCACTGATGCAATAGCAGTATTAATAACTAAACCATGGTGAAAGAATGTTGGAATTTTATTTTTAAAAGTTAAATGGTAATAGTTTTTTTATTAGAGTTAATACTACAAAAATAAAATAATAAACTATTTAATTAGTTACTGTGTTTTCTTAACTGTCTTTATACTGTCAAAGTTAGAAGTGTGTGTATAATATAACATTAAGGCCCTTTTTTCTCAAGGTATATCATATTTTGAATTCAGGGACATTGTGGCTAAGTGGGTGTGGCCACACTGTACTAGCAATATGTTAGTTTTAAGAGGTGCAGGTTCGATTCCTCCCTGTGTGTATTACGAACCCGAGGTACCCAAGTGAACTGCTCTTCTCCCATGGGGTTTACTGTCTTTGGTAAACACGGGAATCGCACTCCTGGGGGACCCAAGCAATATTTTCCCTTTTCCTCCTACTGTTCTATTTCCCACCTCCTCTTGTTTTTCCCTCATATGTCTTATGAACAGCATTGAAATTATGAACAATTTTGCTTTAAAATCCAATTATATATTATCAATCATATCAAGATTTCATTTTGAGTTTTTCCAATTTAATTTGCTTTTTTTTTTAAAAAAAAAATCCCATCGCTATGAGTTATGTTTAATTTTTACTTTATAAAATGTCAGTACTTTTTCTGACCTGCATGTTTGCAGTGTGCGGCGTCCCTTATTGGGGGAAAATGGAATCCTGCCCTTTGGCCCATGCTTCAATGTAGACGGGTGACCGGAGTGAGCCCGCTCTGGTCAATTGGCTTGTTTAAGTTCTCTGGGTTTCACCGCGTCAGAGTGCTTAACCCCTCTGTCATGCACGACTTCACTGGTCTTAAGTATTTCGGGTTAGTGCTGCAGCTAAAGATGCCCTGGGTGAATCGGTGGATCCACATCCCGATACTGTAGCACTATATCATCGTGGTATCAGCAACCACTTCCCCTTGTTGGACTCCATGGTGGGTATGGGTTTACCATGAATAAATATTTAATCTAAGGATCCAAAATTTTCTTTGTGCCCTAGAGGAGGCCTAAATCCCTCTAACAATTAATTTCCCAATACCTAAATTTTTAATTATCAATAACCCTGAAGGGAAACGTACAACCTTTTCACCATATGCTGTACAAAAAAATACACTCTATGACATAAAAATCGACGCACCATGAAGGAGTTATTCGAATGAGTTGAAAATCGGTAGATGTGATGTACATGTATTGAAAACGAAATGATAACATTTTCATATGAATTGAATGATTTATTCAGGAAATACAGCTACAAGAGTAAAAAAAAAAAATCAATAATGCGTTGGCCCACCTCTGGCCCTGATGCAAGCTGTTATCCGGCTGGGCATTGACATGTAGAGTTGGCAGATGTCCTCAAAGCAGGAATGCTTGCCATACACGTTCCAATTTGCGAGTTAGATTGGCGCGATCCAGAGACGGTCATAAACGTCTGCTCATCAGAGCCCAAACGTGCTCTATTTGGGGAGAGATCTGGCAATCACGCCGGGCAGGAAAGTGTTGGAGAAGCACAAAGACAATCTGTAGAAAGGTGTGCCGTGTGCGGCTGAGCATTATCATGTTCGAATGTAAGTCCAGACGTCCGTAAAAGGAAGGGCAACACAACGGGGCGTAGAATCTCGTCGACGTACCGCCGTGCTGTAAGGGTGTCACGGATGACAACCAAAGGAGTACGGCTATCAAATGAAATGGGACCCCATACCATAACTCCTGGTTGTCGGGCTGTGTGGCGGACGACAGTCAGGTGAGTATCCCACCGCTGTCCTGGACGTCTCCAGGCACGTCTTCACTGGTCATCGGGGTTCAATTCGAAGCGGGACTCATCGCTGAAAACAATTCTGCTCCAGTCCGTGAGATTCCAGGTCCAATGCACCCAGCACCACTGCAAACGCGCCTGGTTGTGTGCAACGGTGAGGGTCAGTCGGCACAATGGCCTCCGTGACTCTTGTTCGCTGATTCGCCTATCAATGGTCATTGTACTCACTGGTGTCCCGGTTACACGTCGAATTGTTGATAAGGACACATCAGGTGCTGTGATCGCTGATCGGATGATCACTCTGTCCTCGCGTTCTGTCGACCGCTATCTTCTTGACGCTCTGTACGGCCATGGTTCACCCATTCCTGCCAACATCGTCGAATGGTAGCATCGCTCTGACCCAAATGTCCTGCGATCTGACCATCCTGCTTCTCCTTTAATCCAATTGCACGTCCTCTCTCAAATGGTGACATCTGCTCATACTGTTCGTGAACCCATCTGCGAGGCATTGGTACAGTCCACGTAAGTAGACGGAACCACATTAGCATGGAAGTTATGCTCTAGCATTGAAATGTCCTCTGTTTTATACGCGATTCGAATGCTCCGCTGCAATGCGCTGGAGCTCCACCTATTCAGTCATTGGCCACCAAAAGTTAATCATTTGCATATTCTATTGTAGGTATGTACATACGAAATTTCATCCCATTCGGATAACTCCTTCTTGGTGCGTCGATTTTTATGTTATAGAGCGTATATTCAGTCTGCTGCTGGCGAACCAAAAGCAATAAAGTAATTGCTGTCTGGTGATCTTTTCATAGAAACTATCTGCATATCAATCTGAACAACTAATGAAATTAAACCAAATTGGTGTACTAAAAGTTAATGTAACTCCACACAGAACTCTAAATTCTAGTCGTAGAGTTATATCTGAATCTGATCTTTTTAATGTATCTGAGCAGGAGTTTATCGAAGAATTGAAATCTCAGAATGTTTGTTCAGCCAAATGCATCTGCATCAGACAAGATGATAAAAGTATTAACACAAAGCATGTAATATTAACATTCAACACAGTAGACATGCCGACATTCATTAAAGCAGTATAAAATTGTAGCATTAGACCGTTCATTCCAAACCCTCAAAGATGCTTTAAGTGTCAGGTTTGGACATTCTCAGGCTTCATGCTGATCACCTGCAATTTGTGTCAGATACTCAAAACCCAATCATGGCGAAAACTACACTTCTGAACCTGTATGCTTCAATTGTAAGGGAAATCATCCTACTTACTCCAGGTCTTGTCCTCAATGGAAAAAAGAAATCTAAAACAAAGATAAAACAAGATTTTATATCTCGAAGCAAAGAAACTAGTAGAAAGTCAGACACTTAAAACAATTATTTCAACACATCTGTAATAAAAATCCGTTGCTGTCCAAACAGATATCATTCCCAATGAAGAAATTGAAAATACAATTGTGCAAAACAAAGAAACAATCGTCCAAGAAAAAGATTCAACCCTTAAAAATCAACAAAAACAAACCATCTGGTCCTAATCTTAAGCACACTTCTAAAGCAAAATCACAAATGAAATTAGATGCTATAAAATCTAATAGAATCAGTGAAAAATACTGGGAGACCTATTCTTCATCTGGTGAGAAAATGGAAATAGACAAAAATAAAGAGTAGGCACAAACACAAAAATCTGAAATAATATCATAATGGTTAAAATAATATTTTGAAATTCCAAAGGCTGCCGTAACCATGTTGAGAATGTGGAGGCTTTGATTGTTGCCATCCTGTATGTCTTGGTCTGCAGGAAACGTTTTTTGACACCAGCAGTATGCACAAAAATTGGAATATATATCGCAAGAGATAATTTTAAAAACAATCATGCTAGTGATGTAGTGCTTCTGACTTGTCCGGATTGTCCATCTTCAGTTGTTTAAATTTCACACTTTCAAAATTTTGCATTTTTTGTACATATGTGAATTAAATTCTTCAGTCTCATTAATTATGCCTCAGATGATCTTGTTTTATTATCTGATTATTTAAATATTTTTATTCTCATTTACATGTTTTAACCTTTTACAGCATTTACCTTTTATCTTTGTCTTGGACTTCATTTTTAAATGTTCTGCGCTTTTATTGGGCTATATTCTATCTTATGTTTGGTGCAGCTTCTCCACTTTGGACCTTGTACCATAAAACCCCAGCATCCAATCCAATCCCTGGGTGTATTACTCTCTTCTGTGTCAGTCAACTAATTGTCTTGTGCTTGACAAATATGGCCTTACTCCTTTAAAAAACACAACACATTTTTAATTCCTGAAATACTTAATCAGAGGTGCACACACCATACTGGGTTAATGTTGTGAAATTAGAGCTCCATTAAGCGATTTTTACTTTGTTCTGTACTAATTGTGTTGCTAATTTAAGTTTTTCTCATAGGTTTTTCAAAACAGAAGCTCCTTGAAGCCCACTTAAAAACTCATGAAGCTGAAGCAGAAAAATCTGAAGAAGCCAATGAAACAAGTATGTTCTTTATTCAAAATAAAAATATATGTATTCAGCATCTATTTTAAACTAAATTAAATTATCTTACAATTTTAAATAATGATAATTCAAAAATGAAACGCCTTTGTGTTATGAACAATTAATGGGCCTTTCTGCAAGTCATTGTTTTTGTGTCTTGTATCAAATATCGCCTGTGAGCAGTGTTTCAGGAATTATAATTGCAAACAATGCTCAAACATGAGGGTAAGATTGGTTTATTTTAAAGTGGGTGTCAATGTCAAATAAACTAATAAAAAAAGTAGAATTTAAATTGATTATGTTTAGAAATCTGCTTGGTTTGCTCTTTCTGTGGTCATTTTTTGCTTAAAAGCATTATCAACCGAGAGATCTGCTTGGTGTCTAAAGACACCGGCATGCATTCCAGGAAAATTTAGCTGTTAAAATTTTGTAAATTGAGTTACGCAAAAGATCTTTCTGCTGTGTGCTTGTGTCAAGTAAAATGATTAACATTTGCAAGAGAATTGTCAAAATCTGACAGAAAGTGACAAATGCGCTCCGGTTTTCGAAACGATACCAACTGTTCCAGTGTTGAATGGTTGAAAACTCAAAATTTTGTACCTTATTGGTTTGAGTAATGTTGAAGCTTCTGAAGTCATAAAACATGAATATTCACCAGATTTTCTCAAGTTCAGCTATATCAACCAATGTAAAAGATGATAAACCTTTTCAATCTGCTTGTTTATTCAAAACAATATTCCGAGTTTATTGAATGTTTTAGATCAAATAGTGTAACAGTAGACATTAGTTACATTGGAGGTCAAATCAAAACTTTGATAAAAGTTTATAAAGGCTTATTTTAATTGAATACTGTTTTACTTGTAATTTGTTTCACTCATTGTGTTATGGCTGAATATTTAGTGTTGTGACTAAGAACCTGGGTATAGTTGGACCTACCCATAGTTTGGAATCTGCTTTAAGCCGTTTTTGCCTCAACGAAGGAGTTTGTTTGAAATCTTCAAATAGCTTTCAAAATTGATTTAATGTTCTAAATTTATGTATAAGCTTAAAACTCCCTGGAATATTTATTGTACATTCAGTATGAATCATGAATCCACCCTATTCTGGTAGTATTAGAGAAACTAAGATGTCAGCATCTTTCAAGAGTGCAAGTCAGTTTTTAATGCTCAATTTTGATTACTCGGAAGCCTTAAAATGTTAATATTGTAAGCTGAAATTTGCTTTGTCTGCATTTTGGCAAGACAACTTTTCTAGCAACTTTGTAATTTATTTATAAATCTAATTTAGTTGAGTTTTATTGATTTATTTATAAAAACTAATTCCTGGATGCAGTGAGAGTAAAACCAAGTGAATAATTTTTAAAAACAGTTTCAAAATTACATATTTATTTGAATACACGATAATATGCTAACAAGCATCTTAATTTCTAATTTTACTTATAAATGTCAAAGTATTTTTGCTACATAATCTAGTAAATTCTAATGTGAAGAGATCTTTTTGTTCCAAAAATGTGTTATATTTCCAGTTTATAGATACAAACCAAATAAGTGGTCAAAGCATGTTAAAAAGCAGATTGTGATTCATTTGTTTCTTAGTAAAAAAATATCTTTCAGCCCCCAAGGAGACTGAGGAATCCACAGAAAACAAATCACACAGTGAAACTGATCTCATACAACTAATTTGTGCTGGCTGCACGAAAGGCTTTGACGACGAGGACCAATTTGCTGGCCACGAGTGCAAAGTTGCTATTCAGTCTGCGTAAGTATTTTCGCTTCAGAGATGGATTGAGAGTATTTGTTTTTCTTCTGTTCCTCCTGATTACTCCACTTACCAAGGCACCAAATAATAAACTAAAAAATGTCCTTGATTTTTCAAAATTCAATAAATAGTTCATTCAAAAATTGGCATTTTGGTGATTACGAAATAAGAATAAATTTCGTGAGACAATAACAGTTGCAACTTGATTTATCAGTTTTAATCTGTCCATAGGATTTGAAAAGGATAAAACAAGGAATCCTAGGTTTTCTGATTGCTTTATTTGGTCAATAATTCAAATAATTTGACTTTAATACCACAAACCAGCATTTGAAAAATCCTGCTTTTTTTATTAATTAAATCAGATTTTTATTATTTTAATTAATTTGTTGTCCCTTTGTTTAAAATTGTCAGATATGAGACTTTAAAATATGTAAGGGTTTAGGAAATATGGCAAGGCAAAATTTTAAAAGTTTAAAACAATTAAAATCAGCCTTGTTGCTTGTATCCTTTCATTCGAATTTTATTTAATGATGTAAACAGGTCATTCCATGTGAAGACACCCATTTTAAGAAAAAGTTTGCAGCATAGTCATGGATTTGTTTTCCAAATTTTTACCATGTATAGGTATAGCAGTGAAGCCCATAAATTTCAATTTTTTGTCTTATATTAGCAAATATATAGGAATATTTAAAAATTGGTCAGTTTTACAAAATGGCAGCCATCTTGGATTTGCCTGTCTGTTATTGAATAAAGAACTAATGGTAATAATAATTTAGTAATTTTGGTACGAAATGGAAGTCATGTATTTCCAGAGTGTGAGTAAAATATAAAAACAATGGTAATTTTATATTTTAGTGGAACTTTTTACATGTAAAGTAAAGAACACTTTAAAAGCAGTCAACTTCAAAGGGCTATAGAAAAAAATGAACTCTCTTATTTTTCTCTGAAACTTTGTACAATTATTAAGAAAGCTGATAAAAATTCAGAGAAGTAAAATGTTTGGTATCTCAATAAAAGTTCTAATGATAGCATATGTATTTCAAAATGGTGATCATCTCACAGTGCAAAAGTAACCATAGCATAAGAACCAATGGCAAAATTGAATTTTAATGAAGTACCTAATTCAAAATAGGATCAGGTTAAATGTATAGAAATCAATATAACTTATTTTAAGAATCATTGGAAAAAATGCTTTTTTTATTTGAATTATTTTTTAAATACTTTACAAAATGTAATATATTTTATAATGAATTACATTTGTCAAATATATTCTCATTTATGCTAGGTACATTGTTTTTTATCACTGATTATTATCCATCATGAATAAATATATGTTCAATATATTACACTTGACATTGAAATATTCTAAGCTGATCCTTATATTTTTTAGAAACATGTAATATTTAAAAAGGATTTCAATGTTCTGAAATTTTGAACTATGAATGATGATGAATTTCTTAATTTGATGAATACATCAAATTAAGAAATTTTAAAAAGATACGTAAGCTATAGTCACTTGCACCATAAGATGACCACTGTTAGATATACATATGCTATCATTAGATTAGCTTGTATTCGAAATCAAAAGCTTTACCTCTGAATTTTTGTCAGCTTGACGTACATATGTTAGTTAATAATTCTACAAAGTTTCAGAGGAAAATATGAGGATACATTTTTTCTATAGCCCTTTAAAGTCAACTGTTTTTAAAAGTGATTTATTTCACTTTACACATGTAGAAAAGTGGCCGGTTGGAAGAGTAACAGATTAGCAACTGGGGTTGCGAGTTCGGATCCAGCCAAACACTGTCGTGTACAAAAGGGCTGGTACATGTTTAATCTGTAGTGGCCTCAAACGTCGTCACGTTGGCGTGGTGTGAAAGTTTGGAGAGTGGGGTGCCAACTCAGGTGTTGCCTTGTCATCTGATCGTGGTTCAAAATTACGTGGTATTGTTCTTGGATCTTTCCCTTTGGGATTGATCCTGGACCGCCACCAATAGCCTGTTCCAGTGTGATGTTAATTGTTTTTTATATTCACTTCGGAAATAAACAGTTTCCATTTGATTCCAAAATTTGAACCATTCAGTTTCAAGTTAGGGCCATTTATAGACAGTGTGATGAATCCAAGATTGTCACCATTTTGTAAAACTGACCAATTTTTAAATTCCTGTGTCTTGGCTAATGGGCAAAATTTTGAGAAAATCTGACTAGTGCAACATCTGCCAGGTCTCCATATGGAAAGGCCCAAATTCAAAATAATTGAAATTCTATATAAAAATAAACAGAAAAGTTAATTTCAAATTTTATTAAATAAATATGAAATTTTGGGCCTTTTCATTACCCAACTGGTTTCAAAGTTTAAAGTGTAAAAACTGTAGGTTAAGATAAACTGTTTAGTTGAAAATATTGTCACGTGTAAAAATTTAACGAAGTATAAAACAATGATTAAGTTAAAATATGAATTTATTTAAACACTTGATTATTAAGTTAGTTAATTGACGAGAAACGATGAACAACACAACATGACAAACTACAAAGCAATTAGTGAGAAACACGTGAGAGGGCGAGACCGCCACATGGCCACTTGCTACTATTTATACGGGATTAATCTCCAATCGTTTGGTCTATCTTCTTCTTTTAAATGTATTAGGTATTTAACTCCTGCGGCACTGTAGACTGGAATCGAACACTAAACTAAAGGTTCGAACTGGAATCGAACGCTATCCCACCGGGGCCCAGAATAGACACCCTGTTACAATATTCTTTCTTTAAATGTAGCTGTAGTGGTAAGATGGCTTTGAATTACTTTCTTGTTTTCTGCACAAACACTAAAATCTAAACAAGTTTCACCGATTCCAAAGAAATCTGGACCAATAAAAAGCTCCATGATATTCTTTGAGGCATTTCATCATGACCTTCTCGACATTCCAATGTGCTTTTAACTAGCCCTCGTATCGGCCACACTCGTTTTACTCACATGCATCTTTTATTAGAAGAGAGTGTCCTGTGGGTAATGCGTGTGGTCCCTTTTACCATTCATCCTATTTTAACCATCATCATTGAAACTTAATTAACAATCCAATTTTAAACTTGCAAGGTTTGGTGGGAGAAAATACCCACCCAAATCTATTTAAATTTTTATGCCTCATTGGATTTTTAAATGTTTTTGTCTACCTATTATACCACATTTCATCAGTTGTCAATAGTACCATCAATATAAAACTCATTTTTATCCTTCTTAAATTAATATTTTAATCTTAGTTACTTTCATTTCTACTTTAATTTTAGTTGCTTTCATTGTATTTTAATCTTAGTTGACATTCCATATCGACTTTTATTGGTCTGACTACTATATATATTTTAACTTTTTTATTGGGTTGCATTCCATCTTGTGTTTGGCAAAGCCTATCCTTTTCTGGATATTGTGCCATAAAACCCAAATCAACCAACGAAAGATTTCTGGGATACAATATTTTGCAAAAGAAAATCAACTAACCTCTGCCTTCTCTTTATAATTACAGATATAAGAAGTTATTCAGTTGAATCTGTTCTGGAGGGTAAATTAAAAAAGGTAGGAAGTGTGGGATACCCATACTCATAGGCATAGCTCGACTATTTTGAGACTGAGGCAAATGATGTGGGCGTCGCCCTCCACTCAAAACAAAATTTTGTATTTAAAGATGCAAATCTATTGGAATAATACAGCTAAATTATCTTAATTCATTTCAAATTAATTTTCAAGAATCAGTCTATTTGTAATATTAATTATAGATTGTAATAAATTGTTTGTAATAGTTTATTTTTTATACAATTCCTATTTACAGATAAATTATGTTTGCTCTCTAAAGCAAATTTATCATCACACAACTTAAAAAATAGCTGGACACAAAGCAATTCTAAACAAATGTCATTAAAATTCTTATATTAAATCTAAATTGCAGATATTCAGCATGTTAATTTTAACATTATTTAATCCACAGATTTGATTTTTATTGCTGAATGTGTTGTGTCCTACAATAAAAACCCTTTCTAAATAAAAATTCTTGAATTTTTGTAAGGGCAATATAATTATGTTGCTTGTCAAAATTAGCAACTGATTTTACACGTTGCTCATGCTCTTTTTAAACCAAATTCATAATTTACAAACATTAATTGACACTCATTATGCTTATATAGATATTTTTAATTTCACTCATCACTTAGTCTTTTGCTACACAAGGACAAATTAAACTGGTAGCTATTACTTAAAAAGGATTCCGAATCACTACCAGGATCTGAACCCAGAACCTATTAACTACCACAGCACTAACCACATGACTGCCAGGCTATATAGAGGATTATAAAAGTTGTACCGAATTTATCATTGAATATGGTTACAGAATTGCTAACATCAATTTTTGTGCTCGATTAGCCATTGCTTGGGGATACCTAATTATTTGATGCCAAACTCAGTAAATTGTCAAAATTCCTTTTTTATCAACTATTCGTCATAGAAATTTTATTATCAACTTAATGGTATTTTCCCAATGTATATTATCTGAATATTTTCAGTTTTGTGATCAGTAAAATTGCAGCTTATTGATGTTTAGTGAGCAATATGACATTAATGCAATTTACTTGGTATTCCGGAAAGGGCCCCGTCGTGGCTCAGTGGGTGTGCCCACTGCACTAGCAACCTTCGAGTTGTAGGCGGCGCAGGTTTGATTCCTGTTAGGTGCATTCCTTACTGGGTCTGTTTCTCTTTTCTGTGTCAGCAAAACTTTCATTGTGTGTGTCTATTACCTGATAGTGTCTGATGCAGCATGGCTAAATAGGGCCCATGCACCATAAAACAACATACCAACCTGTATTCAGGTGTGAATGAAACATCATGAATGAAAAAAGTAAAAATACAAATTTTACCACATTGATGCCAAACTCGGTAAATTGTCAAAATTCCTTTTTTATCAACTATTTGTCATAGAAATTTTATTATCAATATACCACTTCTGTATGCAAAAATTTGACAGAAATGAACAAAAAAAAGTTTTTTATAACTCACAACACACTAATTCACATAATGTAGCACTAATTTTATGATAGAAAGTATCGGGAATAAAATTGTATACAAATCTCACCTTGTTAAATTGGTTTAAAATTTATTTGTATGTTATCAAATCTCAAGAATCTACTATTTGAGTTTCTTTTAAAAAAATACAATTATAATTTGTGCTATCAAATTTTTAAGGGACTCAAATAGTTGCATTAAAAAATTTTGTCTAATTTAAGCAAACTTTTCCTGACTTTTTAAGTAATACATAGCATTGATTTTTTAGATTTATCTTGTAACGATTAACTGTTTCCTAAAATATCATAAATACATTTCTAAAGTATAAAAAGATAAATGTTTTGAAAAATAAATAGATCACAGTAAGAGGAGTTTTAGTTGCTTAATAGTAATACCTCAATATATATATCAATATATCCTCAAGCTTACACAAATAAATATTCCTATGATCAGATGCAATCAGAATTCAATTGGCAAAACGCAATAACTCCAATTTTTTGGAATTCTTGGTGCATTTTTAAATTTGTTCAGCTATGGAAAAATCGAATGTTTACAATATTCACCTCCTTTTCTAAAAATTGGCATTGCCAGTTTCCAATATTCATCTAAACTCATGGATGGACTCGAATTTTGACAATAAAATGAGAATATCGCATTTTAACATCTGATCAGATATTTAATCCTCAATAACTTATGGCAGAGTATTGTTTGCAAAAATAGACTTTAAAGGGTAGTATGAAACTTATTAAATAGGTAATCTCACCTTTTGCTGGACAAACAATAGAGAAAATATAGAATTAGAAATAACCTGCTGTCAATGAAACTGAACTAAATTAGAAGATTCTGGACGTTGCACTGAAATTGAACTAAAGAAAATAACACGACTTAAATGAATATTTCTGAAATGCTTCTAGATATTGGCACTCAGGGCCCCTGTCTTTAGCTATGCCTCTGCCAGTACTTGTATGTAACATACTGAAAGCAAATATTAAACAGCTGTACCGAAATCAGAAATGGCAAATTCCCTCTTAAAAGGGTATCAGTTCAAATCTTTGCATGGGGAAGAGTATATCAAAATTAACTGAAAATACTTTCTTTGTGCCGTGTAAGGGTACCCCATATGTATAAATCTGGTCATTTGTCCTCAATGCATGCCGATTTAAATTAGCTTGATTCATCGTGATTTTAATCAAATTATTTTTTTAATCATGATTTAAATCACACTTTAATTTTTCTTTTCTTAAATTTAATAATGAAAACAAAATAACCTCTGACAAAGTGCATGATAGGCTTAAATCAGTTTAAAAATTGGTTTTTCTCAGTAACACCCAAGTAAGGACATTTTTTAAACACAATAACTGGTTTCCCTACTTTGAGGAGAGATTAAAGATAATTTTATTTGTTTGGATACAGTGGGGTGCTAACTTGGAGAATTTATTTCCTTCATATATAAATGCTTTGCAGCTCTATTTTGTTTCTATAAATCATTAACAATATTATCAGTATATTTGTAAAATTATCTCATGTTGGAAAGAGGTAAAATTATTAGGACCCATCGAGTTAGTTCCTGATCCCTAGAACTTTGTAATCCTTCTTATCAGCAGTTTGGAGAGTGGAGTGCCAGCTCCAGTGTTCTCGTCATCTGATCATGGTTCGGGATTAATCCTGGACCATCGCCCACTGTATTGTGCTATCTTAATTAACTACCTGCTTATAAGCCAGATCAATCCATTGCATATTGGATTATTTGTATATCAATCTCTTATGTTTGGCTGGCCATAAAAATTTTAAAAGGGTTCCAAGGGGTTCAGACATGCTTGCTATATTGGAAATACAGTCGAGTCTATTTAATGAAGTCTCGTCATTCCACTTAAAAACTTCGTTATAAAGAAAATTCGTTAAATGGAAATTTGTAAATTAAGTTATAAAAACGAGACATCCTAAACTGTAATCCTGCTTTGTACAGGTTTATTATAAAGAACACAATTGTCATAAAAATTTGTACACTTTGGTAAAGATTGAAATACTTCATCTGTTAGCATTTCTTCTGAAGATTTTTTATAACCTCTTATCTTCACTCACTGTATTGTCTTCATTACATTTCCTAACACTTCGCAATATGTCATGCTCCGTAGGATATTAAGCAATCACAATGTCTTCATCGACGTGTAGAAAATTAGACAGCTCTATACCTTCTTCAGCAGCTCAAAATGTCTTTCAGATACTGCCATTTTTCTTTCAAATCTGCCAAGTACTTGGATTCGTCATATTCAGCATCACTTTTGAAATCGGCTTTAACAAAAGTTCCTTATAGTAGATGCAGTCACATCACACTGCCAAGCTTTCGTCATCTGATATGGAGATTCTTAAATTAATACAATTGTCTATGCACTGGCTGCTCTCTAAGGCAAGAATAACTTTTTGAAGATTCTTTTTCGATAATGAACTTCAAAATTTTTTATGCCTTGATCCAATGACTGAAGTTTTGAAGCTGTATTGGCCAGAAGAAAAAAACCTTTATGTTCTTCAATTGCATTTTGAAGCAATCTGGTGGATGTGCAGGACAGTTGCCTATAAGTAACGCAATTTTGCGACATTCTTTTCCAATTGTTTATCCCATTTTGACAGCCACTCTTAAAAAAATTCTAGAAGTCATCCATGACTTTTTATTGAAATGATAGTCCACCTCTAAAGATTTTATGCCTTTGAAACATATGGGGTTTTTACTTTTACCGATTACTGAAGGTTTTAATTTTTCTTCACCAGTCATATTCGCATATGTTCTACACAGTCAGGCCCACAACAAAAACCAGTTTTAACCTGTGGAATAGTTTCCATTGCCTCCCTGCTGTGCTATATGGTCCTACCTCAAAGATAAGGAAGGAAGCAATTCCCTTCCCTTTGTTGTGGGAATTCCTTGTAATAGAGCAAGGGCGAATGAGGTCACGGCAGCCGATTTGTTTGATTGTGTTGGAACTTCGATAAATGAGAAGTCACGAAATGTTGCAGAAAAACAAAAAAAGACATATTATCGGAAAAAACTTTGTTATATAGAAATTATCTTTCGTAATATGGAGAGTAAATAACATGTAAATGTCGTTCAAAGTCAAGGTTCTGTAGAAAGTTTCGTTGAATGGAGACTTGTATTTACCTCTCCTGTTTGGGGACGAAAGGGGTTCAGGTCCCTAGGAGTTCTCGTGTTGGAATGAGATAATGACAACTGACCAGCCAATATAAGATGAAACAAATTCCTCCTTAAAATGCCATCTGTATATTTCTGAGAAAGGAATCTGAAATTCCTAAACCCTTGGACATGTTTAACTTAAATCAATATTATCTACTAACTACACTGATTTGCATGTCTTGTGGCTGACACGTTTTTACTAGTGAAAAACTAGAGGAAACGAATTAATTAATATAAAAAAATCTGATTTAAATATTAAAAAAAGATTTATTTGAATCAAATAAACCTAATTTTAAAAAATGAAAAAGAATTTAGGTTTTTTTCACCTTGTCTTCGATATCTCCTTTGTAATGGGGAAACACAAGTAGATTTTAATGTTTATGTAGAACACTAGAAAGCAGTTCACTCACATAAAGTCTTTGCTACTTCTGTATTTATAGCAAGAATGTTTTTACTTAGCAGTTAGGCTTCACTTGCAGTTTTTGTACTAAAAGCCAAGTTGGGTAATAAAAAGGCTGGAAAATAAATTGATTCAATAATCATGATATGCAAAATTGTATTAAATTTAAATTTTTATCTTTCCAAATAATTTGTTTTTCACTAGTTTTAAATTTTATATCATGAAATTGTGTTCCGTAATGATGGTAGGTGGCGCTCTTGCGCCAATCAGTTGAACTGTAACAATGGAAGTGCAATGACGCGCTTAAATATCTTGGCCGCATTATGAAGCGGAATTGTATTGTAATTTTAAATGTCACCTTATTAAATTTTTGTTAAGTTTTAATCTCAGTGAATTTATTGAAATTGGATTCATAAATCTTGACTCTGGACAGCAAAATTTGCAACCTGACTTTTGAAACAGGATATGGACTCTTGAAATCATTAGCTCTCCCACAAATTGAATTCAGGTGAAATAAATGCAACAAGGTCCAAGAATGATTTTTATTGTTTAATCTTTCAAAAATTAGTTATATTTCCTTAACCCTCTTATATGTTAATATTCAACATCAATGAGTACTATCTAGAGTACACTGATTTGTATGTCTAACACATTTAAACATAAGAACAACAAATAAATTAAAATCATGAAAATTTTATTTCAATTTTTAGAAATCTGATTTAAATCAAATAAATCCAATTTTAAGAGTATTTTTAATCGTGATTCTTTCATACTCTAGTGTAAAAGGTTTACACACAAATGGGTCATTCCACGCAAATCATCTGTGGCTGACTTATCACCGATTTTAATGAAAATCAGTTCTTAAATAAGTCACATAGTAATGACCAACTGCAAAATATTAGGTTTCAGAAATCTCTATTTTGTTAGTTGACATTTAAAGTTCAAGGTCGTACAAATTTAGATTTTCGAGCACTAAAAGTGGCCTGTTTGCGACCCTATATTTCAATAAATTATTGACAAATTTAAGTCTCTTAGGAAACGTCATAATATAATTTAATAGTCGTCGTTGCTGAATCTGAGATCGACAAAAATAGAAATTTTGCTAATTTGCGACACATTTCAAATTGCTCTGGTTGGTATCTCTAAAAATGGAAAGACAGCATTAAAAATTATTCTTAATGAATAGCCTTTCCTAACAAATAGTATGGCATAATTTGGTGATTATATTTCTACTCTATTATAAAGAAAAAACATTTAAAAGTGAAATTATGGGAAAATATGAATTTTTCAATTTTAAAAAATGCATATTTCGCTGTGAGGGAAAGCTCCAAAAACGTCAAAACTTTTCGCATAAGTGACAAGATATCTATTATATGTCCTGAAATTTTCATAATTGTAATTTGATTATTTTTGTCTTAGGAAAATTTTTAACTAGACATAAATTTTACTTTTTTATCACAGCTGATGAGTTATAACCTTCAATAATATGAAAATGCAATATAAGAATGAAATAACTTATTATGGAGCACGTGCAAAATTTCACATGAAATTTCTTTTTTAAGTCTTGCTTAATCCAAGGAGGGTTTCCATCAGTGAAATAATTAGGTGAAAATTCATTTTGTTAGAGAAGTCGGTACTTACGTATTAACCGCATGCCAGCAATTAATCGCCAAATCTGTTGGAAGGGGTATAAGACGGAAGAACTGGAACAATCTGGTTATATTCGCTGCCAAGTGAACCACAAATACAATTTCATTGATTCTGAAACTGGCACGCACACACAGAATATAGAACGCATCTGGGGAAGTATAAAATGGCGAAATAAAAAACATCGAGGAACATCTCGCCGCCACCTCGAGTCCCTACTCGCAGTTGATAATGATGTTTGATGCCATCCTAAGGGCTATTGCTAAACATTTAACGCCCGAAACAGAACTTGGCTGATATTCGCCAATGGCATGCAGTTAATACGTAAGTACTGAGAAGTCTTTGATTTGCTTTTTCCTTTGGAAATGTAAGTATTAAATGCTACTACTTGTGAATATTAAATACGTTTTGTAAATATTAAGCATTACTAGTCAGGTAAGCACTAATCTTAACAGGAAAAAGAATTAAAACGTCATTGTTATACTTGATTCTCCCAAATGTACATAATTCATGAATCCTTGTTCCATATTTATCACAATCATTAGTGAATAAGTAAAGATTTCAAGAATTCGGCAGCACTAGGAAAATTTCAATTTAAGCAACTACGAAATTGAACGAGGGACCTTTACCAGATTGAAAGTTAATTTGAAGACAATCCAGTAAAAGTTTTAAAAGCTTTTTCAATGATTTGGTGTTCAGCTTTTATAATTTCCTTCATAAGTTGAAAATAATTTGGTATTTCATTGTTGATTCGGGGTTATCTCGGTGGTAACGGTAATATGCATAAAATGGGAAGGAAATGCTATGATTAGCGATAATAAATATTGCCAGTTAGGGCGATATTGATGGAATATGGTAACCCGTCGTAGACCTATCTGAATAGTCGTTTGGTGCCGAAACTTTCAGTCGCCAATTGATTGGATGGGGAAGAACGTGTTTTTGCGTTTTACTAATTTTGTTATTGTTGCTTTGCTACTCAAAATACAATCCTGAATTTTTTTTACAAGTAATAGCCATATTAAACTATACTCTTCCAAAATATAGTTTTCGTCAGAGTTTTCCCTCATTTCGTGTACCTTTTTAAGTGGAAAACCGTCATTTTATAATTTTCCATTGCTGTTTGGAAGATGAAGGAAATAAAAGCCGACTTCCAAACTTCAGTAGTAGTTTTATCATACCTAGCGCTATCTGGCATGAATTTCAACGGTGCATTTAAATTATTTAGCCCATGTAAACCTTTTTAATTCTATCAAAATCGACTACTTTCCATTTTTCTCTACTAATTTTTAGCTTAAATATGATGTTTAAAATTGTTTTCAAATAGATAAAAAGAACATTATTCGTAGATTACAAAAATATGAAATATTGTTGTCTACGTTAAGTAGTTTTTGAGAAAGATCTTCAAATATACAACATCAAATTGCAAGTCCTTAAAATGCGTGAAACTTCCAAAATATTTAATTTTGAGCCAAAATATTTTGGATATAATTATTTATGCATAAACTTAACCTCTAGCAAATTTCATGAAATCCGTAACCCTATAGCCACAGGTTTTTCCTGATTTTTGCTCATTTCACATGGAATGGCCCAAATATTGAATGTGAAAAAATGTACTGTCTGAAACATTCTCTTAAGAAGAGATGTGTTCTGTTTGGTCTGATTGATATCCCACATGCATTTTAAAAGTGGGTTTTAAGGGCCTTTAATATTAGCTGAATTTTTTTAAAAATTTCACATTTCATCTGCATTCTAAAAATAAAATCAACGTTTCTTATCCATGGTCAAGTGTCGAAACAAATTGACAGCTTAATACACTAAATGATTAAAGGTATCTAGACACCCCCACAAAGTAGTAGATACTGCCATTGACGTCACAGAGTGACCTCACACAAGAAAAGAGGCAAGCGAGTCTGCAGACCTCATTGAACAGTTGAAATCGGAAAATGCAATCTAAATTGACTTTTTACCAAGTGAAGTTCCTGATTTTTTCCTTATGGGAAATCTATTTCAAATTTCTGCGATGTTTAATGTGCTCTGTTCCACCGTAAACGATGTTACTGAAATTGAAACATGGGGTTAGATCTGGTCAATCATGTATGTCATCTGGCAGATAAAGGCCATAGAGTTCTGATGGTTGTAAAGCAAAGCCGTATGAAATCGGTAGAAACATTCATAAGGAATTCCAAAATGCCTCTGGCTCTTCAGCTCATTGACGATTTGTCAGGAGTTCCAAATTATTGTTTTTTGTGACCACGCAGATGAATATTAATGCAGGCAATGCCAATCGTTATTTACAGTGGTGAAAATCAATGACAGTGAAGCTTCAAGTAATGTTGTGGAACGTTGAAAATCGATACAGATGGAGGTCTGAAATAGTCAGAACTGGTGATCCCTGATCCTAGGAAAAGAAATTTGGCACTCTGGCATACAATGTAATGCCCTGCCTGCATCAGCGTAAAATTTGTTTTTATTTCAACAGCATTCTTTGATCTGCCTTTTGAATAATTTAGCCCACTTCATTCATTTTAAAGGGGAAAAAATTATTTTTCTAATTGTCCAGAGGTAATGAATGTAAGACCTTCGTGGGCTGTCTAAAAAATGGTGTAAATCACTAATCTGAATAACATGAACTTGGAATAACCAAATAAACTTAATTTTTTTTGGTTAGTTCAGGCTATTTTGAGTTGAATTAAGATAATTTTTTCTGTGATTTGAAAATCAACATTCATGTAAAATTAAAAAGCCAATGTACTTGTTTTGCAATGATCTTGTGTATGTTTAATATTATTCCTCTGGAGACCTGTTTTTTTCTGTAAATACTGTTATTGCTACACAGTACTGTCTATAATCTGTTTGTTTGGTTATAGAAATGTGCGTAGCTAAATCATTGTTCTGGCAAAAACTGATCAAAGATACCCTCATGATTTCTTTGTTCCAACTTCCAGAAACATGATCCATTTATCTTTAACATGTTCCCTTTGTTTTACCCCAAGTTATAATAATTGTTACTTGAATCAATTCTTGCTATTGCTCTCATATTTTATGTACTTAATTCAATAGTGATTCCTTAGAGCACAGCATTGGATTAAGACCCATTTCCAATAAAAATTAACCAATATATAACAAAACAAAATGAAACTATTAAAATTGGCAATTATAAAGATTTATGTGCAAAATTGGAATGGTTTTGTGATCTTTTCGTTAAGTGTCTATATTTTTTATGAATAGACTACAATACTAAATAAATAACTAGAACATCTTAGAAAAGAAAGCAAGATTAATTAAGCAATTTTAATAATTCGAGTAAATATATTTCGAGCATCTTCACTCATCATATCTGGAATTATTTAAAATTGGCCATGTGTGATTTATAGTCATGGAAGAAAAATCCATACATATTGATCGATGGTCCCCAAGATTGAAATACATACTTGTCTGGTAATTATGATCCCAATCGACAAATAATTCTGTTATTTAGTGTCTTCAAAGGAGAATGATTTTCAATATAATTTTGGGGTGAAATCAGTACAAGCGAAGCTCTTAACTTATCTGAATAAAATAACATTCATCTTGTTCAGTTATTCTATTTTTAATATTATTAAACATTGAAAGATTATTAAATAAAAAAAATGAAATTTAAAATTTTGATGTAAATCGATGAGTTTTAAAATAAAAATCACTTGATTTAAATCAGATACCCTGTGCTCAGTTGCTAAACATACTCCAACCACTCTGGAATTATTACGGATAGAATGATGCCTTTTATTTCTTAGAATAGTGAATTCATGGAACATGACATCTTGATGATTTGCATCCTTTTTGGAAATGAATACAGGTGTTTCTCTGGAAAACCATATCTATACAATTAAGAAAAGTACATGCTTTGAAAAATTACAGTAGTGGCAGAATATTGAAATTTTATTTTTTAAATGATTGAATTATGAAATGAGTTTCCCTGAAGTCTTATTACTGCCAAGAAAACAAAGAAAAAGCATGTTACATCCATAATATTGATTATACCCTGGCATTTGGTTTTGGACGAGTATTCGTTAAATTAGGGAGCAGGTAGCAATGTGTTCCTACTGTTATCTAGCGTGGGTCCAAATTTATCGTTTGACAGCAGAAGCCATAGCACTGATGATGAGTTGGCAAAGAAAATAAGCACCTATGGAAACCTACACATGATTTTGAGGATGATAGCTCTTTCCCCTGTGAACTTGGCAACCTTTGTACAAATAGAGTTCATGTGCCTTCTCACTGGAGTCGCACATGCTGTGTTTATAACAACTTGCAACAATATTGAAAGCATTTCATATTGTTTGCTGAAACATCTAATGAGAGATTGGACTGCATACTATTTGCTATTACTAAAGATCTTTGGGGTTTTTTTAACTAACAGTGTAGATTATTACCTAATTTTACAATATTACATTATTTTCAATCCATTCTTGGAAATTTGATTACATAAAATGGCTAATCTTAACAGCTGACTTAATAAAAACAAATTTTTCTAAGCATCCATGGTATTGTGTGGTACGAATTACTCAGGCAATTGAAATAGATAAAAATGCCTTATTACATAGTGTTTGTTACCTTGCATTCAGGCTTGAAATATGCATTACGACATGTTAACATTTTACTGTTTCTTCACAGAAAACTTTTTCTGTAATTCAGAACAAGTCAATACAAAACAGCTTGTCTTCACATCCAGCCTTATGTGTTTGAGATATTCTCAGAAGAGTCGGGCATTTAATTGCTTTATTTTTTTTAAATTAGACTTTAAATATCCAAATTGGCAGTAATGTTAAATAACAATATTGTAAATGTTATCTTTTTGTTTTATTGTCTGGTTTCATAACGGAAGGAATAAAAGAATAAGTTTAGTAACTTTTCTTTTAGCTTTGGATAGGTCTTGGCATATAAAAATGTCCTTACTGTCACTTTTTTTCTTGGGGAAATCAAAAGCACAAATCCTTTTTTCAATCTCGCTCTTTTGTCAGTCAAATGATCTAAACACGATTGTTGTCAGACCAGCCATTTGTGAACTAAATAGCATGTTATGTTTGGAGCAGTTTTCATCAAAAGCTTTTCTCTATCATACTAAAGTGATAAGAACTGCTTCTCAGAGAGGTTCTTGCTACATTACAGATCCAAGGAAGAAATTAGACTTTCTAAGAAGCCTAATCAAGTTGAGACAGTATCACAAATTTGTAGGCACCTTCAGAGTTCCGTTTCTTGTTAACATATCCAAAACAAGAATTTAATTTAAAAAGTGAAAAATAAGGAAATATTGATGGCTATCAGTAGTACAGCCCAATTAATTTAAAGACATTGTATCCTGTGTTGGAGAAAATTTCCTTTTTTTGAAGATTCGCCAAAGGTCAACGAAGATTTAGTCCCCTTTTTTATAACTAATAATGTACAAGGAAATATTTTTGGGGGTTTTCTTTAGAGAAAATTTTGCGAGACTCCAATTTCGAAGTTCTAGCTTCGAAATTGGCGTCTCGCAAAGCAGTGGCAACTATAAAAGAAAATCATCAAAATCTGTTGTTGCTAGATTGTCATGGAAACCTTTTATGAAAATGTTTAGTTTTTTAATTTCTTGGTAAGATTTTCAACATCTGTTTCATATTTAAATAACTCATTTTGTGCTTTAGCTGATTTATTTTGTATCTGAGCAAACTAAAGTAGGGTTTAAGAGGAGATTTTTTACTACTATTTTTTAAAATTTATGCAGTATTTTACAAGCGCTTTGGCCTTGTCAGCCCTGTAATGGTGAACACACTAGTCAAGCTTTCGAAATATTTTGAAACGTTACTATTGATGAAACTAGTTGCCTGACCAAGACTAGTTATGATAATCGTTGTGACAACAATGAGTGTCCATGAAACTGCAACCAATCATATCCTGCTTGGTTCTATTCCCAATTGTTTATTATTTGTTTTTGGAAACAAATTCATAAGCCAAATTTCTCGTAACACAGGTGTAAATTGCTTTTATTCCTTGCGTCCGACATATATATATTTAACATTCTATCCTAATTTTTTAAGTGTATTCAAAAGGTCAACCGATGTGTGTAGCTTTTTGCTGTACAGGAGTTATAACTTTGGGTCCAGGCTTCCTTTTATGATTCTGGCATTCTCTGAAAACAAAAAAAATCAATACACAGTAATTTAGTGAAACTAAAATGTTCAAGGATATTTGATCCCAGAGATCTAGGCTAAAAGGGATCCAGTATTCCCATAAATATGTAGCCGTCTATTTTTGAGGTTATAAATATTTCAGGAAACAAATAATTAATTATTAACTACCTATTTTTGAATACTTTATACTAGTATGTATGCTGGATAAAAAGATCTAACACTTCAGAACTTCATTTAATTCAAATGTCTGTTTGCAAATTTGCTAATGAATTTCTGATTTCTCAGTATGGCCACCACAATGTTGGCAGTAAAAAGTTTTTTAATACTACCGTTTTCAGAATATGTATAGTTAAACAAGTCTCCCTCTTCTGCCCTACTTAATTTTTCATGAAATTTGTACATGGTTTTGAATTTGTAATAAATGAAACATGTTGCTTTTTCTTTTAAATCTTAGGTCTGATTCAAATACAGCTGAATCCAAGTTTGCTGGGCCTTCTGAAGATTTTGAGAATAAAATGGCTGATACCTGTGGTATGAAAACAGAAAGCGAATTCGCCAACCAAGATCAAAGCTCTGAGAAATCAAATTCTGTCAACGATATGCTTCATACTGTTTTAGATTCTGCTGAAATTTCTTTGCTGCAGGAGGGGGGTACGAAATCAATGGATCTCGATAGAAACAGCGAACCCAAATCCCTGGACGCCATTTCGGAAAACAGCAGAGATGCCCCTGAGAAAGTTCTTGATACAGTAGCACAAGTTTCAAACATTGACGACGAAAGGAAAGATTTCATCGACGGAGTCCTGTCCATCTCAAACCAAGAGAGCACTGATGGCTCTTCGGCACACTTTGATGATCTATCCAACGAAATGGTTCTGGCCCTGGAGAAAAACGAAGTGATGAACCTGGAAGACTCGGAATCAGCGGATAATCCTGCCATAAGCCAGGATTTCTCCATCGACAGTGACGGCAAACAAGAAGAGAATTTGCCTGGTACAGAAATAGAGGAAGAGTCGGATATCCTAGACGAAGGGTCAAAAATGTCTGACAAGTATCTGGAAACAACAGCACAGGAAGAGTACGCAGCTGCAGACGATTCAGAGCAACAGATGATGTCTGGTTTGACAAGCATTGGCGATGACAGCAACATGGATGAGCAGGGAGTGGGGAACAAAGAAAATACAGATGAAATCGGATCGAGAGTGGAGACAGAACACGAGCAAACAGTCGTTATGATGGTGGACCACCAGGATGACAGCCAGGGGATGGAACTTGAGCTGCCTGACGATGGTTCTTATGCTGGGACGACGCTGCTGAAAGTTCCAACGTCGGACGGAAAGCAGGTACTCTTAATCCCATTCAGTTCGGCCGACGGGACAGTGTCGTTGCAACTTCCTCCAGGCGTGACATTGGAAGGGTCGGACGGATCAACTGATGGCCAGCCGTTGCAAGTAGCTCTCGAAGATGCGACAGCCATTGATGAAAATGGCGAAGCCGGAGAACAGCGGTATCTTCATGTACCCGTTGAGGGTGAAGTGATGAGTGAATTGTTGCAGGATGGCAATGGGGTTCAAGTCCTCGAAGGGAAATTGACTGCAGACTCTATTGTATCAGACAATGAAATGTCACTCCATTGCAATCAAGATTAGTATCTATCAAACATCATTCATCTGTTCTTTTCCAAAAGTCTTAATGAATTGAGAGATGTTACGTTTTCTCGTTTTGTATATTCAGTATTTTCCCTGTCTTCTAAGTCCTGCTGCAATTCCTTTTATAGCATTTGGATAATACCTTTCATTAGAATAGGTAACATTCTTGGAAATGCATCATTTACTGTTGGGTGGGGGAGTTTGAAATAATGATCTGTTTTTTAAAAAGATGTGGTTTTAATTATCTGGTTGGCAAAGAAAAATTACTAATTCTGAGAAATTTATCCAGAAATGAAACGTTTTAAGATTAATCAGTGACTAATTTCTAAACCTTTTCCTTTGTATTGGGAAAATTTAAAAATGTCGAGATTTGCCAAGTCAAATTAAAACTACAAGTCTTAAGTTTTATTGTCTAATAAAGTATAGCTGTTATATTTTATTCTGGGTGCAAAATTTCTATGGAATATAGTGTTAAGTTTTCAGAAACCTTTATAAAACTTATAACAACTGATGAAGCCAAATGAAATTACTTTTTAATTTATATCGCAAACAAAAGAAATAGTTTTTCGTATTTGAGAAGGAATTGGGTTATCAATGATTTGACTTAAAAGTTCTATTTGCGTTTGATCAAAAGTTTTCTTGGCTTAATTGTTTGCTTAGCTACTTACATCGCTAATCATTCTTTTTTATCGACCTTTTGTTTTAAAACAAGCAAGAAGGAACCATTGATTTTGAATCCAGAAAATAACATTTCGTTTTAGAAATTAATGCATATTTTGTGTCGTATACTTAGCCAAATCGGCGAAGCATGTGTACTTCCAGTAATATTAGAACCCGTATTCCACAGTAACTCTTTGGAAGAGCGGACTTATTAACTAATTAAGTGGATTTCTGTTTAAAATGAGTGCAAAACTTTCGAAATACTGGGAAAATACTGGATTTTCGCTTTTCTCAAAATGTGCATATTTTATTATTCATTTCATGCTCTTTAGTCTCATTTGCAGTTGGCTGTGGAAATATGTATGTAAATATGGACCCCCTCATGAACTACACTAAAAATGAATTTTTAATTTTCACAATTTTGTTCTTTATTTGTTTATAAAGGTTATTTTTTTAAGCTTGGTTAGTTTCGGTGTTTGAAAAAATTCCCCAATCTGGCGGGGCCTTTTCTTAACTTAAACCCAGAACATGCTGGAAATTTCCTCATTCTCGCGAGAAAATCTGAATTGCATATTTCTTATCGAAAGAAAACTTCCCCGTCATAAATGTCACTTGAATGTACTATTGTGTATAATGTATATAGCTCTAAAAAATTCACCTTGTAAATCTTGACAAATAAAAATCGCCAATTTTCTTTATGTCAAAACTTATTTATGGTCGACCAGGCTTGTTTTTATAATTTGAAGGCTCCGGTGAAAAGGTTTTTTATTTAACGCCATTTTTTGTTCATTCGCTTCAGAGGAAGTCGCCATGATCGGAAGCCCGTCGTTTTGTCAATTTGCTTTAAATTCTACGATAATCAATCTAGAATGAGCCGAGTTTTCAGTGTAAGCTTAATTTTCGCTTTCCAATTCTAGTATTGTCTTATCGACTCTAGAAGAAAGTGATTGAAAGTTGGGACTTTGTTCTGATTGATGGAATTCGCCCTTAAACGAAGCGATTGTGTGCGTACTCTTGGAATAATTTGGGATTTTTGTGCTTTTGATTTAATTGAAAAACTTGGTTAATCCGATATAAAATAAATACGTGTGAAAGGTTTTATTGGAATCGGCCATTTCATGTTTTTATTCTGGAGGTGCGATGAATTGCTGCATTTCTCTGAAAATATTTCGTTCGAATCCAAGAGCACTATTTCCTTTCACTTGGGTGATTTTTCAGAATTGATCCGGTAAATAACCAAACAAATTTTCTTTGTCAAGTTGGGGAGTCATTCTATTCCCAAAATTATCTGGTCAGTACCGTATTTCTGAAAATTGTATTCGGCATTTTGTTTCAGAAACGAGGATTTTTAAGCAGTATTTTCTGCTTTTCATATTTAATTGAAAGTTACGAGCGTTTGACAAAAATAAACTTGCTTTCGAGTGTTAAGTTGTCAGTATTCGCTGCATCTTAAATTTGGGATTAATCAACGGCATAAAAAGTAGTGCCGGAAAATTTGGTGAATTATGTAGGAAAAGGAAAAATCATTGAACAGTCGACTTTTTAGGTCATTTAACTAAGTTTATAACTAAATCCTCGCGACGAATTTATATAAAAAATATGAAGGACCATTACATCGTGCAGCCTGATCTAATACAAAATCTTTGTAGCATGAGTTTCGCTTAAGCCTAACATGGCCGCCGTGTTTTACTTAAGCGTCATTAACTTTTATTCCTCTATTCAAAAGCTTTAAACGCAAATAATCTGCATTCAAACTCCACACCGCCAAATGTCAATGTAGACTTAGACAAAAATTTCTAAAGTGAACTGGCGCAATAAATGTATATTAATCGTTATATTTGCTTTCGGGTGTCTAAATCAAATTTTGCGTCAAGTTCTGCTTTAGACAATCATTTCATTACATTACTTTTACCTTATAGGTAAGAGGTGTGTGACTTCGATTATTTAGTTGTGTAAACAGTGCATGGTTTGTTTTTATGCTGATATAAACCTTACGTATATGAATAAAACCTATTCACATATTGTTGTATTTGATTTTATACTATGTTCGTCATGCCTGTGGAGGATAATTGTGAGTTTTCCAGTGCACAGACTACTGGATTAAAAAAAAATTAGTTCCGTTAAAGAACTATTTGGTTTAACGTCAAATTTTAGAATCAACGGCATGCTGAACATCTGAGTAACATGCCAAGGGAAGTGGATGTGAGGTTGTGGAGCACATGGGCCGAAGGTCCTCAGTCTCCAGATTGAACGCTCTTGAGTCAACTGTACAGAATCTTCTATGATGGAACTTGGTAGTTGAGCATGTGCGACTGGTGCTGAAAGCAGATATTCCACTGGCAGGGAGGCGGAGCCAACCGAGGGCTGTCGAAAGAGTACCAAAACATTAGCGACCTTTGTATTTGGCTTTAAAGACATCCATTCCATGGTATCCATACCTTGGTAGATAAATATCAATTTTGCAAGTTTTTGATTACAGCTGATTTAGTTATTTTTATTTGTTTACTTTTTAATACAGGGTACAAAAAATACTTAAGACAATATTTTGATTCATTCATTGGCACTTTTCTCATAACTTCATTGCATTAGTGATTTGTGGGCATAAAACTCGAAATAAGCGAATTTGAACGTTAGCCCTTTTCCTACTAAGGTACAGATATAGGTTCGTTCATTTCATTGTTTTGCATTCTCTGCTCAGCTTAATTGTAGAAAACGCGAGAACTAGTTCGAAACAAGTCTCCGCGGATAGTTTTGACAAAGCGTCAATAATTGGTGATAGACATGGAAAGGTCGGTTCAGTCGAAGCATATGTATCCAATAATTTTTGCTTAGAAGAGTTCTTAATTTCATCAAACGTGTATCAACATGAATTGCTTGACTTTGATGACATCACCGCACTTTTTAATTTCGGATAAGTAGGAGTGGATCGAGAAACGTGATGCCCGTCCATCTTCACCATTGACTAGAAGATTCAATAAGCTCGCGAAATGGTACTATCGAACCGGCGAGTTACCATCGACAATGTAGCGTGTTCTCTGCAGTTTAGACGGGGGAAGCGGTGCATAAATGGTTGGATAGAATACTAAAGCTTGTGGACCGCTGGACCAAGTCCATCAAAAAGACTAGAAAAATGACAAACTTGTTCAACCCCTACATTTGGGTAAATGAAGTGCGGATAATTTTTGACTTTCTTTCGACTATATTGATATTTATTATATTATTGACTTTGCTATAAAATATTTTTCGTTTTTGTAACATTCAAGAACTACTGATGTGCACTCATGGCCATTAGTTAAAGAATTCGCCAGTGAGCATATTTGTAACTGTTGTATTGAACAAAACGAAAAGTAATGCTGAAAGTTTCCGTAAAGTCGGTATCCTCCCTGGATGAATTTCTCTTTAGTGTCAGTAACAATTTACCTTGTGCATGTATGTCCATTTAATTGATCTTGATTGGCCACAAAATTAGTGAATAAGGAAATTTCTTCAATACCGGTTTTTAAGTCAGTCTGGATTCAAAAAATGTTGGAGCTTTGCATTTGAAATCGTTCCTTTTACCCTTTCACCCCAAAAGACGATTTTTAAACATGGCACAGCGAAGCCATATCGATGACATGCATGGCAGGATCATTGGAATAAAAAAGGCTGACCAAACTCAGTTTTCCAGGAACTCGATATTTCGCCAAACCAGTCAAGGTCACCTACGCGTCACAACCGCATAAGAGGACCTGTATGTAGCCAAAGGTCTGGTTGGATCGAGTGCTTACCCGCGAGTCTACCAACTGGGATACCGCGGCTCCGAGAGCTAACTTGGTTCAAGAACTCAATGGACCCCATTGAACAAGTATGAGATGCCCTTTGCCACCGGTTCGTAGGTATTTAATTAATGTCGCACAAGAGCAACACAGCGGGCTATTGGCGACGATCCGGGACCTGAGGACAACACGTCATTTTGAACCACGGTCAGATGACGAGGTCACACATGAACTGACATCCCACTCCAAACTTTCACGCCAACGAGAAGACATTGGAGAACACGACAAACTTAACATTCACCAGCCCCCGAATTGCAACACAACCCTCTACCACGGACCATTGAACAACGACTCAGAAGAGTGCTTGTTTAAGAATGGGATTAATTTCCCCAGAAACAGTTGGACTCTCCTATCAATAATATGCCCGACTACTTTACAGCATGTTTCACGGTAACCATACACTATTAAAATATTTCCACAACCATATCAGGGTGGCATGCATGACAAGACGCTTTGCACACGGTCCCTGTTATTCCATGGATGAAGTGAACCTATATAACTTCTGTTTCTGCTTTATTTTTCTTTACATGTCATTTATCCTCTTGATCTATGTTTCCCACAGCTGAATGATGCAACTATTTATGCCTTTATGGTTTTGCAAGGTTATGCTTTTAGAATAGCTATGATCCGCAAAAGTATTGTGCCTTTAAACTAAATGCGCATAAGAGATTCTTCAAAAGTCTTAATATTTCATGTTCTTCAGTTTCTGCAGACATCAGTTGTGACTAACCCAGAACATAAGTAATGTTAGTAATTCTTAAAGATTTATTACAGCGGTATACCTTTGCGTAGCGAAACATTTGCAACTGGAGATGCCGAAATTGAATTAGCCCAACTATGAAATATGAGAGAAAAAGGGGTGTTTCGATTTTTTTCCGTAGCTGTACATCTATTCAGCCAAGGAAACCTCCAGTACCACGATAGGAAAGTGCCTTTTGCACGCAACTTTGAAGGATTGAAAAGAAAACTTTGAAGGATTAAAAGGTCTTGTGGAGGATGCATAATGTGAATTCCTACTTATTAAGATTCACTATAAAATAAAAGCAGTAGTTTGATACCTGAGAATGAAAAATAAACTTTAAACTCAAAAAGTGACGAATAATTCAAAATCTGAAAAAACTTCGGAATAATTTTTTTACTAAAAGTTTGGATGATTCTACACTACCAATCAAAATTCAATTGCAAGAAGTTGGAAGCTGCAAGTGAAATTTAAAAATACTACATTTTTTCACAAAAAATGTAAAAACAAAACAAATTGTATCGAGAAGATTTGATCCAACCATCAGATCAACTCTCTTGCATAATTCTTGTGAACCTGATATTCGCTAAGAATTAGCGTCAAAACTAAACTTTATTTTTAACATCCTACTTTCTTAAATCAGTCGATGACACTATTTTTTTCCAACATGGCTTTTGGGCTTCAATGAACGCTACGCCACTGTTTATTTCTAAAAAGCTAAAAACTTTTTACGATGGTGAAAGGTGAATAGTCACCCTATTTATAAGAATATAATGTTATACACGACAAATTTTAAGATATTATCTCGAAATAGTTTCATAGTGAGTTTTATATTTTGTGATGTACACAAAATGGCTTGAGAAGACTTGCATACTTGATTGTGAATTATCCTAACCACCCTTAGCATTTTTATGAATGACTTAATCAGTTCAACATAAACCAAGGTAATAGCAATAAAAACAACAGCGAAATGTATCCACCAGCAAGCAAGTGCACATTCATTTATTTCATCGTCATCTTTTCCATTGCCCTCTAGCGAATTTCCAGTTAAACAGGTCCTGCCGCTATCACGTTTTCAGCCAGTTAAATTTCTTGGTCACAAATGAATGAAATATTAGGACTGTAAATCCAGTTTGAGATGCCTCCGATGCAGTAGTGTAAATCCATAGACATGGATTGTAAGGAGACTTAGCATTGCTATTGAGAGGAGCTTCAAAAAGTGGCCAACATGTTGACTAATAGTCACGTGACTGCTCTGAGAGAAATCGACTTGATTGGCAGATTAGACATTTTATCGCCTCGTTTGGCGATATAACATCTAATGACAGGGTGCGCATTTCAATAGAGTGGCGAGAAAATTGGTGAAATCGCCAAAGTCCACTACTATGTCGCGTGGACCAATCAGATGATGAATAAACGAATGAGCGTCTTTTCCCATCTCGTGGGCCAATCATGATGAATCAGTGGATGGCCGTCTTTTCCGTCCCGCGGACCAATCAAATGATGAATCAATGAATGGGCGTCTTTTCCCGTCCCGAGGACCAATCAGATGATGAATGTTAGGTTCCACCCAGCTGAGGAAAGTTGTCTAAGGGTCACGTTACTATTAGTTTTGGTCACACGATCTTGGGCACATAAAAAGTTTCCATTGATCACTTTACTTTTCTATTTCCAGTATGGTCTAACATTGATAGCTGGGGAAGCCGAGATTGGACGACAAAAAAATTGAATGCTTAGCTTTGCTTCTTTTCCACAAAGACTTGTGAGCTTCTATGGATCACGCTAGGACACTGGTACGATAAATAAATAAATTGGATTTCGAATTCCATTATGTTTTTCCGAGGGAGAGCCGGAAGAACCTGAATTATTGTAGTGTGATGAAAATGTTACATTGTATCCTGAATTGCAGGTATAGAAGCATTACTATTTTAATTTCAACTCACTCTCGTGGAACTTGCTAAACCATCCATATGGTTTGTTGGTTGGAATTTTATGGTGCAAGGAAAATATTTGGCCATGCAACCATCACACGGGAGGTAAAGGAATACATTTCACATGCTGAGCCCCTCGGATGCTTACTTGTGTCGTAGAACTTACCTAGAAGTGTGAACAATTGTCCTCAAACTGGTGAAGTTAAAAGAAAATAATCCTTTTTGTGGGAGTTCATGAATCATGATAATTATTTATCTTGATTGAATTCATATTTTACTATACTTATTTTAGAAGTATGTTTAATGGTGATTTATATTTAGATAAAAAATAACATAATGGAATGAACCTGGAGTAGCTCTAGACATTGACAAATGTTTAATTCAGAAAAGTTAAAACATAAAATTTACAAACACCAAAGTAGACACATTTAAAATATCTTGGGGGCCAAGATTATAGGGGTGTGTTCATAATGGCAGACGACGTGAAACTGTCTTCATTCTCGCTTTCTATTCGGCAACAGTTCTGGGGTTTATAGCTCCACAGCTGCCGCTGCGCTCGTTGTTCATACCTTACAGTCTCCCCCTGGGTACGAAGACGTCTCTGCGAGTAGCCAGATGGTTCAGAAGTGTCAGATGGTTATTTTGAGATTTGCTGCACTGTGGACAAGTCTTTCGGAGTCGGCCTCTCCTTCGCAGTGGGGCGATGTGTACATTTCCATTTTGATGGGTGTTAAGACATGAACGGAGGGCAGACGAGTGATATGTTCCAACAGGAGATGCAGGATTTGAAACAATACAACTCGTTGGAGAAAGCTGTGTCAAAATTAAATAGGGCCCGTCTCGACGAGGTGAAATTTCAGTGACCTCCTCTTTGCTTAGTTACTCACAGAGTGTGAGGTTACCCATATTTGATCTCTAGGTGAGTATTGAGGAATGCTTCTTCCTCGAAATTTGTCCAGTGCCCAAACCACTGATAAGACTTCGTGTCCGGTAGTAGAGTAGTTCCTCTCTGCTGGGGTTAGCAGACGACTAGCGTACTTGATCGGATGTTCTTCTGAGCCTTCTCCTTGGATAAGGACTGCACCCAAAGCATAACTTGACTGTTCTGAGGACAAATGGTTTTGTCTCATCCACTTGTTTCAGCACGGGCTGTGAAATTAAGCTCTTCAACAACTCTTTCTTCAAAATTTCTTTTCTCGCAGGGGAAAACCTGTAAGGGGCAATAGCAATTGGTGGAGCATCACCTGTGTCGATCCGGTGTTCGATGTAAGGTTTTGGTTCTCCCCGAACTGAAGTTAGTTTCATAGTGAGTTAGCAACGCATTTAATCTGCGCTGATGTTCAGTTAAATGTTCACCTTCATCGGGATGAAGAAGGCATAGATTTTCTCGTCTCACTTTCTTTAATATTATAGGATTGGACTTGAGCACTCGCAACGAATGGGAAACGTTCATTTGGCTTATCGGTATTGAACCAGACGTGGTCTCGAAGATTCAGAACACCTTTCTTCAGAAAATCTGCTTCTAGGAGGGTACGGTTTCCTTTAGCTTCTGGGAGGGCAAAAAGGGGTTAATTGGAAGGAAAGTCTTTCTAGACATGGAATTACACCGGCTGTGTGAACTTCCTTCTCTGTCTGACTTCCATCAGCGAGGGTTACTGTGCAAAAGGACTTTTCGAATACTACCCTTTTATCTTGAAGTATATGGTACAATCTTACGCCAGCGATAGAGTGACTTGCTCCACTGTCTGCACACGCTGTACCAAATATTCTATTAATCGTAATATTCATGACTGGAACTTCATTAGACATGGCTGGTCTATCAATTTGAATCTTCTCAAAACGAGCTGAGGCAGATTTCGTGGAAGGATTGCAAACTGGACAATTGGCTTTAATGAATCCGACTTTCCCATAGTCAGTGCTGGTCGCTCCTGATTACCACCAGATTTTATTCGACTGGTTCTATTTGCCTGATTTGTCTTCTTGAACGGTACAAGCTTGAGAATTTAATCTCTGGCATTGTAAGCTTTCTTCTGAATTGGAGGGATGAGCTTCTCTTTTGATTGTTTCGGAAACAGTCACAAATGTCAAGCTTCTCTGCTAGATCTGTGGATGAATTTATATCTGGCTAATTTTCGATGAAATGATCTCTGATATCATGAGGTACTCTATTCTTTATCTGGTCAGCTATGATAAGGTCTTTTAATTTGTCAAAATCGTCGATTTTCAGCTGAGAGCCAACCTTCAAAATAACTGGTCAGTTCAAAACAGAAATCACGCCATGTACGTGCTGAAATCTTGTGATGTAGAAAACAATTGCCTGAATTTATCAGCTGTGGACTTTTATCTTCTAAGAAGCATGTCTTTCAGCTTTTGGTAATCATGGTATTTTTCTTCAGATTCCCTGGCGATAAGCCTTCTTACCTCAGATGGTAGTGATCCAATCAAATAAGTGACCCAAGTTGCTTCAGGAACCTTTAAGAACTTCATTTGACGCTCATACAGGTTCAGGAACAACGCCATGTCGTTGTCTTTAAGATCATATTGAGGAAGAATCCTTTTTAATTCCCACTTGGGTTGCTCAGTCTTCAGAACGGGAGTTGCTGTTGACTGGGCTTCGAGTTGCAGCTTCAAGCATTCTAATTCAAAAACTCTTTGACTTCTTCAGCTGTCTATTTTTATCCGTTCTTCGATAATGTTGATTAACATATTTTTTACAAGTTCTTCATCATAGTTTTCGTCACTTGTTAAATCTTTTAGCTCCATCACCTTAAGAGTCTCTGCCCAGTCCAACCCCATTTCTTGCGCAAGGGGCTTCAGATCTTTTCGCCCTTTTCCAAGAAAGGCCATCTTTGTTAGAGCACAGTTAAGTATTTGATTTGAATATAATTAACTTTTTAAAGTTCGTTGTTTCTTGATTTAATTAATATAAAAATCCAAAGACTATCAAATAAATGCAAAATTTACAATTCTAAAACTGAAAATTACATTAGAATATTTCACCACAATTCAAAATAACAACCTTTGTTTACATAATTCAAAACAAAACTATAACTGATAACTTTTCTTGCAAAAGGAAACTAAATGCAAACATTTCTACAATACAATACACGTTATCAATATGATCCTCATTTTCTTTAAATGAAATACTGAATTGCTCGAAAAAATACCACTATTTCTAAATTCTTACAAATAAATTTCGAATAATGAAAATGAATAGTAAGAATCCTATTCTAAAAGACAAGTATTCAAATTCAAAGATGTTGAATCCGGGGCATGTTTGTCGCCAAGCAATTTTTTCGCCAAATCAGGATGGTGTCCAAAGCCAGTATGGCGGCCATCTTGGCGATTTGTTATATCCGGAAGTGAAAATTAGGAATGCACAAATTAACATTAACATAACAAATTAACATAACAATAAAAAGTAAAGAAACATGAACTTTCGTTTATGTCAATACTTTCTACACAACCATTCGTACCTATCGCCCGCATCCTTTGTCTTTCAAAGTCATTTTACTCCCACATTCTGGACATTTTACACATTTTGCAATCAAGCGAACTTTCTGACACCATTCAATCGCTTTCAAGCTCTCCGGATCCGCTGAAGATTCATCATACATTTTCCCAAAAAATACGCATTTATACGTCCAGTCAAACCATCCATTGCCATACCTAATCAAGGGAGCGGCTAATAAATCTATAATATCACGAACGATAATTAATTAATTTAATTTCTAGTTAAAAAATTTAAAAAAAAAACCAATAAATATCAACAGAAATGTGCCACCTGAAAAGATAGTAATCAAAATTTTGGAAATCCAACGCAAGCACTGAAACCAAAGAAACACTGATAGAATCCGTTGCAAGCACAAAATAGCCGGTTAAGCGGTAACCAATGAAAATCATTCTTAAGCGCTAACCAATCATAGAACGCAATACATCGCAATTTCGTTACAAAAACGGACTTTCCTTCGTAAAAAACAACCTTTTGCATAAGGTTGCCATAAAGCTGGTTCAAAACGCCAAGGTTACCATGTTTGGCGATAAATCGCTAGTGCCCTGGATTCGACATCTCCACCGTTATTTTTTGTAGCTAGATGAACCTTTTTTACAATACAAATAAGAAACTTCTAAAAATTAAAATTAGATAATTATTCCAGTAACAGCAATACCTAATGACTAAGTATTAGCAGTTCTACCTTCCTGTTTTAGTCTATCGTCTAATAGGTTAAAAAATTCGACAAATATATATTTGATATTTCAAAACCTCTGACATGTACACAAAGTATGCATACACTACAGTGCATCAAGTATGAATTTAGTAATTATAATATATAGGGCAATGCGTGTTACTATAGTGTAGATCAGTCGATTTATGAGAAGATGTGAAGGGTGTTTAAAAGCTCAAGAAAAGGCTGCATATGTAAAGCATGAATGCTTTTCAATTGCCAACATGTTATCATTGCTATCGCTTTTGACACTGAACAATAAACTTGAAACTAGAATCCTTGCTAAAGACATCAATAAAAGACATGGTTTGTTTACAATACTGCCATTATCCTAATTTAATTAATGACTTATTCAAGACCATGTGACTCAACTGCCAACTTGTGGGAGGCAGACTACTCTGGCTTGGGGAGGTTGTCATTTGAGTTGATTTTGTGTGAATGATGGGGATTGCAAATTATGCCAGACCCACAATTGGTGGTGCTGATTTCGAATTTTGTGTCGGAAGTGATTCCAGAGTATGAGCAGGCGAAACAAATGATTATGGCAATTGCCACGTAATTTTGTATATGGCTGCACTTCCCCCTGGTAAGCTTGTTTCTGAAAATAGACCTGTCTGTTCTCATGAACTATTCAATATTTTATTTGTATTAATCATGCAAGTTTATCATCAGGGCAGAAACATAAAATGAAAAATTACTTGGTGGAGATGTCGAATCCGGGGCACAAGCGATTTATTGCCAAACATGGTAACCTTGGTGTTTTGATCCAGCTCTATGGCAACCCTATGCAAAAGGTTTTTTGCGTAGGAAATTCCGCGTTTTTTTAACGAACATACTGGCTTTGGACGCCATCTTGATTTGGCGATAAAAATTGCTTGGCGACAAACATGCCCCGGATTCTACATCTTTACCAAAATAACATTCCTACCTTTATAAATTTTTAATTTTGATTTTTAAGTTGATTTTCTTATTAAGAAAAAAACAATAAATTGTTTTGTTTCTACTACATCTGTGTAGTTAAAATGAATGATGCAAAATTGCACCACTATTAACCAATCTTGATGAGAACTTTAATTCAATCGAAGTGTTATTCAGCGGTTGTATAGACCCCCACAATCTCCATTTGGTGACTTTTTTCGCCGCCAACCCTTGCTTTACATGGTGACTTTTTTTGTTTGGCAAAGAAATTGCACATTCGCCATAATAAAATACATATGTAATACATAATGTAAAAAACATATGTAAACCTTGTAACCAAACATATGTAAATCTTGATTATATAAAAAGAGTTATCACAGTCAATATATAAATCTGGGTTAAATATGTAAATATGGATTGATATAAAAATCTGGATAAAAAATGTAAATCTTGACTAAATATAAATTTTAAGTAAATAATAAAACATTGAAATTACAAAATTCAAAACAGCCACACAAATGCGAAAAAAATCAAATATCGGCAGAAATCTTAAAAATAAATCATATTAAATTGTAATTTTGAATTCCACCCAGTTTACGTTCCTTACAATTTCCATAAATTTTGCGAAACAGTCAATTTTCTGTTCCGTGCACGATTTTAGGAACATATAATGTGCCAAATAGAATTAAAAATCCCTTTGCCGATTGTGTGTAGGCAAGGTTGCCTTAACGTGCCTCCATGTGCTCTTGATCGCATTGATGTAGCATTTTGTTTCCGGATCCACAAAATTTCCACTGTGATTCACGGTTAAATGTTTATAATTGTCTTCTACTAACTCTGTCATCAGTTTACTATCCATGTACCTCCTCCAACCATCCGAATATTAGGTAAAAAATTAGATCAAAACGGTACAACCTGGTTCAAAAATTTCCTGGATCCTTAGCGCGTCCTACTCCTATAACTACTGGAGCTCAGGTGCTGCCTCGTCATCTGACCGTGGTTCAAGATTACGTGGTGTTGTCCTCGGATCTTTCCCTTCGGGATGGATCCCGGACCGTCACCAATAGCCCGTTGTGTTGCTCCAGTGTGACGTTAATTGAAATACCCCCTATAACTACTGGTAAATTAAATGAAAATGGTTCTAGTACGCGGTCTATGACGTAGGGCTGCTGTAGGGTTTCCAGAATGGAATCCAGTGGAATAATCTGGAAATAAGTGGGGGTTACCAAAAGCCACATAAATCCTAAGTGAGGGTTGGCGACGAAAAAAAATCGCCAAATGGATTGGGGGGGTCTATACTACATCTGTTCCAAAATGAATGATGCAAAACTACACCACTATTAACCAATCTTGATAAGAACTTTAATTCAATCGAAGTTTTATTCTTTTCCCAAAGATGGGTACTCCTACAATGGATTGAGTATGAAATGCAATTTCGTTAAAAAAAACCCGCGGACTTCCTTCATGAAAAACCTTTTGCATAGGGTTGCCATATAGCTGGATCAAAACACCAAGGTTACCATGTTTGGCGATAAATCGCTAGCGCCCCTCGACATCTCCACCCAATTATGATTTGTATAAAATGCTCTACTCTCTAACATAAGTGTTGTGATTTCACATAATTCTTTTGAACTTTTGACGGCATTCGTGCGCACGACTCATTTTCTTCATTTTTGATTACTTAATATCGGTCCCTACGGTTCACTTCTAAATCATTTTGAAAATTTCGTATCGCTGAGTATTACGCCAACAAGTATCTAATGTTGATAGTTTGCTTACTTCACATTAAAATCAATCTGCTGTCTTTTCCAAGTTCAGAAGGTCGATGCAGAAATTCCCCCTCATGCTTTTATACTTAAACAGGTCGCGCATGCGCGTTTAAAAATGGTGCCCAGGGATCGTCTGCCGTGGCTGCTATTCCGTGGCACTCCAACTGGATTACTGCACTAGCTCCTGCGGGTCAGGTCTGTGCAAATCGTCAGCCATTTGTGATTGGTTCAGAAATTTTCTACAGTAAAAGCTGAGAAAGCTCCTAAGCAATAACTTCTCGCCAACGGCTACCTTGCCAACTTCAATCGCCAAAGCGTGGAGCTATTTTTTCCTTTCATTTTACACCCCCAGAACTTGAATGTATGTGAGCGTTAGGGAGAAATATGAAGCTGCGAGCATGTTCC
Source organism: Meta bourneti (assembly GCA_933210815.1). Lineage (NCBI taxonomy): Eukaryota > Metazoa > Arthropoda > Arachnida > Araneae > Tetragnathidae > Meta > Meta bourneti. The sequence goes on along the minus strand of OW119927.1, from coordinate 4,817,270 downwards.
TTCATCAGAATGTCGGTATAGCACAGAAAAGCAATGCACCTGTCATGTTTTGCTTTGGAATCCGTTCTAAAAGTGAAGTATTTATTTCAATATAAATTTAAGGATGTTTTGCCAACTATGCTGCACAACAAAATGGAAGCCATTTGTATCACGTATGGTATTCTGCATTAAAATGACATTTCTAAATGTTCTTTTTTCTATGCAATAAATATTGGTGCTATAATTGAATAATTCTTCCCTTTTTTGTGTGCGAGAAGAGAGTAATGCTAATTTAGACTCCGGAAGAAGGAATGTATAATTGAAAACTAAATTTTGTTCAGTCAGCTTGCCATTTATAGCTACTCAATCTGGTTTACTCTTGAGTTTCTTCCTTCCCTTAATGTTAATTAGAAACTAAAATTGTATATATAATGTTCTAAATGCTGAACTTTGTTGTGTCATCTTGCCATTTGATAGCAAAACAGATTTTGTTGGGATTCATTCCCTATTAAGTATTCTATAGTTATGAAGTCAAATTTTGTTTATGAAATGTATTTTGTGATTTGCTTAATGTGAAGTATGGTGGAAAAACCTAGAATGTGTAAGGCATAGGCTTAATGGAATTTTTTTATGAAAGTAACATTTTCTTTCCCTTGACATGCATTAAAATTGCTCTTTATATGAATATTTTGTATTTAACTTGTTCACCATTCTTCTAATTATAATGTATATATAGGCTACTGTAAGATTTTCTTTCTGAACTTTATCAATTATGAAATATTGACTTGCTTTTCCTTTTATTTTGATTATTTGTTTCTATTTCAGAGATGAAAGAGAATGATCTTTGGGAAGAATATGCTAGTCCTTAATCATACTGCTGTGTTTGAAGTGCATATATTTTTTCTGCTGTGCTATTTAATAATTTAATTTAAAGCATTTGAATCTGTTTTTGTGGTTTAAAAGTAAATAAATATGAGATATTCTTTTGGATATAGTATATTAACTAATCCCTTGTATTAAATTGAATTAAGATAGATTGAAAAAGTGTAAATTTTTGAAATACTTACCTTACCTGTCATCTTAAATATGGTAGAAAAGCCAACTCACTAGTTATGCAGCATACTTGCATTATTAACTGCTACACAACTTGTGATAAATCAAATAAGGAAATAAAAAAACTGTTCACTAGATATCAATGAGTATAAGTATTGACATGATTATTTTTTGGAACAAGCACTTGTTTCAAAGAGTCTTAAATGGTGAACTTTGTTGTGTCGGCTTGTCATATGATAGCCACTCAATAAAGTTTACTTTTTAGATTTTGTTGTGGATTCATTCTCTGTAAAGTATTTTATAGTTATGAAGTCAAATTGTGTATATGTTTGTAAAAATGTAATTTGTTTAACTAGTGAGCTAGATTGTAAGGCATAGGCCCATTGAAATTTTTTTCTGAAATTGAAATTTTTCCTCCCTTCAGACACATTAGAATTGATCTTTGGTTATTTCAGAGTAACTGATGCACCATTCTCCCAGTTTTAAATCTAGTCAACTTATTTATAGGCTACTGAGATGATTTCTTTCTGAGTTTACAATTTTGAATTTTAAGTATTTTAATTACCGGAGTGGCATGAAAGTGAAATTTAGAAATTGTATAAAGTGTATTTAATTTTACTTTTTATTACTGCAGGGTAGGAATTTATATAAATCAGATTTTTATGATTTTAATTTGTTTCCCCTATGGGTTTAAGCATGTTAGAGAGAGACATGCAAATCACTGCAGTTTCTAAATAAGTGATTTATGTTTAACATTATACATGGGGATTAGAAAATGTGGCAAAACAAATGTTGGGAAGATTTCAACTAAAATTATTCTTTGGGCCTTGTTGCTTTCATTCTATCACTTGTATTCTATTTCGTAATAGAAATCCATAATACTTAAAATTCTAAATTAAAAATGAACATTGTAATAAGGAGAGAAAATTGAATTTCGAACTTTTATAAATCATAATTAAATTAATTTTTATTTCCATCTTTCATTACCTAACTTGTTTCAAGTGTAAAAACATAAGTTGAAAATATTATTTCTACAAGTACAGAAGTACTTATGATTTAAGACAGTTTTATGAATGGCTTTTCTTGTCTTTTTACACAATTACTAAAATATAAATGAATTTACCCTATTGCAAAAGATATCTGGGATGCAATGTTTTCACAAACTCTGCTTTCCCTTGAATTTTCGTAATTGCAGGAATGATACTAGATGAATATTTTGCCTTTGCAAATATTAAGAAGTTCTTTATGTTAAAACTCAGTTGATTTTCGTCTGGAAGGCTTTTTAAATAAGCTAGTGAGGGACATCCAAGTACTCATTTGTAACTTACTGAAAACATGTTAAACAGTGCTGATTCCTTAATCAGAAACACTAAATTCCCTCATGAAAGGGCATTAATTCAAGTCTATCACACCCTACCATGGGTAAGGGTAGATCGAAATTAACCGAAAGCACTGGAATGTGTTGACTGGTCCCATATGTATGAAACTCAGCCTCTATTGAACAGATTTATGAGACACTTTCAGTGAGCAAAAAGAAACATTTGAGATCAGTTGTTATTATCCCTAACAGACACCAACTCTTAGAGGCCATTACTCTTGGTCTCCAAATGGGAGGGAAATATTTTTAATGAGAAACTAAATTTGTTAAAAAAACAAATATCTATACCAAACATGCCAGTCCCCTTGGAATCATTTTTATGGTAGAGCTCTCAAACATAAGGGATAAATAGTATGAATAATCAAATTTGCAGTGATTCGATCTCGTTTATCAGAAGGGGTACATAGTTGTGGTAATCCAAACTCTTTGGGTCTGAATCTGAAAGCTGGCAAAATACCCGTGTGTGGATAGTCATTCCCCTTGGAGTTAAAGCACAGGCGACAGTAATTCACAAACTCGTTTGGTCCTTCCCCAGCTGCCATGAAGTTCCTCTCCCCTGGATACCTCAGGCATGTAGTGAACAGCAGACCCTTAACCCTTAGGAACATTTGAGGTTTTCTTTATCAATCAACAATTGTTGTGAATTTACAATTGTTGATTTTTATTTCAAGAAAGTCACTTGGCAGATCCTCCCTGATCTGTTCAATCGGTTGAATTGAGTTTTCCTGTAGAGCGGTTTTTGGAAATCTGAGATACAACGTTCTTTGTATGCCTTATTTTGAGACTTTAAGGGGAAATGGTTATTGTTACAACACATGAGAACCACAAGCAAAAATGCTCAGAAGCGTGAGGGCCCAGCAAAGCTGTTTTTAAAAGCCTTTTCAAACTTCCATGCTTGCTCAATCAAACGAAAATCACCTGTGAATCAGGTCATTGGGAAAGAGGCACTCGCGAAACTCATTAGCGGCTCACCTTTGATATTTTTCGAAAGGGGATCAAACGACAAGCCTCGCAGTGAAACCTGCAGGTTATCTCTCCGTAGCCTCGTCATTAGCAAAATAGGGCAGTTTTCATCTCCAGCGTGTTGGAGTAAACCGTTTGGAGTATTAAGAACTTGCCATTTTTTCACACCAGATCAAACTTTAAAACTGCGGTAGTGCAAATTAAGACAATGTATACACCACGTTGTACCTTCTGAATAATCTGAAAAATAATATGTGTTTAATATAATTGTTTACTTTTCCTGTCTCGTTCTATTCTATTTCAGTTATATTTATCTTCGCTTTGGGATAAGCATTTTAAGATATTTTCAGGAACAGTTAATCATCACGAGTATATGACTGAATGTCCTGGGTTTATTGTTTCAGGACAAAGTTTTGATTGGAGAACTCTACGTAAAATCTTAAACTGATCCGAAATTCGAGGAATACGATCTTGGATTGGTTAAAAGTTGATGAAAAAGTTCCAGTCGTAAATCATTTGAAAGATTCCGATACCACATGCATTTTTTATCAAGAGAAGCAGATGGAACTAACAATCGGAATGAAGGAAAATAGGAAGAGTTTCATTAGACTCATGTATAGCATTCAGTAAACAATTAATTTTCTCACTTAAAAAGTTGTATATCGACGCAGGAAATTTAACAACTTTTCTGATGAAAGACAAATTGATAAGAGCACTTAAAGCAATTGAAATTAACGGATATTTAGTAAATCATAAAGCGAACGCGTACTTTACATTAAATATGTACTACTTAAACCGTTTTAAATTTATGTCAAGAACATTTTGGTTGTGTCATCGCATTATATTTTGTAATTCGTAAAATGTTAATAAATATTTAGTTTCTTACAGAGCGCTTTTATTTATTTGTATTTATAAGACTAGACTCGGAATTTTTTTGTAAAGGTGACCTGTTACGTGTATCTACGTAACGTCTCTTAGGCAATTTTTGGATAGCTTCAGAAATCCGGAACTGCTCTGGTCCCGGATTTTTGAGGTTTTACTGCCATTTCGGTTATAAGTAAAAGACATTCTATACATATGTAATGACTTTTCCTTTCTCACTCCATTAAACTTGGCAATTAACTTTTTATTTCGTGTTGGAACTCCTCTCCTTGATGTCTCATTAATTATCTAGACTAATTGGAGTCTTAATTTTTTAAACTGCAGTCTAAAAAATTCAATGTTTTTCGAGATGATGGGTTTCCTAAAAGTGAATCTCTTCCTCAACACTATATACCCACTCTCATCTCAATGGATGTATTTGGGGACTTGTATGATATTGCATCCTAGCTGGAAAGGTTGGAAATTTAGTTTTTATTGGATGAAATCATGCAAAAGAAAAATATTATTCAACAACTATTCAAAAGAAATTCCTCAAAATTTGGATTTAGAGTCAAATTTGTATGTCTAGAAAACGTCTCCATAATGAGACGAGGTACAGAGCAAAAATAGGAAATCAATGTTGCTGACCACCAACAAAATTTCAGGAGCTTGAAAATTTGTAATCCCTATTAGGAAAAGTGGTTAAAAATCAGATATTCACAGCACAGAACAAAAACGATTAGAGAATTGAGCAAAAAACACAAATTCTTAATTCATATCTGGCCTGTCTTAAGAATAGCGGAGCCTGATTCTATCAATCCCTAAGAGACCCTAAAATTTCAATGGGTTGAAAATCTTTTCACAATTATGGAAAGATTTTGTTTTTTACATTAGGTAGTTTATATATATATATATATATATATATATATATATATATATATATATATATATATATATATATATATATATATATATATATATATATATATATATATATATATATATATATATATATATATATTTTAGTTTTTATTGGCCAGCTATTTTTTTTTTGTGAAAAATTACCAGTCATGCACCAATTACATATCTAATGCGCAAACTAGCTTTTGAAATTCTTGCTTTAAGGGGACTTGGCACCCAAAGAGCTAATTTCTCAAATATGAGTTATTTGTTAATATTGTAAGTTACAATTTATCTCCTTGAATTAAATAAAGGTTTTCCAGAAGAAATTTTTTTTAATTATCTCCCACTTTAAAAAAATAATAATTTCGTGAATTTTTTAACACATTTTAAAATGCTACTCTTTCAATGTGCGGTATTTTGGTTTGATATTTTTTAAACATACTCGGATTGGATTGAATGTTGGGGTTTTATGGCGCAAGGTTTAAACATACCCATAAAACCGTTCTCATGACTTTTAAGAATGGGATTTTGGATACCTCAAATAGTTATTGAATTAAAGTTTCAAGGTAAAATATTCCAGAAAAAAACATGACAATTTAACCTTTTCGGGTTATTTGAAGCATTACTAAAAAAGCCTTAGCATTTTAATCATGGCAGCACGTGAAAAATCGAAACAAAAATCAATTTAAAGATTTTATATTCGTACAAACGTTTGAAAATGTAATAAAACAATTGATTATATTTCTCGAATTACTATAACCCATGTGTGTTTGCCTATCATCTTTTCAAGGAAACAACAAACATTTTACTTTTATATAATCGAAGTTAAAGGTGGCTATTACATCGCAAAATGTGGAGAAAATGAATTTTTGGTACAAACATTCATTATAATGAATGATTATTCACATCAGTAAACTAATAAAAATCATTTTAAATCTTTAAACAATGATTTACTATGTTCAAAATTAATGTTTAAATCACTTCAGACAAAAATATTAATTTCTATCATGAGCAAAAGTCGAAATTCTAATTGATAATTAAGAGCAGAAATTTCTCAGAATACTCTGCCTTTGTAAATCATGATTTTACCCTTTTATCGGCCAGTATTTGTCTTTTACTAGCAATTTAAGTATCTGTTTGACATTCCGAAATGTCGATGGTCATGTGATTTGTAAAAACACTTTTCTTCTAACCAAAATGCTCACAGTCTGTGGTTTACATTTTCATTGTTCTTTCCTAAAGTGCTTGCGGTTTACATTTTCATTGTTCTTTCCTAAAGTGCTTTGCTGTTCTGAATGTTTTGGGCATTCCAAAACTAAGCCTAAACTTAAAGAATAAAGCATAAATACTTGGAAATACAAATATGTCTTTTGGAAATTTGATCTAACTATTATGAGGAGACTCGTTACCTATGTGGATTTCACATTGAAGACATTTTTTCAAAATATCATCTCATGCCAATCTTTGATATCCATCCAGAATATATGGAAAAATAACCTCATTAATTGATTTTTCACACACTATGGGACCATGGCATTTAAAAAACATGACCCTAAAAGGTTTCGTTGATAAATTTTGGTATGTAACAGCATTTTAGTGAGTAGCGAGCGGTGAGAGTGAGAAAAACCTCAGAGATTTCTGAGTCAATAAAATTAAAAAATATCTTAAAATTGTCACAGGGACATAAAACTTTGCAGAAACATTCTTCAGTGTATCAAGTGTAATTTGGGACAAAAACAAAAATCGATGTTGATGTTTTTTGGGGTGCCGAGTCCTCTTAAAAACTAAAATTTCCGAGAGGGTCCAACACAGTGGTGGATCATCCATTAGGCGTAAGCCTAATGATGTATTTTATAGAAGGTACAATAGGAAAATGTAGCAAAATAAGTTCTCAGCAAATAGAGAAGGTTAAAGAAAATAGAGCTTTGACAGGAGTTAGGTTACTTTTACTTTTGCCGTAAATCTAGATTATGACGTCATTGGGCCTTGTTTGGGATGTAGGGAACAAGAATGAAAGGTTTAGAAGTTATAGGATTAATAATTAAAATTGAATTATAAATTCTTTCAATTATAATTTATTATAAATTATTGTACTTGAATTATTTAATAACTTATATAATGACCCTTTTCTTTTAAAATATTTATAACCAATCACTTTGAATTAAAATTAATGTAATTCCTTCTATATCATCAAATATAGTGGTTATTTGTTGAACATTTTCAAACACCGTATATAAGATAATTTATTGCATTCGAAATATTTTTGGCGGTACTACAATATTCAGTGTATGTTTATTAAAAACTGCTAAAAACATTTAGTAATTTTTCTTAATATCTGATTACTTTTGAGTTCATTTGTATTTATAACACACAAAATCTATAGTTAATTATTTTCTATTTATCAGAGTTACTACTGAAAATGTGTGTACAAATAACATTAAAACAGGTTAATTCTTTAAACTCAAAAGGAACAATTGTGTAAACGTTTTTTTTTATGGGTAATTTTTCTATAAATGCACAAATCCTTGCAGCATTGTTCTGAAGTATAATTTAGAAAAATCAGCAATTATTCCTCATAGCAGACAAACATGTTCTTAAAACAAAAATTTACAGAATATAATGGTAGTAGGTGGTTAATTAACGTCGCACTGGAGCAATGATTCTTAACCTTTTTAGTCATCGGCACCCTCCTTGAATCTAAAAATAAGTTCTCGCACCCCCTTGAAAAATGTGTTTTTATTTCTTTATTTAAGAAATTACTTCTATTGCAAAATAATTCATGAATTGAAAAATAAACACAAACATTTACAATATACATACAAAACAATATCTCAATTTTTAATGGATACGTTTTATTCATAATAATTCATGAAGCGTGGCTCCTTTTTTGAAAGAGCCACGCTCGTGTCTTCGAAATTATTTGTAATGCGTTCTTCGAATAAAATAGTAAAATATTTGTGTATAAAATCATGTAAGGTAACATTTTCACACACACACATTCTCAGTTCCTTCCCCTGAGAAATTCTGGAGCAGTAATCCTTACTATTTCTTGTTGGTTCGTATTTTCCTTTAAGGAGCACATTTTTACTAATGAATATCAACTTTGTACCTGTCACTTAAATTACAGTGATCAACACAATAAGAATCTGGATTACTGGAAAACAGATTGACTATCCATCCATCTCACTGATTGAGGTGATTTAGCTGCGAGAATCAGCACACCAAGAATCTTTCGTTCATTGGATCCTTTCCTATTGATATGGGGGTAGAGAATTCCCAGAAAGTTTCTTACAGGAGTCCTTTTATTTAGGTTGCCGTCTTTGGACACCCCCTTTGGCGATTTCTGGTTTTCCTTGTATGTGAAAAACACATTCTCTCAAGCGTCGATTTGTACCAACTGTTCGAATCGAAGAGGACCATACAAAAATAATAACCTTTAAAATATAAAGAACGGGACCTTAAAATTGTGAGAATCCTTTGTATATTTTGGGGTTGATATAATTTTAGCTATAGAAACTCAGAATGTTGCATGGGCTCTTCTTAATGAATAATTTTCTAATGAACTTAAGTTTGCATAATACATTTGCACCTGATATTACTGTAAATACGAACGCAATAAGAATCATGTAAATATATTAGGCATGGGATATTAGAGCGTATTTTATTTTTGATTTCTTGAGATTGTCTCATATGGAAACTTCTGTACATTTGTCACATAAACTACTTCTTTTACTGCTGAGAAGAAAACTTTAATATCATCCAGGTTATGAATTCCCACCATAATTTCCCATAGCATAGCTTCAGGATATTTAAGAATCCTTCCCTCGCTAAAGATCTCGCAGTTGCACGGAAATGTCCCCCTCGTGTATAAACAGAAACCCTGCAGAGCTCAAACCTTAAGGTTTTTCTCTCGTTACGAGCCCGCTCGTTCCCAGGTGCAAGACAGAATTTTAATACGTATCTATTCCACGTATTGAATTCTGAAGATGAAAAGAAGGGCTGTAAAAGCATTCTCACGGCTATCGGAGAGGATTTGTAAGGAGACTTATCTGATATCTTGGAAGTCTGGATAACATCTAGGAATGGTTCAAATGATTTTCAAACATTGGAATTAAAATAAAGAAGTAAAATTCAAATACTTCCCAGTGGTCAATTCAAGTACTTTTAGAAAGAAAAAATAAATAATGTTAAGAACTTTCAACTCGTGGTATATTGTAGAAGTAATGAATACTAATTTGAGTAGTTTTGTTATCTTTCATTCAGGATACTGAAAATGAAATTACCTTGAGAGAAACATTTTAATGAACAAGGCATGATGATCATTTTAAACCAAGAATGAAGCCGCTGAAGAAACAATTAAAAACATTTGCTATTCGTAAATTATTCGTAATATAGAGAAATGAATAAGGATGGGAAATCTGTAATATAGACATGATTCTGGATCTGCTGGAAAAAGAGAATCATATTAACATTAAAGTTCTACCAAAGGATGCATAATCTCTGACGCATTTGGTACTTTACGCTCAAATTAAGCAGTTCAATCCAGTTTTATATTCGATAAACTGAGAACAATATATTCAATCCGAAATGATTTAAGGCGTCGTGTACGAGACAGCATTTTTAACTTGTCTTGCGAATATCAATTATTAAGTAACTGATGTATCTTTTAAATTGCTTTTATTGCTTTGAAAACTATTACGATCTATTAGATTTTAAGCTGGTTTCTCAGTTTTCATAAAACAAAATATGGAATTCTCATTAAAACTTGAGATATTGGATGAGGTCCCCAATTGAGGATATTGGATGAGGTTTCTTTTATGAACTGACCATATGAAATCCATTTTTAATTCTTCAACACCTTACATTTTATTCATTCCAGAATAACTTTTAGACATTCAAATAACAGTTTTACAAACACCCAGAGATAATAAACGAAAATTAGGTTCTTTGATCCTAACGTTTGACCTGAATTGAACTTTATAAAGTATTCAGAGATTTTTTACGAGCGAAAAGCATTCTTTTAGGTCATTTTAAAATTGCTTGTGTGAAAAACTGCTTGGCTGGAGCGATTGAAGACAGTGTGATGTGAAAAGGCCAAAACGCCAGAATTTGAAACTTGAGCCTTCAGTCTCTTCACCAAAATATTAAATTTGAAAAACAAAACTGTTCTTCTGAGGTAGACTAACTTTTTGCACTATTACAATCTACCGACTTGGAATCAATGTTGCAGCTACAAGCACAGTTGAGTAACTAACGCCAACCCCACCCCTGTACTAAAAGTCCTAATACCTTTTACAAGTTAATTCTGAGAGTACTACAATTGGACATAAGTGGCTAGCAGGGACTTTAGTTTTGTGAACTAGTAAAATAATAATGATTTATTTCAAAACTAGCAAAGCATCAAAAGAAATGCCTATTTTTGGAACTACGCACAAATTTCTACCTTCAATTTTACTAACAATCGAGGACGTTTTACAGTATCATTTGTTTGTTATACACGAACTAAAATACCAGCATTCAAACAAAGAATCCAGTATTTGTGAGGCATTAGAAGTAGCAGCTGAAAATATGGAGAAAAGCTTCCGTGCCAATGGTTTACTCTGAAAGTGTTACAAATGATACATAAGTTCATTAGCAAATAATTATTTTAAGATATCCTAAAGTAAAACGTAATACTAACTATGATTTGAAAGCAAAAGCTCTTTAAGACAAGTTAAGGCTTGTATGACATTGAGTCACGTAAAGGTGTACTACTTTCTACATGTTCTTGTAAGGGGGTTCAAAAGGTACTACTTAAAGACTACTTCAGTCGTGTATAAATTTCTCAGCTGCACAAACTTTTCAGTTTCTTCGATGCCCTCGTCACACAACTGGTCGAAAGATGCGTAAAATTGGTGAGAGACATGTCATGATGCATATGAGAGAGTAAATCTATCATTGTACCAGAAAAACGAAATGGCTACTTCCGATTTAAGATAAAATCACTATAAATTGTGATGATAAGAAACGGTATGAACTAGCTTCATTAAAAAAATCATATTTATATCCAGTATTCTATATTTATAGATGTAAAAATGGCGCCCTGGCGTACATGTGTGGTTGCTCATACATTCAAATAATGAAACAACTTTGATACTTTAATAAAGGTTACATATAAAGATATTTTGTACACTTTAATTCCTCTAAGGAAGTTTGCACGAAATGCTCAAAATGTTTGCATCAGTATTGCTGCAATTGTCCTGACTCAGCAATAAGATTCAACTTTTGCAAGCATATGCATATTGTTTGCATGAATCAAACCTCACAAGAACATTCAAATATTATCAATGATGGAAGTATGCGTGAAGATAAGGAAAAACATGCCATAGGTCAAATGTTGAAAACATACGGTACAGATTATCAGCAAGAGGCACGCACTGCCTTTCTTGGATTTGTGCCTTATCTGGACAAATTAACACCAATGACTGTTATAAAGAAATCGTTCAAACAGTAACAATTTTGAAAAGCAAATGTGAAGCTTTGCTAGAGCAAAGTAAACACCTTCCTCCTGTGGTGGAACATAGTACTCAAAGGAGAATTAAGCCCCAACGACGACAGTTTTCCTAGGAAGAGTTAAAACTGAAATTTACTAAATGGTCTCAGAAAGAGTCAAATAATATAAATGAGACGGTGCTGTGCACGTGTAATTAAAAGCGAAAATTATTTTCGATTTCAATTAACTGCCTCTTCCATCATTAAATAAAGTCTAATGTATTCATAGATGTTTAAGGTTTGTTATTCCAATTATCTTGCATCACACTACTATGGAAACTTTACATTAATCAGTTTATTAACTCCTGAGAAAACAAAACACAAGCTTCGATAAAATTTAAAAGAATACATAAGGGTATGTGAGAAATTTTGAAATTTTTAAAGTGTAAAAGTGAAGTGTCTAACTTAATTTTGTTACAATCAAAAATATTGTAATAAATTACAACCAGTCTATAGAAAGAAAGATAAATTGTCATGAATATATTACATATAGTTGAAAGTAAAAATATAAATGTATTTTATATAATTAAATAATTTTCAGTCAAAAAGTAGTAAATTAGGATTCCCATGTTTGTAGATAGATGGCTTATTTTATGCAAGATTTTGAGTTCACGAAATATTTTAGATACAAAATTTATAAAATTGCTTATTCATAGAACTTTTCAGTTACAGAATATAGTGAACTATGATAATTTTATCACTATAAATAATCACATAACACTGCTAAATTTATTTAAAGTAAATATAAATGTCTTTTAAAAATATTCTTAGAGTATAAAAATCTTATGAAAAATTATATAAAATTCTGAACATTAGGTAAATTTAAGATATTGGGGCTTTTATATATGAAATTTAATACATCCTTTCCTTATAATATATCCTTATTTAATTTATGAACAATGTTTATTTAAATATCGGGATACAAAGCATTGTTAAAACAAAATTACAGCTATAATTCTCTTAGTTTTTCAATTTACATCGTTCTTTAAAAGTGTCCTATGTAAATTGTTTAAAACTAAATTTTATACTTTATCTAACTTACGATTAATACCAATTGGACTGAAGTCATCTATCACCAACGACTGTATAACTGTAAATGTGCAATAAAGTTGAAAAAACAAAACAATTTTAAAAAGTCGATTTCTTAAATGATGAACTGGGTAGAATAGAGGAATATATAATTATAACATATAATCTAAGGATTATTATGGTAGCAAATGTTATGTACCTTCTTACTGGGGATTCACAATGGATGTGTATTTTCAAAGAATTTATTCAACGAGAAGCTTGTTGAATTGTGAACATGTGTGTAAAGACGAATATATGGAACACCTGGTTTTAAAAAATCGCCAAAAGCGAAGGAACGGCCGATCTTAATCAGCAGTGTCAATCATACTTCGCCGCATGATTTTTACAAGTACAGCTTGATCTATGTGCAAGAAATATAATAACACAGTATACCTAAACTACATAATATATTATTCAATAATGTACAGTAGAATCTATATTACTAAAAGGCAATGCATGTGTGCGTGTGGAATCCACAGAAGAAACTACTGGACAGTCTTAACACCTTTATTGGATATATTTCAGAGAGGAAGATCACCCACTAGGCTTGCTAGGATGTATTTTAGAGATCTCACTATGGAAAAATATTGTTAATAAGCATGTCTTATATTTCCAGCAAAATAGAAAATGTTTCTTTGGAAATTTTACTGTAACTGGATATTACTACTTTCATAGGATTATAGCAGTCGCGTCGTCTTTTTTTGCCCCCTCTCTAATGATCGGGACCCATTGACGCGAGAAAAAGGTGTTTTCCTTTGACCATCCACTGAGAAAAACTCATTAATCTGAATAAAAAACCAGACATCTTAAATGGGTTGTCCACTGCTATGTAGATAAGAGAAGGTTGAGTGAAAGATGTCCCTCCGGGGGCCGAGTATCATTGATACAATCACCAACCATTTCTTCCACCTCCTTTTACCATTTATTTTACACATCATCGGGGGACCCCACGTCGGGTCCCCAAACCCCTTTTGTCTTGATGGGGGGGGGGGAGTCGTACATAAAGTGCTCTTTTCAACTTGTAAGTCGAATTTGGAAATTTTCGTGTTTGCTGATGTTTGGCATCAAAAGCATAGCATTTTTTAAACTCTATACTAAGATGAACGACTAAGTAAGAGAACTTTCCTTTGATGAAGTTATAGCGCAAAATTAAAACAATTATAATAGAACTAGGAAAACATTTTTCAATTTTGGATCAAACACATTACAGATTGAGTTTCAAATTAATTTGTTTTCAATAAATGTTTTAAAAGAGCAATTTCTTTTATTTATTTCTCCAATGTATTTAAGTAGCCCGGTTGGAAGAGTAACGGATTAGCAACCGGAGGTTTGCGAGTTCGAATCCAACCAAAGACCGTCGTGTACAAAAGGGGCTGGTGCACGTTAAATCTGTCGTGGCCTCAAATGTCCTCATGTTGGCGTGATGTGGAAGTTTGGAGGGTGGGGTGCCATCTCAGGTGTTAATTCGTCATCTGACCTAGTTCAAAATTACGCGGTGTTGTCCTTGGATCTTTCCCTTCGTGATTGTTCCCGGACCGTCGCCAATCTCAAAACAGTGTGAATTTTTTGATAATGGTTTTCTTTTCCAATTGTAGACCCAAAACATCTTGGTACATCAATGAACTTGCACTAGAATCACGGTCCAATTATATCCCTAAAATAGAGACTGACTGTTTGGTTGCACTTTTCAATATCTCTTCCTAAAGACACTAACTAAGATAGGCACACTTTTAAGTACGAAAATGACAGAGCAATACTTCACTGTATTGCACTTTAGGGTGGAAGGTATAAAGCCGACATACGAAAACCAACTTGCTTATTAGAAGTCTTACATTATTACTACCACCCTAATTAATTTCGCGATTAATAGCTGTCGCTAATTAATCGCGAAATTAATATTTCTAGATAGCTATTCTTTAGACAATATATCATTTTCAGCAACTGTTATAAATACGTAGGCACAAAAAATATAGAATTAAATGTGAAAAAAAGAAAAGCGGAACATGCTTCAGTCAAATTCTGTGTTGAAAGCGATGATCATGTGTATGTTAAAGTAGTTCATTCAAATTCAATGATAAAAATTTCTTCCAACAGGAATTGAAAAACTGACGTATGAATCAAAATAGGATTAAATTCATTTTATTGTTTTTCATTAAAACTTAGTTTTTAGTCCTCTTTCTTATGAACATCTTATTTTAATTCTAAGGCCTTCACCAAAAGTGAGTAAGGATCCTCAGCGCCGCTGACCATTGTCCTCTCTTTAGGTACATCTCGAAATATATTTTGGTATAAATCTGAGAATAATCAGGACAATTGACCTATAGTGTATATATATAGTACACAAAGCACAGTAAAAAATATATATGTGAGTGACTCCAGTGTTTACTAAAAATATAAATCCCACAGGAGAACAGATCACTAAAGTACCTTGGGTCCTTGAAGCCCGTATACACCTCAAGGAGATGAGCCCCTGAGGGCGTGCAAACACACGAGTACAAATAAGTACTCAAACAATTAATGCTCTTCCCAAATATTCTTTTACGATCCCTTTCAAATTTAAACAGTTAAACAAACTACAAAGAAAGCAAAAATCAATATTTTGTAATTGAAAATTCAGAAAGAAAAAAGTTATAACTGGGAGAATGTTGAACAAGTTAAATACAAAATATCCAAATAAAGGACATTTTAATACATGTCTTGAGGGAAAGAAAACGGTATTTTCATAAAAAATTCCATTAAACATTTGCCTTACAATCTAGATTTTTTTCCACCATACTTTACATTAAGCAAATCACTAAATACATTTTATATACACAAAGTTTGACTTCATAACTAGGAAATACATAACAGAGAATGAATCCATAATAAAATCTAAAAGGTTAACTTTTTTGAGTGGCTATAAAATGGCAAGCTGACACAACAAAGTTCAGCATTTGCAACTGTCTTTGGGAGAAGTGCATGTAACAAAAATATTTCAATACTTTTTTACATTCAAGTTCTTTAAATTATTTTACGAATGTACCAGTTCTGTATCAATCAATAGTGTAGAGCATGCTTGCAAACCAAGTTTAATTGGCTTCTTTATCCTTCATCAAAATGACTGCTAGGTGTTAAAAATAGTAATTATGTAATACACAGAAAGACTTATATATTATTTTCAATTTTCATAACCTCTTTGCAGCTGAAACTTTAATAAGGATAAGATGAAAAGTATTTCACCAAAAGTGAGTAAGGGTTCTCAGCGCCACTGACCATTGTCCTCTCTTTAGGTACATCTCTGAATATATTTTGGTACAAATCTGAGAATAATCAGGACAATTGACCTATAGTGTATATATATTTTGCCTTTAATATTTTTCAATTAGAATGCTCATAAAGATAGGGAAAATTGTGGGTATAAAATGAGAAAATAGAATTCAGTAAGGCTCATAGGAAGTGAAAACATAGCAAGAGAATATGTATGTATAAATAAAAAACACATTTTTTAGAGTAAAGTGTAGTTTTAATGTGTTTAGGGAAGACGAAGGTTAGTTCGCTGGAAACCAATTCCTTTAGGCCCAAGCCTTACAATCCAGCTAATTTGTTTCACCAGGCTTCACTTAAACCATGCACACACATTATATAAACTATTTTAGTTCGTAACTAACATTAAGGGAAGGAATAAACCCAAAAGTAAACCAGATTGATTATTGATAAATGACAAGCTAACTCAACAAAATTTAGTTTTCAGTTATACATTCCTCTTCGGGAGTTTAAAAATAGCAATACTCTCTTCTCGCATACAAAAAGGGAAGAATTATTCAACTATAGCACCAATATTTATTGCCCACAAAAAAGAACATTTAGAAATGTCATTTTAATGCAGAAGAATAAGTTATACCAATGTTAAGAGTTACTGAATTGCATATTAAATATAAATTGCTAAAATCATTTCAAAACTTACATTAGAGGATAATTAGCTGCATACCAAAAAGTCGATTTTATTGAATCGCCATAAATTAAAAAGCTGACTCGACAAAATCTTCCATTTAGTTGTGCAGCACAGTTTGCAAAAAACAACATGCTTAAATTCATGTTGAAACAAATACTACTTTACTTTTGGAACGGATTCCAATGCAAAAAATTACAGGTGGATAGATTTACTGTGCTATATCGACATTCTGATGAAATACATAGAGCATAGGAAGAGACAACATAGCAATGCATAATTCAAAAACACACATATTTTTAAGAGTAAAGAGCAGTTTAATGTGTTTAGGGAAGACAACACACATACTTTGTTAAAACCATTTCCTTTAGGCCTAAGCCTTACAATCCAGCTAGTTTGTTTCACCAGGCATCACTTTAACCACGCACACACATATAAACATTTTAGTTCGTGACTAACATTAAGGGAAGGAATCAACCCAAAAGTAAACCAGATTGAGTATTGCTAAATGACAAGCTAACTCAACAAAATTTAGTTTTCAGTTACATTCCTTCACTCGGAATTTAAAATTAGCATTACTCTCTTCTCGCAAGCGAAAAAAGAAAAATTATCCAAATATAGCACCAATATTTATTGCTCAGAAAAAAGAACATTTAGAAATTTTATTTTAAAGCAGGACACGATACGTGATACAAATGACAAGAGTTACTGAATTGCATTTTGAAGAAAAATTGTTAAAATCATTTCAAAATTTACATTCGAGGATAAATTAGCTGCATACCAAAGAGACAATCTCATTGAATAGCTATTAAATAAAAAGCTGATTCAACAAAATGTTCCATTTTATTGTGCAGCGCTGTTGGCAAGAACAACATACTTAAATTTAAATTGAAACGAATATTTTACTTTTGGGGGGGGGAATTTCAATTAACGTCACACTGGAGCAACACAATGGGCTATTGGTGACGGTCCGGGATCAATCCCAAAGGGAAAGAGCCGAGGACAACACCACGTAATTTTGAACCACGGTCAGATGACGAGGCAACACCTGAGCTGGCACCCCACTCTCCAAACTTCCACACCACGCCAACGTGAGGACATTTGAGGCCACGACAGATTTAACGTGCACCAGCCCCCTTTGTACACGACGGTGTTTGGCTGGATTTGGCTAGTCCGTTGCTCTTCCAACCGGGCCACCGCGGCCCTATTTTACTTTTGGTATTGGTATTGGTATTTTCAATTAACGTCACACTGGAGCAACACAACGGGCTATTGGTGACGGTCCGGGATCAATCCCAGAGGGAAAGATCCGAAGACAACACCACGTAATTTTGAACCACGATCAGATGACGAGGCAACACCTGAGCTGGCACCCCACTCTCCAAACTTCCACACCACGCCAACGTGAGGACATTTGAGGCCACGACAGATTTAACGTGCACCAGCCCCCTTTGTACACGACGGTGTTTGGCTGGATTCGAACTCGCAACCCTTCGGTTGCTAGTCCGTTACTCTTCCAACCGGGCCACCGCGGCCTTTTACTTTTGGAACGGATTCCAATGCAGAAACAGGACAGGTACATAGCTTTACAGTGCTACCGACATTCCGAGGAAATTTCTCCCTAGAGCTCACATCCATTCACGTTCTACGGGTGTGAAATGAAAGAAAAAATAGCCATATGAGTTCGCGATTCGAGGTTGGTAAGGTAGCCGTTGGCGAGAAATTATTGCTTGGGGATTTTTAGTCGTTACGATAAGGAAATTTCTCAACCAATCACAAAAGGCTGACGATTTGCACAGACGTGACCCGCAGGAGCTAGTCTCCAACTGGATTACTGCGGCCCTGGTGTTGTCCTCGATCTTTCCCTTGGGAATTGATCCCGAACCGTCACCAATAGCCTGTTGTATTGCTCTCGTATGATATTAATTAAATACTGTAATTACTGCCATAAAACCCAACACAACCAAAAAAAAAACAACTTTCATAGGATTTTCGATGAAACAATTCCATATTTGTTTTTCCTCTGTGGTTCCACTCTTTCAAAGTGAAGTGAATTGTAATGCAATAGTCTTATTAAAAAAATAAAAACCGTACATGAACATTTCGCTCTGAAACGTTTGTTCATAACGATGGAAAAATAAGATTTCTCTGGTGTTGGAAATAAATTTCGTGAAATCATATTCAAAATCCAACAATAAAAAAAACCATTTCACAGCCCAAGTCCTCCATCATTTATCAGGATGGCTGCGGTTGCACCTAGGACCCATGAAGGTAAGCCTAACTGAAAAATGTTCTATTTAAAAATTATGTTTTCTACTTTCCATTTGAAAAAAGTTCGAATTAAAGTTTCTAGTATTTAAAACTAGAGGCTCTTGAATGATTGTTTTCTGTGCTTTTCAATGATTAGTTTATGTATGTATTCTTTAGAAGTTTACATTTGTATTTTTATTTTGTATATTTTGGAGACCAGTTTTTAATCTTAACGTAGAATATTCTGTGTCTATGGGTGCTTCATGTTTGTTTTTAAAAATACAAATTTGTGTTTGCTTTAAATTATATCCATTTTCACTGTTTATTCTGTTTTTTTTTATGGTAGTAATAATATGATATATAAAATAGTTTCTTTAAATATAAATTGCATTGTCCAAGAACATACTACACATGCCTTTCTTTTTCGAACATATTAAAAAATGAATAGCTATTTTTACACCCATGTAGAATATTAAATGGTGAAAAATTGATAAACAGGTACAGCTGTAGTCTCTGCCGCGCGCGGTGGCCACGCGTTTTTTTTGGCGCACTTTTTATGTCGCCACGGAAATCTTCCAACATCGAATATATACTGCATACGTATGGATGAAATATGTAAATCTGAATGAAACAACATTTGAATAAAAAACACTGCAAATATGGATGAAATGTATGGAATTTTGGCGTAGTTATAAGCGACTCATGCCGGTGAGGGTAACCCATTTGTTCTCGGATTTCCAACAGTGAATCGATATCATTCTCCACATATGAATGAAATGAATAAAAAAAATGTACATTAGTAGAATATAAGTTATTCTAATATTTTAACAGATTTCACACTGTAAATGAGAACTGGACGCCGGCAAGGTTGCCATAAAAATAGGTTAACCCTAACCAGGAGAAAATTCGAGAAAAAAATGGGTTACCATCAGCCTGCATGAGTCGCTTATAACTACGCCAAAAGCCGCGCCAAAACGCGTTGCCACCGCGCGCGGCAGGGACTACAGCTGTACCTCAGAAATAACAGATGTATTACAAAAAACTGTACATAAGTTGAATAAATTTATTCTAATCTTATAAACAGATTTCACTGTTAATGAGGGTTTCCTCCTTAAACGGTGCTGCCAGTCGTGAACTGGCAGCACCGTTTGGGGTGAAGTTGAATCGAATGGGGTGCCAGTTGCACCCCATTCGATTTTTTTATAAAATAGAAAACGAAATTTCAAAGCAAACCATTAGAGAAAAATTCCCTGGGTCCAAATCGCATCCTACTGCAATAGCAACTGATGAACGAAATGAAAATGGTTATGGTACGCGGTCTATATATACATAGCATAGGGACGCTGTAGGGTTGCTTGAATGGAGAGGAAATAAGTGGGGGTTACCAAAAACCACATAAATCGTAATTGATGGTTGGCGACAAAATAAAGTCGCCAAATGGATTGGGGGTCTATACTGCATCTGTTCCCAAATTCACCTTGATTAAATATTAAATTTTAGTTATTAATAAACAACATAATTAAAAATATTAAAAATAAAATAACATAGTATATTAACATCTTAAAACATAACATAAAATAAACACAAAATATATAAATCTTGATTAAATAAGACATTTTGATTAAAAACAAATCTGGATTAAATATATAAATCGGGATTAAATATGTATTAGGTCATTAAGTATGAAATGTCCAATTTCGAACTGAAAGTTTGATTTATTATATCTCAAGCAAGAAACAGTATAATTAATCAAAGTATGCGCCTAAACTATCAATACAGTTTTTTCATCTTAATGGTATCTTGCTAATGCCAGCAGCAAAGAAGCCTGGAGAGCAAGTGGTTATAAAAGTGCGAAAGGCGTTTTCTACAGCTTGTTAGGAATTAAATATTTTTCCTTGCAAGAAGTGGTCCAATGCCTGGAAGTAATGGTAGTCAGTTGGTGCAAGGTCTGGGGAATATGGTGGGTGACAGTTTCCAAGTCCAGCTCCTGTAGTTTGAGCAACGTTATTCTTGCGACAAGTGGTCGAGCATTGTCCTGCAAGAGGATTAACCTGTCTCTATTCACCAATCTCGGCTGCTTAATCCCAAGCTTCCTATCATTTTGTCTAATTGGTTACAGTAGACATTTGCCGTAATCGATTGACGAAGTCTCATGAAGCTGTAGTGGAAAACGCCAGCGCTGGACCACCAAACAGATATTAGCTCTTTTTGGTGAATATTCGGTTTCGGAGTGTGTTTTGGCACTTCCATCTTTATCCAACCATTGTGTTGAACACTTGTGATTGCCGAAAATAATCCATTTTCCATCACACTTAACAATACGGTGTAAAAATGGTTTGCCTTTATGTCGCGACAGCAAGGAAAGGCAAGCTTCGAAACGATTTCTCTTCTGATGCTCTTTTAATTCATGCGGAACCCATCCATCCAGCTTCTTAACCTTACCGATTTGTTTTAAATGGTTTAATATTGTTGGAATAGTAGTCAAACCTTTCTGCTAATTCACGCGTAGTTTGAGATGTATCCGCTTCCATTGCAGCTTTCAGCTCGTTCTCCACCTTGCTCTTAGTTCGACCACATGGTTCATTTTGAAGATCAAAATCGCCAGATCGAAACTTCTCAAACTATCTACGTACTGTATGTTCATTAGCCACATCCTTGCCAAACACTTCGTTGATATTTCAAGTCTTCTGCGCTGCATTAGTTCCACGACGGAACTCGTATTCGAAAATAACGTGAATTTTTGACTTATCCACGGTTTACAAGATTTAATCTGCAAACGGCAATTCGACAGATAATCACAAACCAAAGCGTATGTCTGAAAGACTGATGACATACCTTCCTTCACAATAAAAAAAACAAAAAAATTGAAATTGAAATATCAGATATCAGGTGTCAAACTTGGTACTTGAGGTAATCGGACATTTCATACTTAATGACCTTAATAAATCTTGACTAAGTATAAATCTTGATTAAATAATAAAACATTTAAACTACAAAATTCAAAACAGCCATACAAATGCGAAAGAAATCAAACGTCGGCTGAAATTGAAAGAGAATTGTATTAAACCATAATTTTGAATTCCTCCCAGTTTACTTCCCTTATTTTCAAAAATTTTGAAAAACAGTCAATTTGCTGTTCATTGCACTATTTTTTTAACATATAGTAGGCCAAATAAAATTTAAAATCCACTTGTTGATTGTTTGTAGGCAAGCCAGTGGAACATTCAGGATATGAGGGGTAGCTAGAAACCGCATAAATCCTAAAAAAAACCCATCAAATAAAACCGTGCAAAAATATGTTCTGTACTACCTCTACCATTATGTGTTATCCCTTCAGGGTTAAATTAACTATTTTTGTTTAATGAGCTATTTTAGTTGTCATGTAAATGTCATACTTATAATGTGCAACTTTAATATTTTTGAGCACTGGGGCTCAGGATGTCGGTGTTACTGTTTATTTCACCGTAAAAAGCAGTGTAAAAGTCCAAATTCTACACAATACAGAACATTTATGTTTGTGAATTTTGAACCCGAGAAAAACAGATGACATCAAAACTGTCCACTTTTATTAGATGTAGGATCTGGCAACGTATGAATAATACTTCTGATTTGTATTACATAAAATCTTCCTTTTCTGGAAAGGTTTACTATCGTCCCACTTTGGATTTTTTTAGAAAGGTTAACTCGAATCAGGATATGTTGATTAAATCCAATTGATTAAAATCACAATTTAGCTCAAGTGATTTTTATTTAAAAAAATGATTGATTTAAATCAAAATTTTAAATTTCATTTTTCTTTCTGTTATGTTTAATAATATTGGAAATGAAACACTGAACAAGATGCATGTTTTTGTATTCAAATAAGTTAAGAACTTCGCTCATACTGAGTTCAACTTATATTTAAAATCATCCTCCGTTTAAAGACTAAATAACAGTATTTGTTGATTGGGATCATAATTACTTGTCAATGCTCAAAGAATTTGAAAAATAGGCATATTTGATTTCAAATTTATGTATTTTCATGTCTCATTTTTCACTGTTAACTTACAAAAAATAAAAAAAATTTACCAATCAGTCATTTTTGCAAGATAAATATTAATGAGAAGTAGGAATTTTTCCATGATGCAAGCTCCTTTTATTTTATTTTCTGTTGGTGACATAATTTTTTCTCAAGAAGCAAGTTTTGACCTAATTGATTATTTTATATCAAACTAATTAAAGCAACTCAAAACATTTTTATTTATATATGATAAATATATAATGCAAAAAATATTCTGAAATTTGTATGATTGAAAAAATTCTTAATACGATGTCTGATCCTGCAACCTTATATATCTGGGTCCAAAACTTTCAGGTTGCTGGTTATGGGTTAAACTCAAAGAAATCTAAACTATTTGAGAACCAGATGGAAAAACATTGTTCATGCTTGGCATTTAGGGCACTCTATCATGTGATTTACTTTGCTAATTTATGTTGCGTTTTAATCTTTCAAAAATTTACCCAGCTGTATTTCCTAATACGTTAATGTTTTACTTAAAAATATTAATGTTTAAATAAATCAAAACTATCTAGAAACTGCATTGTAATTTGTGTGCCTCATGTCCAACAAATTTAAACTTGTATGGGGAAGGAATGAATTAAAATTGTAAAAATCCAATTTAAATAAAAAAATCTGATTTAAATCCAATAAATCCGATGTCTTTCATTTTTTAAAAAATCACGATTTTTTCATACCCTGATTTGAATCTTTCGCAACTTCTGCTACTTGCTTGTTGAACTGATTTTTTTACTACATTTTATCATAGAACCTTGCTTAATATTGCTGCTGTCAATTTTGCTGTTCACAATATTTTTTCGGGTTCTGTGACTTCATTTTTAGTAACAGCCTAAGCAGATATTCTCATTTTTTCTTTTTTTACAAGACCTACCTTAATTTTCTTGCAATCAATGCTCTAGAGCTTGTGTTAATGCCTTGCTTATTTTTCTGATCCCTTAATTTTTCTCAATGAATTCTGAACAGCATTTGTAAAATCAGTTGACCTAGGAGACGAGAGGGTTAAGATGACTAATTTCAGGTCCTTTAATGGTGAACATACTTTTTCTACCATATAAGTTGCTTGAAAATTAGATAAGATAATTACTGGTTTTGGCTAGACAGGGAAATGCTATGGGAACTCGGTGCAGTCTGTTGTTGGCTTCTCATGATCATGAAACAGTTGGCTGTTCAGATTGCTGGCAACTATTTTCATTCGGCTGATGTAAAAGGCAAAATTTGAGTGTTCTTTCCGGAAATCTGAAAATGTCGAATAACCTATAGTCATATAATAACATTTTCATATTCGAGTTTCGCGTTTGTTTTTATGTTGTAAAAATCACCCAGTTTTTTCTTGGAGGTTGGCGGTATGTTATAATGCAGAAAGATGAAGCAGTTTTAGTGAGTCAATTTCCTTGGAATTTTCATTTCCTTTAACGTTTCTTAAGAATAACAAAGCCTTAACAAAAGGAATTTTCAATGTACAGTTTTAAAAAATGCTTGTAGGAAAGATAAACATTTAAATATACTTAACTATAATATTACATGAAGAATGGTGTATTCAGTCAATACATAAATAAGTCCAAATCAGGATAGAATTTTACTATGTTGCTTTACGTATTCATAGAAAATATAAAGTTAAATATATATAGCATAAGATCTTGATGTTGTGATTCTACTGTTTAAATTTATAATGTAACACTGCAATCATCATAATCATTAAAATAGCTTTCCGCTGCAATCCATAATCTATTTTGTTAACGGTCATTCAATTATCAGATGGGCAAATTTCAGAAGATTTTTTGCATTATATATTTATCATATATGAATAAAATGTATAGAATTTCTTTAGTTATTTTTATAAAGTAATTAATTGGTTAAATACTTGTTTTTGAGAAAATTCATGTCCCCAATAGAAAATAAAATGAACTTGCACCAAAATTTACATTCCAAATTTCAATTCCATAAATACAGAATAGTTATACTAGGATCGTAAAGTATTCCTAGTGATCAATACATAACATTTCAAAATTAAATTTAAATAAAAATTAACCAAAATATTACACCAAACAAAATGAAAATATTAAAATTCCCAATTACAAATATTTATGAGCAAAATTGGAATGCTTTTGTGATATTGCAGAAAACTTTTTCATTGTTATTAAGTGTCTATTTTTTCATAAACAGACTGCAATACTAAATAACTAGAACATCTTTAAAAAAATGTAAGTTGTCACAGTTTTAATAACAGTTCCAAATTGGCCTTGTGCAATTTATAGTCACATGGAATGTTTAAAACAACCCATGCTGATGAACAGGTTGTGTTCCAAACTTTAGCAGTAGTTTGATCATACCTAGCACTGTAATTGGCATGAATTTCAACAATGCTTTTAAACTTCTTAAGCCCATAGAAACCTTTTTAATTTTTATCAAAATCGACAATTTTCATTTTTCACTAATTGGTAGGTAAATATGTTAAAAATTGTTATTTCCCAACAGATAAGAAACATTTTCATAAATTACAATAATATAAAATATTTTTGTTTACATTAAATAGTTTTTGAAAAACATCTTCAAACATGCAACATTAAACGATTTCACAACTGCTCTTCAAAGTTCCAGGTGTCCTTAAAGTGCCTGAAACTTCCAAAATATTTCATTTTGAGCCAAAATATTTTGGATATTGTTATTTATGCATAAATTAAACCCCTGTCCCAAATTCCATGAAAATATGTCACTACGGCCACAGGTTTTCCTGAGTTTTGCTCATTTCACATGGAATGACCCGTATGAAAACTAACACATAGTATTACCTTTTTTTGCATTGTTTAAAAATATAATATTTTTCTACAATCTGTTTTGAAAAGTGTTCATTTTAGCATAAAGCTGCCTTATCCCAAACCCTCGTGTGTTAATATTTTATAATTCAATTCTAAAATTTGCACTGTGTTTGAGCTCAAAAAGACAAATGATTAGTTCAAATCCCAAAAATATGATTTAAATAAAACCTTTCTTCAGATTAAAAAAAATTTGGTTTCTCATTGTCTGCTGTTAGTGGTACTTATCGCTAGGATGATATGTACAAGCTTTTTGTACTGTTAAAGAATATTTGTCATTGGTTACAATTTTCCAATAAAATAAAACAAATGTAAAATATAAATAATTATTCATTCAATCAGAAAAAGGTAATTATTTCACTTTCCTAAATTTTCCAATGGAATGAAATGCAAATTTTGTGTACTGTACACAAAATTTGCAATAGTAGGGAACAGCTTTGTTAAAAGATGGAAGGTAAACAAACTACCATCACCCACTGTCCAACTCAAAATGTGCATGGCAAAATGCTCACAGTAGTAACCATGTCTCAACTTGAGATGGGCTGCACCTGGTTGATGCAATAAAAATGAGCTTTTTGATCAGATGGCATATTCTAACTTCTACATTTTGATTTTCAGAGATCGAGGCGCAGATCCGCGAGCTCCAGGCCCGGAAGGCCGGACTGTCGGAAGGAGAGGAAAATGGCGAGGGAGTTCCCCTCACGGCATCTGCCGGCATCTACATGGACGAGGATATCTACGGTGGTACCAAGTCAAAGTATGAGGGCTACGTCACCTCCATCGCAGCCAACGATGAGGCAGATGCAGATGTGAGTCTAAGTAATTTATGATTGAAGTTAATACATTTCTGGGAATCAATTACACTTAGCAGGGTCCTTCAAAAAATTTTATTTTAGGAACTAAGCCCAGGAAACTTAGGATAATTTATCTAGGTATAGGAAAATCTTTTTTTACAATTGCATCACTTATAAAATAGTGTAGAAAGCTATCAATTATTATGGTATAAGGGTAATATTTCGTCCTCAGACTTGATGTCAGTAGAATTGACTAAATTGTCATTTTGTACGTGCAAGAACACATACTTTTTAAGTCACAAAGATAAGCTGAGAAAGGGAACATCTAATTTTTTTGTTCAGTGCATTATTTTGGAATACATAAGCTGGACGTATATTTGGAAGTATTTATTTTAGAATATTCATCCAGGTATACTCAAACCTGGAATATATTTTAAATAATCAGGTAGTAACCTGGTTATTGCAAATTTATTTGATCTACAGACAGGATGTTTACTTTCTTAAAACCCAAAAACTTATATTGAAACATCATGAATTGCTGAGAAAACACCCATTTCTTATTTCTGAATAAAATTTTATTTTTAAACATCCCTTTATTTCTGAATAAAATAATTAATATATTTAATTCTTCAACAAATACTGTAAAACTAATTTAGGGAATTTCTGGGCAATTTCTTGTTTGTCCATGTGTAAGCCTTAAGAGCTTGCTTTATGAGGTAAAACCCTGAATAGAGAAAACAAAACAGTGGTGTCAAATTGCAAACCTTTGAGACAACCAAATTTTTAAATTCAGTCGTCAATTTTAACATCCAAATTTTTGATTGTAAAGTTCCAACCAATCGACTGTTCTTGCTTCTAACAATCTGTACTCTGACTATATATAAATACAACAATCTACTGTATATGCAAACAAAATTCTTAAAAAGAAAAACTTCCCAAATGTCATCAAAGTTGAACCCTTATCATTAATTATATTGTGCTTGTACCATCCACATAAACAAAACATTTTGAAATTGCATCCGAGTGTTTGGCAATCATTAATTGTTGAAGCCATTGACTTTCTGCTTCTAATCTCTGGACATTCAGTTCTTAATTTGGCACTTGTATTACATGAGTTATGCAAAGGCATAAACAAAACGGATGTTTTAAAACATTGTATAAGAAAGCAGAAACAAATTTTTTAATCCATTTTTGTAAAGCTAATTGAATATGTGTTATGTATAAAGTAATTGAAGCTAAGATACTGAAAGAACTCTCTTCCAGGATGATGATTATGAAGCAACCACCCTGATGAACAACAAGAAGGCTGGATTCACAGCTCCTACAGCTTTTCTCCAGGAATTACGAGGCGACAAGGTAATGTACCCCTTTTGATATAACTTTTGTTTCTTGTGATTCATAGAATCTACACAATAGAAAAATACCCCCTAAATTTCTCCCTGAGTTCGAATCCAACCAGACCATCATGTACAAAGGGGGCCTGTGCATGTTAAATCTGTTATGGCCTCAAATGTCCTCACATTGGTGTGGAGTGGAAGTTTGGAGAGTGGGGTGCCAGCTCTCAGGTATTGACCTCATCATCTGATTGGTTCAAAATTACGTGGTGTTCTTGGATCCTTCCCATCGGGTTTGATCCAGGACCTTCCATAACAGTCCGTTGTATTGCTCCTGTACGACATTAATTAAATACCTACTTAACGATAAGGGCAACAGTATCTGCTAATTTTGATATTTTGTTGACTGGAACATGAAGTTCTGATTCAGCCATTAAAATGAATTCAGGATCATTTATTGGGTTCACTCATCAACACTTAGACCAGTCTTTGCTGCTAACAATCAATTTATGGAGTTGAAATTCTCATACAAAATGTTTTTAAGTATACCTCACATTTTATCTCAAGTAACTATGAAATGAGTGGCCCTTTGATAAGAAAAGTATTCCCCAATTTAAATGTGAATAAATAAAACTTGAGAAGCAATTTATTAATAAAGTCAACATTTCTTGTATCAAAAGAGGTAAGGACAATGAAGAGTTTTAGCTGTAGCAACACAAAATGACTTTGGAAGTTATTCAAATTGAAAATGTATTTAATTAAACATACATATTGGAAAAATAATTATAAACAAGTTTTCCTATCATAAATTGGTATTGTTTTATATCTATTAATTAAAAATATGTAATTAAAAAATAAAACTTGTAATACTGTTTAAGGACCTCTTTTGTTGGATTTGTGCTTCTTAAAACTAAAGCTGCAGATTAAAATTTAAGTGTGAATTAGCATACACAGAAATTGGAATGACGGTTCTTTTGTAACATTAAAATAAATGCAATAATTTAATATTTTTTCATGTACCAATGAATTTGTAGACCAATTATGTCTGTTTTGTACAGGAGTATGACCCGTTTGGCGACCGGAAAATCCCCCGTATCGTGGACAGGGAAGACGAGTACCGTGCACAGAGGAGGAAGTTTATGATCTCTCCTGAACGATTGGACCCTTTTGCAGACGGTGAGTTCACACTGGCACGCTCCTTCCATTCAATACTGCCTGTTATATTGTTCATATCAAGTCTTACGTGGCAGTCCATTGTTTGAGCATGGGCAATTCACACAATGGCCGTGCAAGAAAGACATAGCTCCGCTCTTGCAGTGGAGTGGTTTGCCATTAAGAAGCCTCTCAACTTGAGGAAAAATCAGAAAACCATACAGGAGGGCTTATTAACGGATTTTTTTCTCAAAAAGTTGGAAATTTAAAAATTCCGGCTGTTTACATTTTGCGGTTGTTTTGTGGCAAATCTACACGTTTGAATTTTTTTCCCTCAAACTTGCTCATTAATTTGTTTGAGTTCTTCCAACATAATTTTTCGCTAATAATAGCTGAGCCTTGATGGTATATGGGGAACAGAGAAAATCAGAATGTGTAAAACAAGTGTGCTGTAACAGGATTTTTCCCAAACAGTGGTACAATTTTTGTGTGCTTTATGTCTCCATTTATATGTCAATAAAGTGTACTGACCACTATGGCTTTAATTAAAATAAAAAGGTCCTGAAAAACCTAAACAGTTGCAGATAAAGTGTATTGAGGCGAGCCCCCTGCAATAAGTTTTGTCTCGATTATGAATAGTCAGGGTGTAATGCTAACAAAAATCACAACACTATAGTAATTTGGCATGAAACAGATCTTCAATCTAAATAGAATAGTGTTAAAAAATTGGAAACTTCTGATTTTGAAATATACAAGTTTCCATTACAATTACAATTTAGCAACACAATATTCCAATTTCTGTATTACTGCTTAATTTAATGTCTTATTACAATTCTAAAAGAAGTCGCAAGGTATCAATGCTATACACTCAGTTGGAAATGGAGGAGTATTAAACTCGTTACTTATTGAATAAGATTTCAATTCAGCATTTGTCCTTTAGTGTGTTGATTTCAGCATCCAATTCTTAGTTTGACATACTTTGGAATATTTGCATTTCAGTCAATTTTTAGACTAAAAGTGTCTAAATTTGCAACATTTTTCAAGTATGAGTGCATTTCGTTTCAAAAATGCCCACTGCCTGTATTTCAATCTTTTGTTAGAAGAACTAAAACTTAGAAGTTGTAGTAGTTTTGCTTTAATAATCTTTTGCAATACACTTAAACAGAAACTGCATTATTGCTTTCATTGCTGCTAAACTAGTTGCAGTTATTAAAAAATTATATTTACAATCCTGAAAGTGAAATTAAGCAATGGGATTCCACCTGCTCTGGATGGAGTTACAAGGGAAAAGAGACCTAGATTCACCATTCATCAGTGGATGGCATCATTCTTCTCCTGTTGAATTCAAAGTGTAGTCGAATCTTGAGTTAAGCAGATGTCTCTTTCAAGGGTTATCTATAAATGTGGATGAATATTTTGTCTACCCCATAGTTTTAAAAAGGGTATTAACCTTTTGATTGAAATCTGATTAGTGGGGCATGGGAAGCTTTTTAGTTTTCCAAGTTTGAATTCTGCTTGTGCACATTAACATTTGCATGGATGGTGTAGCTTGCCTGTTTTTGGACCTCGCATCGTGAAACCCAACCTTGCATGGTGGAAAACTCTTGACTGCCACATTGTGTGTTTGTAAAAGTGTGAATGGAACTGTGTGCAAGGTGAGGATATATTTGTCTGAAATTACATATATTTTCTGTTACTACATAATCTTATCACCTTCCCCTTGGCGCGTTTGAAAATGCAAATGCTAGTTTTCGAGGAGTTGGAATACTTTTTAAAAATTCCTGAAA
Organism: Meta bourneti; assembly: GCA_933210815.1. Lineage (NCBI taxonomy): Eukaryota > Metazoa > Arthropoda > Arachnida > Araneae > Tetragnathidae > Meta > Meta bourneti. Next base: position 4,786,419 of record OW119927.1, on the reverse strand, counting down.
TTGCTTTTGAAGAAAATGTATTTTATAATTTCTATTGACTTTCATAAAATGATGCTTTTTTGTGCTAAATGAGCAATGGCCTGTACTTTGTTATACAATGTGTATTTTTGAAAACCAATGAAAATGAACTATTTGAAACTGTCTTCAGTCCAGTTCTATGAGCGTTTCCAGTAGGCATATTCAATTTAATCCAGATTTATCTGAAATTGACGGAATGTGACAATTTCATTATGAATTTTTTAATCTTCACTCTATCCTGGCAAATCAAAGTGCTGTGGGACTACAGCTGTCATGTCTCCAGATCACATGAACACTGCTTTTTGGGGCATGAGACTGACCATGGTTTATGTAACAAGTCAACTTCACATCTGAGTAGCAGTGTTACTGCAGCACACAAATGACTGTAGTCAGCAGAAGTGCAAATAACTGTTATGAATAAATTTTGACGCCCTCATGACAATGTGATTTCGAATTTTAATGTAAGAAACAAAACTTGATATCTGAAAGCTGTTTATTGTAAACCCAGGGGAAAAATCTCAGCTTGTGTGGTACGTTTGTGCTCCTTAAAAATATTTTAAGGCACATAAATTTTAAAACATTGCATCTCTTTAACTTAATACTCAGGAAATTTCCTTTGAGCTGAATGCTTAAATGCATAAAGATGTTTTATGAAGTTGATTAAGAATAGAACTCCTCAAAATGTTTCGCACTGTTTGGTGTCAACCCAAATGACAGCTGATGTATTCTTAAATTGCACAAAAATGTGCAATAAATCCAAGGGTGTGTGGCTTTCTAAGATTATGTGGGGCAGAACTTAAGAGATCCAATTTAAGTCGCTCGTAAACTAGATAAAAGAAGCAGAACGTAGTTTAAGTGCTATGTTTTTGGACACTTGTGAAGTATGGTTTTAGTAACTGAGTGTTTTTTCAGGTTTCCCAATCCTGCTTTGGAAAGAGAAGATATACGGAAGTGCTCTTTTTTACACTAAACATGTACTTACTGATTCTGACTCAGTTTTACTAAGCCTTTTTTTGCATTCCAGGTACTGCAGGGTTCATTTAAATAGCAGGAGCCGTAAAAATGGATTAGCCATTGGATTACAAGTGTACTTGTAAAAAAATCAACTACAAATTCTAAATGCTATACAAGAAAATATGTAATTTTGAGAAATGAGGATTTTAAGAAGTATTCATTTTACATGACAAGATTAATTTTATACTATTGGCCAAATTGATAAAATATTGACTTTTAAGTGCTAGAGAAATTCTAATGCTCTTTGAAAGGCCACATTTGATTTAAAACAAGCTTTTTAAAACTAATCGTATTAATCACATTCAAACCAACAAAGGAATGCATAAAATTTCTTCAACTTTAAAGAACTAACAATGTTGATGAACAATCTTGGCTGCAGCGACCACGATGTCTTGAAGAGAAAAAATACTTTTTTAATACCATTGAATCACAGCTCACTATTCAAGTTTTGGGTGATGCCAGAATTGATTCTCCACATATACAGTAATTGCGATACCTCATGTAAAATACTCCTGGAATTTGCTTTTTGTAAAAGCGTGCAAACCCTGTGTCTGACCAAGTGGGAAGTGTCCAGATCTACAGGACATCAACTGATGTCCTCCTATGAAACAGACAGCAAGATGCTGTAAGACCAACGGTGAAACTAGTAAAGGATTTCGTGTTTTGGAAAAGAAGGCTATGATTTTAATTCAGTCTTGTGATTTGCTCTATTTTTAGTTTTCAATTCTGTTTTAAGTTTTATTCTTGATTTAAAAATTTAGGGGAATCCAATCAATTGCTTTTCTTGCTTCATACATTTTATGGTTGTGTCGAGGTATGCTTTGGAATTGGGATGAAAGCTCGATAGTTTCAAATGCGCATTGGGTCAACTCTTCCTAGATTGAAATATTTGAACTGGAATGTGGGGGTATTCACACACACATTTGATTTTATAAAATGAAATTACTTTATTTGTTATTTGGAATGAAATCTACTCTAATGCACCAAAAGAGCCTCAATAAATTCACAATGCTATGACTGAAATGTTGAATTTATTAGTTTAAGGAATATAGTTCATTTTTGTGTGCTCATATGAAGTAATGTTAAATAGAAACTAAATGAAGAATATTTTTTAAAGTAGCTGAGGGGAGGGGGGACTCCTCAAAGACTGACTTAGTTATTAAGAAAAGTTATAGTAGAATTTTGTGTTTTGAGCTTCACAAATTTGGAATGTGTGGTGAATGAATGGAACATGTCCTTGAGTCAAAAAATCACTAATGTTAAAGAATATTTATAGGCACACCCGATGTCCAGGTTCCTGTCGTCGAACGACGGTTCGGAGAAGGCTTTCACGTACGTACCCAAAAGTTAGATAAGCTGGCTTGAGAACACTGCTCATAGTGTGTTTAGGATGCGTTTTAGCTTTGGGTTCTGTGACCTGAATCGGGCCTTTGGAAACAATTGGGATGTTTGATTTAGGATTCAGGGTAACTCAAAATAGATTGTTCCACTTTTGTCACAGAAACACTTTCAGTCTTCAAGTGATTAAGATTTTACAAAAGGACTGTGCCTAATTATCAACTACTGTGGAATCCTCGTAGTTTCTGCATTTGTGAACAACTGATTATGGAGTGCTTAGCCATAACTCTGGAAAACTATTTTATTACTTCTGATTCTAAACAATTGGGCTTGAGGCAGCAAAAAGTAATTTATATCTTTTATTCAAGAGAAAGATTAGGAAATGTTAGACCAGTGATAATTTGAGCTACTTTTACCAGTAATATTAGGCTGAATACATGAAGAATGGGAGAAGCTTGTTTTCATCTGTTAATTTGATTAGTATCCCTGAGTAAAAACTGGCACTGAATTTTTCCTGCAAGAAGTAATTTGAAATAACTCTAAGTACATGTCAATTTTTGGCCTATTTATGTCATGTGATTTATCTACAGCGAGAAGGCCAAATTTTGGCCAGTTGTACATGCATAAAAATATGTTCCTTGGAAAATAAATGATATATTGCATATATGATTATTAGAACTCTTTCTCCAACAAGTGCTTGAGTGTGTAGCATCTATTTTGAATTACCCTGAGATACTGTCATGATTCTTAAGAACCATGAGTTAGTTCATTAAAAATAATCAATTTACTAAAATATTTGAACCAGGCAGACAAACATGTTTAAGGAAGATGAGAACAGTGGATGATCAGTCTGCCTTAATGATCCTAATTTTGATCCATTAACTAAAGCAATCAGCTGGAACAATGGCAAAACAATGAAAATAGTGAAAATTGAAATAGCAGGAACCGACAATCGCTTCAGATTAAATACCAGCATTTAGGACAATTTGGAAGGTACCACATTGCTTTAATTTCTCATTTGCCCCATTGTACAAGCCCATGGAAGAATTTGTTCCTCTTAATGAAATCACTTCTGTTTAGACAAATTGCATTTTACTAAGCAGATTCTATTCATTACGAAACATATTACCACTTTTGATGACACCGCAAGGGAAATCAAAGTGATTAGCAGTGATACCAAAATTTTGTAGGATATTAAAGATTAAGAAAATTGAAAGATTTTACTTTATTACTAGACATTGTCATATTGAATTTGTTTAATTTTTTGAGTGGCGCCTGGTTAGATTTTACAATGGTACTGCATTGTTTTGAAATTGTTCCAGGGAATTTGATCATATAGAGCAACTGGTTTTATTGATGGCAAGACTTGTGCATCATTCCTAATAAAAACCAGATTAAAAACATGGATTGCTTCAAAGTGTAGCCCCCATTTCAATGTTACCTTTGAGTAAAAGTTTTTGCTTTGACTAAAATAAACACTTTTCTCATTACTGGACCTCACTCAAAATCTTTGTTATGCAAAATGATTGTGCCTAGGGATAGATACTTGTGTGCCATGGGCAGGATGAAACAGTGTAGTGTTCTCCCAGCTTGAATATATTAAAGCACATTCACACAATTTATGGATTGAGAAATGCACAAAGGGTCATTCTTGAGAAATTTAACTTTGAATTGTTATGAAGAGCCTTAAAGTTTTAAAATGAACAGGTAAAAAAAATTGGAATTTCAAATCTCTTATAATTGATTTTCCACATTGCGAAATATTTCATATGGAATGTACCGTGCCCCTGAAAATCTTAATTCCTGATTTCCAATTTATGAAAGATATCTAAAATTTGCTAGAATTCTGTTAGAATTAAAATCACAGCAATGACATTATCAGGACAGCTGTTCATAGCTTCATAGTCTGCAGTTTCTTACAACAGACTATGAAAAGCATTGTTTTAATTATAAATTGTGAGATTTCAAATTTTGCTACAAATGAACAATTGCCTTGCTTAAGCAGTTCTCTTTTTAAACAACTGTTAATTTTGTTTCGCTGCAAAAACATTTTGTTTCAATCAAGAATGAATAGAAAATGTAATCAGGTGAAAGGTTTCCAAACTTTTGGCTGTGTGTATTTGTTGATGAAATGAGTAAATTTAACTTAATTGAGATTCCTTTTTATTATAAAAGTACCTTAATTCAATAATTAATATGAACTTGATTTCACACAATGCATTTTTATTACTAAGTAAGCAAGAAAATTTCAGTCATTTTTTCGTAACAGTGAAGGGGGATTGTTATCCATCTTATTGGCACTGCTCGACAAAGTCTTGTCCTTGTGCCAAGTTAAACAAATTCAATACTACATGCTATGTGTCTGATCATTATTTTATTTATTTGGAATCTTTTTGCTTACATAGAAGCAATTAGTCAATCGAGGAATTTTGGTGTTGGAAGGTAAATTTAGAAAATTCCTGTATTAGTTTTCTTTCTTTAGAATGAGCCTCCCATGTAACTTTTCCAATAATCTATTTATTATGACTCAAAACAAGTGAAAAATACAACCTCTGCATGAAAAAGAATAAAGAAAGCCAAACCCTCAGACCAACAGGTCCTGGGTTCAAATCCGCACATGGACATGGATGTTCTCAGTGGTTTGGAATGCACTTTGACCTATTGATTAATTAGTTCTCATATTATATATGACTAAGCCTAATTCTGGCCTCCCTTCTGGATGTGAAAAATAGCACAGTGCATCTTTTGCTGTCCAAAATATGAAATATGAATTTTTTCTCAGTTAAAGTGTTGATGATATTGACCCAAGGCAGTAAGCATGAGACTAGAAATAGCCTAAATTGTGTGAGTGTGCTTTCTCATGTATACTGTAAGCTCCAATGTTTGATTCTAAACGTTGCTTTCAATGTGTTTTGCAGGTGGCAAGACTCCTGATGCACAGTCCAGGACGTATCAAGTTATTATGCGAGAGCAGGCCCTGAACAAGGATCAGGTGTGTATCACTTTTAGAAAAAGAATTTGAAAAATCAGCTAAATAATCTTACCTACTTGTTTGGTTATGTAGAAGCAACAGTAGTTTTAAAATTAGGTCTGTGCTAGGAGGCCATAAAAGAACTTTCACTCTTTAGATGCATCGAATAAACATGATGGAAACAAATTTGCTATTAAGATTTTTGAAAGTCGCCTATATGCACTGGTGCATGTTAAATCTGTTGTGTTCTCAAATGTCCTCATGTTGGCATGGTGTGGAATTTGGTGTTGACCTCGTCATCTGACGAGCTCGAAATGATGAGGCTTTGTCCTTGGATCTTTCCCTCTACCTACCTGAGATATGAAAAGTTCTTATATTTTAACTAGGGGAAAATACCAGTCTTTCCACAAACCCGAAATTCATTGAAGGATAAATAATAAAGAGCAAAATGATTGATATATTCACAAAGGGCCATTGTGCTAGTAATGGGTCACTATTAAATGGGCAATTGGTCATTGGTATTCTGATAATATGTTATCAGAATTGGGCTTTAAGAAGTTGTAAAATAGTCATATAAACTACCTCCTCAATAAACTCATTTAATTGCTTTTGCCTAGTGGCTTGTTAGTACATATTTCACAAAAGATACTGCGATTCAAAATCATGAATATGGGTTTGACATTCCTGTACTGTCAAATTATTGATTCTTATTGAGAGGCACTGACTGGATGTGATTATACATAAATTAGGTGTTCGTTTTCCTGCTACAATGTTTGATAATTCAAATATGTAAGAGGATAATGTAAAATAATATCAATACAAGGTTCAACATAAGCCGAAAAAATTCTTACAGCATAAGGATCGCGTGTTCGTTCAAGTGGACAGGTAGTTGTGAATTACCTGTCAACTACCGTAGATCACATGTTAAGGCCAGGTTGCAAAAACAGTCTAAATGTTTTCAAAATGAAACTTCTAAAATGGATTTGAATGCAATTGAAACAGGTTATTCAAGAACCATGTTTGTAAGTTCCTACTTACTGCAATTAATTAAGTTACTGCAATTGCTGTTGTGTGAAGGCGCAGAAATTTTGCATTGCAATGTTCTATAGGGAGCTGCACTTTGATATTCTGTAAGCAGGTGCATTGTTTTCCTTTTGGAACATTAAAGGTAACAGAAACCTTGAATATAATTTTGATTTGCACAGTATTTTCAGTATATATAAAATTTTGTATTTGCAAAAATTTACTGTCCAGTTTATCCATCCTAAACTTTATTTGAAGTTAAAAAGCAATCTGTCTACTTTCAACAGAAGATCCAGAATGGTTGGTTTGCACTTATCCCGTATGGTGCTAGATAAATTCTACCCCATGACATGGGGTGCCATCTTGGCTAAGTGGGTATGCCCACTAGGACATGGCCAAATATGGCCCTTGTGCCATAAAACCCCAACAAACCAACCAACCCTAATTTTCCAGCTATTGTAGTTGGGTTGCAGAAGATTCCTTGGCTATTACATTTGTACAATGTAGGATGTAATGTGGAGAGGCTGGCTCCTTTTACATTTGGTCCACATTGGTACTATCGACAAAGGTTGTGTTTTAGATGTCCAGTGCAGTCTTGTCAACATGTAAAAAACCCTTGTTGAGATCTAAAAGCTTACCTGGAAATTTGCCCATATACCAATGATGAGAAGATACAATGTTTCTATAAAGGTTGGATTTTAAGCTGAATAGATGGGCTTCCTCTGAGAAGGCAATGTCACTTTTTCTTGTTCCAAGTAGGTCCCAGTCTTTGCCAAATCATCAATTGTTTAGTTTCCTGGGATGCCAACATTAGAAGGGATGCATTGAAAATTTTACCAGGGTTCAATTTGAGCTTAGCTTCTTTGGCTTGTTTTGAGAACCGAGGCTTGTTAGGAGACTCCTGTCCTTTGTCTCTGTGTTGATGGACCACAGGATCAAAGCATCAGCATAGAGGGCAAGCTGAGAAACTGGTTTTAATTTGGTTATTAAGATAGCCGAGTATATAATGAAAAGTATTGGACTTAAAATTTGACCCTGGGGTAGTCCTTCAAATAAATGGAGAGTCCTAGATCTTTCCGTGTATTTCACTTGGATTGTTCTGGTGAGAACATTTCCAATCCATCCTAGCATTTTCCTGCAAATTTCCAAGTCATCCGCTGCAGAAATGAGTATTTTCTTACAAAGTATCAATAAATGTAGCTAATGTAGATCTTGCAGGTTTGGCCTGAAAGCCATGAAGCAAGTGAATGAAGTAGAGTATTTAAGCAGTCGTATCATGGATTTTTTGTAAGCTGCCTGATGAGGTTCTAGGAGTTTATTCTTGTACAGTATGTACAGTATTCTTGTAAATGAGTCTATTAGGTATCACATGTTCCATGATTTTACAGCGTGTACAAGTAATGGACACTGGTCGGAAACTTTCAAGTTGATTTTCAGATTTTCCTGTTTTGAGAATGGGCACAACAATAGCATATTTCCATTCTTTGGGTAATGTACAAATTTTGCAGCTTAAGTTTATATTTAATAGCTCCTGGATAGCATAAGAATTTAGATGTTTCATCATCTTTCAACAGAAGATGCCAAAATGATGAATTAATCCAGGGGTCTCTAAACTTACCTAGTGGAAGACCACGTTTGTATTTTAAAAATAATATGATGGCTGGAAGGTACACACATTATTCCATGTAATCGTCCTTTTTGTAGCTAAATACAAAAATCACTAGACATGATATTTATTTGTTATTTCAGAAAGAAATCGCATTATCCATCAAACAAGGAATTTTTAAGGGTTTGGAATATACAATAAGGTAGAGAAGAGAAAAATAAACTTAAATGTACATAAAAATAACTTTTTTCGCTATTACTAAAGAAGATATCTATTCAAGGGAGTAATTAGTGATGGTTTTCGTTTTCTTAAGCTGTAATCCCTTTTAAAAAATGGATATGCCAACTTATGAATTTTCACCTTTAATTATGATGAATAGTGAAATTATTACTGAAAATCCAAAACGAGGAAGGGGAATGGCCAATCACCAAAAATTGCCGAGTTGGTGACATATGATCGGAAAATTCCTCTCCATAATTTACGCATTACAATTTGGCATGCTTTTCGGCCCATTGTTTGTCATTTGGCAATGACCCTGGATCAAAAATTCGAAATCGTGCCAAGGCTAACATTAACTAGGATTTCAATAAAATGCTAGTTCTAAAAGGAAGAACTTCAGATAGCAGGTATGAAAGTTAAAAAACTAAACCAAAACCTGATTACAATATAGTTTTTTAAATATAGATTATATATTTACTGAATCTTGTAATTTAAATATTAGTCACACACTAGTTGCAGATTTTCTAGAATGGATATAATACTTTTTCATCTATTTGTCTACCACAATGTCTATTAAGAGTGCAATTAACTATTAATTAGGTTTATATGTTAGTTTTAAAAATGTGATATTAACAAATTTCTACGTAATCAATACTGAAAATAAATCATCTCATTGCTGATATGAGCAACCAAAGGTTAACATCTCAAGTAATTATTTTGAAAATAGTGATGTGTGATGCTGATAAAGAACATAGTGTTAATCACAGAAATGTTGTAAAATATCGGAAATATATGGTTAGCACCAAGACTTTCATGCTTTTACTGTTTGGAAACTTTTACATGGTTATTGTTCTAATCCTTTTTTATTTGACAATAAAATAGGTTGAACTGAGAAAGAAAATATCGGATAAAAAACAGTCTGGTGAATTGAAGTCCTCAGAAAATGGAGAAGTTTCTGCAAAGCCTGGTGAGCATTTGTTTTTTACGTTACTAAAATTACTGATTTTTGTTTTTTTTTTACTTCAAAATGCACTCGGCAGGTTGGAAATCAATAGAATTTACAATAATATATGTTCAGGGAAAATAAATTAGTCCAAAAAATGGCTACATAGCACAGTACTGCAGTTCTGATTTCATTGATACATGCAGAAAATGTGCATTTGTACAAATCCTGAAATTAGTTATTTGTTTCTTTGCAGCTAAACATTTTTGTTTTATAACCCTGGACTGCAGTCATTACGAAAATTGCTTAGTTTAGTATATTGTGGTCACAAATGTCCAATTCCACCTCTTGGGTCAGTTTCTCCTGCAGGAGCTAATTTCATTAATGTTCTTGCTTTCGTTTTTAAACCTTTGAGGTTGCCAATTACAGTGACTTTCTAAAGGGTCACCAGGACCACTATTAGCAAATTTGTTTTGAAGCATCTTGAGCCTTGCATAAAAACTTGGCTACAAATATTTTAGGCATTATGTTGCATGTGTTTTAGAGTTTAATCTCTGTTTCCTTCAACTTTGGTATTAGCATAGCTTCTCTGTCTGATTTGTTTCTGCCATTTCTGTGCTATTCACTATAGCTTTCAGGAGCAATGTTTCCATGTTTTAAAAAGGACCCCTAAAAGGACTTCATATAATCCTTAAAGTTAAGTCTTAGTTTTTACAAGAGCATTGCTTATTTTATTTCATCTCCATTCTAAATCTAAGAACAATGATACTCGTGGTCGAGTGTTATCAAATATTGATGCTATAATATTTATAGGTTAACTAAAAATGAATGTTTTTGAAACTGGGTTTGTGTGATCCAACCTAGTACTCGTGAAAGTTTCTTTGCCTGCGTACTCATGGTTCAATCTATATGAAATGCAGCCTTAAAATGAATTTTTTCTTTTGTAGCCAAGCGCAGGCGTTGGGATCAGGCCACTGGTGATGAAACACCAGGAACGACACCTGCCAAGAAGAAAGCTTCCAGTTGGGATGCTGCAGAGGTAATGAGACTGCTTCTTTATTCTGATTAATAATTGAAATGAATTATATCACGTTTCAACATTAGGTCTCTTTCAGTTAATTGTATGACAAGTTTATTTTTAGACATGATTTCTCCTTAAAAGAACTAGTCTTACAAATTCAGAATGAATGGTAATTACCCCTTCCTTATACTTACAGAAATGTTTCATCGGAATATAATGACGCAGATATGCTACAGTAAAACCACTATCAATTATGTAATCTGATTTCTAATATCTACTTATGTCGTCAAATTTCAAGCTTCAGCTATCTAATTTCACACATTACTGATCCGTAAGGCTTAGAATCTGAATAATAGAGGTGAATGCGATAATTACTCCAAAAGCATCTCCATCTTGAACCTCAAAAATATTTTAAGTCTAATTTTGTGTTTAGTCAAAATACCTCCGATGACCAAACCTTTTTCTTTTTCAGTCCCACACACCCTCGAACAGCCGCTGGGATGAAACTCCGGGTAGGATCCCGAAAGGCTCAGAGACACCAGGGGCCACACCCGGCCAGAGTACCCGCATGTGGGATGCCACTCCTGCCCACGCCACACCCGGGGCTGTCACTCCCGGACACGACACACCCGGACATAAAGCCACCCCCAGTGCACGCAGGAACCGATGGGACGAGACGCCCAAGACGGATCGAGGTTTGTTTATATGTCCTTTCACAAACCTAGGTGTCTTTAAATTTTAGAACTGATTCTCCTTGAATAGATGGTTACTGCAATCACATTTCATTAGACAGTTATGGCAAAATTACTACCAAAAGTCTCAATAGATTTGTGTCTTTTTATTAGAAACAGTTGTCTCTTTAAGAATCATTTGATGTGGTAAAAGTTGCAAAATACAAATTATGTGGGTAATGAAATGAACAGGAAATAGTATTGACTAAAGTGTATCGTTTGTGCCTGATGCGATGATAGGTGTCCAATAATTTTCTAAGTTTAACTGTGCTTGACCAAATATGGTCCTTGCTCCATAAAATGCCAAATGCCATACTAACCCAAGTTCAACTGCTGCATGTAGATAGGGAATCACGGTTAAAATGGTACCCCTTTCTGAAATGTGCTCGATTGCTCACTGATTCCAAAACAAGTTTTGATGTTGATGCTCGTGATGAAAAAGTTGTTTCCTAAATGAAGAAACTTTAATTCCAGAAACTTCCTGTTTCATTGCCAAGTGCTTAAATGAAATATACGGGTAAAAATTAATGTTTTGATAATAACAGAGTAAAATGTTCATGATATAGAGAATATCAAATCCAAAACCTCAAATTATTTAGATTAGTATGTGTTTGCAATACATGCAACTTGTGATTCATTATTAAAAATTATAGTGTTGCATTTGTTTATTGTTTCCAGTTAATTCCAATGCCTTTTCATTCCTAGAAACCCCTGCCCACGGCAGTGGCTGGGCCGAGACCCCCCGCACGGACCGAACGGGGACCGACTTGATCCAGGAGACTCCGACACCCAGTGCTAGCAAGCGCCGGTCTCGATGGGATGAGACTCCGTCATCCCAGCTGGGCAACCAGACTCCCCAGACACCTTCCATGATGACCCCAATGACTCCTATGACACCCATGACCCCCATCACACCCAGTGGGGTCACCCCCACAGGCACAAAGGCCATGGGCATGGCGACTCCTACACCTGGTGAGTTTCTCTTTGCAATCCTGTAGATCAAACAAATTCAGCTCTTCAGTACTTTCAATTTCTGGGGAATTTAAACCATCACTACAACGATTAACTCTTTATAGCAGCATATATGGATTTACAACAGATCTGAACCTTGTAATACTTTTTGGTGGACTGAGGTAGCACTGTTTTTCAATGCTCTGCTACACTGGTTACTAGGGAATGTGGTTATGAACATGCTCACTTTCAAATACTAGGTTTGTTCAAAAATATCTGACCTTTATTCATAAAAAATACTCGTATTCAGATACAATCTTAAACTAATCTCCTTCAAAGTACAACAATCTTACACTAATCTCCTTGGGCTTCCACAAACTTTTCACAATGGTTCTTTCACTGTCGGAAGCAGCGCTGGTACACCTCTTTTGAGACGGTGTGCAGCTGGTCCATCGCATTCTGCATGTCTTCTCTGGACTGAAATCTGATCCCTTTCAGGGGCATTTTCAGCTTGGGGAAATGCCAGAAGTCACACGGAGCCATGTCTGGAGAGTAGGGAACCTGACGAAGCACAGGTTTGTTGTGTTTGGCCAGGAAACTATCAAATGTGAAGAATGGGCGGGTGCTTTATTGTGATGGAGCTGCCAATTGCCCGCAGGTCTGTCCGTTTGCGTCTCACAGCTTCACGAAGGTGACACAGAACCTCTTGGTAGTACTTCTTAGTGATGATTGTGCCGTGTGGTGCGTACGTGTGATCAACCACGCCACTGGAGTCAAAGAAAATGGTCAGCATGATTTTAACATTGCTGCGAACCTGTCTTGGTTTATATGGCCTAGGGGATGTTGGATGCTTCCATTGTGATGACTGCAACTTGTCCTGGGTTATGGGTCATACCCATAAACCCAGGACTCATCGCCAGTGATCACTGTTGAGGAATTTGGGATCACTGTTCAGTCTCCAGCATGTCCTGTTGTCCGCTTTTGGACCTTGGACCATAAAACCCCAAAATCCAATCCAGCATGTCCTATGTGATCTAGAAACTGAGTTGCTTGTGCTCGATCGTTAGCAGCTTTGGCACGAATTTCGCTGAGATCAAAATGGAATGATCCCAATGCTGATGTTGCCTTGTCTGCAAGTTCTCTGATTGTGATTCAACGATCCTGCATCACTAGGGTGGGTTCTCACTCGGTCAATGACGATCTCATTTCTGGATGTTGAGGGCCTACCAGAACGTGCTTCACTCTCCACTAATGTGCGTTCATCTTTGAAGCTGTTGTATCGCTCCTTTATCTGTGTGATGTCCATTGTTTCATCCCCGAAGGCCTCTTGAATCTTGTGGTTCATTTCCACTTGGGAATCGCCAAACTTTACACAAAATTTAATAGAGTAGCGTTCAAGTTTTTCTGTCATTTTGTTAAAAACGAAAATACGACGGCGCTCACTTACACTTCCTCACTCATCGACGATCTGCCGGCGACTTACAGCTTCTGCAGGCAGAAAAAATTTGAAGCATGTGCATTAATATTGCCTACACACATGCACCAAACCACGCCTTCCTAGCTTCATTTGTTTACGCTCAAAAAATTGTGGTCAGATATTTTTTGAACAAACCCCTTAAGCCAGATGGTGCACTCTGATGCACATTGATGGTTCTCAAGCACATTGATGACTTGTCCATGATGAACTGCAAACCACTTCTAACTTCACATATTCATTGGCATCCTTTATATGATATTTTAAAACTTAATAATAAGCTCATCTGACGTGGTTTCGGTATCAAATTTTGCTGGATACCGGGACACTTTGGAATTGTTGGTAGTGAATTGGCCAATGATGACCTGCCAATTTGTATGTGACATTGTGTGGAACAAATGGCGCGAAGACTGAGTGAACAGACAAGTAATGAACCGTTAAATATATTTCCATCCATTTCACTCCTGCCATCATTGCCATTCAGATGTTTCAATTACTCGTCCTTGTATCGGCCAATCGAGAGCAATTTTATCAGACCTGCTGGGTCAACTTCCTGATCAATTGCTTTTTACCTTCCTTCATCATTCAGGATTTTTACCACATTTATAATTGGTAAGATTTGAATTTTAATCATCTTAATGATAACTAAGATAGGGATATGGTTAAATAATTTCATCTGATTAAAAAATTTTACCTTCATATTTAATTTTTAGGTAACTTATTTTTATCCATTGTCTTTCTCTTTTAATGTGGGTCTGGTTATTAGTTTGAAATCTCTTAAATCCATTTTCTAATTTTATTGGCTTGTGTTTGGCGCAGCTTATCCTTTTCTGGATCTTGCGCTGTAATACTCTAATCAACCAGCCATCAACTTACTGAAGTTTAAGTACCTATTATGGCTTCATTCATCATTGCCACTCAGCCTTCACTTGACACTTAATTTCTCAGGACAGGCATAGAGTTGCAACCTTCCATTGCACTCCCAAGCAATTGTAAGCATGCTTGTGATCTGAATTCTGTTAGCAATCAGTGGTAGCATCTATCAAATTGAGCCACTTGCTAAATTCTAGATTCTTCTCACCACTACCAAAATTGCAACAGATTTGAATCATTTTGATCGACTGCACTCTTTCCACGCTTTGCTGTGAACAGTGAGGAGATCCGCTTTCTGATCCCATTGCAAAAGCATGCTTACCAACATCCATTGGTTTACCACAGGCCTTACAAAGGCTGAAGTTTTCATTTCAGTTTTCAAAGCCCCTTAATAGCTGGAAGTCAAAATTTTTATAAAAAGCCTTAGCTTTTTTAGTAGAACATTATTTTACATTCACACCTAGGTAAAGTTTGCTGTTTTTTAAAACTGATTCTGGGTGACCCTAGCACTTGGGAAAGTTAATCCCGTGTTCACTCATGAGTTAATATGTTACAGTGGATGTGAAATATACTCTTCAAAAATGAAAAATAGCCTTGAAAAAGACCTTAATTTTTTTGTGTGAAGAAAACATGATTATACGGAACTACAGTCTAAGAAAATTGCCACTCTTCTGAGTGCTAATAACAAATATGAAACCAACTTGTCATGGTACAAAATTCCTTCTGAAACAAACATCGGGTAGATATTTATGAAAAACTGAATACTTTCAATAAGTCAATGTGAGTTGTCAAAATACATGTTCTAATACAGAAAAATTAAGCAGCTGAATTCAGAGATGCCATCTTGTGGATTTTCGCCTTCAGGTAGAGCATTATAGCAGAAGTGGAATCTACAAAAAATCCGACTTGACGAAAAGCTTGGTGTGATAGCGTTACCACCGAGATAACAAGGCCAGACCGCTGTGACGTTTCGATCACGTGACTCGCTTACTAGTAGTCATAACAAACATCGCCGCATGGCCGACTACTTGTGGATTACCTTTAATGTAGCGTAAGAAATTAGGGTTTTTTATACTATTTTACTGGAAAGCAAGTGCAGCTGCAGTTAAATATTGTTTTATAACATTTGTGGAACATTACAGTGTCAAGGTGTTAAAGGCTTTCGTCAAACAACACGTTTAACGTGTGTCCAGACCGATTTCTTTAGGCTTAACCACGAGGCTATCCAAAATGCCCTTTAGATGCTGTGTACCTACTTGCTCTGGAAATTATAGATATGGTGATGCACCAAATATGGCGGTTCTCTCCTTTCCAGAGGATAAAAATATTAGAAAAAGATGGCTCAGGGCGATTCCACGAGCCCACTTTACACCATCAAAACGCAGCTAAGTCTGCGAACTTCATTTTCAAAACGATGATATCGTCCGGAATGTATCGAAATTCAACAAAAAAAACTGGTGAGTGTTCTACCTTTTCCATGAAACGTCTCCGTTTAAAAGTTGGTACTATACCAAGTATATTTCCGAATTGCCCTAAATATCTCTCGAAAACTTGTCCCACCGTTCGTAAAAGCAGGGAAGATAAAATTCGTGAAACTGATCAATTCAATTTATTGAGAGCTATCAACGAAAGCAAATCTGAGTTCATTGCTCATCATGAATCTATTTCTTTTCAAAATTTTAATAGAAATTCTGGATTCATTACCCCATAAACAAAATTGGTTTAAACTAATTGAGGAGTCGAAAGTTACTTTTTTCAAAATTTGTTTTAATCCAGGACCTGCAACAAATTACACTGTTGTAATACATTCAAATCTGAAAATGGAAACATTTATATGGCCAAGAAATTTCTGTTTAGATAACAATCAAATCAAAACACCCTGTCACGTTAATAATTTGGAAATTATTGAAAATTGTTTGAATTTTATAAATGAAATATCAATGAAAAATTCTTCAGCCAACTATGATAATAATCGCTTCAATTGCTTTGATTTCCCATTTTTACAGATTTAATGATGAAGAAAACATTAATTAGATTTCTTTAGACTGAGAAAGGGTTTTCTTTTCTTTTTGATTTATGGTCACATTTGAGAAACTATGATATTGGGCGATATTAAGCTTGATTGACGTGTGTATTTTAGTTAATAAAAGTCATAAGCTAGTTTTTCGCTATTTTTTAATTGAATTTACGATATAATTTTGGCTGGTTTTTTAATAAGTTATTGCTTTTACTATTTACGCACACTCTCTGTTATCGTTAGTAAATAAGGAAGAAAGACGCGAGGGTGTAAAAGTTTCATTCTGAGATTATCATAGTTTTGACTAGGGAAAAACCATATTTACAAACTGCTATAATAATTTGCAATAACGTATAACAATATTTTCCTGTGGTCTCGACGTATATAGAATATATTATGTATCGTTGTAGACGGATTTCACTGTATTAGGCTTTGAATATTCCAATACGGCGGTGGTCGTTCGTATCGCACGTATGACTACTAGGGAGACGCCATGACGGCAGCGGTCAGGCCTTGTTATCTCGGTGGTAACGGTGATAGCCCAAAATTGCCAAGTTAGATCTTATGTCCCTTTTTCACAAAAGCTAGCAAAGTTGTTGCCTCCAAGTCCAAGAATTCCGATCCATATTTTATCCACTTTACAATGTGGCGTGCTTTTCAGCACTTTGTTATCATTTGGCAGTGGCATGGTGGCAAAAGTTTTAAATTTCACCTTTATTAGGATTTTACCAAAATTCAAGCATAAAATTTTTTTAGTAGGATTGAGTTAAAAAAAAATTTTAAAAACACACAAGGCCTGTTGAGGGTACAATTAACTATTACATTTAAATGTTTTGAAAATGAAATTGTATTACTGAAATTCACATAATCATTTCTGAAAACATTACCAAAGTTCTGTATCATTACAGAAAATTAATCGTGTCATTACTTACAGAGGCAGCCAAGGTTTGGCATCTCTGAATTGATGGATAGCTAGAGCTGTGGATAGTAAATTTGTAAGATATTCTCATGTATTTTCTTATTTCAAAACAATTGTCACACAGATGACGTGGAAGAAAGTGTTGTCCTACATAATATGTTTTACCAGTCTATGGGAGCAATTTAAATTTTTTACATAATTGCTGACTTTATATTATTAAGAAACATGAAGGTAGAGTTATGGAAACTAGAGGGGGTGGAGGTACTCAAAGGTTTTTTGATTTAAGGCATAAATACATTAACTAGTCGAAATTTACTCTTCATTCTTGTGATCAAAAGAAACGCAGCCAAAAATTCTGAGTAATTCATTCAAGTGACATCATAAGCAATGTACATTTGCATTTGTCTGTTTTAGAAAGAATTCCGTTTTTCAAGAAAGATAAAATTTAGAAGTTCTTTCTGCACAGTTTAGTTAAATTATCATTAATCATGTCTCAAAATAATGAATCTAGTTAATTATTTCCAAACAAGGTTTTAAAATCCAAACTTGAAAGGAGGTTGAATGGTAATTAAAGCATGTTTAATCTGCTCAATGAATCCTCAGGTCACATCATGGCCATGACGCCAGAGCAGCTCCAAGCCTACCGCTGGGAGCGGGAGATCGACGAGCGAAATCGACCCCTAACAGACGATGAGCTGGAGACCATGTTTCCACCTGGCTACAAAGTGCTTCAGCCTCCCGCAGGCTACATCCCCATCCGAACGCCTGCCCGCAAGCTCACCTCGACACCCACGCCCCTGGGGGGCCAGTCTGGCTTCTTCTTCCAGAAGGAGGACCCAGTCAAGATGATGGATACCCAGCCCAAGGGCAACCTGCCGCCTCTCAAGCCGGAGGACATCCAGTACTTTGACAAACTACTGGTAAGTTTGCATTTTACTTCAAATCTACAAATATAACCTCCCCTGAATGGAAGAGGGATTCTGTATCCCTTAAAGTCATACAATACACATGAAATGATTCTTTGTTTTCAAGAAGAGCATTTGAAATCATCAGTTTTTTAACTATACTCCCAAAGGTCTAGTTTTGTTTTGAATTTAAATTGTTTGCCCAGATAAAAGTTAGCCCATTGATGGTTCTTCCATGGTTGTGCATGCGGTGAACATCTCTCCCTGTTATAACGTACCTCATTGCCAACAGATTTTGCTTTGAATATTCTAGTATTGATAAGAATACCAAGGTACCAATCTAGTATTGGTAAGAATACCAGTACTAGGATATTCAAAGCAAAATCTGTTTTTGTCTCTAGTCTTTCTGTATAAAGTATCAAAGCATGTTGCTATTGAATGTACTTGTGAGAATAAGAACTTTTTGGATAGCTTTAATGAAAGTCTGCATCTGCGATTGCCATCAATGTCAAAAATTGTGTTGCTATGGAAGTTTTCCAATTTATTAATGTAGTCATCCCTACTGAAAAGTGGAAGACCCTGAATTAAGGTTTTCATTTTGAAATGTGAAGTGTGCCTTGGTCTTTGCATTTTCCATGAATCAAGATGTCATGCTAGTCAAACTGGTAGTACTTCTAAGTTTGATCCTATTAGGTCGTTGGATGTTTCGTATGCAATTTCCTACACTTAACTGTACTAGACAACAGTGATCACCCAATCGACTGTTGATTGAGTGCTTTTACTGTTTTCCAGTGTTAAAAAATATGAGATGTCATGTACATAATCTATAGTCCACTTAAAAGACTTAGGTATTGATCTCTTTAGTGTACAAGCTGGAGGCATAAACTATTCCATCTTAAATTAATTCCATTTCTTGATGGATATGAATTTTAATTTGGAAAGAAAGAACAAAATAACTAATTTTATTAAAGACGAAGTACTTCTCTTAATTTTAAGGAAAAACATCCAGTGTTTAGAGAACATTTTCTTGTATCCCTTTTTCCAGTGGTTTAAAGATTGTTGGGCATGCTTATGAATCATGGACCTGTATTAATTGGCAATGATAGTTCATTTTGTATACAGAGGTAGTTGCTGAATGATAAAAGTCGGTTCGTTTGACTTCTAATTACAAATTCATAGGTTTATACAAAAGCAGCTGCATTTTTGTAACAATAATTCTTAACAAACATTTAATGTTTATTCCTTCCTATTCCTAAAGGCCTATTCACAAGAAAACTAGAAAATTGTAAAAAAATATTTGCTGAATTGATGCCCAGTTTTATTTAACGCGTAGGAAACTATACTCAATAGAAATTGGTGCAGTGATATTTTTTTTGTGTTTGAATGCAGTTATGGTAGATTGCCAGATCAATGAATAAAGCACCAGATAAAAGGGTATTTTATAGATAGTAACCATGGTTACGGCATAAAAAAAGGCTTGTTACCTTGACATTAAATTGAAACTTACTGTAGGATTTTTGTTCATTATCAATAGCATTCTGTCCAGCATTAGCTGTTCTCTAGAAGTATTTAACTGTGTATGTCATAACATGGTCTCTGTTTACAGGCGGATGTGGACGAAGAGTCTCTGAGCCCAGATGAACAGAAGGAGCGCAAGATCATGAAACTGCTGCTTAAGATCAAGAACGGCACCCCACCCATGAGAAAGGCCGCCCTGCGACAGATCACAGACAAGGCCAGGGAGTTTGGGGCTGGACCCCTCTTTAATCAGATCCTGCCCCTCCTCATGTCCCCCACTCTCGAGGACCAAGAGCGCCACCTGCTGGTCAAAGTCATTGATCGCATCCTTTACAAGCTGGACGACCTGGTGCGACCCTATGTGCACAAGGTCAGCATTTTCAACTCTATTGCTGTGATCTGTCATTTCTGTTTAAATAGAAACGCTGTTAAGTACAAATATTTCCATTTGTCTCTTAACTTTAGTCATAATGTAGCATACAAATATTTATAAAATACAGAAGTATAAAAAAATTGATAAAACTGTGCTATTCAAATATTCGTAATATTTCTAAATAACACTACCTACCATCAAGAAAGTACATGCTTTGGACCATTTACAGTGTGGAAGAATATCGAAATATTTTATTAAAAAAATAATTTAATTATATTCTGAGAGTATTTCATAAAAGCAAAATTAATTCAGCAAGGAAAACAAAACTGAAAATATAGCTATAATTTATGTGGTTATTAAACATCCTCAATATTTATTAAATGGTCATACTTTTATATAAAAGCCAGTTGAATATAATGTTATTGAAGCATTTTGTAAAATGTAATCAATTTTTGGCATCTGTCTAAAAATATGAAGTGTTCTCGACACATGGATCATCAATGTCCCCACCAGGAACTTTCCATTCAAGCTTGGACAACAATACTTTTGCATTATCTTTAATATTTCTTTTCAAGTTAAACTATTGCCTAGTGAAAACAGAAGGATGCTTTTTGAAAGCAGGAAGACCAAAAGCCTATTGTAGTTAGTCCTGAATTTTTTTTCAAGTATAAAGTACAGTGCTATATGAATTATTTTACAATATCAAGCAAAAATGTTTGAAACATTGTCAGGAAAAGTGGAAATATTTTTCTACTTTTGGTATATCCAGTTGATCCAGCTCAAATCCATTTGTTAATTTTGTCAGATAATATGTGTTTCTTAAATATATTGTAACATAACAGTTTTGAAATTGACAGAATTGTCCCAGCTTTTCAAAATCTTAAATAGAGAGTTTAGTGTTTTCAGTATAAATGTTGTCTGTTGATAGGGCTTATATTTTAACAATATGCAATTTGAAGTTTTCCCTTTTCTCTCTTAATCTAAAAAAGTTCCATTGAAAGTTAATTTTCAATTGATTTACACACTGATGTGCACAATGCAAGGACCTTTGAAGTATTTAAAAATGCATACGGCACTGTTTGTTTTTCTGACTCTTATCTTGATTTATACGGCAATGAATTTCATGTTTTGTAATTTAAAATATGTGAATGAATGGTTTGGGAGGGTAAAAACTTGAATTGATTTTTGATAAAGAAAATCTTCCTAAAGAGGAAATAATGTTACATTCCCATTCTCAACAGCAAACCAACCTGCAATTAGCATATATTTGTGAAAACCTTAATGCCCCTCAATAATCATATCTTTTGGCACTCAGTTATTCATGTTAGATCGAAAACAGTTAACTTGTTCAATGAGGGATTGTTGGTGGAAATTTTTTGTATGATCCTTGTATGTATTTAGCTTACTGATACTTATCCTAGTTTTTAGTGAAGGCTTGATTTTATTGGGAGCTTTTTGAAAATTTCTTGCTTTTTGCAAAATAATCCATATTACTGATATTTTGGTTTCTTCTCAAATTGCAAGGGTTCATATTCCAGGGTTAATAGCAATATGAATATTCTTCAAAATCAAAACGGTATTGACTGCATTATTTTTCCTTGATTTCTCCTAAAGTCATTTAGCAAGTAATACAATGTGTGCTCTAGAAATTACCAATTTAATGTTTATATTGTAAATGTTTGAATATTTGAGTTCGTTTTGTGTAAATTGTAGATAAAGCTGCATTTTCATTTCCTTTTCAGATCCTCGTGGTCATTGAACCTCTGCTTATTGATGAAGACTATTACGCTCGTGTGGAGGGCAGAGAGATCATTTCCAATTTAGCCAAAGTGAGTATAAAGAGTTGCTTGTGCTTCATCCTTTTTTAAGTTCTATCTTATTGTTCCTATTTTTTATCAAGAGTGTTTTTTATTGACGCGGTCTGTTGTCACTAGTTTTGATGAAACAACATTTTCACTTATGCTGCTTAGATGTAACACTCCTTTATTGAACTGCCATAATTTCATTTGGGTTGCGAGTTCAAATCTAACCAAAGACCGTCAAGAGCAAAGGGAGCTGGTGCATTTTCAATTTGTCGTGGCCTTAAATGTCCTCACATTGGCGTGGTGTGGAAGTTTGGAGAGTGGGGTGCCAGGCTCAGGTGTGACCTCGTCATCTGGACCATGGTTCAAAATGAATTGGTGTCGTTCTTGGATCTTTCCCTTCAGGTTTGCTCCTTGAGCGTTGCCAATAGCCCGTTGTATTGCTCCAGTGCGAAGTTAATTAAAATACCTACCTACCATCATTTCATTTCGATAATAGTGGATATGAACTAAGTAAAGTCAATAACTGTTTTATTCAATGCTTTCAAAGGGGGAGTGAAAATCTGAACAGTAAAAGCTCTTAATTTTTATCAGAATACTAAATAATCAGCTTATTTTAAGTTTAATGCAAATAAGGGAAAAGAAAGTCATGGGATTTTCTTATAAATTCTTTTGGTGTTTTTAAGTGAAGTAGACCTTTTCCAGTAACATGCTCTTTTCAGGCTGCCGGTCTGGCTACCATGATCTCCACCATGAGACCCGACATTGACAACATTGACGAGTACGTGCGTAACACGACTGCCCGCGCCTTTGCTGTGGTGGCCTCTGCTCTGGGCATCCCTGCCCTCTTGCCCTTCCTGAAGGCTGTGTGCCGCAGTAAGAAGTCCTGGCAGGCACGGCACACTGGCATCAAGATCGTCCAGCAAATCGCCATCCTCATGGGATGTGCCATCCTGCCCCACCTCAGGAACCTGGTGGAGATTATCGAACATGGTGAGGATCCTTTGGTTCATTTACAATGTTTCGTGGTACACCTCGGGGAAATGAATTCCTGTTCAAGATATTTTCCTGTTTGGAGAAAATTTTGTTTATTGCTATCTGTTTTGGTTAAATCTTGTTATAGCATAAGGGCCAAACATGGCTGTTGTGCTATAAAACCTAATCCGACCAAACATGTTTATACCCCCTTGTTCCCACATTCTGGTTTTACGTTTTCCCTGATATGCCCTAAGGTTTTTAAGTTCACTTTTTGGTAGGAAAATTTGCACAAATTGCTGAAAAGTATTGCCGAATCGGAAGCACCAACTCTGTTTTGCTGCTGAGCATATGTAATTGAAGAGTAGTGGAAAAATTACTGTACCATCCTTTGATTGTATCAATTGTTTGAAATACAATAATCCCTCTTTGCATTGCGCCTTTATATTGCACATTTGGGTGTATTGCTCTTTCACTTTTCCCCAATTAATTTTTGTTTTGCAAACACTAAACGAAGTCTCAGTCTATTTAGAATTGGGAATTCAATGGTCACTTGTATCAAGCAGCTGTCCTATACTGGACTTTTCCCCAATTAATTTTTGTTTTGCAAACACCAAACAAAATCTCAATCTATTTAGAATTGGGAATTTTAATGGTCATGTAGGATTATTTCTTTGGTTTGATTTCATGAATTGATATCTGATTAAAAATACTGAGCTTTGAGGACAGCACGTTTATTTAAACACTAGACGAGGACATTACAATATATACATTCGCTATTTACAAAAGAGTTTATTACACCGTAAGTTAATTTCAAAAACCATATTCTAAAGATGTGTATTTAATTTCGCAGACGTCTAATTGTTTGGTGCTCTAGATTTGGAGGTTTGCTTTCCCCTCATCTGCTCCACATTTTCCCTTCACACCTCTATCTGGCTTTGCGACTGCAGTTAGGGGTGGTGATCTCGCACCTCCCTTCCGAAATTGAACGCAGAGGTCCTAAGACCTTGAGTCCATACATAAAAATACACTTAAAAACACATAAAAATATCAATAATTCATAAAACTACACAAAAAAACTTGTCAAAGACAATTTTTTGGAAACCTTGATAAGTTTTTTCAAAGCAAAGTCATTAATCAGTCGGGTTATCGACGAATGATTTTGCATGGGTGCAGTTTAAGCTAATTCTCCCCTTCAATGCATGCATTGCTCGAGAGTCGAGTTAATCTAGACAGCGCGTCGACATGTGGAATTTGGACACCAGCATGATGTTGTACTTGTAGATCATGGTTCTGTAGAGCTAAAGCCCATTGTTGTAGTTTAGAGTTCTGTGGGGATGAATTACAGAGGAAGGATAAAGGATTGTGGTCCGAAATCACAGTTATTTTTGTCCCGAAAGTCCATTCTTCAAACTTTTTCAGTCCAAACACAATTGCATACACTTCTCGATGAATAGCTGACCACTTTCTCTGCGAATCAGTCAGTTTTGGCTTGCATACTCGACAGGTCGTTCAATTCCACCATCATCCAACTGACTCAAGCAAACCCCTACACTGTTGTGACTAGCATCACATGTAAGGTAAAACTGTCTACCTGAAATAGGAGACATTAAAATTGGAGAACTACACAATCTTTCCTTTAAAATACTGAAAGAATTCTCTTCTTTCTCTCCCCAAGTTATTTTATCAGGCATTTTCTTTTTAGTTAACTGTTAACGGATTCGCAATTTCTGCAAAATTAGGCACAAAACTCCAGTAGTACCCAAACAATCCCATTAAACTTCAAACTTGTGACTTGGTAGTGGGTCTAATTCTCTAATTTTACTTGCATGAAATGTTCTTCGTCCACCATTCGGCATTTCTACATGATAACTATTTTGTTTTACTTTTTCTAACACTGTCACTGGTCCTTGCCATCGTGCATATAATTTATTTGTAGAATCGGGGGCAAGAATTATTACTTGATCATCCTCTTTGAATTGTTTCATTTTAGTTTTCCGATTAAAATAATTCTAATATTTCTTTTGATTAATTTCAGCTCTTATCTCGACTTTTTCGGCAATCTCTTCTAACCTCTCCTTTAATTCTCCTAAATATTCTGTCGTACCTTTGGTCATTCCTATAGGTAGTGAAATTTCATTTGTCATTGTACGTTTTAAAAGATTAAGAACTCGTCGATGTTTTCTCCCAAACAGCATTTCAAATGGTGAATAACCAATTGTACTGCTAGAAATTTCAATATACGCCCAAAGCCAAAATGATATGCTTTTATCCCAATTTTTTGGATCATTCCTTATTGTAAAATGAAGCATGTTCATCAACATTTGATTAAATCTCTCAATTAAACCATTACTTTGTGGATATCCTGGTGTACTAAAACGTGGAGCTACACCTAATATTTCCTAATTTCATTGTTAATTCGCTAGTGAAATTTGTCCCTTGATCTGATGCAATAATTTCAGGAATTCCATACCTTTGAAAAATACGTAGCATCGCATCGCAAGTAGCTTTAACAGATAAGGATTTTAAACAAACAGCTTCTGCATAATAAGTATTTTGATCTATTAACGTTAACACATACTTATGTCCTCTAGCAGAAGAAGGTGAAATTTCCCCAATACAATCAACATTAACAATTCCCCAAACGTTTTTATGTCTTTCTACCCTAGTTATAGGACTTCGATCGGATCTAGTAACTTTCCTTCTTAATTGACAGTCTTTTCAATTCTCACAGTATTGTCTTATTTCAGCCTGTATCCCTGGCCAGTAAAATGATGGTTTTATCTTTTCTAAAGTATGCTTAAATCCATGATGTGCAGAAAAATAGCATTGTGCGCTAATTCTAAAATTCTGTGTCTTTTCTCTTGTTTACTAGGACACTGCATCTGTTATTTCACCTGCATTCATAAACCAAGGTCAATTACTCGTCCAAGGTCAGGTGTCAAACAATCTATGGTATACTATTTATAGGCTAGCTTAAAATTGGTGTTTTCAAATACTGGGTTCATGAGACCCAAACATAGCACTTGTGAAAGTTTCATGACATGTGCACTTGCAGGTTAATCTTGTTATCTATGTGAAATGTAGTCTTAAAGAAGAAAAATAGCCTTCAAAAGGCCTTAATTTTTCTTTTGCTTGGAAGAGTGGGAACCCCGAAGAAATGCTATGATGCATCAAAGGGTTACAGGATGTGCTAATTATTGCATCAGAAATGTAAACTTTTGCATAATATGTAACAGCTGTTGTGTCCTTACAAATCTATATGTGGTAACAGTTTTAGATAATTAAAGTCAGGCATCAGATTGCATGTACTTCGCATTATTCATTTGACCATTGAACAGATTGTAAAAATGACGGAAGTGCTTTTTGCCACCTTGCAGTCGTTTTTGGCCAATTGAAGCAAAAGATTAGTTTTCATTCAGTTACATCTATTCAGTTCCCATTCTTACTGCTATTTAAGAAAGTGATTTTACCCCTTCGAAAGATGACCGGATATCAATGTAGGTGTTTTTCAGAGATTTTTACTTAGAAATAGGTTTGGCACATCCTCCACCCTACCTCAAATAACAGTTCCATACTCTTAGATATCCACTAAGTTGTTTGGGTTTGCCTGCCTATGAAAAAGTTGACAAAGATCACCTCAAGTAGGTAAAATGACAGTGACGACGGGGAAAAAGGTAACATCTTCCAACAAACCAAAATTTAATAAAACTGATGGATGTGCATATTTCAGAAAAGTACTATCTTGATTGTATGAGTGGCAATGTGAAGAAAAATCTCAGGTGTGGACTTGAGGAAAACTAAAATATAATCCTGGAATACCTTTTTATTTCAATTCAGATTATTCGTAATGCTAGGAAATTAGTCATTTAGTTTTCAAGTTCAATCTTGGGACTCCTTCAATCATTTCCAGCAGCACCTACTTTAATCACATTCAGTGGAAGCATTTGCCCCACCTCGCCCTATTTCCTTTTCGAGACACAATGTGGGTGGAAACTAATTTTTAGAAATTTATTGAATCTGGCACAATTTTTGGGTTTATTATATTTCCCCACAGAAATTTCATGTTCAAATGAGCACTTGAGGGGTATTGTTTATTATGAAATTGTTTTGCTGTTTCTATATTTCATTCCAAATGGATCTTTTGCAATATCAATGAAAACAAGTTGACTATTATATCATGCGTGAGTTACGTGTTGTCTAATTTGAAACTTGTCTTTCTGCCTAGGTCTGGTGGATGAGCAACAAAAGGTACGAACCATCACTGCCTTGGCCCTGGCTGCATTGGCCGAAGCAGCCACTCCTTATGGTATCGAATCCTTCGACAGTGTCCTCAAGCCTTTGTGGAAAGGCATCCGAACCCATCGAGGAAAAGTAAATTTCAAATATTTAATCTGCTCTTTCATCATTTTAATTTGCTTTCCTCTCAAAATGTAGAGAAATGAAACATCTTTGCCTTATAACCAAACTCAAGGAAAGCATTTCTCCTTTTCAGCTTCTGATATTTGAATGTTAAGTTTATCATTTTTACAGGAAATGAACTTAAGGGACATTCAAAATCATTCCCAAACTCAAAATTGACTCCTGTGGTAGTCACCTTGGTATCATCTTTTGTAGTTCTGTCTTACACTATAGTGCACTATATAATGTGTATAGATGTATTATATGAATGGGGATAAAGCAAGTATACTTATTTCCAAAATAAATCATTGAAGCTATAAAAATGTCAAAATGGAGTTTAAAAAATTATTTCTGCTCTCTTATTTGCATTTGTCTATGATAGAAAAATAATCTATCGGATCACTTTCAGTCAGTGTTTGACCAATTCAACTTGAGCAACGATAGGTGATTTTGCTAGTAGTCTAATATGAACCAATGTCTAGACTAAACGGTAAAATTTCCAGCGTTGGAATTATTGCTAAAGATTAGTGGAGCGCGCCTTTGTTTCTTGAATTTTCAAAGCAGTTTAAAGGAGCTTCTCAATCATTCAGATATAAATAAATGCTTTTTTTGTAAATACAGAAACAGTATCGTGATACAATATGTTAAAAATCTTTAATTTGTGAAGAGACCAAATAATAGTCTAATTTTAATAAATAAAAGTTAATTAAAGAAAAATGTTTCTTAATCATCCTTTATCTCTTTAAGTGGGTTACAAAATTCACATATCAATATGCCTGATTGAATAAAAATTTAATTGCATATTTGGTGCCAAAAACCCATTAAGTATTGCCAAATCAACTATGCTCTACAGCCAAGCATATAAGAACAGTTGAGAACAGGATCTGTTTGGCAATCCTTCTCTTAAGCACAATTACCATTTAGCAAGTTTAAATTTGCAAGTATTCTTTACTTTTTAAACAAACTTCATGATTTCAAGGGTTTTGGAAAAGTTTTTAAATTAACCTTTTCTATGTCCTATTTATGTCAGCTTGTGAAGTGGGCCACTTAAAGAACAAAATCTGTGTCTTTGCAGGGTCTTGCTGCTTTCCTGAAAGCCATCGGCTACCTCATTCCCCTCATGGACGCTGAGTATGCCAATTACTATACTAGAGAAGTGATGTTGATTCTCATCCGAGAATTTCAGTCTCCCGATGAAGAAATGAAGAAAATTGTCTTGAAGGTAAGATCCAAGAATTTCCTTAATTGGCTCACTTTAAAAATTGTAGTTTGGTGATTAAAATGACAAATCTGTATTCCTATCGAAATTTGCCATACTATCCACACAAGTGCTTTTCGAACTTCGTTATATTTCGCTGGCAATCGTGACCATGGGAAGAAAAATGGACAAGTTTGTAAAGTCTCCTAACTTAAGCTTTCTGGAAAGCATTGGGTTTTGAAGCCAAAATCTATTACTTGACCAATGAAATTTGTTTGGTTACAATATTCATCAATTTACTTGTCCTTCTTTTTTAATCATTTCAAATTTTTGGTGTAGTCATAACTAGGACCTCGATTTTAATGACATCTTATGTCAGTACACAGTGCTTGTATTGTAGTGGGAAATTCCATTTACAATCTTCTGATTCCAGATGTGTAGTTTTATAAACCATTTGTTTAGGGCATACTTTTGTAGTCTTTCAAGCTTTTAGCATTATGTTTTCGATTTTCCCTCGATTTCAATCAAATTTTTGTTAAAACATTCCCAAGTTGCTATCATCTTTCATCCATGATTTAATTTTTGCTTATAAAAACACCTTTCTTATCTGCCAGCCTCTGGCACTTAAGTCTGATTAATTTTTAATGCAAATGTTTTTACGATTTGGAAAGTAAGGACTGGAGAGGTTTTCCTGTCTTGATGTTAGATCATATATCTTTCTTTTGGATCTTTGGATTAATCAAAATGCTTGACAACACAGCACTGAACCTTGATATCTCCAATTTAAACAAAATTTGGTGATAAGGTACTCTGGTAGTAAAGCAAAAATAAAAGTTTTTAAAACATTTGTTTTATTAATTTAATAAATTACACAAATTGAAAAAATGTGTTTTTTAAACTTTTGCAACTACTTTGCTTTTAAATATTTTGCATTATATATATGCTATTTTTAGTGTCAATTGAAAGCTTATTAAACTGGTTTTAACATTTTATTCAACTTGGCCAGATTTATTTCTCAAATTTAAATAAAACTTATTTACATTTACAACATTTAAAATTTTCTAGAAAAAATCTTTAGTTTATATATTAAAAAACACAAAGAAAAATTTCAAGTTGGAACAATAAAAACGTTTTAAGATATTAATTGGAAATTCTTGAAAAACTGCAAAATTTAGATCACATTGGGTAACAAATTTTGTAAAATCTCAAATTCCACTTATGCTAGAAAGCTGAACCTGGGCTTATTACTTTCTAATTTATATGCCATGACTATAACTCTTTATAGAAAAAGATCTAAAAGTCGAGCCACATATTTTTGACTTTTAAATTTTAAAACCCTACATTTTAAAAATATGCATATCTAGACCTTTCAATGCTCAACATATGCTTCGAATTTGGAGTTTGAACTCTTACTAGATTTAGAAACAATTAATATTTTATGGTTGAGGCTGACCAAACTAAGTTTTGACTGACAATGAAATTGGGACTGAACCATAAAATGTTAATTTTTTCTAGAAGAGTTCCATATCCAATATTCACACAAGTCAAAAATGCTTAATAAGATCCCTACAAAGCAGTTGCAAAATCAGCTAATTACTAGCTAAGATGAGATCTGTTAGTAAGTGCCTCAGCAAGCAATGTTGATCACTAAGCATTTCTGAAAAATAATAATACTCACTCAAACCTTCCTACCGAACCATAGCCAGATCCAGGACTATAAAGTGTGCTTGTTTTTTCAGGTGGTAAAACAGTGCTGTGCCACAGACGGAGTGGAACCCCAGTACATCAAGGAAGATGTCCTGCCACACTTTTTCAAGCACTTCTGGAACCACAGGATGGCACTGGACAGGAGGAACTACAGACAGGTAAGAACAACATGCATTAAGCTACCTTTAAACCCACTTTTTAAAAACAAATTTTTAGATTCACTTATGGTAACAGATGACTATATGTCAACCAAAAAGTTGCTAATGTGAAATAAAAGGGATTCATGGATGCTTTAGTCCCATTTGTAAAAATTTCTAACTTATGTTTGTTGTTAAAACTTTGGAAAAAGGGACCATTTAAAGCATGATTTTATTTGTTTTTGTTATTTTGATAAAGTTGGAATATTTTCGATAAAGGAAAAGCACTTTAAATTTTTTGAACTATATTTTCATTTTAAAAGTTAGATATTAATCAAAATCCTATATATTTGTGCACCTATAAATGACGCATTATTATTATCTAATTGATTTTTCAAAAAAGTCCCAGAGTAACGCATAGTGTATAAAATTAAATTTTTTACGTATAAATCGAGCTTTATACCCTCAGGATAGAATAAAGCAATCCACTAGTTTGTAATCTGTCTTATGCTGTAAGCAAAATGTGATGCATTTTGAAACACAGATGTCATATTTTCTTGTAATATAGGGATACAGGGGAAAAAGGAAAGTAAAATTTTAGCATGACCCACAACTATTGAACTTTCCCAGTGCCACGCCCGAGTACTGTCCAGGGGGGATTCTGTGCAGGCATGCTGCACACAGGAATTTTACGACCTGTGTTCAGGTATATGTCTTGGGAAAGTTAAGGATGCTCACATATCTCAGCTCAGGATGAACATAGAAATGAAAATTGAAACAGTTTGGAAGCTAAAAGTGGCATTTTCATGATAGAAGGTATTTTCCAATTGAATATTAGTTTTTAAGGTGGAGCCACCTTAAATACAAAATCATAAAAAGTAAAGTGAAATTTATCTACCCCAATAAGTTAAAACCCATAACATCAAACTAAACTTTCTCTTTTTAAATGGAAAGAATCTAAAGTAATAGTGAAGGGGGCATTGGCAGTTTTAAAATGTCGAGCCATTTCGTTAATTCCTGTATGAAAGTAGCTTTGGAAATGAAACGACAGTAGTCAAAACATTTTTCTTTTGTACTGTAAACTTTCATTCTATTGTTCCAAATTTATCGGGATTTCGCTTATTTTATGTTTGAAAATGAATTAACAAGAATGTTTGAAAACATTCAGCTCAAACTATTACTTCAGTAGACCTAAAAGTGAGTTGTAAAGAAAATGAAGATTTTCATCTTCAATTTGGCAAATAGTGAAATTATTCTTTAAAATTCCACTTGATATAAAATTTTTTTTTTTACAAAAGATCGCTAAGTTAGCATCTTGTAACAATCTGAAAATTCCAATCCATATTTTACTTCTCCTAGCCCAAATTCATATAATTCAATTTTTGAGTATCCTTTTATACACATTATCCTGCATCAAATTGTTTTAGGTGTAATTCAAACTTGAACACGGCTCAAAGTTTTACATATACTTTTGGTAGAGGATGCATGTATGTGTTGAACTACATTAAAAAAGAATTGACATGGGATGTGTATTTGCAGCTGGTAGACACCACTGTGGAGATTGCAAACAAAGTGGGAGCTGCTGAGATCATCCACAGAATCGTAGACGACCTGAAAGACGAGAACGAGCAGTATCGAAAGATGGTCATGGAGACCATCGAGAAGATCATGGCCAACCTGGGGGCGGCAGACATTGATTCCCGTCTGGAGGAGCAGCTCATTGACGGGATCCTATATGCTTTCCAAGAACAGACCACTGAGGTGAGTATTCGATTCTGAATTTTTCATTTCGAAAATAATGAATGCTTTTTCAGCTTGTTTTTATAGAATCCTATGTAAAAGGCAAACTTGCAACCATGTGGATCACTTTATCCATGCTGTATATCATTAGTTAAAGCTATATTTGAATACTTTCACGAGAAATTGCTCGCACACAATAAATATTAAACTGAGATAGATGTTAGGAAGCAAGTAATGCTAGAGATAATATTTGATACATAGTGAGAATTTGCATGCGGTAGTATAATTAAATTATTAATACATATGTAATTTTCTATATCTGGTAACACCAGTAATAGGTTTTTAAGTTCCATTATTGAGGAGCTGAGTTCTGTATTATTGAGTTTTTGTGAGATTATTACTGAGACAGATGTAGTTTTGAGTTGTGAGACTTATTAATTGACTATTTTGAATTAATGATTCATGGACAATGAAACACATGATGGGTATGTTTCAATTTTCACTCATTATTTATGATTAAAAGATACTAAGAATTTGAATAGCAAAAATAATTTTTAGAGCTCATTGTATTCTTATCTCAACAGGCTTTACAACTAGTGAATAATTAAAAGGAATGCCAAACATCCTCAGAATGGCGATAATCCAATTTCTTAACCAGAAGATTTTTTTGTTTACGCATAAAAATTTATGGCAGGGCCATGGTAGCCTGGTTGGAAGAGTAACAGATTAGCAACTGGAGGGTTGCGAGTTCCAACCAAAAGACCATCGTGTACAAAGGAGGCTAGTGCATGTTAAATCTGTGGGGGCTTCAACTATCCTTATATTGGCATAGAAGTTTGGAGAGTGGGGTGCCAGCTCATCATCTGACTGGTTCAAAATGACATGGCATTGTCCTCGGATCTTTCCATTGAGGTTTGATCCCGGACTATCGCCAATAGCCTGTTGTGTTGCTCCTGTGCGATGTTAATTAAAATACCTACCTGCCTTTTATGGCAACTGAAAAATATAACAAACAATTCTTTGAACAATAACATTTAATGATCAAAATTGATGGCCTGTGTTTTTGTTCATTATATATAATTTTAGTAATGCATTTATATTAATTTTTCAATTATGTTCGTTTCTGTAGCATTTGTGTTAAATTAGAGTATCTTAGATTAGAGTATTAGAATCTTTTGAGTGCAATGCTATTTCGATGCTTGTCATTAAAAGACAATATGGTAATAATGGATGCCCTGTTGCAGGACATGGTGATGCTGAACGGCTTCGGGACGATCGTAAACGCCCTGGGCAAGCGCGTCAAACCCTACCTGCCCCAAATTTGCGGAACCATCCTGTGGCGGCTGAACAACAAGTCTGCAAAGGTGCGTCAGCAGGCGGCCGACCTCATCTCTCGTATCGCAGTCGTCATGAAGACGTGTCAAGAGGAGAAGCTGATGGGCCACTTGGGTGTGGTGCTGTATGAGTACCTGGGAGAGGAGTACCCAGAGGTACTGGGCTCCATCCTGGGTGCCCTCAAGGCCATTGTCAACGTAATCGGCATGCACAAGATGACGCCCCCCATCAAGGACCTGCTGCCTCGACTCACACCCATCCTCAAGAACAGGTGAGTAACCTGTCTGGAAAGAGGTGTCAATCATGGTTTAGTCATTGTTTTAGGATCCAGACATGTTTTACGCCCAAAGTTTCGTAATTTTCGTTTGTTGGGTGCAAATTGCAAATAATCAACACTCTAACAATCTATACTCTTTAAATAGGTGCATCAAAATCCAGACCCCATACATATTGCACTGTTTATACAGGTATGACAACTAAGTTAAACTAAATTCTCAAGTACATTTTCAAAATGGAGGAAGTTTTACTGCATATAATCCTTATATCAATCATTCTACATTTTATGTAATGATTATGGATTTCCACTATGCCAAGTCGAGAAATTATGGAAAATCTGCTCAGATTATATTAATTTTGCAAATCAGTAGTTCTCCAGTTAGTGTATTTTGCTACAGCTCCTCCCCAATTGCCAAAGCAGTCTGTTAATTGGCTCACTATGCACTCTAGCATCAAAATATTTTGTTATGAAAGGTATCAATTTAAAGAATGTAATATAATGAGTATAAGTGTATGGTCTTATAAAAATTTAATGGAATAATAAGTGAGATGATTGTGCTTGTTCAGTTCAGTGGTTGGGATTATCTTGCTAAGGTCATCAACAGCCTACATTAATTGTTTAAAGCAGTTGCTCAAAAACCAGTTTCACATAAATAGGTAGTGAAAGTTTACAAATATTTGACTGACATTCGGGGGATTCTCCCCTTAATAAACTAATCAATTGCTCTGGAAAGATTCTATAAGCAACTTGTCATATCTCAATTAATTCTTCATTAGACAAGAAGCTTACATTTTTACAAATTAAATGTGAAGGGGATCTCGCTCATTCTTGTGTTTCATCAGGTGTTTAAAATACTGCCTTAAGAGTGCTTGAGCACTTTCAAGCACTCACTTTCATGAGCCCCAAAAAATTAATTTTCCTGTTTTGGAAGAATTCCTTTTGTAGCTAATTTTCACATTTCTTGCTTTATTTCCTGTTGAGAATACGGTAATGGCCAGCAAAATCAACAAATACAGTGCAGCTTGCAGCAAACTTATTTTGAAGATTTTTAGAAGAAAAATTACATAACTTTAAAAATATAATTAAATATTAATTTATTACCTATAAAGTTATCGATTAAAAGTATTTAATCTTTTTTAAAAATTGGGAGAGGGAGTTGGATCAAAGAATTTTTAAAAATTCCAAATTTTTGAAAGAAATCCCAATTATAAGCCCCCTCTCTCCAAAGTTTCTGATTTTTCACCAAGATGAGAAGGGGACGGGGTGATTTACAGTATATTACATAAACACAAATTTTCACCCTGATGCAACATTAAGAAGTAATACATACTAAGATTTGTGTTATTTTTTCAGACACGAGAAAGTGCAAGAGAACTGCATTGACCTGGTGGGTCGCATAGCTGATCGCGGTGCAGAATACGTCTCTGCCAAAGAGTGGATGCGAATCTGCTTCGAGCTGCTGGAATTGCTGAAGGCTCACAAGAAGGCCATCCGGAGAGCAACCGTCAACACATTCGGCTACATCGCCAAAGCCATCGGCCCACACGACGTCTTGGCGACCCTGCTCAACAACTTACGAGTGAGACAAACATTTCTTTAAAATGGAAAAACGTGTTGTATTTTATCGTTATCACCACGTCGAAGGCACGAATCTGCAAAATTGACGTTTCTACAAAACGCGTTCAAAGTGTTGATGCTTCGGGGAAAATGTAGTTAAAACTCGGGTTGTTTTCTTATGAAAATCAGCATTTCCACTTAGAATCTAGATGATTTGTGGCTTTGTCATAGTATAAAACATGAAATGGTGACTCAAAAAACACAGTTAGGTGAAAATCGCCAAAATGCAGATTCGTGCCTTTGGCTTGGGAATAACGATATATTTAGCCTATATTTCCCCCTTTCCTCTCATTCTTATCCTATTAGTATAGCTAAACTCCATGTAATCAATTTTTTAATTACAAAATATGACTTAGAATAACTATTATTTCCATTCTAATCTTTTATTCAATGGACTGCCAGAAATAGGAAGGCCAGCATCTATTTTTATGGGTTTTACTGTTTCAAATGTTGAAGCTAGAACAAAACAGAATTAATTTTTGTTCCTAATCTTTGCTTATCAAAAAATTTTCTGACTAAAAAATGGCTATTAATTTTTCAATCAGATATTTTAGTGGTTTTTGTTTTCCTGCCTTGTGATGTCATACATTATAGCAGCATATCCAAATTCACGTGCAGAATATTTGACACTTTGTTTTTGCATTCAGTGGGTGATTTGTTTCGAGAAAATCGTTTATTCGTTTTGTAAGAATACCTTTCTATCTTATAAACCTGCTTTTTTCATTTGGTTTGCTAGAATAAACTTTTATATCACGATGGGTATGCCAATTTAAATTGATTGATTTAAAAAGTGTGTCGTATTAGGGATTCAATCACCCTACAGATGGCGCTAAAAGCACCGTCAGAGTGTGTTACGATCGAACAAGCAGATATTCGGATGATATGGTGATGGAGTGGTCGTGTAGGACGCTCCTTGGTAATTTGTAAATATTTTGTTATATAATAAATGTTTGTGCTGTCTGCATTGCCTGAGATTCGCTGATAACCCATTAAATAGAACCAGATACGACATTGGCGCAAACGACAGGATTTTAATGAGGAAATATGCTTTCGTTTTCATGGTGAGTCCTGCTCCTTGTTGTGAACTTTTATATTTGTTTCCTGCTAAATACTACTTTTGAAGAACATTGAAGAATGGTGTAAAGATTTTTGTTGAAATGCTTCAAAGTGAATTTTGAATTTGATTTTCGGAACTTTATTGTGGAACTTTCGTTTTAAATCGAACAGTTTTGTTTCGTGATCCCATTATGGCGTTCTTGGCGAAAGCAAGAAAGGAAGTTCTAAAGACTGTTGCTACCGAAATGGGGATATTGAATACCGAAAACATGGTTGTAATTGAGCTAAAGAAAGTTATAACCGAAAATAAAAACTATGATGAACCGTTCGTGAAGGAACTGTTAAATACTATTATAGAAGAAAGAAGGAGAAAAGAAAAATTAGAAGTTGAAGAAAGACGAAGGAAAGAAGAAGTTGAAGAAAGACGAAGGAAAGAAGAAATGGAATTCGAGTTGCAGAAGATGCGTCTAGAAAACGAAAGATTGAAGAATGGGTCTGAAATTCAACAAACTGATGTAAACATGAAGCCGAGGTTTGACTTGCAAAGTATTTTACAGAAGTT
Source organism: Meta bourneti (assembly GCA_933210815.1). Lineage (NCBI taxonomy): Eukaryota > Metazoa > Arthropoda > Arachnida > Araneae > Tetragnathidae > Meta > Meta bourneti. Next base: position 4,749,698 of record OW119927.1, on the reverse strand, counting down.
TGATCCCAAAACTAACGATATAAGCCTCTACTTAGTTCTCTTCGAGCGTCAAGTGAAACGAACGAAAATCAAGAAAGAAAATTGGGTGTCATACCTAATAGGATTCCTACCCTATGACGTTGCGCAAATAATTGCCAGAGAAAACGAAGAAGTGATGGATGATTATGAAAAAGTGAAAGAACTCTTACTAAAAAGATATAAACTTACTCCTGAAAGGTTCCACCAATTGTTTACGAAACACTACAAGAAACCCGAAATTACGTGGTGTGACTTCGCCTATGAACTTAAAAATTATTATCAAGAATGGATAAGAGGACTGGATGTAAAGACTTTTGAAGAACTGTCTGATTTAATTATTACTGATCAGATTAACCGTAAAGTGCCATCGGAAATCCGTGATCATTTCATCGACGAATGGTCTCGATTCGAAATACAAGAAGAAATTGCAAATAAACTAGATGATTACGAAAACGTTCGAAATTGCGTAAACAATAAAGTGAAGGAAACATTTTGGAAGGAGAATCAAACGAATACGTTCAAACATCAGAATTTTAATTACAACAGAGAAGAAACGAAAAATTCCATAGACCGGAAATATGCACCCCCTCACATCAGAGAACATCGATTCAAGACGAGATAAGATTACCAAAGCACTAGAAATACAACTTCAAGGGAATGCTACATATGTGGTTTATCGCACTTCGCAAGAGATTGTCCTAAAAGATACAGCAGATCAACAAATATTAGCAAGAAAGAAAAGAAACCAGAAGATGAAATATTAACTGCTGAAATACGATCGGAGCATCTGGTGAAAGAAAAAATAAATGTTCCTATGAACTCTCTTCAATATGTAAACATTCTCGTAGATAATCGAGAACTGAAAAGCCTGATCGATTCTGGAGCTCAAATCCCAGTTTTCAATTCAAATTTTATTTCCGAAACAAAAACTGAAAAGGGAAAAATAATTTTAACTAGTGCTTTCGGAGAAAAAATTGAAGCTGGATTAGCAAAATTCCAAGTTTCATTAAAAAACGAAGATGAAAATAGACTTTGCCGTCCGATTGAAATACTTGCAGCAGTAATGGACAAAGTTCATGGTCAGTGCATTATACCCCCAAATATTTATGAATTACTAAAATGCTCAACAGAAGATGGAAAAGAAACATGTATTCCTAAATGTAACAGATTGGATTGTGTTTTTCCAGTGAAAGAAAAGGATTATTTAGTCTGCGCTGAAACCGGAAATGATGAATCAGAACAAGAATCACCAGAAAGCGGAATACTATCGTGCAAAAGTGAAAGCTTTCGACTTCGTGAAGAACAAAACAGTTGTGATACGTTAAAAGAAATAAGAAAAAATTTATCACTTCGAAAGGGAAACTTCTTTTTTATCGATGGATTAATATTCCACAAAGATAAAATATTAGGAGAGACCGTTCAGCAACTGGTTTTACCGCAAAAGAGAAGAGCTCAAGTTTTAAAATTAGCTCATGAATCTGTTTTTGGAAGTCACATGGGAATGAAAAAGACGAATGAAAGAATACGATATAGTTTTTATTGGCCTTACATGACTAGTGAAATCGCCGAATTTTGTAAAACATGTAAAGAATGCCAACTCCGAAGCCCAGAGAAAATGATTGATAAAATTCCCATTACTCCTGTTCTCAGACCGGAATTACCATTTGAATGTGTTAATGTGGACATTATAGGCCCTATTGAACCTCCCTCAGCTCGTCGTCATAAATATGTGTTATGTTTAGTTGATCAACATTCTCGCTGGCCGGAAGCAATTAATGAGTACAAGGTACTCAGTTGGAGGATCGTATTTGAATTTTGTCATAGGGGATTCTTTGTACGATTGTTTCATAAACCTAATTTTTGCTGTCTTTAGGGCATTTTTGTAGTTTTGGGTGATAAATGCATTTTTTTCTTGGGCATTTTCCAGCACAATTTTTAGGAGATCAAAAAACTACTAGCCCTAGTAATTGTTATAATTGCACGAGAAATAATTGAAATTTTATTTCTAGGCAAACACTATATTTTGTTAACATTTTGTAGTAGCATGAAATACATATGTATTACAGACAGCAGTAATTAAAATTTCAGGCTTTCCTCACTTAACAACCAATTTCCATTCTTAGGACTCGGTAGTTAAGCTACCAGCTTGAACGTTTGTATTTCTGAATAAAGAAAAGGTCTACAGGACACCAACTTTATAATTGTTTTAATTTGCATCTCTTACATGTTACATAACATAAAAATACTATCAGTACAAATTGTATCAAATTAGTTCTTTAAAAGAAAAAGACATTCAGATTAATATTTTAGTTATCAAATCCTTCCTAGTGTGGCAACAGTGTTTTTCTTCATAAATTTTATAGCATCATCATAAAAGTTCATTTGTCGTTCTACTTTTCTGAACCATTCAACATTTGGATCGGAATTCCATTGTAGCCACATTAACTTTCGAGAACCCCTTTGCTGTGAATTTCTTTAGTACCATTCTTTCCACTTCCAAGTGCTGCTGGGTTTGGAGAATGGGGTGCCAGCTCAGGAGTGACCTCGTCATCTGACTGGTTCAAAATTACATGGTGTTCTTGGATCTTTCCTTTTGGAATTGATCCCGAACCATTGCCAATAGCCGTTGTGTTGCTCCAGTGCAACGTTAATTAAATACCTAACCTAACGAAGTACTGCTGGGCTTAAAAACTCAGTTTCTTAATCATGGCTAGCAATCGAATGAAAGTGCCTATTGCAATTTCGAGTGTTTGAACTGTTTGCAATCTGTCCACAGGTGCAAGAGCGTCAGAACCGTGTGTGCACAACTGTGGCAATTGCCATCGTGGCAGAGACCTGCTCCCCCTTCACCGTACTACCTGCCCTCATGAATGAGTACCGCGTGCCGGAGCTCAATGTCCAGAACGGCGTCCTCAAGTCACTCTCCTTCCTCTTCGAGTACATCGGGGAGATGGGCAAGGACTACATCTATGCGGTCACACCCCTGCTCGAGGATGCTCTCATGGACAGGTAATGACACGTTTTGAAAATTCTAGACAAAGTTACTGGCAGTAATCCTTTTATCGGGCTGTTGAAATGCTGTGAGACGGAAATATCCATGCAAAAACTTAATTCAATCCTTCAGTAAATTTGACAAGAGGGAGCGCAGTGAGAATATAGCGTACTTGGGGTGTATTAAATGGCTCTGTCATGTTCTGTGGGAAAAAGAGCATTTAAAAATCAATCTGTTGAGGGGTTCTGAAAGTTTATTGGCAGAAAAGGAGGGCATTGTAAGTGTTGTGGTAAGGAAATGAAAGAAATCAACAGCATGGCTGCTTGAAGCCATGGTGGGATAGGTCAACATGGTGTAAACATGCAGTGGAGATTAGATGACTAGCAGTGAGACAGACTAGCGGGGAGAAAAAAATAAAAAAGCGAGTTATTCTAGAGGGGACTTATTTGTGCACATCAATATTAAATTAGGATTTCAATTTAATATGCGATAGCATTAATAACAAGGTTGGTAGGAGAACATCCACAGCGATTGCCATTTGTGCTTTTGATATGGCTGCACTTTTAACAAGCTTTCACACCAGTTCAAAATCAGCTAACCCATGGTCAACCCGTCTTGGAGATATGCATACTGTTCTTGTTTTGCAAAGTCAATTTATACTTACTCTGATTGGGTCAGCTTTCAGCTTTGAATTCTAGATCAGTATTAAATCAGATTTTCCTCTGGCCTGATCTTTACAATAAGCCCTAATTGTTTTACAAGATAGCAGCATATTTTATTTCATGGGTATTCAAAAACCAAGATCAATGGTACTTTACCATAGTTAAATATTATTGATTTGAAAGGGATTTTGTTGATTGTTAGGAAAGACCTGTATATGTAGGAAGGGAATTTCTAAAATACCTAAGGGCATACCGATTTAAAGCAAGTGACTTTTATTAGGCTCCTAGGGCATATTTGTAGGCATTTTTTTAAAAACTATTTGGTTTCTCATTGGAAATATTTACCTCTCCCGTTTGTGGGGACACAAGGAGTTTGGGACCCTAGAAATTGGCACCCGTGTTGGGATGACGACTGACCAAAAAAATATTTCCTTTTGCTCATTGAAAACAGGCTGAGTTTGGGGCCATTGTACAAAATGCTTTCTGTTAATTTTGAAAGTCTTCCCTATAGTTGCAATTGCTTAAACTGATGTTGTTTCAAGAGGAAATTTGCTATTTTTGATAAAGGAATCAGTATTGTTCAATATTTCTTTTCATTAAGTTAAAAATGAGTACTGCATATCCCTCACTTAGCTTATTTAGTAAACCCTTTGAAAGCAAATCGACTGAGCTTAAATAGAAAGAACCTCCTAATATTCACAAACATTCATCTAGTAATTAAGAGAAAGCAGATAACTTTCTTGATTTCTTTGCAAAAACAAGATATCTCCTTTTGAATGAGCAAACTCATGTAGATTTTAGTGTCTAGAAGACAAGTAAGATATTCACAAGAAACAAGTTGGATAACAAATAGAAAATAAAAATTTGTTGAACTTTTTTACTGTGATTTATAAAAATGTATTAAATTTAAACTTTCCTTCTCTTATCAAAATAATTATTTTTAATGTACAATTTTTTAAGTATTTTGGATTTGTATCATGAAATACAATTCAAATGAAAGAATAAATGTAATAAGGCCCAATGATAATTTATCTTTCAAAAATTTGCACTGTTATATTTCCTAAATCCATATATATACATATTAATGTTTTAACATAAATCAATACTATTTTGAAGCTGTTCTGTGATTTGCATGTCTAACAAGTTTAAAATATAGGCAACAAAATAATTAAAATCAGGTTTTATTTTTATACCCTGCCTAGGGTGAGGAATCAAAGAATTCTCAATTTTTTAGGTGGGATAAAGCCTGGTACAAGTCAAGTTTCAGTCTTGATCATGTTACTATAAAATATTGATAAATTAAATGCACAAAAGTGTCAACCCAACCTCTATTAACCATTTTTAAATGTTATTACAACAGTTAATTTCCATAAATTTCTTTATAATCTTGTTTTAATCCACATTGATCTATGAAAAGCTTTAACAATGAAAAATACTCTCAAAACGGTCTTGAATTTTCTTTTGCTTCAAGAGTGCAAACTAATGCTAATTTTCAAAAAGTACTAGGGTAAAGTGTATAAAGAATGTGGTAACCATTCATTTTTGTGTCAATGAATCCTTTTTTTATAAATATTTTTGTTGTAGTTCTAAATTAAGAAATGAGTTTCTGAGACTACATTTTTCTGAAACTCATTAATTGGAAACCTAAAATCTGACGGTCATCAAATCTTTTACTTCTAGGTACAGTTGACTTGATTTAGTTAAACGTAATGTAGTTCAAACTGTAGTGGTCGAATATTGAAATTTGTTCAAAGAGGTTGAATTATGCAATGAGCTGTTCTCCGAAGCAGAAATAAAGCAATCGAGAAAACTAAAAATATAGTTATGCATCTGAATATTGACAGTAGGATCTGACAATCTTTACTGAACTACTGACACAAAATAGCATAAAAAAGTTAGCAAATTAAGAAAAATAAGAAATTCACCATGGTATTAGTATTAAGAATTAATACCATTATTCCTTTCAAACACATGAAACAGGCTATCAATACTGTACAGACAGAAAGATCTTCAGTTTAAATAGTTTGCATGTGTGTAAATAATGGGCAACAGTCAACCATTGATCTCAAATCAAATGGTTACGGTCAACAGATGCACAACAAATGTCATATTTATAAAACATGGTTTATAATGTTGAAAACATTCTGAAAATTATATCTAATTGCATCCCATCGGCCATAAATCAAACGACACCCACAAGCTAAAGGGTATAGCTATTTAGGTGTATAATATTTATGTTGTGCAACTATGTTACAGGGACCTGGTGCACAGACAGACGGCTTGTGCCGCCATCCAACACATGGCACTCGGGGTGTATGGGTTCGGGTGCGAGGACGCACTGGTGCACCTGCTCAACTACGTGTGGCCCAATATCTTTGAGACATCTCCCCATCTGGTGCAGGCCTTCATGGGGGCTGTGGAGGGCGTGCGGGTAGCCCTAGGCCCCATCAAGATCCTTCAGTACTGTCTGCAGGTAACTCACTCTTTCCCTTACATTGAAAACCTAACAAAAAACTCTGAAACTTAAAAATGATGCATATTTAAATAAATTATCATTTGACAGCGAGTCCAAATGTAAACTGCACCTGAGTAAAATTTGACAGTTGTACCTTAGGAATATTTTTTGAAGTTATGCTCTAAATTAAAAATAATTTATTGCACTTTTGAATTCCAGTATTCACAATTTTATAACAATTTACATTTATGAGAAAAGGAAACTTTATTGTAAAACTACTTTTCACCTTAAAATGAAAATTAGTCACCTTTTTCTTTTATAATTCTCGATATCTAGGTTCATTGGTGAGGTTTGATATTTGCAGCCTAGGGCTACCAGAACTTAAATATATTTATTTTGACTTATTTTAAGTTGTTTATAAATAACACATTTTAACAGTAAGTATTTATGTTTGAAAATTATTTTAGATTATTTCAATAAATTGCAAGTGGTCTGTTTTTCCAGAAACTCTTGTTTTTAAAAATGCACCGTATTTAGTCATTCAGAACATAAAAAGATATCCCTGTCATCAAATAGGCATGGCTGTAATACATATCTGTTTTTTGTAACTAATAAAAATTTGGAAGTGCAGTAAAAATTTGAATACATTTCATAATAAATCTACTTCCATTCGATTTGAGAAGCTCAGATCACGCATTCCTTAAGACAGGCTCTTATGACACTTATTTCTATTTGCTTCATTTTTTATGACATTGAATGTGACTTGGCAAGTGATGGGTTGGACAGGGCAGCTTTTAACTATGAAAAGAATTAAGAATTTTGGACATCAATGAAAAGTCATTAGAATTATTTACAGTAAAGTCCACACTATTTACACTAAATGCCAGAAACATGTGCTTTTTACACTATGAGAATGGTAAGTTATCACAATTTAAGTGATTTTCAACAAGATTCAATAGTTAGCTCTTAACAGGTCATAATATTTTGGAGGTTTTCGATTTTCACGTACTACCATTTCAAGTGTGTAATGTGACTACAAGAATTCTGGCAAAACCTATAACGTACAACAGTGACCATAAAAAGACTGGATAAACGTGACCAGCATTGGCTGGAAAGCATTTCATGCAATACTGCCTCAAATAATATTGAAATTCAATGGTGGGCCAAACAGAAAATCTTATCCCTGTTCATTCAAAAACATGAAAGTAAAAATTATGCTTTCTTTTTCTGCACTGATGCAACCATCGTACAATCTCATGTTCCGTGCTTTAAAAGTGAATTTTAGGCAAAATTAGTCCCACGAAAAAGACTACCAATATATGTAGTCTTATTTCCAAATCAACTACTTGCAAAAATCCCTTGAATCAGTGCGCAGGCCAGGCCAAATATGATATAGGGAATCACTTTAAAATGCTGCCACAATTAAAATGTGAAAACCATTCATTGTTTCAGGGTCTCTTTCATCCTGCCCGCAAAGTACGGGACGTTTACTGGAAAATCTACAACACGCTGTACATTGGAGGACAGGACTCCCTCGTCATTGGATACCCCAGGGTTCCCGACGATACCAGGAACACCTTCACGCGCCATGAACTGGATATGATCCTGTGAACTTTGGTTTCATTTTGAGGTGCAGGAGAAAAATAATTACAGCAGCAACATTGTCTGGAATTTTTCTTGCATTGCATTTTTTTATTGTCACTCGATGTATCAGTGTACAGTGGAAATAGCATCCACGTCTGTAAATTTTTATAATAAACCCTTCATTTTCTTGTACTTTCACTTGAAACCCAGTTTTTCTACAAAGGTAAAACATTCCTTTGCAAAATTCCTAGGCAAATATATGATAACTGACAGTAAAAGGATTAGCCATTTGAGTCATTTTTACTGGAAAATAATTTAAAATATTTTACCTTATTTAGTTGTATCATAAAACTCATTGGTAGAAATATGAATAATTTATTATTTCTTTGTCTTATCATTGGTCTATTTGAAGCAGATCTAGTGAAATGCAAGTAAAAATTTGCTTTATTTGGTTCTTAAGTTATAGAAAAGAAAACTCGTTTCCAAACAATGATCAAAATGCTGTCTCCTCAACTATTTAAATTCAATTTTTAATGAAATTACTACACAAATACATATCCATCAGATTGAAAATCTGTCAAGACCACAATTACCCTCTGGAAACATTTACAACCGAAGAAATTGGTAATAAAAAATACATATTTTTAAGCACAACTAATTTTGCAATGTTGCTTGTTTTAAGTTCATTGTGTAACTTGCTAAAGCGGATCAACAGCTTCACTGAAACCTTGCAATAAAGTAAATGTTTATTATTACACAATTCATTTTCCCGATTTTATACAAACTACAAGAAGGTGGTGTCCTCCGAGAATGCGGCAGCCAAGCGGAATTCATCCCGCGTGATGACGCAGTACATGCGCTGCGGGGAGGGCATGCATCCGCTGGACGGCCGCTGCAGGGTACAGCGCAGCACAAACTCCTTGCCAGAAGGTGACGGGAATTCTGCGTGCGAAGGTTCCGAAAAGGGTGGTCCTGGGGGCTTCTCGTCCACTAGCAGCTGCGAGGCCTGCAGGGAGCAAAGGCATGATGTTAACTTAACAGGTTAACAATTTAGCAAAGTAAGGTCGCAATGGAGAATGCTTGGTTTATTACAGTTGAAAACGAACACAGCACGGTGAGACTTAAAAGATTTATTAGAATAAACACAAAATATTGCATGCAAATTAGAAACGGGAGCTAACACGGCTCACAAACAGCAAACGGATATGACATGAGTACATCGTTCGTATCTTAAGTTAGATTCTACAAACTCCCCTTATATATCTGACCAATCAGAACATAGGGGCGTTTCACATACAAAACTGGCCCGATTTATATATTGAAAGATCCGATCCACAGAGCAAATAGCTACACATGCGTAGTTACCCACTCTGATCTGATCAATCAAGAGTGACACACATGATCTGAAGTGAACTCGGACTGTTTATAAACAGTCGGGAGAATATCTGACACATGAGACTGCTGTTTCGAGAAACATTTAAAGCGTGGTTTCTCTTTTTCCATATCTTCCTGCACTTGAAAAGTATGTGAAAGACAAAATGCACTGCTCTATTGGCACAGCAGGTTTAGCAATGAGTGTTCTTTTTGGCATGATACTATGGGAAATATTGAAAGATATCAATTCACTTTCTTAAGGCTATGAATTAGAGTTAGTGCTTCATGTGAACTATGAAACAAATATGGGCAGGTAGTTGAATTTACATCGCACTTGAACAACACTGGGCTATTGGTGACAAACATGCTGGGAAATTTAAGAGAACATCCAACCTATGGTGCTTGGAAGAGTAACGGATTAGCAACAGGAGGGTTGAGAGTTCGAATCCAGCCAAAGACCATGTACAAAGGGGCTGGTGCCCGTTCAATCTGTCGTGGCCTCCAATGTCCACGTTGGCATGGTGTGGTAGTTCAGAGTGGGGTGCCAGCTCAGGTATGACCGTGATTCAAAAGGACGTGTTCTCAGATCTTTCCCTTCGGGATGGTTTCCAGACTTGCATTGCTCCAGTGCGACGTAAATTAAAATACCTTCCAAACTATGATACCAACAATACCAAGTCAAGCAAGAGTGAGTTTTTCACACTTCAGGTTTAAATATTTCGATCACGAGGCGAAGTTAAAGTATTTTATACATTGAGTGTCGAGCCTCATTTGATATCAAATTTCCTTGCTTTATAAATCTTCCAGTATTAATAACTACATTTTTCTGTGCTTTGTACGGGCTGTTTTGTGCTCTTGTCAGAGTTTCTGATTATCTGAGATTGCCTCAGACCACATTACCTCAAGGTACTGCATTTTCTTTATCACATTACAATATTACATACTTTACTTTAAATTGTCTATACTCCCTAAATTCATCAATTAAGATAGAAGCATAAGGCTATAATTAAGTAATCAAATATTAACCAAACAATGATTCAAAAATTATAATTACAAATGAACCAAATTAAATATTGAATTGAAGAAATGCTTTAATAGATTACTTTGCTATTAATCACAAATAAAACTAAAATAGAAATTTAAAATCTCGCATAAATCAAAATTTATACATATAAAGTAGAGTTGACATCTGTATCTGTTCTCTATACCGTTTCACCAATCCATATTTCGTGTACTTATTCTTTGGAATCCTGCGGGTAACGTAGGCTACATACGCTACTGTTTGTGAAAATTGCAACACTGAAAGAATCAGAAATAAATGAAATTTATTCCACGTATTACTTATAGTGGTTTAAATAAACGATCAAATTTACAGAGCAATAAAATAAAAATAATGCCGAAAATCAATATCTTGTGCAGCCGCCACGCGCAGCGATGAAAGCCTGCACACGTCTTTTCATCAAATATAGATTCTGAATGTCATTCTGAGGAATGGCATTCCAGATGGCCTCTATCTGATGCCAAAGTTCAGCCGTACTCTGCCCGACGAGCGAGTCGCCGTCCGATATAATCCCAGACATGCTCAATGGGCGACATATCCGAGGAACGTGTGTGGGCCATGGAAGAAGCGGAACCTGGCGTGCACTGAAGACTTGTACATTACAGCTCTGGGTCCCCACAATTTGGAGTAGGCGGGATCGCCCATGATATCCAATAGCGCCCCAGACCATACCAGTATGACGCTGAATAAGAGGAGAAGGCGTTCACCTCTGTAGCATCTGACGAGTACGCGTCCATCGTTATAGTCCAGATTTTAGCGGGACTCATCTGAGAAAACGACTTGTTGCCAATCGGCAAGCCATTGGCTGTGTTGGTGAGCCCATTGTAGCCGGAGGCGTCGGTGGTTCAGCGTCAAGGAATCCTGCGCAGGGAACGTAGCCCACGACGCAGGAGACGTCGACGAACCGTGGGGCAGACAATGACACACCTGTAGACGTGCTCCAATGTTATGCCAACTCACGAGGGGAAGCTGTACGGTCCGTCACCGCCATGCGGATGAGGTGTCTCTCGTCCCGTGGTGACGTCATATTGCGTGGCCCACTGCCGGGGTTTCGACTTGTCCGGTTCTCCATGGTCCATCTTTTCCACACACGCTCCGTGCGAGTGGCGATTTCACGATACGAAAGTCCACCCTCAAGGAGGCCGATCATGCGGCCCCGTTCGAACTCCGTTGGTTGCTCGTATGGCACTCTGCATTTTTGGCGAGGCATATTGACTTCTAATCAATCATTTACAGCAGTCAAACGACCGATACACGCATTTTAACGCACCTTTACAGTGCTTTTTATACACGGCTCACTTGGGAGTTTAGAGGGTGTTTCTCGGCCCATACATGCGTGATCGCTTTGTAATTCTAATCATTTGCATATCCCAACCTGTTTTGTATTTCCTGCAAGTTTCGTTTAATTTGCATTCCTTCATGGTGTTGCAATTTTCACAAACAGTAGTGTATTAACTCCTGTTCTATTTGTCTTGGGTGTGCAGAGGGGTGTAACGTCCCGTCATCCTGGACAGAGCATTTGTTAGGGGGCGCTCTCTCCCCCACTTTCCACATGTGTGCAGATGACGTCAGAGTTCACATCTACAGGAGTTGCCTCTCAAGATGACCTTGGAGGTTTTAAGAATTAGAGTACGGTGCAATCGCAGATGGGTGCGGTTGCGCTGAAAACTGCTCAGTATTATATCGTTTATAGGGTAACGTAGGCTACATATTAACAACTCGAGAGCAACGCCAGGTAAATTCAGCTAGTAAAATGTAAAACAATAATACAATAGATGAAGCCGGATCAGGAATCCTAACATGAAATGCTAACCAATTAAATAAAACAACGAAACACAAAAAACCTAAATCGATCAAAACAATATAAAAGGGGAAAATTGTAAACCTATATTAACCTATATAAAATACTTGAATTTCACTGTGCAATCAAAGTTCTGAAAAACGAAGGAACAATATGGCAAGTTAGATGGAGTAGGAATCCTTATGTTAAATGTGTCCTTCAAGAGTTTTTTCCCCCACACAACTGTGCTCCAAGTCTCGGGAAAAACCGTCTACAAATCCCATCATCAGGTAGGTAGTTAACGTCGCACTGGAGCCACACACGGGATATTGGCGACCGTTCGGGACGAATACCGAAGGGAAATATCCAAAGACAATGCCTCGTAATTTTGAATCATGGCCAGATGACGAGAACACCTGAGCTGGCACCCCTCTCCAAACTTTCACACCACGCCAATGAAAACATTTGAGGCCATGGAAAATTTAACGTGCACCACCCCCCGTGAACAGGACGGTCTTTGACTGGACCGACTTTCGAACTGACTCCGGTTGCTAATCCGTTCCTCTTCCAACTGGGCTTCAGCGGCCCTCGAAGGCCTGAGAAGAGTGAATGAGAAAGAGCATGGTTCATAACTTTAAAACAATGCAAATGAACTTTTAAGCCCCATCCTAAGGTCACTTTTGTCAACATAGATAAATTTGGGGAGATACTGCCTATTTAATACAAGCAGAGATATTAAAAAATAAAGCAGCTGCAACGACTTGCTGCTTCGTAAGGAAAGGGTCTCACCTTCTGCGCTTCCGCAAATAGATGCCGTATCCTCTTGCCGACGGCTCCCCTGCCTGCGCCCGGCACTTCCACCTCGTAGTTGTCGAGCAGCTCGAGCACGAACCTCCGGACCTCTTGCTGCTCCTTCTGTTTCTCTGCTGCTGCCACGCGCAGCTGTGTCTCCTCCCACTCACACAGCAGGCCGAACTTGGTGCTCACAGAATGCACTTGTGCCACGATCACCTCAGCCTGGTACAGACAGCGCAGTACGCCCTGGTAAGAAGCACAGATCAGCAAAAGTACACAGATCAGCACAGTATCACCAGCGAATTGCAGTAAGTAATTTCTCGCGAACAGACGGGAAACGATTGCTTTGAGACTGGAACAGTTCCCAACGGCATCCATCATCACAATGGCATGGATTGGATGTTTGGGTTTTATGGTGCAAGGTCCCAAAGCGGACAAGCTGCGCCAAACACAAGATAGAATGTAACCCAATAAAAGTATGAAATATTTAAGAATTAACAGTCCAAGACAAAGATAAAAGGTAGATTTAAAACATGAAAAAATGTGTAGGTGAGAGTAAATATATTCAAACAATAGTCAGACGACAAAACAAGACCATCGTTTGCAGCATAACTAATAATTTTAATTTACATATGCATAAAATTTTGAAAGTGTGAAATTTAAAAGATTGAATTATAAAAGAATTTGAGATTTAAGAGTCATTCTGAATTTGGAAAAAAATTAGATGAGATTTAAAAAACCAACTGAACGTAAAAAAGCGAAAAGGTTTGTATGGGGATTTCCCCAAATCGAATCTCGCAGATTCGAAATTGTGCTTTTAAAATATTTGAGACGTTGATGATTAAAAACAGGACAGACAATCAAAATGTGATGAACAGGAAATGGAGTAGAGCATGAGTTGCTATTGGGTTCGCTCTCCCCTCGTAAAAGATGACGATGGGTGAATCGTGTGTCCAATGTGAAGATGGATCAGTTTGACATCCGTCCTCTACATTGGAGACACTGATGAATGGTGGGTTTTACAGAATGTAACTTGTTGATTCCTCGCAATGACATGATTTCCACCGAAACCGACAACCAGTCGTAGAATTAACAAGAGAAACCGGCTGCAATTCGCTCGCGAGTGTGCTAGTTTATGCATCTCTGGGGGCCTGAGCCTCCACTATCATAAGTGTTAAGTTCTGGTTTTAAAAATCTTTTACCAACAAAGTACTATAAAAGCAACATTCCTTTCTTGAATTCAAATAGAGGTACTTGATTATCAGCAGTGAAGATCATTTAAAAAGTACATTATTTATACTAATATATCCTGTAATGTGAATTATGTACACTTAAAGAAATTAAGTGTAGTTTTTTTGGCAATGGAATTTGATTTTCCTACATTTTTTGTCCCATGCCCACATACCTACGCATTGCACCAGGCGCTCAACAGTGAGAAAACTATACAAAGAGGTTTCAAATACTCCTGCTCCAAGTTTTTTATATTCAACCCTCGCAAAGTCATTGCAGGTTGGTTGATTCTGGGGGTTTTATGGCGCAAGGACCATGCTGCGCCAGATATACAATATCAAGTAATAGACATACACACACAATGCAAGTTTTTACTAACACAGAAGAGATAAATACACACAGAGAGGTATGCACCTGACAGGAATTGAACCTGCATGCCTACAACTCGAAGTTTTTTGGTAGCTATTGTACTACATTCAACCAAGGTTGTAAATTGATAAATATATATTGTGTTTCAAATTATTGTTATAAAAATGATTTGTAGGATAAGTAGGTCTACAGGCCTTGTAGGCCAGTTTTATGTATATATTAAAATAGTGAAGAAGAAAATGTTGAACTAAGCCACTATGGATGGCTTCAATGTTAAATTTTTAGGAAAGAAGAACATTGTTAGGGTCGTGTTGACCAAACCTTGTGTAAACTCAAAATTTTAGAAAATAATAAATGCTGGTGTCCAAGGCTGTTTGGGTGCCCAGATTGGGGGGGGGGGGGCGTGTGTGCTTTCCCTGCCTGACAGGGTGGTTCCTGGTGATCCTCGTTGTGTGCTGGGGGTCGCCTCTTCCTCTCATTAAATACTCTAAACCATATAGGTGAGTAGGGAGGAGGTGGGTCTAAAAAAAAAAGGAGTTATCCGAATGGGACGAAATTGCGTATGCCCTTACCTTACGATAGAATATGCAAATGATTAACTTTTGGCGGCCAATGACTGAATAGGTGGAGCTCCAGCGCATTGCAACGGAGCATCCGAATCGTATAAATCAGAGGACATTCCAATGCTAGGGCATAACTTCCATGCGAATGTGGTTCTGTCCACTTACGTGAACTGTACCAATGCCTCGCAGACGGGTTAGCGAACAGTATGAGCAGATGTCACCATTTGAGAGAGGACGTGCAATCGGACTAAAGAAAGCAGAATGGTCAAATCGCAGAATCGCTCCACATTTGGATCGGAGCGATGCTACCATTCGACGATGTTGGCAGGAATGGGTGAACCATGGCCGTACAGAGCGTCAAGAAGGTAGCGGTAGACCAAGTGAGACGACAGAACGCGAGGACAGAGTGATCGTCCGATCGGCGATCACAGCACCTGAAAGTCCTTATCAACGATCCGACGTGTAACCGGGACCCCAGTGAGTGCAATGACCATTGATAGGCGAATCAGCGAACGCGGCTGAGGTCACGGAGGTCATTGCGCCGACTGCCCCTCAGCGTTGTACACTGCCAGGCGCGTTTGCAGTGGTGCCGGGTGCATTCGACCTGGAATCTCACGGACTGGAGCAGAATTGTTTTCGGAGATGAGTCCCGCTTCGAATTGAGCCCCGATGATCAGCGAAGACGTGTCTGGAGACGTCCAGGACAGCGGTGGGATACTCACCTGACTATCGTCCGCCACACAGCCCGACAACCAGGAGTTATGGTATGGAGTGCCATTTCATTTGGTAGCTGGACCCCTTTGGTTGTCATCCGTGACACCCTTACAGCACGGCGGTGCGTCGACGAGATTCTATGCCCCGTTGTGTTGCCCTTCCTTTCACGGACTCCTGGACTTACATTCCAACAGGATAATGCCCGGCCGCACACGGCACGCCTTTCTACAGATTGTCTTCGTGCTTCTCCAGCACTTCCCTGGCTGGCGCGATCGCCAGATCGCTCCCCAATAGAGCACGTTTGGGCTCTGACGAGCAGACGTTTACGAACGTCCCTGAACCGCCGATCTAACTCGCCAATTGGAACGTATATGGCAAGCATTCCCGCAGGAGGACATCCGCCAACTCTACGAGTAAATGACCAGCCGGATGACAGCTTGCATCAGGGCCAGAGATGGGCCAAAGCATTATTGATTTTGTTTGCTCTTGTAGCTGTATTTCCTGACTAAACCATTCAATTCCTATGATAGTGTTATCGTTTCGTTTTCAATACATCACATCTACCTATTTTCAACCCATTCGGTTGACTCCTTCATGGTGCGTCGATTTTTATGTTATAGAGTGTATTTTTTAACCTTGGTGACTGGGGTATCTTGAAGGCAAAATTGTTTCCAAAGCTCCCATTTTCAAAATTTTGGCGTCTTTTTTTGAAAACTCACCAAAAGTCAACGTAAATTTAGTCCTTTTTTAAAATTAATAGCGGACGGGAAAAAATGTTTCGGATTTTTTAGGGAGAAAATTTTCCAAGGGACCCCAATTTCGAAGTTTTAGTGCCAAGCCGTGGCAACCATGAAAGAAAAACACTAGTAGGTAGGTATTTAATTAACGTTTCACTGGAGCAACAGAATTGGCTATTGGCGACGGTCCGGGATCAAATCCGAAAGGAAAGATCGGAGGACAACACCACGTCATTTTGAATCACGGTCAGATGACGAGGTCAACACCTGAGCTGGCACCCCACTCTCCAAATTTCCACACCACGCCAACGTGACGACATTTGAGGCCACGACAGATTTAACGAGCACCAGCCCCTTTTCCTGCAACTATTTCACAACGGCTTTGGCCCTGCGTTTGGCCTACGTGATATTGCGTATGGGAGCAAACCACTTGAACTGAATTGGCCTTCTCACCAGAGCCATACCGTGAGAGAAGAGAAAAATGTTTTCAGTCACACCTCATATTTGGGCTCCGGACTCCTCATGACCTTGGCTGCCTTCATGGCGGTTTCTTCCAGCTTCAGTGGAAGGGACTGTGGGCTCTCCTCTGTGGGGAACAAGAAGTTCGATTAGTTGACTTCAAGCAATACCATAATCCCTACGAGCTCTGCTGGATGTGTATGTAACGAAAGATACAGTAGGAGGAACAAACGAAACCCAACTGAATTTGAGGAAGAGCACAAGAATTTTCAACTTTAACTCCACATAACTTACACAAAGTGTGATTAAAAAAACCGAACTTTATTTTTTATTGCTTTAACTGGCTGCAGCTTGGACGCATGCAACAACCTACTGCATGCTTTCGATTTTTTCTAGATCGTGTAGCTGTCAGGAAACTTGTGTAGAATTTTTGTTTTTAACAGGCCACAGATCTTTATTTTGCATTCCCAACCTAAAAAACTATACGGGAACACACCAGAGTCTTCATGGTGCAATCCTTAGATCTCATTAACTAGTTTTTGACCACCTTTAGGACAAACTGTCAACAACCAAATATTACCTGTTTTCCAACTTTCGCGAGAAAGTGTTGTCAGACAGATGTCCTTCGCCACAATTCTTTAGACCAGTGATCGCCAAAGTGGTCGATATCGACCCCAGGGATCGATATAACATTGTTAGGGGTCGATAGAACAATATAACATCATTGTACGGGTAATATTGAATTCGGTTCATTTGGATTACCTCCATTCTGAATGACAACACAATTAAGAGTGAATATAAAATTCAGTGGAAATTGAAGGCTACTAATTTACTCATTTTGAACCCAACATTGTGAAAGTACACCCTTCACATTGACAACGGTAGTAAATTGTATACGAAGTTATTAAGTTTTATTTTCATATGTATAAGGAAGATTGTAGTATTGTGATTTTGTTATCTAAATTAAATTTCATACATTAATTTATCCCTCCTATCCAATATGTAATGTTACGAAGGGCGTTAAAATAAAAAACGTATCAATTTGAAGTTAAACCAATATAATAATATATATTACAGTGTATACATGCAATAAACACTGTAACTATAAAATAACCAATCTAGAAACTCGCATAAGTGTCTTTTTTGCCTGTCTTATTATAATTACGTAATAGTAAAAGAGAGGGGAGTCGATGAAAAAGTCAAGAAACGCTTGAAGGGGTTGACGATTAAAAAAGTTTGGCTACCCCTGCTTTAGATTAACGATTCCAGTACGTTTCTTTGGCCGAGTGACACGATTCCATGCGATTTTCGACCAATTCTCAGATTGCAGATGACACTGAGCAAAAAAACAAATCAGTGCTAAAGCAGAGATCCGCAAAATTGACATTCAAAAACCAATCGTGTTGACTCGGAAATGGTCTGCTTGGATAGGGCTTGAACTAAACATGCAAAGTGGTTTTACTTTATTCTGTTGGTTGATACCTCGTATCTGCAGAATGTACAAGGGGTATTTCCAAAATTCTCGGAATGGTGCAGTACATTTTTTATTTTATTTGTTTTCTTCATTGTAATGTTTCAATATAATTTACGTTTATGCACTTGCCTCAATATGAAAGTAGATTTTTTGAGGCCAGCGAAAAAACTTTTTGTCTCTTTTCCAGTTTTAAACAATTTAAGTCCTGAAATCAAACACCATGTGGATTTTCTGTTAATATATCGTTACTATCACGGCAAAGGTTCGAAGCTGCATTTTGGCGATTTTCACATAACTGCATTTTTCGAGTCACCAATTCATGTTTTATACTACGACAAAGCCACGAATCATCTTGATTCTTAGTGGGAATGCCGATTTTCATGAGAAAACAACCTTTGAGTCGTAACTCGATTTTTCCCGAAGCATCAAAACTCTAAACGCGATTTTGTAGAAGCGTCAATTTTGCAGACCCGTGCCTTTGGCGTGGTGGTAACGACGATATTCGCTGAGTGAAGAAAGAAATGATGACTTGTTGAGAATCTACCCTATCATGTCTGTATTCGCCAAATCATGCATGGTTGGGGAAACCTATCAGGACTTGCAAAGCATTAATCATTACCCAAGCCAATCCCTCATAGCAAACTCAAATGACCCACCCAACTTGGAAGACACTGGCATTGACGCTAACTATTCAAAAAGCGGAAATAATTGCATGTAGAGAAAGAGGAAAGATTCACCTTCTTCCGCTAGTTGGAGAATGGCGCAGTGTACCAGCATAGGCATGAGGTACATCACAACGTGGCTAGTTTTAGCTGATGCCAAGAAATGGAGGACCTGAAATAAAAATAACATTGATGGAGAACTTGGCAAATTTACAATAGAACAAAACATACTTGGTCAATGTTAAATTCTATATTAAATAAACAAATGCAATATCATATCAGAAATTTGTAAAACATCTCATAAAACTAATTAATGTAAATTAAATAGACAAACATAAAATGTGAACACAGGGTGACATAGTCACTACGTTATTAAAAATACAAAATTTCATAAAAACATATAGATCCGTTTTAAGTTGCTTTAAAAGTGTTCTAATAAAGAAGCCCACCTTTTCTGCCTCCTTGGTGTCGTCGAAGAGCCTCTTCTGGCGCCTCGCGGGCACGGGTCGCGCGCTCTCCCACGCCTCCAGCCACATGTTCCCTGGCAGCAGCATGCGCGCGCTCAGCTGGTCTGAAACAAACAAATGGCGGGGGCTCAATGGGGCAAAAACGGACAATTTGCACCAAACGCAAGGCAATAAAGACATCGTATAGATAAAATAATAGTAAAAGCATCAAAATCAGAAGCAAATGACTAAGGTCCTCAGCAGTGATTGCAGTGAACATTATTAGTTTAAGTACAGCGAGCAATAGGTCACGTTGTTGCTAATTTCCACGTTTAGCTTCAGCTAGATCCAATCCACAAGTCCATTCACCCGCACAAAGTCATACACCAAAAGAAGTTCAGGAAACAGGTTGTCTCGGGACAACCCCGGGCACTCGAGAATGTGCGCTGGGGAGGCCCGGTCATTTAAGGCAAACAGAATGAATCTAGCGACCAAAGCAAAATGCGAGACACCTCAGATGGCCACTGAAAAAGAGGGAGAGCGTTGTCTCAATATGTCTGTCGCAATTGAGAGCAAGAGATCTTCCGGAGCGATACCAAGAGTGTACCGGAGGATGCTCATGTCTTCTTATCAAGATTTTTTCTAATAGTCAAGAAACGTCAATGAGTGCGTAGCGGACACTGGCTCATCGACACCCTTCTTCGCCAAATCATCCGCCACTTCGTTTCCCCTGAGGTCCACGTGTGAAGAGATTCACTGTAGGTGCACCTCACAAAAGGATGAGACATGCTTGAGTTTAAGGATCGCTATGCCAGTTCCATCTCCCACACAGCTCCAATTAGATAGATGGCGGATGGAACTGTCGGACAAAATCCAAACGACCTTTGGGTTCGAAACAGACATGATGTAGTTAAGCCCTTCATCAGCCCTTAAGCAATGAGCTCACTTCTGAAACTAAAGTTCGGATTTCTTTTCTTAGTTTTTACCTGTACTGTTTGAAACTTGAATAAAAATTCCTGCATGGGTCATGTAGAAATAAAAATTGTCATGAGAATAAATACTGATTTAAAGAATTAAAATGAGTAAAATTATGCATTTGAGACACGCCAATCAATGACAAAGGTATTTGAAGATGTTAAAGACATGATGGGTAAAAACAGTTTAAAAAAGCCGATGGAATGTAACAATGAAAAATATTGGGATGAGGAATTTTCCCAACCAAATCTTCCAAGTTTAAAATAGTGCTTCTAAAAAAATCTGACTTTGATGTGTAAAATTAGAACAGTCAAAGGTACACCGGTTCCCCTAACAAAAGACGACGTGTGCCCAATCCGATGGCGAGTCTATTTGACAACTGCACTGGGGGCACTGATTTAAATGAGTGTCATTTATTGGTGATTTGAGATTCCAAGACTGCTGCTACAGTGAATAAAACAAAAAGGAATGGCTTACTATAATGGAACTGATGTCCCTTATTGTCGACAAGCTCATTACCTTTTATGCCCAAATGGCTAGGTTGGCTGACTTTTATGGCGCAAGGGCCATGTTTGACCATGCTGCGCCAGACACAAGACATGCAATATCAAGTAATAGACAATGAAAGTTTTACTGACACAAGAGAAAAATACACCTGATAGGAATCGAAACTGCACCGCCTACAACTTGCAGGTTGCTGGCGCAATGGGCATACCCACTGAGCCACGATGTCCCCCCTCCCGACATGGCTAGGAACTTGAGAAAATAGAATATTGAAACCTTTATCGTTTAATGTACATAGGGTGTCGAAAATATATTAGAATGGCAATTCCACAACCAACGTATCCCACTCCTTTAGGCCCATCGGAAAAAGTTGGTAAATAGGTGTTATACTGACAGCGCTGTAAGGTGAATAACTGTTTGAAAACAATCGGAACTGTAATTTTAAGTGAAACTTGGAGGGATTGATAATCTTAGCAAATGGAAAAAATCCAAGGTAGGTATTTTAATGAACGTCGCACTGGAGCAACACACCGAGCTATTGGCGACGGTCCAGGATCAAACCCTAAGGGAAAGATCCGAGGACAACACCACGTCATTTTGAACCATGGTCAGATGACGAGGTCACACCTGAGCTGGCACACCACTCTCCAAACTTCCACACCACGCCAACGTGAGTACATTGGAGGCCACGACAGATTTAACGTGTACCAGCCCCCTTTATACACGACGGTCTTTGGTTGGATTCGAACTCACAACCCTCCGGTTGCTAATCCGTTACTCTTCCAACCGGGCTATCACGGCGCAACTGTATTCACAGTTAATTAAGTAATTACTCTGTATGTACAAAAGTAAAATGCACGCATTTGGGCAAGTTATACATTGAGTACTTGGACTGTACTTTACGAGTCCATCAACGAACCAACTCCTGGAGTGTAAGTGTGTATTAGTAATTGAGTCATAAATTAAACAGTTATGGAAGCTTCCAGACCCACCACTTCCAGGCTCGCCAAAAGGGCTTAGAGCCTTTTATAGGGAAGCGGGGGAAACCTCCGCCACCGAACACGAAAGAAGCCAACAGGCCACCCAGCCCCAAAGGCCACAGTTATGGAAGCTTGTCAAGTAGAGTTTTACAGAAGGATTCCCTGAAGTTTTCCCCGCTGGAGCACGGAAACATCCAAATGTGAAAGTCTTTTCAACTCACGCTTGACAACCTTTTGCCCGTCTTCGTCTTCCGTCTGCTCTTCGATCAAGTCTCTCGGAGAGTACCACCGCACAAAGTCTTCGAGCGAGGACTTGGGGTTGGCAGCCTGTGGAATGAAAGATAAAACTTACTTTATTTACTGTGATAGAACACACATAATTAGATTCACTTGTACTATGGTATTTATTACAGATAAGGGCATGATTTTGTATCTTTTTTTGGCAAGACTGAAACATTTGAGTGAATTGAAATGTGTTTCGCAAAGAACTAGGCTGACTTAAGAACCTGGTTAAGGTATTTTCATGCATTTTTAAACAAAACGACATTCCCTTATTCGCTTGAAGGCATTTTGCGCCATTTTGGAGTTACGACTTCAAAAATTAGCTATCCAAACGATAAAACAAGTCACTTAAAAATAACAAATTTACCTAATGTAACAGTAATAAAAATGCAAAACTGTATTCGTACATTGTCAGTAGTAATGTTGGTGCTGTCAACATCCTGGGATTTCGGAAGTACATTTTTGTTCATGAATTCTAGAGGGTCTTTTCATCAAATTATCTACTCTCTTACATATCACAAAGATAAAGTTTCACACTTACAGGCCCAAAACTTGGGAATTTCAAGGTAGTGCCTCCTCATACAATTGGCACGAATTATTCAGGCTGTCTTCTAATTTATCAGAAAACGGCCTGTCGAACGATCTGAGTGTGGTCGATCACCCGTAAAACTTGGTTGCTCGTATTATCTGCATATTTGACGGTTTACAAGATCGGTTGCCAACCATAAAAATATTAGGCAAGGGAATTTATAGTTCGCTAAAGTTGGCAGACGGTGGGCCCTAAGACCAGCGGGAAAGATTTGAGAGCAATGGATGGGTTTTACATCCCTTTGGAAAATGTCAGGTACGGACTACCAAACAGGATTTAGCTCTGTTAAGATGTCTTGAAGATATCGATAGAGCTAAAATTAAGTGCGTTAGATGAAGTAGAATTATTCCAAGAAAGTTTGCCCCCACTTTCTAAAAAAATCGTTTCACATGAAATTCTAATAGTATACATTTAAGACTAACCAGAAAAAAAATTTCCCGAATCGAGAGGGTTTTTTTTGTATAGATCAACCGTTAAAAATTGTATTTCAATTTTTCTAGGCAAACTTTTAATTTGGAACCACATATTTACCACTCACAATTACAAAAGTGAAAATTTGAATTTCAATGCATAAATGATACATAATACAACATAATAGTAGCTTTTTGGTACATGAAAGTAGAATTTATTCTTGGAATCATGTTTCGACTTGTCAGTTCAATTCATGCGAAATATTTCCTTCCTACCATCACGAAACCAACAGTCAGAAACTTTTGAATGCGGTTGTTGAAGGAGTACCTTGAATGCCTCCATGTCGGACATGAGGCAGGCGCTCTGCATTCGTGCCCTAAGGGCGGCCCCCTCCGCGTGGGTCCCCAGCTGAACCAGAACCTCCGCCTGCGCCTCCAGGAGATCTTCCGTCACGGGGGCGGGTTCCTGAAAATAAAAAACAGGTCATTGCATGAACCTACACAGAAGGGAGTTCTTGAAGTTGCACAAATAAAGTTAGCTTAATTCATGCAGTACATCGAAGTTTGGTAATAATCGTCCACCAGTAGAAAAATCAGACTGACATCTGAAAATACATTTGCAAACGAAATGCTCCTAAAGCATTTACTAATAAAGCAGGAGAAGAATCCATGTGATGACTGGATGAGTGAATGGGCAAGACTTATCAAGGACGCATTACGAGGAAGATTAAGTAAAAATGAACACACATTGTTCATTTGGCATTAAGGATTGGATCACACGAGTTTCAGTTGTGTCACTCTAAATTCGTTTCTCTCCTCATCACGTGGCGAGGTGTTTCAGCACATTCCGAGTGGAGCCAACTTACCTTCTACCAAGGGCTACTAGGTAGGCGAAAGTCATGTCACGCGACAGTTCGAACAGGTTTCAATTGTGATGGCACGAACGCCGCAGAATAGTATGAAAAACTAATTGTCATCCCATTCAATACGATAACTATGTTTGAGTAAAAGTATAGCGATGTGTTTGTAAATTAGGTAGGTAGTTGAATTAACGTCGCACTGGAGCAATGCAATTGAGATCGATGCCGAAGAGAAAAATCCGAGGACAAGTCGTCATTTGGCACCACGGTCAGATGACGAAGTCAACACCTGAGCTGGAACCTCACTCTCCAAACAACTCCAACGTGAAGACATTGGAAGCCACGACAGTTTCAACGTGCATCAGCCCGCGTGTATACGATGGTCTATGGCTGGACCGAATTTCGAACTCACAACCCTCCGGTTGCTAATCCGTTGCTCTTCCAAGTGGGCTACAGCGGCTCTTTAAAGATTTGGAGATCGTAAAAATAATTGTACAACGCATTTATGTGATACAAATGCTTCCACGTTCAACTTTTCTGAGTGGCAACCATAATATAGAGTCGGCGCTTTGTGTCAGAAAAGTGGAGGCCACGACAGATTTTAATGCACCAGCCTCCACGTACGGTCTATGGCTGGATGGAGTTTCGATCTCGAAACCCTCCGATTGCTAATCCGTGACTCACCAACCGCGGTCCCATTAGTGAATTTGCACTACTGAGATTTTACAGCTATTCTCTATCGTTGAGTGCGTGAGACTACGCCACAGGTACCGCAAAGGGGTGTTTCGAATGTGTTTTTAAAGTTGTTCAACATTATCTTGTTGATATTTAGGTGGCTGATTTGATGCCCAAGATTTTCACATCATTTCGAAAGGTTCCCCTTACTTGAAGTGCCGAAACAAGAGCTGTCTCACCTGTGTGATGGGGATGTAGAGCGGTTCATCGTGCTTTAGGAGCTTCGTGTCGCCCAGTTGCCGCAGTCTTCCTTCGGGCGGTCGCTTCTCTGGAAGGAAAAGGGCGCTTTTAACTCTCCTTTTGGGGTTGATAGGTATTTTAATTATATTACATTTAATTAGTTGCACTGCAGTTTCAATTATAGCATCGACCTTATAAAACGAAACAGACTCAGCATGTGCTCGCAGCTTCATGTTATTTCTTCCAGTTGCTCGGTTTGAAGATCTGTCACGTGGTTGTGGGTAAAAGCATCAATCCTAAATTATTGATTAGTTAAACTGATTATCCACCGTGAGATCAAAAACACCAGTCTGCGATTCGACAGCCAATCGGCTAAGTCGATTTGTATGTCCACGGGATTTACCATTCAAAAATCTTATGACAGCGACTCCGCCCACATGCCCCGTCTAATTCATTAGAAGATCGATGCTCCATGGACTACAGTTACGTCAGATAGAAGTGCTGTTGAGCAATATTTCAAAATATTCAATTTTGAATATATAGCGCGGTCACTCAATTTTTTTTTAAATTTCCTTGTTTTGAAAATTGGAATCAGGTTTGCGTGAGAAAAACTGACGAAGTCATTTCTGCAGTTTTAGACCATTTTAAGGTAAACGAACAATAGTCCATCGTACGATCGGATTTTCGAATTACTTACACTGTTTCGAATGAGACTCGCACACCTATCCGCATCGTACGTCGGCAATTCCGACGATGATTCCGGAGAGAGAATCAAATCCGTTCGGTCCGTACAATGCGAATTATACATTCAAATATGTTTTTTATTCCCCTAACCCAAGTTTCTGTCTTTGCGATGGTTCCAGATAGAATAAAAATTTCAACGGATCTCAAATCTGCGTAAAATTTTACGTCAGATCGATACCAAAAATTGTTATTTTTCAATAGTCGTAAAACAAACCCGGAGGTATTGCCTCCAAAGGAATGAATGTGGCCGGCATTTTCCCGTCAGTTCCTACGTGAAATGCCGATACTAAGTATGCAGTGTGCGCAGTACACTTAATCCGATCGTGCGATGCGTGCCGTCCATCCGATGCGGACTAGTGTGCGCTAACCTTTAGGGACAGATTTTTTGAGTAGTGTGGAAAGTTCTAAAATGTATATTGAAATAAAATGTTGGAATATAAAAGTCATCATGTGCATATTTTAAAGTTCGGATCAGAGTTAGTTTGCGTATTTGATAGTAGTTACATTTTTATTGGTTTTATCTTTTGCTAAGGGAATGTGTAATGCATTCGGTTGCAAAGAACGGAAAACAAATCGAGCGGCATAGCGGAAACTACACTGCTGGCCACCCAAATTGCAACACCAAGAAAGACAAGAGATATCACAACAAAATTTATTTTGTAGATAACATGTTGACCAAGTATCAAATGATTAAATTTATAGACTTCTGTGAAGTGTGGTTCTTGCCAAAATCAGTAGCCAGAGTAGCCGCCATTGTTGGAGATCACCGCTGCCACACGCCTCGGCATTGATTCAAAGAGACTTTGGATGTGTTCTTGGGGTACAGCAGACCAAGCAGCTTCCACACGTTGCCAAAGTTGATCTGGTGTGGCAGCTGGGGATGTATTCTGGGTCAATCGTTGAGCAACCATGGACCACATGTTTTCTATCGGCGAAAGATCCGGAGAGCGAGCTGGCCAGGGAAGCAATTCAATCTGGCGTTTGACGAAGAACCCTTGGACAATGCGTGCCACGTGTGGTCGCGCATTATCCTGTTGAAATATGGCTGTGGGCAAGCCCTGAAGGTAAGGAAGGACAACTGGCTCCAACACCTCGGAGATGTAGCGCTGGCTGTTTAAAGTACCGGCAATGCGTACTAGAGGAGTGCGAGAGTGATATCCAATACCGCCCCATACCATAATACCCGGTGCAGGACCAGTGTGGCGGTGCATAACGCAGCTGTTCAGCATCCTCTCTCCACGGTGTCTCCAGACTCGAATCCGACCATCGTGGTGTTGCAGACAGAAGCGTGACTCGTCAGTAAAGACAATTACATTCCATTCTGCCGTCCACATCCTTCTTTCATCGCACCATTGGCGGCGGAAACGTCTGTGGTTCTGCGTCAAGGGTAGACGAAGCAATGGACGTCTTGCGGACAGACCACTCTGCTGTAAACGGCGTCGAATGGTACGCGCAGACACTGGATGATGCGGTACAGACTGAATGTGCTGTGCTATGGTTCGTGATGTGGCTGAGCGATCCGTCACTGCCATACGCACAATATGCCTGTCATCACGTGAAGTGGTGCACTGAGGTGGATGCGATCGAACACGTCGGTCTGTCGTACCCTCCTGCATCCCACGATCACATATCCGCATTACAGTTGTTTGATTTCGTCCAACACGACTACCGATTTCCCTGAAAGATAATCCACAATCTCGGTAGACCACTATCCTTCCTCTGTCGAACTCGGATACTTGATCAAAAGATGATCGCTGTTTTCTACGAGGCATAATTGATCGTTTTTTTGAAAAAGCCACAAGAAAAACACAATTGCCGTACTTGAAATCGTCGAAATCTCCAAGCCTTAAATAGCGCTTTGAAGTGGCGCCACAGGCGCGCGTGATGTGCGTCTGCGCTGAAATTCTAATCATTTGCATATCTCACCTCCGCTAATGCATGTTGTAAATTTCATATTATTTGCATGCTTCCTTCAGGGTGTTGCATTTACGGTGGCCAGCAGTGTATTATAAGCAGCGTATAACTAAAACGTAGAATTGAATCAGATGCAAAATTTCAAATTTGCTTAAAAATGTGAAGGTAGAAAACTGAAAATTTCCACCTTCCGAAATTTTGAAAAGGTAGAATTATGAGTCATGTTGAATTTGCATTAAAAAATGAGATATTTAAAATGCAAATTGTTCGTAAAAATGCAAAAAGATTTGAATGGGGATTTTCCCCAATCCTATAAATTTAAAATCGTACTTTTAAGAATTTGAGATGATAATGATGGAAAAACGGGCACTCCAGTCAAATATGATGGACACTTAAAAAAGTAGAGCATGATCGGAGGACTTTCTCCCAACAAAGGAAGACGATGAGTAAGAAAGTCTTATGCAAAGGTGGGATAGTTTAACACAGGTCCTTCTCAATGGAGGCACTGATGAATGCTAGTTTTGTGGAAAGCAATTTGTTCGTAGATTTCCATGACTCTTGCCACAAGAACTCCTCTGTGGATATTTCGATTTCACTCAAAGGGGCTATTTGATTTTGATTTCAATAAAGGGGAAGCACAGCTCCTGCGGAAAGGTTATGTGGCTGTTGATCAGGTACAACGATTTCTAGGGCAGTGTGTGTGATTCTCCAGCCAACACACGGAGGTACGTTGGCCGGAAGGAACCATTGGATCCCCGAGGGACGGTGGTGGGGCTGCCCTTGAACGAAGAAGTAATATGGGGAAAAGGGAAACTGGACCAGCGGAGACAGAGGACGGACGTGCGAGGGTCCTTTCGCTGTTATAGTGCAAGATATTGCTGTAATTATACTTATTAACGTTATGTAAATAAATCTTGATAATCAATTACCAATGAAGTGTCACTCTCTGGTAACGTATATGTAGATGATAAACCACAAACACCACGTCGAAGCGGTCGTTTTTACAGTGTGCATGCCAAAGCACTTATTCGAGTACTTGCTATGAGAGGAACGAAAAATCCGCGACTGTCTGTCTCAGCCCCAGTACAGCGCTGCAACACGTCGTTTGGAGATTCATTGAGGGTGGTCCGCTGAAGCGAAAAAGAAGACGGAACATGCACCAGTTGGACCGTCTCCATGCAGTTGACGATGCACCCTACCTAATCCCATTGGGGTCGAATTTTCCTGCTCAAGAGAATGATGTGAAACAGACTATTCGAATGGGGGTGTTTCTACAGAAAATCTAACTCAGCTTGGATGCCATACGTACTGGAGGTGCGTGAATCCATTGAGGACAGGGACGAGGTCTCAGTGCACTCGTAGAACTCCTCGTCGTCGCTCTCGCTCGACTGCGCAGAGGCTCCCAGCGGCATCTGGTGGACGGACTCTGCACTCCTGCGCAGCTGCTGCCATTCGCGGCTCTTCTTGCGCTGGATGCAGCAGTTCAGCATCTGAAACGACACACTTATGACACGAGAACTGCTCCCGCCACATAGTCTACACGAACAGTTTGAGTACGGGTGGCTGTCTTAATTTTTTATTTTGCTTCCTGCGAATTTAGAAACGGGAAGAGGAAGTTTAAAATTTCGATCTTCTCGGTCAACAAGCAAAAATCATAAAAAATATGTTTCAAATTTGCCATTCAATGTGACAAACTTGAAAACATTTCTTCAACCATCCCTTGTGGAAAATGGAAGTGTGATCGCTTTAACGAAAAGAGACAGGCGAAGACTTTGTGACGGGATCAGTTCTCGCGGTAAACATACAGAATAAATCCTGGAAATGGTTTGTTTTGAAATTAGTTCCAAATTGAATCTCGCGCCTTAATTCGGATACAGAACTGAAATACTTGCAGGCGATTACTCTGGTTTTACTGTGTAATGTCGATAAATTACTGTTACCATCAAAGCTGAAAACAGGTAAACAAAGGAAACTAAAAAATTATTGAATTTATGAGAACTTTTATAAGTTTTTCACTGTGAACATAAACTCGGTGATATTTCTGAGTTCTCTTGGAACATATTGTGCTAAACACAAAGTAAATAAAAGCTTTTCAATTTTATGAATTATACATACATAATTTTAATAAGATGAAATTTCCATTTCAATAAAATTAATTTTCTAAACATTTATAGGGTCAGAAGCAGAAAAATCATTGGTGAATAAAATCATATGTTGAACAAAACAAGCAGAAAATCAAATCAAATGTGAGGGGAGGAATCAATGCTGCTTAGAAAATCAACATAAATATGTGACCTTTTATGGTAGGTATTTTAATTAACGTCGCACTGGAGCAACACAAAGGGCTATTGGCGACGGACCGGGATCCAAATTCGAAGCGAAAGATCCGAGAACCCCACGCAATTTTGAACTACGGTCAGATGACGAAGTCACACCTGAGCTGGCACCCCACTCTCCAATTATTACTTTATTTTTTTCAACTGTGACTTCGTGACTGCATTTGACCTTGGATCGACGCTGATTAAATTAGTTTCCGTCTGTATTTCAATATTCAAATAGTATATCGGGGGAAGGGCTCGAGCCCTTTCCTTCTCTAAATAGAACGGTCACTAGGCAGATTTTTCTCATCCAGAAGAGATGAAAGGGGAAGAGTTACCTGCAGCTTCTGGTGTAGCAGACAGTGCGTCAGATTCGGGGTTCCAAGATCCAGACTGAAAAGAGAAACACTATGAGCTTTTGCACGACATCCGAATGATAGAAAAAGAGAAGGAAATATTGATTAGATTATGCTCTTTAACGCTACCACAGTTGAAGAAAAATCTTAGCATGGTACGATGGTTGGTTGTTTTGGGATTTTATGGCGCAAGGGCCATGTTTGGGCAAGTTACGCCAAACACAAGACGACTTCAAGAAAAAATGTCATGAAAGGGGAACAGAGCAGTGGGTAGGTAGGTATTTTAATTAACGTCGAACTGGAGCAACACAATGGACTATTGGCGATGGCTCCTCGGGATCAAACCCGAAGGGAAGGATCCGAGGTCAACACCACGTAATTTCGAACCACGGTCTGATGACAGGTCACACCTGAGCTGGCACCCCACTCTCCAAACTTCTACACCATTCCAACGTGAGGAAATTGGAGGCTACGACAGATTGAACATGCACCAGCGCCCTTTGTGTACGTAACGGTGTTTGGTTACATTCGAACTCGCAACCATCCGGTTGCTGATCCGTCATTCTTCCAACCGGGCTACCGCGGCCCGTTACAATTTGGTAGGTAGATATTTTAAATAACGTCACACTGGCGCAACACAACGGGCTATTGGTGACTGTCCGGTATCAATCCCCGAGGGAAAGATCCGAGGACAACACCACGTAATTTTGAACCACGGTCAGATTACGAGACAACACCTGAGCTGGCATCCCACTCCGTTACGATTTGGAACCCAGTTAAGTGCGAATCTTGGAAGAATACGAATGCAAGAGAACAGCGTAAAAACGAGGATACCTCGGATTTAATGTTTCTTTTAAAAGAGAAACTTGGAAATCCACTTTCCTAATGAGAGCCCCAATCGAGGTTCAACGTTCAGCAGAGAAAAGGGAAACCTTTCCTTCGAGTGCCTCTGGAAGGATTAAGGCCCAATTTCCTCTTCTCCGCAAGATATCTTCTCACGAGTATTTCTAAAATTAAACCCAAACTACACTCTCGTTAACCCGGTGAGTTCAACCCTGGAATGGCTCATTGAATATTCTAGGAGTGTTATTAGTCGTCTTCAAAACACAATGGCTGCAAATGACAGAGATAGAGTAAGAGATAGTAGAGCAAGGGAACTTTGGACGAACTGGAAAATGATTTCGTTTAGTGCGAAGAGTTTTAGAGAGCATTCATAAAAAACTTAACCCTCTTAAATCCTTCCAAACTTAGCATCACGAGATTTTCTTTCTTTTATTCATTCTTTCTCCCACCCCAACCACACACATAATAAAAAGAATAACCACATTTACTGGTTCCTAGCACTGGTCATGGTAGGTATTTAACGTCGTACTGGAGCAACACAATGAGCTATTGGCGATGGTCCGGAATTTATCTCGAGGGGAAGAATCTGAGGATAATGCCACGTCATTTTGAACCACGGTCAGATGATGAGATCACACCTGAGCTGGCACCCCACTCTCCAAACGGCGCAGCTTGTCCGCTTTTGGACCTTGCGCCGTAACCCCCCCCCAAATCCGATCCTACTCTCCAAACTTCCGCACCACGCCAACGTGAGGACATCTGAGGCCTCGACAGATTGAACGTGTACCAACCCCCTTTGTACAAGACGGTCTTTGGATGGATTCGAACTCGCAACCCTCCGGTCGGTAATCCGCTGGTCATGCTGGGAAGTCATGCAGGGTGTAGAACGGAAAAAAGCGCTTGTGCCCCTCAGAGAGTTAACAAGAAACCGCGACATGTAAGTCGGCATAACGATGGGCCCTAACGTTATCAAACAATCAAAATACAATACCGAAAATTGGTTTATTTGGTGGAGTTTTTCAGTGTCTACATCAGCAATGTAGCCCATTCCTCTTGGGCCTCGGTAGCCCGGTTGGAAGAGTAACGGATAAGCAACCGGAGAGTTGCTAATCCGTTACTTTTCCAACCGGTTGCCGTTACTCTTCCCGGATCGTAGCCAATAGCCCGTTGTGTTGCTCCAGTGCGGCGTTAATTAAATACCTACCTCTTGGGATTTTACCCTATTGGGATCAAGGCCCTTTTAGTTACTTCCCAAGACACATTCCAAAACACCACATATTTTCTTTTATGCTTTTAGATAGATATATAGCTAAAAGAAGATTTTTTCTTTTAGCTGGTCTTAAGACAGCAGATTTTTGTGTCCCTCTACAGTTATATATCCAAAATTACACCAATATTCTCCAACTCTGGCTCACCAACTGGAAAATCAAAATAAATACCTCCAAATGTGCTGTTCTTATGTTTTCAAATAAAAACCCCACCCAACTACAGCCAATAGATTTTCAAAACGAACAAATTCCATTTGTCAATATCTACAAATATCTCGGTCTCACACTCGATCCAAAACTTTCTTTTACCCCTCATATCAAAATTATCAGAAAGAAAGCTCTGGCAATCAAATCTACCCTCACATCTCTTATCGGACGTTATAGCCACCTCTCCCTCAGCAACAAAGTCCTCCTATACAAAACCATTATCAGACCCACCCTCCTATATGGTTCTCCCATATGGGGATCCACTTGCATCTCAAATATCAAACTTCTGCAAGCCTTCCAAAACACCACCCTTCTTCATATGGTCAATGCCTCCTACTATGTCCGAAGTGAAATTATTCACAATGACCTCAAAATCGAACCTATTGCCGAATTCATTAAAACTCTTTCCACAAAATTCTTTTATAAAATTCCGCAAGTTCCAAATACCCTTCTCCAAAGCATACCACCCTATGACACTTCCCTTATCAAATCTAAAAAACGCCCTCGATCTCATCTTGACAGAGATTACCATACTTTCCCCCAACGACCCAAACGTCGATGTGATGAGTTCAGGGACTCCTCAGGGAATCTCATGATCACACCAAATTGACACTCTTTATTTTTCCACCCCTAATTACCACCACAGCCCATGCGTTGCTTACCAGCCTCTTTTCGGTCACTGATTTGCATTGATCTTTCACTTTTGGAACGTGAATTGGACTCCTAATTGTATCGATTACTAAATTCTATTTACTATCTCATATTATTCACCTTTTTCAAGTGCATTGTCACTCCCTTTAACATTCTTCTCTCATTGCAACTTTACAATCAGTTAAACTCTCTATTAATCATGATGTGGAGGTTAGCAGTAATCTGCCAGGTACTCCGTAATTGATACGTCCGTTCCGTTCTACAGTTATGTCCGCTGACATGATTGCAATCTTTCGCTATATCGGTAGTACAACAAAAGGGATGGACAGTATATGAAAACCCATCAGCAGAAGCAAAACGCATAAAAGCGACTCATAAAGACAGCAAAACGGCCATTTCGACCCTGTAAACCACCATCAGGATCAAATAAAGCACTTATCAGTGGCACACCTAAGGATTCAAAAACAATTACAGATAGAAAAATAATGGTCAAAAATGAAATATTCGCTCCTCAAATATCTTCATTAGTACCCTACAGCAAAGACGACACTTTCAGCCCCTCTGTTGAGGGGTCCGCAGAAGCAGTAGCGTGGCGCCCTCTGTCGGCGGCAGCATTCCTAGAAAGCAGGCCACGGGAGCACGTGGTGGCCTCGGGGCACCTCGAACGCACGAGGAAGTCACCTGTCAGGTGTGTGTTGATGAGAGAGAGAGAGAGAGAGAGAGAGAGTTGAAGCAGCAGACATGGGACACCTCCTTCGGATTACGCCACTCCAACGAAACAACGGATGACAAGTAAGCTGAACTTTTTTCCACAATATAAGTGAATGTATACACAATATGTAGTATGGCACAATATGAAGGGAAATCCCATTTAAAGAGTTTTCTTTCCTACGATTCTTTCGGCGGGACCTCGAGAGAGATCGGGTAAATAGCACGGAATCCAGTCGTCATTGAACGCAGTTTTCTTTACGACGACCAGTCTCACTTTCGTCCTCAATCCCAGAGAATTCTTTTCAGATCAAACGCCAGGGTTTTTATATACTCTGCATCCCTGTTGTTAGTAGTGTAAGGTTCATAATTTATATCAAGCGAGATGAAAGTAAAATGTAACAGTTTCTAAAAGTGGCAACGTAGTCGCATAAATAAGAAAAACAAACTTCGCGGTAGCTGTATTCGTTGAGTAAGTGTTTCAAATAAATTTGTTGTTTGCTGAAATAATCTCGTAAAAAATTTCCTTGTTCCCACCCCCCATCCACCTTATAGAGCCGGTTGGAAGAGTAACGGATTGGCAACCGGAGGGTTGCGAGTTTGAATCCAACCGAAGACCGTCGTGTACGAGGGTCTGGTGCAGGTTCAATCTGTCGTGACCCCCCAATGTCTTCACGTTGGCGTGGTGTGGAAGTTTGGCGAGTGGGGTGCCAGCTCCGATGTGACCTCGTCATCTGACCGTGGTTCAAAATGACGTGGTAGTGTCCTCTGGTCATTCCCTTCGGGTTTGATCACGGACAGTCGCCAATAGCCCGATGTGTTGCTCCATTGCGACTTTAATTAAATACCTACCATTCAACTTATACTATACTAGCGATATCTCGAAATATTGCAATCATATCAGCGGACAGAATTGTAGAAAGAAAATACAGGGTATACAAAAATCTGCTGTCTTCAGACAAGCTAAAAGAAAAAAAATCTTAGATATCTATGAGATGGATTTTGGGGTAGGGTAGCAGAATTAAAGTCGCGTACTGGAACATCGATATTGATTTGATCAACAAAATTAAAACTAATGATAAACGACGGTCAATAGTTTTCTCGCACCTATACTCGCCAAACAAAAGGCTCACTAAGGGAACCGAGAACATGCTGTAACAGTACCTCATTTTGTCAACATTTCAATTGTTTTGCTGCGTAATTGTACTAGCTTACTTGGTGAAAGACCCATGTCCATTTTCGAACACGCAATTTTCATACGATTCACATTATCTGCACATTTTATCTCATGTCTCAAACATAAATGCATATAAATATAAAGGTAGGTACGTATTTTTAATTAACGTCGCACCGGAGCGACACAACGGGTTATTGGCAACGTTCCGGGATCAAACCCCAAGCGAAATATCCCAGGACAAACATCACGTCATTTTGAATCACGGTCAGATGACGAGGTCACAACTGAGCTGGCACCCCACTCTCCAAACTTCTACACCACGCCAACGAGAGGACATTGGGAGGCCACGATTGATTTAACGTGCACCAGGCCCCTTTGTACGTGACGGTCTTTGGTTTGTAGGTAGGTATTTCGATTAAAGTCGCACTGAAGCAACACAACGGGCTATTGGCGACGGTCCGGGGTCAAACCCAAAGGTTGGTTGGATTGGAACTCGCAATCCTCCGGTTATTAATCCGTTACTCTTTCAACAGGGCTATCGCGGTCTGAATTTAGAGGGTTGACGTTACAAAAACAAACACGAAGTTTGCCGAATCAATTAAAATTTTGTGTGAAATCATGGACAGGTCTCAAAGTATTCATATCTATCTGTAAACGAAATGACCAGATATTCTAGAGGTGCAAGTAGAATGGGATGCTTCTACCAAAGGCACAGAAACACTTATAAATTCTTTCCGAAGATTTCAACCGACCAGAACTCAAAGCTCGTACATTTTTTCGCAGGCCATGGCGTACCTAGAACGTTTCCATCTCTACATGTGCACGGTCATGTACGGCCGAGATAGTGATCCCGCCACAACCTTTTTGACTGATCTCACAAGTCCGAACCTTCTCTACAAAACTACTCCGATTGGTGCTTAAGTACTGCCAAGAAAAGACTGACACCACAAAATCCTGTGATGGAATTTCTCAGCTCTAACATTGATTGTATCTGTGAGAGCTGAGAAGTCAAAAGTTCTCGAAATAACCGAGCTCTTTTTTACGTAATTTTTATATCGAGATTTTTGTTGTCTCTTTTAAGACCCTTTGCTCTTAGAATTCTTTTTGAATATGTATTCCATATCCATATTCATATATCCGTTTATAGTATATAGTTTATATTATCACTTTATTCTCTGTAAATCTAACAAATTTTTGTAATCTTTTCTTACGTCGGGCCGCGGTAACCCGGTTGAAAGAGCAACAGATTAGAAACAGGAGGGTTGCGAGTTCAAATCCAACCAAAGACCGACGTGTACAAAGGGAGCTGGTGTACGTCGAATCTGTCGTGGCCTCAAATGTCTTTACGTTCGCGTGGTGTGGAAGTTTGGAGAGTGGGGTGCCAGCTCAGGTGTTGCCTCGTCATCTGACTGTGATTGAAAATTACGTGATGTTGTCCTCGAATCTCTCTTTGTGGGATTGATCCCGGACCATCGTCAATAGCTCTGTTTTGCTCAAGTACGACGTTAATTAAAAATACCTACCTACACACCTGCGGTGCTGAATGAGCGTTCGCTGATATATGTGACTATTCGTGCCATGATTCTTCTACTTCAGAAAACGAATGCATTTATTCGTGTGACGTTGATTCGCCAGTGGAATAATCGAAACCAGGAAGAGCTGAGACCGGAACTTTCTATTTCTGCCAATTACCAAGCGGTCCCTTCGTTACGACAATCAGCGTGATTGTCAGAAGGAAACAATCCATCGGGAGTGGACAATCGATCGGGCGTGTCGCTAATTAATGGTCATTCGCATTGTTCCAGCACGGCAGGACAACTGGAGCGTTGAGAGGGTTGTTTGAAAAAGGGGCCGAGTTATCTCCCCGTAGTTGCATTTAATAAGCACGTTATAAATACATTTGAGAGGCATTTTTTTGCTCCCGTTTCGTCTATTCCCAGTTGAGGAAAATTTAATTGTATTGAGAAGACACTCCTGCTATCTTAATCCTATGTAATGCAATCTTTTAGTGCAAGAAGCACAACGAACTCATTGTAATTTTTAACTCTTATTTTGTTGACTTAAATTGTCCAACCTCTCAAGTTAGAAAGTAATGATGAATACTGGACAAAAGTCTTTCAATTCTGCTAGCTGTAAGTTCAATTTCAGCTAGAAAAACACCAAGAGATACTTGGCCCATTTGTTTCTCTTGGAGCGTAGTATTTGATCTACGCTCCAAGAGAAACAAATGGGATTAGATGTTCGGGTTTTATGACGCAAGGTCCAAAAGTGGACAAGCTGCGCCAAACAGAAGATAGAATATAATCCAATAAAAGTATAAAATATTTAAAAATGAATAGTCCAAGACAAAGATAAAAGGTAGATTTAAAACGTAAAATGTGTAGATCAGAATAAAAATATTCAAACAATAGTCAGATGGTAGAGAAACAAATGTCGGTGTAGATAAAAAGGCTCCAACCACACTCGACTACCGCAGAGCGAAAAATACTTGTGATAAGGCTGACCACAGAAACAATAGAAAATGCAAACATAAACTTGTTTTAGCTACGGAGTATTGGTTGGGAAACGTCATCGTAACTGCATTCATTTGAAAAATAAGCAAAACTAATTGTTGCAAACTTGCTTTCCGAAGTTAAAAAAGTGACAGATGCAAAATTGCGCATAAATCATTACGAGGATTAATGTGTTTGGGAAGGTTTCTTTTAAAGAACTGATTAAACTTGAATCGAGAGTGTTGGACTCTTGAGTCATGGCTCAAGTTTAGCGTGAGTTCGGCAACATTCTACGTACCACTTTTCCCACTTGCGTCGTTGTTGTCAAAAGGTAGGTAGAATTGAATTAACGTCGCACTGGATTAACACAACGGGCTATTGGAGACGGTCCGGGATCCATCCCGAAGGGAAAGATTCGAGGACAACCCTGTCATTTTGAAACACGGTCAGATGAAGAGGTCACACCTGAGCTCTCTCCAAACTTCCACACCACGCCAACGTGAGGACATTTGATGCCACGACAAATTCAACGTGCACCAGCCCCCTTATATACGACGTTTTTTGGAACTCGCAACACCCGGTTGCTAATCCGCTACTTACAGCGGCTTTGTTTTCAAGACATCGTCATCTGTAAACGTGAAAAATGGGTAAAACACGGGCTCTTGAGAATGTGGCACGAAATCCTGGGCTCAATAAGGAAATGAATCAATCCAATGAGCGTGGATGGAAGATGATGTGAAAGAATACTTTATTAAAAGTTCGCTCCCCACTTGTCTATCGAGAAAAGTAAAAACAATATTGCACTGCAATGCGTAGTCTAGAAACATGAAAAGCTGAAATTGTATTTAAATAAAAAAGTTGTAAAAAGGAAACCGAGACGAAAATTATCCATTTGAGTAAACCCTGAAGGCATGACACGGGAAGTTCATCTGTTCAGATGCATACAATAGAAAAAGAAAATAACGCGCTTTGAATAAATGAGAATTTAAAAAGATGCGATTTTCACCCGCTTTAGATTTTGATATTGTATTTTCTATTTACAAAACCAAGCTTGTTTTTATGGAATTATTCAAAATTTTAGAAAACTCTTTACCAGACATTATCAGGTAAGAACTATTGCAGTACGTTGCATTTTGTACATTTTTCAATGAAATGTCTTTTTACCTTTTTTTCTCAGGCCACACAACACTCTTCCCCGACAGAAATTTTATAACCACGAATGCACTTTTTAAAACAATTGTTATTTCAGTATAGAACCCCTTAAACCCTACCTACCCTACGTAATTTTTGAATTTGGCTTGGTACTTTCATTCAGAAGAAATAATCTTTGAAAAAATTTTTCTATAATGCCCGACCACTGACCTCTTCGGCACTACAAAGGGGGGCTAGTTGTTAAATGGGTGAGCAGCAGCTGCTCCAAACAAGGACAATCAACGTCCATGCGTATACAAACCCAGATTCGACCGCTGTGACCACTATACCGGAGGATTAAAAACAAAATCGCACGAAATTTGTTTGGAACTGCATTGAATTTTATATGAAAGATTTTCCGTTAATGATTCAAAATGTTACAGAGACCATTAAAGATGGGAAACCAATTCCACACACCACTTCAGAAAACTGTGGAACAGAACAATGGCATCAGTCAGAGGTTTGGTTTTGGGGATTTTATGGCGTAAAGGCCATATTTGGCCAGGCGGCCCAAGTCAGAGTCAGCAATCGTAAGTGCTTACAGGGACTTATGCAAACGATGGTTGTTTTGGTGTTTTATGGCGCAAGGGACATATTTGGCCAAGCTGCGTCAAATACAAGGTAGGTAGGTATCTTAATTAACATTGCACTTGAGCAACATAACGGGCTATTGGCGACGGTCCGGGATCAAACCCGAAGGGAAAGATCCGAGGACAACACCACGTGATTTTGAATCACTCAGATGATGATTTACCTGAGCTGGCATCCCACTCTCCAAACTTCCACACCACGCCAACGTGAGGACATTTGAGGCCACGACAGATTGAGCTTGCACCAGCCCCCACCCCCTTGTACACGACGGTCTTTGATTGGATTCGAACTCTCGCCAACCTCCGGTTGCTAATCCGTTATTCTTCCAAACGGGCTTTAGTCTCTTGGGATAATCAAGTCCAGATGATTCTCAATGAATATCACCATTCCAATACTTTTGACTCTCTAGCCCTTGTTATTAGCTATGTTCCTAAGCCATGCGATTTTAAGATGGTTGGCAGGTGTCCTCATATGCCATGATGCTGTAAGGGGGCAGACTGATGAAATGCAGAGTTGTGCGATTCCACCACAGGAGCAATTTTCTGAATTCATTTTTTTAAAACCACGTTAGGTAAGATGGAAATTCACTTCATATGCAAAGCACTGGAAAATACTTTTGTGACAAAAGGACTAAACAGTGCTGAAAAGTAATTTTTTTAATAAAAATTTCAGAAATGGCGCACTTTCGGACACTGTTGCTCGAGGCCCGATAGCGGAAACCGTATCTTTTGACCTCTCCCCTCATTGAAAGAGTAGACTCGTACAAAACCACGTGCTCAAACGAGCGGGACAGTTTGTCGCCGAGTTGAAGTGCTGCGACCTGGTTCCCATCGAACCCTGGGGAGAAACACTATCGATCACGACACTTTCCCCTCTCGATTGGTATTCAGGCCAACGGGTTTGGAGAGAATCACTACGTTTGCAGGAAAACCAAGAGCTGTTCAGGACACTCACTCTCCAAGTAATTTTATGACAGGCTTTCCTGCGAAGCTAATATCGATATGGCGTTTTCGCGCTGTTTCCTGTACTCAATGGGGGTAGCCCGGTTGGAAGGGTAACGGACAAGCAACCGGAGGGTTGCTAGTTCGGATCCAATCAAAGACAGTCGTGTACATGGGAGGGCTGGTGCACGTTGAATCTGTCGTAGCCTCCAATGTCCTCACGTTGGCGTGGTGTGGAAGTTCGGAGAGTGGGCTGCCATCTCAGGTGTTGTCTCGTCATCTGACCGTAGTTCAAAAGAACGTGGTGCTGTCATCGGATCTTTCCCTTGATTTGATCCCGGACCGTCGCCAATAGCCCTTTGTGTTGCTCCAGTGCGACGTTAATCAAAATACCTACCTACCTACTGCGCTGAAAACGGCAATTGTGGAAGCGCTTTGTTTACGCTCCAAACAATCACCTTATTTAAATAGACTCGTCAAAAACCACGTGACTCGACTGCCTTCTAGCAGGAGCTGGAGAAAAACCTGTTGTAATATATTTTATGTTATAGTTCGCGTCACCTGCTGAAGATGGGGTGCTTGTGGGAGATGGTCTGATTCACCTGTGAAGCCTTCTAAGAAGTAATTCGCGCATCAGAGAATTCCTTTTCACGAGTCTTCCAAAAACACAATACCTTCAACCTAATGGGTGTCCGGTTTTCACTTCGACTCATTGTATTCGTCATCCTGAGTAACGATTAAGCAACATTTCAGTGTTCTTAACCACGGCTAACTGGAAGGACGAAAAGTTTCTCGTAATTGCAATCCGGAAATGTCTATGGGAGCTGTGTCAGATGCTAAAATGGGGCGCTGTCCACCGACCTTCGTGGAAAGCGAACCAGTAGATGTTTTGTATTAGTTTTATGAGAGGACACTAGTCTTCATTGTTTCATTTGATAAAAACCAATTTTATACAGTCACTTGATTCAAAGTAACAAATATTTCAAAGATATGGGTAGTTAATTAACGTCGCACTGGTGCAACACAACGGGCTATTGGTGACGGTCCAGGACGAATCCAGAAGAGAAAGATCTAAGGACAACGTCTTAGCGACCCACGCCCTTCCAGGCTCACCATGAGGTTTAGAGCCCAAAAAGGGGAGGGCGGGGAAGTGGGGGTGATTCCCAGCAACGAAAGAGGGGGTCCCGAAACCCCGGACAGGGGGCACAGGCCAACCCCAAATGTCGCACGAGCGGCTTTTATTATATAAGATTTATAAAAATACAGAGACGCCAAACAGTGGCGTGTAAACATCAATTAATTTTAAAAAAACCAACAACAAATAACACAAAAAGCCGCGATAGTCAGGTTACAATCCCGGAATGATGGTATTCATAGGAAGAACCACTAGTCCACATTTTATGAATATTAGTCCAATCGATGAGTTGACGATGATAGTCCAATGAAGCACAGAGGAATCAGTCACAGAGTTGCAAATTATGTTTATAGACTCCAAGGCGACAAGGACAACGTCTTGTCATTTTGAATCACGGGCAGATGACGAGAACAACTGAGCTGGCACCCCTCTCAAACTTCCATACCAAAGTGAGAACATTGGAGGCCACGACAGATTCAACGTGCACCAGCCCCTACGACGGTCTTTGGCTGAACCGAGCTTCGAACTCGCTACCGCCGGGGTTGCTAATCCGATGCTCTTCCAACTGGGCTACCGCGGCCCTTTAAAGATTTGGAGATCGTAAAAATAATTGTACAAAGCATTTATGTGATACAAATGCTTCCACGTTCAACCTATCTGAGTGGCAACAATAAGAAAGAGTCGGCGCTTTGTGTCAGACAAGTCAAATTCGATCTGGGACAAGGAATTTTTTAAAATCTTGACTCTCGCTACTAGAAGTTTTTCGTCAATCCAATTAGCCGTATCTTAACTCAGATACATAAACTGTCTCTAAAGAATTCGATTGAAAATTAAACATTAATTCAGGCGTTGTCCGATGCCAAGAAATATTACATTGCAATTATCAGCGTTTCGCTTGCGCTTATCATGTTAAATAAGGATTCGTTTCGTTACAAATGGAAGGGCCGCGGTAGCCCGATTGGAAGAGTAAGGTATTAGCAACCGGAGGGTTGCGAGTTCGAATACAACCAAAGACAATCGTACATGGGGGATTGGTGCACGGTACATCTGTCGTGACCACAAATGCCCTCACGTTGGAGTGGTGTGGAGAGTGGGGTAATAAGAAATAAAGATTGAAATTTCTAATTAGACGAATAAATAAGGACAAAACAAGATCATGTTTGTAACATAAATATTGAATTGAAGTTTGTAATGAAACGATGAATTGAAATGGTGAAGGATAAAAACACTAGATGAAATGAGAAAATTTTATAGTCGTGTAAAAATTTAAAAAAATATTTGGGTGTTGATATTCTCCAATTAAATCCCGTAAGTTTAAAAACGGTTTATTAAAAAATTAATGACGATGATTAAAACCAGGATAATCCATTAAAATATGGCGAATAGTGAAAGGAACAACACACAGGCGCACTCTCGCCTAATAAAAGATGCCTGTGAGTAAAACGCGTGTGTCCGACATAGTCGACTTAAAATCACATCGGAATGTCGGATGGGTCATGATGGCCATAATGAAAGTGATGAGGGAATGCCGTGGAGCTTGTTAAGATGCCGTGTGCTCCATTCGTTCCAAACAATGTCTCCC
The DNA here is from genome assembly GCA_933210815.1 of Meta bourneti. NCBI lineage: Eukaryota > Metazoa > Arthropoda > Arachnida > Araneae > Tetragnathidae > Meta > Meta bourneti. Next base: position 4,706,691 of record OW119927.1, on the reverse strand, counting down.
ATTTTATTCGTAGCCACAGGAGTGCTAAGCAGCCCAATTATTTCTTAGCGTCGAATTGATTCAACAACCCAATGAGCGATGCGGGAACGAGTTTTACCAGACGATAGCGATCATTCATTTCTTTTCTTGATCGTGTCCTCGTTCGGAAGGCCAACACAATGGAGAGCCGCTTTCGTTCCTTTCTTCCAAATAGGTTACGGAAGGAGGACGCCCGCTCCTTCGGAAGAGTTTTCGAACACTTCCCTTACGAATTCTGTAGAAAACGAATGCTAATAAATCAGAATCACCCCGTCCATTATGTCAACGATACGGATCCATTAACGCCCCGTAAAAACCACACACGTGCCAAGTACACAAGTATCCGCTTACCTTGAAATCTCAAAACGACACTTTGTGTTCCCGTTACGCCATTTCACCACTTCAAAGGGTGTTGTCGAAGCTGCAATTATCTCATTTCATGCAGTTGCCAGAGTCTTACCAAATACTTTCATTCACAACAAAAATGTACGGAAATGTCCACTCTACCCGAGTCTTGGGGTGATTGGAATATTTTTCGAACCTCAGAGAGTCGAGGAAGGCAGGATTGCTAAAATGCCGCTCTTGAAACTTCCGTCTGGTCCCAGTAAACGAACTCTCATTTGGCTAATATACCCTGTCGGGCTCTTACGAACTGACAAACTGCGCATGCGTAAAATTGCAGGATGAACTTCAATAGCGACTGTTTTAATATTCTGAATCTGCCATAAATCACCAAAAACAGTATTCCCTTTTGTTGAAGGCATAAGCATTTGTCTGGAAGCGGAACGCTCATATCAAGGTTGCTTTTTTAAGATAGGCGATAAATAGTGATATCGCCAATGTCTACTACCATGCAAGGCGGACCAATCAAATGATGAAGTTCGTATTCTGCGGTCATAAGCAAATCTCTTGAAAACAGAGCTCCTTCGTTCAGCGTTTGGTTGAATTGTCGAGCGCCTGGGTCGATTGGAAAAGAACCAACTGCCCTTTCGCGGGAGATGTAACAGCTACTCAAACCAGTTAAAGAACAGTTGCCTCGTAAAACACCGATCGCGAGCCCAGTTGGAAGGTATGTAGGTATTTAATTAACGTCGCACTGGAGCAACATAACGGGCGACGGTCGGAGATCTAACCCGAAATGAAAGATCCAAGGACAATACCACGTAATTTTGAACCACGGTCAGATGACGATGTCACACCTGAACTGGCACCCCACTCTCCATACGTTCACACAACGCCAACGTGAGGACATTTGAGACCACGACAGATTGAACGTGTACCAGCCCCCGGGCACAAACGATTTTTTGACTGGACCTAGTTTCGAACTCGCAACCCTCCGGTTGCTAATCCATTGTTCTTCCAACTTGGAAGAGTAACGGATTTGCAACCGGAAGGTTGCGAATTCGAAACTAGGTCCAGTCAAAAGACCGTTTGTGCCCGGGGGCTGGTGCATGTTCAATCTGTCGTGGTCTCAAATGTCCTCACGTTGGCGTTGTGTGAACGTATGGAGAGTGGGGTGCCAGTTCAGGTGTGGCATCGTCATCTGACCGTGATTCAAAATTACGTGGTATTGTCCTTGGATCTCCCTTCTGGATGGACCCCGGACCGTCGCCAAAAGTCCGTTGTATTGCTCCAGTAAGACGTTAATTAACTACTTACCTACACCGATGGCGAATGTTGCAAAGACCTTGATCCAAGCTGTTACATTACACGCTACGGTTAGCCACGCAGATTTGAAATGAATCTTGCGAAATTTTTCCTGCATTCAAGGATTGCATTCGGGGTCAAGTTAAGAGTTTCCTCACATAAATCCGAACAGCGCCTTTTCCCGATTCAGAGCGCCGCAGGTTGGAGAGCAACACCTCAAGCAGAGCAGAACCTCCCTAATCGGCCAAACGAGGGGTCAACCGGGATCTCAAGTTCAACGAAATGCATCTCGCGAACCGAACTAAATAAAGACAACACGGAGCATCTCAGTAAGCCCAGGATAAAAAGAAATTAGAATTCATTAAGACTAAATCTATCAAACTTAAAAACGATTTGTTTGAACGTAATTCGGAGTGCGAGGTCAGTTTCGATTTTCTGGGTAGGTATAGGTAGGTATTTTAATTAACGTCACACTGGAGCAACACAACGGGTGACGGTCCGAGATCAAACCCGAAGGGAAAGATCCAAGATCAACACCACGAAATTTTGAACCACGGTACGATGACGAGGTCGTATCTTAGCTGTTACCCCACTCTCCAAACTTTCACACAAAGACCTTGATCCAAGGACATTGGAGGCCACGACAGATGTAAAGTGCGCCATCCCCCTTTGTACACAATGGTCTCTGGTCGGATTCGAATTCGCAACCCTCCTGTTGCTAATCCGTTACTCTTCCAACCGGACGACAGCGGCCCTCGGTCTGAATGGGAAATCGAAGAGATTATGCACGTTTCAGGGATAAATTCGGTTGCACAACTAAAATCCGCTTTCGAAAACCGTTATTTTTTAAAGGATTTGAAGATCGTTCAATTAATTGCTTGAAATTTTATCCTCTAAACAGAAAAGAAATGTTACATTTTGAAACTTTCAGGATGGGTGGGGATCGTTAATGTGTCGAAAAAGGGAGAGCAGGGTACAGGAGACACGATAAGAACACTTCGTAGCTTGGGAGAGCAGTTGCTCTAATGAATGCAGCCATTACGAGCACACAAATCGGACAATGTGTGGTGGGGTGTATCACAGAATTACCAGTCAAATTAAGATCGATAAACGTATGTTACCGGTTTTTTAAATATACTTTCTCATTTGATAATCTGGAGTGCACCCAATGCGCGTTGAGATATAAAAGATCCCCAAAATGTCTTAGGTAAAAAAAATGGGTACTTATAAAGTGATGCGCCCATAAAAAGTTTAACCCCTCCCCATTTTGTACTTAGCAGTGACATTCAAAGTGTTTGTTGTGACGATAGCTCTATTAGTGGACTGTATTTAATTAAAACGAACTCGTTGTAACAAAACAAGTTTAATAACAACGAATGTAACAAGGTTGTGGAAGGACCACTTTCTCATTAGAGCTAAGGAAGCCTCGTTGTCATTAGGGCTAAGGAAGCACCTCTCTCCGGCGACTAATGCCTGAATGCCAGACACGCGCTCACACAGCGCCCTTTACAATATATGAAAGATTTAACAGGGTTAACCATAAAAGATTGTTTTTTAACATTACAATCTGTTGTCTATACTAGACTCTCTTCCCGTCAGTGTTCTGAGTGCATTTCCTTTTCGTTGCAGGAATGCCCCGCGCCCCGTTCGCTCTCCTGCTGCTCCTGCTCGCCCCCGGGTCGCCCGCGTGCGTCTTCCTGCGCGACGCCCGCACGGTGCGCTGCCACAACGCTTCTCTGCCTGACGTCGGGGACGCCCTACAAGCTCTCACGCAGCTGGCGCCCAACCGCCCCGCCACCTTGGAGCTCGAGGGGTGCCGCCCGGGCGCACACGGCCGCCTGCCCGCGATCTTCGGAGGCGGCCCCGCCGCGGAGGGCGTGCGCCAGCTGCGCGTGCGCCGCTGCGACCTGCGGGCCGTGGACGGGGCAGCGTTGGAGCCCCTGCGACGCGGCCTGCGCCACCTGGACCTCTCGCACAACCTGCTTCGGGCCGTACCGGAGGCACTGCGCGGCCTGCAGGCCCTAGAGCGCCTCGACCTGCAGCACAACCGCATCGTGTTCGTTCGCCCGGACGGCGCCCTCGACGCCCTTTCCACCCTCAGGGCGCTCGACCTCGCCCACAACCGCATAGGCCTGGAGGCGGAGGAGGAGGAAGAGGAGCAGGGCACCAACGGATACAGACTCAAAGGTAGGCCTGTCCCAAATGGAAATATTAAAAAAAATTATACAAATTCTCTAAAGCGGCTCCAAATAGGCCTCATTGGTTTACATGGTTGAATGGTAAGTATTTAATTAACGTCGCAGAGTAACACTACAGCCGACGGTCCGGGATCGAACCCGAAGGGAAAAATTCGAGGACAACACCATGCCATTTTGAATCACGATCAGATGACGAGGTCACACCTGAGCTGGCACCCCACTCTCCAAACATTCACCCCACGCCAACGTGAGGACATTGGATGCCACGACAGATTGCACCAGACACCTTTGCACACGACGATCTTTGTTTGGACTCGAACTCGCAACCCTCCGGTCGCTAATCCGTTACTCTTTCAACCGGGCTATCGTGGCCCCCATGGTTGAATGCAGTGGTTAGCAAAACAAGCGCATACTGACGCCAGCCACTGATACATTAGAAAATAATCGCATTTGGGAATCATAAAGATTACTCACCAGGCGCTCATTTCTCAGACTACTTCTTGGAATCATTTTGCGAGATCGGCTTTGAGAATTAAAATTTAAGTATTGGAGATTTGTTTGCTGTATGGGGAGCATTGTCTGGAAAGCCGTTGCGTACATAAGGAAACAATGCTGTGAGAACTTAATGGAAGAATGGAAGGATTAGTGGTGTGTGCTTTGGGTCAACTCTATTCAGAAAAGGGATTTGAATGGAAATTTTCCCCTATCGAATCTTGCAAGCTTAAAATTGTACTTTGATAAACAAATATTAAAAAAAGACCCATCAGACGATAAAGATTATAAACGGGACTAAACGAAATACATTTTAAATTGAAGCATTTTAATTGAATAATTAAATTTTATACAATAAGTAATCTGCTTCAGTGAAGTGTTTCGTTTTAAATGTTTTCTAACTGTATTTGTCTTTTCTTGCATATTTTGGATCATATCGTTACTACCACGCCCAAGGCACGAATCTGCATTTTCGGCGAATTTCACCTAACTGCATTTTTCGAGTCACCATTTCATGTTTTAAACTGTGACAAAGCCACGAATCATTTCGATTCTTATTGGAAATGCCGATTTTCATTAATAAAACAACCTTCGAGCCGTTACTCGATTTTTCCCGAAGAATCGAAACTTTGAACGAGTTTTTGTAGAAACGTCAATTTTGCAGATTCGTGCCTTTGGCATGATGGCAACGATATGTTCTTTAATTGGATATTTTTCTGTTGAGAAATAATTCAAAAAGCAAATGTTGTCCTGTATCGTTATTCCTGTCTGACTTTTAATAAATTCGATATTTTAATGTGTTCACTTTACTTTTTCATAAAAAAAAGTCTAAGCCAAAATGAATGTTGCCAGGTTCTCTGCCACTGTCCGACTTCAGCGTGGGCCTGGGCCTGCAGTCCCTGAGCCTGCGCGGCAACAGGCTGGCGGCGGTGCCCGAGCAGGTGTCCGGGGGCCTGCTGCCGGAGCTTCTCAGCCTGGACCTGAGCGAGAACGTGGTGGCCGAAGTGGATGGACTCCGACTGCCCAAACTCCGCGCCCTGGATCTGCACGCCAACCGCATCCAGGGAGTCAGCGCCCTACCAAGAGCCCTTAGAGAACTCGACCTCACAGGTGCGTATCGATGGCTTCCCACGTTGGCATTAGAATTAGGCTGCACTATTGAAATAATGCCCTCCTCTGACATATCACATACAAAATTCGGATTCGGTTTCGATTGGGACTTCGGGTGTTTGCGTTGGCTGGAGAACCTCAGCAAGAGTTCTCTCCGATGATTTATTTGTTGCTGTACTGAGTTCGTGATGTGTTCATGGAGCACATGGCCTTAATCTCCGGTATTCAACTTGAGGCTTGACATTTTGGTTTTGCCCTGGTAGTTAAATAAGAAAATTGGGTGAAGTAATTGGTCATTGGAGTCCAATTTTTAGTGTTGATGATATCAGCAACACATTGCAGAAAGGCAATGAAAAGTAATCAGAAGTTAAATAATTCAAGATTAATATTTAAAAATTTGAAATATGAAAAGTGGGTTTTCAGCTGCCCAGAAGGAAGGGTTCTGATCTGTTCTTATTTTGAGGCAGGGTCGGATCATATATTTCAATTTCTTGAACAGTTGTATTGTTATTGTTCTCAATTTGATTGAAGAAATTTTGTGACAATTTTTTAATAAAGAGTTGTATGGAAGGTATTTTGAGGGAATTTAAAATATCTTTATTGCGGTAAAACCATCTGAATTTGGTGAGTTGCCTGATAAAGAGATTTTGCGGAACTGTTTTGCATATGCAATGTTTTATCTTCGTCCCACGATTCTTCACAAGTGATTTTAAACCATTGTATCCATATTTACTCCGATTTTTCGCATTTTACGAAGTATGCTTAACTTTTGGACATGAGTGTACACGTTAATCACGAAATAGGTATTAAAAGGTTTAAAACAATGCTAAATACGGAAGAATATTTCTGAAAACGGAAAGTCTTTCTCGTCCACTCTTTCGAGACACCTAAATCTTTAGTTAGCCATTCAGTTTAGATTTCAAAATTTGAAAATAGTTCGTTTAAAAAGTGCTTTTGCAGAACATTCGTATTGACTACACTGTACTTAGACTTTCTTTTTATTGACTTAGTAATAATTTTGTCGGTTGTTTAATAAAATTGTCTGCTATTGTTGTTTTGATAATAACATTTCTAACCAATTAATTATAATGCAACATTTCAGACAACCCTCTTCACTGTGACTGCGAGGTGCAATGGCTAGCCGAGTGGGCAGAGTCCAGTAACAGCAGCTCTCTCCGCCTGCCCCTCTGCCAATCTCCGGTCCGATTCAAAGGACGAGAACTTGGGGCGGTGCCGTGGCAGAACGAGTGCCCGGATGAGAGGCCCGCTTTCAGCTACATAACGCAAGGTAAGTCAAAAAGATGTCTGTCGACATGATTCCACATTTTCAGAAATAATCGAGTTTATTTCACTGTGAAAACAAGACGCCACGTTTTTCTTCAAGAATGCTGTTCACAGCAGCGTAAAAAGCAGCTGGATAAAGTACAACTGCATGGGAAAAAAATCGTTCGAGCATCGTTCATTAGTAGAGCAAATTCAAAAATATCAGTCGTTAGAGAATAACAAATTCATGGGCATAAAACTTGCAGTCCTATCAAATTGCACATTCTTAACGCCGAAAACTCGAATTTGAAATCCTATTAAAATTTAATCACGGAAACTGTTCCAAGTCCTGCTGTTTCTGGAATACGAGCATGTAAAAGTTTGTGCTAAATTACTTTTCCAGATATTTTTCATCTTATAACGCTGAATTGTTGTATTACGTTAGACTGGAAGGTTTCCATGTCGACGGAAGTATCATTTGCTTATATACTATTTGTCTGGTACGCGAACTTCCTCCCGACACCAAGTCTAAGTGGTAGCGATTGCCATAGGGAGAGGGCTCGTCCATTTTGAATAGGGGTGAAACTGGTGAGTATTAATTTTACTTTGTTCGGGGCGAATGTTGGCGGCAGAAAGAGGTAGTTTGCAGTATGATCTCGGCAGCAAGTAAAAACCATAGCAAATATATTTGTCATCAAGTGCATTCATTAACTACATTTCTTCGAGCATCTCTAACGGAAAATTGGATGAGGTTCATTTCTAAGGGAGCAGAGTCGCAGTTTTGGTGGTAGACAGAGTACGTCGAACCGGTGAACGACGAGAACAGGAATTACGGCCATTTATTCGCATTAGTTCGTTGATTTGGGTTTAATGGCGCAATGTCCAAAAAAGCAACGCCAAACACAAGACAGCCCCCTTTCCACGGACACGGGACTCCACGCACGGCAAACACGTGGATGATATAATCTCCTAGAGGAGCTAAAATTAACAGAGTGGAGAAAAGCTTCTCAAGAGGAGCCCTCAATTCCGAAGAGGTAACCACAACGAGGGAGGAAGAAAAAGCATCGCATTGGTCGAGCAATTGACGTACAAGTGTAAAGGATACTTGAGAACTAGCGTTAAAGATGGGTAATGAAAAGATGTGTTTACGCAAATCGTACAAACTGGATTGTTCTTTTGCAGGTTCCGGGGAGTACGACGTGGTCGAGGTGATCAGCAACTCGACGAGCATCACAATCCAGTGGCGCGTACGGGGAGCGTCCCAGGAACAGAAGGCCTGGACCGTCGTCTACCGACGCGCTTCCGACAGTCCTTCGCACATGACGCTGGTGCCCGCCCCTGCACCCGGCCCGGACCGCCTCATCCGCCTGAGCATCGGTCACCTGCGCCCACGCACCGCATACGTGCTCTGCGTGGCCCTGGCGAGGGAGGGCAAGTACGCCGTGGAGCCCCGCAAATGCGTCCGCGCCGCAACCGCTCACGCCCCCGTGCGCACGCACCTGCGCCACGTGGCCGCCGGCGCAGCCTCCGTCACCCTCAACTGGCGCCTGGAGGCGCCCGCGCTGCTCGACGACGACGGCGCTTCCTACCGACACGAATGGACGATCAGAGTGCGCCGCACGGGCTCCGACAACTACACGGACATTCCGGTGTACGACATCACGGCAGCCCAAGAGACGGACGGACAGTCGTACGAGTACGGCATCTCGGACCTGGCGCCGCGCACGCACTACGACGTGTGCCTGGTGGACGTGGAGCACGCGTCCATCCTGGAAGAGGATGGGGCGGCGCCGCGAGCGACGGGCAACGCGACGTGCGCCACCGTGCAGACGCTCGGCCGCGACGCGTTGCACGGAGGCGAGATCGCGGCCGTCGCTTTCGCTTGCGCGCTCTGCGTTTCCGTGTGCGTTCTGACGGCCGTGCTGTGGCGCCGGCGGCGACGATCGCCGCCCCAGGAACGCTTCTCGGCACCGCCCCTTCCCCGCGTGCAGCTGGCGCCGCCCGCCGAGAAGGTGCAGAAGAGGGCGGTGCCCGGGGCGTGGAACACCATGCGACTGCCGTACACGGACTTCGGGGACCGGCCGGAGTTCCGCAGCTTTCGGGCGGTCGGGGGCGGGTATCGGGACGCTCTCACCACCGTCACCATCTACGGCTCGGGGTACTCCGAGTGCTGACAGGGCTTGTATAGATGCCCCGCGCCAAATGATGCCAAAGGAGGAATGAGGCCAAGAGTCCAACCTGCAGCTGAAAATCACGCAACCACATTTCCGAACGCGGGAGGAGGGAGTGCACTTTGAACCATTTATCAATGAGGTGTTTAATAAAGCACACAAAACAACTTTTACAAAGTATTAAACCAATAATGCGCGTTAGTTTCCTTTAAATGCGAAATATCTAGCGCTTTTATCCGATTGCGCTCACAACTTGTAGAGATTTTAGCTGAATAACCATCACGTCTCCCTTGCAACTGAACTCGTTTTGTGGTGCATGCGTAGTCAGATAAGTAGTAGGTTGACTCTGACGACGGGAATTGTATTGGTCATAAACAGATTCAGCAAATATAAATTGTATGCAGAAGATCGTCGACCTAGCAGCTAATTGAGGCGAGTCAATAGCGAAAAGACTCGTTTCCATTCAAACACACTTTAAAAGAAAATACGAAGACTCACACCAAAATGTATGAGCAGCGATGGCATAGAGCTCTCAGCAGAACTAATGTCACCAATGTGGCGTTATGAAGTGAGGCGCCAAGAAATAGAAAATATTTTTAACCACGTCCTTGATGAGCAAATTTATATGATTTATGATATATGTGCAGATTTCCAAGAAGCTTTGGAACTCGGTCAATACCTATACAGGAATTCCTAGAACTGCGGTATACAGCGCACATGCATGTGTCACGTAAATTGAGCATTTGCGTCAATTTCATGAGGAAAAAGTGACAGCTTTGTAAATAAAATAAATTCTGCAACAGACGGGATTCTGTCTGTTGAAGAATGAAATGCAATAAATAAATTATACAACTAATGTGTTATCGTTTCTATTTTTGAAACTCTACTGAAATGATTGCATTTCAAAACACTTCAAAATAGATGTAGGATTCAACAACTCAACTTGCATTTACATTTTCACAATAAAATTAATACAATTTTAACATGGACGTAGCAGTACAAACAAGCACTGTTGCTTTCGTGTGAAGTAGGAAACCGTAGGCAACAATGAAAATGACGTGATACTCGTATAACCATCGACCTTCTCGTGAAATAGACGGAGCATGTGGGCGCAGTCGCTGTCCTAAGATCTCTGAAGGGTAAATCACGTGGGTTTAAGAATTGACGAAGCCGATTGGCTGTCGAATCGCTGACTAGTGTTTTTGATCACGGTGGATAATCACTTTAACCCATCAATAATTTAGGATTCATACTTTTACCCACAACTACGTGACAGCGCTACAAACCGAGCAACTGGAAGAAATAACATGAAGTTGCCGGCACTTGCTCCGTCTATTTCATTAGAAGATCGATGCGTATAACACACAAACCCGATTGAGTTTAATAGATTAAATAAGCAAGAGACGAAAAATATAGTATCCTATTAACATCGAAAACAATTTTTCTTTATGAAAAAATGAAAAATTAATTCATGCAGAGTAAATTGATAAAGCGTTTATTCACCCGTTATTGAACAATTTGAATTTCTTTATAATTTTACTTGATTTTTCTAATATTTTATTACGTCAAAATATTTTCGAATGGTACGGTAGAGGGCAGCACCAAAAAGAGAAAGTCACCTCTGGATGCAGATAGTGCTGCTACCTAGTGGCGAAATAAACGAATTCTAATTCAATTCTTTAACTTGGAAATTTATCACTACTGACGAGGAAAGACAGTAAATCCTGGATTTTTATAGCTTTTCCAGCAAATTGCTTAAATGTTTCCAAAGAGCTTGTATCCTACGCGTGGGTCATTTTGTTGGTATTTCTGATCATCGAGTCTCAAAGTAACCAACCTTTTTCCGAGTCTTCAGCGTGTCTTAGTTCTGTTCTGGTTATAGAAAAAGTATTTTGTTCAATCGTCACCTTTGACCCTCCGATTTGGTTTTAACTATAAAACAAATAATTCATAAAAAGTCCGTGATCTCCAATTGAGTCATTTTCAAATACATGAATTGTCAAAATTGAACACTTGAGCCTCACCATTCGAGAATCTTTATGAAACCCAATCAATCAAAAAATTCCCACTTTCAATCAGGATTCTTGGACAAACCCCACTATTAAATCCCGTTTAACTTTTAATTAAGCAAGTATGCCTCGTTAGTCACAAAATACGATTCCATAAAGTATAACTCGAATAATCACATCTGAATATTTTCAGAAAGTTCGTTGAGCTACGACCCAGGCACTAAAGCGGAAAATTTTTGGACATGGAAATTTTGTATTTAGAGTTTTGCAATTTTCGCTACTGGTCACATTTTTTAGCACAAAAAGTAAATAGTTTCAACATTCGTAAAATAATAAATCATTTCTTAGATAAGTTATTACTTATTACAAAGAAGCACAGATCAACTTTTTTAAAAATTAAAGTTATAAAAATGAAAACTACAAGTTAAACAAAAATCGATCCTTTTAAAATGAAACTAAATACCATAGAATATGTTTGAAAATTAATTCTTTATACCGATTCCGTTCTGCCTGAAACAAATGACCTCTGAACTCCCAATTCTAAGGAGAAACACAACGAGATTGCTGCTGCTCAGAAACGAAAATTCGTTTTGGGATTGGATTGGATGTTGGGGTTTTATGGCGCAAGGTCCAAAAGCGGACTAGCTGCACCAAATACAAGACAGAATGTAACCCAATAAAAGTATAAAATATTTAAAAATTAATAGTCCAAGGAAAAGTTGAAAGGTAGATCCAAACGTGAAAAATGTGTAGATAAGAATAAAACATTCAAATAGTCAGATGATAAAACAAGACCATCATCGTCTGTAGCATAACTAATGAATTTAATTTACGTATGCATAAAATTTTGAGATTTAAAGTTTTTAATTATAAAAGAATTTGACAAAATAGATTTGAGTGAGAAAATTAGATAAGATTTAAAATATCAACTGCACGTAAAAATGCGAAAAGGTTTGAATGTAGATTTTCTCCGACCAAATCTAGCAGATTCAAAATTGTACATCTAACATCAGTCCTCTGCATTGGAGACACTGGCCACTGATGAATGATGGGTTTTATAGAATGTAACTTCTCGACGAACTCCTTTGTGGACACCTTGATGTCACTAAGAGGAACGGCTTGCTGTAATGAAACGGAAGCTGCCTTCGCAGCACTGTCAGCAAGCTCGTTACCCTCTATGCCCACGTGACTCAACAAAACAGATTAGCAAAACCCTTGCTTTGCAAGGTACGCAAGATGGTAAAAATATCTGACACGACAGGATGGCAAGGGATGGTGTATTGCTCCAGCTGTTGTAAGACAATCATACTGTCAATGTTGCTGTAAGACAATCCTACAGTGTAAATGCAGAGCTTATAGTGGGCACTAGAAGATATGTGCAGAAGGGAGCAATAAATTGCCACCGCTTCAGCAGTATATACGGAGCAGTAGTATGAATTCCGTAACAATAAATAGTGTTAGGAAAAGCGATTCCGCAGCCTACATAATCTCCTCCTTTAGACTCATCCCTGAATACTGGAAAATAGGTGCCAAACTGACGGTGTAAGTTACATATTTGTTGGAATATATTCGTTGCGGGAGAGTAAAGAGAGTACTTAGGTTACTGTATTTCACTAAGCCATTCTCCACTAATTTATTTATAATGACTCCGTAGATTCATTAGACAAAAACTTTGAAAACGTAATCAAATGAAATTTTATGAACAAGTAGACCCGCGCACAGTATCTGCGCAAGATATTCTAAATTGCCTATTTCTATTGATGGACTCGCATTTAATCTTATTTCAATCCATTTATAATGAATATAGCATCCTGTAAATGGATTCAATACCTTTACATGAAATTATCCAAAAAATATGTAACAGCATTCGTTTACTTTTACTGCTGTTCATTGTTATCTATATATTAATACGTGAAGAAAAAGCTTTGTACCCCTTTTTAAGCACATTGCGCGCACGTAGGAGTATGAGATTTGGCATAATTAAAGTTCATATGGAGGAGTGCAGAAAGATAAAATTAATGTATAATATGCATTACAAATATATTAAATTAAACAAAATAAAACATTCATTGTTTACGTTCATATACTGTAATCTATATATTAATACGTGAAGAAAAAGCTTTGTACCCCTTTTTAAGCACATTGCGCGCACGGAGGAGTATGAGATTTGGCATAATTAAAGTTCATATGGAGAAGGAGTGCAGAAAGATAAAATTAATGTATAATATGCATTACAAATATATTAAATTAAACAAAATAAAACATTCATTGTTTACGTTCATATACTGTAATCTATATATTAATACGTGAAGAAAAAGCTTTGTACCCCTTTTTAAGCACATTGCGCGCACGGAGGAGTATGAGATTTGGCATAATTAAAGTTCATATGGAGAAGGAGTGCAGAAAGATAAAATTAATGTATAATATGCATTACAAATATATTAAATTAAACAAAATAAAACATTCATTGTTTACGTTCATATACTGTAATCTATATATTAAAACGTGAAGAAAAACTTTGTACCCCTTTTTAAGCACATTGCGCGCACGGAGGAGTATGAGATTTGGCATAATTAAAGTTCATATGGAGAAGGAGTGCAGAAAGATAAAATTAATGTATAATATGCGTTAGATCTATATATTAATACGTGAAGAAAAAAACTTTGTACCCCTTTTTAAGCACATTGCGCGCACGGAGGAGTATGAGATCTGGCATAATTAAAGTTCATATGGAGAAGGAGTGCAGAAAGATAAAATTAATGTATAATATGCGTTACAAATATATTAAATTAAACAAAATAAAACATTCATTGTTTACGTTCATATACTGTAATCTATATATTAATACGTGAAGAAAAAAACTTTGTACCCCTTTTTAAGCACATTGTGCGCACGGAGGAGTATGAGATTTGTCATAATTTGCCACCACATAAGTTAGTACAGTGCACTCCGCTTTATCGGACCACTTTGGTTCGACATGAAAGTGGTCCCATTAACCGACTGGTCCGATTATCCGATTATATTTTATGAAAGGCTATAACGCTCACCGGCTATATAATTGCATATAGTATAAACAATACACTAATTAGTAGTACAACAAAATCATAAAGGAAGTTATAAAAAACAACTTACCTTTATTGGTTAAAATATTTCGTAATCATCGTTTATTTACTCCGCTCATTATTGACTGATGATACAAAAGAATGTAGCGTAAGCCGCTTTCTTGACACTATCATCGCCGTTGTTTTTTGCCAAAATGTTCAATTTCTCTAAGCATGAAAGGGCTTCGTTGCAGGTGACTTCTTCCTCTGATTCAGAATGTGTTTCAGGTGTTTCTTCTGACCGATTGGCCATAATATCTTAAACAATATCTTCTGAAGGGGAGTCGCGGCACTGGACAGACGTATCAACATTGACGAAAGCTTGGAAATCTTCGGTGTTCATTCCAACATCGATTTCACAGAATACGGAATTGAGGGAAGCGTTGTCTGCTGCTGATGACGAAGATGGAGCGATGAATCCCGCTTTGGCAAAACAATTAACAAATGTTTCGACTTTCACAGATTTCCAGCTAACTGCAATCATTTCTATTGCCGAAAGGAGATTTATCTTACAAGATAACTCGATTGCGCTAAATTTAGCACTTTTCTCTGAGTCAAAGTAACAGACTATTTTTTTAAGAACCAACTTTCTATGGAGGGTTTTCAAGTTTTTGATAACCCCCTGATCCATATTGGCTGAATGATTGAGGTTGTGTTGGGCGGCAAAAAAAATCAGACGTATATTCTTCGTTGCTACATTAGGGTGTGCGGAACAATTGTCCATTACAAGAGCAATTTTTCTTCCTATTCCCTCGAGTATCTTGTCCCAGCTTTTCAGCCAATCCTCAAAAATTGTCGATGTCATCCATGCATTACGACTGCTTCGATATTCCACCGGCAACTGGCACACACCTGAGAAACACCGAGGATTCTTATTTTTTCCTATGACTAAAAGAGGACGTCGATCACAGCCAGTCATGTTAGCGCAGACAAGAACAGTTACACGATCCATCGCTTTTTTCGATCCACTCAATAATTCAGTTCTGAAAGTTAGTGACCCATTTGGAGTTGCCCTATAATAAAGGGCAGTTTAATCGTAGTTGTACACCTCAGAAGGTGCATACAGTTCCAAAATTTCGGGCAATAATGTGGTAATCCAACTGTCAGCTCCTCGAATATCGACATCCTTTTTTTCATGTGCGACTTTGAAGCAAATGTGGTGCCTTTTCTTCCAGCGTGTTAGTCATCCTTCAGTAGCAGTGAAGTTCGGTTTACCAAGTTGTGTAGCAAGATATTCTGCTTTTGATTTTAGTAGGGGCCCAGTTAAAAGAATGTCGCGGTTTCTTGCTTCACGAAACCATTTAAACAGCGCTTGGTCAACTTCGTCATCTTTTGAGTCTGGCGCTTTCTTGATGCAGCCGAGTCGTCCGCTTCGAATTAAGTCTGTTTTGTAGTAGTCCGCAAATTGTAGTTTTCGACACACCTAATGCATTTGAGAGCTGACGTTGGCTGAATCCTGGAAACTCATCGATTCGATGCAACAATGCTAATTTTTCTTTTCCCGATAAATCTTTACGCGCCATATGAGCTGAATTTCACTTGCCTTTCGGAAGACGAAAGTGCAAAATAAATTTCCGAAATGTGATTCATGCTCATTGGTTATTTTTATCTTCTATCACCTGATGTTCTGTGCTTTTAAATTTATCTTATTTTTATTCGAATGCAGAAGGCAGCACATGAATCAGAAGCAATACTGTTTGAGTTATTTTTTGTCTTCTGTGAGAGAGGAAATAATTTTTTTATTTACTCCTTTTCTTGCTCTCTGAGTGTTCACTGTTAATTTGAATCTTTTTATATTCTTTGTTCACCAAGGCAATTGGCGGGACATCTTTTTTAACAGTTTGCGAAGTTGTATTCCAACTGGTCCGTTTAACCGACGTAAGGTGGTCCATTTAACCGATGTGATTTCTATGGTATTGAATAGAAAATGATTCTGTTCACAAGAAAACGTCCCCAATAAGCGACTGGTCCCATTATCCAGTGGTTCGATAAAGCGGAGTGCACTGTATTGAAAGTTAATTGCATCGTTTTGCTGATCAGAAACTTAAATACAGAGGAAGCATTAGTCAATGGAACAAAAATGCGCATCAAATTTATGCATCGTAATACTATTGATTGCGAAGTTTTAACTATTTTACCATTTAACTTTCAAAGAACTCAATTTCTAATTATACCTGCATTTGCGATGACAATAAATAAGTCTCAAGGACAAACATTCGAAAAAATTGGAATTTTATTGAGGCAGCCAGTTTTTACACATGGCCAATTGTACGTCGCAGCAAGTAGAATTCGATTATTCGATGGTTTGAGATTTTATATTTCAGAATATAACGGTCAAGGGCATTTAGCAAACGATGAAAGAGTTTTTACAAAAAACATCGTCTACACAGAAGTTTTGAATCATTAAATTCATTGTCGAACTATTTCAAGTTCAATGGACAACATTTATTTTTTAACCACCCGGTTTTTTTGTTTCAATAAAAAATATATAAAAAATACGAAGCACGTATTCCTTATTTAATTTTTTGGATTTATTTTTTATTTAAATTTTATATAATTTGAAAAAGATAGCAAATTAACTGTGTAGCCTTGGCGAAACCTGTGGCCAGTAGAGCAATAAAAAAACCCAAAAAAATGTCAGACAACGCGTTATTCTTTTTTAGATATGGTTTAACCAAGCCATACCGCATTTTTCCTATGACCTATTTGTACATGTTCGCAGCTTACGTAATAGAACAAAATTCAAAAAAATTATATGCAATGAATATATAGGTATACTCTTTGACAAAAGAACCTTATTAACGTTCAAACTTAAAAATTAAATGAATTATGGTCGAATTTCGACCACTGGGCGACCACTAGTTTCCATTAAAATGCATGGCAGAGGAAAGACACCTGTCAGGTTTCCATAATTAGGTAGACTTCAATTTCATCTTTCCTCTTGTGCAAAGGGACCTCTAAACCTATTTCGCTCGTATTTTCTTTTCTGCGCTGATATCTATTTTCGACATTTATCATTGCTTTCAGTAACCATCTCCGTAGCTCAAATCAAGCATATTTAAACTAAGATAAGAAATAGACGAATGAATCCCGCAACGATCGATTTTGAACGGAATAGGTATAAAAAACATGTAAGTACAGTGATTCTAAATGTTACTGATAACCGTAGGAAAAAGATATAAAACCGGCCAGGTAGGTTAGTTGGTTCGTTTGGGTTTTATGGGGCAAGGTCCAAAAAAGGACAAGCTGCGCCAAACACATGATGCAAACCAGTAAAAATAAATAAAAGGTTAAAATAGTCTGATCAACAAAAAGTGTGTATGTATGTATATATGTATATGTACATATATATACATATACATATATATACATATATATATATATATATATATACATATACATATATATACATATATATATATATACATGTCATAATAACAGATCTTATAAGCCTGCAGTCGTGACGAGAGTGGCAAGAGTGGTGTAAGGCAACCGGAGAGAATGATCCATTGATATTGAGTGTAATGCAGATTCCATAACAATTCTTTATTATTTCAGTAGACAAGTAATTACATCATGAGGTTGTTGAGGGTTTGGAGTTTGGAACGGCTCTGAGGGCTCCTTAGCCCAAGAGACTCGTGAAAAAATAAATAGTTTACAAAGATCTCGCTAGAGGGATTAGGATTAAGAAAAATATTATTGGACCAGGGGATTTAACACGAAATTTCATTGGTAGAAGTCGGTGGTTTTACGAAGGGGGAATGTGATCTTACATATGCGATTTGAAAGCAGGAGAGTCCTTGGGAGGTCTAAGCTAACGAGGCGGCTTGAGTTCAAAGGTGAAAGGGAGTCACGAGGTCCGTGGGAGGTCCAGTTAACGAGACGGCTTGAGTTCAAAAGTGAAAGGCAAGATATTGACCACTTAGATAGGGAGACAAAGACTGGGATAAAAGGGAACCGCTAAGGGGTGATCTGTAGTGAAAATTGTACTTAGGGGGTTATTTTTAGGTATCGTTTCATATCCCCCCCATTTAGAAGGGAAAGTCTTACCGTTCCAGAAAGGCTTTCACTAAATTATCAACAGTACAAAACATACAATATAACAAAGATACAAAATGACATTTCAAAACAAATATGATACATAAACACTTGATACACAAATAATACAATATTAATTTACAAATATCAACTAGTAGATGATTAATGAAAGTAAAAAACATCTAGCATAAGGACTTCAAAATTTATCCTTACACCTTCATAAAAGCTTCCATATGTCCTCTACTTAGTGACAATTCCCAAAATATTCAAACATTTTTCATGTATTTTATCAAAATTTCCTATGCATGGTGACTGAAAAAATATACAGTATTGTAAGTTTTGGTGATGAACCATATACGACATTATAATCACATCACTAAACAATCTTATTCATTAATTTGACGCAACAAAATCTGTGAAAAGGAAAATAAAAAAAAATAACTCAGGAACTTAGATGTGCAATGGAGACGACTTCTCTGTAGCAGTACCGACATGTCAGTGGTGTCTGTATCTACGAGAGCGTTACTGTAAGTAGGCTAGAAATGAGCTCCGTATATTCTAAATGAGTAACTGCTCATTGTAAGCTACTAATTCACGTCAAGTGTCCTGAAACGTTGAAAATGTGTGTGCCGTGTTGTATAATGAAGTTTTGTTTAATCATTCGTTAACTTCAAAATCAATGTATTTTGTGATCAATATGTGTGTGAAATTTCGTTCATTCATCAGTATAAAATCCTTATCAGTACAATCATTTCATTATCAAACAGTACAAAAATAAAAATACGTAATGAGAGACTGGAATGTTGAGGAAAAGTATTTTTCATCAGTGTCCTCGTACGATAAAAATTTAAAGAACTACCCTAAAAACTTTCCATATTATTAGGTAGAAAGATTAGGACAAAAGTAAATAGTAAGTACAAAAGAGAAATAGAGAGATACTTTATATATATAGTCGGTTCATCCCATACTAACACAATAAAATAATTCAATAAACAATGAAGGTTATTCAAATAAATCGCAGTACATAATAAACATTATTCAACATGAAAACAAATTATTTACATTATTCGACACATTGCTAATTCTTCATTGAATACATTTCATGCATCATGTAAGTTTCATTTATATGATGTTTGTAATTACTTCACATCTAATGTTTGAATTTTAAAACCGTTTGAAACAAAAGTAAATAATTAAAGGCAAAACTTTTTCAGAGCCTTGTCAGTAGCGACAATGCACAAACAGGAAAAATAATTGGACGACGGGTTTGTATTGAATTGGAGATGGGAAGAGATAAGGAAGGCTTTCGACGGGGGTCACAACCAGTTGGGGTGAAGAAAGAATGAAAAGCGAAGCTTTGGGGGGAGAAAATTCTCCCTCTTTGTCCGAAAGTCGTAAATTCCATGCGCATTATATTCTCTTTGAACGAGAACTAGGGCTACTTGGTTTTACGCGAAGATGTGAAGCGAGGGTACTCTGATTTCCCTTAAGAACTGGTATTTTCGAAACAGACACTTTGGTGTTATTAGCAACTCGAATGGGAATTTTACTTTTTCTAACTGGAAGAGGAGAAATTTGATAATCAGATGCTGGGTAAAAATGACGTAATCTAGTCGAATGCACTACTTCAGAATCCTTTTTGTGGAGAGGGTTAGGCCTATTTATTTCATAATTTACGTCAGAAAGTTTCTTCAGGATAACGTATGGTCCTGTGAAAGTTGGATTTAATTTTCGACTATTGGGATAAACAAATTCTTCATACATTACAGAGTCTCCAATGTTAAAATCACTTTTAGTAAAACGGGTGTCATATCTCTTTTTTGAAATCTCATGGAATTTCTTAGTTTTTTCTTCGGCAATTTTTCGGGCCTCTTCAATGGGCGGATACAAATTTGGTTCAACTATAGGTTCATAAGGAAGTTTTCCATACATTAAATAAGTAGGTGGGAATGTAGTAATCGAATGAGGAGTGTTGTTGTATTCTTCCGTGACTTGTTTAAGTAATTGGGTCCAAGGAGTACTATTTGTTTGAGCATTAATTTTACATTTCAACCTAGTTATGAGGGTTTGGTTGACGCGCTCAACTTTACCATTAGTTTGAGGTCTGTGTGCAGAAGTTAGTAATTGAGTGACGTTATATTTTTGCAAGAAATGCTTGAATTTGGGTGACGTGAAGGCTGCATGTCTGTCACTTAGAATTTTCTTTGGAACTTGAATTTGGAATACCTGTTTAAGACAGTTAATATAAGCATCTGATGTCACACTTTTTGAAGGGAATGTCCAAATATATCTTGTTGCATGATCTATTAAAATATGTAGGTACTTTTTTGGAGAGCCATAATAGCTTAATCCGCCAACTGTATCCACGGAAATTAATTCGAAAGGCTCATGACTTGTGGGAAGGGATTTTAACAAGCCATATTTCTTTTGCTTTTTCCTTTTATTCAATTGACAAACTTCACAGTGTCGGACATAATTTCTAACATCATTTACTATACCAGGCCAATAATATTGTGGCGATAATAAATTTAACATTGATGACACTCCTAGGTGCCCATACTCAATATGTGCTTTCTCTAACAATTTTGAACGAAGTGAAAATGGGACAACAACTTTATTCAAACCTTGTTTTCTAATTGTCCAAAGATTATCCAATTTTTTGTATTTGCGATTACAAACATTATCATTTTCTTGACTTTCTTTGAGCTCAGAATGAGTTAATAATTGTGCTCTTGGCAGCACGTGATGATTTATGGGGTTTCTAGTTAACATATCAGCTTCTACATTAGTAGATCCCTTTTTGTATTTAATTGTAAAATTGTACATAGACAATTTCAATGACCATCTAAAAAGCCTACCGGTTGGGTGTTTAATATTTTTGAGCCAAACCAGGGCAGCATGATCGGTATAAATAGTAAAGTGATTTCCATGAAGATAGCAGTAAAATTTTTCGACGGAATCTATTATAGCCAAACATTCAAGTTCTGTTATCGCGTAATTTTTCTCGTAAGGTCGTAATTTTCTAGAGTAAAAGGAAACTGGGTGTAAGGAACCATCTGGATGTTCCTGTTTTAAAATTCCTGAAATTGCTTCTCCTGAGGCATCGGTGTATAAATGGCAGGGATAATTCGGGTTAAATAAACTTAACACAGGCTTAGAGATTAAGATATCTTTGAGTTTCTTAAATGAGGCCTGACATTCTTCTGACCATTGATATTTTACATCTTTTTTAAGAAGGTTATTCAAAGGGGCTCGAATTTTCGCATAATCTGGAATGAATTTGTTATAGACATTAACACTTCCAAGAAATCTTTGCAACTCTTTGGTGTTTCTGGGTGGTTGAAGTTTTTTGATAGTTTCAACGTTAATATTACTTGGTTTGTAAGTACTGTTCTCAATTTCATATCCCAAGAAATTTATTTTCGTTTTTGCAAAGTTGCATTTTGAAAGTTTGAGTTTCACGTTCTCTTTCTCACATATCTCAAAGATGATTTTTAAATGTTTCAGGTGTTCTTCATAATTTTGGGAAAATACAATTATGTCATCAAAATAATTTAGGGCAAATTTAATTTGATGCTTATTTAGAATTTGCCTTATAGCACGTTGAAATATTGCAGGGGCGTTTTTCCATCCAAAAGGTAATCTTTTCCATTCGTACAAACCAAAATTTGAGGTAAATGCAAGTTTTTCTGTGTCTTGATCCTTAATTTTGATGTGCCAGTATCCAGAGGCTAAATCTAGTGTTGAAAATATTTTTGCATGGGACAATTGATCCAATACAGCATCGATACGAGGAATGGGTTCGGAATCTGTTTTAGTAATTTCATTTAGTTTTCGATAATCGATGCATAAACGAGTTTTGGAGTTTTCATCTCGTTTGTAAGCTAATGTTACAGGAGCAGCATAAGGGCTGTAAGAAGGTTTGATAATGTCTGCCTTCAAAAGTTTGTCAATTTGTTTTTTGATTTCTGCATTATCCTTAGGCGAGGCTCTATATGGGCGACAAGCAATTGGCAGTTCCGAGTTTAAAATAACTCGTTGAGGTTCTACATTAATTGAGCCTACATCATATTTATTGTTGGCAAAAACCTTTCTGTATTTATTAATTAGAGCAGTTAATTTGCCACCAGAGTTAATACCATAATTGATATTATTCACATTATTTGAATTAACACTAGAAATAGTACAGTCCTTAATGTTATTACTATCAGTACAATTCCCAATACTATCATTTTTATCAAAAGTGTACATATTTTCACATTTCATATTTTCAATTTTTGAACATTGTTCATCATAAGTATTCTTACTAGTAGTATTCTCACATGATCCAAGATTATTATGTTGAACACTATTAGAATATTGTGAATAACCTTGATTGTAAAAATGATGGGAAATTTGTGCACAACTTATAGGAGCATTTGAAGTTACATTATGATTGAATTGAAATATTTGTCTGCTTTTGCAATTGATCTTCAAATTAAATAGATTCACAGTTTCTAAATTTAGCAATGCATAATTTAAAGCAGAGTTGATGGCCAAAAATTCAAGTTGTTTTGTAATGCAACCAATTGTAATACTGATCAAAACAATTTCACTTACCCGAATAGCACCAACTGCTTGTTGAATTTGTATCTTAGGGTTCACTGTTATTGTCTCATATTTCAAATGTCTGAGTAAATGTTCAGGAATGATATTTGCACTCGTGCCTGTGTCCAACAATCCAATGAATGTTTTGTGACCACAAAAAATAGTCACTTTTAGGAATGGTCATTCCAAATCAGGAGTTTGTCCATATTGAGTAGCTGGTTGATACGCGAGCTGAGGTAGTGGAGGAAGACTTCGCTGAGGGAAAGTTCTCCAAGGGGGATTCCGGTCCTGTAAACGTCGGTCACGGTAGTTGAAGGGCTCTCTGTGCACGGGAGGCATCCAAAATCTCGGCCGCATCGGAAATCTTTGCCGGGGTCGAAATTCTGGACGGGGAATTGCTGCGGGAACGGGTACTCGGTCCATTCTGCTATTTTCTTGTTGATTGTCATCAGGTAATTGACTGCATAACGTGCGGGCAACTCTTAACCATTCCGTAATGGTTGATGGTTCTTTTACAATGATGAGCTCCTTAATATTCCGAGGCAAACCATTTGTTAGTCCTTGGAGTAGTATTTGGTCAGAAAGGTGTAATCGTTGACCAATGTCAAATTTCTTTTTGAAGTACTCATCAATGTCTCCAGGTTTGTCGCACGTTGTAGAGATGAAGGTATCAAAAGATATCAGAGAGGTCCTTGAAAAATAGTTGATAAGTCCTTGACGTAAATTAGCCCATTCGGTTTCGACGATACAATGATTTAAATAATAGTTCAACGCTTCGCCTTTTAAGCATTGTGAGATTAGTTCGATTCTTGAGGTTGCATAGTTGGTTGTTTTTAACTCAAAATACTTGATCCACACTTCAACGTCGAAATTTTCTTTGGGATCAAATGCTATTATTTTTGAAAGTATTCTTTCCGAAAACTCTTCAGAAACTGGGTAGCTGGCAGTAGAATCATCTCTATTAGACATCATTTTGGTGTAGTGATGAGAGTCCGTTCAATTTCTTAAAACTTCCAAAATGAGACTTCACGGTGAGGTTCCCAAACCACAAGTTGCTATCCTGTCGACTTAAAAATCTGTCATAATAACAGATCTTATAAGCCTGCAGTCGTGACGAGAGTGGCAAGAGTGGTGTAAGGCAACCGGAGAGAATGATCCATTGATATTGAGTGTAATGCAGATTCCATAACAATTCTTTATTATTTCAGTAGACAAGTAATTACATCATGAGGTTGTTGAGGGTTTGGAGTTTGGAACGGCTCTGAGGGCTCCTTAGCCCAAGAGACTCGTGAAAAAATAAATAGTTTACAAAGATCTCGCTAGAGGGATTAGGATTAAGAAAAATATTATTGGACCAGGGGATTTAACACGAAATTTCATTGGTAGAAGTCGGTGGTTTTACGAAGGGGGAATGTGATCTTACATATGCGATTTGAAAGCAGGAGAGTCCTTGGGAGGTCTAAGCTAACGAGGCGGCTTGAGTTCAAAGGTGAAAGGGAGTCACGAGGTCCGTGGGAGGTCCAGTTAACGAGACGGCTTGAGTTCAAAAGTGAAAGGCAAGATATTGACCACTTAGATAGGGAGACAAAGACTGGGATAAAAGGGAACCGCTAAGGGGTGATCTGTAGTGAAAATTGTACTTAGGGGGTTATTTTTAGGTATCGTTTCATACATATACATATACATACATACATATATATATATATATATACATATACATATATATACATACATACATACATATATATATATATAAACTATTAATTATACATTTTATTGTATAGATATGCAGTTTTGATGATATAAAAGGTGCACGATAAAATATGTAATGTATACCGGTTATCATTGGTAAAAACAAAGTATGAAGGCTAAAAATAAAAATGGAGAAATGTGTAGGGAAGGAGGAGCAATTCCAATCAAAGGGTAATGCCGATCACCAAATATTTAGCGCTACTGTTCGTATTGAAGAGTCCTAGAAGATGCTACCATCTGGAGGGTGACGTATTGACTCCATTTCAGCAGTGAAAGAACAGTTAATGCTTAGACATTTTGTGCTGTATCGTTATTGTGATTTTTAGAGGTTTTGTTGTAATTCTGTACGTCTGTCAATGGAAAGTAAGTCACAAAAATTGTTTTATAAATATCTTGGTTAATCATAGTATATAAAAGCCGATATTCTTATAGATATAATAACCTATTTTATTTGCCATCGCTATAACCTGTATCATGAGAATGAGAGCAAAAATGAAAATGGATGCCAGTGGGGAAATTCTGATCAGTTCACTCAGTTGATCGCCATTACCCCATTTGTACACAATTTAGTAAAAACGTATTGTCATTGCAACTTGTGCTAAATTGGCTGAATAAATTAGGAAGTATTTTTGGAATATTTCGAACACTTCGCAAAGAACGTCACACCAACTGTGAATGATCCTGTCCTGTTAATATGCGATTAACCACAACGTCATATTTCATTACCAGCATACAATTTCTGTAAGAGCAATGGAATTGTGATGCTCTCCATACCATCCCACACTTTTCACCGTTTCCATCCATTAGACGTTTCATTCTATGGCCCACTAAAAATTGCGTTCAACAAAGAATGCGATACATTCATGGAAACAAATTAGCATAAAAGAAATCACCCACTATGATCTTGCTTGCTTTGTCCTGTTCAGCTTACATGAAGGTGGCCAATGGACAGAAAGCTGTGTCTGGGAAAACAGGAATTTTCCCCTTTGATCCAGCAGTCTTTTATGAAGAGGATTTTGCAGGACAGTTTGGAGGACAAGTCGTTCCTGTAGTTGAGGATACGCCTGCCTCAGACATGGATGAGCAAGGACTATTTCCCAAAACAAAGTGAGACCAAAACAAAGTGAGATTGATCTCTACTTCTTCAGCATCTCAGACTGTGCAAATAACAGACGTTTCACCAGTTCCTACCAGACTGTTACTAACAACTCAAATGCGTCAAAAGGGTTCCGAAAAAGAAGCAACATTCAGTAATATTGACAGCTACTCCCCTTAAAGAAATGGTCCAGATAGGAAACCGAAAACATCACTCCAAGGATAGCAATATAGTGACGAGAAAAAAAAAAGAAATTAGTACAGCCAAAGACTAACAATAAGGTGTATAAAGATATTGTAATAAGGCTCCAAAAGTAAGATGGGGCAACTTTCGTTTGAAAATCGGAAAGTGAAGACTGAAGATATTGTGTACGATGATGAATCAGTGAATTTGACGAGAACACTTGTTTAGTTTGTGAAGAGGTAGGGAAAGGAGGTGAGCTTTGGTATAGATATGGCAGATGGGCACATTCCTTGTGCAGGGGATGGGATACACCAGATGACTGTGATTTGCATAAAATGTGATTTAGATGAAACTCTTATCTGATCGGAATTACCCATTGTGTGACCGGAATTACCTTCCTTGGATGGGAAATGACGATCAATGCCTCTTTTCATTTGTTCTTTTTTAGATTCTTATTTCACTTTCTTAAATAATTACTGTTTAATAATGTTCTTTTAACTATACATGCCCAGTTTCACCTTAATAAATAAAATTTTTGATTTACAGCAAATTTTGTTAGGTGATCGCAATTCCCCCTCCTTCCCCTAATAAGATGGGGTATCCCCATCCTAGTCGGTTATTAAAATCATAATGAAATGTAATTAAAAAAATAAATTATAACAATAGTAAAATGCCGCAGAGATGTAAGAAAGCAGAGTGATACATACGGAGGGTGACCCAATAAATCTGATAAAATTGGTGACGAAATATTAAAAAAGAATCGATGAAAATGTCTAAGATTTGTACATGAAGTTAAAATGTTATTTATGGGGAGAGGTTCATGGCAAAGCTGACATGATGGAGTAGTTTCCCCGACCAATAAAAATCTGAGTGACCCGTCCGGCCAGGTAGGTATTTTAAATAACGTCGCACTGGAGCAACACAACAGGCTTTTGGCGAAAGTCCGGGATCAAACCTAAAGAGAAAGATCCGAGGCTAACACGTCATTTTGAACCACGGTCAGATGACAAGGTCACACCTGAGCTGGCACCCTACTCTCCAAACTTCCACACCATGCAAACGTGAGGACATTTGAGGACACGAAAGATTGAACGCGCACCAGCTCCCTTTGTACACGTCCGTGTGCATAAAAGCGGCCAGAGAAACTACTTTTAAACATTGTGACGGAACTGCTTGAATAGCAGCTTTTTTCTGCTCAGAGATTTGCTCTGTGGTGAATGTAATGTTTTCAAAATGTGTACTTGATTTCGATTGAAAATTCACAGAAAAACAATTTGTGTCCAATCTAAAAATTTGAGAGTGGGGTGCCAGGCTTCGTCATCTGACACTGGTTCAAAATTATGTGGTGCAGTCCTCGGATCCTTCCCTTTGGGATTGATCCCGGACCGTCACCAATAGCCCGTTGTGTTGCTCCAGTGTGACATTAATTAAAATACCTACCTTTCTATTGGAAAAGTGATCGTTATGTATAATTCGTTTTTTATAGAAGACGTCGACTCAAATAAAACCTGCAAGAACCTTTGATCATTTCGATGACATAAAAAGCAGAAACCTCTGAACGAAAGATTAGAAAACACAAGCACTTATAAATGATAAGTGAATTGCTTCCTTTGTCCTTCAAGTTATGGATTTTCTTAAGTGAAGTAGCAAGAGCTTTGCTTCCATCCGAGGGAGTGCAGCAGTCATTTGATAAGGCGATTCGAACCGTGCGGCGGGTGCTATGGGAACGGAGCATCAACAGGAACCGAAGAGAGCAATTAAAGAGGCGCAATCGAACATACCGGAGGGTTCAAAGACCCGCAATTAAGACGATTAAAACAACTCTCGCTCTCCCTGTTGTTCGTTTAGCACCTCACCACACACCTGTTGCACTGGAAGGGGCAATGATGCGGAAGAATACTCCTCTGCGCACGAATTGACGCCGCATCAGACCTAATCGAAATCTCTTTACAGCGAATTCACCATCAGGTTAATTTTTTCCATCTAATCATATCACAGAACAAATGGAAATTTGCATCCCATTTTTCGAACAGAAGTCTTTTTCACGAACCAAACAAAAGGAGAAAAAAATATGTACTATAACATATATTATCGAAACACCATCCCTGTTTCATGCCCGAGGGGT
The DNA here is from genome assembly GCA_933210815.1 of Meta bourneti. Lineage (NCBI taxonomy): Eukaryota > Metazoa > Arthropoda > Arachnida > Araneae > Tetragnathidae > Meta > Meta bourneti. The sequence goes on along the minus strand of OW119927.1, from coordinate 4,678,901 downwards.
TCTTAAAAAATAAATTATATAATCAAAGATAAGTTTTGCATAGCTCACTGTTATCTCCCTAATACAGAATGAAAAATGTTTAGACTTCAGATGATAGAAATTACGCGAAGAATTTGCTGAAAACATTTCTTTAGTACCATAAGATAGTAAGCGGTGAAGAATTGGAGGCTATCCTGTTGAGAGCAATCTATTGTGACAGCGTGAAAAGTATTAATGGTCAAACTCACCGCATATCATAATTTTCATCATTTTTTTAATTCCATTGACTGTCTTCTGATATTTTTCTGGCGGTGGCAAAATTTAGTAATACATTTTCTATCCGAAAACATGAATTTTATGTAAAAAAAACTGATTAAAGGTTCTATCGAGAATTGAAATAATGGTTTCAGCTTTGAAAATAAATCTACAGATTTCACAATATTTTGTAGAATTCATTATTTTTCTTGCAATAATAAATGATGTAATCTTGTTTTTGATTCACTAATACTTATTATAGATATTTTAGGACCTTTGATTTAAGTGTTGTAAGGTTCAAAAGTTTCAGGTCCGAACAAGGGATAGAATTTGACTAGCTCATCCTATGTATACTGCAGTTCAATTTTTAGCACTCCCAGCTACTCAGAAGTACTGTTACCCAAGATTTTAAAATAATTAATCGCGGTTATTTAGTTTTATAATTAAAGATTTTTTTAATGAAAATTGAAGGTAAGTATTTAATTAACATCGCACTGGAGCAACACAAAGGGCTATTGGCGACGGTCCGAGATCAAACCCGAAGGGAAAGAACCGAGGACGACACCACGTCATTTGGAACCACGTCCAGATGATGAGGTCACACATGGGCTTCTTTTTCTTAGCTGGGGGCGCAGACCCCTCCGCACCGACTATTGCCATTACGAAGTAACGGGAGATGCCCCATAAAGTTAAAGCAGGTTGTCTCTCAAAGTAAGGGCGAAACTCGCATGCCAAGAGGTCTTAAAGACATTCGTCGGCACTCAACATGGGCTGAAGAGTAATACTACGTCTCACGTCTTATTTAGATCGGAGGATAGAATAGGCCTTGACCTTCTTTTCCACCCAACCAGGACAGTCGGAGTACAATATCGGCTTAGTGTTCGACCCATAAGGAGGGTGGACCTGAGCTGGCACCCCACTCTCCAAACGTCCACACCACGCCAATCTGAGGACATTTGAGACAGCGACAATTGAACGTGCACCAGCCCTCCCATGTACATGACGGTCTTTGATTGGATTCGAACTTGCAACCCTCCGGTTGTTAATTCGTTACTCTTCCAACAGGGCTACCGCGGTCCCTATGAACATTGAAGTCGGATCAGAGCGAGAAAAAAGAAATTGACAAGTGACGAATAAAAGTCCTGCATTTTTAGATCTTTTTAAGGACAAAAATTCATATTCTTTTTGAGTGGTATGGAGAAGTGAGTCGTTCTAAAAATATGCTGAAATAAAGGGCTATTCTATTGGGAAATAAAACTGATTGCCATTACCCTTGGGCCGACACCTTTGAGACCTTCTTATGGATATCTCAATATATGCGGATCTATTTATGAGAACCCCGAGAGAGAGAGAGAGTTGCTTTGAGAACTCCCTAAACAAACGGAACGGTTCATTCAGCGGAAGGGCACGTCCCCGGAATAAGCAACACCCTCCAGAAGGCCGAATCCTCCTGACCATGGAAAGAAGGAAGAAGACTTCTCACCTCCATTCTCTTCGTTGTTTGAAAGGGTTCACTCAGTCGAGAAAGAAGAGAAAGTTTGTCACGCACGAATGGCAACGGGCGATATTTCCGGCAACAGGCCGTTTCCTTTCAACAGCTGTCGTACTCGAGGACCGTTTGCGAGTCGAAATGGGTCGCGACGCAAGTGGATGTGATAGGAAAGAAAAAGCAAAATATAATTATGCAAAAGTCACACTGAGAAAAAAATATAATATGCTGAAAAATAGCCCTTCTTATATATTAAGTTTCAATAAAAATTCTAACATAAATTTGCAATGGATCCCATCACATGTTCGCATTCCGAGCTGAGAAAGCTGACTTATTAGCAAAAGCTGTAGCAAATAAACAACCTGGCACAAAAGAAAATACCGTCTCACCCTCAGAGGACGATCACCTGTCCATACTTAAAGAGCAATTGCGCAGATCATCTCCAGTACATTTTCATCACTATTACCTCAGTAAAACACCAGGAGAGCTGCTTGCCTTCAATTTGCCCCGGAAAACTTTCTCTATGCTTGCCAGGATCCGATCTTGACATTTGAAAAAGATGATATACTTTGATGGCCAGAATCTTTCCCATCTGTATAAAGTGCAGCTTATTACCAGCTTCTTCCTCACACATCCTAAATTGCATTGGAGCCATACATAAAGACATTTTCAAGACATTTTTTTTAAATCATGAGATGATCACTTTTTGGTTTAAGGTTGATGTTTAAACACTGCTGGGCTGTAATAAAAAAGCAGGTTTATTCCCTTTTCCTATACTTAAATTCGATATTAGGTAGAAACAGCAACTTTTCGGTTTTAACATTTTCAACAATAAGGGGCTTTGAAATCCAGGAGCCAATGTGCAAATGTGTTTGTGATGCATACGCTTTCTGGACTCAGTTTTCCAACAGTAAGCGTTGTCATGTCACATGTAACATCCTATCATTCGTGAGTTTCAGTATCAAACAGATAAGAAAATTCCTCCAACAATGGCTGGGGGTACTTTGATGGCATAAAGGTCTAATTTCGCTTTTATTTCATAAATTAGCAGTTTTCCAGTTAAGATTTTAAAACAACAAAAATTACTGAATGCGAAATTCAGTTACTCGCCCTTCGAAAGCACAAATAAAGGTTCTGAAACACCTCTGGTAAATCAATAAAAAAACGAACTCTTTGTATTCAGTTTAATAAGTACTCTAATTAAGTTTAATAAGTACTGTTTAATTAAGCTTAATAAGTAATGTTTAACTAAGTTTGATAAGTAATGTTTAATTAAGAAAAAGTACTGTTAAATTAAGTTTAATAGTAGTAAGTGGTCATAAATCCCATAGTAATAGAGATAAGTAGTAATCGTTTTGAGCTCGCATAGTTTTTTATATTACTTTGAATTTTATTTTCATGGAAAAGAGTGTAGTTGTATTCCATATTGATAGCTGCGATCTACACTTTAGAAAATACTGCTTCGAAGAGAACGGACTTTCCCAGAATTTTAAAAGGAACAGAGGGGGTCAAACGAAAGTCGGAAGCACATTTAATCAGCGAGCCGTGGAAAGAATCGAATACTTTTGTAACATTCTTTAAATAAGTAATTAAATTAATTTAGTTATTAAAAGACTACATAAAACAAGATAGTACGAATTTGGTTTCTGATAGCTCAGATTTGCATACGATTCAAAAGGTGACAGAATATTGTTTTTAAAATTATCCTACTTCCCCTAAGTAGTTGAAACTTGACCAAGTACAAGAAGACCCGGCGAAAGTTGTGGCCTAAACAGAGACGCATTCAAAGAGAAAACACGAAAAATTAGTTTCATCGAAGTTTCGTGAAGCCCATGAGTAGAAAAACCGTGGACGGATCTGAAAATAGTCAAATATAGTACTAATCGCAAAGGAAGTGTTCATTTAAGCACTTTGATCTGTTGCAAGCAAAGAATGTTCTAGCTCAGGAGAGGGACAGGACAAGAAAATATCTCCACACAAGTGACCCACAGAACCCGGCCAGAAAAACAATCAAAAGTACACAATGAAGCTAATGAAATCAGAGTGGAAATCGCATTTTCACACAGATCCGAAGATCTGAACCGGCACCACCTAGCGGATAAAGGCGTCGATCTTGAGAAAGTGAAGCGCTTGGGCACGAGTTCGAGTCTCGTATGTCATGTTGGTTGCTTCCTGGAAACGTTTCCTGACTTCTTCCAAACGATAGGTAAAGGGGGAACCACTTTCTTCAAGACTTCCTGGCACGGTCCCCAGATCACGGTGTGTGCCCCGGAGTAAATCAAGTTCTCGCCAATTAGTGCTTGAAGGATCATTCGATCGATACTCTGTGATTGAAAAAAATATCTGCTCAGTAAAAAAATCCATTACTAGTAATTCGATTGGAATAGTAGACAGGTATTTTAATTAACGTCGCACTGGAACAACACAACGGGCGAATGGCGACGGTCCGGGATCAAACCTGATGAGATAGATCCGAGGACACCTCGTAATTTTGAACCACGGTCAGATGACTGAGCTGGCACCCCACTCTCCAAACTCACACACCACGCCAACGTGAGGGCTGGTTGGTATTGGAGTTTTATGGCTCAATCTTTGGCCAAGCTGCGCCAGATACAAGACATACAATATAAAGCCAAAGTGAGGGACATGCGAAACCACGGCAGATTTAACGTGCCCCTTTGTACACGACGGTCTTTGGTTGGATTCGAACTCGCAACCCTCCGGTTGCTAATCCGTTACTCTTCCAACGGGATTACCGCGGCCCAATGGAAAACCGCGCTTCCCGAATACGTGCCAGTGTATGTTCCTAACTTCGAGCCCCCTCCCAAATATCCCGTGATCATTCCATTCTTTGTGGCGGTGGAGTGTGGGGCAAAGAAAGAAAGAAACACAAAAAGGAATTCTGAGAGAACCGGTTCTGGAGAAGCCACGATCTTCGCGATCCCTCGGCAATTAGTAGCGAAAGGGAATCCGCGACGACCACAACAGGTGAGTCCCTCCTCTCTCTCTCTCTCTCACTCCTCTCCGAGAGGAACTCCGGCGCGCTTCTTTCCAAACGAAACGGCTCGGGATTCGATCTTTATGAAGTGCGATGCTATGATCCGCGTTTTCAAAAAATGTTATGAAAAAACACTCAATTGGGTGGCGGCGAGTGAACAGAAAGGAACGGCTCGGGGTGTTCTTATCCATTCGCGGAAACAGCAGCACCCGTTATTCGGAAGCTTCTCGTGTTTCGAAATGGATACCAAGAAACAAAATTTCTATTCAATATCGAAGGTAAACAAAGCGCGTGTGCCCAATCCTCTCGAAACGGCATGCAAGGAAAGGTGAACGAATTTTAAAACTTCGCGTTCGGAGAAATTTTTCTATAACCACATGCGATGTCGTGAGAAAGTATTTCATTTTGTATTTGAAATTATGTAAAACTGCACGATAGAATATATTTGTAAATACGATAGATTATTCGCTACCTTCGGGGTTCGACCGATCTAACTTGACGGTGTCTATATGGAAATTTCACGCAGACCAATCACGTGAAAAGTTCGATTGAAACAAGTGGGCTTTCCAATTATAAAGAAAGATTTCACAAACTTACAATTCATCTGGAGACTAGCAGAAATGAGCGATGTAGTCAAACGTGCGACGCAACGAGGGGTTTCTACTGATTGACCGGATATCTTAATGAATGCAATTCGGAAAATTTGAATAGTTATTTTTAAAATATATCAGCAAAACACAAGGAAAGGAATGACTTTTGCTTCCTGGGATCTTCATACCACTTTTATTTTTGATGTTGGTTTACGCAATCCTATGTTTGGCAGCAATTCAAAACAAATCGGGTCATACTGTTTCTGGATGTCCATACTGTTCTAGTACCCACAAAGTCTTCAAGTGTGTATCTTGAAATCTGGTCCCTTCGACACTTATTAACATTGAGCCATCGTTCCTTAGAATTTTAATCTACGACTTATCAGGATGGGGTTACGAAATACCTGGTGTCAGACTGGAATAGCTTATTTAAACAAATATCAAAAGGAATTCAATTTTGTTTCCTTCTCAAATAAGCAAAGTTCGTAAGTAAATATATCAATTTGCCCATACACACATGCACGGACACATGCATTTATAATAGATGGATGGTCCAGCGTTAGATTTATCATTGCAGTGTAAATCAGTACCTTTAAAATTTTAAATTTTTATATATACAGCTTAGAGTTATTATGATTTTTAATACTATTCCTCAGAAGTGTGGATTAAGCTGGAATTTCAAGCACAATTTAGTCTCCAAATTATGATTTTTTTCTCTCCAGGAATTGTGTGGGTATAACTCAGTTTTCCTGAACTACTTAGTTTCCCCGGAATTTTGAGTACAATTAAAAATGCTCGGAATTTTGAGTACAGTAAAATCCAGAAGAATTTTGGTTGCTGGAATGCATTTTTATGGCACAAGGGGCCAAATTTAAAATGTAATAATCTTTACTTAAGATCATGAGAAACTTAAATTAGACCAGAACTTGCCACTCCGAAGTGAAATTCAGCCAAGGGAAAAAATTCTAAATGTCTATTTATCCGAGGGGTAAATACAAATAAATGTGGGTGAAAGGGAATTCTAGATTAAATGTACAGAAATTCTATTAGATTCAGAACGAACTGAAAAGCCTATCAGTTAAACTGAACTATTATTATTCTTGAAGTTACTATCTTGGGAAACTAAAGAATTTTGTTTGGAATCAGGTTCCACCGATGACTGAAACAAGAAATTGCAGAGGTCCTCTTAATCCTCCTGGTGGTTGTCTGAAAGAAGTATCTTGTCATTAGCAAAACTGACTTGAGATATCTCGCCATTAGAAGAAAAGTGACCAGATCTCGTCAAAAATCAAAAATCGGAACTATCTTGATGCCAAGATACCTCGTCATTAGCAAAATTGGTCAGATCCTGACGGACGAAATATCTCATCGAAACCACTTGGAGGGTTGAAGCGCTCTTTTTTACTTGGGCCCCTGATGAATTTTCGGTTTCGGAAGCAGAGGACCTATTTCTTTAGAACTGAGAGTTAGTTCAAAGGTGTCCTCAATTAAGATTCGTGTGCTTCAAAAGTGACAATGAGAAGGAATTCTAAAAGTATTCTACCTTACTTTTTAAAAGTCATCGATATTGCGTTAACTTTTATGTAATTTTAAATGAAAAAAAATGCTTGGTTTGACGTGCATTTTTATTTCTACAAGTACGTTTTTCTTGGCCCTTGGTATATCGTGCAATTTCTTTGCCTCATAAGCATATCGAAGAGCGACTGTACTTTTTTCTTTCTGAAACAAATTGACGTTCGATAGTTGCGCGAGGAGTTTTTTCCTTCAGAGTGAATTAAAATCCAAACTTTCCAAAGAAAAAGCGCTCATTGCAGGAAATCTCATGGATGTTAACCAGTAATGAGAAAATCAAAACGAATTTTACACGGTCTATAAAGTCTATCAAAACGTGTCTAATTGATAACATGAAAGTCAAACATAAAATAGCATATTATGTGTTTGACTCATGGCATCAAAAAACGTGTCTAATTCATAACATGCAAGTCAAACATAAAACAGCAGGTTCTGAGTGTAAAAAATGTCCGATTTGAAGCCAATTTGACACGTTTTCTGCTCGAATTCGTTCAACTGAGTCCTATGGTAGAAGAATGGTTCGGCCACGACGGATTGACGCAATGGGGAGACTGTACAATTTAAAATAATTGTAACCCCCAGAGATTTCTCGAATTCAGTTTCTTGTGAAACGCTAATAAAACCATTACCTTCTATACCAATGGATGAATTTCAGTTGTAAAATTCAGAAAGGGGTTGCTTTTGGAAATCGCGGTAAGTTATGTTTTTCTTATCGGAGTCGTCAAAGCAAAAGTGATGGCACAAATGAGAATTTTCTTTTGGATTATTGGATAATTTCGACAAAATTTATTTCGGACAGAAGTTAAAAATGGAATTTCTTATGCAACGATCTCATCTGTTTTAAAAATGAGTCTTTTCATGCAAATTTTTACTATATATACCTTCAAAACTAAAGAAATATACTAACGAAAGGCTAAATTTTAAAATGATCGCTGTAAGTGTATAAAAAGTGACACATGTTGATCGAAGTAAACGAACAGTAGTTTTAGGCAAATAGTTAAGAAATAAATGACACTAAACAGCATTCGCTTTTTTCGAATTTCTTTTTGTATCATCTATACGTAGATATGAGAATGTCTGAAAAGTAGCTTTCATACTTTGTAGTGAAGTGCTATTATACAATGAATATCAAATAACTAAGTTCGTTGTTTAGTGAAAAAACTATCTTGCTTGAAGAATGTAAAAAGTATTTCACTTGGAGAAATAGTTTTAAAACCAACATTTTGTGGGACGCCACGGTGTAGAATTTCTGGAGGTGCTTCTTATTTCATAGCATTATATGAACGAAAGTGCTCTGGTGTAGAGGATTTCATCAAAGAATATTTCCAAACTACTACCACCCGTACACATTTCGGAACCCGGGGCCAATATGGCATCCAATCCGGGGTTCGAAGACGCTTCCAACGAATCAAAACAAACAGACCAAAGGCCGGTGAAAAAAGGTGAACGAACCCTCCCTTCGGGGAGGAGATTCCACGGACAAAAGTGCGATTCAAGCCTCGCGTTACGAAATTAACTCTTCGCCTGAAATTGTGCATTCATCCCCACGTTGTTCGGAACAGAACAATCACGAGTTCGCTATTTTCGCGAACAGTTGTGCCAGGGACGAATAAGCAGGGCAATGTTACAAAAATAAACGTTAGTTACCTAAAAATGCAAATTCGAGTTTCGTAAAACCAACAAACGGGAAAAACTGTGGACGGGTCTGAAAATAGTTAAGGGCCGCGGTAGCCCGGATGGAAGAGTAATGGATTAGCAACCGTTGCGAGTTCGAATCCAACCAAAGACCGTTGTGTACAAAGGGGCACGTTCAATCTGCCGTGGCATCAAACGTCCTCGCGTTGGCGTGGTGAGGAAGTTTGGGGAGAGGGCTGCCACACACACACAGCTTAGGTGTTGACCTCATCATCTGACCGTGGTTCAAGATTACGTGGTGTTATCCTCGGATTTTTCCCTTCGGGTTCGATCCCGGACCGTCGCCCGTTGTGTTGCTCCAGTGCGACGTTAATTAAAATACTTGTCTACCAGAAAATAATCGAATATATTTACAAGCGAAATGTTCATTCAGTTGCTAAAGAAGCAAGAGCCTGTGTGGTTGGTGAATTGGACAGAATCTCGAGTCTAGAAATGAGAGCCCGAGCACGTTTTCAGAGGATGGTAGGTACATAATTAAAGTCGCACTGGAGCAACACAACGGGATATAGGCGACGGTTCGGGATCAAACCCAAAAGGAAAGATCCGAGGACAAGATCACGTCATTTTGAATCACGGTCAGATAATGAGGTCCACACCTAAGCTGGCATCCCACTCTCCAAACTTCCACGCCAACGTGAGGACATACGAGGCCAGATTTAACGTGCTCCAGCTACCTTTGTACACGAGTCTTGGGTTGGATTCGAATTCGCAACCCTAAACTCTTCCAAACCGGGCTACCGCGGCTCCGTTTTCAGAGGAAGGGCGCAATTCAATAAATGAAATATGCTGTGGAGAGGAATGGATTGTCATGCTGAGAAGTTTCGTTTCTAGTTTCAGGCGGATAATGCATTGTCGCCTCGTGAGCCTGCTGCTGCTGCTGCTGTGCGGGTGCGCGGGCGGCCAGTGCCCGTGGTCGCGCGAGCTCGTCGGCTTGCACGAGGACTGCGTGTGCGCACACGGAAGCGCGGGCCGGCTGTCGGTCCAGTGCAGCCCCGTGGATTTCGGCCTGCTGGTGGGCACCCTGCGCCAGGCCTTGCCGCACACGCCCCTCGACCTACTGCACGTCGCCAACGGCAGCGTGGGGGTCCTGGAGACCGGGGCCTTTCGAGGCCTGCGCGTGCGGGAGCTTCACCTGGCGAGGAGCGGCCTGCGCAGAGTGGAAGCCGGGGCCTTCGAGGGCCTGGAAGGCGAGCTGAGCGCGCTCAGCCTGCAAGGGAACCTGCTGGAGGAGGTACCCGAGGGGGCCCTGCGCGGATTGGGCGCCCTCAGGACGCTTGACCTGTCGCACAACAAGCTGGGACCAGTGCCCACGGACGCCTTCAGAGGTGAGTTCTTTTGTACTCGAATAGCTTCAAAATTAATTTTTTGATACGTAGATATCTGGTTTTACAAAAAGTATGTATTACACTTGTATGGGTTCTTCAATGTAAACAAGAGACATACTTGCTGTTGAAGAAATAATATGAACGATGGATGCGACATAATTTTATTTTTTATGCTAAATTGTTATAAGAGGATTTTCTGCGATGCAAAATAGTGTTTTAGTGGTAGATACTCTCCGCTAAGCTAAATATAAGTGGCGGTAGTTTTGCTGCGCGTATTCTAAATGTGACGTCAGTTGGCTTGTTTTGTGAATACGTTTCAGCAATATGCCAATAAAAATTGCAAATAATGAATTTCGAACTGGTATGATAGTGGATTGGTCAGGTCAACACTAATTAGATTAAGCGGCGATAAACTACATTTTAAAGGAAGGCCGATATGTTTCATGTGAGAGCATTTGGACAGCAGAATTGATTGACCCTTGATTTTTTTTATTCACTCTTTTGGTCATTTTGAGATTTCAGAGATTACTAAATGAATGAATGAGAACTGTGTTTCACGTCTATGTACGATGAATTCTTGTCGTTTATTTAAACTGCACCTACTACTTATATCCTCATTGCGTACCATTACAAATATTAATCATCATCTATATTATTTCTATATATTATTTCTATATAGTATAGATCCCTTTTACGCCTCTCACACGCGATGAATCTTATCAAAAGAAAGAGAATTTCCCGGACACTGACGAATCCGTTCTATTTCTCCAAGGTGTGCAGAGAGGGGGCTAAAAACAATTCGAAATCCCCATAGGAATAATATTGAGTGCAAAACGAATGCGGTACGCAATTGAGTTTGTTTTAACCAGTATTGATGGAAAAACAACTTTTCCAATAAAATTGTTTTACCAGTATTACTCGGAAAACATTTTTTTCATCTATATTATTTCTTTAGTATAGATACCTTTTACGCCTCTTACACGTGACTAATTATTTATTTATGTATTGAACTGGTTTTTCATTTTTTTTCCATAATATCAATAATTTATGAATATGTGATTGGATGCTATAAGGATATTAAACGACGCATGTTCCACGCGAGGTTAAGATTTGAAAAAAAAAAAAAAAAAAAAAAAAAAAAATTTGAAAATAAACTTAACAATTTTTGTGAATTCTAGAGTTAAGATAACCTTATTAGGCCTTTTGGCGGAAAAATTACGTGCTTTACACAAATGGTTGGAACAACGCTAACAGTCATCTCAAGCAGGTGATCTCAGGTGTAAATAGTGATCAAATAAACTTTTTTGTTATTTTGTATATAAAAAAATTGGCTTACATCTTTCATCCTTACAACGGATGGGGGTGGATTTCTTCATGCGAGAATTCTCGTACGGGCAAGCCTAGTTAATTCTAATTCTAATAAAGAAACTATGGGACTACTATGGGTAAACAACGGTATTGGTCCTTCCACACAATTATATTATTAGTGCTTTTTGAACAGGCTTCAAACAATGAACAACGCTTTCTAATTCAACGTACGACAGGAAGTCTCTTTACTTCCCCTGCACTGTGGACCCGTGCAGCAAAAATTGAAACAAAAGCCCAGTTGCAAGAGCATCGGAATTGCAACCGGAGGATTGCGAGTTCGAGACTCGATTCAGCTGAAGACCATTGTGTACACGGGGGCTGATGGACGCTCAATCTATTAAGGCTTCAAATGTCCTCATGTTGGCGTGGCGTGGAAGTTTGGATGCCAGCTGAGGTGTTACCGCGTCATCTGGTTCAAAATGACGTGGTGTTGTCCTCGATCTTTCCCTTCGGGATTGATCCCGGACCGTCACCAATAGCGCGTTGTGTTGCCCCATTGCGACGTTAATGAACTACCTAACCTAGCTTATTCCCTTTCAGGCCTGTCTCTGAGCACACTGAAGTTGTCGGACAACCCGGGCCTGAACCTGTCGACGTCGGCCTTCGGGGGCCTGGAAGGCAACCTGAAGAGCCTCAACCTGCAGTCGTGCGGCCTGCGCAACTTGCCTCCCGCCGTCCGCAAGCTGCGGCTGCTGGCGCTGCTCGACCTGGCGCAGAACGAGATCGGGGGCCTGGATCCAGGGGGCCTGCTGGCCGAGATGCACTCCCTGACGGCCCTCAACCTGGAGCGGAACCGCATCCGGGACCTGAAGCCCGGGGCTTTCGCGGGGGCCGAAGACACCCTCAGCTCGCTCTCGCTCCTCAACAACCTGCTCGTCAAACTACCGGACCTCGACGCGCTCACGGAAATCAGGGTGAGTATTCCCCTTCATTTCACAACTCTTATTCTGAATTTCCACAAGAATGATAGGCAGTAAATTATTAGCGTCATCTGAATGAGTTTAATGTAGAGATCCCGAAGTAATTCTCTAACGTAATTCTTCAAAACCCATTACCAAAAGCGGGTGTTACACAACGGACTATTGGTGACTAGAAAGACCCGAGGACAACACCTCATCATTTTGAACCACGGTCAGATGATGAGAACAACACCTTAGCTGGCACCCCACTCTCCAAACTTCCACGCCACGTCCACGTGAGAACATTGGAGGCCACAACCGATTGAACGTGCACCAGCCCCCTTTGTACACGACGGTCTCTGGTTGGATTCGAACTCACCACCCTTCGGTTGCTAGTCCCTTACTCTTGCAACCGGGCTACCGCGGCCCAAATATTCTTAAGAAACAATTCTTTTAGAAAGCGTTGATAAGAAAATCTTCGTAATAATTCGAATCGAGCCACACTTTGTTTCGAATAACTAATAAAAACATCTTTTTCAATAGTCATAAAGCAACTAAGCATCAAGTAAATAAGTAACAAAAACATTTTAATAGAAATAATTAACGTCTAAAATTCAGCAGCTTAACTACACTAGTTTAGGAATAGAAATCCTAAATTTAATCGAACCATCTTGATGGTTGGTTAACAGTGCTAAAAAATGATCTTCCAGTATAGCAAGTTTCTCCCCATCGGTTTGACTCCAATTTACATCTTCCTGCTCATGGGATTTTTATTTTCTTTCTACGACTGCGATCGTCCGAGCTACGAAACATTCGTGGTTATATAGGTAGGTAATTTTAATTAACGTCGCACTGGAGCAAGACAACGGGCTATTGGCGACGGTCCGGCATCAAACCGGAAAGGTTGGTTGGTGGGTTTTGGAGTTTTATGGCGCAAGGGCCATATTTGGCCATGCTACACAAGACACAATATCAAGTAAGACACACACAATGAGTTTTACTGATACAGGAGAAATTCACCCAGGGAGGAACAAACCCGAAGGGAAAGATCCGAGGACAACACCACGTAATCATTCAAGATTACGGTAAAGCGTCTTTACGATTGTACTGAAGGATTTATGAAATGATTCTCTCCCCAGGTGCTGGACCTGGGCTTCAACGCCATCAGCGAAGTGCCCCGCGAAGCCTTCAGGAGGAACAAGTACTTGACGCTTCTGGCATTGGACGGAAACCCCCTGCCCACCATCCCCGAAGAGGCGTTCCTGCATCTCAACTCAACTCTCAGGGGACTCAGTCTAGGAGGTGAGGTTTTCAAATGCCGGGTTTCACAATGGCCCAGGGTTGAAGTATAATACACTCGAATAAAATAACAATAGATTAATAAGTAATATTGTAGGTCAAAAAATGAAGCAAACCGAGAGAACAGAATAAAAACTATGGAAGTGGACAAGAAAAAAGGAAATTAATAAATAGATGATTAAAAATATGTCCATGAACATAAAAAGTATGAAAGTACGGAACAGAATAAAGTGACGATGGATAGATTTACAAAACCAATAGCGTATAAAAATGGGTGGTAATTGTAATTAATTAACGTTGCACTGGAGCAACACAACGACGATCTGGGATCAATCCCTAAGGGATATCCCTCCGAGGTAGGTAGGCATTTAACTAACGTTGCACTGGAGAAACACAATGGGCTATTGGCGACGTATCCTTTCGAGGATAACACCACGTAATTTTAAACCACCGTATAAAAATGGGAAGAGATTTGAATAATGATTTCCCTCCAATCCAATCTTGCAAGTTTAAAAAAATACTCGACTGGCGATCGAAAACCGATTAAAATGGGTAAAAAGTAATTTACGTCTTACAAATATGCCTGTGGGTAAAAGATGCGTGTCCGATTCGAAAGGTCCGTTCGACATGGGCCACCGATAAATCAATGGTTTGACAGAGTTGTCTCTTGCTGATCTTTCGTGATGTGTTAAGAACTGTTTCCAGATTAATCTTTGCGGATGAATACTTTACCACGAAGGAGTGAACTTTTTGGGGTTCCTTGGAGGAGTACAATAACTATTCTCCTGTAACTTCAGCGGATGGGTCGGCAATATGGACCACTCCTTAATGTGACTTTCCTTTCCCTGGACCTTCGTCATTCAATTAAGACAGAAAGAAGAGAATGCTGATAACGGAACACACGACCTCGCATGGTCCTTAATCTCCAGTATTGACATTAGTGAAACCTGATTCAATGGAAATTGTCCTGCTTGAAAGATACATTGAAATTGAAGAATTTGTTTGCAAAGGTTGGAGCTTAAAAATCGTTGACTATCAGTGAAAAAATTAAATTTTTTGTTTTAGTACCATTGGGAAATTCTGTTTATTGTGAGATGAGTAGGTAGGTATTTTAATTAAAGTCGCAATGGAGCAACACAACGGGCTATTGGCGACGGTACGGGACCAACCACCGAAGGGAAAGATCCAAGGACAATACCACGTAATTTTGAATCACGGTCAGATGACGAGGCCACACCTGAGCTGGCACCCCACTCTCCAAACTTCCATGCTACGCCAACGTGAGGACATTTGGGGCCCCGACAGATTTAATGTGTACCAGCCCCTTTTGTACACGACGGACTTTGGTCAGATTCGAACTCGCAACCCTCCGGTTGCTAGTCCGTTAGTTTTCCAACCGGGTTACGGCGGCCCTGTGAAAGATGGGCTCGGGGATCGGTCGGTCACCCTGCCATCTGTTGACCGCGACCCGGAGTGTTTTGCTCCGAGAGTTGTTTTTCAGTTACATCAATGGCTGGACTGTTGCTATTATCAATTGGAAGGGGAAAAAATATGGGATAATTTTTAATGAAGATTTCCATGGAGGGGATAGTTACGACTTTTCCAATATCACTATTTCTATACCACCTAGCACTGGTGATTTGGCGGAGGAACGTATTTTGAAATACCACGATTTTGTTGAAGCATGACTTACATGCTACTCCCCAGATTGGCTGGCCGAATGGCTTCTAAACCTCAGCAATAGTGTTATCATACCTACACTGTAGCGGGCCTGAATTTCAACGATGTCTCTAAATACCTATAGCCCATAGAAATCTTTTTAATTCTATCAAAATCGACATTTTTTCATTTTTTACAACTAATTTTTAGCTTAAATATGAGGTTTACATTTTTTATTTCCAAATAGATGAAAAATAAAATCTGCCAGCTTTCAACGTATCGTAGTTTTTGAGAAACCGGATCTTCAAACATGCAACATTAAACGATTTCGCATCTGTTCTTCCGAGTTGCAACTTCTCAAAATGCCTGAAACTCCCAAAGCAGTTAATTTTGAACTGAAATACTTCGGATATCGTTATCCATGCACAAACTCCTCCAAATTTCATGAAAATCCATCACCACAGGTGCACATGGAATGACCCGAGTGTGTTTCAGGTCCGTCTCTGCAGTGCGACTGTCGTCTGCGCTGGCTACTCGAGTGGGTGCGCGAGCGCCAGCTGCAGGTGAGCAGCCGGGAGAGAAACCCCCAGTTCTGCGGCTCCCCAGAGCACCTGCGACGACGACTCCTCGCTCGGTTGACGCCCACCGACCTCGCCTGCGAACCATCCAAGAGACCCCGACGACTGCCTCTAGACGAACCAAGTGAGTCATGGTTTCAGAGGATCTTTCCAAACCGACGAATTATTTCATAATTTATATTAAATGAATTTCCTTCTTAACATATATTAGTCATGTCTTTAAAGGTAAGCACACACTATTCCGCATCGGATGGACGCCACACATCGGATTCATTTAGTGTACTGCATTCGGAGCATCGGCATTTCACTTAGAAACTGATGGGGAAATGCCATTCCCTTGGAGGCAGTGTTTTCGTTGAGTATAAAAGGAATATCTGCAAAACGATTAGTTACAACTATTGAAAAAGAACAATTTTTTTAAAGAAAATAATGTTTTTGGTATCGATCCGACGTAAAATTTTATGCAGATTTGAAATCCGTTGAATTTTTCACTCTATTTTTAACCATCGCACAGATAGAAACTCGAATTAGGAGATTGGATGTTAGGGTTTTATGGCGCAAGGTCCAAAAGCGGACAAGCTGCGTCAAACACACGACTGAATATAACCCAACTAAAGTATCAAATATTTAAGAATTGAAGGGTTCTCAACAAAAACAGCACCTGTTCAAAAATTGCGAAAATGAACTAACAGTGTAATCTTGTGGTTCTCGACGGTACTCACAATATTCTGAAACCGTTTCTCTGGAAAAATAACATATGTCCTTGTTATGAGGCGAGAAAGTTTTGCTGGTTCTACAAAAACAACACTTGTCCAGGGACGTTTCCAACAAAAACGACACTTGTCTGACAATCGGTTAGCGATCTTGTTCCGCTATTCTGTCGTTTTTTAATCGATACTATCGATGTTATCATATAACCTTTTGATATGGTTTTTAGAGGGTTTTGATCAGTTTGAAGGTTACCTAAAAACAAATCTAACTTGAAGGAAAACCTCATACTCATTTCCGATGAATGTCCAGGGCAAAATAAAAATGTTTGTGTCATGGTCTTCTTTTTGTACATATTAGTACACGCACTGAAGATGTTCAAAAGTATAACCTATTTATTCCCTGTGCGAGGCCATTCGTTCCTCCCAAATGATCAAGATTTTTCACTGATTTCTTGAAAGAAAACGGTATCGATAGAGGTGCCAGAGGAATGGTCGGCTCTCCTAAGAGCCGAGAATTACCAAATCTATTTAAAGTTGTTGATGTAAACCAGAACATCATCTTTAATATTAAGGCACTCGTGGAACCTTATTTCAAAAAAGAAGAAAGGAGAAGTTTGAAATTAAAATCACTGAGAATGCTTAAAATCGAATCCACATCAAACCTAATACACGTTCGAGATACCTACAATGGCCCGTGGAGAACTTGAACCTGCGAAACACAAAGAAATTACCTCGTAACGTGGAATTTAAGAAGCTGTATGATCAAAATGTGCACATCAATAAGTTTAAAATCCAAGATATGAAGAATCTCTTTCCATACCTCTCAGTTGGAGCAAAGCAATACTACACAGCTTATTTTTCATCATTAAAAACTATGGAGCCAGAAACTGGTCCTAGCGGACGTGGCCTGGATGTCCTGATGATAGAGTCGGACAATAGCAGTGGGGAGGATGTTGATTACTAATTTTATTGCAGTTATTTTTTTAAATGAAACTTTTTTCAGTACTTTTGTTTATTTTTTACCTAAAATCGAGTCCTGACCATTTAATTTCCATCAAAAACAACACTAGTCCGGACCAAATTAGCTGTTCAGCATTGTATTACCCATGTACTTTCACCAATGGGAACGAACTTTTTTCAGTCATTTCTAGCAGATTGAGGATCGAATTTAACCAAAAAAAGCCAACAATATACGACAGGAAGTTTTTCATCTACCTGAAAAACTTGAAATTTTGGACAAGTGCGGTTTTTATTGAGAACCCATCAATTAAAAGTCCCAGACAAAGATAAAAAGTAGATTTAAAACATGAAAAATACGGAGATGAGAATTAAAATATTCAAATAATAGTCAAATGATAAGACAAGATCATCGTCTACAGATGAAGAATTTAATTTACATAAGTATAAAATTTTGAAGTGAAATTTAAAAGATGGAAAAAAATTAGATGAGGTTTAAAAAACAAACTGAACGCAAATGTTGGGGATTTTCCCCACCCAATTCTCCCAGATTCAAAATTGTTCGGATTAGGGGAATAAAAAACACAATCCAATGTATAACGTCAACATCCAGTGCTCACACTACTCGGAAATTTCGGAATCATCCGCATTCTACGGACGGAACGGATTTTATTCTCAATCCGGAATCGCCAACGCCCGATACGGATAGGTGTGCGTAGTTTCATTCAAAACAATGTAAGCAATTCGAAAATCCGATGCGTGCCGTCCATACGATGCGGACTAGTGTGCGTCTTTCGACCTAGTGAAATAGACGGAGTGCGTTATGGAGCAGCTTCACGCTATTTCTTTCGGTTGCTCGGTTTCAAAATCTGTCAAATGGTTGTGGGTAGGTTAGTATTTTAATTAACATCGCACTGGAACACAAGTTCGAACAAGTACGCGGTTGTCTTTTACTAAGCAGTCATAAGTACCTCTTTAAAAATCACAAGAAAAACCTTAAATAATTTCTCACAAGAACGTGAGTGACCAAAAGGGTTAAAAATAATCAAATAAATCCATAAGTGATGGGTTGGTTTTTGGAGTTTTATCGCGCAAGGGACATATTTTGTCATGCCGTGCCAGGCACAAGACATACACCAAGTAATAGACATACACACAATGAAAGTTTTAATGATATAGGAGAGAAAAATACACCCA
The DNA here is from genome assembly GCA_933210815.1 of Meta bourneti. Classification (NCBI taxonomy): domain Eukaryota; kingdom Metazoa; phylum Arthropoda; class Arachnida; order Araneae; family Tetragnathidae; genus Meta; species Meta bourneti. The sequence continues at coordinate 4,660,331 of OW119927.1, read as the reverse complement.
GGGAATAATGCACCTGACAGGAATCGAACCTGCATCGCCTACAACCCGAAGGGTGCTAGCGCAGTGGCATACCCACTGAGCCACGAAGGACCCTATAAGTAACAGGTCACTTCCAAAGGCTACCTTGATGCAACTTTGTAAGATCCCTAACTGTAAGTGGGGGAGTACTTCTTATTGGAGCTCGGTGTAGTGTGAAAGTGCTTTGTTCAAGTAAATATAGAACTTTGATGTCTAAAAAGCCTAGTTATAGTCCAAGAAACTGCGTTCGTGTTCTTATATCGCAAATGCGGAATAATTCCATAACTTTGAAAAAAGAATTTAAGTTTATTATGAACACACAAAACAAATACACAACCCGATCGGAATCACCGATGCTTGAAGAAAAAAGAACTTTTTATAATTTACACATACCTGTATATTGTCATTCAGGGAGAAAGAAACTAACTAGAAACATAAATATAAATCTCCCTTAGGGCACAAATAATATGGAATGCGATACCGATTGGTCTACTAGTTCAATAACAAAGTCAGTTAAAGAACTGAATAAGAACTTAAATTCCGAAAACCAACAAATTGCATTTCCACTGAAAGCGTATTTTCTCCGTCAGGCGTGAAGAAGCAGCAGGATCCTCCAGCCATTCGGATCAAGCACGCCTACAAGCAGGATTCGACCCTCTTCCTGGAGTGGGAGGCCAGAGGAGTGGTCCGGCAAGGATACCAAGTAAGTTTAAAAATTCGTTATGCGAGCAGTGATGGCTGATAACGATGCTTCGGTCCTTTACAAAGTTAGCGATTCAGGTAAATTCGTAGCTAACTGTACATTGAACAAGGTTTAGACCGTTCACGGTACAAAACATACAAGCATTTCTTAGGTTGTACACTGTACAACCCAAGACTGAGACTGTTCACAAATGCTCCTCGTCTAAGGTGTCTAGACGTCCTCAAGTATACCGCCCGTTCAGCTTTTTCTTCTGTTCCTGGACCGTTTCTGTCGACTCTTATTAAAACATAAATCAGAGGAAATTAAGATAATTCAAAAAGTAGCCGTATCCCTGCATTTTTATAATTATTCCTTTTAATATTCTATGGTTGGAATCGTTCACTATCTATTTTTCGGTTTAACTTCTTTCAGGATTTTTTTTTCACCTAAAATATTTCAGGATTCCCAATTCAGTGATGGCGTCAACACTTCAGGAGCGATCCCCTAACAGGGGTCGCCAAACTTCTTTGACCGTCGACCCCTTCAAGAGTTTGACTTTTCATCGACCCCCTTTAATTTACTATTACATAATTAAAATAGGACAAGCAAAAAAGACGTTTATACGAATTTTGTTTATTCCAGTTATAGCGTTTATTGTATGTACGAGGGTTATTCGGAAAGTAAGTTCCGGATGTAATAATTCCCGTACCCGACAGATGACGCTAATCTGCCTGGATTGTATTTGGATTGTGATTTTCATTTTCTTGAAACTGACGTTGAAGACTATCTGATAGAAGTTCAACTTTATCGGTGTCAGTGTAAGCTGTGCTAGTCGGGCCTTTAAGGGACGGAATGCGGTTGCTTGTTTTCTTGTATTTCTTCACTGTCCTCTGGAGTCAGTGAAGTAATGTAATCAGTCCAAGACTGGTGTGCATGTTGTTTGATTGAATCTCTTAGCTTTTGCTGGGCTCGGTTCATAATACGTTTGTCAGTGGGATCTCGCGTTCTTTGCCAAGTTTTCCTGGTATGGTTTTTGATTTTAATTAATTGTCTGATTTAGGAGGGTAAGGGGCTGCCTATATCATCGTGCACGACACGTCCAGTCTCATGGTATGCACTTGTGATTGTGATCTCTGAAGGAAAGGAGTTAAGCTCCTCCTTCGTAGAGATATGAGGTATAGTGTAGGGTTTTTCGTACAGCGAATGAGAATACTTCTTCCAATTAGGTCGAAAGTATCCCTCCGCTGGGGTGGATTGCACTTGTGAATCAAAGAATAATATGACTGGATTATGATCACATGATAGCTCAGATGCGGTATCGTGTCCTAACGACTAGGGATGTTACAAACAGTGATTTCACAGTAACAGTTCTAACTGTGACTGCTTCCTACGAATATCTGTGATTCTAAACTGTGATTGTGATTCCAAAATTAATCTGATTGGTTGATTGTAAAATATCTCTTAGCCACTCGTAGCAATAAGTTGCTTCTATTTATTTAGTTCATTGTGTAATAGGAGTGGATGGCTCAGTAGTATCGCGGCAAACAACGCCAAAGAACCCAGATCGAATCCGGTTTTTCTTTTCGTCCAGAACAACCGAAATATCCTTTACATTTTTTTTTAATTTAGCCAAACACAATATCACTCAATAAACTTACAATTTAAACTGAATTAAACATTTTTATTCCGCCGATAAGCCGTTTTTTATATTAAGCCCATTTTTTCTTTCCCTAAAGATACTTTTTCCCCTCAATAAACTAATAAGACACATTCTTGACAGTGATGGATCGTCATTTTGAGTTACAAGGCGCAGGTAACTTAACCCTTGCTCATAACTGTTTTTTGCAGATTAAAATATATGGACATTTTATTCCATATAAATTAAATTTTATACTTAATGAAACATTAAAATCAAGAGATATGCATTTAAATACTTGTTTAATTTGCTTCTAATTGAATGTAAATTATTGAATTTTAATTATATTAAATAAATAATTCACATACCTATTTATACTCTTAAAGTGTGTGTGTTTAAATTAATTACTCTTATCTAAAATATTGGTTAGTTCAAGAAAAAATTTTTACACTGTATGTGTAACAAGACAACTTCCTTGGTTCCCATCTCTCTGTTCCCGGCATTTATTGAAAAAATAAATGAAATAGCAAAAAGATAAAAATGGTATTTTGCTACCCTCAAAAGGTTTTTGTAATTCCGTCGAAATGTAATTTTTATCAAAAGGTCTCGCTAGCCATTTGTAGTAAATTGTTCGTTGGCCATGGCCATGTACAAATTAATTAAAAAGAGCAACATGAAACAGCATAAAGTAATGAACTAAAGAAATATATGAAAATATACATAAATCGAAATTACCGAATATAAAATATTATGGTAATTTTTACATTAGCCTCATTGTGGAGGTGTTTATTCAGCTTATCAAAGAAATTACGAGTAAGCCATAAATAAGGAGTAAATTTGCTCTCTAGATTTAACAAAATTTTCATACTTTTGGTCTTCATAAATGGTCTCGTTTACCCTTGTTTTCTTCCTGACATTCTTTTTCGTCCTTCAGATTTAACATTTGCTATCTCCATGCAAGTCATGCAACCCTTCGATCTTGAAGTGGGAATTGGTTTCAAGTCGTATCCAACTACTACCTATTTTATATCTGGTTTCCCACTTATTCTCAAGTTATTTTCAGTTTTTATATTTTCCAAATTGTTATAAACAAGTCAAACCTTACTGGGAACAATCCAGTAACTTTTGATTTGTTTCAACATTTTCTGTCCCATAGATTAATTCATAAATAATACAATTTTTATAAACTATTAATTAAAATGTGGAGGGTAGGTAGTTAATTTACGTCACACTGGAGCAACACAACGGGCTATTGACGACGGTTGATCAATCTCAAAGACAATGGAGGGAGAGATTCTCTTAAGTACTCTAAAATTGATAAGCTGAGTAAAAGTATATTATTTATTTCTAAAACAAACAGGAAATATTCTAACGAGTAACATTTGTATTTGTTTTGAAAACACAGTCTGACAAGGAATTACAGAGAATCAATTTTATAATAGAAACAATAAATCATACGCTTTAAAAATCAAACATTCAGTCATACTTTTTTTTGTACTTTCATTACGATATTTCAGAATGCATTCATTACCGCTATAAACATCATTGTGTTGATCCTTTCCCTGAAACGGTTTCCTCTTAAGAGACGAACTTTAAAGAATGCAGAAACTCATAAAAAGATGAAGAAATGCACAGTAAAAATTACGTATTCAGGAAATGAACGTCACAAAACGCAGCTTCGGATTCAGAATATAAAAGGAACAAATGAAAGAGTAATTTGCTCATTAGAGCTTCTTAAATAATTATGTAACCATGGAAAGTATATTTTATTCATATGAAAAATGACGAATTTTTAAAATTATTATGATTGCATTTCAATCACATTACCTTCAAACTTTTAAAACACTTTCTTCCCTTTGTTAATACCCATAATTCATCTTTGAATTCTAAAGCAACATTGTGTAGGTATAACGGAAGAGAGTGAAATTGTCTTACAATAAAAGAAATTTCTCAGTGTAAAAATCAGCATGCAGCCGTGTTCTATTCACTAGCGAAATCAAATAATCATCTTCTGCCCCCCCCCCTGATTTAGACCCATTCAATTTATAAAGGCTTTCAGAGACACCTACTTTTACACACATAATTAATTTTTTTAGAATTAAAAACAATATACAAGAGGTTAAAAAGAAAATTTTTATGTTTTAACGAAACCAAAAAATAGAAAACAAATTTGTAGCATCATTTAAAATAGTGAATTTTAAAAACGCTTCCTTCTGAACTTTCCTTTAACATCCCCGAAATTCTTATTTATTTAGCCAAATGCGCGGCAACCTGGTGTGTCATAGAACTTTCTTTAACATCCGGTTGAAAATCCTAATCATCCTCTAGAAAAACCCGAATCTGTCACAGAGCGCCACACTCCATCGAGGGAATCACTAATAAACCAGCTGTCGACCCTACCAAATCACTGATACTAAGTCACAGTTTTCGCTGTTACTGATCCCAGTCGCAGTAGCAGTATCGATATCAGCTCAATCACAGAAACTCCCAATCATTGTTCCAAAAATCACTGCTACCAAATCACCATTATTTTGATATTCCAGTAACAGGTAAGAACTGTGATTCAAAAGTATCGGTGATTGAGTAGCAGTTCTGTGATTCGCTTAACATCCCTAAAGAATGCGTCATAACAGAAAAGTTCGTATGGTGAAACGCTGACACGTGTAAATCTTGTGCTAAAGATGGTTAAAACTATAGAAGGTCCCGCCGACTGTGAAATTCGTTCTGTAATTCGCTTTTTGAATGCAAGGAATATGCGACCATGCGAAATCCATACGCAAGTCTGTGAGGTGTTCGGCGATACAGTTATGAGTGAGGGAATGATTAGAAGATGGGTTCGATTGTTCAATTCAGGCAGAACGAACGTGCACGATGAAGCGAAAAGCTGCCGGCCACCTGCTGTGAATGATGAACTGGTTCGTCCAAGTTGATGCGAAAATTCGTGCCACGATCTCCAATCTTGCGTTGGTGTTTCCTGAAGTTTCGCGTACCTTTCTGTATGAAATTGTTACTGAACGCTTGCGTTACCGAAAAGTGTGTGCACACGGTGGGTACCGAAAATGCTTATTGAGGAACATAAAGGCAAACGTTTTGCTGCTGCTTTGACCTTTCTGAGCCGATACAACGCCGAGGGTGACGAATTGTTGAATCACATTGTGACTGGCGATGAGTATTTCCCATGTCACACCGTCATCAAAACAACAATCAATGGAATGGAAGCACCCCGCCTCGTAGACACGGCGAAAGTTCAAACGGACCATTTCCACACGCGACAGGCTAGCATTTGAGGCGAACTTGGACGCCACTACAAAAATTAATTTATAATACAGTAGTATATATAGCAGTGTAACCCAACTCCACGAAGTACTTTTTGGTAGGCAAAGTTGCGCTGCCTTTCACGCGTCCTGAACAGATTTATTGGTCTTTCGCCAATCGGCTAAGGGAATCGCTCTCTCTCTTGGTATTCATGTCCTCAATGTACCGTCTATTGAAACGAATGCAAAGATATTTTGAAATAAGCAATTTTAATTTCTTAGAGAATGAATAAAAATACGCTTTTAAATACCTACGTAATAAAAGGAAACACCAGTAATTTAAAAATAGAAGCACGAAAAAAGTAAATTTTCATCGTTCTGCAACTGAATTTAACAAAAATTATTGAATTAATTAGCAGTATGCAATAAAACCACGGACTAAGATGAAAGTGGTATTCATACAAGGGGGTTTGTGTTGGACATTCTAAGTTTATTAACAAAAGCTCTACAGTGGATTGGTTGGTTTTAGATTTATGGTGCAAGGGCCATATTTGCAATATCTCGACTTCTTACTGGTCACGATTGTTCAGCTAAACATCTACGCCACCTAAAAATTTTGCGGAGTCCATTCTGCTCCTTTTGTAATAAATCCCAAGAAATGGACATAAGCCACCTGCAAATTTGTATTATAATCGGGACCTCTGCAGTCCATACTAAGAGGCTAGAGGACGGATGAGAAACATTCTTGTCGTGCCTCAATTTCATGTAATGTTTGAGTACTTTGGTTACTAACCTGTGTATTTTGTTTCTCTGCCTGCCAATGGAAATGACAAGGTTTTGTGATTATCCCCGCAGGTCGTGATCCGAATGTTCGGCAGCCAGAACCTGAAGCGGGTAATCCGGGCGGAGGGGCGCCGACTGGAGGTGGGGCAGCTGCCCCTCGCGCAGTGCATCGTGGTGTGCGTCATCGAGTACCAGGAGCCATCGACAATAAAAGCGGAGGCCTTGCCACCCAGGCAGTGCAGGGAGCTCAGAGGTAAGCACATCGAAGAAACATAGCAAGGAACCCTTTTCCTTTCTTTGAGTCCTTTCGCAAAATTGCATTGATCTCGTGGAATAGGCATTCAACATTTTTCTTGAAGGCCCGAATACACCATCGGATTCCTTTGTTCCCAGCCTTATTCGGGAGTCCTTTTTGTACATACTGGAATCTTTAATAGTAAATTCCTTTAATTCATTTAACTTTTTCGGTAGAGTTTATTTGAAAAATGACTCAAATGTCCAGGTCTCATCTATCAGTTTCAATCCAATGAATGTGAAATATTCAAAAAATAAAATTCGGGAATCCTTCCTTTTACCATTTCACCCCCTGCTACAAAAGAACTCAATGGAATAATAGTGAAAAAAGTAGATATCCTCATCCCAAAGATTCTAACACAAATCAATCAGATTTCTACTCAAATCACCTCACATATGGAACCTGGGTCACAGCAAAACCTATTTTTGCTCTTGCCACTTTAATTCCCCGTGGAAGTCATCAAACCATATCAGGACCTATACTAGATGCATCGATTTCGGAGAACTTATAACATATAAAAATACTAAGTGACGTACTAACGACGTGTATACAGGAGCCCTTTTTTAAGAAATTGATCTCTCTTCATCCTCTTGCAACTTCTCAACATATATTTATCCTATTCCCAAAAGTACATAAATATCGCAAACGCTCGGAAAATATTTTACATTCCTTACTTATAAGTCTATTCCCTCTCTTTAACGCGGTTTCTATTCATTTTGGAGTCTGGAAACTTGTCTAACTAAAACGGCTCCCAAGAAAACAAACGATTATAAAAATCAAACTCCACATTTATTGACTGGACTCAACTCAAATTTTACACATACACAGGCGCCAAATGAATAAATAGAAGGGGGTACAGATGAAATGTAAACTTTCATGACAGTCGTGACCGGCTACACACTGGAGCAGCATGCGACAAAATATGACCATGCGCTCTCCGTTTCTGTACAGAAAAAGTAGACCGGTTCCGGTGAATTAGCATTTGAGTCGCAGGATTTTGGAGGAGTCAATTCGTTCAATTAGGGGGCAGGTTAAACACAAACAATGCTACCCATCAATTGGCGTCTTTAACATGGTTTCTTGCCCTGTGTTCGTTGCCAGAAGGGATAGCAACGCTTGAGTCGGCGAAAGAAGTAATTACGTGTGACGATCGCATACATGATTCTGAGCATGGCGGTTCCTGCCAGCTTAACCTTCGTACAAATGGACTTCCGAGTGTGTCGGGCTAACCTCCACCACAGCAGACGAAGGCTTGATAAGTGTTAATTAAGTTTAATATCATCCATGTTAATATTTTGTTTCTGCAAAACAAAAACTTCCATGACCTGCTTCCACTTTCTTGTATTTCCGCCAGTGTATCATGCCAAGCGCGGAGTTTGTATTCTCCTTTGGTTCGTGTCTTATGTATGATGCTTTGTGCTCGAAATATAATCCTTTAGTGTATCATGTCACCGGCCTTTGGTGGTGGCAAGAAAAAGGGTGCCTCGGTTCTAATCCTTGCATGTCCAACAGGTGAGGCGGGCCCCATCGTGTCGTTGGACAAGGCGGTGATCGCCGCCTCCGCCATCATCTGCGCGGCCGTCTTGGTGGGGGCGCTGAGTGCCATCGCCTTCTGCGCCCGCCGCCGTCGCCGACACCACAGGGCGCCGCCCGTGCGCCCGCCCCTGGAGGCGGACTGGGAGACCCTCACCTGGAACAGCGGCCCCGCCCTTTGCCCGCTGACAAAGCTCCACGCCTGCGACAACGAGTCCTTCTCGCATCAGGTGAGAAGCCCTTCATTTACTCTTTAATCCGATTCCGTTCAGATATGGTCACCACGAGATGGTTGGTTGGTTTGGGGTTTTAGCGCAACCAACGCAAGGGTCAAATTTGGCCAAGCTGCAACAACTATGGAGACAGACTACATCGAGCAATTGAGAAAAGAAAAGATGGATCGCTTGGGTTTCCTGGGGTCGCGATTCTCATGTTTACCAGAGGCAGTAAACCCCATGGGAAAAGAATAGATCACTAGGGTACCTCGGGTTCGTGAAGCCCATCGTTCGGGTTCGTGAAGCCTAAAGATGTGCCCCCGATGGGGCACCACGAGATGAGACCTTGCTTTGGGGAACTTAATCTTCAGTGTCGTATTTAGTCTTCAATAAATAGCAAAGGCAGACTCTCTCTGCAACTCAAAATAGGTCGGAGCTCTCCCCAATATTAAAAAAAAAGCTAAATCGATTTGATAGCGTTTTTGGTAAAAGAAAATCATTGTTTCAACAAACTTTTTATATAAGTTGTTTAAATACAACTTCATCTCGTAAAATAAGCCACCTTGACCTTCTGTCACAATAACCAAGAATTTAATACTTCAAAAGTCCTCGGTAGAATTTTTTTTAACATTAACGTCCTTTCAACAATGGAAAAATTCCACTTAAAATTTACTTTATTCTAACTTACATGCGGCTTTAAATCGAATACTTTGTGGTGGTGTTGCGCGTGATGAAAAGGAATGACAATTTATCAAAAAAATAAATATTTAATACAGAAAAGCGAAATAAAACAAGAAAATTTGGCAGGAAAAAGTTGTTTTAAAGATATTAATTCGTGATTCTTTTTTATCTCTTGATCTCGCACAGTTGCCACAGCTTACAACTAAAAATTAGACAAAATTTTAAAATACGAAATTACTTCCGAGCAAAGAAATCAGAAAATACCACTGCACGTGGCAAACGAACACGAGTTTTTGTTTCGTTGCAAAATATCGTCTTTCCCAAATATTCGGAAATGGTTCATATATCGCAAAGAAAATAAATAAGGCTCCAAATACAAAAGTAATAGAATTCAAATTCCGTTAAAATAGTTTTTGGAAAAATAATTGATTTTTGAGCAGTACTGGTAAAGCAATCCAAGTAACTGGAATGCTCAATATACCTTCCATCCATCCAAAATTACCAAATTATAGGGTTGATTTAAGTATAGTTACTCAGATGTTTAAGCATGAAACTTGCCTAAATATATCAAAAATGAATTTCAAATAGCGTAATTACTAAACTAAAATATGGTTTTATCAAATATAGAACATTGCATTCAAATATGTTGGATAAATTTCATGATACTTGTACAAACAGACACAAAATCAGACATAAAACAGGAAAACGGACAGACTAACGCAACCAAGTTGTCTCTAAATGAATGTAAAACTCACAGTATGCAACGTTTCAAGAAAATGTATTCAACTGTTGAGACGTAGTACGGGCACACATATGGACAGATACCAAACGCGGAAGAGACGAATTTTGCATGGGCCCAAAACGGATAAATAACTTGAAATGGGTCGAAAATATTCAATGTACAAACACTCCATTTTTATTTGTATAGATTATGAATGAAAATGAGTAGTTCTTGATCTGAATATAATTAGCCTCCAATCTATTGCATTCTACGGAAATAATATTCCCTTAGTGTAGTGGAAATGGCTGATAAGTAGTCAGTCATTTACAAGGTTTAAAAATTGGTTAAAACGAAGCAATTAAAATTAATTAAGACATATAATATAAGGTTTAGTCCAAGATTGGTAAAAAATTTTAAACTTGGCAGCTAAGATTAAATGGTTATGGGTCGGATATTAAATGCTCATTTACTTGGTTGGATTTTACTTCTTCGCCTGCTTGTGCTCAAAACAAATAATTTTCTATTCCTTTTGAAAAATCCTCATCTCCCCACTCATCGTAAGGTTTAGAGAAAAAGGGGAACGCATACAAAATTTGGATTGAGGTTCATGGGGACTTATGCCAACCAACCACCAACCGGGAGGATTTACAGGTCTACGCATTTAACATGGGGATGACAAACAGGCGTGAACTAAGTGGCGAGAGCAGTTCTCGTGGTAGAAAAAGATAATTTATCTCAAATAATTTCCTTCCCAGGTCTTGCCGAAGGTCCAGAGGTCCAGGTCCCTGATGCGACCGGGTCGCCTGGTCTCCTCCTCCACTGACTCGGATTGGAATGAGCGCTCCCTTTGGGGCGATAACGACGTTGACATCTACGTGAGTCAGCACCACATGGTGGCCGGCAGGCACAGCATCCGATGATGTAACTCTAAAATCTCGCAACACACCGCAGGCTGGTGAATCCAAAAAAGGAATCTAATCAACTATCGATTGACCTTGATGTGATCCAAAAACCGATCATTGAAAGACAGTAGTTCGATACCTGTTACAATACACGAACCGGTACAATTCGATGTAACTGAACAGAGTGTGCACCACCCACGAACACTGTAACACTCGAACAGGTCGCTTGTATCCAGCCCAATTTCCCTCTCTGTGTCTGCAATGAATGATGCTCCAAGGCCCCAGACACGACAAGCAAGGGCAAGAAGGACAACTGTCAAAAACATTAGACAACCACAAATGTAAGCAAGCGTTGTTTGATAATTGGTAGGTTGTAAAAGTCAACACCTGTAGGAATGTACAGAGCGAATTGCAAGGCATACAACACACAAATTTGTAAAGCATTGTCAGAAAAAGGAAAATCAGTTTGGCATATATAAGACATTGAGTGCTTCGAGATTTTCAAACTACCCAGTACAAATTACAAAACATCCGAATTTCATCTCCTGTGTACATATCATCAACCATTCCTTTTATACTCATTGAAATGTCCCATATTTGTTTGCCCCAAATGGAACTGTTTAATGTAATAAAAGTCTAGAGAGATTACTCTCTTTTCTTATATCTTTTTTATTAGATCACTCCTCAGTCATTTGATTTATGACATGAATTGTAGAGATACAGATGCATTACAGACCTCGAAAACAAATTTATATAGGTGGGATTATGTGCCCACCATTGTAAGGGGCCAAACATTTTTTTTGACTCGTTTCCACTCCAAATTCATTTTCAGTCCCTCCAAAATGGTCATAAACAATGTTTTTCAATATCTGGGGGAGACGCAGGTCCACTAACCAATTAACTATCATTTTCGTAAGATTTGGTTCTAAGACAATTTGTCTTTGGATTGAAATCAGTTCGCAGTCATGCAACTGATCCTAAAAAATGCTTATCCTAAAAAATTTGAAGGAGCCCATACAAGATTAAAGAATTAATTCAATAAAGGATGTGATAACAAAGCCAGTATTTCGGGATACACTTTGGCAAAAATCTTTATACTTCATTCTTGATAGTCTAGTCATTGTGGATAACAAACGTGTTTGCTATCCACAAAAAATTCACAGAATTCTAAATTAATATTAAATTTGCATCAATAAAATGACAGAATTCTTACATGTTTTGTACAAAGTTACATTTAAAATTACAAGATAATGGAACAGAGAATGAGAGGCAAGTCACAGTGGCGTTTTGTGGTTCGAAGTTTGGATACTCTTATTAAATATTCAAATATGGTGTTACTCATAAAACCTACCTTACAGTGGTCTAAGACATCATTTAGAATAAAAAAGTATTAACTTATCAACCAATATATATAGATTTCATGAAAATGATATTAATACGAGAGCGTCAAAAATTATCCGCACTTTCGGCATAACAAATCTTTAGGTTTATCACACTGTCTTCATGCATGCTTAGAGTTGATACTACTGTGGTCATGTTATCGAAGTTTGACCTTGATAGCGTTATTTTTCTTGCTTCTGTTTCAATGTAAGCGTGACTGCTCCTTTAGCAGTGTGCACTAAGAAGGAGCAAAGAGCAGTGATACGATTTCCCTGGTCGGAAGGTGAGCCTGAAATTCATCGGAGGCATACGCCACAATACGAGGACCGTGCTCTAAAACGTAAAAGTGTGTATGAGTGGATCAAGAAGCTTAAAAGAGGCCGGACGAGCGTGATGAACGAAGAGGGAGCAGGACGCTCGTCAACCTCCACCACTGACGAGAAGATCAGCAAGCTCGAGAATTGGTACTGACAAATCAGCGAGTTACCATCGAATGTTGCGTGTTCTCTGCAGATTGGACGGACAAAGTGCGGGAAGAAGCGGTGTATAAATGGTTGGGCGACCCACCGAAAACTTTCTTGGAGGGAACACGCAAGCTTGTGGACCGCTGGACCAAGTGCATCGAAAAGGAAGGAGACTATGTGGAAAATAACATCCTAGTTCAACCCCTACATTTGCGTAAATAAATTGAAAAAAAAAGTGGATAATTTTTGACTTTCCCTCGTATAGCTAGTCACTAGTATGCGGCGGGAGCAATATGGATTGAGTGTTAACAGACCCACGCTAAAAACGAGGGAACTCACCAGGGCAGAGTGTAGTTGTTCTCCCAGCGGTGCCGCATCTCCAGCAGGAAGTCCTGCCACAGCTGTGCCACCGCAGCCAGGCCCCCGTAGCAGTGGTTCACGTGGCACATGGCGAGTGCCAGCCGCCACGTCAGGCTGTCCACGGGCGCGCTCTTGAATGAGCGGATGTGCTCCTGCAAAAAAAATCAGCATTCAAAATTGATAGAAAAAGAATCGACACAACTTTTTAGAAAGAGGTGCACGAAGCAGCTTAAAAAAGAAACCTAAGTGTCTCCTATCAGAACCACCCTTGAGCCTTCAAAGAGGCTTCTGGCAAACACTAGGCATTCCCCAATGCATTGAACACACTTCTTAGTTTGGGCGCAGCCCTCTACCCCGGTCACCAATGGAGACCACTACAGAAACTACACTAAGTATGGACCTGCCCCTGCGTTAGCATTAGTCCGATGAGCGAGGACGGGAATGCGCCGCAATGAGTTTACCTCGTGCGATGTACGACCATGTATAAGGGCGGTCCTCGCATAGAAACTGCTTCCTGTCAAAGTTATATGTTACCTATCGAGCAAATATGCATGCTGGCTCAAATCTCTTTAACTCAATGCGATGTCTGGTTTGGAACATCATTAAAATGACATAGTACCAAAGTAATCAATCGTCTGGGTGGTCACTTAACTGGAAGGACTTTTATTAACCGACTTGCATTCGCATCACGTGGAAGAGAAAACCTTCCATAGTCGTGTGAAATGGAACACTTCAGTCGCAAGAGTTTGCTTGGTAGATCACCTATATGAACAACCACGTCATGTGGCTTGGAAAACACACATTGCCTTGAAGCCATTGGGCAAAGGTTTATTACCCAGTTTTTGATTAACAAAGCGGTAACATGCTCATGAATAGCTTTCAGTGTTTATGGGTTTAATTGCAGAATGCTTTCTTTAAAAATAAGAATAAAGTGTCAATAAAGTTTAAAGTCATCGAATAAAGAACAGTGTTCTTTAAGACTTTTCATAAAAATGGTAGATGTCCAGCACAAGATGAGATGTTTTTGTAAGAGTTGAATATTTGAAAATTCGAATAAATTCACTTTAATGGGGGAACTTTGTTGGTAAGGAGCAATCAAAATTCTTAGAAGAGTAAATAAAGCAGTTTATACAGAGATACAATTCTATTTCAATTCAATCACAGTTTGGGGGTACCTTAAGTATTGAATCAAGTTCAGCACAATTCTTAAAGCTGCTCCCCCTGTCCCTATATACAATAAAAAATACTCTTAAAAGTACGATTTTACTTGTTAATCACACTGTCAAACTAAAAGACTGTTGATAAAAGATAAATATTTGAACATTTTTAGTTTGCAAATTGAAAGTTTTTATTTCATCAGTCTAGAATTACAAAGCAGAGCACAAAGGTCCAGCTTTTCAAAAGATAACTCCTTTTCACATTAAATTTGAATTTTAAATTAAAAGCCTTCTGAAATTTCACCAAGAAAGAGATCCAATACAGCCCCTTTTCTTGAAAGCAACCAAATATTTGAACTTAAAGTGCTGTAAAATGAAAATCATGTTGGCATTCAATATAAATTCTTTCAAAAATTATTAGATATTGAATTCCATGTTCTGTTAAAAGATAATTCATCAGATTTCCCCCTTCAGTAATGAAAGACCTCCTATGGTAAAATTTTTATCTGTAATTAAATTACCAGTGTTTTTATTTTAGTCAAATTGTGACAGCTTTTTCCGATATTTGTCATGCCAATGTGTGTTTGATATCCCGATTACGGATGATGGTTGACTTTTAATACAAAATCTGAATGCACATTCATTAAATTGAACCTAACTTGCATTTTTTATGGCCTATTTTTCTATACTCATAGTCTAAGAAAATATTTCAAATTAGTGGTTCTACATTTTACATCAACTCCACAAATACAGAATGGGAGGTCAAGTTAAAGTTCCACGTGAATGACAGTTACAAACTCATAATTATTAGTTTTACTTTCAAAAATCCAAAAAAGATCAAATGCACAAACCAAAAGATTGAACTATTTTAATTGAACTCATATGCTTGAAGTAAAAGTACATTTTAGCCAAAATAATTCAGATGTTTCATTTTCAGTCTCATTTAAGTAGAAAGCCCGTCTTTTTAAGCTCAAAGATTAGCGAAAATGTTTCACAGAAGGATGTTGAAAAAGTTTAATTTATCAAATGACAATTTCATGAATATATAATTAATACACATATGAAAGGCAGTTTGCAAAACTCGGCTTCCCCACCATTTCCCGGGGACATGTTAAAGCTTCTATGCAGCAGAGATGTAAACACAAAAGTGATACCTGTATCTTTGGAAAAGCTGTGCTGTTCTGTAATTCAGTCAGGGTATCCCTCCACTCCTCGGAATCCTGAAGCGAAAGAGTTACGATCAGTTAAGATGGCCTTTGACACAAATCATCCTGCCTCATGTCAAGGTAAGAGATTAAATAAATTACAAATTCCAAGTGACTACTTTTCTTAATTTAAGTTTATACAAAATTAATTTATGTTTTTACTAGGATCAATAGCTTTGTTGTTTCAGTTAGTCAAAGAATAATGTTCCTAAACCTGCTTATATTTATTTAATAATGCAATACTTAAGCTTATTAAAAATAAGACAACTGAATTTTATGCTAAAGCTGTTATTATTTGATACTTAGTTATGTTATGATTAAGTTAATACCGCGATTTTCGATAGACCTTTGATTTGGAATATCTTTACAATAAATTCATGCATCCTATCTTTCCTTTTACAAGGAAAAAAATAGTAACCTTTACTACCTTTAACATTTATAGCAAAGGCACGTAATATAGATTTTAAGATTGCCCAACGTAGGAGAATTTTTTAATGAATCAAGCACCAAATCACGATACAATTAACTAAGATTTATAAGTGAATAGAAAATTTACCAAAATAAAAAAAAATGTTGAGTTATACTAAAAAAGTAAAAATCGTCGATTTAAGAAAATGGTATTGAATTTGGAATACTACTTAAGGAATTTGTAACCAAACACACAAAAAACCGAAATGTTTTACATATTTTAAAAAGCATATTCAATTAGGGTCACGTCTTTTACATCCTTTTTCGGAAAAGGTTAGGAATATTTTCCGATACGCCTCACACAAAAACTCCTCAAACAAAAAAAAACTGTTATACATATCAATGCTACATTGAACTGGCTCCGCATCTAAAATTTCATGTAATGTAAGTTTCCTACTTAATGGCTATTTACCGAAATTTCGTTTGTTCAATTTCCGATCCTAGCCAACTTCTCGGCAATCGAACTTCGTCTCATGATTTTCTTTTTACAAGCGCATCTCCAGCTTCCATATGTGCAAACAAAAAACACTACTCTCTATAAACTACATTTTTTATTATAATTCAGTAATCTAACATAGCAAAGTTTATTACTAAAAGAGAACGCATGTTTCCTGCCACAGAAGAAACCACTCGACGGAGTCTTGATATTTTCCATGGATGTAAAATTTCAGACAAAACTCCAGAGTTTGGTCGTGAAATACGAATTCAAAACACTTATTTCCCTTGAGAACGTTTTCTACAACATGAAAATTCTATTATTTTTAAAATATATTTCAGACTATGGAAAACATGGGAACTTGTTTCATATTGCGTGCAATCGAAATTTTATGCGTACACACGGGCTTCGACAGAAGCTTTATACTCGTTTGAAGAAAAATAAAATTTTTACAGAAAATTCGAATTGAGCATTCAAAACATGTATTTTAAGGTGCATTAAGCAATGGAGTTATTTGCGAACGTATTTTCTCTTAAACAGTAAAATATTTGCAGCACCTCAAAATACAAACTAATGGTACCATTTAAAAAACACTCGAAACAGAATACGTATAATTTTAAGCAAATTACGACATATTTGATAATTACCTGTCGAGATATTTATCTATATTACGTGCACTTACACTATGAGAAGATTTTGCTGTACGGCTAAATGTAGATTGGGTAACCGGAAGTAAAATTCTCGTTTTCTGGTGGTTTGTTTGCTTTCACTGAAAATCCTTCACATGTATGTTATGAGTAAAATATCTAGTAATTATTTTGCCAAATGATTCTTTTGTTTTGTAAAATTCTTGCATTATTTGCGCAAATGATTTTTACGCATTTTCTAGCATTTGAAAGATTTAGAATTTAATTTATTTATCGTGATTTGTGTTCGTTTGCTATATGGCAACACAGAAAAGAAAAACGATTAATCGTTGTTCTACATGGATGTTGGTGACAAAAGTTGTAGTAAAACAAATGAAGTTATGTATTAAGAATGGCAATGGTAATTAATTAACGTCGCACTGGAACAAGACAACAGACATTTGAGGCCACTACAAATTTTACTTGCACCCAGCTCCCTCTGTGGGACATCGAAAAATCACGCAATAGAATTTTCCATGACGACGACAGTTGGAACAGATTGAAACTATCCTGCTTTTAATGAGAACAGTGAATGAGCAACACGACTTTCCCTTTATATAAATATAAATTTCAAAAGCAGTTTAGAAAAAACTGCATTTGAACTAAATTGTAGTAAATAACTTGTATTTAAGATTTTAATTCTTTTAAACAACATTTAAAAGCCAAATCTTTTAGTGAGTTCTTCAAATCGGAGCACGCGCTTCGTACCATAACTTTGAATTTAATAATTTTTCGTATTTTGTTATAATTTTTCGCCTTTCTTAATGAAATCCGAATCTATCATCCCACTATCGGCCCAAATCATTAGTTTTTTGAGGCCTCAGATTTGTTACTCTAGCATCCACATTCACTTTGCTCCAAACTACATCTTTTACAAAATGTTCTCAAGAGCAACGGATTTTTCTCGATTTTATGTAACGGTTGGTTGGTTGATTTGGGTTTAATGGCGCAAGGTCCAAAAGTGGACAAGCTGCGCCAAACACAAGACATAATATAGCCCAATAAAAGCGCAGACCATTTAAAAATGAAGTCCAAGACAAAGATAAAAGGTAAATTTAAAACATGTAAAATGTGTAGATGAGAATAAAAATATTTTAATAGTCAGATAATAAAAACAAGATCATCTGAGGCATAACTAATGAGACTGAAGAATTTAATTTACATATGTACAAAATAAAAATGCATAAATTTTTGAAAGTGTGAAATTTAAACAGTCGAAGATGGATAATCCAGACAAGTCAAGTGCTACACCACTAGCATGATTGTTTTTCAAATGATCTCTTGCTATATATCTTCCAATTTTTGTGCATACTGCTGGTGTCAAAAAGTTTCCTGCAGACCAAGACATACAGGATGGCAACTATCAGTCTCCACATTCTCAACATGGTTACGGCAGCCTTTGCAATTTCAAAATATTATTTTAACCATTATATTCTTTCAGATTTTTTGCGTTTGTGCCTACTTTTTATTTTTGTCTATTTTCATTTTCTCACCAGATGAGTCAGATGAAGAATAGGTCTCCCATTATTTTTCATCGATTCTATTAGATTATGCAGCACATAATTTCATTTGTGATTTTGTTATAGAAGTGTGTAAGATCAAGATCAGATGGTTTCTTTGTTTTGTACAATTGTATTTTTAATTTCTTCATTGGTAATGGTATCTGTTGGGATAGCAACGAATTTCATCGTTTTAATTACAGATGCGTATGAAATATTTGCTCTTGGTGTCTAACTTTCTACTATTTTTTTTTGCTTTGAGATATGAAATCTTTTGTTTTATCTTTATACTTTGGGGTTTCTTTTTCTTTTTTCCACTGAGGACAAGACCTGGAGTAAGTAGGATGATTTCCCTTACAATTGAAGCATACAGGTTCATAAGTGCAGTTTTCGCCATGTTGGGGTTTTGAGTATCTGGCACAAATTGCAGGTGGTCGGCATGAAGCCTGGGAATGTTCAAATCTCTGAAGATTAAAGCATCTTTGGGGATTTCGAATGAATGGTCTAACGCTTCAATTTAAATATTCTGCTTTAATGGATGTCGGCATATCTGGTGTGTTGAATGCTAATATTACATATTTTGTGTTAATAATTTTATCATCTCGTCTGTTGTAGATGCGTTTGGCTGAACAAACATGCTGAGATCTCAATTCTTCGATAAACTCCTGTTCAGATACATTAAAAAGATCAGATTCAGATATAACTCCACGACTAGTATTTAGAGTTCTGTGTGGAGTTACATTAACTTTTAGTTCGCCAATTTGGTTTAATTTCATTAGCTGCTCAGATTGATATGCAGATACAGTTTCTATGAAAAGATCACCAGACCGCAATTTCTTTATTGCTTTTGGTTCGCCAGCAGCAGACTGAATATATTTTTGTACAGCAAATGGTGAAAAGGTTCTACGTTTCCCTTCAGGATTATTGATAATTAAAAATTTAGGTGTTAAGAAATTAACATTGTTAGAGAGCTTTAGGCCTCCTCTAGGGCACAAAGAAATTTTTAGATCCATAGATTGAATATTTAACTTCTTCATGGTGGACCCATACCCACCACGGAGTCCAACAAGGGGAAGTGGTTACTGGCTCTGGAACATTCCAGCCTCAGCACACACTTCAAGATACCAACCATGATATAGTGCTACAGTATCGGGATGTGGATCCGCCGGTTCACCCAGGGCATCTCCAGCTGCAGCACTAACTCAAAAAACTTAAGACCAGTGAAGTCCAGCACGACAGAGGGGGCTAAGCACTCTGAAGTGATGAAACCCAGAGAACTTAAGTGAGCCGATTGACCAGAACGGGCTCACTCTGGTCACCTGTCTACGTTGAAGCATGGGCTAAAGGGCATCAGGTACCCCGGATTCCATTTTCCCCCGATACGGGACGCCGCACACGACAAACATGCGGGTCAGAAAAAGTACTGGCATTTTATAAAATAAAAATTAAATAACTCATAGTGATGGAAATTTAAAAAAAAAAGCAAATCAAATTGGAAAACTCAAAATGGAATCTTGATATGATTGATGACGATATATGATAATTGGATTTCAAAGCAAAATTGTTCATAATTACAATGCTGTTCACAAGACACATGAAAGGGAAAAACAAGAGGGGATGGGAGATAGAACAGTAGGAGAAAAAGAGAAAAGATCGCTTGGGTAACACGGGTATGCGATTCCCGTGTTTACCAAAGACAGTAAACCACATGGGAGAAGAGCAGTTCACTCGGGTACCTCGGGTTCGTGAAGCCCGTACACACCTAAAGATGTGCCCTCGAAGGGTTTATGTAACGGAACACTAAAGGTAAGCGCACACTATTCCGTATCGGACGGCACGCGTCGCATTAATTTAGTGTACTGCGCACATTGCATTCGGAGCATCGGCATTTCACTTAGAAACTGAAGGGAAAATGCCATTCCCTTGGAGGCAATACTTCCGTTTCTGTTTAGTAAAAAGGAATATCTGCAAAAAGATTAATTACGACTATTGAACAAAAATAATTAAAAAAAAAAAAAAGAAAATCAAGCTTCTGATAACGATCCGTCGTAAAATGTTACGCAGATTTGAAATCCGTTGAAATTTTCACTCTATCTCGAACCATTGCAAAGATAGAAAACACAATTGAATGTATACCGTCAACATCAGGTGTCCACACTATCCGCATTGTACGGACGGAACGGATTTTATTCTCTCTCCGGAATCGTCGACGGAATTACCGACGTCCGATACGGAGAGGTGTGCGCAGTCTCATTCAAAACAATGCGAGTAATTTAAAAATCCGATCCGTGCCATGAGGACTAGTGCGCAAACCTTAAATCGAAAGCAATATCAGTGACTTTGAGTCGGCGAAATAAAGAATAATCCCCAACTGCGGGCCGCGAACTCAACCATTTTAGTAGAAATGGACTTCCCAAGGCCATCTGCAAAAAAAGGCTCACCGTTTCGGCGGGGGCGGAGTCAGGGAAGATGTACTGCAGGATCTTGATGAGCACCTCCTCGCTGATGGTGGGGTTGTCGTTGGTGGGGCGGGGTCGGGGCTGACGCAGCAGCGACGACAGGCTGGGCTGCGCGAGCTTGTCGAGAGCCTGGGTGATGTTTTCTGCAACAAACTTTTTATCAAAACACAGAAATCCCTCCTGGCGTGTACTTTCCATTATAAATATTTTATATTAAATTGCAATCCTTTTTATTCACGACTCACTAATTTCAAAATCGATGGCGAGACACTGGTACAATGCTACTCAATACGATAGAACAGTTACGAAATCGAGCATTCCTTCTCACGCCCAAATACACTGGTTTGAATCAATTGAGGTAAAAACACAAAAATCGTTATTATTCTTGTTAATTAACGTCGCACTGGAGCAACACTGCGGGCTATTGGCGACGGTCCGAGATCCAACCCGAAGGGAAAGAGTCAAGGACAACGCAACATGAAGAGAACACCTGAGCTGGCAGCCCACTCTCCAAACTTCCACGCCACGTCAACGTGAGGACATTTGAGGCCACGATAGATTGAACGTGCACCAGCTCCCTTGGTACACGACGATCTTTGGTTGGATTCGAACTCGCAACCCTCCGGTTGCTAATCCGTTGCTCTTCCAAACGAGCTACCACGGCCCCCATGGTTAAGTTTTAATTTAGTTGTTTTAAATTTATGAGGATAAATCCCGATGTATGATTTATTTCATCACCGATAGTTTGGCGCAGCTAGAATAGACGGGCCTCTTGCACCATAAAAATTAATAAATCAAATAACATAAAAGGTGAAACTTTTTCGTTAACATCAAAATTTTAGTCTCCTTCCGAAGTGAGAAATCCTGTGATCTCATAGAAGCATTGGAACGTTCGTAAAGACGTGCTTTGATAAATAGATTTCAAATAGCCTTTTTCTATAATCAATAAAATAATGTTTAACGTTATTCCTGAGACAGATGTGGCAAGTATGTAAAAAACTAGCAAAATATCGAAAAATATTTACCGTTTTCAAATTCATCTCCTGCAATGTTTCCCAGAAGTTGATTCTCTGCGTAGAAACCTTGAACTATGCTCGAAAACTCTTTCAGATAATCAGCTGAATATTTGAAAAAGTATGATAGTGTGAAATAATTTGGCAGTAAATAATGCATTTTTTATAGACGTTATAACTTAATTCGTAACTGCAACATATTTTTTACATAGAAAAGTAAAGGACATTTTCAAATTTTCGAAACACTTAAATTGACACCATTTTGTAAAAACTGGAATTAAAAAAGCCGACTTGTAAAACTAGGGAAATCGTCCTTTGTAAATAATTCAAATCCAATAAACTATTTTTCTATCAACAAAGTGTAGTCATCCCACAAACTAAAATTAGTTTATAATACATTGAATTCCTGCATTTTACATTTTTGTTGTGAACTAGCGATTTGGCGGTATTTGGTGGTTTGGCGACTTTCTCAGGTTGCCAAGAGTGTGACTGACGCATCATGATAATGAAGAGAACTTCTTTGTTCCCGTTCATGGTACGAACTTTCGGTTTTTTTTATT
Source organism: Meta bourneti (assembly GCA_933210815.1). Taxonomy (NCBI): domain Eukaryota; kingdom Metazoa; phylum Arthropoda; class Arachnida; order Araneae; family Tetragnathidae; genus Meta; species Meta bourneti. The sequence continues at coordinate 4,637,924 of OW119927.1, read as the reverse complement.
GTATAAGCTCATTGGATGTTTATAATAAATAGAAAAACGAATTTGATTTTGTTGACCATTAATGCAATTTTGTTCTTAATTCTCCCAAAGTTCAAATTATTCTCTTGTGTTTCAATTCCAAATGGCATATTCATACTTTCAATCGAATGCTGTAGCAAACTGAACTATTGGTGTGTTGACAGCCAACTGAACTATTGACGCATTGCTAAATACGCCAAACTTTCAACCCTTTCTTGACACGTTGCCAAATGTGTCATCGAACTGATAACCCTTTTCTTCCTTGTAAAAATAAGGAGTTCTGTAGGTTCAATTCCAAGTGCGCGACTGAGCTGTGCTCCTTGTCTTACTAAATGTTTTCTCGTAATTTATATATAAATTGTTTTAATTTTAACCCCCAGATGCTTACTTTTCACTGAACTCCACTCACCTGTTACAATGCAACATTTCCTCAATCTAAAATCTTGGTATCAAATATAATTTTTCGTAATTGTTAAGGCAGATGTACAGGGTGATTATAATTAAAGTTCAACTTTCAAAAAGCTGTAAAAAAAAGAACCACTGCTCAGAATGACCTGAAATTTGAACTGAATATACTCGGAGAAGGGGGGAAATGGTATGGCATAAGAAAAAAAATAGTTCCAAATTTTAGCAATAGATGGCGCTTTAAGCGTCATACTCTGCAAAATAAAAGACGTGTCATGCGCACGACACATTGCATTTGTTATAAAAACGCGGGGTACATGGCGTTTTCCTCATATTGCGTCTGAGAAGCTCGTCATGACTCTCTCAATGAAGGATCGCGCTCTGCTTGTGAAGCTCTTTTAGAAGAACGGTGACTGTGCGCCAGTAGCTCTGAAGAAGTTCCGGACAGTAAAGGGTATGAAAAAAGGCTATGTAAAAGTATGATCCAATGTCTGCCAAGGGTCTGGAGAAAATGATTAAGAAATTCGAAGAGACAGGTTCTTTTGAAGTGAAATCTGGCAGAGGGAGGAAACCAATTGCTTTGAGGTCAGAAGATGTGGTCACAGTATTCCAGGAAGAGACGAGCTGGGGGGGTGCAAACGTGCAGCGCACGGGGAATTACCCGAACTTTGGACATGCATGTGAGCACGGTGCATAAAATTGTACGAAACATCTTGCATTGCTATCCATACAAAATTACCCATGTTCAGGAGTTGCTTCCTGCTGACCTGCCAGTAAGACAAACTTTTGCTCTAGAATTTCTTGCTCGCATGGAAGTGGACAATGAATGGCCATGGAACATTTTGTGGACAGACGAAGCCCATTTCCATCTCCAAGGACATGCCAATACTCAGAATTGCAGAATATGGGCAACGGAAAATCCGTTCGCACATGAACCAGTACCTTTTCATTCTGCAAAGGTAACTGCGTGGTGCGGGTTGACGCCATCGTTTATCGTAGGACCATTTTTTTCGAGGAGATGGGTCGTGCGGGTCCTGTTACCTATACCGTCAATGGTAAACGCTATGAGTCTTTTGCGCAACCACGTTATTCCAACACTTCAACAGCGTGCATGTGTGGGTAACATCATTTTTATGCAAGGCTCCTCCGCACATTGCAAAGCCAGTGAAGCAGCTGCTCAAGAGGCATTTCGGAAATGATAGAATTATCAGCCGTCATTTTCCAACAGCCTGGCCGTCAAGATCACCTGATCCTTGTGACTTCTGGCTGTGGGGTTATCTGAAAAATGTTGTGTCCGATTGCAAACTTAGCTGAATTGAAGGCACGCATTGCGCAACACATTCACAACGTGACCCCTAAGACACTCCGATCTGCTGTTTCTCGGTTTCAACTTGTGGCAGCAAACAGAGGACAGCATATTGAACATGTCTTGCGCAAGTCTGGCGACAACTCATTTCATTGTTGCTTTTCATGCAGTTTTTGGCCTCAGGGCAATTAAAAACCGATTTCATTGTTGCTTTTTATGCGGGTTTTGGTCTCAGGACAATTAAAAACCGATTTTCCGCATCCGATGTGGTACAACTTTGTCGCGGTGGATGGGCTTTCCACTAACAGTGCCACAATTGTTGAATGACTTGGAAGTCATTTTTTTTCAGTAAAAAACCGATACAGTCATGCACATTGAACAGTACAGTTGGTTTAACGGAGAAAATGATGGAATATATTAGTTTTCTTGGAAGTTCTCTATTTTGACTAGTGAAATATGCACGTTTTTTTGCGGACCCTTTCAGTATGCTTCGATGGGATCCATTGAAGCATACTGAACTATTGGTGTGTTGACAGCCAACTGAACTATTGTCGCATTGCTAACTACACCAAACTTTCAACCTTTTCTTGGCACGTTGCCAATTGCGTCATCGAACTGGTAACCCTTTTTCTTGTAAGAGAGTTCTATCGGTTCCTTCCAGGCACGCAATCGCGCTGTGGTCCTTGTTTTCTCGTAATTTATACATTTCTAAATAAATTGTGTTAATTTTAACCTTGAGATACTTACTCTCTCCACTAAACTCCACTCACCCACCTGTTACAAACTATTTTATTTTCGTTCTGAGGGTGCCACTGAAATAGCTATCCAGCATTTTGTTTTCATCATTACTGTGTTCTTTCTGATGCTTTTACATTATTGGCTACCAGTTTGGCTTTAAGGTCTATCTTTTACTCTGCAATAGTAGATTGGGAAAACTCGCCTTTCAAATCATGTTGTCGACTGACATGCTAAAAGTTGATTTGAATTCATTTTTTTTCATGTTCACACTTCATTGGTGTTGCTTTTATTATTTTACATTCCTGTTGTGTTATCTCTACTATTGTTATAAATATTAAAGTATAAAAATGTTATTAGTGGGGCACAATTTTGAATCCATTGTCTATTTATTGTTTACTGTAAATAGATAATGGATTCATTACTATTTATTTACAATATTGTTGATCAATATACTATCATTGTGTTGGCCAATCACTTCCCCTTTTTAAGTAAAAAAGTAACATTTTAGACCTGTCTGGCAAAACTGGTGTTAGTTTTGGAGATGCCAAGTATATCCAAGAACAGATCTAATTTTTAAGGTACCAAAATGTGTTCTATTTAATGAAACTTCGATTTTTTACATTTTTCATGAGACCAATATCAAAACACACGTGTGGAGTTGTAGGAAACCATCTTTATGGAAACAACTGTTAATACAAAACCCCTAATACAGTGGTTCCCAAAGGGGGTCTGTGAACCCCATGACAACCTTTCAGGGGGGCACTTGGTACAAGAGAAAGTACCGTCCTACTCTCAGAGAATGACCACCTGTCCGTACTTAAAAAGCAATTGCGCGGATTATCTCCAGTACCTTTTCATCACTGATACCTCAGTAAAACACCAGGAGAGCTGCTTGCCTTCAATTTGCCCCGGAAAACTTTCTCTATGCTTGTCAGGCTCCGATATGGCCATTTGAAAATGATCTTCTTGGATAGCCAGAAATCCTTTCCCACCTGTATAAAGTGCAGTTTATTACCAGCCTCTCTCTGATGCATCCTGAATTGCATTGAAGCCATACATTTTTAAAGACCCATCTGCCATTGCCCCAAAACTTTTTTTGCACGGACTAAATGACTTAGTGTATTTTTTCTTACACTGGGATAAGAAAAAGTTTGCTTTCAACGCGCTAATAGTTCGATTTGCTACAAGTTCAAATATGTTCTCTAAACAGTTGCAGCCACTCGCTCATTAAAATTGATCACTTCAATGTCATGCGAAGTAGTGTTAGATAAGGTTAAAGAAAACATGTGAACACAAGTTTATCTTAGCACTCATGATGGTGGACGTATAGCTATTGACAAGTAGTTTCTATCAGTCATTTTGAGGCTGACTACAAATATTGCAGGCTTACAATTGCACTTCGAAAAAGTTAGTGAAATATGGGAAAGAATACTCACCCATAGAGCAGCTCGGCTTTTCCGAGGTTTTCATGCGCATGGACCATTTGGGGGAGAGCACAGGATTCAAGTCCCTGAAACCACAATTTTGTATTCACAAACCATTTGACAATAAACCCTTTCTGGTGTCCCACCTCCTTGAAATGATTGAAGCAAGGTATATCAAGGCTGCTAAGCCTTTTGATATTCTTAGTGTTTTAGGCTGAGATGTATATCTATGTTGATAGGTGCAAAGAATAGGGTGGTCGTAAAATAACTCCCCTATATGCGACAGAAATTTCCCGTGAATCAGAATAAAACTTGAAATTTAAAGGTATGCCTTTGAGATAAGTATTACAATTAACGTCGCACTGGATTGGTGATGGCTAGTGTTGATGGTCCGGGATCAAATCCGAAGGGAAAGGTCCGAGGACAACACCACGTCATTTTGAACCACGGTCAGATGACGAGGTCACACCTGAGCTGGCACCCCACTCTCCAAACTTTCACACTACGCCAACGTGAGGGTATTGGAGGCCATAACAGATTTAACGTGCACCAGACCCCGTGTACACGACGGTCTTTGGTTGGATTCAACCTCGTAACCTCGGTTGCTAATCCGTTACTCTTTCAACTGGGTTACCTTAGCCCGGTATGCATTTGAGAGTTAAGTGATTAAGAATAGAGCTCAAGGTTTTAGATAGTTAACAAATTTCGTAAAATCCAAATGGCAATACCCATTTTTTTATACTGCAATGCGATTGGCATAGCGAACAACCAAATATGGCGTTGAAATTTTACCTTTAGCTCTAAAAACGACTGTCCAAGAAAGAGCACTATCAAAGATGAGTGTGGACGACAAAAGAGGAAAGAAAAACAAACCATAACCTTTATTACAAATGCAGTGCCAATTGGCGTTTGTGATAGCTGCTTGTGATTTATGCAAATTACGTACATTATCACAGCCGCTTTTGTTACCTTTCAACTCTTGTTATTCGTAATCATCTTCTTTGATAGTGGAGTTTTCTAGAGCTAAAGGTAAAATTTCCACGCCATATTTGGTTATTCACTGTGCCGATCACATTGTAATAAAAAGTTAGTTTTGCTATCCAAAATTTGTTAACATATTCATAAGCGTGACGCTCGATTCTTGTTATTTACAAGATTGAGATTTGAAAAGTCTAAATCTCATCCGATTGGTTGAAAATTGCTGTCACTTGAGCTCATATACACTCATGTCCAAATTTATCTTTACATACACAAAAATAATGATATTCCATGAAATATCCAATCGATGTAATCCATTTTTGCAGGGAATGTGTTAAAGACAAACCAAATTAGCATTATCCAATAAAAAGTGATCAAACTGTTTCTGATATGCAAATCAAGGCGTTACGTCATCCGACGATGAATCAAGCGCTTTGCGCAAAATGAATATCTGAGTGAATTTCTGCAATACAGCGTTTGATTTAAGTGTGTAAGGACTCAAAACGGTTTGTTATGGCTCCGAAGAATCATTTGTAAGAAGAACCTGTGAAGTGGCGAATTATCGGTCGTTTAGAAGCAGGGCAGACAATCATGGAAGCAGCGAGATATGTGAATATTTCAAGACAGACAGTCAAGATGGAAGCAGCGAGATATGTGAATACTTACAATGACAATAAGCAAGGGATTCTGAAAATTCACTTTTTACTGTGCATAGGTGTGAGTGTCAGAAAATTCCCATTTCTGAAACCAACTTGCATTCATTGCAAAATTGACTTGGGTGCTCTTAGTTGTTAAATCTCATGCTGTCAACCCAATCTCCCATGTTTGAAACAATGTTGAGATCATGAACCCGATGGAAAGAATGATGAGCATTATCAAAACTAATATCCACATGCTCTTTATCCATAGAAAATAAATTTTTCCTAACTTAAAATTAGATTACAAACAAATAAGCTTCAGACGGTTATTATTTCCTTTTCACTCTATTATTCACTCATTGCCTACTCATGGTTTCCCCTTTTCTTTTCAGTTTAGTTTTAATTTGACTCTAAACTTCAGCTCATATCAGATACCTTGAGATACTATGTATATCACAATTCTTACTATGCCAGGAATTCCCGGATTATTTTTAAAGTCCCCATTCTTAAAAATATGAAATTATAATCAATATTATAGCAATTTCTCAGGCCAGCTATATAAAAATCAAATCTCAGGAGAAGACACATTTATTTACAGACGGTACACATCTCCAAACGGACAACAGAACGATTGCCCTCTCTCTACTTAACAGAAACGACACTCTCGCTTTTAAGCGGAACAGAAACAGATGCTAGCACTTTCAAATACAAGCGCAGAAGAGAGCATGGTCATGCATACTTGGAAACAGCTGATAAACAGTTCCTCGTTCTGATTCGGGAGAAGTAAAACACTGGCATTCTGCTACAATATTAAGTAAAATATTAAATTGATAAAAAGTTTGGCTTCCAGATGTCAAAAGTTGTTTTATAAATATATCTTAATTAATGTTAAAGATTATTGAAAACATACTTGTATTTTTAGTTTCATTGCTCCCTTGTGCATTCTACTTTAATTAATTATTATCATTATTCAACCTTTTCATAAAAATTCACTTCTGTAAGCAGTTTTCAAAGCAGGCTGGGTTTCTCAGAGCAAATAAAATTTCTAAGTGATATACAAAACAAGGCTCTACAGTAGCTGTAACAAAAAAAATTTTCATGTAAAGATGAAACAAGACTATCTAATGAGAACTTCCTTGTCCCTTGTAATAAAAGGTGCAGGTGGTTAGCCTCTGAGCAGCTGTTAAGAAATGACCCCTGACGTGCAGTGTTCCATGAGATCAATTTGTAAATGAATTAACTGTGCTTCTGATGAAAATAATACCAGTTATAAAACGCCTCTTTGGGGTCTTAGCTGTCACAACAAATAAGTAATAAACAAGAGAATGGAACAAATTGTACTCACGAATGCACATCATTGTCGACTATTGCAACTTCAGATAGATGAGGCCATGTTACAGACAGATGAAATTCTCTGAAAATAAATACACTACTCAATAAATTAGGTTGGTTGGTTGTTTTGGGGGTTTTATGGTGCAAGGGCTATATCTGACCATGCTACATAAGACATACAGTATCAAGTAATAGACACACACAATGAAAGTATTACTGATACAGAAGAGAGAAATCCATCCAGGGAGTAATGTACCTGACAGGAATCGAACTACCTACAACTCGAAGGTTGCTAGCAAAGTGGGCATACCCACTGAGCCACGACAGCCCCTCTCAATAAATAAGGAAAGCAACAGATGAAAATAATAACAATTGGTCTTGCTCAGCTAGAAAGCGCAGAAAGCAGAAATTACATATATGTTAATATTTCCAATAGATAGGTGGGTATTTAATTAACGTCGCACTGGAGAAACACCGGGCTATTGGCAAAGGTCTGGGATCCAACCTGTAGGAAAAGATTCAAGGACACAACACCATGTCATTTTGAACCACGATCAGATAATGAGATCACACCTGAGCTGACACCCCACTCTCCAAACTCCCCCATCATGTCAATGTGAGGATATTTGAGGCCACAATAGGTTTAACATGCACCAGCCCCCTTGCACACAATGGTCTTTGGTTGAATTTAAACTTGTAACCCTCCGGTTGCTAATAAGTTACTTTTTCCAATGGGCTACTGCGGCCCCAGATGGATTGGAGAAGAGTAGTGGGATGGAAAGCAGAAAAATATTACATGGGTATCCAGGGAACCCAAGACCAGTGTTTACTAAAGACAGACCCCATGGGAAAGAAGAGATCACTAGAATACCCTTGGGTCTGTGAAGCCCATACACACCTAAAGGAGATGTACCCCTGAGGGCCACGGTACTTAAATATTAACATTTTTAAATATTGAGTAACAGCAGTTGGTACAGCTTTGATATATGCATACTTTGGTGGCAATGCTTTTGGCACACTTTTTGAAGCGAGTCATGGCAGGTAAAGGTAACCCATCTTTGTTTGGATTATTCCTGCTTTTATGGCAACCTCAGCAAACAGAAAGTTTAAATTTCCATTTAGAATATTCTAAAGTGTTCTTTTCATTTCCGTTAAATTGTCCTTTGATTTTATTGGTTATTTAAAAAATTCTTTTCTATTTCATGTAAATTTGAAGAATTCAAGCATTCAGTTTGATTTTAGTCACGACCCAGTGCAGTCGCATCAGGTTGTATCGTTTCTTGCTATTTCCTATTTTTGAAAATCGTTATCTTTTTCTATTTTAACATGCTTTCTGTATTGAGTGTTGTAGATAAGTTTCAGGGTATTCTTTTGCAAAATTGGAAGTAAATTTTTCTTGTGGGAGAGTAACTTTAGGAAGTGAGGGAATAGATAATCGTTTATTTTGTAAACATTTATGTCAGGATAAGCAGCTTTTTTTGGATTTCCTAAAGGAATCAGGATTAATTAAATCTGATTCTTTGTGATAAATGCAACAATGTTCTGTTGAAGTTGGCTGCAAAAAAATCACTTTCAGACTTACACTTGGATTTGTAGAAGTGTTCATGATAAGGCTAATTATTTTTCATTAAGAAAAATTATGTCTTTTCTAACTGTTTCCGTTAATAATTTTCCTTTAACGCTTATTATTTTCTATTGAGAAAAACTATTTTTTCTAATTTCTTCCTTGGCAAAATAAAAAGTGTGCTACTAAAGCATGTATATATGAAAGTTGTAATAATTTAATGAATACTCGTTCAAACAGCCAACTCATCAGAGCTTGGCTATAGAAGGCTAGAGTAAATGGCAATATGAGGTGATGATAAAATAAATCACTGAATAAACAGACTTACAAAACTGGATCTTCAACGGCTCCACAGGGAAGTCTCCCAATGTCAGTCGGAGTAATGTCCTCTCCCAGTTCATCAATTTCTGTAAAGACAACAAGGATACACTTTACAAATAGGATAAACTCTTTTTCTGTTCAGGTCACATTCTATGTCTTGTTGCATTTAAATACAGCCACATAATGAAGACACGAGTTTTGCTCTGACTTATCAAACAATCACTTAAATAGTGTTGAAAAGACTTTCTTATTATATTTTTAATTGTGCACTGATTCTTAAACTATCATAAAACGTACTGTACATTCAATTCAGCTCATGAAAAATAAATTATTCTAACTTCATACAATTAATTAATTTGATGTAATACAATGCAATTTTCATACAAACATGTATGTTTAAACCAAAAAACACAGATTGAAAGTTCACTGAACAGACAGTGATTTTAGTTTGCAGGTCACTAATAGAAAGCATTAGGGCACTGGTCTATAAGAAAGTAATACTGTCACTTCAAAACTGACTTCAGAATTCAGTGGCCTCATCCTGGCAAGAGGGTGAAACGGGTAGCACATGCGAAGTACGTTGGGAGAATAATCTCCTGGTAGGGCAGAGCAAAGCATGAAGGCTGTGCTGCATTATCGGGCTAACATAGGAAGGTGAACGGGTGACTAAGTCAGAGTGCTACAGAGATGGCTCCCAGATCTTAGGATCAATAGCAGATGAGCTCCACCCATGTCATGGACTTGTGTTCGTCACTTCACTGTTCGTTGTAATGTTGCATTTAAAGGCAAAATCCACAATTTCGGAAAATCTGTAGTGATTGCCATCTCTATTTAAAAGAAAGCACACATAAATACATCCACCTGAAACATTCTTCAAAGTTCCAACTCCGCTATTTGTAATCTTTTGCAAATTTGAGATATTTTTCTTTCATAACAGCAGATTCAGAGCAGGTCTTTGAGCCTCAAAGATAATTGCTGACAGTTCAGATGAAAAAATGTAAACATTTCTAATCTTGTGTATTTAATTTCTTTTGTGTTGGAAAATCAGCTCTGCACAAACCTTATTTATAGGCTCAGAGTAAATATTGATTTCCAACCATTTTTCTTATTTGGATGGGCCCATTCTAAATCACTTTTCTTTTGTAGCAAACTGAACTATTGGCACATAACCTAACTACGCCAAACTTTCAACCTTTTCTTGCATGTTGACAGTTGCATCATCGAACTGATAGCCCTTTTTTCCTTGTGAGAAGAGTTCTGTTGGTTCTTTCCAGGCGTACCACTGCATTGTGATCTTGTCTTACTAAACGTTTTCTTGTAATTGTACATTTGTAAAAAATTATGTTCATTTTAACCCTGGGATGCTTACTTCATGGAACTTCACTAATCTACAACAAAAGTAGAATCCCATGGAATAAGAATCTCGAGGCTAAAATTAACACAATTTATTTACAAATGTACAATTAAGAGAAAACATTTAGTAAGACAGGACCATAGCACAGTAGGTAGTTATTTTAATTAATGTCGCACTAGAGAAACACAAATGGCTATTGGCCACAGTCTGGGATCAATCCCCAAGGGAAAGATGTAAGGACAACACTTAACTTTAACCACAGTCAGATGATGAGGTCAACACCTGAGCTGGCACCCCACTCTCCAAACTTCCACATCACGCCAACATGAGGACATTGGTGGCCCTGACAGATTTAATGTGCACCAGCCCCCTTGTACACTATGTTGTTGTCTTTGGTTGTATTCAAACTCACAACCCTCAGGTTGCTAATCCATTACACTTCCAACCAGGCTACCGCGGCCCTCCTTTTCAATTAAGCTCTAGAAATAGTGAATGATGTTGGTGACATTAGTGTCACTTTTACATAGAGTGTACTTTTATAGGGCCTGGAAAGATGAGTGATGGTAGCAGTTATTTTGGTGGACATGCTGTTCTGCCGAAACAGCTATAGACCACTATATCCTTATCTTAATGTCATTTTCTGAAAGTTTAAGGTAATTGTTCATGCTTAATAAGTGAAATTTACCTGGCGGGGGTTGAGGCCAGCTGCAGGGCGACCAATCCTGCAGGACGTAGGTGAAGCGAATGGAGACAGACACTGGGGGAACATCACAGCTAGAAGGACACTGCAGGAGAAAAACAGTTACTACTTTGATCATTTACTTTTAGAAAACTACTTAGTTCGCTACATGCAAAAGCATGTGTGGTGATTGCCAACAGTGGTTACTTTTTTGCCAACTCATTATCACTATTATCATACATCGACCTAATGAAATAGATTGAGCTTCATGTTATTTCTTCCAGTTGCTCGGTTAGAAGATCTATCACCTGGTTTTGGGTAAAACAATGAATTCTAAATTATTGATTGGTTAAAACAATTATCCACCATGATCAAAAACATTAGTCAGCAATTCAACAGCCAACTGGCTTTGTCAACTCGTAAGCCAATGTGATTAACCCTTCAAAGATCTCAGAACAGCGACTCCGCCCACATGCTCCGCCTATTTTATTAGAAGGTCGATGTTAGCATACAGTTTGCATTTGAGTCGTAGTTTTGTTCGAGATTTCATTAAATTAGGTGAGATTAAATGTGAGAAAGATGCAATTGGCATCTTTAGCACATATTCTGGCTCCGAGTTCATCATTCAGAACCAGAAGTAATATCTGTCTGGTGAAACAAATACTTGCCTAATGACGATCGTCATACACGATTTTGCATATTTCAGCCATTTCCCCTGATGAGCATACTATCTTTCTAGAAGTGGACTCAACCATCTACCTTCTCACCAGAGTCGCAACATACTGGCACCCAACAATAAACTCGGAGCCACTCATAAGCCCATTGCTTAAGTTTAATCTGTGACTTAATTTATCGAATACTCATTTAAAACCATGTGACCATATACTATGACCCTTTTTGCAAAAAACAATTTCCAGGAGGCATTGCCAATATCGTTAATCCTCTAAATCATCAATTTCTATTCAAATAGTTTTGTGGAACCATCGAAGATCAGGTATGATTGATTGGGGTTTTTTTGAAACAAGGACTATATTTTGCCAAGCTGCACCAAACACAAGACAATATCAAGTAATGGAGACACACGAGGGATGTTTTACTGATACATACACAGATGAGAGAAATACACCCACTGTAAGATACAGGAATCGAATCAGCACAGGTATTTAACATGAAATAATCAATCAACTGTGCATCCATTAAAGTTCTAGGAAGTGGCATATGGCAGTTTAAGAATGCCCAACAGGATTATCAATATGGATACCGAGCAACTACAGTTCACAAAAAAGTACTTCATACTTAGGTGCAGTACTTCATAAAATGTATTTCATAGTGGAAGTTCATCACACTGTTATACTTAGGAGCAGTATTTCATAAAATGTACTCGTGGAAATTTATCACTTTTATACTTAGGTTATGATGGTGTGCCAAAAAGTACATTTTGAGAAATTTCAAGCTTTAATAATAAAACCCTCAATTCTTTGCATTTTAAAAGGTTTTCAAGTTTGGTTTTACATTGTTTTTTAAATTGTATTTACCTTAATCATTTTTTCAGCTTTAAATAAATATTATTAAGTAAATACAATGCACTGCATTTTTGAACTGAGACAAAATTAATTACAAAAAAATTATATCCAATACAAAATGGAGATTGTAATAAGGCTTTAAGGTTATGATATTTTTGTACAGTTAAAATGAAATTTTTTTTGCCTATTCATTGTTTGAGAACTCGTGTCTTCCACTTTTTTAACTTTTTACATTTTCTAAAAATATGATGGTGAACTGGAGGGATATGTGTATTTTAGGAAGCAACATATTCGTTTTTTTAAGAAATTAATTTTGTATGAACAGTCATACAGTTTACTCATTTTAAATATATTAATTTCAATTGATTTTTGAGTTGTCTACATTTTTGCATTATCAGGACAGGCACATAGCAGCTTTATCAATGTGCATTTTCCTCAGTAGAAATAGAGCTTTATTGGTGTAAAATCTCCTGCTTTTAAGGCTTTTGACAAACATTGACCTCCGAATGAAATAGACAAATTAAGTGTGTACAAATTAATGTTATTTCTCTCGATATGGAGATCTGGCGCGTGGTATAGGGAAAAAGCACGAATCCTGATGTAGGACAAATTATTGATTGAGATTATCAAGCATAATTAAAAACACTCTTTCAATAGCCAATCGGGCCAAGACGATTCCCAAGCTCATGTGACCTGAAATCTTATGGCAAAGTCTACATGCTCTGTCTATCTCAATAGAAGGTTCATGCTGATACAAGGATAGATTGTCCACCAATAGAGGTTGAACTGCATTTCATAAAATACTTTCACAGGTTTCATACTTGGGAAAATTATTATAATTGCCCCACTTGTATTACATATAAATGTGTTTTTATGCAACTCTTTCTCATGTACATTCAGATTATGACCAATATTATTAGTAAAATATACCCATCATTTTGGTAGATAGTTGAATTAACATTGCACTGGAGCAACACGATGGGCTAGTGGTGACAGTCTGGGATCCATCCGAAAGGGAAAGATCGAGGACAACATCTAGTTATTTTGAATCATGGTCAGATGATGAGGTCAACACCTGAGCTGGCACCCAACTCTCCAAACTTCCACACCAAGGTGAGGATATTTGAAGAACACAGCAGATTTAATGTGCACAAGCCCCACATACACGAAGGTTTTTGGTTGGATCAAGTTTTGAACTCGCAACCCTTCGGTTACAAATCACAATATTCTTACGGTTGCCCTCCTATTGGAGGGAGGGCAACTGTAAGAATATTGTGACCCTGATCGAGATGTAGCCCATTTGGTGTACATTTAGGAGGGCATGAAGACTGACCAGCTTCGACTTGAAGAGGGAGATGAGTCCGGAGAGATGGCTGTACTGGGGAAAGGTGCGATGGAGGTGGACCATATCAAAGCTGGTGCGGATCCCTCCGCCCTCGCACGTGCCCAGGTAGTACTTCTGCCGCATCTGCTGCAATTGCACGAAGATCGGCACTTGGCTGAAAGAGCAAGTCTCTTCAGAACAGCAAGAAAAGTGTATTAAATTTAACACAAATCATTTCGAAGGACATTTGCAAGGACAAAGTTCTTATGCTGAAACACGTCAAGTTTTGTAACCTTACCTTATATTGCAAATAGGTAGGTATTTTAATTAACGTCATTCTGGAGGCTATTGGCAATGGTCCTGGATCAAACCCAAAGGGATAGGTCTGAGGACAACACGTAATTTTTGAGCCATGGTCAGAGTACGAGGTCACATCTGAGCTGGCACCCCACTCTCAACATCATGACAACGTGAGGATGTTTGAGGCCACGTGAGATTTAACATGCACCCCCCTTTAAACACAATGGACTCTGGTTGGATTAGAACTTGCAACCCTCCGATTGCTAATCCATTACTCTTTCAACCGGGCTACCATGGCCCTGTTGCAAATAGGAAACAGAACAGATGCAACCTGACTCAGATGATGACCATTCTTTTAAATTTGCATTTACAAAGTTTTATTATCGTTTGAAGATAGTTCTATATCTTTAAAACCCCTTTTTCTTCAAGTATATGTAGTATCCATCCCCTTACTGCCACCAGAGGTCGCTCCGAGCAGAACTGTAACTTTATTTTTCCTAACTCAGAGTTGGAATTGTGACAGTGACTGAAAAACACATTTCCACGCACAGGTGAAGTACCGTTCATACAACTCATATATGTGCCAGCGTGTAGGCTGAGCCATGATCCATGTAACCTCATGTGTACCTAATTTTTAAAATTAAATTTTGTGTTAGTCCTCATCTCCGGGTTATCCAGCTTCACCTCTTCATCACACCCTACACACAGTACTACATATATGGCACGTATTTTGAAACATTAATGTCTACACATTCAGGCTTTTGTTAAAAATTAAATATAAGGTACTAAATTTTATATATCGGTACAATTCCATTTAAATATGATGCTATCTGGTTATGTATGAATCTCAAAATCCCAAACTTTCGCTTGAAATAAAAAATCACCCAGGACAGAGTTAAATGATGTTAAAATTAAAGAACAAGCTTTTTTAACCAAAAATAATTGCAAATCTAAGAATATCACTCAATAATAAAATGGTAACCTTAATTCTATATTATGACTAATTATACAGGTAAAGGTTAACTCACAATTTATTCATGCAGAAATATGAATGCAGCAGATGTGTTGTCAGTGAAAAAGTTCAAAGGGATTCGAAAAGATTTCTTTGGAAAAAGATGTGAATTAAGTCAGTTATTTTTAATGAAATTAAATGGCTTTAAAAGATATCATATGAATCAGTGTAAGAGAAAAAGTGTGCAGTCTCTTTCCTAACTGACTTAAATTAACAATTGAGTCTGTTCGGTTATGTGTCAATTAAAGTAAATTTCTTTAATTTGGAAATTTTAAAGAAATGTGAATAGGAATTTTGAAGGAATTAAGTTTTCCAGTTATCTGAGATTTGTACTGAATCTAAGTACAAAATAAAGGCTTAAAAATAGAGGCAAGATTTTTATGCAATAGGCAATGAATAGTTTAAGGACCAAAAGTAAGAAATAAAATGAGGGAGTTTGAAAAGTTGTAAGGAAAGGGCTATGAGTCAATTTATAAGTAATAATTCATAGCAATTACTTATTTATTTAGCCACAACTATATTTCTTTCATACTTAATATGGAGTTTAAAAATGCATAGATTTATTGGCACCAATTTATTCATCAGTTGAACACCTCATAAAGGGTTACTTAATTTTCTTATTTATCTTTTTTTAAGTGCATGTAGCGCTGTTTTGTGAATAACAATCATGCAAAGATAGCACGCCAAAAAACGTTTACACATATTTAGTAGCAAGTGTATGAATCCTATTGGAACCAGTAAATCTATACACGCATTGTTATAGCTTGCATGCTAGTAATGGTTTATTTTTCCTGGCTATGAATACTGGCACCTACAAATCTTTGCACATGTTAAGTGCACTTGAAGCATTGCAGGAAACTGTGAAGACAAAGCAGTGCCTACCAGTTGGTATTGTTGACAGCTATACAGACAGAGCTAAGCAGCATCTTTGCTCGGTCCTCCGTCAGAATGGAGTCGTTCGCTTTGGCAGGGTGAATCACCATGAACTCACGAAGGCCATACCTGAAACAAAACTCCATTCACTGAGAGACAAAGCACTCTGGGATTTCCACAGAGATCCGATTTAAATATGTATACAATAAGCTTTTGATTAAGCTGCAAAGAAAGAAAGTGTTGATGGTTGGTTGATTTGAGTTTTATGCCGCAAGATCCAGAAAAGGATAAGCTGCGCCAAACACAAGACAATAAAATGAGAAAATAGAATAATCGGACCAACATTAAAAGGAGAAATGCAAGGAATAAAAACAAATTATCTAGTTGCATAAAATTTAAATATAAAGGTAAAATTGCAATTGAGAAGTGTAAAACCTTATTTTTTAAAAATGATTACTAAAATGGTGTCCCCATCTTGGATAAAACTTCATGAAATTCATTTTAAAATCTTATCAATTATAGATGTGGTAAAAATCTTAAAAGATGAAGGAAGGTAAATAGTGATATACGAGGTGGGTGATTCAATAAATCCGATAAAATTGGTGATGAAGTATTGAAATATCGAAGATGAAGAGTTTAAAATGTGAACAAAAAGTTAAAATATGGCGTATGGTTAATGGAGAAAAGAGTTGAACACCAATGATTGCTATTGATTATTCGGGATAAATAACATTCTTAAGAGACTTACCATCGAACCAGGCAATGTGCTTTTGGAGGGAAATCATTCTCTCTTGCCATCATGTCTGACAGACAATATGGCAGCGTTTCCACTGAAAGAAATCAGACATTTGAAAAGAGTAATTTAGAAATTTCAGAACTTTTAAAATTTCCCCAATTGGATTTAAGACACATTTATGATACAGGCCAAATATGACATCAGAAAGGGAAAAATTAACCTAATCTTAGATAAATAAGCTTTGTAAATCATTGAATAAACAAAGGAGGAAATAAAATAATAATTAAAACATTAAGAGAAAAATAGTTCTTCCCATGGCACCTGTTTCTAGGTAAAGCAATACTCTGTGGAGTAGTTGACAAGTATCATTACTTTTCTTAATTAGTTCAAGTTTCATTAAGTACTACTGATATTTAATGAAAAACATTTCTTTATGGAGTTATTTACCATTTACAATTTCAGTTTCTTTTATTTCAGTTCATTTTAACAATTTTCAACAAGTCAATTATAAAATCAATTTGAATACTGTCAATATAAAAAAATCAGAATTGAAATTTAAAAATTTCAGGAATGCGTTAGTTTTCCAGGAGTCTTGAGTAAATTTCATGAGTTTTCTAGGGCCTTTGAAAAAAATCATTAATTTTGAGGAGTTTCCTAGAATTTCCAGGATATAAGACCCAACTGTTATTAAAAATAACTTCCTGCATAGAATTACAGTTCATGTGCATGAAATTGTGTGCATTTTAGCTTTTACAACCATGTCATATTTAATCCAAGATGTTCAATTTGGGAAAACTGCAGTGACTGTGATAAATTTGGCAAAAAAATGTAAGTTTGGCGAACTGAAGTGGTTGATAGAAACAGGAACCTTGAAATTTCCCTAAGTTTGCATAAAAGTATCAAAGCTTCTGAAAAAGCTTCGAGAACTGTGAAAATGTATTTGGAAAGGAAAGACATTTTTTAAATGCGAATTCTACAAGTGTGCATTTAATCTAACTACTAGTTGGATTGTATCTTTTGAGTTGTTTTCAAGAAAAGTTGCCCAGGTTGAAAGTTAGCAGCAAAATATTCAGATATGAGAATCCAGTCCAAACATGTTGAACTGAATGGAAGCCAACAGAAGAAACGATTCTCTTGGAACAACACTCAGAGGCAGACATTTTTGGCAAGGGATGCTTAGTCCAAAACAAAATTTATTCATTTAAAAAAGTAAATCTCTGTAAATATGCAGGTAAATTATCATAATCTGTGCAATATTTATTCTCATTCATCAATTTATTACTACTGCTTTTAAATAATTATTTTTTATATTTCTAATTACAAATAAATTACACTTGCTAAAACAAATTGAATTCAAACAGTGGATGAACATGAGTAAAATTTGACTAACTGTATTAATGTTGATTAACATCAATTCCTTGAATTGGTTCAGTTGATAGTTTAGATTTAATTAAATATAGTAACAATTACAATGTTTTTGGATTGAATTCTGATTTGTGGTGAAATCTTGTCTAGACAGTTGTACTCCTCTTAGGATATGTAATAAATATCCTAAGAGGAGTACATAATAATATATATCCTTAATATTCAATAGTAGTATCCTTAATATTCAATAATCAGGATATCACATACCTACATTAACTTACAAAAGAGCCTCGTGAATCAC
The DNA here is from genome assembly GCA_933210815.1 of Meta bourneti. NCBI lineage: Eukaryota > Metazoa > Arthropoda > Arachnida > Araneae > Tetragnathidae > Meta > Meta bourneti. Next base: position 4,619,733 of record OW119927.1, on the reverse strand, counting down.
AACCAACCACTAATTGGCCACTTCGGTGAAATCAAAAGAGAAGCTTTCCACCTTTTATAAAATATATTTTTCAAATATTAATATTTGTAAAATGCTCTAGCAGTGAGTGAACTCACCATCCTCATCATCACAGGGTGTGATGCTTTCTGTGCTGGAAGGCTTCAGGATGTGGTGAACAGCTTCAAACTGGAATGAGGCAAACATCAGCTGCTCTCGCTTCTCTATCCATTCGCCACTCGAGAGCTCACCCTGCAGAAGACAACTTAACTTCATTCTTCCACTACATACTATAGTCACTTCTGTTCAGACAAATTTCATTTCGTTATGTTGCAGATTCAATCCACGAAATTGAAAAAAGCTGTGAGTTACACATTGAATGACACATTTACTAATGCAGTTAACCTCTTAATATATCAAAGCTTTGTGGAAGAAAAGAAAAAGCCAAGAATATACCAAGGGGGTAGTTTAGCAAGGGTATTTTATTATGAATACATTTGATTTTGAAAATACTTTTAATTTCGTTACTTTAACTTTATTACAAAAAATAATTCATTCTTGGTTGGAATGGGAAAAGGTTGGTTGGTTGGTTGTTTTGGGGTTCTATGGCGCAAGGGTTATATATTTGGCCAAGCTGTGCCAGGAATGGGAAAAGGAAACAAAAGGAATGATTCTTTTGGAAAATCCAAAATGAACCTTCATAACACTCTAGACAAGCAGCTGAGATATTTGCAAATGATCATTTTAATTTCTGCTTTAGCTTGTGAATAATAGAAAATTTTCTAGAATTTAAGAAAACAATTTAAGATATATGAAGATAAGTAAAGCTTTCTGTTACAGATTGGTTATAGCACCGATTCACTTCATAGCAGATAAAATAAATAGCTGTCATTGAGGAGGCTAAAAACAAACGGCAGCTTTCGCCAATATCAACAGTATAATGAAGTTGAAAATGGTGTAATGGCTCCTGTGAGAAAACAAGCTCCTGTGAATGGTGTAAAAAGCTAAGACAACATCAGTGTGTCTGACCAATTCGTCTCCAGCTGCATTCAGCTGAATAGTGCTGTCAGTGTCGCAATAAAATAATATTTAAATCAAGTTTTAAAAAATCCTGCCACAATCTACTTTTCCTAGAATGGTTAAACTTTGAGAACCTATATCCTTAATTAGCTACTTCGCTATAATTAGCTGTGTAGCAGAACACCAGTGTTTTTCTTCACTCCTCACTGAATGGAACTGTTTATCATCTGTTTCCAAGGACACATGATCGTGCTCTCTTCTGCGCATGTGCCCCATTTGAAAGTAATAGCGTCTGTTTCTCTTAAGAAGCGAGAGGGCAATCGTTCTGTTGTCCATTTGAAGATGTGTACTGCTTCTGTTTCTTGTCTGTCAATAAATGCTGTCTCGTCCTGAGATTTCATTTTTTATACAGCTGGCCTGATAAGTTGCTATAGCTTATAATTTGTCATCCCAAACCTGCTGCACTTTAAAAAGTTGAAATTGCGAACTCAGGAAGTAAATCTACATCAGAAATGGGCAAAACAGTATCCATCGAAAGTATCTCCGTAATACCCAAGTACATGCGGATGACAGGAAATAACCATTTTCGTATATTTCAATCACACCATACATTTTCCAACAGTTAAAACAAGTTAGCTGACAATTGGAAAAATAAAAAGCCGCCAGGAAACAGATGCTTTCTAGATACTCTTACCAATCAATTATTGAAAACATTTAGCATTCCTTTTTCTGCTAATTCTAGAACAGGTGAAAAAAATAACATTATTTTTCAGAACCTTTTTAAGAGCAGGAGCTGCATTGCGCTGTGGCAACTTCCATTCATGAATCACTTCCTCGATTCTGGCAATGAACCTGCAATCAATTATACTTGTTTATTTACTGTTGATTATTACACAAGGCCTGCTAGTTATTCTTTGTGGCCAACTGAGTCATAAAAACTCACAATAAATTTTGTAATAAAAGAATACTAAGAACACAAAATCATCCACAGCTCTAAAGACATACAAAACTCAAAAATGGAATGAAAAAATATTTTTAAATGTTTGTTAATTATAACTGTTTTATTGAAATGTTTGAAAAAAATCATACTTGATTTGAAAGCAATTCTTCTACAATTTAAATAAGATTTATCCAATTTAAGTTAATTTGTAGTTTTTTGTAAATTTAAACAAGTTAGATGTGAAAGTTGCAATGCAGATTTTGGACAAATTCAGTTATATACATGAGGGGTTCAGGAAAAATGTAACAAGGGAATTTCTTAAGATTTTCACATTAAAATATACACTTTTTAAAACAGAATTGCAAAACTTATTATGCTAACTACATTAATATAGTAAAATAAATTTTAAAATCTTTGAAAGATTAAAATGAATATAATTAATCCTGTTACTTGTCATTGCCTTAATTCCCTCATTTGAGTTCTACTTCATAATACAAACTCATAATACTTGAAATTCCAGATAAAAATGAAGAAATACTCAAGTTCGGGGAAATAAAATTTAATTAAAAAAAATCAGTGATTAGTTCAGAGGACTTTATATAGGAACTACTAATTTTCCATCCTTTTTGCTCCCAAACTTGTTTCAAGCTTTTTAACTGAAATTACTATTTCCACAGATACAAAATTAGTTGCAGTGGTAAGCATTTTATTCTTTCTTGTCTTCAACACATCCATTAGAATACAAATGAGCTTCCGCATTCCAAAGACTCCTGGGACATAATGTGTGAGGTTCTCCGGCCAACACACTGAAGCAATGTTGGCACACAAACACAATGTTGGCAGGAAGGAACCATTGGATTCCAAGGAACATTGGTGGGGGTGTCCTTGAATGGTAATGGGACTAGGAGAAAAAAATAGGTGACGGGGGACTCAACTAGTGGAGACAGACATGCAAGGGTCCTTTCACTGTTATAGTGCAACTGTAAATACACTTATTAATGTTACATCAATAAAGCCTATTAATCAAGCACCCATGAAGTCACTCTCTCTGATAGATGACAAGAAAAGAACCACAAACACGCATTAAGCATTTTTACAATGGTGCAGAATATACAGAGGAGAGTGATGCTTCTTCATGGGTACATGATTAATAGGTTTTATTTACCTAACATTAATAAGTGTATTTACAATTCAATATCTTGCACTATAACAGAAAAAGGACCTTCCCGCATCCGCCCTGTCTCTGCTAGTCAATTCCCACTTCACCCCTACAGTTCTACTTTTTTTCTCCTAGCCCAGATGACCCTTCAAGAACATCTCAACTAACATCCCTCAGGGATCCAATGGTTCCTTCCAGCCAACATTCCTCAATGTGTTGGCCAGAGAACCTCACAGAATGTTTTCTCAAGGAAAATTTTCTTGAAATTTCAATATTACAGGCATCACAAGGTTTTTCTATTCATCATCAATTGATTTATCTATTAAATAAACTAACTGCACTATGTACATGTTTATAACAAAATGAAACATGACATTTTGAGAAATGGCATAGTGAAAGAATTGAAACTTGAAAGTATTGAATAAAACACATTACTATATGGAAAACTAAAAAAATAATCAATGAGATAAATATTGTTTATATTTGTATTGTTCATAATCATTATAAATGCTGCTTAATTCTTTTATGCTAATGCTTTTGAACCTCAAAGGGGAATTTGTTTTAGCACTGAACAGTATTAATTATGTGATGACATTGTATATTTTACACTCCATATTTTGTAATGCTTTTACTGATATTTATGAGGCAATGCTTGAAATCTTTATGTAACGTAATGTCATCTCAATGTACATTGGAATTCACCAAAAATTGCATTTTATGATTCATCTTTTAATTTGCCACTCAATTATAATTGTGACCAAGTTCTTTAATCAAAACATTTCTCATTCTGTGAGCAGAGCAGATATGTTAAAAGGATATTCAAATGTTCAAAATTGAATCAGGTTCCTCTGGTTGAGAGAAACTACAATACCCTCATTTTTTCCAACCAATATATAGAATATATAACCACTGACACCCAAATTCAGAACCACAAAGAAACGACAAAAGCAAAGCATTACCTTTCCCAATCCGAAGCAGTCGTGAAGTCAGTGATTTCAAACACCTCTTGATCCTGAAAATATAATTAAACAGAAAAATATTTTAACTGACTGTAGACTGCCACAAATAGAAAATATACCAAATAGGACATTACAAATCTGATATCTCTTGCTTAATCCTAGGTAGGAATTCATGTTATATTTTTACATTTCAATGTTAATGAGTTTATATGCATTTCGTTCTGTGATTGTTTGGCAACATTGCTGATTATAATTTGTTAATAAGATGTAAAATATTGTTTGGCTTTTACTCAACGAAAATGCAATACTAAAGATTCAAATGCCTATACTGCTTTTCAAAGCACCGCCTGTTAGTTATTTTATTATTACAAAAAACTAAATGCTAGAACAGTTTCATTGATAAATTACATGCATGCCAAATATTAAATAAAACAATAAAAGTTCTACATGTCCTCATTAACAGTGTACCTTCTCTCCCTCATACACACAAAAGCAGGGAACACACAGGGTCTTTTTTGATTGGAACCCCGAGGGTCGGTCGATTTTGGGTTTTTATGGTGCAAGAGTCATATTTGGCTATGCTGCATCAGATACAAGACATATAACACCAAGTAATAGACATATACGCAACAATGAAAGTTTTACTAACACAGAAGAGAGAAATACATCCCAGGAAGGAATGCACCTGACAGGAATCGAACCTGCACTGCCTACAACTCTAAAGGTTTCTAGCACAGTGGGCATACCCACTGAGCCACGACTGCCCCCTGAAAGTGAGGGAAATACTTATATGGGAAATGAATTGATAAAATAGCTTCAATAAAGTTCATAGTCAGACCTTAGGACATGAAAAGTCTTTAGAACTAAAAACGTTGGGCGACTGTGTTATATGGTGTCAGGAACAGGACACCATACAACACATGTCCTGACACCATATTACTGAGGTAATATGGTGTCAGGAACAGGAAAGGTAAATTTTGTGCTCCCTAAGTTATAAAGTTTCCTCTAATAGTACAGCTGAAATGGAAAAGGGCACGATTTGAGCATTGAGATTTTGGTTGTTCTTGGGTTTTAAGGCACAAGAGCCATATTTGGCCAAGCCATTGAGACTAGAATTTTTTTACTGGATGTAGTTGAAGCAGGGAACTTGCATACTTGGTCCCAATGATTTTTAAAGTGATGGATTCTCACAGTAATACAGTGTCTGTGCTGTCCAGTTCCAACAGAACAATGCTTTCGCAACAAAAGCAATCGCTGATTTCTATGGACAGCTTTCTTTTATGTATCGCAATTTCTCGGGAAAAATGTAACTCAAATTCCAAATTCAATTTTTCGAGATAACAACAAATTCTGTTAATCCATGGAAATTAAAATCACAACATGCGCTACAAATGTTTAATGCTGATTGAATTCTCAATTTCGAACTAAGTCAATATGCTAAAATATTTTCAATCTTCTTTTGACTATCTTGTAAATAAATTTTGAGTTGTGTCATTCTTGAGAAGGTGCGATATTTAATGAGAACGACTTTGGGACAAAAATTGTAAACAAAATTCTACGACATTAAAACGGCAAACCTCTTCGGATGACATTCTTGGGAAATTTAAGACCAATACCAAAACACTTTCAAACGCAAGTGTTGTTTTGGTCTACACCGGAAGTCACGTGAAGCCATATAGGTTTTTGCGTCGTTTCGAGAGAACGTCATCTATTTGTAGAGTAGTTGGCTTCTACCACAGAGTAAAAGATGCGTAGCTATTTACTCTGTGGCTTCTACTACTACAATATAAGCAAATAGTAGTTCGTGGGTGGATAGTCACATTTAAGGCGTACTGGAAAACACAACAGGCTGAACAAACTAACGGCAAAAATACTCCCAGTTGAAAACAATGAGAGGTTTGTTTTTTATATTAGATATAGGTAACGATAGTGTTTCTGCGGTGAAAAGTATTTTCTATTCGTATTCCGAACGTGACGTTCAATACGATTTCAGCACTTAGCCAATAAAAATTCCAAAGAATGAATTTAAAATGTTCGTCGCCAAACGGCTGCTGCGATATACTTTACGACAGATTAAAATTCTCAAATTATCGTTACTTAGAGATGGAAAGGTATTGCTAATTGCCGATAGTGCTCATTTGAGTTCAAACCCAAACGAACATCACCAATGCTACAATACGTGGTGTTGTCCTCGGTGATGGTATTTTTCAATAGAGCATTCGCAGGTGACGTCATGATCAGTTATTTTTCTTAACTGTTAACTGCTGTAGGACAAACAAATTGTTATGCATTGGGAAGTTTTATGTAGTGGGAAGTTTTGAAAACTAAATAATGTCCAATACACCATAAATTGATCTTTGGAAAATCTTCAGGATTCGAAGAGGCGTTTGGATTGTCCAAATCATACGGATCCATTCCGTTAATGATAGATATTTTTTGATCGTAGCGATTTCGCACTGAAACATCCATGCTTACTAATGGAACAGAAGCCATTGCTTGTCCTACAGCAACGGACGTCATTCTGGCGTTGCTATGGTCAGACCACGTGGTTGCTAGTGCTCTATAAACATCACACTGGAACAACACAACGGGCTATTGGTGACGGTCCGGGAGGGGGGGAATTTCAATTAACGTCACACTGGAGCAACACAATGGGCTATTGGTGACGGTCCGGGATCAATCCCAAAGGGAAAGATCCGAGGACAACACCACGTAATTTTGAACCACGGTCAGGTGACGAGGCAATACCTGAGCTGGCACCCCACTCTCCAAACTTCCACACCACGCCAACGTGAGTACATTTGACGCCACGACAGATTTAACGTGCACCCGCCCCCTTTGTACACGACGGTCTTTGGCTGGATTCGAACTCGCAACCCTTGGTTGCTAATCCGTTACTCTTCCAACCGGGCCACCGCGGCCCTAAAAGCAACTGGGATGTTTCACACGAGAGCATATGGGCTGCGCAAGTAGAATCTTTGGAATCGGTCAATTCTTGAATTGACTTCAAGGCTCCTCATTTTTAAGTGAGCAGGTAGGTAATTAACGTCGCACTGGAGCAGCACAACGGTCTATTGGCTACGGTCCGGGATGAATCCCCAAGGGAAAGATCCGAGAATACCGCGTAATTTTAAACCACGGTCAGATGACGAGGCAACACCTGAGCTGGCACCCCACTCTCCAAACTTCCACACCACGCCAACGTGAGGACATTTGAGGCCACGACAGATTTAACGTGCAACAGCCCCCTTTGTACACGATGGTGTTTGGCTGGATTCGAACTCGCAACCCTTCGGTTGCTAGTCCGTTACTCTTCCAACCGGGCCCCCATTTGGAAGGGAGATTGTAAAAATTATCTTTTTTAATGGTCACATTTGGTCAAGCAATGTTTTATCCATAAAAGTGAATGGAAGCACCCAAGTTTACTGACACAGAAGAGTCGGGAATCGAACTTGCGCAGGCTGCTAGCAGGAACCAAGTGAGCTACGGCAGGCCCTTCTGAAACTGAACCATCATTTCATAAAATTAGAAAATGTGCTGGAATTTTTTAATTTGTCCCCCCCCCCCCGATTAATTCTTAAAACAAACTGAAAAAAAGCCAGACAATTCAGTAAAGCCAATTGTACGAGTGAATAAAACAAATTCTTGTACAACTTATTTCTAGTACATTGTTACATGTGGACTGAGAAAAGGCGAATTAATGCACTTATTGGAGGTGGACTCGGGAAGTTTAATTTTCTCCATAATGTGCACATTTTTGAATTGTCTTCTGTGAATTTGAGACCAACTTGAAAGTATTGATAGCTTATTATGGGCTCTAGCTTTTATACCATTGTGAATGGAAACAAGGGAACTGCTGCTCTGGTGTACCAGTGCTGAAAGGTCACTCTTAAGTATTCGACTGGCTGAAATAAAAGGCGGTGGGGAATTTGTGCACCAGTGATGTGATTTTTGCCTTAAAGGCTATAATTTAATGTAAATGAGCTCCTTTAGTAAGCTGTGGGCATTCATTAAAGAAATTATGACACAACATTCAGTAGAAAAGAAATGAAATATCAAAACAGTAAGCCATTTTATTTTAAAAAACATCCCATTGTTTAGAATATCATGAAATTGTATTTAGCATTGATTTATTTTGCGACAAATTTTCAATGTTTTAAGTGCTATATTTATTATGGCAGGATTTCCTTTGTATAGTACAAATAAGATAAGTTAATTAAATACGTACCACATGGAAAAAGGTACGTATTTAATTAACGTCGCACTGGAGCAACACAATAGGCTATTGGCAAAGGTATGGGATCAAACCCGATGGGAAAGATCAGAGGACGTCATATTGAACCCTGGTCAGATGATGAGGTCACACTTGAGCTGACACCCCATTCTCCAAACTTCCACACCATGCCAATGTGAAGACATTTGAGGCCATGCCATCTTTAACATGCACCAGGCCCCCTTGAACACAAGTCTTTGGTTGGATTTGAACTCACAACCCTCTGGTTGCTAATCCATTACTCTTCCAACTGGGCTACCACGGCACAGGAAGTGGAAGGAAGTTAAGGACAAAACACTGTTTTTGCCTAAACGTAGCAAACCCCAGAATTAAATGAAAAAGACAATTGTATAATTTTATTGTATGGAAAAAAAGTATTACCGTGTACAAAGAGGAAGAAACTCAAGGTTCCCAAATCTATGGTACTTGAACTATTTTCAAGATGCACTTATATTCATAAATTGAAATAAGAAATGGCATTTTTGTGGAACAGAGCTTGCTTTTTGGTGACCAAGCTCACTGCTGTCTTAAAGTATTGTATAATCAATTCTTGTCATACATTATTGTTTAACATACATTATTGCAATCCATACAAAGGAAAAACTAGATTATACATTTAGTTCTCTGGAACCACAGCACTAGATGCAAGCAGGTTGATTTCATTTTCAAATGTTGATTACACATTTTCATGAGTTGTTACTTCCAAAAGAAAAGACCAGCTTTAAATGAGTACTGTGTACAAACATTTTATTTAATATAAGCAAATGATGCAGAACTACAACTCAACACAAAATGCATAAATAATTGAATGATTTCAGGTCGAACATTTTTTACATGTTTTTTCAGAGTCCATAAAATTAAAAATATACACATAAATAATGTGAACAAAAATAAACACTTTTTGTATGGTACAATAATTTATCTATATACCAGACTTGAATGACAAATTTCGTTTCGGAGCACTTTTGAGGTTTGTGGTAGGCATTTCATATATTTCAAGAAATTCTTTTACTTTGAGTCATTAAACCTTGATTGACAAATTTCCAAACTAAAACACATTTAATGGTCTTTCAGTTTTGAATGATTGGAGTACTTCACAGTTGTTTACTTACATTTTTTAGTGGGAAAAGCTTGAAATTTTAAATGGGTTTTAGGAGCAAAAAAACAATTTTTAGCTTTACAATCTAAACTTGTCATTTAATTTATAATTCTGAAAAAAATTTACCGAATTTTCCTTTCAATTTTAATATTTAGGTCATCAGCATTTGGATTATAAGTAAAACTAAGCAAATATATTCGCCAAAACAAATTAGGCCATTCAATTTATGCTTTGGGACAGTTTCCAGCCTGTTAGGCAAACATTTTGCGATAGAAAATAGGACAGGAAAAATATTTTTATTGATATTTAACATTATACGAAAAGGGACGATCTCTCTTTTTACTTGTACAACTAGAGCATTACACCAACAGTTCACTTCTCATCAAGTTTTCATGAGCTCATTTTGAAATTAAAAGCTACACTTTAGAATAGGATGAATTACACAAATTCTGCAAAGCCAGGTAATTTTTATTGAATCAGATAACTTCTGAAGGGTCACATTGTCAAAATATCAAGGTTTAATAGAATTTGTCAGGAACAATTTAACAAAATGAGTAATTTTTATATAAATAATACCTTTTAGTATACATAACATTAAGAAAAGAACAAGTTACTGCCTTTACACATTTGTCCAGAAAATAAACACATTTCCAGTTGAACACTTGTATTGCATTCACTCCATTAAAGAAACTGAAAATTTAAATTGAGGAAATGATAGTTTCTGAACAATCATAAAATTTTAGACTTGACATTTATTGAAAAATATTTCTTTTGCTAATAGAATTTTTGCTTTATCAATTCTGTTCCATTAATAAGGGAAATATGTCAAAAGAACATTTGATTTATTATTTGAAATTTATGCTTTGAAAATATTTTTATTTTGACAAGGGTTTATTTAAAAAACTTGGAATATTATTGGTAAAAAAAAAACATTAACAGGAAAGAATTAAATTAAGATAAATTTACAAGAATCCTTTCCAAGAAATTCATCAAGAGAGCAAAAGATTTTCTGAAAGTTGCTAATAGAGGATTGTTTAACCATTAGGGAAAGTATGCTCCTGTTCTTAACCTTTGTTGCATTCAAATAATTTAATTTTTAAAACACTGAATTACAATATACATTCAGAAGAAAGGAAAAGTTTATTTCATAAATGGGCTCTAAAAGACTTAAAATAAATTTTAAAAAGGCGTGAAATTGTCCAAGACTCTCAAAGTGCTAAAACATAATTTATCAATAATTTTTCTGTCAACAACCATCTTTGCCAGTCAATCAAATCACAGAAGAAAAAATTTCCCAGGAGATCTCTCAGGAAACAGGCTGAAGAAAATGTCTCCCTTACTCAATATTGAGTTGCTTCACAGAAAAACACATATGTTGTGATGGACAAATTGCACACACTGAATGAATACACAAAATATGATGATAGTTACAAAGAAACTTTTTGTGTTGCATCATCTACAAAAGAAACCCATGAATCCTGCCAACTCTTGCCATCCATAGTGCGGACAACCTCGATGAATATATAACAGTAATAATTCTGACTCGAAGAGAACAAACATTTGGATCAAAAATATCAGTTAAGAATTAAAAACTATTTTAAATCACAAAATTTAAAAGATCAAAGTGTGTGACTATCTTGCATAGCTATGAATAAATTATGTATGTACAGTTAAATACTCCAAAGTATTACGTCGTTAAAGAACCCACAGTGACAGCAGACATTCGTGGTAGGAGGACATCATGATTCGTAAAAACAGATGAGACTTCTGTCAGATTTGTTGAAACAACTCATCTTTTGGTAGAATGGATGTTTTTGCCATACCTCGATGATAAAATATAAACCTTTTAAAATTTAAGCTCAGGGCTTGAAATTAACTCAGAAACTTCAGTCCAATTCGAGCCTACAGTAGGACATCGCAGAAGAGTTAACACTTTGGAAATACACAATTGTGCCAAATATAGATTTTTGTCTTGGAAATTAGTTTCTGTGTTTTAATTGAACGGATGCTCTGCAGAAACCACGAATGCGAGTTGGCAGGCAAACCCTACAAGTGGAGGCTGGAAACTAGGAGGTGAGTCCGTTGTGTGGCGTCCCGTCAGCTGCAAAAGAGTTCTTTGCGAACCCTGCCAGTACAGAGACAGCGACCTCGGATGCCCGATCAAAGTTCTGGGCGGAAGGCGGGACCAGGGAGTCCTCCGAGTACGACTGCAGAGAAGCGTCCTCTGGGCCGGCGCAGTTGGGGCAGATGTAGTCTTCAGTTTCGCTCACCTCGGTCACATCCAGGCCCACGCACAACAGGTGGAACCACTGCTCGCATCCACCATCGCACTGTACCCAGTTCACGGCCTCACCTGAAACACAGTTTGAGTTCAATTCACAATTAACACAACTAAACCTACCCCGTCCACTCTTCAAGCAGAAGATAGACAACAAGGTTTTTCATTATTTAAGGCAACATTTGACCTAGATTAACACAGGTTAGGAAATCTTATCAGTGTGTGTGTGTGTCCCTGGATAGTTTTAAAATCAATTATTCTGGCAAAACCTGAATATACACTAGGTCGTCGATTTTTAAGGACACTTGACCTGGGAAGAGTATTGTTGATCTTGGTTTTTAAAATGCATGTGAAATCAAATCAGTGTCGAAACTAAGGCTTTTAAAAAAATGTTAAGTAAAGGGCCTTTAAAAACTAAAATGGAAAATCAGGTCTTTTTAAGACCCATAGGAGTATTATTAGCATTTAAAAGTGGTGACCTAAAACCTTAAAATTGATTATACACTTATATTAGCACCCAAAATTCAAATGAATCAGTGCAAATAACACAAAAAGTAATGTAAAACAGGTGCATGCACTAGAAGTTTTGCTCCATACGCTTACTTTAATACACAATGAAGTGTCAGAAAAACTGGTACAGACAAGTCTATGTAAAATAGTAATACCATCCATACACATCGTTGCTTACATCTGTCATACATAAAGTAATAGACATCTGGAAGCATCTACAGCTATATCCACCAAGAGAAATTCAAGTTATCATGATTTAAGTGATTTTCAATGCAGTTTAATAATTCGAGATGAATGATGATTTCATGAGATGAATTTCATTTCGGAGGAAAGGAGAAGTTTGGATTTTCACATACTACCATTTCAAGGGTGTACTGTGACTAGGACTATGAGAATTCTGGTTGAATCAGTAACGTATGATAGCAGTGTGGCCGTAAAAAGATTCTGTGTGAAAGCGACCAGCATCAGTGGGAAGAGTTGTTTCACGCGAAAGGTATGCAACATTGCCTTGAATAACATCAAAATTTAATGCTGGGCCATCAACAATCATCAGTGTAAAGACCGCAACGTTCTCTCAAAGCTACGGACTTCAGGAGCCAACAGGTAACCCTGGATCAATACTTGATACACCGCTATGTGCCTCACCTGATCTCGGGAACACTGCCACTGGACACTCAATGACCAGAAACAAGTAGCCTGGTCTGACTAACTGTTATGGGCAGATGGAAGGGTCTGTGTGAAGAAAATCCCATGGATCCCACATGTCAACAAGGGAGTGTACACCCTGTTGGTGGCTCAGTAATGGTAGGTGTTACTTGCATTACAATATATCCAGATGGTTTTTGTATGTTTATTATTGAATCTTGTGTTTAAATCGATGCCGTAATCAATATGCAAATCTTGTGCATGCTGACTTCAATTTCCGCCATCGGCACATGTCTATACTAATTAGTTGAAATCAGAAGTATCGATCATGTAAATTTATTTGATGACGTCACACCGTAATTATGCAGTCTGGCCCCAGCACAAATGGCGTCTGATATATAAAGGTTGCAAACTGAAATACTTTCTCTTATATTTTTGTGATCACATTTATACACTGTCAGTGTCAGCTACTGCTTTGTGCAGTTTGTGTAGTCTAACGTTTCTAGGATGGAACGTTTTGGTTTAACATAATGATTGTTTTTAGTTCAACAAACTTTTTAACTTAAATACTTCGAAGTCTTTGTTCTGCTTTTATTTGGTTTCATCTGCTGCTATTTGATATGGAGTGTATACCTGCTGCACATATTTATCGCTGCTAATCCTGCTTCGTGTGTGCTTTGCATGTAGTAGGACAACAGTAGGTAGGTAGTTAATTAGCGTCGCACTAGACAAACACAATGGGCAATTGCCAATGGTCCGGGATCCATCCCAAAGGGAAAGATCCAAGGACAACGCCTTGTAATTTTGAACCAGTCAGATGACAACATCTTGAGCTGGCACCCCACTCTCCAAACTTCCACACCACGCCAAAGTGAGGACATTTGAGACCACAATAGATTGAACGTGCACAAGCCCCCATGTGCACGATGGCCTTGAGTTGGATTTGAACTTGCAATTCGTTTGTTTAGCTGGAATTCAATGAAAGCCCTGGTATGTAAATATAGTAACTTAAAAGTTAATTTTTTGATGTTGTCTGTTAAATACATTGTGTTTTGAAGTTAACTTTTTAAAAACAATGCACAAAAAAGATTAATGTATTTTACACATTTTAAACCCATTAACCCCATTAAAACTAATTTTTATAATTTTCAAGGATGTCATCTCAAGGGAGAAAAAGAAATGAAATTCTAAAATTCATTGCATTTTTTCTAGAAAATAAGAAATACACTGCTGGCCACCCAAATTGCAACACCAAGAAAGACAAGAGATATCACAACAAAATTTATTTTGTAGATAACATGTTGACCAAGTATCAAATGATTAAATTTATGGACTTCTGTGAAGTCCATAAATTTAAGATTTTGGCAGGAAGTGTGGTTCCTGCCAAAATCAGTAGCCAGAGTAGCCGCCATTATTGGAGATCACCGCTGCCACACGCCTCGGCATTGATTCAAAGAGACTGGATGTGTTCTTGGGGTACAGCAGACCAAGCAGCTTCCACACGTTGCCAAAGTTGATCTGGTGTGGCAGCTGGGGATGTATTCTGGGTCAATCGTTGAGCAACCATGGACCACATGTTTTCTATCGGCGAAAGATCCGGAGAGCGAGCTGGCCAGGGAAGCAATTCAATCTGGCGATTGACGAAGAACCCTTGGACAATGCGTGCCACGTGTGGTCGCGCATTATCCTGTTGAAATATGGCTGTGGGCAAGCCCTGAAGGTAAGGAAGGACAACTGGCTCCAACACCTCGGAGATGTAGCGCTGGCTGTTTAAAGTACCGGCAATGCGTACTAGAGGAGTGCGAGAGTGATATCCAATACCGCCCCATACCATAATACCCGGTGCAGGACCAGTGTGGCGGTGCATAACGCAGCTGTTCAGCATCCTCTCTTCACAGTGTCTCCAGACTCGAATCCGACCATCGTGGTGTTGCAGACAGAAGCGTGACTCGTCAGTAAAGACATTTTCATTCCATTCTGCCGTCCACATCCTTCTTTCATCGCACCATTGGTGGCGGAAACGTCTGTGGTTCTGCGTCAAGGGTAGACGAAACAATGGACGTCTTGCGGACAGACCACTCTGCTGTAAACGGCGTCGAATGGTACACGCAGACACTGGATGATGCGGTACAGACTGAATGTGCTGTGCTATGGTTCGTGATGTGGCTGAGCGATCCGTCACTGCCATATGCACAATATGCCTGCCATCACGTGAAGTGGTGCACTGAGGTGGATGCGATCGAACACGTCGGTCCGTCGTACCCTCCTGCAACACGACTACCGATTTCCCTGAAAGATAATCCACAATCTCGGTAGGCCACTATCCTTCCTCTGTCGAACTCGGATACTTGATCAAAAGATGATCACTGTTTTCTACGAGGCATAATTGATCGTTTTTTTTTTTAAAAACCACAAGAAAAACACAATTGCCGTACTTGAAATCGTCGAAATCTCCAAGCCTTAAATAGCGCTTTGAAGTGGCGCCACAGGCGCGCGTGATGTGCGTCTGCGCTGAAATTCTAATCATTTGCATATCTCACCTCCGCTAATGCATGTTGTAAATTTCATATTATTTGCATGCTTCCTTCAGGGTGTTGCATTTACGGTGGCCAGCAGTGCATTTTAATAACAGATTTATTTTCCGTTTTAAATACAAATACATTTGTCTTGTTAAATATTGCCCCTGAGAAAAAGTCTTACGAATAAATTTCAACTGATTTGTTTTTTTTTTTAGAAATTATTTTGTCTAATTCCTTTTTTTCAGCTGCTTTTCCTTTAATTTCTTTACGTAGTGCATTTGCACTTTTTAAAAGAGAAAAGTCATCAGAAGCTGCCTCATTAGCCAGTTCTTCATCTGACTTTTCCATTCTCATTATATCACCCTCACGACACATTATCTTTGATTTTAAGGAATTAAGTTCTTGTAGCTTGTTTTCTTTTATTTTCTAAATTTGTCTTCTTCGCACTTTTGCATTGTTCTTCTAAACGCATAACATATTTCTGCCTTGAACAAATTTTCTCATTTCTTTAGTAATAAATTTGGAATATCATTAGCATTTTCATAAATAAGTCTGCAATATAGGAGTCTCCTTTTGAATTTTCAATTTCTAAGGACTTGTTGATATTAAACCCACATTCCATAAAAGCCTGGCCATGAGATACGATCATTATGGTTTTCATAACTTTCCTAGTTTTCCTTTTGTATCTATACTAAGAAAGTTATTTAAAAAACTATCTGAACGCATTGTTTTTGGTTCAAAATTCTGAAACAATGAAGGGGATTTGAAAACGGTGTTTTCCATATAATCTTTGAATTGAAGTAATATATCATCACAATCTTTTTCTGAGTAAAGTGCGATAGTACAAGCTTCATGGAGTTCATGCACTTGGTCTGATCTTTAACCATACGTCTAGGATCAAGACATGAAGCATTTCGAACAAGCAAATATGCTACAGGAGATTTAGCCATGAAACATAGCATTTGTATAACAAAACTTCTACAATCACACTGCAAATCAAAGGCAGCACAAGGCGTTAGTTTTTCTCCTTTAAACTTTTCCTTTACTATTCTTTCCCCAATGAACCCTATATTGATTTTGTCCACAGGAGAATAACAATTAGTCAGAAATTTCAAATTTGGAGTGCTTTTGAATGGTACTTATATTAACCTTTTCGCTGGTTTTAGAAGATTAAAGTATTCCACACATTGCTTTACAAGCTTTAAAATATCTCCAAAAAAGGTAACCCAAGTTTTTTCTCCTCAAAGTTCTTCATTCCCCATGAAGCACCTATTGCAAACCCATCTGCCATGTATTTTGCTTGTGGGGACAATGTGGAAATAAAGATTGTTATTTATGTGCTTTTTCTTTAGAAGTTTAGAAACTTTGTCATTGTAAAAACTATGTGAAAACATCTGGGAAAAAGCCGATAAACATGAGAACACGAAGCATGAGCAAATCTATCAATGGAAGTCATCTATCTCCCCAGACCCAATGAACTAAATGGTCATTACCTGTCAATCAACCTAGCGGGGTGTCCACAGTCACACACCCCTTCAGAGGGTCAATCTGTGGTCCTCTTTGTATTTGTTTCTGAAGAGTGGAGGATGAAAAATGTCTCCCAGTGAAACCTGCCGCTTCCCACCCAAGATCAGACAAGGCTCAAAAACGGGAGAAATCAGAAAATGACTGCCTCAGAAAAATTAAGTCTTCTAGTTTTGGGAAAAATAAGGAGTTTCTAAGGAGCTTGGGAACCCTGTTAAACTACACTTCTATTGCAAGTGGCTGAATAAAAATATCTATATAAATATTAATTGCATAACTACAGGAAAAATAGTCCACAAGATTTTTATGCCCTACTATACTATATACTACTAGACTTCATATAACAAATGCCAATGGAATAAAAGTACTTTAGCCAATAGAAAACCAGCAGCTTTTAGGAACTCTTAATTACTAAAAACAATCGTTCGAAGAAGGCCCCAAATTTGTGATCATTGCACCAAACAGGGATTTGAGAAAGTAATTAGAATTGGAAAAAAGTAAACACCTGCTCTCTGCTATGTTATGTGCTTGACTAAAATTAATACTTGGTGCAGGCAATTTGGCAACACCCTAATGAAAAATGGTGCCAAATCTGGGTACACGTAAGCACAATATTTTCCTGTATAATTCAGCAGTGTTTTCGCGTCAGGTCTTTTAAGAAACCAAATGAAATGGTTTTCTTTCGTTCTTACCTTGCCAAACTACGAATTGGCGTCATTTGAAAAAAAATTTCCATTAGAAGAAAAATCTGGGAAAATAATCTTTTTGCAGGAAGACTTCCAGAAAAATTGGCAGGTATATAATTGATATCATATTTCTTAATTATCCTCTGTGTAAACTAGCATACATTTTTATTATAGGAATGTATAAAGATGATGTAACAGATAGAACAGGAATACCTTTTGAAGTAGTTATTTGGCAATTTGAAACAATCTGGAAAAGAAAACAGGAACCATTCTGTTCAGAAGACAGTGTAGTGAGTTCCAGAACATACATTTTGTCTATTCAGAGCAGATTTAAATTAATTTTATGGAAGAATTTTTCTGATCTTCAATATTATTGCACATCAACCAAAATTTAACTAGGCAATTCTCAACAATTTTAAGCAAATAAGTAAAACCAGTCTCCCATTTCAATGTTTAATTCAATTATTTTTGTAACTTTAAATAGATTTTTAAACCTGTCTTTTTATATTTAGAAAAGCCTTTCACATTTTGAAAATTAAAAAAAAAGAATTTGTATCGGAAAGTATGAAAACCTGTTGTACTTCCCTAACAGGATCCAGAATATTTGAGAATATGCTTTTGTTAAAGAGAGCAATTAAAAGTTGCCTGAAAAGAAGGAAACTCACCGATGGGGCGCACGCAGCTGGCAGCAGAGCACAGGTCATCTGGCTCGTTATCTCGCTTCTCGCCCTTCTTGGTAGGCTGCTTTCGTCTGTGTTTCTCGAAGAGCTTGGCCCGCATCTTGACCGTTTTGACGCTGCCGTCTTTCATCTCCTTCTTGAAGTGGAACGCCTCACCCTTCGCCTTCAGCTTCTTGGACTTACCCTCGGCCAGCCCCAGGGCAGACAGGCCCCCGAACAGCTTGCCCCCCAGTCGCAGCTTCTTCTTGCCCTCCTTCAGCTGCAGCTTGAGGCGGCTCTTGTTCTTCACTATCTGAAGAGATTTTATGATGAGCAACTTGAGGGACTGAAAATAATAGTATGGTATGGATTTAGAAAGCAGCTTACTTTCGATTTCAAAATGCTCCCCTTCACATGATCCAGTTTTTGTTTCTTGGCTTTTTTCTTCTCCACACGGATACTCGTGTGATCCTGGAACAGAAAGTATGTTGCTTTAATCCCATGGTTTTTTCTACAGGAATTGATCCTTAGAAGGGTATACATGCATATATTTGTTCTGCATTGACTTTACCCCTGGATTAATGGGATCTTTCCTGGGATTCTTACAACTTATGGATTTATGTGTTTTAAGGCACTATTACACTCTATCGCTTTACATTATTTGAAAATTTTATGACACTCAGAGTGTTATTTGGCTACATGATCAGGGACAGCTATTCGGAATAGGTATCCATTCAAAAACTACCTCTTTACTGAGAGTTCTATAAGGATTCTGGTGTAAACTCAGTTGGAGTAAAGCAAATTTTAAATGGAACTTTGCAATTTTAAATGAATAGTGGTATTAGAAAGCAATCGAACTAGGAATTATGAAAAATTAAAAATTCTTTGTCATAGTGACAGGTTGAGGTGGTCTAAGTTACGGGTTGAATCCATTCTAAAACAGTTACCTGTAAAAAGTTTGTTGAAAACAGATCTTTCAAATGCTAAATTGAATCGATATACTGTTTTTTGCAAAAGAGTAATAGACTATTTTTTCTTTGGCTGCACTGAAGAATTCAATTTTAAAACAAATTTTTTCATTTCATGTGCCACTAAGTGAAATTTTTATGAAAAATGTGCTTTCACTTTAAGAAATTAATCATAAATATCAAATTAGTCATCCATCTCTTCATGTTCATGAAATTTGGAAATATTGCACTACTGGTACAAGTTTGCACAAATGAAAAATATTGATAGGAAAACTAAATGCAAGACTATTTGCAATAGATTCATTTTCAGATTGTTAAGGTAATTTTACAGGAGATGAATTTAATAAAGTGCATTCATAATCATTCCAAACCTCAAAATCAACTTTTCTAGTTCTCTCCCTTATCTTAGTTATTTATCTCTTACAACTGGATGTGATGTCTGGAAGGATATACACTGTTGGCAAGCAAAAATGCAACACCATGAAGGAAGCATCCAATAGAATCCATCCTTGAAATTTGCACACATAAATCATGAAAAGATATGTAAATGATTAGCACTGCAGCATATACACAAATTATGTGTGCAAGTAACATTCCTGTAAGAAGTATAAAAAGTGAAAATAGAAACGGATTCATGTATTGGAATTGCGTTTTCTTGTTGTTCCTGTAAGATTAATCATGCCTCGTCGAAAAATACGGCAATCATATCAGCACGTTTCTGAGTTCGACAGAGGAAGAATTGTGGCTTTTTGAGACCTTCCAAGAAATCGGTGCTTGTGTAGAATGAAATCAAGTCAGTGATGCAAATATGGAATCAGAAGGCATAATAGAACTTGGTGAACAATTGCTCTAGCCTCATAACACCACTGGACAAAAGAACAGATATCTTGTGGGCATGGCTATTACAAATTGTACTGCAACATCAAGAACCCTAGCTCAAGAATTAAGGTGTGTTGCACAAATAACCTGTGTCAGCACATAAAATTTGGCAGAAAGCTGCAGGGAATTTTTTCAAGGCTACCATTGCTGTGCCCAACTACACTTGGTTACACCACAAACGTCTGTGGTTGCAATGGTACATAGAACTCTGCACATGGACAAACAAATGTCACAACATCGTCTTTTTAGCAGAATCTCGGTTCCGTCTACAGACCATAATGGCCACATCTTTGTCCAGTAGCATCACAGTGACAGACTGCATGACTCTTATATTGTGCATTGCCACACCAGTCTGTCACCTGACATTAGGGCACTGGATTCTACTCCTGCATCTGCCTAGGAAGCATTGCTGGTACATTAAACAGCCAATGCTACATTCTGAAGTTTTGGAGCCTGTCGTCCAGCTCAGGACAATGCACAATAGCACATGGCATACAATGTACAGTAATTCTTCAATGTCCACCAGACTTCGCTTCTTACGTGGCTCGCCCATTCACCAGATCTGTCGCCCATCGAACATGTGGTTGATGATCGCACAATGACTGGCACAACACAGACCACAGCAGATAAACTTTGTCAATGTGTGAACTGACGTACCCCAAACACACATCCAAAGTCTTTCTTTCAATGCCGAGAACACTTATTGCTGCTCAAGGCAGAAGCTGCACAAAACACTGATTTCTTCGCATTCCACAATTCAAACGAAGTTTATGTTTAATTGACCTCTTAATCAATGAGTCTATATAAAGACTACAAAATGGCCATGGTGTGCTCATTCGAGCACATTTGAAGGAGGTAGGGAACTATTATAAAGAAAACGAAAGCTCACCACTTCCAAGTCAGAGAAGGGCGAGACAGAGAAAGAGTCTCGACCCAGCCGTGTAGCCTGCAGTAGCTTCCACATCTCATGTGACTCATCCAGGGTCATCTCCAGCAAGTCCCCTTCCATCATCAGCTGCTCCAGCTGCACCTTGGCTGACTCTGATAGCTGCAGCACAGGCGACTCCATCTGTCGGGCCACGAGCGGTGACTTGCGGGCATGCTTACGGGGGGTCGTGGCTGTGGAGAGATTATCATGAGCATCCTTTTCTTGGTATTTAGGTAATTTTAAAAATTAATGTCGCATTGGAGCAACACTATGGACTATTGGCAACGGACTGGAATCAAACCCGAAGGGAAACAACCGAGAACGCCACGTCATTTTGAACCATGATCAGATTAGTTACTCTACCAACCGGGCTAACACAGCCCCATCCTTTGATTGAATTGGATGTTTAGGTTTTATGGCACAAGGTCCAAAAGTGGATAAGCTGCACCAAACACTAGACAGAATAAGACCCAATAAAAGTACAAAATACTTAAAAATTAATAGTATAAGACAAAGATAAAAAGTAGATTTAAAACCTGTAAAATGTATAGATGATAATAAAAATATTCAAACGATAGTTGCAAATGATAAAAAAGATCATTGTCAGAAGCCTAACTAATGAAACTGGAGAATTTAATTTACATATGTACAAAATTTTGAAAGTGTGAAATTTAAAAGATGGGGAAAAAATTAGATGAAATTTAAAAAACCAACTGAACGTACATCCTTTTCTTTGACATTTTATGAGGTTTTAGCATCTTTCCTTTTGTCCTACGCTTTAATCACATTTTTGGACGAACATTCCCAAGTCGCAATTTGTTTTGTTGTTACAAGACATTATAAGGAACTCATCTACTAGCATCTGGCACCCAAAAAAGGACATGATCTACCCTTCATTGCAATAAAATTTCTACACTTTGCTATTGGTGGATGAATCAGTGACACCAGGAACGACTATGGAGGGTCTCCAGTACAGCAATGTCATTGTTTTAGCCTAAAGAAAATCAATTAAATGGATTGTACTTTATTTACAAATTGAAACATAGTTCCCCTAGAAAAGGAAGTGCGTCCCATAATGCATCTAGAGAATAACAAGAGTTCCAATACCAAGTGCATATTAACTTCATTTTTCAGGAGAGTGTATCGCACAGATACACAAGCAATCGCGATGCATCAAAAGATCGTCAAGGTGCCAGCCAACAAACATGATAGATCACATTTTACTTTTGGAAGTTGTTGATGAATCATTTCATGCCGAAAGCAATCCATTTAACAATGCAAAAATTTCCCAAATTATGGTCTGCAAGGTGGTACCAGGACAAGAATTACCAGTCCTCCAACAATGTCCTGCTGAAGAGAACTACTGAGAATTTACTGCATCATAAACATAGTTAAAATACAAGTTCCCAAGAGGGAACTTGTATTTATTCTAAAATAGGGCCTGTTTAAACAGTTACTTCTGGTCAGTGTTTACTCTCGTAACACTGTTCTGAAACATAAACCTCAAGGTTTATGTTTCAGAACAAAAATTTTGGTTGATTGTCAAGTTTTCAAACTTGTGAGAGAAATACTTTGATTTCTCCTACGTGTTTTAAAAAATGAATGGGTACGCGAAAACATGTTTTACTTGTGGATCATTTGTCAATTATAGAAAATATTTTGCTAATCAAAAGAACATCAATTACACGTTTTGATAACTTTTTCCTTTTCACAGTTCAATGAGTTGAGTGATCTGGTAAAAAATCCCGATAAAAACTTTGCAAACTATTTTACATTAAGTTTAACCCACAAATATTGTAGAAAACTCTTTACAGTGTAGCTCTAAGCAACTATTTAAAATTTTTCAGCAAAATTGACTTTGGAATATTGTGGTTAATGCCGTCTAGTGTTGTAAGTGCGCATGTTCAAACTGCATTCCACCAATCTAGTGTAACATAAGGTGATTAGACTATATGCATGGAATCATAAAAAAATTCATTAGAGTAACGTTTCTTTTTCATGTTTTTTCTATCAAAACCTTGGAAGTTTATTTTTTTGTTTTTTGAGGCTTTAACATTGTTTTGTTACACAAATATGCTTACAAAACTGTTTCAAAAGCTCTCATGTCTAAATCACTTATAAAGCTAATTGACGAATTTTCAAACTTCATAACTGGTCCAAAGTTTGACAGTTTTTCATTTTTTCTGAAAAATACAAGGTTTTGAAATTCTACTGGTGGTTAGTTCATATAGTACCATTTTAAAAGATGCTTATATATTATGCTTTTCTAGCAATCTGATGTGGTATTTTGTATCAAACCAAGAAACAGTGTTTCAAAACATAAGTTGAAAAAACATAGTTTAAGACATTTAGAACCTAAAACTCTGAGGGCTATTTATATTAAACCAAGATACAGGAGTCCAGCATATTAACGCCAATTTCACGATGTCTTTCATAAACCAGCAAAGCAATATGCATAAAAAGAACAGAGAAAACAGTAAGAATAGAAGATGAATCACAAATTTTCTTCAAGAAAATTCTAAAAATGTTCTCTCCGTTGCAGTAGAACAATATGTGCTTCAAAGTGTTTTCCTCATCAAGGCAAATAAGGTTGGTTTGGGTTTCATGGTACAAGGTCCAAAAGTGGAAAAGCTGTGCCAAACACAAGCTAGAGTATAACCAAGTAGATAAAATAACTTTAAGATTAATTTTCTAGCCAATAATAAATGGTAGATTTAAAAAATACAATTCAAAGTACATTAAATGTGAAAACAAAAATAAATATTGAAACGAGACGATTAAATAGGAAATGAGATTATTGTCATTATCAATATACAAATAGTGAGTGATAGTAAAATGTTTTGATGCAGTGAAATAAATATGAAAAATAAAATATATGGAATTTGAAAATTTTATAGTTTATAAAAATTTTAGAGCATTTGGGTGGGTATTTTCCCCAATCAAATCCTGCAGGTTTAAAATTGATTTATGGAAAAAGTATTGATGGTGAGGATTAAAAACAGAACAATCGCAAAGCAAATAAGGCACTTGTTGGAGTCAGCCAACTGAAAACGATTCAAGTAGCCCTGAGTTAGAGTGGCTTATTCTGGCTTTAGCAGAAAAAGTGGCAATTGCTCTAGGGATTTTTTTGAAGTAATGGAAGTCATTAGGCTCACTCTGGAATTGAAAAAGATAGTGATTCATTCCAGTGTTCCTCCTATAAAGTACACCAATGATTGAGACTGTCCTGACCCTACCCAAACACCTAGAGTGAAGTTACTGGCAAAAGAAGTGGGCCTACTGCGGTGGATCAGCTAACTTCTCAGCCATTTCATTGCCATGCACTTTGCAAAGCGCAGGAACCCACTGCAAAGTTGATGTTTTTGTCTTAAATCTGACTAGAAGCTACCTATAATTACCTCAATTCTAAAAGCACAGTTCTGAGGTCTATTTAAGAGGCATTTGGGGTCATGACCTATGGTGATTCCAGCTCTGGCTTTCAGAAGAACACCAACTCAAATGCTGGCTAGCAGCAATCAATTACTTGATGTTATTCCAGAGTGTTATCAATTGTGCAGTAAGTATCCAGGGAATAAGAAAACACTTTATTTAAACATAATAATTAATAATGATAAATGAATAAAAATCAAATAGTTTAACATTCAGACTTTTGAGAAAAGATATCTTTAGAACAGAAATTAAAATTTGAGTGGGAAGAAATAGCATGCGCGACTTTATATTTGGTTTTGTGCAGAGCTGTCTAATGACAACAGTGTGAGAACGTGCTTAAAAATTTGCTCAATGACATTGCCACAGGCATAAAGTAAAAGAAGCTTTGCTAATTTTTGAAGAGAAAACACCATAAGGTAACATGATTAGAAAAGATCAACTGAAACTTACAGTGGACTTCCCAAACAGTTATTTCTAGAAAGTGATTAAAATACTTACTGGTCGCTGTCTTGGATGCGGAGGAGTAGGCATGCTCCATGCTGTAATTGGCAGACATGTCATTCTCCGAGGCATTGCTTCCCTCGCGTGCTGGGTCTGCTGTCAGATCCACCATCTCGACCTCTGCAAGAGGGTTCACCTGCAATTGACAAATTTTATTCATTATTTCACAAGGGCTGATTCAACTAAAAGTGATGCTTCATTTTTAGAGAAACTCTGGACATTGAACTTGATTGTATGCTTGACATCGGCAACAGTTTTTCAAATTTCGATCTATAGATTTAAATCCCCCAAAACACACCAGTTTGCTCTGTCAACCCCGAAGATTCTTTAACTCTTTGAGGCACGTGATTGTAAAGAAAAAAAACCCAAGTTGCACAGAATTGTTTATTCACTTATTCAGCTTCAAAATTAGTATAAAACATAAAATAACATGTTTTTTTATTATAAAAATATTTATTCACTCGTAATAAATTTTTACGAAAAAAACATTTACCGTTATGAAAGACAAAAATTCACTGCACCACACAATTTGCGAACCTTAATCATAACAGTGTCAATAACTTACTAATGCGTTTTGACATGCACCAATTTTTGTTTCAGTTATTTATACATTTACCTGTGTCCCGTAGAATTCTACAGGATGACTGTACCAAATTTAGTCTGAATTGGTCTGACATCGATCGTATAAATACTCAAAGTTATTCCTAGGAGGATTTCGAATTGTCTGTAGCCCCCTGTACCATATTGACAATAAAAAAGACCACTTTCTATAAAAATAATCTTATATTATCATAAAAATTTCCTTTCCAATAATAAAGCTGTGTGAGAATTTGCAGACAGGATGTATATACGATGATACTGAGTGATTTTCAGTGCAACCGCGATTGCATCATACTCAGATTCTAAAAAAACTACAAGGTCATCTTGAGATGCAACTCCTGTAGATGTTAACTCTGATGTCATCTGCAGTGTAAGACTGGGAGAGAGCACCTCATAGCAAGTGCTCTGTTCGTGATGATGGGACCCCCCTCTGCACACCCATGACAAATAGAACGGTTAATATGTAGCTTACGTTACTTACAGGGTTCCAAAGAATAAGTGTACCAAATTTGGTCTAGATTGATCAAACTATGTAGATTTATATAGAAAACAGACAGATGCCAACTCTGCTTTATATATAGATTAAAGTTCCTGCTCTTTCATTCGTTTAATGTACTTATTCACTTCCACAGTGCATGTTTCAAAAACAGTGTACATACCAATGGCACTTCCTGCACAGCAGCAATACTGGGAACTGCTTCGGGTTCTTGGGGAGGCGGTTCTCCGGGAACGGAGAGGTTTCTCCCTGAAAGAAAATGAAATTTTCAGTTGGGCACACTGAAATCATCCCAACCAAGAGAGAGAGAGGAGAAGGAACTCACATCTGTGAAGTAACTCCTCAGGGTTCCCCGGGGGCTTGAGGTCTGGGTTGCCGGCAGCCTTGCGCAGCTCCGTGCTGATGATGTGCTCCGACTTTTCGCTGTAGGCCAACTCCGATTTCTGCTGCGAGATGGCGCTGAGGGCAGCCAGTGCGCCACTCACTTCATCCGTCTTCAGTGCCTGCTTTGCTCGGTCCTGAAACAATTGCTTTTAGGATTGGATGGCGGGGTTTTGTGGCGGCATAAGGTCCAAAAGTGGACAAGCTGCGCCAAACACAAGATAGAATATAATCGAATAAAAGTACAAAACATTTAAAAATCAAGTCTAAGACAAAGATAAAAAATAGATTTAAAACATGTAAAATGTGTAGCTGAAATTAAAAATATTCAAATAGTCAGATGCCAAAACAAGACCACTGTCTACACCATAACCAATGAAATTGGAGAACATTTAAATTTAAAAGATGGAAAAAAATTAGATGAGGTTTAAAAACCAACAGAACATAAAAATGCAAAAAGATTTGAATGGGGATTTTTCCCAATCAAATCTCGCAAATTTAAAATTGTGGTTTCAATTTTTCAAAAATTTTATGTGTTGATAATTAAAAATAGGACAGATAGTTAAAATATGATTAACAGAAAAAGGAGTAGAGCATGAATTATAATTGGGGGCGCTCTCTTCTAGTAATAGATGACGATGAGTGAGACGAGTGTGCCCAATACAAAGGCGAGTCAATTTGACATCAGTCCCTTGCATTGGGACAGATGGCCATGAATGAATAAATTGTTTGATGGAATACAATTTATTGGTGATTTGCAGATCCCCAATTGCTTTTAGGCAACAAGAGCTAGGATCTTTTTCAGCAGTGCTCTTAAAACTTTTTTCATACATTTTTCCATGGTCTTCTGTTGAGGTGTTTATTATATTTTAGTGTAAAGCCTATTTTTAGATGGCATTTACCCGAGACCATATTTGTTGAGGAAATTTCAGGTGGCTGAACAAAGTGGCATAATCATTTAAAGAGTGCTCCTCTGGAAATGAGAAGGAGATCTTCAATGTTTAGAACTTTATTTCATACCAGTCTACCTCGAAGGAAAAAATCCACAAGATTTTTACAATTTAAAATGCAATACTCAATATTAAAAAAATCATTTGTACTTAAACAATTGCATACAGAACAACATAAAGAAAGGTACTTTCAATTAACATGATTTGTTTATACAATGCTCAGGAGCATCTGTCAAAAGTGCGTTTATTTTAATAACTCAGAAAAATATTGTGAATGGGAATTCTTTCTAAATATCTCCTATATATGAAGTATGGAATACATATGATTAATGCCAAGAATAATGCCTTTTTGCAAATGCAATAAACAGGATAACCTAGAATAAATCTAATATTAAATGGATACAAATACGACTAAAAAATTTAAAGCTATGATCATGTAAAATTGGGCTTTAGGAAATGAATTCAAAATGCAACCCTATATTTTCTACTGTTATATACTTGGTGGCAGTTTGAACTTAGTGTAACTAAGTGTAAGAACTTAGTGTAATATTTCAACACAAAACTTCACCAACCATATGTACAAATGAGTAATTCCAATTTTTTTTAATGTTTTAGGGCAGTGATTCCTAAAGTGACAAGGTTCAGGGTTTATGTCCTACAAATGATTTTGTCTATTATGTTCCAAAAATGTGCAATTGTAGTTGTAGCTCAGGGAGTATTTCAAAGGGACAGATGGATTGTGATAAATTAAGAAATAATGTTGGTTTCTATTTAAACAGGGTTGGTCTTTGTCAGTCCAATATACATCAGTAGTTTGTGCCATCTGGTGTCATTCTTTTTCGGTTTTTCTTCCACCGGTTCCTATTGGCTGTGGCAATTATGAACATGTATATATGTATTCTCTTCCTGTCTGAACTTTTCATTCGTCTCTGTGTTCAAGATTGGTCGGATAGACCGCATATTTTCTTAATTTATTATCATGTTAACCAAGTGGGTTGGATGATTGTTTTTGTATTCAATAAATTATTCTCATAAAAGAATTCTTTATTGCGTCAACAAACACAAATAAAAAAGGCACATCTTGGAACTTTTAAAAATTAATTCCAATTATGTTTATACAATCCTGGCCCTAGTAAAATTCTCCTTTTTTAAATTCCAGGCAGATCAATATTTGGGTAGGTATTTTAATTAATATCACTGGAGCAACACAATGGGCTATTGGCGACAGTCTGGGATCCAACCTAAAGGGAAAAATCCAAGGACAACATAATTTTGAACCATGGTCAGATGACGAGTTCCTGCCTGAGATGGCACCCCAGACTTCAACACCACTGCAACGTGAGGTCATTTGAGTCCACGACAGATTCAACGAGCACCAGCCCCCTGTACACGATGGTCTTTGGTTTGGATTCGAACTCGCAACCCTCCGGTTGGCAATCTGTTACTCTTCCAACCAAGCTACTACAGCTCATCAATATTAGGGATTTAAAAATAATCCATCTTTTACAGAAAAATCCCGATTACAACTGCCACATTTTTAATTTTTCAACCAAATTGAGAGATTTATTTTTGTGATTTTATAAGTCATTTGAGTGGTCCTATTGAACTCTACTCTTATTAAAAAAATTGTAAATATGGAATTTGCATAATTCTTCATTCACAAACAGAGGAATTTTGAGAGTTCCTCACCTGCCAGGACATGCCTCTCTCCGTGAGGCACTGTAGGGCCTCTCCCTCAGGCAGCCGCACGGGCAGCTTCTGCAGAGACATAAGCAGGGAGAGGATGGTCTCCAGCCTAGGACGCCGCGAGCGCAGGCACAGCGGACACAGAAACTTGGCCTCCTTGCTTGCCTGACGCTTCGAGCACCCGGGCTTTGGCAGGGGCACGCAGCTCGCTGGAAGCACATCGCAGTCAGTATACATGCACAAGTATAATAAATAAAATAAATTTATAAAAATAAATAAATTTTCAATGGATCTCATCACATGTAGGCATTCTGGGCAATGAGAAAGCTGACTTTTTAGCAAAAGCTGGAGCAAATATACAACCTGGCACAAGAGAAAGTACTGTCCTACTCTGAGGATGATCACTTGTTCGTACTTAAAAGAAATTGCACAGATCATCTCCAGTACCTTTTCATCACTCAGCCAAACACCAGGATAGATGCTTGCCTTCAATTTGCCCCTTTCTCTATGATTGCCAGGCTCCGATCTGGCCATTTGAAAAAGATGATATTCTTGAATGGCCAGAAATCATTTCCCACCTGTACAAAGTGTAGCTTACTACCAGCCTCTCCCTCACATACCCTGAATTGCATTTGAGCCATACATGAAGACATTTCTAAGGACCCATCTGCTATTGCCTAAAAACGTTTTTTGCAGACTGAATGACTTAGTGTAATTTGTTTTATTTTAACACTGGGATAAGAAAGAAGAGTATACATGCAATACAACATTGTATTACACACATTAAATAGAAGCGTTAAATTCAGATTTTGTAACAGTGCTGAAGGGATTTCAGGACCACAAACTGGGCCTGCTGATTGGGTTTGATTGGCTCATCAACCTGTTGGGATTTTTCAGTTGGGTTCCGTAATTTAGTTTGAAATTTTAATTAAGATAGAGGTAACTGTAAGCAATGCACATAATTATATTTTTAGTTTCCTTGGATGCATGCATATAGGTGGAAAGCTGGAGTAAAAACTTGCGTATTTATAATGCATTATACAATACGACTTGCATGCTTCAGTTATGGCATTCTTCCAATCTCGATCAGGAGTGAAACAATTATCATTATCACACTACTTGGCTTCTTGTAACAAAGGACTATTCTCATAACATAATTCAAATAAAATTACATTATTTGATTATTAAACTTTTTTCAAAGCAGGTGTTTTTGGCACAGATCTATTAATGGAAACATAAATCTCATTTGTATTTAATTACACTTTAAATTATGGAAGATTCATGAATAAGAAAAGTGCTCCAGAGTTGGGGACAAAAAGTGGCAGGAGTGTGGAAATCTGTTCCTGCACCAACCAGAGAACAGCTGGAATTTTAGTTGGGTCTCCAGTTTCGCATTGGACAGTGGGTTAATTTGTGCAGAAGTGTAAAATAAATCCATTTTTTGCCAGTGTAGGGTTCATCTTTGTGAGATCCCAAAATACACCATAGGAATACATAGCTCAACCAGAACATGACAAGTGAGAAATGCATTTTCATTAGTCTGCAAATAGACTCCATTCTTTTTATATGCTCTACAAATATTTTTAATGGCACAAGCAGTGAAAACTTCCCTGACTGGCAGCTTCGATGGCAAAAGTTAAGATCATTTAAAAGAATAAGGTAACTAACTTTTTAGAAAACAAAAGTTTTCAAGTTCATGTCATAAAAATGACACGAAATTTCTTTTAGCTGGTATTAAGAAACAGTACCAGGCAAAGTACTTATTTTCATAAAAATGAATTAAAACTTAAGAAAAGGAAACATTTTTAACAAGTGGGTGGACTGAATGAAAAAAATAAGTGCACATGAGCCGATGGCTTGATCCTGACATGTCAAAAAGGCTGGAAATTTAAAGTTTAAAATTTTTCATCTGTAATCTTTAGGCAAAAGTATTTTCTCAATTTTCATTTCCTTACAATATGCCATTGCACAGAATTGAGGTTATTTTTAACTTATTTAATTCTTTTAGATGACAGCGAAAGTGTACAACTGCTTTAGTATCAATAAACATTTGTATAGAGCATTGCATCTAAAGAGCATAATGGAAGGTAGATATTTTAATTAACATTGCACTGGAGCAACACAATGGGCTATTGGCGACGGTATAGGATCAAGGGAAAGATCGAGGACAACACCCACCACGCCATTTTGAACCACAGTCGTGACGAGGTGAAGACCTGAGATGGCCACCCCACTCTCCAAACTTCCACACCACACCATTGTGAGGACTTTGGAGGTCAATACAGATTGAATGTACACCAGCCCCCTTTGTACACGAGGGTCTTTGGCTGGATTCGAACTCACAACCCTCCAGTTGCTAATTTGTCACTCTACTAACCAGGCTACCATGGACACATTTGTATAGAGCATTGAGTCTAAAGAGCGTAATGGAAGTAAAAAGGAGTCACCGTGGAACCAGTCCCTGCAGAGGTCGCATTGGATCATGCTGCTGGCCGAGGGCCGGTTGCAGAGGCAGAAGCGGGCATCTGGACTCTCCTCCAGGTGTTTGCGCTCGTTCTTCGCACGCAGCAGCAGCATGCTCTCCACTTCCTTCTTCTCAGCTTCTTTGAAGATGGCAACCTGTTAACAAAAATAATTTGCTTTCACACTTTTTCTATAGGCCAGTATCACTTGGGTTCCCAAGTAAAAGAAAAATTAGGGCCCATTTTCCATTGATTTTACAATACATTAGTGAGAGGTTTGGTGAACAAGTGAAGAGGTTTTCAAGAGCACTTGGGTTTGATTTGACCTTGAGATCGTCGCTCCAGTCATTTTTTGCTATACAAGGGTGAATTAGACAGGGATCTGTGGTTTAAAATGGATTCCAAACTACTACAATCAAGCCTTGACATCGGACAAGTACCATTGATCTTCATTTTTGAATGCAGATAAAATAAAATATACATAGTTCCAGTAAAAACCTTTTTAAATTCTTTAAGGACTTTCAGTAAATATTAAGGGTTCTTAAAAACTAAGATGAAAAATTAAGTCTTTTTAAGACCGAACTCTCTTGGAGTATTGATATGAAAAATGATCAAAATAAAATTTCTGTATGAAAATAAAGAAATAAATAAAAATAAAGACGAATTATCGAAACATATCAAAAGGAAGCTTACAATGGCTGCAGGATCTTTCGTTTCTTCAAACTTCATGTCTAAGCTGAATCCATCTTCACTGGGAGTGTCGTCAGCATCTTTCTTTTTCTTCTTTGTCTTGGAAGTGAGGGGAATACCAATGTCTTTTCTTGGAGATAAAACCTATGCAAAGAGATGCAGACTTCATACTTTGCAAGCTTTAAAAGCTCCATGATATCAAGAGTCATAATTTATATTGGATTGGACATTATGATTGAATTACTAGTATTATTTCATGCGGCATGTAATTTACATTGCATTACTTTCAAGTTATAAACAATATAGACTTATAATATCAGTTCTGATGAACTGCCTAGTTATGATTCATTTTAGTATAACACATATAGGTCTGTCATATCCAGAAGTACCTGTGAAATAATAGTAAATTCTTAAAAATAGTTTCTTGTAGATTGCCTGGATGCAAACGAATCAGATAAAAGAATTCTATTTTAAAAATTTATTGAAGTAAAGGATGTGATTATATCACAAAATAAAAATTGAAATTAAAAGCCGTTTTTTTTTGCAGCTAGGCATAAGAGAGAGACTCACTTCCAACAGAGAGTACTGCGAGTTCTTCTTGAGGAAGGTGCGAGCCGTCTTCTCTCTCCAAGCCTTAGCGGCATCCACCTGGTTCTCCAGTGTGGCCAGCTGCTCAAGTCGAACGGATATCTGACGGCCTTTAGACACCAGGAACTCTACAACGTCCAAATAGGGGTTGTGAGGGCCATTCTGCAACAATTTTAATATCTTTTAAAAATGTCACATAAAACAATCTTAGTCAACAGTTATTTCTAGAAAATACACACAATCCCATTCAGGCTGACTATTGGAATAGAATTTGAACATATTTTTCAAGCAAATCAATCAAATAGACGAGACATCAAGTCACAGTAATTTATTACTTCATCAAGCAAAGTGAGAATACAATTAGATGTCGAATACATAATAATAGCTGAACCACAGAAGTGACGAGGGAGTTAACGTCATTGTGTGTGTCTCCAGTCATGTTACATCATATCATGAATGTGATGAAATGGATGGTATAAGCAGCACCTTTCTGCAAAGTTCATGAGGAATTTGGAAAATAAGTAGTCCCAACAAATTTATTTGAAAAGAGCAAGGAATTATTCTAGAACTGTGTCTTTAGCATTCTTCTCAAATGTTTATTAATGTGTAAGAACTTCTACAATAGTTACTGGATAAATAAACAATTTGACAACAAAAAAGTAAATTAATCACTGAAAATTGACACTTTTACTGCTGTGAGCAGACTTAGCCTGATTGTGATGTGGTTTGTATTGAAAATCAATGAAGTGTAATATAGTGGGCCAAGTGGTGTGCCAATGAACACAACACAGCCCAAATTACAAATAACTAACATTTATTTATGCTAAACATATAGTATCTACACTATATACAATCAGGGAATTGTATCCCTAGGTCTTAGTCACTGCAAACAGGGGAAAATGGCATCTACTCCAATGGCAGGCTCTAAAGAGCACCACAAAAAACACCTCTACTCAGCTTGAGCTCTCCAACAGTTCTCTTCTTGTATCGCCAGATTCCACTGGGAGACAGTTGAATCACGGGGGGTGGGGGGGGGCATCGTGGACAACCCTAAAAACCATCTGGACAGCAATTAGACTACTGTAGAAGATAACCCCAATAGATGTTTCGGGGGTTTCGAAGGTCAGTGGTGGTGACCTGATACTGAGCTTGTTGCCAGGGATGTAACAGAAGTTAAAATGTACAGGTGATGAGCATTCGAATGAAACAAGTACCTGTATTGCTTGCACTTTGCACAGCCAGTCCTTTGCCTTGCAGACTGCTTCCGTCAATTGCAAAATGTTCGGCAAATGAACAGATATGTTACCGGCTTCCCTCACCACAGATTCCAACACAGGAAGCGTAAGCTTAGGTCTGAAAACACAATAGCAGATATTACTACACATGCAAGATATTTAGTAGTGATATTTAGGGCTGGTAATACTGGAATGTATTTCATAAAAATACTATAAGCTGTAAGACATTTTAGCAGCCATCCATACTTTTTGAAAAAATTCAAAGTTTTTAGCTTTTAATTTAAGTTTTGTAGGTTTTTAAAATTAGGCTATAGGTTTTAACAAAAATATTACTATAGATTATTAGACAAGTAAAAGAATTTTTTTGCAGTTATATTTTGGGGCATATTTGCCACTGGAAAAGTTTATGTAAAAATGAAATGATATTTTAAACAGCCCTACCATTAATAAATTATTTCTTTATAGATTGGAGTTCTCTTAAAAACGAAAGTGAGGAAAGATCACTTGGGTACCAGGTGGTTGTGATGCCCATACACACAATTATGGCAACCAGATTGAGATTTAATTGGAAGTTTTGATGACTAACAGTTAACCTCAATGTCCATAGTGCAAATACAGTCCACAGAATGATATATATATATATATTATTACTAAATATTTCTTTTTAATTCGTTGAATAGAAATTTAGCTAAACAAATTTTTCAAAAATTTTGCTTCCAATCTTGACAAAACAATATTTTTTCAAAATTATTGATCAGAAATTTTTTGTAATAATTTTAATATAGAGCTAATTTCTAATCACACACACACAAACATATTTTCTTCTGCAAAGCCAAAATATAATCTCCACCCTGTTTACTATCCAGTATGAAAATTGTTTAAGGGATGACCCCAACTTATGGGTTCTTAAGAATTTCTATTTCAGGATGACAAATTTTTATTGCACTTTGGTGATATCCTCCAATGCAATTCGATCTTCTGAGGAAGCATTGCTTTGACGACAAGGATGGAAAAGTATAGACAACAGTTACAGCCTTGATGGTGCATTGATTGTACTCTGATCCTAATCTTCATTATTTGAATGTAGATAATTAACATTTAATTAATTCTGAATAGTAAAATTTCAAGTAAAATATTCAATATTTCAGGGTTCTGTGAAGATATTTGTTAAATAGAAATTTGCAAGGTAGACTCAAATTGAATATTAATGATTAGGGACTCTGGAGACTCCATTTCTTTAGACATTTTCAGTTTTTCCTTATTTTTGAAGAGAAATCAAATTTTTATTTTGATTATGCTTTCAAATCACAATACTTGTAACAAGGATTGCCAAGAGCATTCAACAGTATAGCCCAGTTCCGGAAAGTTGGCGTTTGAGTCATTAAGTCATGTGGTAAGTTGGCATTTAGTAGTTTCATTATGTATGAATTCGATTTTTTTTGCTGACTTTAGCTACGAGTTTATCGTTCAGTGCCAGAAGAAACAGTAATTAGGAATTGATAAAAAGATCAGTTAAATCCAAAAAATAAGTACCTCAGCACCCCAAAAACTGTATCATTTAGTAGAAAGGTTTATAAATGGAATTTCCTTTTTCAAACAGTTGGATACTTTTAAAAGTCCCGAATGTAGAGAAAGATTATTTTTAATAGGACTAAGGATTACAAAAATAACTGCTATTGACTTCTCTGTGGCAGAATGTAGTTGGTGTTTCTGATTGGACACCATTTTACGCCATAATTTTCGACTAGAACTTGCAAATTGATGCAGGTAGGTAGTTAATTGACATTGCACTGGAGCAACACAATGGGCTATTGGCAACAGTCCAGGATCAATCCCAAAGGAAAAGATCCAAGGACAACTCTTCGTAATTTTGAAAAAGTCAGATGACGAGATCAACACCTTTGCTGGCACTCCACTTTCCACACCATGCCAACATGAGGATATTTGAGGCCATGACAAATGTAAAGTGCACCAGCCCCCTTTGTACATGACAGTCTTTGGCAGGATTCAAACTCACAACCCTCCTGTTACTCTTCCAACCTTGCAACCACAGCCCTGCAAATGGATGCAAGCACCTAATTTGTGAAGTAGAGAGAGAACTGACCTGGCCTGCAGGCACACCCTGGCCTTCTCCTCCCACTTTTCCCCGAAGGTAAGCAGCTCCTGCAATTCAGCCATCACCTTCTCCACGGTGGAGTGGGGGGGAATGTTGACCCCCTTGTCCAACAGCTTCCGCAGCATCTCCAGCGACACCATGTCTGGGTGCACCAGGGAGCTGCGCACATCCTCCAGCCACCGGCTCTGCTGCAGCTTCTGCAACACAACATTTAGTTCATCATCAGCTTCAGTACCCAAAATAATCATTTAACATTTTCATTAGTACATTTTTAATTGATAGTTTCCAAAGTATCATATTCATCTTTTTAAATGGTAGCACTGAGATAGAGTTAAAAGTTTGTAATGAAAATAGATATATAAAAATATTTATATCAAAGCTAAAAGTTTAACACATTTGACATGTTCATAAATTGTAGCAGCATTTCAGTCGACAGCCCATCATTAGTCGCCAACCGTGAGAAATCAAAAGCGACAATGCAAGTTTTTTTATTGAGTTAAATACTGTAAAAATTCAAGTCCATGAAAATATTAATGATAAAAAAAATAACATTTTAAAACAGTTTAAGCACAAGTAAAAGATTATTAAATCGGTCAAAACCTAAACGTTTCTTCTAAGTAAAACTTTTGCTCACATGATAGGCATAGTGAAATTGCAAGGATACAAAAGAGAAACGTTTAGGTTTATGCACATGGGTCTTGTTTTCGTGATCCCAGAATCTCAAATATCTTTTGTCGAAAGCATTTTATGATCAAAGATAAGTGGGAACATGATATAAAATGTACAAATGATTAGCTTTCCATACTGGTGATGTCAAATGCTAGTATCATTCACATTTCACCATAAAATACTTCACCTGCTTGAGCTGTGGAATCTCTGGTATCTCTATATCCAAATTGATCCCTGCCTCCAGACATTTCTCCAACTTCTTGGAATCTGCATGCTCTTCTTCGAGGATGTCTCTGGCATCTGCTTGGAAGGCGATGGCCCTGTCTAATAGATCCTAAAAGAACAGCAGATTGGAGTTCTTTAACATTAACTTATTAGGAATCTTAATACTTTTCAGAAATTGAAAACATTTAATTCATTAATAGTGTTTCAAAATAAAAGTTTTTGGTAATGTTGACAAAACAAAACTTTATAATTTGAGACATGCTAATCAATAATGTAGTTTTAATTCATGCACCACACCATGAAGAAAGAAAAAAATGTGAACCTTAACCAGGAAGGACTCTTTGATTTCGCAAGCTAGAGTAGACAGCTGTTGGTGAAAGAGGAGCAGGTCCTCTAAGGTGAGACGTGCTGGATTCTTCATCTCGCCTGACTGCCTTGTTCTAAAAAAAAAAACAATTTCTCTTACTTTTACATAAGTATATTTCATAATGTATGTAAATCAGATGGTCTACTAAAAAGAGATGCTTTTGAAGAATTAAAAAGAGTTATGCCTTGAAGGTACTAATTGTAAAGTTGCCCAACAAAACCATGTATCACGTCATTTAGTCAAAAAAAAATAGAAAGCAGGTTCACAACTGCAGTCATTTGAAATCAATGCCCCTTTCAATGACTACTTTCTGAGGTTTTAAAAATTTATGAAAACCAAAAAAATAAGTACATTCAATAAGATGATTTTTATTTTGTACTCAAGTACAAGAAAAGAATCATCAAAGTGGAGATATTTTTTGGTGGTATAAAAAATTAGTTTCTTTCAATTTTTATGAGTTAGACATGCAAATGAGAGAATCTCTTAGACTCTCCAATGAACCTTACCAATTCAACTACCACTGGGATAACACTATTCTCATTTGAACATCACGCACTTGGATGCAGACACCAACCTTTGGCTGACCATGTCAGTCAGTAAAAGATGATCAATTTTCAGTACTTTCTTGTGCAGCTTTTTATTTTCTTCACTCAATCCCCACTGACTGGAATTTTTTAAAGCTAGAATTTTGGTAAAATCCCAAAATTTAAGAACCGGAAAAGCCGTGCAATACCATTTGGTACCAGTGAAAATGGGTTCAACAATTTACGATTTCTTCCTATGAATATCAATTTTTTTCAAGTTTGCTAACAGATGTCATTTCATAAGAGAGAGAAGAAAGACCACCAGGTGTTTGCTGAATCATACAAGGCTTTTAGTGTTCAGATTTGAGTGCTAAAAGTATTCAGATAATCTAGACGTTGCAATATGACATGCTGCAAAAAGTGAACATTTCCACTCTTTTTTTTATATAAATAGAAATTAATCTACAGTCGATATTTATCTAATGTGACCGGAGTATCCATAAACTATGATTCAGAAAGATAAATTATTAGATACACAATTTTTGCATTTGAATAGCAGTGATACCGTTTAATATCACTAGGCTTTTGTCTTTTAGCCATATTTTTATTTTTGATGATTTTAGTACTTGTGATAAACAAAACATACTGATAACACCTATGAACAAATCTACATACCTTTACTACCACGCCAAAGGCACCAATCGGCAAAATTGACGTTTCTACAAAAACGTGTTCAAAGTTCTTTGGGGTAAATCGAGTTACGACTCAAAGGTTGTTTTCTCATGAAAATCGGCATTGCCACAAAGAATCAAAATGATTCGTGGCTTTGTCATAGTATAAAACATGAAATGGTGACTCGAAAATGCAGTCAAGTGAAAATCGCCAAAATGCAGACTGGTGCATTTGGCGTGGTAGTAACGATATATAATTTGACAATAGAACATTCTACAGGTGTAACATGGTATAGCTGATGGCATGATTGCACGTTAAGACAGAAATTCTGAAAATACTGTTTTTTCTAAATTTTAGAGTCTAACTATTTTTGAATCAATCCCCTCCTCAATCAGCTGTTTTGTGAGAAATTGGGTTTTACAGAATAAAGGTTTCATTTTTTTAGGAGATTCTTCTACGATTTGATGAGCAGTATTCAGATTCAGATACCATGATATCTATTTAGAACCTCCAGATGTCGCACTAATATCAACTGAGGAATTAGCAGAAAACAAAGATGTCCTTGTGGATAATTTATATGGGCACCAGTTCCATCTCTTTCATCTAGGGGAGATTAAAGATTTCATTGAAATCCTCATTCTTCATGGGTACAATACTGTTCCTAAGAAAAAACCATTTAGGGAAAATACTCTGGATCTCCGAAATTACCTATTATACAATGCAATGCGCCAGGACAGTTTTATTCAAATTATGAGATATATCCACTGTACTGACAATACTAAAATAGATCCTAATGACAAAACGTACAAGTTGCTTCCTCTAATGCATATGCCAAAGCAAAAATAATATCAGAACAGCAAGGTAGAACAGTGTTTTGATTACAATGAGCACATGATACAATACTTTTCGTGATTGGCTTTCACACTAAACTAGTAGTATGTGGATTGAAATAAGTTTAGGTAGTAAGACTGTTACTAGTATTTTTCTTCAGTACAATAAATTTTTCTGTTGTAAAATAAAATATTTTATGTACATCTAAATCATTTTTAAATTTGGCGTTTGTTGTCTTTGGTATATATATACAAAACTATACAATCATAATTTGTAATATCTTTCAGTTTACAAACAGCTAAATACAGATTATCATTTATATTTATCTTTCCCGGGTTATGGCCTTGAAACACTTTCAATGTTTTGTTGCCAAGTCACTGCCAAATGATGATGCAAAAAGAACACCATATTGTAATGCAGATAAATTATAGATTGTTATAAGATGCCAATTTGGCGACTGCACCATAGAATCATCCGTTGGGATTTTCTGAAATACTATTTGATGAAATTAAAGGTGACATTGATTCGCAAGCAGCAATTCTAGCAATTAAAACAATGCTTCACCAGTTATAATCCTCTTTTGGGAAAAATAGCCCTTCTTATATTAAGTTTTTAAAAAGTTCTAAAATAAATTTTCAATGGATCCCATCCCATGTTGGCATTCTGGGCAATGAGAAAGCTGACTTATTAGCAGAATCTGGGGCAAATAAACAACCTGGCACAAGAGAAAGTACCGATCCACTCTGAGGACAACCACCTGTTAGTACTTAAAAAGCAATTGTGCAGATCATCTCCAGTACCTTTTCATCACTGGTACCTCAGTAAAACATCAGGAGAGCTGCTTGCCTTCAATTTACCCCAAAAGGTTTTTCTATGCTTTCCAGGTTCTGATCTGGCCATTTGAAAAAAAAAAATTCTTTGATGGCCAGAAATCCCTTCCCACCTGTACAAAGTACAGCTTATTACCAGCCTCACACATCCTGAATTAAACTAGTCATAGATGAAGACATTTTTAAGCCATTGCCTAAAAACTTTTGGAGACTCAATTACAGTGTAATTTGTTCTTTTTTACACTGGGATAAGAAAGAAGGTGAAAATATCTGGGATGGCTGTTAATGTTAAGAAGGCTCACCTGGTCCGCACCCTGCGGCTGAGCAGCTGCTGTGCCAGAGCCACGCACTTCTCTCCTTCCTCCACCACGCAAGAGATGTTCTGCAGCAGGTCAGTCGATGGAAAGCGCTTCTCCTCTGCCTCCTGGATCAGCTCCTTGAACTCGGAGATACCTGCCACAAGAAACAAACCATTTATTACTGAACATTGCTACACCACAAGTAATTATTTTTGTCTTGATGAAAAATGTGATGCCTGTGTGAAGTTCGTACCCAAATTGTGGAATTGAAAATCAATGATCGAAAGGCTATCTTCCCTAAACTGACTATGCATGTTTGTACTCAAATGATTTAACAAACTTTAAATCCAACCATATCTTGGATTTAAAAATTTTATGACCCAGGTAACAAAGGATGTATAAATCATAAAATTGAAATAACCGAAATGTTTGTTAATCAAAATTTAGTTTTGAATGAAAATTATGCACATAAAACAGTTATGACCCATCCAATTAAAGAATATTTTCCAAGACCAACAACTTACTTAATAAAGTTGTAAAA
This sequence comes from Meta bourneti, assembly GCA_933210815.1. NCBI lineage: Eukaryota > Metazoa > Arthropoda > Arachnida > Araneae > Tetragnathidae > Meta > Meta bourneti. Next base: position 4,578,598 of record OW119927.1, on the reverse strand, counting down.
CATTAAAGAATGTGCTATGAAAATATTTTAGATTATTCACTGCTATACAATAAGTTCACTTGCATGGTTAATTAAATACCTTGGAAATAAATATTGAAATTACTTCAGAGCATTTTCTATTTTGGCCTAGCACTTTTTCCTCAGCTTTTGCTACTGGCCTGGCAAAAATAACTTCTGGCCATGAACGAAAGTTATGAATTTAGTTAAGTATTATTGCAACAGATTTGTCAGAATTCAGATACTCAATTGTTAGTTATCAACCACATATAACGTAAGCATTATTTGAAATAGTGTCTCTTCTGCTGATTTAATAACATCGTTCAAGTCTGGTAGGACAAGTGAACTATCGGTCTCCACATTTTAAAAAGTCATGAATTAACTTTATTTTAGTCTATTATATTTTAAAATTTTTCAATCATAATTCAGGTGAATGATAAGTTATGATGATGGGCAGATTTTTTAAAACTGTGTAGCTCTAATTCTTCCCCTACCTGCAGCTGAATCATCAAAACAAGCTGAAAAGACAAAGAAATTCATACTTAATTTGCTGTTTGCAGGTGCATTTAAAGCATCCTCTACTTTGCAAGACCAATTGTCGAACGATTCGGCTCGTACTTTCAAGCGGTACAGCATATTGGGCAACTCGTCCAGAGTATAACGGTACCTGAAACACAACTTCCTTTTAATGCACATGAAAAACAGAAAGGTTGATATTTCTTTGCAAGTTCAATATAATTAGTGTACATTACAAAAGAATAAAGTGTAAGAAATTAGTGATTCATTTTACAGATAAAATGAACAAAGATGTATACCACCTGCAAATGTCAATATTGTAAATCATACAATTTTAACAAAATATATAAAAAATTTTAAAGCACCTACACATAAAAAGTACTGATTTTGTATTTTTGCGATCTTTTAAAGTGTTTCTATTGGCTGGAGATTCTTTTTTTCTTTCAAAAAGCAACATTTTTTTGGTAAAAAATGGGGAATCACGAGATCTGTGACACTTTCCGTCATTTCTTGTAACCTGGTCTGTATGGTAATGTCAACTAAGAAAGCATTTCGGTGAAAAATTTGTACTTTTAAAATTTCTATTGCTGTATTTTTTAATCAACCTTCATTTTAGGTTTCACCTTTTCTGTCAGAATTTTAGTTTGTTTGAGGATTGATTTTTCCTTATAATGATAAAATTTCTGATGCAATAATGTATCTTCAAAAACATTCATTTAAGAGGGGTGCAGCAAAAAATATAGTACATAAAACATACAACATATTAAATCAGAATTTATTTTATATATTGTACTTTGTACAACTGAAAATTGTCAAAGAATGCATGAAATTTTTTTCAAAGGTGTCACATTTTGAGTAACACAACTAATTGATTTATGCCATCAAAATAAAGAATCAAAACACAATAAAAACTTACAATAAACAATGCTTCTCAGGGGTACAGGCACACAACTTGTCTTTGTGATAAATACAGGTCACTTTGTCTAGAACGAGAAAAAAACTTATCAATCGCATCCTTGAACAATTTCTCGAATGCAAAGCTTTTAATCAAACCTGGTCATAAAATACTTTTGAACCTAATTTTGGGTAAAATTAGTAGGGATGAGAAAATATCTCATGGAACGGCTAAGAAAAATAAAACACGAAGCCACAGAGAAGATTTAGCAGGGTTCCGACTCTTCATGCAAATTGTAGAGGTAGAAATTGTAGAAGGCTATTATTCTTTTTTACAAAGGCTACATTTAACATGGCTTGTAACAGATTAACTAGTGAGTGCACAGGTGAAGTAATTTTCATGAGTGCTAGAATTGGGTCTCAGGCGCACTTTTAAAAACATCAATTTTTTGCTAACCTGTATGATTTTTCACAACACATGACCTCGAACAATTAACATTGATCTTGGATTTTGAATGCAATAAAATATAGTGTTCTTGTAAAAGAAATTTAACTTTCAGGGGCCTTAAAAAATGAAAATCAACCTTTTTAAAGCTTGTTGGAACCCTATATGGAGAGGAACTTCTATTTAGTGAATAAATTTGAGAGGAAAGGATATATCACTCATGGAGTGTCTGCTGTGTGAAGCAGCTTACCTACACATTGAATGTGAAAATTATCTTAAGTGGCAATGCTTAAAAGGGGAAGTAAAAATTTAGACTTAAAGGGTCTGGGATTTAAAATTCAGTGCTTCAGCTGGTTGTGTCCTGATTCTTTACCCTAAATTTAAAAAAAAAATTAATTTAGGGTAAAGAATTAGGACACAACCAGCACATGGCCAACTCAGATGGTCACCCTCCCACATACTGCCCATGGCTGAAAAAGGTTGAACTTTCGTTGATTGGTCAGAAGGGCATGTGCACGGTACCACTGTTAGTGTTAAGGGTTTGGTTTATTGGGTTTTAAATCACAAGGATCATATTTGGCCATGCTGAACAAGACACAAGATTGACAATATCAAAGTAATGAACATACATACATAAGAAAAGTTTGACTGACAGAGAGAAATGCACCCAGGGAGGTACCGAACCTGCTCCGCCTACAACTCGCAGGTTGCAAGCGCTTGAGCCATGACTGCCCAATTGGTATTAAGGGTTGGTTGGTTTGGGGTTTTATGGCTCAAGGGTTATATTTGGCCATGCTGTGCCAAACACAAGACATACAATATGAAGTAATAAACATGCACATATGAAAGTTTTACTGATACAGAAGAGAAATAAACCCAGGGAGGAATGCACCTGACAGGAGTCGAACCTGCATCACCCACAACTCGAAGGTTCATAGCGCAGTGGGCATACCCATAGAGCCATGAAGGCCCAGTTGGTGTTAAGGGATGGGGTACATTAAATTAGTGATATTATAAGTGGTCCATTCCATATCAAAAGCAGTGCATACCTATGGGACATGAACTTTCTTAGTCATGAAATGCTATCAAGCTATGTGCAGCTGAAATCATGACTTAGTGTCCAAGCGAAGCACTTCAGATAATATTCTGGTCTCTATGGGAAGGTGCAATATGATTTGCATAGAGGAGTACAGGGTCTCTTCTTCGATCTTTTGGTTCTGCAATGCTTCGTTTGGTACTTGAGGTAATATTTGGAAGAATTGGTCAAAACATGTAGCAAAAATTCAGCTAATTAGTTTAATTTGGAGGTCTGAAAGTATGACTGTTTCAAACATAAAATGGAGAGTTAACACCCATTCTGAGGATTCGATTTTGAAAAATGTGCACTTTTGAAATTTTGATTACTTGTGGAACCCCAGATTTGGGATTTGTAACTAAGAGTTGGTTGAATGATGGTTCGGTAGAGAATAAGTTTGTTGTGGGTTGTCAGTTTACTCTTTCAAGATAACCAATGGAGCTCAGCTCTGATAATGGCAGTTTTTTGAAGAGCATTAGAAATATAGCAAATAAATTTAAGGAAATAGGACATTTAATATCAAATGTAAAATCACCATTTGATTTGTTTTGCGAATTTGTCTAATCCATTTTTGATTTCTCTGGATTGGATGTTGGGGTTTTATGGTGCAAGGTCCAAAAGCAGATAAGCTGTGTAAAATACAAGACCGAATATAACCCAATAAAAGCACAAAACATTTAAAAATCAAGTCCAAGACAAAAAGGTACATTTAAAACATGTAAAATGCGTAAATAAGAATAAAAATATTTAAAGTCAGATAATAGAGACAAGATCATCATCTGCAGCATAACTAATGAGACTGAAGAATTTAATTTACATATGCATAAAATTTTGAAAGCGTGAAATTTAAAGGATTCAATTATAAAATTTTATAAGATATTAGGGGGACCGGAAAGTAATGTTGTTTCTGCGCATGTCAATATTTGTTTACCATTTATCAGATCATTGTGTACTTCAAAGTCGTGCCAAAGACATTTTAAGGTTAGTGACTTGTTTACTTGTAAATAATTAAATCTTAAATTTTTTTTTGCAATTCTGGGTGAAATGACCAGCCAAATACCAGAAGAGGTACATATCTGGCATTGTATGCTTTTTGAGTTTCACAAGGGTAGTAATGCAACAGTTGTTACCAAAAACATTTGCGATGTTTATCCAAATGCATTAGACGTTCGTAAATGCCAAAGGTGGTTTTCCAAGTTCAGATGCGGTAATTTTGATCTTTCCGACTCGTATCGATCAGGAAGACGAACAACTTTAGACAATGACGTGTTAAGGGTGGAAGCAAATCCATGTCAAACACTCTTAACCAACCTTGCTCGACCATCCAAGAACATTTGCAGCAGATTGGTAAAGTAAGCAGAGCAGGTCAAGCACCCAGCCTTATTGCTTCAACGGCACAATACAGAAGCGTTTTTTGATCACTGGACATGAAAAATGGATCCTCTATGATAATCCAAAATGGAAAAGGCAGTGGCTCTCTTTGAATGAATCGCCACAAAGTACTCTAAGCCAGGTTTACATCCCAAAAAGGCGCTTTTGTGTGTTTGAATCGTTCATTTTGAAGTGTTGAGACCTGGACAAACTGTGAATGCAGACCTTTACTGTGAACAATTGGATCAAGTAAATCAATCTTTAATTGAAAAGTGTCCGCAATTGTCAACAGAAAAGGCGTTATTCTGCAACATGATAATGCAAGACCGCACTGCGCAAGACGAACCCTGGAAAAAATTAATGAATTGGGGTGGGAGGTACTGCCTCACCCACAATACTCGCCCGACATTGCACCATCGGATTTCCATTTATTCCGATCGCTACGACACTTTCTATGACAAAAAATTTGAAAATTTGGATGATATCCAAAATGCCACCTCCAGATATTTTTCTCAAAAACCAATTGATTTTTATCGATCCAGCATTGAAAATTGGCACACTAGATGGCAAAAGGTTGTTGATAATGAGGGTGATTACATCATTCATTAAAAATAAAAACTTGTTAAAAATTTATTTGTTTGAATTTAATGTAAAAAACGACATTACTTTCCAGTCCCCCTAATAGATTCACGTCATGTTAAATTTGGATAAAATTAGACAAGACTTTAAAAACCAACTGAACATAAAAATCTGAAAAGGCTTGGATAGGGATTTTCCCCAATTAAATCTCGTAACTTCAAAATTGTACTTTTAAAACATTTGAGATGAAGATGATTAAAAACAGTACAGACAATTAAAATATGATAAACAGAAAAAGGAGTAGAGCATGATTTGTAATTGGGCACACTTTTGACTGCTCTGAGTACATAGTGATTTACTGTTATAGTATAATGAATGAACTATAGGGCCCTCCATTCCTGTCAATCATTATTTTCTTGGAGCAATTTTATTAACCCTAAAAAAATTTGGATTTTGTGGCACAGGATCCAAAAGTGGAAAAGCTGCACCAAACGCAAAGAAATAAAATTCGAGATTTTAAAAGCATCAAAAGAGTAACATGATAAACTTTAAAAATGTGATAAAATATTTAAGTAAGCAACTTCAAAACAAAATTGAAAAATTTTAACCAAAGTATTGGGTCGATGCAAAAGTTTGTCCCGTTTTTGGCACTGGATGGCATTGCATCGCAAAACAGAAGTGTTATCTACTTCACACAGGTAAAGTTTTTTTTTTATGTTTGAAAGAAAGAATTTCAGAGTACTTGGGAAAAAAATTGTTAATGGGTTGTGTTTTATTAATTTTTTAAGCATTAAAAATGGCAGAAGATAAGGAACATTTCCGACATGCTTTTTTATTTACGAAAAGGCAAGAATGCTTTGCAGACGCAAAAGAAGATATGGGTTGCATATGTGAGGGTGCTGCTGATAATTCCACTTGCCGTTAGTGGTTCAGAAAATTTCGTGAAGGCGATTACTTGGAATGGTTAGCAAGGTCAATGTATGGGTGCCGTAAGAGTTAACGGGGAAAATTTGATAGACAGAATTTCTGCTCTATCACTCTATTTCTGCTGCCATTCTGCTTTTGGGGCAAAGAGCACTGAAATCGATCCATTTTTAAAGCACATGGTTACAGGTGATGAAAAATGGATTGTGTAATGGTCTAAGTGCTGAGATGCCCCTTCAACCAGCGCAAAAGCCAGTTTACATCCAAAGGTAATGCTTTGCATTTGGTGGGACTGGAAGGAAATAGTTTATTATGAGCTGTTATATGACCTGAAAACCTGACCATTATTTCGAAGAAATACTATTCACAACTGAGTGAATTAAAGCGAGCAATCAACCAGAAGAGGTCCAAATAAGCCAACAGAAAGGGCATTAGCGCTCCATCAAGACAATGCCAGACCACACTTATCTTTGGCCACCTGTCAAACTTTTATAACTTAACTGGGATGTTTAGGTCCATCCACCATACTCTCCTGACCTTGCGCCCTGACTACCATTTATTTAGATCGCTTCAAAACAGCTTATATGGTAAAAACTTTACTTCCTTGGAAGACTTGAAAAATCGCCTGGATCAATTCTTTAGCCTGAAACCTCAGAACTTCTACGAGCATGGGATTATGCAGCTAACGGAAAGATGGAGAAGGGTCATCAAACAGAATGGCACATACTGTATTGATTAAATGCAATTTTTAGTAAATAAAATTTTTCTTCAATTTTTGTCAAAAAAATGGGACAAACTTTTGGATCAACCCAATATTAAAAAGTTTAACATGCCATCAACAAAAAAATAAAAAGTAAAATGCAGATTAATATAGATGAAAATGACTTTTTTATGCAGTTTAAAAGGCACATAAAGAGGAATAAAAAATATACCTTTGAAGAAAATCAAATTAAGAAAGCTAACTCATCTTAAAAAGACATACCTAAGTTTAATTGATGGGGTAATCCCATCTTAGGTAATTAAAAAATGTAATGACTTTTAATAGATAATTATGAGATCAGAATCCAGAGGAATGTGAAAAGGTCAAGTGATGACTGCAGCAGGTGACCCTAGGAGTGATAAAATTGGCTATGAAGTATCAAAAAGCATCTAGAAAAAGATGCTCTAAGACATGTACACGTTTAAATATGGTTTATAGAGGTTCTTGGCAATGCTGGCATGATGGATTGGTTTCCCCACCAATAAATACCTATGTGTGACTCATGCATGGCAAAAAAAGAAAAGGAAATGCATGTAACAAAAACCCACTGCTCACTAAATCCAGCTTGAAGAAAACTTGAGATATTGATTGGTACACTTTTGTCAGAGTTCAAATTATAAATGTTCAATTATTAATTCCTAAAAATTGGTAGCTTACACAATATTCAATAAAGACTAATACACAATTGCTTATTTTACTCGAGAAAGTATGACATTGAGGGATCACTGGAAAGAGGAATTATATTTTTGTAGACATGAAGGCACCTACTGTTTGTACAGGCGCATGTGACGGCAGATAGGAAACAGGTGGTCTTGCAGTAGTCACACTGACGCTCATCATCTGGAAGCAGTTCAAACACTTCTCGGTTCGCTTGAGTAACGCCCTAGCAAAAGACAACATTAGGAAAAAAGAGAAGCATTTTTGAACAAAAGCAATGCATATTCATACAATTGTCTTCAGAACAAATTTTACATTCCTCTTTTGCTCTTTAAAATGAATGAAGAAATTTGGGTTTTTGTAAATAGCTTGATTTATCAAGCATTGTTTTATTAAAAAACATCATGATTAAAATATAAATTTTACCACTACTGAAAATGAAATAACTTGGGATAGGATGCATTGTACTCAGTAATACTAGCAGAATGACACTTTTTTAAACTAATAATCATCTTAGAAGGCAGATAGCATCTGAACAGTATTGATTAGGATAACAAGTATTTCTTTTGGTCACAGCTGTGTTATATACGTATACAGTGCCATATACTGTATTAAATGTTTTGTGATCAATTATGACTTATGGCTGTCACACAAAATGTGAAAAAAGGACATTAGCAGTGAAAAAGGGACATTAGCCCCTTTTCTACCAAGGTACAGATATATATGGTACTCTAACTTGGAGGGTTAAGTTCCAATGCTGTACATATAAGGAACACTTGTATTTTTTGGACTTAACTGTTATCGTCCATATATGTACTTAATATTGGTTACCAGTTGACAATATGTGTGCTTATGCTTTGAACGTAGTCAAGGTCATGATGTGGATCATGCTCATTTGTAGTTTATAGGGGATAGGTTGAAGAGTGAAAATAGCAAGCATATTGTGTCTCTTGCAGTGCTTCTAAGGGAGGGTGATTTGATTCAGTTCTTTTTCAAATTCACAACATGGATTGTGCTCATTTGTAGTTTACGAGGGTGTTTCGAAGTAGGGTGAAAACAGGAAGGAAATTGTGCACAAGAAAGTTATGTTTTTCTGCGTCCAACCACACACATTGGTACAAAGAATTAAATATTTAGAGTACTAATGTTTTACAAAATAGAGTTAATAAAAAATAGAGACTTTCTTTACTGTACTCTTTTTATGATCCAATGAAAAAAATCAACTAAAATTTGTTACAGTTCTATTACGATAAGCCCTGCAGTGTTGTTGATGAAGCAGTGTCAGCACTGGGGAGAGTTACTGCAGCACTTAAGGGATTAGAAACTAAACGAAAACATTAGGTCTGAGGCCCTTTGTTGAGGTTGTTTGTTTGTAGGAGTTAGGGAGAGCAAGAGGACTCACCCACTCGAGGAGGGACTTGCGAAGATCCTTCTCAGACTCCACCATCTTTAGCATGTCCTGGTAGGTGGAGGCTGCAATGCTGACGTCCAAGCGGTCAGGGTCAGAAGCCATCTTGCAGACCAGCTCATCGTGGGAGAACACGCAGAAGCGGTGCAGCATGCCATAGTGAGAGATGCAGACGCGCCCGATTGGAAGCTGTGGAGAAATGTTTACAAATTGGGCTCATACTTTTCTACACTATTATTCTATATCAAGAGGCTAAATTAGTGGTTGCCAAAGTGGTCAATATAAACCCCCAGTGGTCGATATAACATTGTTAGGGGTCGATCCGGGCTCAGGGGTAGATAGAAAAATATGACATGGTACAGGTAATATTGAATTCTGTTCACTTGAATTACCTCCATCCGGAATGACAACGCAATTAAGAGTGAATATAGAATTCTGAAACTGACTCATTTTGAACCCATCATTGCTAATCTTGTCGAGTCACAAAGCAAGCCCTTCACATTGATTAGTTAATAAGTTCTTATTTTCATATATAAGGAAGATTGTATTGTTATTTTGTTATCTAAATTAAATTTTATACATTATTTATCCCTTCAATCCAATATGTAATGTTAAGAAGGACGTCAAAAACAAATACATTCCCTTTGACATTAAGGCAATATAATATATACTATATTATACATACAATAAATACTGTAGCTATACAATAAGCAATCTAAAAATTCATATAAGTGTCGCTTTTTGCTTGTCCTATTACAGTTAAATAGTAAAATAGAGGGGATCGATAAAAAGTCAAGAAACTCTTTAAGAGGTCGACAGTCAAAGAAGTTTGGCGACCCCTGGACTAAACTAACAAGTTTTCTCAAAACAATTTTGCAGATTTGCACCTCTGCAAAGGATCTGATGGAAAAATAAAACTAAAAATATAATTAAATGGAATTTCAATTTTAAATATTGGAAGCCTCTAGGACTAGGTATCTCCTGTGTTTAAAAACTTTGAAGACACTCATAGAAAAACGTTAAAAACTATAAAGATGTAAAACTACATTGACAGTTGAAACGAATTCAAAAAGTGGCTTTTGTTCTTGCCTCTGATTGCACTTTTGTGCGTACTGACCACCTAAAATAGCTAATGGAAGAAACAAATTTTCTATTAAATATTTTTTTTAATAATTTGTGTATCAATTTTGATAGTTTGTTGTAAGGGGTCACCTTCATCCAGTTAATATAATTTGTCAGTATGTTTCCAAGACCCAATATCACAGGATCACAGAAATTCTGAAATTAAAATGTTGTACAGAACTTTTGAATCAGTCTTACCCAGTCTGCAGGGGCAAAGTTGACGGCTTCTGCAAAGTTGTATCCTTGATTGAAGCCTGCATGATAAGATCTTGGAAATGTTATCACAAACTCTCCAGCCTGTTGATTAGTCCGACAGATCTGGAAGACAGATTTGAGTGAAACTATGTAACATAGTAGAATCAAAATACCTTGTCACGAAGCTGAAAAATTGTTAAAAATCACACAGGAAAGCAAGTTAAAAATCTCATTTCCTAGTTTTACTTGATTTAACACTAGAACGGCCATTGATGTCATTTCGAAATCAGAGCACATTTGTCACTTTCTCCCTTTCACATCTTTTGTCTAATTTTGACAATATCTTGTTACTTTTAATCATTTTACTTGATAAACACAGATAAATTTTCCTATAACATCCACCAGTCTTTGACACCAAGCAGATTTCTTGCTCTAGGTAGCTTTAGTTCAGCAGAAAGGATCCTAGAATAGCAAACTAAGGAGATTTCTAACCAGTTCATTTAACAGCGCTTCTTAATATGATCTTGAATACTTGCTATCCTTTCAAGGATATCCAGTCTTACTCGAGCGCTTCAGTATCCTTAGCACTCATTTTTCTGTCATGGGTAATTTTTGATCCTATCAGACACCAAAATGATGACTCTCAGGTCAAAAGCAACGTGCTTTTCTTAGTTTCAGTGTATATTTGGCACATAACCTTCATGAGATGTTTTATATTTTAAGTCAAAAGAACACTGTGATATTAGGTGACTCGAATAATTCTCATCAACGGTATGATTTTAGAATTTTAATGGAATAAAATACATAATACGATTATTTACAAGTCACACAACATCACAAATAAAACATTTAAACAATTTCAAGGTAAATATATACTTATAAGGGGGAATTCCTAGCCCTACGTGTTCAGTGCTCGGGCAATGGGGTTAAACTGACTATTTGTCTATTCTACATAAGTCTCTATTACACCCATAGGTGGTGGTAGGAGTACTGTGAGGAGAGAGTTAGATAGAGTGTCACATGCTCCCCTCTGGCTTCGAAGACATCTCGGCGAGTAGCCAGGAGAAACGTTGGATGGTTGACCACTGTTCAAAGCTGTCTATTATTTTCTCCACATCTTCATCCTTCAACTGTTCGGCTCGAACATCACTGGCTCTTTTGGAGGGTAAATCAATGATGACTGTGCAGGTCTCGCAGGTTGCTTTTTCATGCGCATAATTAGGACGGGAGAGCATATCCGCAATGACATTCGCCTTACCAGGGATGTATTCCACTTTTAAGTTGTAGGACTGTAGCTGTAATGCCCATCTTGCAAGACGACCTGTAGGGGATTTAAGGCTCAGCAGCCATTTCAAGGGTTGGTGGTCAGATGCCACTGTAATTTCTGCACCTTCGATATATCCTCTAAACTTTTCAAGTGCCCAGACCACTCACTGCAAGTGCTTCTCTTTCAGTGGTGGAATAATTTCGTTCTGCTGGGGTCAGCAAACGACTTGCATACTCTATCGGATGCTCTTCTGGACCCTGTCCCTGAAGAACAGCTCCCAATGCATAATTTGATGCATCTGAATGTATGGCAAAAGGTTTTGATTCATCAATTTGTTTCAGCACTGGTGGCGAAATCAAACATTTCTTAAGGAATTCAAATGCAGACTGTTCCTTTTCACCCCACTTCCACGTGGTCCGCTTTTTGGTGAGATTGCTCAAAGGACAAGAAATCTCAGCAAACTGAGGAATGAATCATCGATACCAGCTGCATGCTTGCAAAAAGGATTGTACCTGTTTCACATTCTTTGGTGGAGAGATACCAGCAATGGCCTCCACTTGGCAGAGTCTACTTCGATACCGGAACTGGTAATGTAATGTCCGAGGTACTTGACTTTGGGACAAGAAAAATTGCACTTCTCATTGTTAGCATTCAAGTTGAATTGCTGAAGCCGTTCAAACACTAAACGCAGGTCTTCGAGATGATCTTCAAATGTGGGAGACATCACGATGATATCATCTAGGTAAGCAAGGGTATTGACCTTTAAAACATTTCGAAAAATGTCCATCAAACGTTGAAGGGGCTGTTTTCAGTCCAAAGGGCATTCTGTTGAACCTGAAAACACCAAACTGGCATACAAAAGCGGTTTTATCTTTGTCTGGCGGGTGCATCTTTATCTGGTAGTAACCGGATCTCAAATCAATTGTTGACATAAATGAGGTCTGCTTGGCATTATGCAGAAGATCGTCCATACGAGGTAGTAGGTATGGATCTGATTTGGTGACCGCATTGAGCTTGCGGTAGTCGATGCAAAGTCTGAATTTTCCATTTGGTTTGGGAATGAGAACTGCAGGTGAGGCATATGGAGAGTCACATTCCTCGATTACTCCTGCGATAAGGAGTTTTTCAATTTCTTTTCTCAAGACATTCTTCCTGGCAGGGGAGAGCTGGTAGGGTGGTGATGCAATTGGAGCTGCATTCTCTGTGTTGATTCGATGCTCGATATATGGTGTTGCATCTCCCCCTGGACAGAAGATATTTTCGTAATCCTCCAATAATGCATTGAGTTGGATTCTCTGGTTTGAGTTGAGATTTTTCCCTTCATTTGGTCGAAGTAGTGTAGAATTCTCTGCATTACTGGTCTGAACAGAGTCGGAAAATTGCTCTTTAACCTGTTTGAAGTGGAAAAGAATTTGTTGGGGTAGCGTTATCCATAACTTCGGAGAAATTGTCTTCAAATCCTGGCAGACCTTGACAAGGATTCACTGGGGTAGCGTCTTCCACAATTCCAGATGAATGGTCTTGGACTTCTGGTTGAAGTGCATCGGGACTCGGTGGGATATCGAGTTTCACAAATGGGAAAGTTTTATGGGGTCTGTTACTGAAGTACCAGGAGTGTTCTTTGAGATTTAGAACGATTCCCGTTTTTTCTATGAAGTCAATTCCAAGCAGAGTATTGTTTCTCTGTGCTTCTGGAATGGCGAAGATTCGCACTGAAAATCTTCTTCCCCCAGAAAGATACTAATGTAGGTTTTGTGTACTTCCTTTTCGGACTGGCTGCCATCGGTGAGAGTCATGGTAAGGTTTGACTTTTGGAAACGGGTTCCTTGTTCTCTTAGGAGGTGGTAGAGACTTTCACCAGCGATGGTATGAGTTGCGGCAGTATCTGCACATGCTGTACCCCACAGTCCATTGATGTTTACACTGAGGATTGCCATCTGGCTGGATGTTGACAGACTGTTCAGCTGAATACTATGAAAACGACTGGAATTCTTCTTTTCAGTTTTGGGACAATTTGGACAGTTCGATTTGATGAATCCTGGCATGCCACAATTATAGCAGTAAACAGAGGAGTGTTCTTCCTGCTTGGGCTTCTCGAATTTTCTGTCCTGGACCTCCTTCCTCGCAGAGTTGAATCTGGAATATTCTTCTCTTGCTTTCGTGAGTGGTCTCTTAGTGGTGACCGCTGGTCCTTCTTTCTTGGTTTTATGCCGAAGATTGTCGTATGCGTCTAGTTTTTCAACAAGTTCAGTTGGAGAGATATCGCCCCATTCATCCAAAAAGTGCTCTTTGAATTCTGGTGAACATTTTTTTTTGATCTGATCAGTTATTATCAGGTCTTTCAGCTTTTCAAACGTATTTACATTCACCTCCTTAATCCAATTTTCGTAATAGCTACAAAGTTCAAAATAAAAATCATTCCATGTGCAATCAGGGTTCTTATGAGTTGCAAATAACTGTCGAAAACGTTCGGCAGTCAACTTGAATCTTTTCAGTAAGATATCTTTTATAAAGTTATAATCTTCAGCCTTTTCATCTGGTTCTCGAGCGATGATCTTCGCTACGTCACTGGGAAGGACTCCCACCAGATATGCAACCCATTGATTTTCTGGAACCTTGAGAAACTTTAACTGTCGCTCAAAGAGATTGAGAAACAGAGAGATGTCATCATCTTTTGCATTGAAGTCGGGGATCAACTTTTTCAGTTCAAGTTTTGGTTTGTCTGCGTTCAGAACGGGTGACGCTGGTGAGAGTGAGGACAACTTTTGGACTTCAAGTTGTAGTTTAAGAATTTCAAGTTCATGAGCTCTTGCCTTCTCTACTGTCGCTTCTTCAATTTCTTTTTCCCTCGCGATTTGCTCCTGCTCCATTTCTCTTTGTTTAGAGATTTGAGCCTGCTCATTTGCCTTTTGTGAAGCGATACCTTGTAACTCAGACGCTTTTTCAATTGAAATTCGCTCTTCTATTAGACTGGCTAATAAGTTCTTCGTTAGCTCCTCATCATACCCGTCAGACTTGACAATTAAATCCTTCAGTTGGATGACTTTCAAATTGTCACCTATGTCCAAGCCCAATTCCTGTGCCAACAATCTCAAATCTTCCTTGCATTCCTTCGCAAGGTAAGCCATGATAAGGCTATTGTGGAAAAGTTCAGAGTTATCGCCAAAGCTTTAATGTCTATTAAAGTTCGATGATCAAAATAATGGTTTGTAAAAGTGTTTGTAATGTCCTACAAATCCTAACATAAGTAAAACTTACTTCTCTTAAAATCAACTCAAAATACAATTCAAAATTTACTTTCACTTCCAATTCAAAATTATTACTTGAAAACTAAATCTGAAAATATAAATTCACTGTCCGAAGACTTACTTTTAAAATTGTAAAAATGTCTAAAATAAATTTTATTTATCACATAAAATATTAATGCAATGGTAGCAATAAAAATAATTTCCACTTTGAATACTGATACATGAATACCAATTCTTCCAGTGCAAGAAATTACCAAAATAAAAGTTCTAATAATCCTCTCCAAAAGAAAAAAATCAGTTGCAAATGAATAGTAAACCCTTTTTCCGAACATTCGAAATAAAATAAAAAGCAAATAACATTCATATCCCAAAGAAACAATATTTTCCAACAAAATACTCCTACGAGTGATTCATAAGCAAAGCATTAAAAGAAATTTATTTCCGGGTTAGAGAAACAAAATGCATCTCTCATTCAACTAGAACTTCAAGGTCATCTATTTTTAACTGGGCGTGTTCGCGCTAAGCATTCAATGTTCTCACAATACAATATCATACACTTTGATAGTACAAAAGGATGTGATTTATCGAAAAAGATTATCTTTCAATTCAAGATGTGCAAGCACTATATATTCATTTGAAGCAATAGTACATATTCATTCAAATACACAGTATTATTAGCAAAAGTTATGCTTTGGAAATACAAAATAAGAACACTTTGTCTACACAATTCAAAACAAATAATATTGGATATCAATTTCAAAATAACGAAAATTTTTAATTTCAAGAATAACTGAAATAGGATGATTTTGTTGACACATTAAAGTCAGGTTGACTTGTATTACGTATCAAAACAAAAGGTTCACTTATCTGGTAAGTTTCGTGATCTTGTTTGAAGAAAGGAATCTTCCAAGTACCACATATCCGTAAGAATTGGATATTTTTGGCTATCTAGAAAGGATATCTTGGATGCCGTGGAATATCGGAAAATAAAAGCGAGCCTATCCCCAACTCGAACAATAAACACGTTTACACACGTTGAGCGCCATTTTGTGATATTAGGTGACTCAAATAATTCTCATCAACGGTGTGATTTCATAATTTTAATGGAATAAAATACATAATACGATTATTTACAAGTCACACAACACCACAAATAAAACATTAAAACAATTACACAAGGGAAATATATACTTATAAGGGGGAATTCCTAGCCGTACGTGTTCAGTGCTCGGGCGATGGGGTTGAACTGACTATTTGTCTATTCTACATGTCTCTATTACGCCCATAGGTGGCGGTAGGAGTACTGTGAGGAAAGAGTTAGTGTCACAACACCCAATTTTTGCATTTATTCATTTTCTTATTGAGCCTTATTTATTAATCTGCGCAAAATCAATTTTGACTTGAAAGTACATAAAATCTGATTCATGAATTAACAATTGAAACTTTCAATTTGAAAACAAATGGAAGTTACTGAACATGACAATGCTCGACATTCGTCAGCAAAAATCGAACCTTTTACATGATTAGAAATGTTTTCAAAAGAACAATTCAGACCTTGCTTAGTATTGGATTATTTTGGGAGATGCACACGGTCTATCTGTCAGGGAAAGAGGGTAGTAAAAAAACTAACTTTTGAGAGTGCAGAAATCATTATCCCATTGAAACTGTAAGGAAAAGGCAGCTTAAGGTGCACATATACTCTAGAAGATTTTTTAATTTTGACTTTAAAAATCCAAATTTTTTACAATAAGTCATTGGTTGGTAAAACTCATTTCAGTGTGAAAAATGTAAATTAAACCAATAATTAATTATCGAATTCAAATATAATTAGCTAATTAACATGTTTTATGAACAGTGATATTCTAATTCTTTCAAAAAGAAAATTCTTATTGAAATTTTTTCCTAATATTATTCTTCATTTTTGAAACAAATCAATCAAGTTGCTAGAGTGAATAGATCTTTTTTACAATTTTTTTCACCAAGGAAGTCTAAAAATTCAAGATTTTTTCAGGAATTTTAACATTTAAAAATCAACTAAAAATTCACTTCTTAACTAATAAATTTGAGGGCCAAAACATCCACTGTATTATATAGATTAGTGAAACAAAAATAATTATAATAGAGGAATTCATTGTTGAGTTATCACTGTTTGAGCAAAGCATCCTATTGCAAAAACAGTTCGTCAGAAATCGAGTTTAAAATTTTGGAAACATGGCTGTATATGGCGACAGTAACTAACGAAAACCCTTGTAACTAGAAAACTATTTCGAATATTTACAAGATCTTGGTATCATTGAAAGAAAAAATTTTAAGTTGAGGAGTCGAAAAATATTTTGAATAAAAAAGTATTGATATTCTGATCGATTTTCATGATTTCTAGTGTATAGGTAGAACTTAAGTTAATCTGGACCTAAATAGAAAAACACTGCGTACCGGCACTCCTTGTGAGATGAGGAGATTGGGGTTCATAATGGTAACCAGTTGGTGTAGAAGATCTGGCTGTGCACTGAAAAGCTCTGGGGCGACGGAGCGCATGGCTTCTTCGAAGGACTCGGCCTTGCCACCTGGAACACCGTACCAGGTCTTGGGCTCTCCCCTGAAATTGCAAATTGTCACTCAACACACTTCTTTTACTCAAACTTTCAAGGATATCATTTTGTGAACGACAATTTTCAAGAGACCAAATAAAAGTAATTTGAGATACCAACTCAGTTTCATAGGTACAATCTAGAAAATTAGTTTCAGTAAATTCTGGTAAAACATTTCATAATGCAACAAAATTACTGAATGAATCAAATGACAGCACTTTTTGTATATTAGTTAGTCACTCTAGTTTCTGCTACACAAGAGCTAATTAGATTTTGTTTGTTTTATGGGGGTAATATTTATTTGCTGCAAAATCATTCATCCACATGTGGATAGTCCTAAGGTCTCAAAATGCACAATCTATTTGGTGCTGCAATTTGGGATAACTGGAGGAGGGGAAAATGAATTTTGAGAGTGGAAAGAGTTACATTAATTTTGTTACAGCCTAAGTTATAACTTTTCCATTTACTTTTTTAAAAGAGGGTCTACTTTCTGGTTTCTTTACTATGAAACATGCAATTTATGTTAGGTGTTAACTTGTAAGTGGAACTGAAAGATATATAACTTTTGTATGTATTAACGACTTTTTCTCTTGGTTTAGCAATGCAAATGTTGAAAAAGTAACTTAAGAAGGTTGAAAAGTAACCTCTGACCAACATCTGGTGAGGAATAAAAAAATATTTGTTTAACAATTTTGTAAACAAATGTGCCTAACTCATAACAATTGTGTTAAACAGTTTTGAGAAAAAGGTGGGATAAGTAAACCTGCTCTCTGTTGCTGTTATACACATGGCTGAAATTTGTACTTAATGCAAGTGATTTGGCAACATTAACAAAAATAGCATCAAGTATACACAAAAATAAGCACTAAACACATTGTTTTCTATATATTTGTTTACCAAGACTTTTTATGGCAATCTGGCAGCAAGAGTTCACTGGTTTTCACCAAACTACGGAATTGTCGCCCTTTGAAAATTTTCTCACTGTATAAGAAAAATACAGAAAACATTGGGGGAAGACCAGGAAAATACATGTTTTTCCAGAAGATTTCCAGAAAAGTAGGCAGGTTTGAGCAGATTGGATGAGCAGGTAAAATTCCAAGTGCTATGATGCCAGAGTAGTCAATAAATTAATTTATTATTCAACCATCAGAGCTAAATGTGGTTTTCCCAAGAGTCTAGTCTTTTAACCCTGTATCTCATTTTATGGCTAAATAGTCATCCCTCTACTGGTTAAATAAGAAGATTGACAACAGTTAAGAACCAAGCATATAAAACTGAAGTGATTGAAAACATCAAGCATGTCGAGAAATTAAAAACATCAATTTGTTTCAATTAGGTGGCACTCTTCAAAAATATTTTTGATTTGAATTAACAAATAACGGTAGAAAATAAAACAGCCTTTTCACTGTCCCAATATAATTTAATATATCACTGTCCAAATATAAAAATATATTTTTCATAGTTTTGGCAACCATAGGTTTTGGTCAAGCATGGCAGGTAATGCTCAGAGGGTGTAGTTACCAGTGCAAATAGTTGATAGAGTAGCTCCAGTGGTCTTCATTGTGCCAGCAGAAGGTAGCAAAGCACATCCCAACATACGTCCAAGGTATCTGAAACGAAAACCACCTTTAACCTTTTAAATCAACATTTTTCTCAATTAAGGTTGATTGGGGTTTTATGGAACAAGATTGAAAAGAGGATAAGCTGCGCCAAACACAAGACAGTACAATTAGGAAGTGGACTTAAGACTTTAAACTAATAACCAAACCAACACTAAAACAGAAATGCAATGAAATAAACCAATAGATATACATAAAAAAGAAATTAAGGTAAAATTTTAACCACAAGAAATGTAAAACCGTATTTAAAAAAAGAACTAAGATGGGGTATCCTCATCTTACTTGATAAAACTTTATTCATGAAAAACAATTCAAAATCTTATTAATTATATATGTGGTAAGAATCCTGAATGATGAAGAAATATAAAAGGAATGGATGGGGAGGTTGATCCAAAGGTTTGATAAAATTGGTAATCAAGTTTTAAGAAATTGTTAATAAAAATGTCTAAGATCTGTACAACTTAACATATGATGAATGGAGAGGTTCTTGGCAATGTTCACACGATGGAGCGGTTTTCCCGACCCAAAAAATCTATGAGTGACTCATGAATGGCAGTTGCGAGGACATGTTAAAATAACATTGAACTGCTGACATGTTTGACTCTCAATTACGGACAACCCACTTTTCTTAAAACATTTACTGAGGAGATTGATAAGCATTCTATTATACGAGAGAAAGTAAAAAATTATCTGCACTTTATTTTTTAAATTTATTTACACAAATGTAAGGGTTGAACAAGTTCGTCATTTTTCTACATAGTATCCTTCCTTTTCGATGCACTTGGTCCAGTGGTCCAATAGCTAGCATTATTCCCTCCAAGGTTTTCGGTGGGCACCCAACCACTTATGCACTTCTTTGTCCATCTAATCTGCAGAGAATACGCTACATTGTCGATGGTAACTCGCCTATTTGCCAGGACCATTTCTCGAGCTTGCTGAATCTTTCCGGCAATGGTAGAGGTGGATGGGCGTTGTGCTCCTTCTTCGTGCATCACGTTTGTACTGCCTCTTTTAAGCTTCTTGATACACACTTCTACGTGGTAGAGCACTATAACAGCATAGTGTTGTAAGCCTCCGATGAATTTTAACACCTGGTAAACCTTCCGACCCTAGAAATCGGATCACTGCTCTTTATTCCTCCTTGGTGCACACTAGAAGAGCGGCCATGTTTACACTGAAGCAGAAGCAAGAAAAATTAAGCTATCGAGTTGAAACTTTGGTAATGGGACCACAGTAGTATCAATTCTAAGCATGCATGAACAGAAGGCAATGTGACAAACCTAAAGATGCGTTAGAGCGAAAGTGTGGATAATTTTTGACTCACCCTTGTATATCAACAAAATGAGTGAGAAACAGGTTTGCCTCTCATTTAGATAACAAAACGTGATAGTGAAATGGAGTAACTCACTTTCATTCCAGAAATATCAGCATTAATGTGTTTTAAAACAGATCCTTCAAGGACAGGAAGGTTATTCAAGTTCCAGCCAGATGACACATAATCCTAAAAATAGAATGCATGCTTTATTTATCACACTAACTCTTCAATATTTGATCAATATACAATTGTTGCCTCCATGGAACAAAAAAATCACTTAAGATGCATGAATACACTAGAAATCACGAAAATTGACCAGAATATTGATTCTATTTTTATTGCTTCAAAATATTTCCCAACTTCTGAGCTTTTAAACGATACCAAGATCTTGTAAATATTCAGAATACTTTTCTAGTTACAAGGGTTTTCGTTAGGTATTGTCACCAGTACAAACATGCTTCCAAAACTTTAAACTCAATTTCTGAAGAACTGTGTTTTTGCAATATGCTTTCTTCAATATGATAACTCAACAATGAATTTATCTATTATAATTATTTTTGCATCATTAATATATATAGAACAGTGTGTGTTCTCTCAATCAGTTTTTAGTTAAGAAATTAATTTTTAGTTGATTTTTAAATGTTAAAATTCCTGAAAAAATCTCGATTTTAGACTTTCTTGGTGAAAGCAATTGTAAAAAGTAACCCATTCCCTCTAGCAACTCGATTGAGAATCAAAACATAAATAATAAAATGAATAATTTCACAGGAATTGTCTTTCTGAATAATTAGAATTTGAGATATCACTGTTCAAAAACATGCTAATTAACTGATATATATAATATATAAATTGCATAATTAATTATTAGATTAATCTGATTTTTCTCACTGAAATGATTTCAAGCATAAGCCAATAACTTGGAAAAAACTGGATTTTTAAAGTCAAAATTTTTAAATATACTGGTATATACGTACACCTTAAGTGCTTCACTTCTGAGTAAAAATCGTTTCCAAAACACTGATATCTTAAAAGTAAAGTTTAGTTCATCGTTTTCTCTCAATGATGCAAAAAAGCACTAATTTTGTTGCTATGCAAGGAAAATTCCATGAGAAGACATCCATTTTCAGAAAGTTGCTGTATCAAGTTCAAAGGCAAATTTTTTGGTTTCTGGCAAAAAGCTATTCTTTGGTGTTTCAAGAATCAATGAAAAATTCATATTTTTTTATTAAAACTATTTTCCAAAATGTTAATGACTTTGTAATGCTTAATTTAAAAATATTTCTCACATTTATACTTAAGGCATGTTTGTCAGCAAAAAAACTACAATTTTTTCAAAATTCCAATGTAAAATTTGTTATTTGTGTGAATACTCTCTTTGTCAATCAAAGACAGAAAATATTGATGCAGACAATATTTTTACTTATACATTAATTAGTTCATTTGTTATCATATCAACATTTTCGGAACACCTATCATTTAATAGTTTTACAAAGGAGATTAAATCATCTAGTTATAGATGAAAACATTTAAAGATAAAAGTATCTGTAGGGTTTTACTTATTGCCTCATTAGATAATACTGCATTAGCTGAGTCAAATGCTCACTTATTAGCCCTTTCAAAATTTCTAAAATATTCCAGAATATTCTGAAAAGTTTTGACATGAAATTTACAGAAGATTCTAGAATTTTATTGTATGTAATTGAACTTTTTGGGACTTTCCCTCTAGAACAGTCTAGTCTTTTCTAGTACTTTTAGAATATTCTAGAAATTCTTAGTTTTTCTGGGAATTTCCAAAGCATTATAGGATCTTCAGGAATTGGCAGTGGTTGTAACCTGCCAATTGGTTGATTTTTTAATAAATTAATTAGTTTTTTTAAAAAATTGGCCAAATTTGCATCCTAAGACCTTTCGATTGGTACAATTTTTATTATGATTAAGTAAACCATTTCAGTGAGAAAGGGAGACAATATGACAAATAATAGATAGGTAGGTATTTAAATTAACGTTGCACTGGAGCAACACAATGGGATATTGGCGACGACCCTGGATCAAACCTGAAGGGAAAGACCCGCGGACAACACCATGTCATTATGAACCATGGTGAGATGACGAGGTCACACCTGAGCTGGTGCTCCAAACTTCCAAACCACACAAACGTGAGGACATTTGAGACCATGTCACATTGAACATGCACTAGCCTCCTTTGTACATGATGGTCTGGTTGGATTCAAAATCACAACCCTCCGGTTGCTAATCCGTTACTCTTCCAACCAGTCTACCCTGGCCCAACACAAATAATATACTAGATAATATTCAGTCTAGTATTTTATTCTGTTCTTAATATTTCATGCTTGACAAAAAAAGAAATTCAGGTTTATATTTTAGGGGATAATTAGATGGAAATTATTTGAAAAAGTGCCACAAAGCAAATCCTGCAGCAAACAGAAATATATCTTTTGGAGACTTCCATTTATGCACCATTATTCTATGGACTGCCTATTCCATCTGGTCACCACCTTTATTATGGGAAAGGTATGTGCTACTGAGACTAAATAGTAAGCTTCTATTAAACGAATATTTTCAAGAAACTTAACTATAGGGAAAGACAATCCCTACCGAATGAAGCTAATTTCTATTTTAGTGTAGTTGATCACCAATGGATTTACAGGAAGTCCATCTTTTTTTGCTTTTCTTCTATGAGCAGATGAACTAACTTTGATTCTGATCATAAAGAATGAATTTTAAAGCTATTCAATCCTATCTTATATTGAATAGCAGATGAAATCAGCTAATCAATGCAAGCTAGCAATATCATTGCAGAATAAAAAAAAGTGAACAATTAACATCTGCAACATGATTTAAAAAATATTTATCATAAACTAATTTGACTAGTTTACGATGATTTCTTGTGCTGCTTCATAAAAATTCTACTTGGCAAATTTTTATAGTATTGTGCCCTTATTCTATGGACATAAAATATCTGGTAGTTTACCTCATCCCCAGGCAACAAGCTCTTGGTCTTAAGGTTCGGGAAGCCCGATCCATGTTCGATCGTGTGGAGGTCCGCTCCGTACTCGACGGTCACGTCTTCGTCCACTGCATTTACGATCCGCCAGAACTCTTTCTCCACCAATGAGAAAGGAACTCTCTGAAAAGTAAATCTAGATTTTGATGGAAACCCTTTGGATCAATAATCTGACAAAAGTTTGCCAGGAAGAAAATGTGAATGAATTTGAAATTAAGGTAGGTAATTAGGGTTTTATAGCACGAGGTTCAAAAGTGGACAAGCTGCGCCAAACACAAGATATAAAGAAATAAAATCAATGTAGATATAAAAATATTGTTATAAAAAGTAGATATGTAAATTTTCCGCACGTCTTGTTAGAGCACAAAATTTATTTTAAGATTTTTTGAAATCAGGTTGTGGATAATAAAATTCAAAAAAAATTGTAGGAAAAAAAATCAAAGTGGAAGTTGTGCTATGATTAAGAACATGCTGATCACCATGACATAAAATATAAAAAAGTATGGAAATAATGGATGATAAAAATATGATGGATAAAAGCACTATATGAAATTTAAAAATCCAATGGTACTTAAAAAAGGGAAAAAAGATTTGGATGGAGGTTTTCCCAATAAGATCCTGCAAATTTAAAATTGATCTTTTAAAAATTTCGAACGATAATTAAAAATAGGGCAGTCAATTAAAATATGTTTAACAGTAAAATCTGATGAGCATACATAACAAAAAGACGGACTCTCGTCCAACGAAAGATGACGATGAGTCAATCATGTATGCCGAATATGAAGTCAAGCGAGTCAGCTTGAAATCAGTCCCTTGCATTGGGGTAGTTGGCCACAAATGGAATTTGGAATTAAGTTTAGATGCAAAAAAACATCAAATTGTCTAAGAGCATGTGGCTGAGCATGCAACTGAAGTGGACGTCCAGAAGTTAAATATGACTGAACAGGACATGTTTTCCTGTGCTCTTTAGTAGAAATAAGAATTAATGCCAGAAAAAGTACAAGAAACAGTGTTATCTACTTTTGATCAATTTTACTTCATTTGGAGGTACAAAATGTACAAATCAAATGCCTATATTAATTATCAAACTGCTTTATAGAGAAATTCTACAAACATAGCAAAACATAATGCTAACCATATGGTCATAATGGTTGATTTCTTTTCCAAGCACATAAAAAATTAATTACAATAAAAGATAAAATGAGCATATCATTCAAGCAGTTCAGCCCCCCCCCCCCCCGCATGCTATGCACAATCAATCAACAAACAAAACCAAAATCTGCGTTGAGACCCCCTTGAAAGAACGACGTATTGCCTACTCAGAATAGAATACAGCACATCAGAGGAAATTCCTTTCAATTGGCTGTTCATAAGAATCAAAAACAATAAATCGTTATTTAACTGCCACAATGAATGCTTAACTAAGACGCAAAGAAACTTCTTACTTCACCATTAGAGAATATCTACTAAACTTTTCAACATTATTCCTTTGAAAGGTTTCAGTATCATTTTTTTTGTGTAGCTTAATTTGATGCTCGTCTCCACAGGCACTTGGTAGAAATAAATATTACTAGTGGTAAAATTATAAATAACTTATTAATAAAATATTACTGGCACCCCCAAACATAGAATCAAAAATACAGACACAATAGGTCGGCTCTACATGCATGACTAGATTGTTTAACCCTTATGCCTGGCACCAAGTCCCAATACAATAACACGAGGGATAAATATTACAAATGTATCGAAACTAAACACATTACTTTACTTTTGGGAGGTTTTAATTTGGTGCCCCTTTTTCTCATTTTCGAGATACTTACATGGACAGGCATGTTGAAGTAACTGGTTTTGAATTCATCTGCTTTCAATCCAAATTCCTGCAGGGTATATTCTCTTTGGGCTTGCTCGAAACCAAAGGCTTCTTGGGGTTTGTTCACCTCCTGAAATAAACCATTTTCACAATCTATGTACTAAAATAATAACAGAAAACATTCATCGAGTTTTTTGAAAATGAGAATTATGAAGCTGTGGGCCCATGGAAAGGATAAAATAAGTTTATTTTGTACAACTTGATTTAAATACTTTACTTTGTTGTTTGTTTTGCAAAAGAAAAGTTGTGCAAACTTTTTATCAAAAGGGACAAATAATATTATAAGTGAACCACCTAGTTTAATAAAGTTATATTGGTGTAAGGTTGGATTTGCATTGGTTAAATTAAAATCACAATATTTAATGCAACTATCAAAAGTTATTTTAATTTTAACCTTGAAGAAAAAGATCCAGTAGATTTACAGCACAAAAACAATGTTGATGCTCAATATGAGTGCACACAAAAAGTTTTCTAATTAGGCCAGTGCATCAGATTTGAGTATGGCTTATGAAACAAAAATTTGTCAAGTAAGACCAGGAGACTTTTGACTTAGAAACTTCTAACAGAAAAATGCTCTTTAACACAAAAAATGACATGAAAGTAACAAATGTTTTCATTTCCTTGCAAAATTTATCAAAGGGAGATATGCATAAAAAAAGAATCCAAAATTTATAACAATATGTTGATTGTTCTTGTGTCAAACACAAATTTACTTATCGAAAGAACGATTTGTAAAACAAATCAAGATTACTATTCTTGTGATAATAATTTGCTCCCCACAATGCACCCTATAAGAAATCCTTAAAAGTACAAGTTGAAGTTGTAGTTCATGAAATACCGTGTAAACAAAGAGTATGCCTTTCAAGAGAAAGTAAGAAAAAAGCATTCATTTTCTGATGATTCCTCTGCCAAATTGGAATTTTTTTTGTATCACTAACAAAAACATTAATTGAATGTTTTCAGTTTCCGGTGACAAATCTAAATCGTTTATTTCATCAGTACAGAATTGCAACACAATAAAAACCATGTTTGATTTTCAAGAGAATGATTTTTTTATTGTTTGCCAAAAGTTTTAAACTTGAAATGCTTCTTTCCAATTCTGCAAATTTAAAGTAAATTTTGTCATTTCATTCACTCTTAAAATTTCACTAAGTACGTCCTTAATAGGGTGTAAAATGACATTAGGAGAAAAATACTTATTTGCTCACCCAAAAATGCTCATATTTATTAAATACCAAATATGCAAATAAAAGATATCAGTCATTTTAAGACTGAAAATCATGAAAACTGCTCTCTGAAAATATGTCTAGACTGGCAATCACTACAAAAATTAAAGTGATCTAAAAGTAAGATAAGTTATTTAAAAATTCATAAAAAAATTTTAATTGAGAATTAATAAAAAAAGTAATGCAAAATTTTGTTTACTGGTGTATTAGCTGTTCTAATGAAATATAGCAATTAGACATGTGCATAAAGGCTAAATAAATATCGCAAACCAAAATTTTCATGTCAAAATTGTAGCAATTTTGACATCCATTTTAGACACTGAAGTAAGTCATCAATTTTGTGCACTTTTAAATTTTTCAATTCAATCCCATTGGTAGAAGTTTTTTATCCTCTTATGAACTTTGTTTAAAATCGTAGCCAGCATCCAATTGAGCTAGTATGAGCAGTTGGTCCTTATGCATGATCAATCACTTTTTTTTCGCATTGCAAAAGATTGCCTCAAGTGTTTGGACAGTGTTGGGATCATCCATATCGTTGGCTTATAGCACAAACTCAGACTGACAGCAATTTCTTTTACTCTAGTTTCCAGCTTTTAGGTCAAAAAATAAAAAAAAGCATTTTGATTGCGTTACATCTTTTAAACAGATTGCAATATGACAATGTATTTTACATCATGAAAATAAGCCTTTAGTGTCTAAAAAACATGTAAGTTAGTGAGTTTGCTGATTTTAGTGATTTGAGTTGCCAATTTAGAGTTCCAGAGATTGATAACAATTGTGCCTTTTGGGCTTTCAACTCAAAGCTAAAATTTATTTGCATTGATAGGAGAGAAACAAGATGTTGCCTCACTAGGTTGTTCAAAGCTACGCAAATTATCTGTTTTATGCTTTCCATCCAACCTCTACATCCCCAGCTATTAATGTTATGCTATCCTACTGCAATCTACGATATAATCTTACAATTGCGTTGCGGATCGTGATATCTGAAAATATATACCTTGACAACGCAGCATGGGCACCTCCAGTCTCCCTTGGGAATTTCGTTGAGAGGGGGGATGAGGCAGAAGGTGTGGTAGCTGTCGTCGCAGCCATCGCACAGGAGCATGCTCGCCTCCTCGTCACCCCGGCCACAGATGTTGCACACAATCTGGTCGATCTGAAAAAGCACAAGTCCCTTTTACATAAAAGTGCATTTTTAAGGATTCCTGAACACCAAAAGATTTCTGAGTAGTGCTGTAGAGGAACCTCGAAGATCTTGTTCACATTAAAAAGACCCCTCACACACAACATTGCTTTTACAATACAGCAAGTTTAAGCAGTTATTAGATAAAAAACATTTCAATGGTTGAGGTCATGCAGAACATCCCTCAGAGGGTGAAGAAATAAACACAGAACAAAATTAAAGTTTAATGCAAACATCTGAGAAAAAAGCCCTTTAAATCATTGTAGCAAAGTGTCAAAAGAGCACACAAAAATTCACAAACTGGTCTTCAAATAAATTTAAATTGATCATTTAGGAGGAATAGTTGAAAGGTAAAATTAACGAGAATTGGATGCATTAGGTAAATTTAGTGTTTAAAGAGTAAAATTTTAGGACTAATTAAAATTTTGGTATTTTTCGAGTACTTTTACAAGTTAGAAAATAAAATTCAAGGACTTGGAAAGACAATGGATACAGCAAAGCCCTAATCTTGCAGAATGCAAAGGGACTAACCTTTGAAAGGGATTTGATTGAAACGGACTCATCCTTTTGAGGAAATTATAAAATCAGGAAAATGTCGTTTGGAGCCGGAAGAGATAAAATTTGAATATTAATTACACTGATTTAGTGTTTTCCCTTTCCATCGAAATTCTTTTTGTTTGTCACTCAACTTATCTTGTATCTGTATAATGCAGAGCTTCGTAAACTAGAAAATTAAAAATAAACTCGAGAAAAAATTATTTCTTCACTAGAGTATGGTTTATAGATCATTATTTCTAGACTAGTCTTATTAAATTGATGGATTCATTAGATAAGGGTTTATTGTGGTTATTCTCAAAATAGGCCTTCTGGGACTGTTCAATAACTCTAGAATTGAGGGTTGATTCACCCACCTAATTGTTAAAGAAACGAACAGCAAGTGATTTTAGTAGTGATGAATTTGGAATTGATAGTTGTGCTGAATAGATATGTTGTTGGGAAAATGCTATTACATTTATATTCTGCAAAAGAGAAAAACTGCACTCTTGCATGCTGTGTAAAAACTAGGAATGCACCACTAAAATAAATTGTCAATGCTCTGAGAAAATTTGATAAATAGGTATTTTGTTTTCTTTTCATTTCAATATGTGGCATTTTCATGTCTTGTTATCTTGTGCCATTTACTCTCAAATAACATTGTTTTGTAAATAAGTACTTCCTACAAATATTGATGAGAAATAGGAACATTTTCATATAAATTGGTACTAGTTCATTTTCTATTAGCAACACAATTTTTTCTTCTTAAAAATCTAGTCATTGGAAAGTAAGGTATTTTGTCAAAAAATATAAAATTTTTTCTCTTTTATCTACAATAGATTTTCTAAAGTTTTTGAGCTTACGCAAGTATTTCAATTATGGTCTTTAACAGAATTCATAAAGTTTCTTGAAATTTAACATTAAGCCCTTTATTTTTTAAGGGTGATGGGCTTGTGAGAAGGCTTAATTTTAACCCCTCAAAGGGTTAAAATAGGTTTATTTTGTCCTCTAAAGTTTAAATAAAAAATAGTTTGTTGCTACTAATATTAGTTACATTTAAAGCAGAAATGTGCATGCTTTTCATCAAAAAGCACATGGAAAAACATGCTAAGTTGATGGTTCCTGTCAAATTGAAAATTTTGTGTTTTACTAACAAAACTTCAATTCAATCCTTTTAGTTTGCCACAACAAACAGAAAGTTCTTATTTCATCCCTCTAGAATTGCAATGCCCAATAAATATGTAGATTTTCTAAAACAAATGATTTTTTATGGTATGACAAGAAACACTGCAGCCTCGAAAAACTCCTTTCCACTTCTGCATGCCAAATGAAGCAGATCAGATTTCACACTTGTCAATTAAAAGAGCAAAAAACTTACATATTTATATCAATAAAGCTTTAATACCAAAAGCATTAAATCATATTTTTGTTTACACTTTTCAAATTGGAACAATGAAGATTATGGAAACTTGTCTAATACCACCTTCTTGATTTGAGACAAACTAAGGGGTTTCATGCAAAACTAATGGGTGGGACAAGGAATTGAACTCACGGGCATCTTCCCTCTTGGCCTGTCTTTTCTTTTAAGAAGGACACCGAGTTTGGCAGCTTCCACTGCTCCCACGGTTTTGGTCTCCTTGAGGAAGTTCCCAGACAACTTGTTTCCAAAACCCATCTTCAAGTCCTTTGCTCCCAGTCCCATCTTCAAGTCTTTGAAGCACTCGATGTGGTTCTCCTTCAGAAATGCTTTTGATTCTTCTTCCATTACAGTCTGGCCACCTATGGGGAAACATTAATCAAATTGGGTCAATTGTTGGCTTACATTTTATTCCTTTAAAGGAAAAAATATGATTCAAATTTTCAATGTTGGTTTTTAAGAAGCATATACTTGAAAGAAATCCTGTTTAACAGAATCCGCAATTACTTGCAGATTGGAGAATGCGAACAAAATATGCTGCCTTAAGTGCACACAAGCCTGCATTGTTTGGACAGCACGCATCCCACAGATCGTATTTTAGAATTACTTACGTTGTTTTGAATGCGATTGCGTACACTTATCAGCATCATACGTCAGCAATTCCTACGATGATTCCGGAGAGAATCAAATCCATTCTGTCCATACAATGTGGACAACTCACCTGAAATTTCCAAGTCATGTGGGCACCAGATGTTGACATTATACATTCAATTGCGTTTTTTATTCCTCTAATCCAAGTTTCTATCTTTGTGATGGTTCAAGAAAGAGTGAAAATTTCAACGAATTTCAAATCTGTGTAAAATTTTACGTCAGATCGATACCAAAAACATGATTTTCTTAAAAAATTTTATATTTTTTTCAATAGTTGTAACTAATCTGTTTGCAGATATTCCTTATAACTCAACAAAAATGGAAGTATTGCCTCCGAGGGAATGTGGCCGCCATATTCCCGTCAGTTTCTAAGTGAAATACCAATGCTCTGAATGCAGTGTGGGCAGCACACTAAATTAATCCGATGTATGTTGTCCGTCCAATGCAGAATAGTGTGTGCTTACCTTTAAAGACATGTCTGATACAGTGGAATATCGTTAAGAAGGAATTCATTTAATATAAATTATGAAAATCCCTGGGGAAACGCATACTCTCGTTTGACAACTGCTGTATTAAGATAGATTAAGAGTAGAAGCAGGAAGTGCCTGTGTGAGACAAGAATGCAGGTGGAAATCATTATTTCAGCTTGAAACCATTTCAATTTCTGCACTTAATACTTGCATGTCAAATCGGTGAATTGAATCATTGAGTCATGAGAAGTTGGTTGTGATGCGACCTTCCTCCCAAATAAACAAAACACTGGAATTCAAGTGCCAGGATATGCCGATTTAAATCGGCCTGATTTTTATTTAGAAATTCATGATTAAAATTTTCTTTTCATCTTTATTAAACTTTAATAAATACTAATTTTGAAAATTAAATTACCTGGGACAGAATGCCCATTACTTTAAACAAATAAGTTTAAAAGTTTGCTTCTACTCAATAAATCCAAGAATGACTTTTAAACTGAAAATAACTGGCTTCCCTACTTTGAAGACATTCTAGGGATAACAGCATTGATTGGGGATGCAGTGGTGCCAACTTTGAGAAATTATTACAGGTACACTTGGCTCAAAATAAAAGTTTTTCAGAAGATTTTATTTTGTTGACAAAGATCATTACCAATATTATCAGTATATTTGTCTTGCATTACTTCATAGAAATACAAATTTCAATCAATACCACTTCAAAGAGAGAACCAAGAGTTCCATCATATATCAATAGAATTTCATAACTTACTCAAAAATCATGAGTGGGGGAGTATGTACCACAAAGGATGCTCGTTAATGTAGTGTTTTTTAATGTGCTGCTGGTGTTTCCAAGCACTTTTTATTAAAGTACATAAGTATTGGGTCTTACAATTTTTTTAAGTATCACAAAGCTGCACTTTTACTATAAATTGAAAGTTAACCATACTGAGCAAAGTATGGGACAGTGAATCAAGCAAAAGCAATAAATCCTCTAGTAACCCAATAAAGAAAAACAGGCATTGAGGATTGTTTTTTTGCTCCCAGTCTGAATTAACACCTTGCCACGTTAGATGAATCCAACTTTAGACTCTTGGAAGCAAATCAACTGAGCTTGAATACAAAGAACCTCTTAATGTTCGTAAAAGGAAAATTGGCATCTAATGTTTTGGATTTCGTATTGGAGAAAACATTTAGAACTTTCAAACAAGATGGTTAATGAAATTTAAATATACTTAATTGCTAAAACTTGTATTAAAATAGTTGTAATATAAGTATTATGGATGTGTAATAAAATAAATCTAAATGAAAGAGAAAAGTAACAAGATTGATTTCCATTGTTTAAATCTTTAAAAATTTAACCTGTTATTATTTCCTAAACCCTCATATAAATTAATGTTAATTAAGTAATGGTAACCATTTCCATCCAGAAATTCAGCACTGTGTCTTGGATATTTAACATCTTAATTATAGGTTTAAATGATAGGAACAAGAAATTGATTTAAACCATAAAAGTACAATTTAAATTTTTAAAAGTATATCAGTGTTTATACACATTTGGTGAGATTAAATTGCAAGGACCCAAAATATAGTAGTCAAACATTTTCCCCATCAAACATGACTAGCTATCTGACTAGTTTTTACACTTTGCATATGAAAGATAATACATACTAATGAACATAGACAACTGTGGCTTATGATATTGCTGTATCAAGGTATCAAGGGAGCAATTCTGCCAAATTACAAGGTTTGAAATTCAAGGATGCTTTTCTTTTATCAAGTACTTTCAAGCACCTGGAAATTCAAAAAATGTTGTCCAGGACGTTTCAGGGACTTGTACACAAACCTTGAAATAAATCCTGATTTTTGAAAATGTTTTAAATAAAAATAAGGATTTCTTGCAAATGTTTGTGGAATATCTTTCTTATTTTCCTTACAAGCTACTACTCCATCAAAAAAACTTTTAAATGACCAAAAGTTGCCTGTCCTGAGTTCATTTTAAAGAGGTTTAATTATAACTACTAACTTTACTTTTCAGTACTCTAAAAAACTTTATATCGCAAATTCAATAACTTGTGCACAATTATAACAATAAACTCAAGAACTGCAGAGAAAATTACCTTGACCATGGAAACCTGGCATTTTGGGCCCTGCTCCGTAGAATTGTAATTTCTTCAGCTCACTGTTTGTTGAGTAATCGATACCATCCTACAAGGGATTAAAAAGACAAAAGGTAAACATGGTATTAGAAAACAAATGGGCATCAAAAATCCTTGTACAACAGTATTTATAAATATTATCTTAAAATAGATTATCTATAGGTAACACTCCAAATGCTTCAGGGCATTTTCAAATGATGCATGGAACAATTCAGTACTAAAGTTCTCACTTTTGCTATTAAAACATTACTGAGTGGAGATTTTTTGCATATATGTAAACAGGGCAATATTCTATTTATTAATAAATTTTTTAATTAATTTAGAAATGCAACATATAAATATAATGCAGGACTCAGAAAAAGTCGACTTTCCATGGAATTGCCTTCAATACCTAATTCCTGTGATGCTATAAAAGGTAGATAAGAAAAAAATGTTACTTGTTAAATGTTCCACATGACTACTGTAAAAGATTTAACTTTTCAAAAAATTTTAAGATAAAAAATAAAAACCAAAATTAGGCACTGGAAAAAAACTTTTC
Source organism: Meta bourneti (assembly GCA_933210815.1). Taxonomy (NCBI): domain Eukaryota; kingdom Metazoa; phylum Arthropoda; class Arachnida; order Araneae; family Tetragnathidae; genus Meta; species Meta bourneti. Next base: position 4,545,548 of record OW119927.1, on the reverse strand, counting down.
ATCATTAAAAATGTTCACTTTTTGTGTTGTTTTTATTCAAAATGTGCCTTAAGGATGACTTGACACATAATTTGATAACAGAATACATTTTAAAGAAAATTAGCATGAAAATAAGTACAACATAGTAAAATTTTATGTTTATCCTGTATTAGGCTTTTAGAATGATATACATTGAGGATAGGTAGAATTTATTTAATATCATTATTGAAAGAATTAGACAATATACATCTATTTACTGTAATGGAAGCATGTCTGGGCATATTCAGTGGAAACTTGTGAGCATTTCCCAAAACAATTTTCATATTTTAAACTATGTGCTCTGAAGTTAATGTAATTAGTTTAAATAGAAATTTCATCAATTACCCAAATAAACTAGGAAAAAATATAGATTTATTTAAAAACAGTTAGAAAAATGCATTGAATGCAATAATACTACAACCAATCGATCAGAATTGGGACAAGCCCTAAATTATTTTCTCAGTACTAACGAGGCTTAAAGGAAAAGTGACCTAGCACATAAATACTAAGAGAATCCAGAGTATTCCATAAATAGTGAATAAGCGTTCAGTGAAAAATTATCAAAATTAATAAGCCTGGAATGGTTTCAAATGCCATAACAAATTCAAACATGTTTGAAAGTCAGGCCCTCGGGTTCAGAATCCAATAACAGTGACAGCTAAACCAGCAGGTTTCAGTGCAAGTGATTATGAAAATCTAATTGACTTAATTAGCAACTCTAATTTAAAATGAAAATACAAGGAACTGCCATTGAATGATTTCTAGGAAAACGTAACAGAAGAGTACCCAGCATGTATCAATAAAAATTATTCTTATTTTACTTCCATTTACAATGACATAATTGATATGCTGCAACCAAATCAAATTCTAGGAACAGACTCAATACTACAAGATATGAGAATTCCGACTTTCTAATATTGTGCCAGATATAAGAAAATTTTTAATTAAAAGACCCGAAAACATGTCACGACTCTGATTTAAAACGAATATACAAGGAACTGCCATTGAATGATTTCTAGGAAAACGTAACAGAAGAGTGCCCAGCATGTGTCAATAAAAATTATTCTTATTTTACTTCCTTTTACAATGACATAGTTGATATGCTGCAACCAAATCAAATTCTAGGAACAGACTCAATACTACAAGATATGAGAATTCGACTTTCTAATATTGTGCCAGATATACAAAAAATTTAAAATTAAAAGACCCAAAAACACATCATTAAAAAGGTAATTTTACAATATATATGCTAGCTTATTTTACTATTTTGTGTGTAAAAATTATAGATCATTCTAGGTTCCTCAACTCATAATGTCAAACAAACTATATAACTTATTTCTCACCTCAAAGTAAAATTAAAAATAAGGTTTCATGAAAAAATTTTCCTGTTTGCATAATTACAGATTTCAAAAAATAATAAAAAAATGTCCAGGTTTTGAAGATTCCCCATCCTGAATTGAAGAAATTGCAGTCCTCAAAATGCTTGAAAAACTCTTAAAAGGATAAAAATGTCTTAAATTTGAAAGGAAGTCCCTCAAGAGTCTTAAATTATGTATTCAAATGATAAATTCAGTTATGAGCTGAAATTTCTCCTCAGTCACTTTTAAACTGGATTGGTCTGAACAGAGGGTGAATCCACCAATCCTGTTTTTGAGTGAAATTTAATTTAGTATTAAAAATGACAGAATATGCATCATAAAATGAAGAGGCCCAAATATGAAAAAATATGCAGCAAACTTTGAGCCTTCTCGATGATCTGTGGAGCATAAAACAAGTTGAAACAATGCTCACTGAGTTCTCGTCCGCCTCCTTCCGTCGCTTGGAGCGTCGGGCATATCGGTCGGCCGGGGGTCTAATGGCCTGGCGAGATGGTATGCCATGAGGAATGTAATCTTTGTCTTGTTGATCTGAATCTTCAGAATCTTCGTTGAGGTTCTGAAACAAACACACATTAACAATTCCTCAGAATCACAAGCGTATTTGACATTCGCATAAACCCATTTGGTTTCATAAAAGCCATTTAAAACTTCTTTTATCCAAAAAAAAGTTCCATTCTCTTCCAATTTTCCCAACTGAGGGGTTGCGAGAACCTTCTGAGGCATCTTCTACTTGTAAGGGTTACCATTCTTCAAGACTTATTTTTCATTTGTAAAGGCTACACACATGGATCGTGATTGATTAACTCATGAGTGCAAAGTTGAAAAACCTTTCACAAGTACTAGGGTTAGGTCTCAGACCCAGTTTCAAGATATCAATTTTTAGCTATTCTAGAAACACAGATTGCCATAAATTAAGGAAAAATCCGAAAAGTCATGATGATTAAAAATCTAATTAGAATTTTATGAAAATTGACATAAAAATGAATTAAATAATGTCATAGATCAGTCTAAAAATAGAAACATTTATTTTTTGTTGGAAAATTTGATGAAACTGAATCTTGTCTAAAAATAGGATACTCAAGTTGAATATGTATGCAACTTCCATATGGAGTGTGGTTATCTCTAACAGATACACAGGACTAACAGCAATGCTCCTTACTCATTATGATGGTGTTTATTAGGCAGCAATGATTGTTCTTTCAGAGCAGCGAAAAGCCCCTTACTGGTTTGAAGTGGCAAGTCGACTGTAACACTTCTCTCTAGAGCATCCCAGACACACTCAATCAGATTAAGGTTAGGAAGTTTAGCTGGCCATTCCATAAGTACAATGGTCTCTTCAAGAACACGGTGAGTAAGCCCTGAGTAGATGAGCATTACCATTTTGCATGATCCTATTACATAAGGCGTGCAATTGCATCAAGGATATCATACCTACAACTTTGTGCATTTAAGGTTACCATATAGCAGCACATAGAGGTCTGTGCACCCACCTAAATACACACTGCCTCCACCATAACGATCTCTTTCATGGATCTCTTCAGACCTCCATTGACTTTCACTGCAGTTGACATGCATGTGTGCCCAACTTATTCATTGTAACTGTTCCCTCACTTCAACATTGAACTATTCCCTCTGGTGGCTTGAGGTGAGGGGTGCTGGTCATCTAACACACTGATCAGCTTCACGAAGCCTTCAGCAAACACTTGAAGCTGTATCATCCTTGTAGTCTGAGCTGGGTTGATGTAGTGGTCCTAGGCTTTTGTGTGGTCAACTGCAGATATTGGTCATCAACAGCAGTTGCAGCTGTATGCCTTTCTTGGCCGTATCTTTTGGATGCTGAATCTGTTCTTAGCAATACATTCCAGTCAATGGATTTGAAAAGGAGACTAAAATCCAGCCACTGTGCCGCATCTGTTTGACCCTGGTCTGCTTCCAGTCAGCCATTGCAACTCTAGTAGAAATGATGTCTTGAACTTATTCCTACAAAATGGCTCTATATCTGTTTTTTTTCATTCAAATTCTAATAAGAAATCGAGGCACATTTTATAAAGTTTTGTTCTTTGTCTGATAACATAGGATGTCAGCAACACCAATTTGCATATTATATTCTGATGAAGCATTATTTTTGTCACATATTCTAATTTTATGCAAGTCAATTTGTTTTTTGATGAGTAATGGAGATTTTTGTATCTTTTCCTTTAGTTAATGCAACCCAGTGCATATTATGCCCTCAATGTTCAATGACTTAGAAAAGTACCCTCTCTCAGTTTTTGAATGCAGGTGAAATAAGTTATGTAGTGCTTGTGTAAAAACTAAGGCTTTCTAATTGTTTAAGGACTTTCAGCAAATATTAAAGCTTTTTAAGGGCCCCTAAAAGCTAAAATGAAAAACGAGGCCTTCCCTGTACACTTTTGGTGGATGAACCTGGGGTGGTAAACCGATAACATTCTTAAATTTTCCGCTCAGCTAAATCACATAAACATCAGGTAATCCAATTACTTTGGAAGCATTTTCCCCTCGTGGCAATATATTTTAGAAATTTCCTTGAAATCCAGCAGCAATATATATATATATTAACATTATAACAGAATCCATTTGATTTCTGATTATCCTTTATTTGTTATGAATGTAAAATATAACTTAAATCCATTTTTTAAATATGTCCTTGAATCACATTTGTTTTGGATTAGTTTAGACCTGTTTAAATAGTTTCTGTTCCATTGGCAGATATATATAAGAGCGGAATAACATTACCCATAACTCGTTAAATGTTCATTATAAATGGAGTTTCTCCTAAACATAAAATTTTCCATGCAAAATGAGCAAATCAGCTGTGGTTGACATATCACCGATTTTAATGAAAATCAGTTTTAAATAGGTCACATAGCAACTGCAAAATATTAGGTTTAAGAAATGAATATTTTATTTATTCACAGTATAAGTTCAAGGTCACACAAATGTAGACTTTTAGAATGTTTTAATTCTATAAAACAGACAATTTTTCATTTTTTTGTAACAAAATGATAGATTAAATATGATGTTTAAAATTGTTATGTCAAAATAGATGCAAAGGAAATTTTTCAGTTATCAAAAATATAAAATAGTTTTTCTAAGTAGTTTTTGAGAAACAGATATTCAAACATGCAACATTAAGTGATTTCACACCTACTCTTCGAAGTTGCAAGTCCTTGAAATGCCTGAACTTTCAAAACATTTAACGTTTAACGAAAATATTTTGGATATCATTCTATATGCATAAACATTATGCAATCCCTTGTACCAAATTTCAGGAAAATCCCACAGGTTTTTTGTTATTTTTGCTCCTTTCACACATGGAATGACTCGCATGTAAATTATGATACAAGCATAATGAAGCAATGAAAAGAGTTTTTAAAATTTTGTGTACTAATGTTTTTGATCTAAGGTGTGAAATTTGCTTAGCTGCATTTTGACAGGAATTCAAAATCATTTTTGTACATTTATAATTGGCAACTTATTTTCTAATAGGCATGATTCATACTCTTTTATTCATTAGGTTGAGATATAAATGTCTAAAAGTTTATATTTTACTTAATGATATAATTCCAGCAGCACAGTCTAAAGTATAGGGTGAACAGCCAATCCCTGACCCCCTACCAGTAATTGACCATTTCATTATTTAAACATGTCTCTATTCAGCAATCAATCAAATTGGTATTCTTATAGCCAATGAACTAGAATGCATCATTAATCTGCCTTTTAGTGATAAAAAACAAGTCAGATGTCAAATCATTGTGATCTATGAAACCACCATATGGTTGACTTGTTCTGAGGAGTGATATCTTCCACACACATCTGAATTCTATTTCTTATATTAAACTAAAATTTGACATAAAGGTAAATAAATACCTCTAATTTTGATACACAGAGTATTCTTTGTATCTAAATTAAATTTTAAGTCATAAACGTTGGTCAAACCACTGATAGATCAATTGTGTGTGCCTGTAATTGACCAAAATGGTCAATCATTGGGTCATATTTCATGATGATTAAGTGTTTGGTAAATTAATTTTTAAAATGTGCCAGGTTATCAATTACTGGAAGAGGAGTGATCAGTTACTGGAATACAATATGCAAATTGTCAGCAGTCTCAAACATTCAAGATGACGAGAAAGCAGAAAAATCAGAAGAAATTGAAATGCAAGATAGATGCCTAACCAAAAAGGAAAGGGAAAAAGCCTTTGAATAAGCAATGAAATTTCAGTAAGGAAACAAAGTCTGTACAGTTCCCCAATTTCTAAACATTCTCCTGTACTTCTAGATCACTTACTATGCCCTTTTGAGTTTAAAAAAAAATTTCAAAATGGAAAAGAGATGCAGCCGCATCTAAAAGATTAGTATATTGGGAAGTTAGGATAAAATGAGAAAAAGTCAAAAGAAGAAAAAGAGAATCAAGGCAGCTTACCTCACACCAAACAAAGAGAAAATACTTCCAAAAACTTAAGTGTTAAAGCAAAGGAAGGTGATTAGATTTGTAAAAACATTATGGTAGTTGGTATGCAAATGTGGAATAAAATGCCCGCGGGTTATGTCTGAAAGTTGGTTCATTCAAACTTGCAACCGTCCGGTTGCTAATCAGTTACTCTTCCAACTGGGCTACAATGGCCCTATTCGCAAAGGATTTAAAGTCATGCAAGCGGTGGAATGTTGTACATATGCTCAAACATTAGGCACATTCTACTGTAAATAATTACAAGAATGGCAATCAAAAATAAACACAGCAGGATGAATATAAAAAAATGCTATTTATCTTCTAAAGGTGAAAAGCACTTACTACTTCTCCAATGCTTGCACCTTCCTGAAAGACATGATATGGGTAGAGTATGCGCTCGTAATGCTGCCGCAGGAGGGTCCCCACACCTCTTCCGGGTGGGTAGCCCATGCGTGTGGCGATGCGAGCCCATCTGCGCTCGCGAGAAACGATCTCCGATCCGCCTTCCTCTAGGACAACCTACAAACAACTTCTATCAGGACTTAATGTAAATGTATCTGAACAAACCTTAAAGAAAGTACCCCAAATACAAAGTAAAATGAACCACGAGTCTATTTTTTTTATTGTTATTGTCTTATTTTCTGACTTTAGAACAAATACTTGTATGTATCACAATACATTCTAATAATTTGAACCAGATCCAACTTTATTCTAATTTTTTATTATTTTCAAATGTCAATTATGATTTTAATTATGCATTTCTATAATCTTTATGTTACAATATTCTGCTAACTAGATTTAAACCACATTATTAAGTTTCGTATTTTGAAACTTTTTGTATGGCCAATACATAAAAAAAAACATTTCATTCAAAGCTGATTTCTTTGATTATTCTATTTTGAGTGATGTAATATGTTGAGCTGAATATTAATGTTTCATATATATATAATTTTTAGTTAGAAATTGGATAATGACCACATGCATAACATCGAATAATTTTGAAGTTATGGGGCAACAAATTGATTTAAATCATAAAAATCCAAATTTTTTCCATACCCTGCTAAATGCAATAAATTCCTAAAAAGTCTAATAAGATAGTGAGGTTCAGTTACTTACCCTATATAAGGTAAAGAGATCTAGGGCTTTCCTCTCGACATTTGGTATTTTCAATGATGATCCCTGAAATAATAAAATCTATTTAAGTAGTGGCCAGGAAAACTTATTATACAACACAAAACTAAATCCCTTTTCGATTGGAATCTATTTAAGCCTTGAACAGTTGGTGAAATGCAAACCTTTGGCTGTTCATATCTGTAATGAGACAGTTGATTTTACACAAAATTTCAGTAATGTTTTAGAAAAGATAACAGAGTTTAGGTAATGATTACATTTTTAAAACTAACATTTGAACAAAATTAATAGTTAAGGACGTATTGATTGCCAAAATCAAGTAAAAATAGAATTACTTTAAAAATCATTAAAAAAATTTATTCAGAAGTAACACAAAATAAAGCGACATTTGATTTATTGGTACATTGGCTCTTGTAATGAAATACAGCAACTGAAAAATACTCATTTGCAGAGAGGATGCATAAAGATTGAAAAATTTATGTTAAAATTGTAGCAGTTTTATAAGAATTTCCCATCCGAACATGGAAGTCAGTTCTAGCCATCGGCTCTAGTGCAGTTTTATTATTTTTTTATTAATCTGCACTCAGAGGTCGAAATTTTTACTTTTTAAAAGGAATTTTGGCAAAATCCTAAAAAGTTAGACTTGGGGGGATTTCAATTTTTTCTTTACTGAGCCATTGCCACAATGTTCCGAAAAGCACGTCACACTATAATGAAGATAAAATATGGATTGGAATTTTCAGATAGCTGAGATACCAATTTGGTGATCTTATGTTAAAAAAGGGGCAATAGACCACCAACATGCCGATTTTTGGCAATCAGTTCTTTTCATCAAGACCGTAATAATTTCACTATTCGCAATAATGATTGCCATCTCTACAGATGAGGCCATACATTGTACACATGTTTATATGCCTCTTTTTCATCACAGCTCACATTGTTCAATGCCAATTTGGTAATGTGTGTTGTTGGAATCTTCAAAGCAAATATTTATTGTGGCAGTATATTTGCTGCTGCTCTAGTCATTATTTTTGTTAGATGTTGACAATTTAAGTGGATAAAGTATTAGTTTTAAACAAAATACAATGATAAATTTACATTAAGCACTATCAAACCATTCTGGACTGACTTCAAGCTGCTTCTCTTTCCCCTTTTTCAACAGGTGTGATTATCCACTTTCTCAGAGAGCAAGTTAAAATGGTTCTCTATGTTGGATTGTTAGATTAAAGTTATGTTTAATAATTAGATTTTCTGTATTGTATTCAAATGATGTCACAGCATCAGCACAGAAACTTGAGTTAATCATGTTACTGCTCTATCCATACACTTGAGAATTCAACTGAAACAATTTCCATAATACTATCAAAATTATTACCTGCAATTCCCAAAACTTGGCAATTTGATCTAAAAAGTTCAATTTCACTCTTGTGGTAGCCTGGAAAAAATGATTCAATCATAATACAATCTTTGAAAAAGTAAACGTACAATTATACATTGGGTCAGGTGGGGTAAAATGGATGGTCAAAATGCATTGTTGAAAATGGCTTAATTTTGATTTTGACAACAGATTTGTAGTGCTCAAAATTGTTTTTGATGTCCTAACTTCTTCCTTTCTCTATTTTTAGTTCTATGGTTAATTTTATGCCAGTGGCTAAAGTGAAATCTCTTGTGAACAGCTTCATGCCAAAAGTGGTCCGTCATTTTTTTTTTGATAAAATTGTGTTCTATTGATTTCACTGTATTTCTTGAATAGAATTTCACTGTATAGAATGTACTGCCATTGCTTCTCCATATCAGATATTTTTATTTCTTTTCAAATTTAAAAAATAGATTGTATTAGGCTTAGTCACTTTAACTTAGCAAGTTTATTATTTTATGAAAGTTAGAACAGAATCAAACTTTGAAAAATGCATTAAAATTATAAAAAAACATGAGGTAGAAAAGCAATAAAATTGTATGCTTTTTGGTTCACCTATCCTGAACAAATAACTTTAAGATAAAAAAAAATCAAAACCAAAATTATGCACGGACCAAAAAAATTCCCTTCGCTGAAAATTTTTTTATTCAGAATGTACATTACTGATGACTTTGCATATCATTTGATTACAGGAAACATTTTCAACAAAAACAGCATAAAAGCAAGTACTATAAAATGCTCATCATGTTCTCCATGTAATGCAGTACTCAGTTCAATTTGATGTTTCAGACTTGGACTGTAGAAATATACTTTTAGAAAACTAGAATTTATTAATAACATCAGATTTGAAAGATTTAAATTGACTAAAAGAAGCACGTCTGGATAAATTATACCCTCTCTGAAATTATCACATCAAATCCAAACTAATTGCGTCATCCCTTTTACTGATATGTGAACAGTCATGATTAGTCCCAAAGATTAATTAGTTATTTCTATCTTCATGGGTCAAGGTCAGAGATGATGTACAGGACACGTTTCACCGCTTACTATAATAATTTCTATTAAACATTTTGGTTTCAAACTTTCCAAGTATGTTTGACAGTGCGATTTAAAAGTAATTTAAAAAATCAGAGCAATGGTCAAAATATTTATCTTTCTTTAAAATTTTTTTTGATTATGCACAGGTCAGGCACCTTTAATTTAAATACAGTATTTTTGATATTCCAAATTCTTTCAAATTGAATTCAATTATGATTGTTTTGATACATTAATTTCACAAAAACATGATATTACCATTGTCATTTTAGAATGTACATGAAATCTTGTTTTTAAACAGCTAATTTTTTCATCTACAAAATTTCCCATATTAGATAGTCAAAAACAGTGGTTGAATTAAGCTTAAACAGAAAACTTTCAGTGCTTTTAATAATTGAAATATTTCTTTTTAAAATTAGTATTATAATTTTACCACATTCAAGCTTTTTCAGATAAGTAGTTTCACTCTTCATATAATCACCCATATTACATCAAAATACATGCTTTAATACTTAAAATTTTATTTAAAATATATATTTGCAGTTATTTTTTTAAATGCACTTGTAGTTGTTTTGCCTGTGTATACAATTTATTTTTAAGATTTTAAAATGCTTTGACAATAAGTTAGAAAAATGTTATCTGCTTATGAAATACACGTAAACAAGTATGCATTTAAGATGAGGGGTTGACAGCCAAAATGTTTTTGGCAGGGCAGTGAATACTTTTTGAAATGAATAAAATTTTAATAGTAATTTAGAGAATTCATTAACAATGTATAATTGAAGAACTAGGGTTTTTGGTTTCATAAAAATAGGTAAAATAAAGGCCAAAAATGCATTAAACTAAACATATACCTAGTAATAAAAACATATACTAATAATATACCTATTAGTAATAAATTATACTAATATAAAATCAATTTTGTTCAGCTCATTGACATGTTTTCGTAGCAGTAATTTTTAAAATTAAAAAGTAAAATTATTGCAATTTAGAAAAAATTTGAAGTGCAAGAAAAGCCTTTATTCCAATATTGAATACACATGCTTCATATGCCTTCTATAGGGGTTGATTAAAATGAATTATTATGGTGATTCATAAACAATGTACAGGTAATCCTCCTATTACACGGTAGATAGGTTCCTAGAAAATGCCGTGTTGTATGAAACAGTGTTATATGAGACCCAAAGCCAGTACAAAAAGGGAGGTTACGTTCCAAAAACCTATCAAAAACAAACATTTTTTTTTAAATTCCATATAAGCAACTTAATTTTTATTAACAATATAAATGTATGTATAACACAAAACGAAAAAAATATATATTATTTTCATTTAATGTAACCTTAATTTAATAAATTTCTTCCTCATAACTCAGTACAATCAAACGAGAATGTTTTTTCGGTTGAATGATATCACCTTCACTTTCTGAACCTTCTTCATTTAGATTTTTTGCACCTATCATCTTTAAAAATTCTGTAATTTTGGTTTTTTGCTGGTTCTTACAAGGTCACTGTAGATTTCATGGTATGAAGATAGACAATTTTGCAGCTCCCTTTTGAATTTTTGGCTTCTTTCAGCAGAAGGGTCTGCATTCTAGAAAAATGATTCAAGATTTTCAGCTACGCTTAGGCCTTCTAATTTTTTCATGTTAAATTATCAACTTCACAATCTTCATCAGTGCTATTGTCCTCAGAATCGATTTAATTTCCAACTTCGGGTGCCATTTTCATCAAATCCGCTTCATCAACTTCTTCCACTAATAAGTCTTGAACGTCCTCAATAGCCATATCCACAAAGCCTTCGATCTGACAGATATAGCAAGTTTTAATATGCCACCAATTTCATTTCTGACGATTCAAGCACGTTTTCTATTTCAACTGAAGATGGCCATATCTTCTTCCAACATGCATTTAACGTTGATGTTTTTAGTTCTTTCTGCGACAAAGATATGATGTCGATGCAGTGCTTAATTGAAAATTGCTTCCAAGCTTAAATTACATTAATTGATTTCGAATCGGTTGCGCCTAAAATCCACTGTAATGCTCTTATGTAATAAGTTTTAAAGGTATAAATAATACCTTGATCCAATGGTTGGAGCTACGAAGTAGTGTTAGGTGGTAGGAACACTATTTTGACATTGGGATGACTCAAATCTTGTGGGTGACATGGAGCATTACCCAATAGTAATAGTGCCTTGAAGCTCAAATTTTTCCGTTTAAAATAATTTTCAACGTTTGGCACAAAACAATTTAAAAACCAATCTTTAAATAAATTTCCAGTCACCCAAGCTCTTAGGTTTGCTTTCCAATATATGGATAAGGTGTTTTTATTTACGCCTTTAAGTGCACGGGGATTTAAAGATCTATAAACTAGCAAGGGTTTTGTCATAAAGTCCCGACGCATTACTGTACAAAAGTAGCATTATACGATCTTTAGACACCTTAAATCTGGGTGCAGTTTTTCTTTTTTCAATATAAAGGTTCTACCAGGCATTTTTTTCCACCAAAGCCAAGTTTCGGCGGCATTGAAAACTTGATGTGCTGTGTATCCTTGCTCTTCTATAATGTTTTGAATTTTTTCTGGATACGTCCTGGCAGCTTCATGATCAGCCGATGCAGTTTCTCCTTGAATTTTTATGCCATGAATTGCAAAGCGCCTTTTGAATTTTTCAAACCAACCTTTACTTGCCACAAAATCTGGGTTGACAGAAGATTCTCCATGTTCTTTAAGGTATTTGTAAATTTTAAGTGCTTTTTGCTTAATGATGTTACCATCCAATGGAATTCTTTTTGACAGCTATCATCAATCCAAATGCTGAGTGCCTTTTCCATTTTCTCAATTATTGGCGCCCAGGAATGAGCTGCATATTTTGCGGATATCGAAGATCCTGCAGCAACTGCACTTCTTATTTCTTTTTCATTTTTCGTAATAGTCCGGACTGTTGCTTCATTTAAATTAAGGCTTTTTTCAATGTGAGATGCTTTTTCTCCTTTTAAAAGACGATCCAAGATTTGTATCTTTACTTCTAAAGAAATAAATTTCCTCTTAAACGTTTTTTATCTTTATCAGACATGGCTTGGGACTGAAACCTGATTTTCCAAAAATGTAGTCTTAAAGACGAAAAAGTCACTCTTTAACATATCGTGGCTCGACGCAGACTGCCGATCAGCCGCTTAAGACACTGTCTCTAGACAACGGAAATAAAAAGAAATAAAAAAGGGCCTGCCATTCATGGGCCCTCAGCTGCGATAGCATTTCACAACAGATCAATACAATACGACGATGTCGCATTGCACTTTATCCTTTTAGATACGGCGGGACTTTCCGCAATACTGTATCTCTGAGATGGCAAGTCTCGCCGCAGATGGCGCGTAAACTGTGCATGACGCTTTCCGCTATAACATCGGAGTAGAGTTATAAATGAGTAAATTATAATTTATTTATATATTTTCATATAAAGGCACTATAGTTCATTATTCCTTCCTGTCATTATTTTAAGGAAATTTAGTTTTTAAATATGTTAAAAAATCATGTTATCCAGTACTGTAGAAGTACTATTGCACAAAGGTTTTCTCAATTTTCTTATCGTGTTAAAGTGAAACCGTGTTATAGGTTGCAGTGCAATACGAGGGTTCCCGCAATTTATCCTATCATATTAGAACAAAACCGTGTTGTAGGAGGGCTACCTGTATAAAAATTTGAAAACTGGGCATTTTGCTTCATAAAAAATATTTTAAAGCATAATTATTTCTTGTGTATTTTGTGTTACTAAATCAAACTTTCTGCAAAATTGATTAAAAATGAATATTGATAGGTAGGGTCTTTGAAATTAGCACATTCTATAATTTGAAGATTAGCTGGTTTGGGTTTTATGGCATCCAATAAGCTGTCATAAAAACTATCATTTAAAATATTAAAACTGAATTTAAATAAATAAAATTTCAGTTTTACAATTTGATACACACTTTCTTTTACAGCCAGTAATTTTATATGCTAATTTCATTAAGTTTAAAAATTTCAGTTCTGAAATAAAAGTGTTAAACATCATTGAGGTAATAATGTAAGCAGTTTGCTGGTTGAGTGACTATAGAATTGTGATCATAACCTGGATATAATTGAAACAAATTGGATAAAATTATGTTTAAATATCAAACAAACTAATTGTATTAAAAAAAGTTAAGATATGTTCTACGGGGATAACTTCAGTGCAACAGAATGATTATTTTCAGCCATTCAGCTGAATACTACTGTCAGTAAAATATGCATTTTATGCTACAAAATAATGCTCCAATCTTAAATAAAGGTTACAATTCAAGGCTATTTCTTTTGAAGCATTAAAATAATTACTATAAAATATACATTTAAACGTAATCAGCATTTCTCCCTGCCATGCCAAAAACTTATTGATGGCACTTAGTTATTTTTTAAAAACATTAATATAGATCAGATTTGTGTTAAGAGATGAAAATGCTAGCCATTAAAAACAAAGGACTTCCTATTAAATTTAAGGTACTTAGATTTTGCACACAAAAAGCAAAATTTGGTCTGCAAACATGTTACCATAGAATCTCAAAAAGCAATTAGGAAAATCACTTGCCTCCAGTTCATTCAACCTTTGCATACGAGGGGTGAATCTGAAGTTGTCCACATCCACAGCAAATGGAGGTTGCCATTCCTGAAGAAATAAAACATTCATACAGATATGTAAAGCAAGGGAGAAAAAGTACATGGCACACACAAAACTGAATTTATCTGATTGTCTTCACACTAAAAGGTACTGACAAGCAACCAACTTATTTCTTAAATTACTTTACATTTCTCTACTTTTGAAATATCACAAAATCATATTTTTGAAATACAACTTTATGAACCTTAAAAGCTGTCTTTTTAAAAACACCTAATTTTGTTCCAGCTTCCTGCTCTTCAAAGAAAAATTAATGCCTTTTTGCCTTTTCAATATTATTTTTCATTTTAAAGGATACATTTCACGTAGATTAACACATGAATGCACAGGTGAAAAACTAACTAGTGCAAGGTTTGTTAGTTTCAAAGACATTTATTTTTACATAACCAAAAATAGCATGCATTGATTTTTAATGATAATCGACTTTGGACCTATATCATTGATTTTGGTTTTGAATGCATGTGAAACAAAATATGCAATACTCTTGTAAAAATTGAGGTTTTATAAAAAAAATTTAAGGACTTTAAAAGCAAACATTAAGATTTTAATGGTGCTTAAAAACTAAAAAAAAATCAGGCTTTTTCATCATGAAAAATCATGATTTAAATCACTCTAAATTTGTTCCCCTTAATTTAAAGTTTTATATAGGAAATGAAACAACCTGGGACAATGCATGATGCAAATAAGTTTTAAAATTTGCTACTTCTCAGTAACACCCCAAGAATGACCCTTTTTTAAACTGAAAATAATTGGCTTCCCTTCTTTGAGGTCAGCAGAAATAGAAGTATTGATTGGGGAGCAGTGGTGCCAATTTGAAGAAATTATTGGGGACCTAAGAAAAATACCACTTGCTCCATACATATTTTAGAATGTTTATAGAAATCATTTCTTATGTTATTGGTATATTTGTAATATTTATCACTCATTTGAAGGCCTCAATCATAAAAATATTAGGACCTGAGGAGTTCAGATCCCTTGTGTTGAAGTGATCTAATGAAATCGATTCCCCCGGCCTATTTGCTTACTTGTGCCATTTACAAAGCCATATTACCATCACAGCTACTTCAGTGTTTGTAGACGAATCTTTTCAAAGCAAGTTTTTTAACCTAACGTTTTTAGTAAAGACAAGTTGGGTAGTGAAAAGGCTGGAAAATTAAAATTTATTTCATTGTTTTGATTTATGAAAATTTCTAATTTAATTGAAAATCAAATGAAAGAATAAAAGTAACAACTCAGTCCAAGAATAATTTTAAATGTTTTAATCTTTCAAAAATTTCCCATGCTCCTCATATAAATTAGTTTAATATAAATCAATACTATCTAGAAGCTATACTGATTTTCATGCCTCATGTCTTACAAGTTGAAGCATTTCGGGGCAACAAATTAAACAAATTCAATTTTTTTAATCATGATTTTTCCACACCCTGCTTTTGAGCATATAAAAGAGGTTATTTAAGATCAGTTGATTTTCTTCCAGGAGGGTTTATCAAATCAGGTAGGTAGTGATGGCACTCAAAGTTTGTAACATGAACTGAAAACAAATATCAAATAGTGGTGATTCCTTTACCAGAACTAGAGAAAATTAATTCCCTTTTTGAAAGGAATCAGTTCGTCCATCCAATCTTTCCATTGTCAGAAGAGAATATCAAAATTAACCAAAAATCATTTATTCAATATATGAACTCACTCCAGATGTATAAAACTCAGCCTCTGCTGATAAACATATTTGCTGTGGTGACACTTGTTTTCAGTGAGTAAAAGAAAAATATGTTGGTTAATTGTCATAGCAACACAGGTATCACCCCCCTGGTGCCCCTAATAAAGGAGAAGTGAATGCTACCAATGAGTAATCAACTAAGATGTTTTAAGAAACATCTACACCGTGCATTCAAGTCGTAGGGACCCAACCCAATTAATTGGAATCCCTTAAAATTTTTATACCTGAGGCTCTAAATATGGGGGATAAATATTATAAATAAACAGATAATGCAAGGACCAAACTTGGAGTGATTCAATCTTACTTTATCAGAAAGGGTACAAAGTCCTGGAGACCCAAACACCTTGGTCCTTATATCTGTATGGCTGGGACCCAGTCCCAGCATATAGGACTAACTTAAAGCAGTCGCTCTACAACTTGTCTCTGGTAGCATGCTCCTTAACTACTCTATACTTTATAAAAATAACTTTTAAATATATCCCCCAACAAATATGGAATGCTTGGTCTTGTGTACATCTCCCAAGTTATTACCCCTAAATACAAAGTTTATGAAACGAATGGTAGGTAGTTAAATTTATGTCACACTGAAGCAACACAACAGGCTATCAGCGACAGCCTCAGGTCAATCCCAAAGGGAAAGACCTGAGGCTCATTTTGAACCAGTCAGTTGACAAGGTGAACACCTGAGCTGGCACCCCACTCTCCAAACTTCCATACTAACATGAGGGCATTTGAGGCCACAACAGATTTAATATGCACATACAGAAAGGTCTTTGGTCAGATCGAGTTTTGAACTCTCAACCCTCCTGTTGCTACTCGGTGACTCTACCAACAAGGATACCCATAAAACCAATGGAGGCCTATCAAGATAGATGGTATGCCTGCCCTCCCCAGTAAGGGATAACTATTAGAAATAGTTATCCCTTATATAATCTATAATGTTGATAATGATCATATGAAAGAGTTTCAAAATACACTTGTATATGAATCGCATGTTTTTCCCACATTTTTCCAAGTTGGTGCCACTGTATCCCTTTCACTCTCCAAACAGGTAAATATTACCAATGAATAACTAAATAAGTTGTTTAAAAAGGCACCTACACCAGGAATGCCAGACCTAGCCCTCTTGGTACCCCTTAAAATATGTATGGCTGGGACCCCAAACATGGGAGATAAATATTGAAAATAAACAGATCAGACGAGTAACCAATAAGCAGTGATTCGATCACACTCATTAGGTCACTTTATCACAAGGGACCAGAATACCTTGAGTTCCGTATTTTTATGGTTAAGGCTCAGCTCCGCTCCAACATGAGGGATAATCATAATATTGGTAGGGTGTAAAAAAACTACAGGTTTTTTTAAATATCTGATTATTTTATTTAAAACAGAATTTTTTTTTCAAATCGAATGTTTGATTTCAATTCATTAGTTGCTCCCATGTTTAAACTTGTTAGACACGAGACATGTAAATCATAATGTAGTTTCTGGATAGTATGGATTTATGTTAAACAGTATATATTATGGCACAGAAAATATGGCAATTTTTTATAATTTATAAACAATTAAAATTATTCTTGGGTCTTATTGTGGCTTTTATTCTTTCACTTGAATTCTAAATTTTGAAAAATCAAACATTTTATTTATATAAAACAAAATTTTAATTATATCAAATTTTTAATTAAAATTTTAAGTTAAGTTAAACTGCCATGTTGAAAATTTTTTTCTACAAATACCAAAGCAATTGTGATGGTAAAACGGCTTTATGTGAATGGCTCTTGTCTTCTACAAACACTAAAATCTAAATGAGTTTCTCCCTCGAGAAGATATATATATCTGAGTTACAATGTTTTCACAAAGAGGAAAAGCGAATAACTTATCTGCTTCCTCTAGAATAATTACAGGCATGATACTCGATGAATGCTTTGCTTTAGCAAATGTTTACAGGTTTTTCTTTTAAAGAGATAAGATTGGAAGTGAGGGGTACCAGTACTTGTTTGTAACATACTGAATACAAATGTTAAACAGTGCTGATTTTTTTTTTATCAGAAATTGAATTATACCAAATTCCCTCTTAAAGGGCATCAGTTGAAGTCTATCGAACCTTTCCACAGGGAAGAGTATGCCAAAATTAACCGAAAACACTTTGTGCAATATATGGACTGGCCCCAAATGTATAAAACTCACCCCCTGCTGATAGGTAGGTATTTTAATTAACATCGTGCTGGAGCAACATAACGGGCTACTGACGATGGTCTGGGATCAAACCCAAAGGGTAAGATCGAGGACAACACCATGTTATTTTGAACCATGGTCAGATGACAAGATCACACTTGAGCTGGCACCCCACTAAAAAAACTTCCACACCATGCCAACATGAGGATATTGGAGGCCAAAACAGATTTAAATTGCACCAGCCCCCTTTGTATACAATGATTTTTGATTGGATTCAAACTCACAACCCTGCGATTGCTAATCCGTTACATTTCCAACCAGGCTACCGCAGCCCTACCCTCTATTGATAAACAGATTTATGAGTGATGCTTTCAGTGAAAAAATAAACATTGTTGGTCAACTGTCATCTCCACATGGGTACCAACTTCATAAGAGCCTAAACCCCTCATGTCCCTTAAAGGTGGGAGGTAAATATTTCCAATGAGAAATTAATAAGATGCTTAAAAAACCACCTACATCACGCATGCCCTAATAACCTGATTGAATTAGAATTCTTTCAAATTTCAATTGCAGGTCAAAGGACATGCAAACACATATACAAACAATAGGACTAACAAATTTGCATAGTGATTCAATCTCTTATCAGGATACTTTATCAGAAGGGGTGGATGCAAAGTACTAGTAGGATTCTAACTGCTTGGGTGCTAATAATTATATGGTTGGGCAGGCTTCCCTTTAGCATGAGGGATAAATATTTTACAAATATACAGATATCAGCAATATATAAAACAAATAGTTCTGAAACATTCATATATGAAACAAATGGTGTTTACTTAGGCCACAATAATTTCTCCAAGTTGGCACCACTGCACACACCAATCACTATTATATGCAGTGTCCCCAAAGTTGGAAAGCCAGTTATTTTCAGTTTTAAAAAGGGGGTCATTCTTCGAGTGTCAGAGTGAAAGCAAAATTTTAAATTTATTTTCTAAAAACATGCATTCTGTCCCAGAGATCATTTCATTTTTAATATTATTGTGCAACTTTAGATAAGAAAAAGTTTGATTTAAATCATGATTTACATCATTTTAGACACCCACCCCCAATAATTTCTAATTTCTCAAATTTAGTACCTATTGCATGCTAAGCAGTTTAGTACTATCTCTAGAAGTCCTCCCCAAATTAGGAAAACATGCTTTTCAGTTAAAAATCACATGATGCAGGTTATTTTATTGATATAAATTAAAAAACAACTTTTTAACTTAAGTTTGTTTCCCTCATTTCAGGACATCTAGTGATAATAGTATTGACAATAATATAACTGGCCAACAAGTATTTCTCTCTGATCACTGAAGACAGGTCACTACATCTGTTTATCAGCAGTTACGAATGACACAAAAGGGTTCAGTTAACACATTGCAGTGTTTGAGGTTAATTTTGACATCCTCCTCCCCTTAAAGGTTGGAGATGCATATTTGTTTTTAATATTTTTGATAATGGAATCAGCATTGTTTTCAACATGAGTCGTTTTCATCCCCCTACAAGCAAGCACTGGATGAACTACAATAGAAAACCTCTTAATGTCAGCCAAAGCAAAATGCTTGTAAACACAGCAGACAATTATTTTGGTTTTCCTCTATGCGAAAATATTATATTCAAGACATCACCTCTTGAATCGTGGGAACTCATTTAGATCAGTGTTTGTGTTGAAGACAAGATAGTAAAAAACAGGAAAATTGAAATTTATTGAAATATGATTTATAAAAATTACAGTTAGAAAATAGGAGCAGAATTGGATTGGGTTTGGCGTTTTATGGTTCACAAATGGACAAGCTGAGCCATTTGGGAGCAAAAAGTCAGGCATCAATGGCACCAAAACATTTTTGCAAAAGTTGTTGAAATATTCTATTGAGTGTAACTTTTCTTTTCTTTCAAGCTGCATCATATTAAGAAAAGACAAATTTTAGTTCAAACCTGAATTTACTTAATTTGTAATTTTTTAAAAAAACGTGTGTAACAAATGTTTTGTGGATTTTTAATTTGAAAATTTGCATTTTTTGAGAAATTATCAAACTACTATGTACCTGCTACTTACAGTAGCAGATAGTGTTTTTCTGGTGGTTTCCTGTACTTGGTCTAAATATCTTCCTCCATTTTAAATTTCATCGTAATCTCTGCAAATAGCCTCATCATCTTTAGTTATTCAATACAAACAGTTTTTACTATAAAAAAACAAGGAGAAAATTGGGCTGCACTGGAAAAATACTCATTTGCTTACAGGATGCAAAAAGATTGCTTTTGAAATGAAAAACAGTTACATCTAGCCATAAGCCAGAGTGCACTTCTTTCATAAATTTTTTACCCAATCTGATTGTACATTACTTTTCCAATAATTTTTTCTCTAGTGAGACTTAATACAAAAATTTCATTATCTGCCATAATGAAAGGTGGAAATTCATAATTGTTCTGGAAATGAATCTAAGATCATTTTAAATTCCTTTACATTTATAAATGAAACATAAGAAAAGGGTAGAACACAAAAAAAGCAAAGTGTTAAATATTATGAATCTTGTTCCATTGTTTGCAGTCTATTACTTTAAAAAAGTATTTCAAGATATCCTTAAAATATCCAATTGGTAATTGAAATCCTTGAATAGAAAAGAGGATACCTTGAAAAGGTGTTCAAGGTACCTTTTTTGGTTATTATGGTAGCATCCTCTGGCTAAATACTGAGCTTAATTTCCATACAAGCCAAATTGGTATAGTGGTCATAGCACTTGTCTACCAACTAGTAGGTCAGAGGTTCGAATCCCAGATGGTTGTTAGTGATTGTCCTTGTTAGGAGTAGCAGCTCACCCATTGGGTACTCCTTCACAAATAGTTGTTAGTTTGCCTAGTAGTAATGAAGGCTGTAGGTCAGTGGACAGGCTTGGAAAAACAACTTTCCATACTTAACGACTACTTTGATTTTTAATTACACCTTAACTCAATAAATGAATCACTTCTCGCAACTGGATGAGGAACTATGGTGGTATGTTGTGATCAAGGTAAATACTATAATGGTTGCAGATACATTATAGAGGGTTATGGGATATGACGAGGAAGCTGTGACCATGAAATATTTTAGATTTTAGCGAATTTAAAAGTGGATGAGCAAAAATTGTTGAAAATAAAATTCTAATTTAATTGCAAAATACGACTAGACTGCAAATTTTGACATTTGAAATGTTTATTTAATTCTTCAAATCCATTACAATTTAAAATAAACTTCCCCATATTTAAATATTTATAAAATTTTGAATCTGGAATTATGGATATGGGTGTAATAGTACAATAAATTCAAATGAAAGGATAATAAAAGCAACAAAGCCTTTGTTTCTACCTTCTATTCTTTACAAGGTCCCAAGTGTCCTTCAAAGTTCTAAGTGGACTATTGCTAAATTGTGCATGTAGAAATACATTGGAATTAAAACTGTTTAAGACAAACATTTATTACGATTACATATTAACATGGCATCAACGTTGAACTGACAATTCTATTCTGATGACTTTATCGTTTTCCAAATCAGAATATCAAGTCCGGTTGAAGTCAGAATCAAATTTGCATGAGAAAGTTGCGTAAACGATAAATATGAACATGAAAGTAAATTCATCAAATCGAGAACACAAATTTGCACGCTCAAACAGCCTTTATAAATTTCATTCATTTCAACTTTAAAAAGTTTTAAAAACACATAAAACAAATTAAATTAATAAATTTATATTTTATGAAATTTTGTTTTTAATAGTATAAAAAGTCAGAAGACCAGAAAATAACTAGTCATACTATAGCTAAATATATATTAAAAAGGATCATGTTAACAGTTAATTTTGAATAAAGTTTTTTTTTATTCGTTTATTTCCAATGGTAGATAGTTTTGAGGAAAGTTATAATGTAAAAAGATTAGATCTTTTTAAGAATCTGATTCAATAATATTTTCCATTTCTCTCTCTATATAAACGGTATGAAAAAATCATGATATTTTAAATCATAAAAATCGGATTATTTGATTTAAATCATGTGTTTTATTTAAATCGGATCCATACAAGTTTAAATTTGTTGGACATGAGACACAAATCGGTGTAATTTCTGGAGTTTCAATTTATGTAAACACTAATATTTATGATGAATAATAATGAATCAGAAAATATAGCAGAGTAAATTTTTGAAAGAAAAACTTGATATAGGAATTACAAAGTTAATCACATGATCGAGTAAATAGAACAGCACAACAAATACCATGAAGAATTAAGCAATGTTTTCTGATCTGGTTCTCCAGCAGTTTAGATTAGTTTCATTTTAACCCATAACCAGTGACATGAATTTTTTTGAACCTAGATAAATAAGGTGGTGGGGTCCCACTAACACCATATTATAAAATTTTTATAAAATTAATCAAAAATCAGACAAATTTCAGAAGTTTTTGCATAAAATATTTATAATATATGAAAAATATATAGAATTTCTTTCGTTATTTTTATGAAGTAATTAAATGGGTAAATAATTGTTTTTGAGAAAAATCATCAAGTCACCAATAAAAATAAAAAGGAACTTGTACCAAAATTTACATTCCAAATTTCAATTCCATAAATACAGAATAGTTAAGCTAGCACTGTCAATAATGCCTAGGGCTCAATACATAAAATTTCTCAATTAAATTTAAATAAATATTAACCAACATATTATACAAAACAAATAGAAAAGAATAAATTCTCTATTATAAATATGAGCAAAATTGGAATGCTTTTGTGATACTGCAGAAAACCTTTCCTCATAGAACATCTTAAAAAAGAATGCAAGTTGCCACAATTTTAATATTTTGAGCATCTTCACCCATCAGATGGAGGACACTTCAAAATTGACTGTGCACCTTATAGTCATATGGAATGTTTAAAACAGCTCACACTGATGAACAAGCTTGTGAGTGACACCTGTAGGTCAATGGCTCAAGAGGGAAATACATATTTATCTGTAGTTCCAATCAACAAATACTGTTATTTAGTGTCTTCCAAAGGAGGAGGATTTTCAGTATAATTTCCGGGAAGAACTGAATACAAGCAAAGTTCTTAACATTTGATTAAAATAATATGCATCGTGTTCATAGTTATTCCATTTTAAAATTTATACCCTTAATATAGAAAGGAAAATGAAATTTAAAATTTTGATTTAAATCAATGATATTTTTAATAAAAATCACTTGATTTAAATCAAGCTCACTTAAATTGGTATACCCTGTATAAGAGTAATAAAATAATTGTCATAAAATTCTTAAGCAAATCTTAAGAATATTTTAATATAGTATTTAATGTATTATAATATATTTTAACAAACTAGCAACAAAGAAAATTTATCAAATCCTAATTTGATTTAGATCCCAATATTTGACAGTTTGCACGGTTTCGACTTGCTTGAGAATGGAATTATCGTATGTGGAAAATATTGGACAGAAAATGTGGTGACGTAATCCGTCTAATTATTTAACAGTTTAAAAAATTATTCGTGAACACTTTTTTAGCTGAAAATGCATACATTTCAAAACTTTTCTAGGTTATGAATTCGACAACAAACACAACTGTTTATATAAGCGAGTAATAGGATACAAAAAAATATCAGAATAAAGCAATCAACAATATGACAACTAAGTTAGAAATCTAAAGAAAACCAGATGAGAAATATACTCACAGGAGGCGGTTTTATCTTGCAAATGCCAGTTTGTTCGGCGATGGGTCTTATTTTTGCAATGTAGGCTAAAGGATCCTTAAATTCTTCAGCCGTGGGTTCGAAAACGGGAGCCTCAGGAGGAGGTAAAAACTCAAAGTCGACGGCATTCATTTCACATGAATGGAAAACAAACACATAGTAAAACTAAATATATTCATCATTCTCTGAAAATTGAACAATTCATCAGAAAATTACCACTATTCGCATTTACTCACACTGCCATCATATGAAACTTTAGGATACAATACATAACAAACTTCAATACAGAAAAAAACTAATAAAAACCTACACATATGCAAAGTCACAGTTAACGCAAAAAATCAGAGTAAATATTGTAGTGTTAAAATTGAAATCTTGTAAATTAAAGGTTGGAAGGTAGGTAATCAAATTAAAGTCACACTGAAACAATACATCGGGTAATTGGTGACGATCCGGTATCACTTCCGAAGGGAAAGACCCGAGGATAACAGCACGTCATTTTGAACCACGGTCAGATGACGAGGCAACACATGAGCTGGCACCTCACTCTCCAAACATCCACACTACACGCCAACGTGAGTACATTTGAGGTCACGACAGATTTAACGTGCATCGGTCCCCGTGCACACGGTGGTCCGAATTTCGAATTCGCAACCTTCCGTTTCCTAATCCGTTGCGCTTTCAACTGGGATACTGTAATTTACAGATTTATCTATCTAAAATTCTTTTGGGAAAAATATTTACTTGATTAATATAATTCAAAAAATGATAATATTTTTTTTAAGTATAAAGATGGGGTATTGGTATTTTCAATTAATGTCACACTGGAGCAACACAACGGGCTATTGGTGACGGTCCGGGATCAATCCCTGAAGGAAAGGTCGAGGACAACACCACGTAATTTTGAACCACGGTCAGATGACGAGTATCAAAGATGAACTAACGTGTTAGTGTTTTTCTGCCAAGCTAAATAAGGTTCTTATATATTCATTACTTCATTAGCAATGTTACTCGTATGCAATTTCAGTAATTGTCGCTTATACTAAATATTTGTACCCAGCATCACCAAAACAGAGAGAAATCAAAATTGTTCTCAACAGGGAGTATTTTTCCTTCTCGGACAGTTGGCGTGGTGTGGAAGTTTGGAGAGTGGGGTGCCAGCTCAGGTGTTGCCTCGTCATCTGACCGTGGTTCAAAATTACGTGGTGTTGTCCTCGGATCTTTCCCTTTGGGATTGATCCCGGACCGTCACCAATAGCCCATTGTGTTGCTCCAGTGTGACGTTAATTGAAATACCCCCCACCCCCCCCCTTCTCGGACAATTTGTTTTCGTTTGCACTAAAACCCTTTTAACTGATGTACGAAATACCAACGGTAGAATTTTTTTAATGTGGTTGCAAACAACCAGAAAAATATACACTCGGGCAAGAACTAACGTTGAAAGTAGAATTCCTTTATTTATTGTGAAACATTTTTCATTAAATAAAAAATTATTTGTATTTGAGAAGTTTAACTTTGGTGTGTGGCATCATCTTTGGTTGCTAAGTTGAAATTGCGAGTTACATTTTCAGTTTCCAAACGTATCGTTTTCCCGTCTTTCCCACAATTTCTGTCGTCATCTGATCGTAGTTCAAAATTGCGTGGTGATTGTCCTGCTATCTACCCCTTCGGTTTTGATTCCGGACCGTCGCAAATAGTCCGTTGTGTTGCTCCAGAAACGACTTTGCAATTAATTTTATACCGTATCTCCTCTATACATGGTCTCATCCGCAAATTTCTCCCTGTTCAAACAGGGGTCACGATAGCCCTGTTGGAAGAGTGAAGAATTATCAACCGGAGGGGTGTGAGTTCGAATCCAACCAAAAACCATCGTCTACGCGGGTGTTGGTGCACGTTAAATCTGTCGTATCGTCAAGTGTCCTCACGTTGGCTTGGTGTGGAAGAATGGAGAGTGAAGTGATAGCAGGTGTGATCTTGTCATTTGACTATGGTTCAAAATTACGTGTTGTTGCCCTCGAATCTTTCCCTTCAGGATTGATCCCAGACCGTAACCAACATCGCGTTGTGACGGTGTAAAGGTAATTGTTTTGTTTGGACGCTTATTTTCAAGCAAAATACATAAACTTCAAATGAACCCCTGGTTCTGCAAATGAAGTACAAGTAAAAGGCGATTCAATACAGAAATTTATTAAAAAGATTTAACAAAAGACATCGACTGCTACATTTTCTTTGGAATTAGAGATCAGTACTTTTTTGAACAACGTTGCCAAAATCTAAGCAATAAAAAAGGTTTCATATTATATAAAGCGCTGTTGCCAGAAAATTCAAGACTTGCGGAAAACTAAAATTATTTGTTAAGATACAACACACTCCCACCTTTGTATTGCAGACATTGCCATACAAAAATAAAATACAATTCACAAGTCAATTCGCACGGGCGGAATAACTTTTCTTCCAGTCCGAGTCTGTCTTACGATAGTAGGGTGTTCTGTTGGAATGGGTTGAGTTTTGGGAGTCAAACTCTCAGGATTTGTAACAGGTTCAAAGGTAGGTGGTAATGTAGAAACTTCTGCCTGCATTACTTCCAACGGGAAAATCCTCTGAACTGGACGAATGATTTCACCGTTAGCTGTTCGTAATCGAACAACTCGTAGAACTGAATCTTTACCGGGGAAGAGTTCCAGCACTCGAGCTAAAGGCCAATTGATTTTGTTAGGACTGCTGGATTCAACAAGAACTATATCTCCTTCTTTTAAATTGTTTCTTCTTTCTTTGACTTTAGGGTTTTTAACCAGCTCTCCAAGGTACTCTCTGTAGAAACGTTGCCTTAAATTTTGTCTTACGGTCTGAAGGTAGCGCACACGTTTCAGTAAATGTTGAGCATCAATTAAATCCAAATCAACGGTCTCTTGCTCATTCAGGTCTTGTAAAAAATGCGCGGGTGTCAAAGGCTTTAATTCGTTGGGATCATCTGATAAATAGGTGAGAGGTCGGCTATTTATTGTTCTTTCACAGTCACAAAGTAATGTAATCATTTCTTCGTAGGTTACGCATGCCCTCAACAAGTTCTTCCTGAGTAATTCTTTGACACAACGAACCATTCTCTCCCACCATCCACCATACCACGGTGCTGAGGGTGGGCTAAAAAGCCATTTAATTTTATGTAAGACACATTCCTTTTGTATTGAGTCCCAATCCAGTGCTTTTAGTGCTCTTGCAGCTCCCGTAAAATTAGTTCCATTATCTGTATAAAGAGTTGAACACCTTCCTCTTCTTGCAAAGAAACGTCGTAAAGCTTGCAAGAAGGCTTCGGTAGATAAAGAGGTTACAAGTTCTAGATGCACAGCTCTATAGACTGCGCAAGTGAAGAGCACTATCCAGGATTTGTAACCACCTCGTAGGAATACAGGTCCAGCTAAATCCGCACCAGTTACATGGAAGGCTGGCACCCGATGTATTCTGTCAGAAGGCAATGGAGCTGTAACGGGAATCACTGGTTTAGAAGCAAGTTTTTTGCATTCCAAACAATGGCGAAGAACTTCACGAACTACTTTTCGACCCTTGGGAATCCAGTATTGTTCACGCAGCTGCGCCAAAGTTGTTAATACTCCACTATGCTTTAAAGATTTATGAGTATGTTCAATAAGTCGTCGAACAATAGAATGGTCTGGAAGTACGACAGGTTTCTGAAAGTCTTCATCATCATCACTTAGCACAAGTCTGGTCTTCACTCTCAGTATCCCATCATCTTCATAGAACTGTATAGACCGGGAATATTTTTCTCTCTCCTCTGATGACCATTGTTGTTGAATCAATTTCAAAAGAGCTCTTTCTGCCCTGGTAATCTCATCAGATGATAGCTCTGTTAAAATTCGCTGTGATCTATTCCTTGAATTATGACAAAAGCGAAAAATCCATGCAGTCATTCTTAAAATCTTTGAATATTTGGAGAAGTATAAAAATCGGTCAAGAATAGTATTGGCATCTATAGTCAAATTTGTCACCACAGTTTTACGCTTTTCTGTTGATACTTCTGCGTCAACATCGAAATAAGTGCTACTGCAAGGCCACTTATCCAAGGAACTTTTCATCCATGATGGACCTTCCCACCATCTAACTTTCACTAGCTGAGTAGCTCTGCATCCTCTTGAGGGAAGATCGGCAGGATTTTGATCTCCGGAAACGTGTTCCCACGATGAAGGATGGCTGAGTCTTCTAATTTCATCAACTCTGTTCTTTACAAAAACTGACCAATTCTCCTCTTGAGCTATCCAAGTAAGAACTGTAGTAGAATCACTCCAATAATAACATTGGATTGTTGTCGAACCGAGGGCATCAACTACAGACTTGGTCAATCTTGCTCCCACCAGAGCAGCTAGTAGTTCTAGTCGAGGAATCGTCGCTCCCTGTAAGGGTGCTATGCGAGATCTTGAGGACAACAGGAACACTTCGTTATTTTCCCCTTTATGGACTAGGTACACGACAGCAGCATAAGCATCTTTACTTGCATCACAGAAAGTATGGATGGAACAGTTCTCGTATCCCTCAGGAGTGACATTGATCCAACGCGGTACACGTACCTCATTCAAAATCTCTAGCTCTTTGAACCAATATATAAATTCTTCACGCAAAGCTCCAGTAATTTCTTCATCCCATCCCAGAGACATCTTCCAAGTCTTTTGTAACATTAGTTTAGGACAAAGCATGGCAGGTGTAGTGAAGCCGAATGGATCAAACACTTTGTGAGCCATTGACAACATCGTTCGCTTAGTAATGTGTTCTACATTCACTTCTTTTAACCACTTAAGATTAAGTGTAAGAACATCTAGATATTTGTTACAATGAAGTCCCAACAAATCAGTAGTCTTGGGATCCGCTTCTCTTGACAGGGACCATTCCCAATCCAGAAGCTCAAAACCACCATTTTTCAATACGTCATTGGAGATATTTACAACTCGTTTCAAATCATCTCCATTGTCTACACTGGTGACAAGACTATCTACGTAAAAACTTTTCAAAAGGCAGGAAGTCACAAATGGATCAACATCTGAATATCTGTCAATATGATACTTTAAAACGGCTTCCAATACAAACGGACTGCTTCGAACTCCAAAGACTGCTCTGGCATGACGAAAAACTCTGTAATCTTTGCAGTCTTTATCTTTCCACCACAGAAACCGTAGGAAATCTCTGTCTTCCTTACGAATGCCAATTTGCAGAAAAGCCTTTTTGATGTCGGCAGTGACTCCAATTTTCTTTTCCCTGAACCTTAACAGGATATCTGGGATGAGCTCTATCAAATTTGGGCCACTGTGCAAACATTGGTTCAGTAACGGATGTCCCTTCATCTTGGCTGACGCGTCAAAAACAGGGCGAATAGGTGTAGAACTGCTTTCCTTTAAAACTGGTCTGTGAGGCAAGTAATTTCCTGACACTCCAACTTCTGATGTAGTAACTTCTTCAATTATCCCTTCATCTAGCCATTGCAAAAGGATACTCTCATATGCATCATATAAATTTTTAGAAAAAAGTTTAGCAGTTGACGATTCCAATCTTCTTTTAGCTAGTTCTAAGTTGTCTGGTAATGGTACACAATTGTCTAACCAAGGCAGATGAACTTCATAACGTTTTTCTTCAGTGTATCTCACTGTTTGAAGGAAATGTTCTCTAATAAAATTATCCTGCTCTTGTTTCGAAAGCTTTTCAATAGGATCCTTGATCCCTATAGAGTCCAACTTCCACAACTCTGAAACATCCGCTTCTTTGACAAAAAGTGAAGTAACTAACATTGCGTTATTTGAATGTACCTCACTCTCAGACACTTTCCCTAACAAAGTCCAGCCGAGTAGAGTTTCTATAGCCACTAGTCCGCAAGACAAAACTTTACGCTTCCCTGTCATGAGTTTTCCTAAAATGTCCGCGCCAATGAGAACTTGGACTGGTTGGGTTCATTTCCGACATCTGTCAACGCGATATTCATTCTTTGAAGGTCTTCCAACCATGGACCTGAATTAACAGGAGTAATGCTGTCACATATGGATGACTGATCTAGTGCTTCAAAGTTGCAAGTAAAATTGTTTTTGATGTTCCTTAATCTTATTTTGTAGCACATGTGATCACATTGCGCCGACTTGCCTCCACCAAACAGAGAGTGTATTAGAGTCTCTTTTCGCACTGGAATGTAACCCATTTCTTCAGCAACATCTTTTAAAACGTATGACCTTTGTGACCCGGAATCTAAGAGGGCCCTGATTAGAATCTCTTTTTTATCTGTTATCATCTTCACCTTCAGAGTTTGGAGGAACACCTTAGGACCAAGACTGATGTTGGACATATTAACTTCACTATTTGGCACTTTTTCTGCACCCCTTTTCTCCGATTCCTGATTTTGGGCATCAAGTTTGCCACACATCAAAGGGACATGCCTTTTCCCACAAATCACGCATTTCAAGAAAACTCGGCATTTACGAACAGGGTTCCCTGGTGTCAAGCTAGCAAAACAACATTGTTTTTCTTTTAAAACGTTCTGTCTCTCAGCCAAACTCATTTTCTGAGCTGAAAAACAGTCCACGCTGAGATGTTTTCCCATACAGAAGACACATGACTTTTTGGCATCTTTCGAGGAAGTGTATAATAAACTAGAAGCAGTAGGTATCTTCTCTTGAGAATGAGCTCCTTTTTTTCTTTTAAACATCTGAGTATTTTCACTTTCACTCAAGCCAAATCCTGCCATGGCTAAATTTATTCTTTCTTCACCCTCAACTTCTATCCCAAGAAAGGTCATCAGATTAGTCAAACGTTCCCTAGCATCAGTGGAGGAAGATGAAGAAGGACTTCTGTTCCAAGCTTTCAGAAAATCTTCAGGAAAGCATGACTCGACCATGGGATATAAAATGGATGCACATTTGTCCGTGGTTACACCCAATGTTTCTAGAGCCCTGAGATATGACTCAAGCTTATCATATAATGACGTCATTGAACATTTTTCATTTTTCTGAACTGAAATTATGAGCTTCAATAATTCTCTCACATAAACTTCAACCAAAAGATCTTCTTTGCCGAACCGAGCTTTTAAACTTTCAACTGCTTTGGCATAGTTAGCCCCAGTTGGCGGAAAACTTTCCACAACTTCTCGCGCTCGTGATCCAGTAACAGTTGCTTAAACTAGGTATTGAAATTTATTTTCTGGCGCGATGTCCTCATCCTTATGAATGTGTTCAAACTGACTCCAAAAAGGTAGCCAATCTTTGATGCTGCCGCTAAACTGTCTAAACTCCAATTTTGGCAGGTTAAATTTCCTTTTAGCATTAGTGACATCGGGAGCAGTCAATTGTGTCTCACCTCGGGTCAATGTTTGTGCTTGGATTCTCGCCAATTCTAATTCGTACTCTCTTTTTTCTTTTTGTTTGCGCTCTTCCTCTTTTTGTTTGCGCTCTTCCTCTTTTTGTTTGCGCTCTTCCTCTTTTTGTTTGCACTCTTCTTCCTTTTGCTTTCGTTCGATAACAGTCGTGACCAAGATATCTGCCACAAATTGTGGACTTTTCAAAATAAGATCCTTTAGTTCAGACATGTTTATCTTAGAAGGCAAAATCTCACCGATTTCTTCCACCACAAACAATAAATCTTTCTTGAAACCCTTCGCTGCTTGAAACATCTTAAAATCCTATAAGTATCCTGTCGCGGACGCAAATTTGTTTTGTTTGGACGCTTATTTTCAAGCAAAATACATAAACTTCAAATGAACCCCTGGTTCTGCAAATGAAGTACAAGTAAAAGGCGATTCAATACAGAAATTTATTAAAAAGATTTAACAAAAGACATCGACTGCTACATTTTCTTTGGAATTAGAGATCAGTACTTTTTTGAACAACGTTGCCAAAATCTAAGCAATAAAAAAGGTTTCATATTATATAAAGCGCTGTTGCCAGAAAATTCAAGACTTGCGGAAAACTAAAATTATTTGTTAAGATACAACAGTAATTCAATTGAGTGCCTCCAGTGTGAAGTAATTCAATTATGTACTTACTCGATTCAAATCATTTGTTGAAACATACATGGGTAAAATATCGCTTTCGCAAGTGTACGAACCCCCCTGTCTCGACGGGCTTTGGTTGGATTTTCGCATTCGGAACCGTCTAGTAGCTAATCGGCGATTCTACTAACTGGGCTACCGTGGCCTCGTATTTCATTAAATTATCTTGAGACAAGCAAACAAACCATGGGAAATATTTTGAACACATAAGGCGAGTCATTGATTTCGATGTGACTAATTTTCACAAAAATGTTTCTCACTTCTTTCCTCTTTCTTTCTTTTTTCTATCTCAACACCAAACTGCCCCCTCCCCCAATAATACTTCTAGGATTGCCTCTTTTTGGCAAATCATGGCATGACTAAAATTATTTAAAACATAAAATAGTCGCCGAAAACGCTCACATCGACCTTTTTCGGATCTTTCTCTTTGGGATTGATCCCGGACCGTCACCAATAGCCCATTGTGTTGCTCCAGTGTGACGTTAATTGAAATTTCCCCCCCCCCACATCGACCTTTGGTTTGGAGACTCACTAAAAGTCGTCACAACATTAGGCATGCGCAGTTTTAAGAGCTAGACTATGTATAGAAAAAAGTTCTTCCGCTATTGAGCCTCATTAAAAGTTCGCGCGAAGTTCTGTTCAACAAGATGGCAACTCTTGTTTGTGATTAACGATTTTTGATTAACATCTGATGTTTGGTGTTTGTATAATTTCTGTTTTCTTGAAATATCTCACTCTTATATCTCGCTGTTATGGCGCGAGAATATGACCATCTTTTCAAACTTCTGATAATTGGTGACAGCGGTTGGTGTTTGATGTTTTTGTTATTATATTGTTTGTATTGCTTAACCGTTTGGTATATTGAAATTTCTGTTTTGCATCAAATTGTGATTGAAAGTGTTGACCATAATAATCATTGACTTTATGACAAAAAGAACATAAAAGTTGTTTTTATTTTAAATTTTATTACGAAATTTTTCTGCTGTAGGTACATACTTTTTTGCTAGCAGTTTCGTATTGGGTAATATAAAGTGATATATTATTTTCTTGAATTTTAAAAACTTTTCTTTACCTTTTCCTAATGAGGGCGAGGAAATAATTCCTTATTTTACAAAAGATCTGAAACGTGAAAATCACAATTTAGGCCTTTACTCAAATGACTTATGCATGCCAAAATTTTGTATTTCACAATACAAGGCTGAAAATAAATGCCAATAGTAATATATGAACGATGTAAAAACACATGTTTAATGGATCATTCAAGTGCATTCTAAATTGTGCAGAAAGTCTTCCTTTGTTTTAAGAGTAAAAACTCGACTCATTTTTTTAATTTTCATTTTCAGTAATGCTAGCGAGATTTGTGTAACTAACGTTTCCCTGTGTCACCTGTAGTAATTTCACTAATTTGAAAAACCAAACCTTTTGCACTAACAGTAATTTTGTATTGAATTTCATCAATGTATTAAGTTAAATATGAAAATTTTCTAGAGCAATTGTGCTTTTGTCAGTCTTGAAAGTTGACTTGCTACATGAATTTTACTATTTTTAAACCAATTAAATCTTTCGAGGAAAATTTTTTTTGAAGAAGGGAACTTTTTTGGAGAAATAGATTGGCTACACAAAACTGCCATCTGTAGTAGGCCTATGATTCTTTTATTTATTCCACCTAAAAATGCCTAATTTGTGGATCTGAGTATCACAAGATTTTCTAGTAGTATATCCCCGCAGCAACCAAAATGACTAAATAATCACATCCATTGGTCGTAACTGGTTAGAAACTGTAGGAAAGTGCAGAATGGATATATGCATGTGAACCTCTCGGAGATCTCAAGTTCCTAAAATGTCTTGGTGTATTTCATTGTTGATATATAAACTTATTTTCTCTGTAAAAAAGCAATTGGTTAATTAACTATAAAAGCAACACTTCCAGGAATGGTACATTCTTTTGGCTTAGTCTTTTAATCACTTGCATCTTTTATGTCTACTTTCGTCGTGAATTTTACGTGTTATGGATTTATGTCATAAATAAAACTTGAATAAAGGTATAATAACAATTAACAAGTCACAAAATCTATTTTTAATTATGTGATTGAGTAAATTATTTTTTCTCTGGTTTATGAATTCATGATGTATTTTACATATTCTGTTTGGAATATTATATTTTAATTTAAAAAATGTTCTGTTACTTTTTCTAAGCTCTGCATGTTCTAATGTTGAGTTTAATTCAATTGTGCTTCATATCTAATTTTTGACAACTTACAACTTGTCATTATTTTATATAAAATGCAATTTAATTTAAAACTAATTTTAAAATTTTGAAAAGTTTTGATTTATTCGTACCCTGATCTTGATTGATATTTTAAAGATTTCGAAGGAAAGTATAATATACAAAATACATTACGTGTCTACTATGAGAACTGCTCCTGACTCGAAGGCTGTGTTTCTGTAGAAACGGACCTTATCCCATTTTCCTTAATGGATGCTAGAAGTTTATCACATTTGTGCACTTGATTGCAAAAATTAACTTATTGCAAGAAATAGACTAGTAAACTACCTCTTCCACCACCTGCCAAAAATAAAATGAAGACACCCATCAGAATACTCGAAAAACAATGTGCTCTGTTGCTGTCCAATACTTTAGAAGCTGTTCTCGAAAGAAAGTAAATTCATTCCGAATTCACAATAAAGTCATGTGATTAGACATGTGTTGTACTGCCCGTAGTCTAAAGGTTAAAGATGTCTTCATGTATGACTCCAATGCAACTCAGGATGTGTGAGGCTGGTAATAAGCTGCACTTTGTACAGGTGGGAAAGGATTTTTAGCCATCAAAGAATATTATCTTTTTCAAATGGCCAGATCGGAGCTTGGCAAGCATAGAGAAAATTTTTCAGAGAAAATTGAAGGCAAGCAGCTCTCCTGGTGTTCTAATGAGGTACCAGTGATGAAAAGGTACTAGAGATGATCTGCGCAATTGCTTATTAAGTACGGACAGGTGGTCATCCTCTGAGTTTTGCACAAGTCCATTACATGGGTAGAATGCGTCTGCTATTTATCATAAGATCTGGGAGCCATCTCTACAGCAGTCTGACTTAGCCTCCTGTTCACCTTCCTATGTTAGCCGGGTAAAGCAGCACAGCTTTCACGCCTTGGGTGGCCCTACCAGGAGTATATACTCCTGACATACTTCGCCTGTGTTACTCGTTTCACCCTCTTTCCACTATGAGGCCATAGGATAGTACTTTGAGAGAGATATATATGTTTAAAACTAACAAGTAATTGAAAAACAATGATTTGTTTAATGATTTCTGTTCCAGGTGTTGGAAAAAGCAGTCTATTACTACGGTTTGCTGATAACACATTCACAGGTGAGAGAGTACAATGGATTCCTACTTGACTACTATTGAACTAACTCCATGCTGTTTTTGTTAATTTAATTTTCGTTAAAAGATTTGCATTACAAAAGACAGCTTGTTATTTATTACATAAGTAAGTACTCTTGTAAAATAACAGCATTTTTAACTTTCAACACATGATTTTGATGGAAGAATAGTTAAATTGTTATGAGTGATATTTGTATGTACAAGGAATTTATAGTTAATAGTAATAAAAAGGTTTGTAAAGAGAATATCTAATGGATCATTGTGGGGCTGTTGTGGCACTAGCAACCAGTGAATTGTAGGTGGCGCAAGTTGGATTTCATCCTAGGTGTATTTTTCGCTGTTAGTAAAACTTTCCTTGTGTGTGCATGTTCATTACTTGATGTTGTCTGTCTTGTGTCTGGTGGATCATGGCCAAACATAGCCCTTGCAAAATAAAACCCAACCAACCATCTTCTGGAACATTCTTTGGAGAAGAGGTAAAATTGCACACTTCCTCCCAGCAGGGAAGGAAAGCCCTAATTTTGAGTCTGTTGGCAACAGCGTCTTCACTGCTCTGTTGAACTAATGTGTTCTTTATGAACTGAGTGATACCATCATCATTTTAGAATATGGAATCAGGGAATCTCGTATTTTATTTCATTATTTCATCTCAAAAGGAGCATGAGCTGTGTTATAAGAGACCAGTTGATGGATCTTATTACTTATTGCAGAAACATCTTATTACAGAAACTTATTTTTATATATCTCTGAAATTAAATTTGTGAACTGTGCATCTAGGTCTGTCATAAAAAAACAAGAAATTGTCCTTAATTTTTGTCATCACTGATTTCTGTTGTACGACTGGTAGTCTAGTCATAGCACTTCACACTGCCACACTACATGTCCGGGGTTCGATCCTAGGACTGCTCAAGGTCAACTCAGCTTTTCATCCCTTTGAGGATCTGGCCAAATATGACCCTTGCACCATAAAACCCCCAAAACAACCCTTTAGGGTCAATAAAATGAGTACCAAGTGTGCTTGGGAACTAAACACTGGGGGTCCCTGTGTCAGGCCAACCACCTGACAGGGACAAAAAGTGCCACTCTGCACCCCAGGCCTCCATGGTCTCGTAAGTGGGATGGGCACCGCCAGCCATGGTTTTTCAAGGACTGTAGCGCCACGGAATTTAACTTTTCTTAGATTTCTGTTGTAATGAGGCATTCACCCTATGTTGATTCAGTTTCTTGGCCTATTTTTTCTCAGAAATGTGTTTATTCTGTTAATTTGGCCTTTCATAAGGGTCCTGTAACTTCATGCCTACAGTTCATTCCCCCTCATGGAAATCCTGGAAAACTTCTCTTTAACATACTTTTGAGGAGAAAGGTTAGACAAAATGTTTCAACAAAAATCTCAAAAAGTGTCTCCCTCCCATAAACCTAAAAAGTGATCTAATAATCAAAAATTGGCCTAAAAACTGCATATATCTAGAATCGAGAGATTGCAGACAAAATTGCTATCTGCATACGACATGCTAACAAAGGTCGACAAACTCTGGGCTCTGTTAGTAGAAATTTTCATTTTTTTACTTTACATCTTGAAAACCTCAGGCCTTTAAATTGTATTTCTTTTTAGGTTTTATTTCACCTACATTCAAAAAATAATGATCAATGTTACTCATTTAAAGTTAAGTGTTATTAAACATCTAGAGACTAATACATGTAGGCCAGCAAAAAGAAAGGTTTTTAAGAACTGGGTCTATGAGACTCAACTCTAGCACTTTTGAATGTTACTTCACCTGCGCACTCACAAGTTATACTATTGATTAAATATTGTCTTTAAAGTGAAAAATAGCCTTAAAGAAGCTCTCATGAAAAACCCTGTTTAAATTTCTGCTTATATTTTAAAACATATTTGACAAAAGTATGTTTTAAAATTCAAAACAGATGGAAATAACTTTTGACTTGAGGAAAGGTAAATATTCCGGACAAAAATTTCTCTTAACTAAAGAAATGATTGTTTAAAACAGAAATGAAGTGTCTAAAATATTGTAAACAGTACCAAATAAGTTACACTCTGTTATGCTTAAAGATTAAATATTTTTCAGAATTTCTTGTTAACTGACTATCTTGCAGATAATATAAATACTGCTTGTAAACACTAATGGTATTTGCTTTTCCAAAAAAATTAACTCTTGAAAGGGATTTGGTTGTCTATTTTTCAAAAGCATGGCTTTTCCAGGTAACTACGTCACAACGATTGGAGTTGACTTCAAAATCAGAACAGTTGAAGTGGACAACGAGCGAGTGAAGCTTCAAATCTGGGACACTGCTGGTCAGGAACGCTTCAGAACCATAACGTCTACGTAAGTTCTTCCAGATTGGAATTTATTATGTCATCTTTTAAATATATTGTATCATTAGAAAGCTAAGATTTTTTGCTAAACACCATTCCTCATCAAATTATTTTAGAAAGTGTCTTTAATTTAACATACTAGAAGTATACAATACTTTTATATTTGAATTTTTATATTGAATGTAAAGGGAATAATCTCTATCCTGTTTCGTAGTATCTTAGTGATCAAATATTTCCAACCCATTTCTGGCCCCCAAAGGAGTCAATTTACATCTTAAGGAGTTTTCCTTTCTACTTCCAGTCACTCTTAGGATGGCACAGATTTGGTTGCATACATTTTTTATCTTCCAAGAAATGTGATTGGCAGTATTGCAGTAGCGGACTGAATAACAGATGACTTAAGGGTATTTTCTTTAAGCTAAATTGTCTCAAGCTCTTATTTTAAATTTTTTGGTAACTTTCTGCTAATTTTGGCCACTTTTTTTTTAAACATCACCAGTAGTCGACAAAAATTTAGTCCCACCACTTTTTGACTAACAGCATGAATTTTTTTGTTTTTGTCACGAATTTATGCTTTCTGAAATATGTTAGCAAATGTTTCTTGTGACTTGAACTTACTGCATTCCAATTGTATCAAAAACTTAATTTTTAGAAAATATAAACATTATAATCTTGAACGAGCTAGGCTCGTTAGTGAAATTGTGTGTGAGTGTAGAGGAACTGACCCTTCTTTGCTTTATTCAAGAATCTCCTGTCCACATCCTTTTCTTCCTTTTGCCAATTGATGCCGACACTGGGTCTTGAGTATGTGGTAGAACTGAAATGTGAAAAAGTTTTATTCATTTCTTGTATGACACCTAAAGATATCTTTAGATAGCTAAAAACTATTTTTATAACTTTCTTTGGAGACTTGTTATGAGAAGTTTCTATCTAAACCCATGGAAAAATCTTTTTTCCTGATTGAGATATTTGCGCGTTATTGAGGGTTGGTGCATTTCTTATGAATGCTTATTTTTGATTCAGGTCTCGGAAAAGTGCTTATTTTTAAGAATCAGTTGTGGCTCTCAGCTAGGCACTGGCATACTTGCCGACGTTTCCAGATATTCTAGAAGATATTATTTAAATTTTATGGGTCAGCAGTAGCCTGGTTGGAAGAGTAATGGATTAGCAACCGAAGGTTTGTAGGTTCAAATCCAACCAAAAACCTTCGTGCACAAAGGGGGCAGGTGAACATTCAATCTGTCGTGGCCTCATATGTCCTCACTTTGGCGTGGTGTGGAAGTTTGGAGAGGGGGTGCCAGCTCAGTGTGACCTCGTCATCTTACGGTTTCTCAAAATTGCATGGTATTGTCCTCGATCTTGCCTGTTAGGTTTCATCCCAGACCATCACCAATAGTCCGTTTTGTTGCTCCAGTGCTACTTAAATTAAAATACCTACCTCTGAATTTTATGAGGAAATTTTCAACATGTGCCAAATCTTGGTTACGTGGAGGATGTAGCATGTTTTCTTTTCCTGCCATGAATCGTTTTATTATTTGGAACAGGTAAACATGTATTTACGAAACTTGATAAGATAGTCTTGTTTAATTCCGTGAAGAGCAGAAGTCATTTAAATAAATTAGAGACTGGGTGCATATGAAATGTAATCTAAGCAGAAAGGAGATTATTTACATTCTTCATTTCTTCCCACAGATACTATAGGGGCACCCATGGAGTAATCGTGGTCTATGATGTCATGAATGGGGAGTCTTTTGGGAACGTCAAAAGGTGGCTGCACGAGATAGACCAAAATTGTGAAGTTGTAAATAGAATTTTAGGTGAGAATTGCCAAGAGGTGAACTTCTTTGATTGTAGGTAAATCTTAGTCATATTGGTAGTAAAAATATAAAAACTTCAAAATATGGCTAGTAAAAATTCCAAATGTGAAAAAAATCATCAGTATCTATTTTGGTGGAGTCCACCACAATCATAACAGAAGTAAGCAACGAGAGGTTGAATTTGTTATTCTAGGATAGTGTTGCCACAACTCGCTTTTAAAAAAACCCCTTTCAGTCTGCATGCAAAGATGGGGAAGCACGAGTGTGGTTCACCAGTGTACTAGGTAACTTACAAATAGGTGAGGCTTCTCTAATGTTCAACACAAGAATAAATCTTGGCGATTGGACTACTTTCGTTTTTATGAAATCGTACTGGCGAAAAAATTCCCAATGTTGAGTGATGGCGGATTTGTTGATTTCTTTACTTTTGTCACCTCTTGTTTACTTCTGTCCTGATGATGGACTTTTTGCACCAGCAAAATAGCTATTTTCTCACATGTTCAAATTTGTTTTTTGTCATATTTGGAAGTTTTTGGATTTTTAGTGTTAGCCTTTGAACCTGATTTTCTCAGTGTCATTTGCCATGCTTATCTCGAAAACGTTTCTCTGCAGCCCGTGCTATCTCAAATTTACCCCTAGAAAACTGGACCTGGAGTAGTAGATGTGAATTGAATAATCCAAACTTTCTAGTGAACACTTAGAAAAAGAGAAGTGTTTCCAGTTGCTTCCTCAAGTTGAATAGCCAAAGTTGTATAGTGGCTTAAACAGATTCTTAATTTTTTTATACCCTTGGAGGTACCTTTTTTATCTTCCATGAGATTCGAGGGAGAGTAAATATGCTCTGTCTGTGCTGCATTGAA
Source organism: Meta bourneti (assembly GCA_933210815.1). NCBI lineage: Eukaryota > Metazoa > Arthropoda > Arachnida > Araneae > Tetragnathidae > Meta > Meta bourneti. The sequence continues at coordinate 4,505,362 of OW119927.1, read as the reverse complement.
GGATAAGGTTAGCTTCTGATCTTTTCTATCAGAAATGAAATGTTCCTGAAAGGTTTTGGTTTAAGCTGCTTGCAAAAGATACCTTTCCAAGCACATCTTCATATTTGCATCAGAGTTCCCCTTGATGTATCACGCTTCTCGTGAAATATAAAGTGCAGCTTTTTTTGGTTTAATAGTGAGCCATTAGTGGTTATCGTTGAAGAGATTAGTTTCTAAAAGTGCAGCAAATAATTTCTCAGCTGAAGTGTGTGCGAAACCCATAGTCTTTAGGTCACATGAACTATTGTATCTATCGTGGACTTGCAAAAAGTGCTGCGGCTGTTGAGGAACTGATTAAGCAATGGAATAAATGAAACTTTCTTGGCAAGTGTTTTTCGATCTGATTCGGTATTTTGTGACTTATCCACACATGATAAATGTGCGGCCGCGGTGGCCCAGTTGGAAGAATAACGGACTAGCAACCAGAGGGTTGCGAGTTTGAATCCAGCCAAAGACTGTCGTGTACAAAGGGGGCTGGTGCACTTTAAATCGGTCGTGGCCTCAAATGTCCTCATGCTGGCATGGCATGGAAGTTTGGAGAGTGGGGAGCCAGCTCAGGTGTTGCCTCGCCATCTGACCGTGGTTCAAAATTACGTGGTGTTCTCGGGTCTTTCCTTTTGGGATTGATCCCGGACCTTCACCAATAGCCCATTGTGTTGCTCCAGTGTAATGTTAATTAAAAATATCAGTACTAATAAATGTTTGTGACCATCTATACAACATTGCATATTTTCTCAATTCTATAATGTAAACAAATTCAATATACTAATGTGAATATCTTTCCTGAGAATGAGAGTGATACCCAAATAAACTGGGGTATCTTTATACTGGATAATACAATAATATTTAATTCGGAACTGTTGCAGTGGTCCTGTACATAACCTACAAATTGGATCCAAACTATTAGAATAATTTAAATTGTCGGAATTCCTAATAACCTATATCTTCTGTGTTTCTCACATACTTCAAATTAGCAACATCTTCCATTTAAATAAGAAAGCAAATATATGATTAATTATGGTAATTTTTACAAGAACTACATAAACTGTTCATTTTAATCATAGAAATGTTTATCATATATCTGTCATTCATAAAAACAAAAATAAATTCTATTCACAAACTTGGAGTACTGAATTGATGTATGAAAATATTCATGAATAACTTACTCAAGTTTTATATACAAACCTTTTTAAAACAGCTGTTTCTTCGCATTGGATTATGTTCAATGTTTAAATTATTAAAATAAAAATCTATTAGCCGATACTCTAAGACAACGTAGTTTTCATGAACTATTTAATAGAAAATTTTCGAGAAAACTTGCATATAAATGAGGTGTTAAAGATTATTGTTCAAATTTGTTCATGAAAATAATTAATAGATGTTTACGTTTGTTATAGATACTTATGGTGCATTGTTTTATTGTTCATACATCATTTCTTTGTTGTGATAATTAAATTTATTGTAATAATAAAACTATTAGGAGGAAAGCTGCACTTATAAAAAGTCCAGAATGTATTAAATTTGTTATCTCCATTATTTTAAATGTTAATTTTATGATTTCTAAAAAATTATTTTAAAAATGAAACATTCCTTACATTTTGATTAGGTCCTATAATAAGTAGTGCGATTGAAAATTATTCTAGAAGAGATGAATTCTGTTTTTTTCACTAGGAACTCCAGAAATTTATTGTCCAAACTTATTTTTCATATAAATTTAAATGTGACATCAAAATTGGATGTTGACATTTGAAATGATAAACTTTGTGTGCAATTAGTTATGGAGATGTCCCCTTATGCTAATTTTATGTATATGAATTTACAGAATTCCTATCGAATTTTACCTACCTACTATGAATAATGGATGAATAATTTTTTTCTGCTACTGATCATTAGAATTTTGAATTGATCCCATTTGGCTGTCTTTGAAATCATTGTTACCCTTTCAGTTGGCAATAAAAGTGATGATCCTGATAAGAAAATAGTCCTCACAGAAGATGCACAGAGATTCGCCGACCAAATGGGAATACAGCTCTTCGAAACAAGTGCGAAAGAAAACATTAATGTTGAAGAAGTAAGTTGTCTACTATTTCATAAAGTACATTTAAAACTCAAAATCTTGAATAATAAGCAGAAAATCAAGCAAAGTTGTGCAAATTCTTTTTGCTTAAGTTGCCATAGTAACTGAACCAATCTACTTTGAAAGATTTCACTTCAGATGCCCATATTCGCTATCTCGAATGGAATCTACCTATTTGATTTTTGAATATATTTCTTGTTGAAATCCAGCCTATAGTTTAGTTCTAAGTAACGGATTTCAGGTACTTTGAATTAGTTTTTTTCACAAGGAAACAAATAGTACACCATTAATTAAATTTGTAGCTTAAAGAATTAATTCAATTAATCCGTCTTGTCATACTGCACTCGGGCTTGGCCAAATTGTGCCGTAAAATCCGAAAACAACCAACCATACTGCACTCAGTGATTCTTTTCCAACCTGTGAATCCCAAACTGGTTCAAAATTGATTGGCTCTCAGCAAGTGCTTTTAAATTCGAATCTTTAAAAGGTGTTCATCTTTTGTAGAGAAATTTGGATCACGGTTTTTGAAAGTTCTCAATCCCGTGGTTTGCCATTTTCTTTGCATCTTGTGTGTTATTTAAGCACAGGTTCTTTTCTTCTGCAATACGGCGATCTTTTACAAGTACTTGCAACAGGCATGACGAAGCCAAACCGTTCTTAAACAGAGCACAATTTTCCGACAGGCTGTCTACTACCACATAACGTCCATAGTAAAGGAAGAAAATGTTTGCACACATGTTCAGTAGCTGATACTGAATAGTGCACACAAGCTTAGTTTCAGTTCACTGTTTGACGTACTTGAGTGTTTGTTAGTCACGAGTTCTACTGAGTTTCATATAAAGCAGCAATCAGTAATAGTTTTCGGCACTCTATTTTCTGAGAACTGGGCCTTACTTTTCTTTTGCATCGCGACAGCATGGGGCAAATATTAAAAGGTTCTTTCTATTAAAATTCAGTTGATTTCCTTCCGGAGAGCTTATTAAACAAGCTGGGAAGTGAGAGGCAACCAGTAATTGTAGCATACTGAAAACAAATGTTTCCAACCTGGGCCGTTTCGCTCCGCTTTAGACGATCTAATGAGTCCGGGCTCCCCCAGACCCACATGGATACAGTTCTTAGCGCAGACGCCTGATAGACACAGGTTTGAACTCCCAACCTCAAACTGTCCAACAGCCTCGACCTCCAAAGCAGTTGGATTACAAGACCACGCCACTGGTCCTAGTTCAAATAAAGCTCCAACGTCAACAAGGAAGGCGGCGCTGGTGTTGAAACCATGCCCCAAACTCGTCAGTTGACCGTGCTTGAAAATTACTTGGTGTTGTTCTGGGATCTTTCCCTTCAGGGGTTGATCCCAGACCATTGCCAATAGCCTGTTGTGTTGTTTCAGTGCGACGTTAATTAAAATACCTACCCATGTGGTTCACTGTCTTTGGTAAGTACGAGGGTCACGTAGCTGGGATACCAAGCAATTTTTCTCTACCTTTATCCCAATCCCTCTTTTCTCCCATTTCACATCTGTTGGTCTGGTTGCTATTCTGGTGTCTTTTAAATCTATTTGTTTTCACTATCTTGTATTGGGTGCAGTTTATCCTTTTCTAGATCTTGCACCATAAAAAACACATCGACCAACCATGAGCCTTGGTTGGCCTAATAATCGAAATCTGGAGGTTAAGGAATAGACATGCTGGACGACTTTGATTTGGGTATCAGTGGCAACTTTATGGGAAAAGATAATGAGCTGCAGCTGTGAGCCTGTTTGGTTGTCCTCTGAGACCAAGGATTTTTCATCCAGCGTCAGCTATCAAAATTCCAATGCTGGTTTGCGGAGGAAGGGATTTTGGGTTTTGCTGTCTAGGAAGATAGTTGCTTTTTCTGAGGCTAATGTAGCCGCTTCTCTGATTGTGCCCAAACAGCACTGATGTGAACTCTGGTTGACCAGCTTCTTATTATAATTCCTCCACCATAAAATCAACTTGTCTTGGAGCTATGGAAATTTTTCCTGTTTGATTCCTCTTATATTCTTTGGATTTCTTAGTTTGGTGGATTCTTTGGATTTCTTAGTTTGAAAACACAACTGAAACAAGGAAGCAAATGGGAATTCTGCTAAAATTGATGGGTGCTTTTAGTGAACCAATCATTATGTGGATGGAATTATGTGTTTTACAAGGAGGTACAGTCGTGACCCCCCCCCCCGCTTTATTTCAAGCACTATTCATAATAGAGCAAATTCAAAGATATCATTTAATAGGAAATAACATCCTCTACAAATTCAAATGCAAAAACACTGAATAAGAGGCTGTCTTTATATCAAATTTTGCATAAACAATAAAACTTCCAATGGAAACACCCTGTTCTGATGCCATAATCAGTTGCTACATCGTCAAATTAGTCTAATTGTGAAATTTCATGAATTTATCTTAATATCCGGAGATATTCAATATTAAAACCATTGTCCATTTCAGGGATCATTGAAAGTCGCTATTTGTAGATCGAGATTATTTGCAGTTAATCAGGAACTGTTCATTTTTTGCTTGACTAAAAGGTTGCAAATGACCTTCCTTGTGGTTGTCTAGGCGAGAAATCCTTTTCATTAGCAAAATTGACCAGATCTTGATGAATGAGAAATTTGGAAAGAATGATAACAAATATTTACTGTTTAATTTTACTATCAACTTCAATTTTTTACAGTTAATGATAACTGTTAAACTTATTTAGTAACTATTAAATAAGCTTTTCATAATAACAGTTAATAACTGTTATTACAAGTTAGCAATAGCCGTTAAGACTGTTATTGCAAAAACATAATTTTGCCCATCTCTTCAAGTAGATTGATATTTATTCAGCTGTACCACATGACAGGTAAAAGGCAATGTCTGTTAGATTACATAAATGATATTTCCAAACACTTCAAAGATATACATATTCCTCAAGTTCATCATAATTTAACTTTTGAATGCCTCTAAAGTGCCGAAAATTTAAGTAGCACAAAAACTATCCAGATTAAAAAGCTGAAATTTTGTATGGCAATATTAAAAGTCCTGATTTTTTTCTGTATAATATATCAGGGTTCCTATTAATTTTTTCAAATATTAATTTAATAATTAATATTGCAAACTAAAAACTTTAAAAAATAAAATGTTATATATATTTGGTTTGCATAATGCAACATGCGACAAAATATCAGCACTATAGGAATGTTATTTAGGAAGATACCCATAAAAGTCTGGGAACTGATTTAACATTTGGAGCTCCAAACTTTCTGTATTCATGGATGACATGAAAATTGGTATCTGAAGTTGAATTATGATTTAGATTCAAAATTTTGTGTCAAAATAGGGGGTTTCTATTGGAAATTATGAAGTTGGTGCTCAATTTAATATGAAGACGGCCCCTTATGCAAATTTTATGCATATGAATTTATAGAAGACATTATTCCCTGTCGAATGCCATCTTTGAATTTGCTCTACTGTTAAAATTTTTCGAATGAAGACGGGTAGTTCATTTTTTCTGTGACTACAATTTAAAATGATACATTTGGATTGACGCTATTTAAATATTAGGAGCTCCAATGTTGTGAATTTTGTTTGGTATAAATCTATTATTGCATCGAATGTTCAATTTTTTACCCTGTTTGCTCTTCTTCAGATGTTCAATGCCATCACGCGCATGGTCCTGAAGAGCAAAAAAGACCAGAAGGAGAGGCAACAGCAGTCGCACGAGAATACAGTCAAGCTACAGAAAGCATCCCAAAGAAAGAAGAAGTGCTGCTAGGCTTGTTTTTAAAGAAGCAGGTGAAGCTCATGTTTGTCTATAGTCCCATGGTGTGTATTGGTTTCGTTTACTTACAAACTATATGCATGTAGAACTGAGGGCCAAACTCTAAAAATCGCATGTGCATAAACCTCCTCGCTAGACTTCCTTCTCTGACCCTTGGGCCGCGGTAGCCCTTTTGGAGTAATGGATTAGCATCCAGAGGGCTATGAGTTCGAATCCAACCAGACTGTCGTGTATGCTGGGCTGGTGCATGTTCAATCTGTCATCGCCTCAAATCTCCTCACATTGGTTTGGAAGTTTGGAGAACCAGCTCAGGCATGACCTTATTGTCTGACTGTGGTTCAAAATGACATGGTATTGTCCTCGGATCTTTCCCTTCGGGTTTGACCCTGGACCTTCGCCAATAGCCCGTTGTGATACTCCAGTGCAACTTTATTTAAAATACCTACCTTCTCTGATCCTTATTTTATTGCCCAGGGATCAACAGGCTGAGTCCTTGTGACCAAAAGTGACGTCCATCTTTTTATGTATTTGACTCTCAAAGCATTCAATAGGCTGCAGTATGTAAAGCAACTTTAAAACTCTTCTCAATGATTGCACAAATTCGTGTCTGCAGCTGGCGTAAGTTTGGCTCACATCTTTCACTGAAAGGCATTTTGAGGATTTTGGAAATCATGAAAGCTTAGTTGCCATCATATCAGTGATCGTTCTCTGATAATTTCCTTGGGGATTGATCCTGGACTACCGTCAATAGCCCATCGTGTTGCTCCAGTGTGACATTAATCAACTCCCTCCCTGATAATAAGTTCCTAGTAATGTTGCTCCAGTAGTATTTGGTAACTTCCACATTAGACTTAAATTATAACCTTCTATGTATATGTAATATAGCAATTCACAGTAATGTATATACAACATCTAAATTTGCTACTTGATATTGCAATTTATCAGACATCTCAAAATTTAGCTGAAAATCAATTAGCAATTTACTGATATGACAGCCAAAGGATTGCATCTGTTTCATTGTCTTATTTTTTATGCAAAATGTTTTAAAAAGTGCATTTTATAGAATTATTTTTGGATTTTGAAAATTTTCCTTTAACTTTATCAAAAATATTGGAAGTTTTTCATAACTCTTCAAAAAAATTTGTTCAAATGCCTTTGAAAAGTCCTTTAATTTAACATAAGCTCTGGTAGGGAAATTGTCATTAAAAGCATTCAGATGCTCAGAAATAGTGAGGCCGAATTGACATTTTTGTTAGTGTTTTTCAAACCAAGATTTTCATGTTTCCTTAATTTAGATGTTCTTATACAAGATAGACTTAAAGGACAAAGTCAACTTTCGTTTTCCCTGCATGCAAAACAAAAAAGGGATATTATCTATGTCTGATTGAGACCAGACTAAATATTTTAATTTTAAAACATTTCCTTTTAAATACCACACATAAAAATTAACACTACACTAAAACGATCACAGAAGGAGCTCTAAAAGCTCCGAGATTGCTCGGATTGATACCTGGCTTCTCCTTTTCTACTTCTACGCCATTCTATTTATTTCTATACTTCCTTGTTGGGTCTTTTTTTCTATTTAATTAATCACCAATGCATTGCAGGGAGAAACACAGTTCTGTGACACCATCTGCAATTTATGGTTACTCTGTCTACTGACAATATAATGTTTCAAGAGATTTATGAAACACAAATGACTCAATTATTTACTTTGTTTCTGGTTAGATTTTTAACAGACTGACTTCTTTCTAGATGTTTGGAATGTGTGATAATGGTCTAGTATTGAAGTAATTATTGAGTTTAACATACAATTGATTTCAGTGATGAGTTTATATGATTACATTTAATGTGCAAATTATTTAATTTTCGCTGCATTGTATTTATTTTTTATCAGAAGTTAAATTTATAAATCTTCTCCAAGATGTGTCACTCTAAATTGACCAATTTTCTCTTTTTATAGGAAGGCCTCCATGTGCTGAAGTGGAAGCGTGCTTTGATATTGTAAATATGTACAAGCTAATTTTTTTAAATACTGCAAAATAAAGAGTGTACTCCAATCATTCCTGTCTCATCAAATGACATTTTTAACGAATTGTTTGTTTACTTTTTTGTATTTGCATCCTCTCTACATTTGATGGCTATTTTTGTAATAAATTGATTGTTCATAACAAAATATTGATTACACCAGTGTTTTAATAAGAAAGGTATGTATTTAATATGCTTTCACTGTTTGTGTTTACTTTTTAAATTTGGAAATTCCGTTTTCAATTGCATCCCCTTCGAAATAAATTCTGGGCTCCCAAGTAGGCTCAGATAAGCAATTTCATCATGGTGTAGAAAGTGCTGCACTTTACTAAATATTTTGATTAAAGGCTGGCAGATGTGTGCGTAAACGTGTTACTGATGAACATGAGAGAGAGAGACCTCCGTTTCAAATTTCCGTTTGTATAAATTTTGCAAAACTGGGTTTCAATTGCTTGAAATATTTTATAAAAATTACTTTGCAGTACTTCTTTCTGATCTACTTGATTTACATCTTTTTTGCAATATTTTAGGTGTATGAAAAGTATTCCTTTTTTAAAAATTAATTATTATTTTAAATGTTAATTTACTAAAGATCTAAAAACGTTTGTGTTAATGTACTAAAGATCTAAAAACGTTTGTGTTAATGTACTAAAGATCTAAAAACGTTTTTCTATGCAATGATAAAAAATTGCAGCACTCACACTTTGCTCATGCGTATGTTCTCTTTTTCGAGTAACATACATTGGTGTGGTGTGGAAGTTTGGAGAGTGGGGTGCCTTGTCACATCTGACCTTCGTTCAAAATGATGTGTTGTCCTCAGATCTTTCCCCTTGTGTTTGATTTCGGGCTGTCGCCAATATCCTGTTGTGTTGCTCCAATGTGACGTTAATTAAAATACCTACCTTTTGAGTAACATCCATACGCCATCACTGTTAATTTGAGTAATCCATACACCATCACATCGTATTTATTAGGGTGGGCTGCGAAAATTTATTTTTCTGAAATCAATAGGGGCTGATTTCAAATTTCACCAATCGGATCTCTGAAGACACTATTCGCCAGTTAAGTGTTTCTTAGTGTAAACAAGTTTTCTAAAACGAGTGAGACGACTATGAGTTAGAACAACTGGAAAAAGCATGACACTCTTTTTATAATTCTAACAGTTTATGTTCACTAATACCAGACCTGAAGGCAACCTTTGCAGATGCACTGCTCCAGGAATCGGAATTTTCCCTCAAAACTAGTGTAAATAATATTCTTGAAACCTGTGCACAAACACTAATTCGACTTTTGTCAATTTATTGGGCTATTAATACTGGACCCAGTGGCAACCTTAACTAGTGCATCCCTTGCTGGTCCCTCCCATGTCACTCCTCCGGTGGGGAACTGGAAAGTTCCACCAGCAACTGGTTAGAAACCAAGGTTAGTCTATTCCTGTCCTTTTGTGCACTAATACAGAGGCTGTTCGGACATTTTTGATGAGCTGTAAAGAAATTGTATGCTATGAAAGAATTTTATTTTCACAGCAGTTAAATAGTTAAAGTATAACTTATCGTCTGCTAACTCAGACTTTTGTTTACTTTCAAAATGGCGCTTTTAAATAAGCAATGAATGGAAGGCTATGTTTCCGCTCTTTCCAAAGAGAATTATGCTTATTCAATTACTTGAAAACGCTGTAAAAGTCATGGTTTTTCAATATCTAAAGGTACGATAAGTAATATTAATGAGAAAGGAAAAAACGTAAAAGTGGAAAAATACTTCCAAAAAAGAAAATATTTCTGAGAATATTTGTAAGGTAAAATCTTTAATTTTAAAAGAGAATCTGCCAAGTCAAAGGACTAACAAAGTGAACATGAGAACTTTCTCTAAGAGATATATGAATATTGCCGGTTTTGCATATAATGGAAAATTAAAAGTAAAAAGGGGAAAAAATGTAAAAAAATCAACTCCCACATATTATCAAGTCCATATTTTATCCCAAATATTCAAAAAAGAAATACCATATCTTTACCCACAGTGCCAACAATCAGTAGAACGGCATCAGGGTAAAGCAAGCAGCTACAAATCTAAATCGACTATTAAATTCTTGGAAAAAATGGAACAAGAAACTGGTATCGAGACAATACCCTTTACTGATATTCCTGCTAAATCTCCAGATGTATCACCCATGGACTTTTAAAAAGGGCATTATTGAAACGTCGATCGAAAACCATTCAAGGACTGGGAAAAGAATGGGACAAATTACCACTGTCGATACTACTAAAGTCATTATGGAAATTAATTAAGGTGTAGAAAGATAGTTAACAATAAGGGCTATCAAATGGAACATTTAAAACACAAAAATTTCATAAAAAATTGAGCTTCAGTCCATTAAAATCGTTCAAAAAATGTCCGAACAGCCTCTGTAGTCAGTTAATTAATCTATTGTGAGCAATTAATCTATTCACTGGCAAAGGTCGAAATAGTGCTACTGCTGCAATAGAACTTGCAGTAACATCAAAAATTTTCATCTACAAATACAAAATCCACATCTGTGATTCACTTTTCTTCGATTGGATGCAAGCCGGATCAAGTCCAATTTGTAATGTTCATTCTAGTTTGGAAGTCTTGTTCGTAAGTTTCATGCCATGCTTTTTCCATAACCTTTACATCTAGTCTAAAGCCAGGTTTTCGCATGCCCAGATTTACTGGCGCCATTTGAATTTTTACCCCAGTGAAGGTTTTCATGACATCCTCCAGTTGTCCCTGGACTTTGTCATCCCAGTTTCTGAAGGGGCCGCGGTGGCCCGGTTGGAAGTGTAACGGACTTGCAACCGAAGGGTTGCGAGTTCGAATCCAGCCTAAGACCATCGTGTACAAAGGGGGCTGGTGCACGTTAAATCTGTCGTGGCCTCAAATGTCCTCACGTTGGCGTAGTGTGGAAGTTTGGAGAGTGGGGTGCCAGCTCAGGTGTTGCTTCGTCATCTGACCGTTGTTCAAAATTACGTGGTGTTGTCCTCGGATCTTTCCCTTTGGGATTGATCCCGGACCGTCACCAATAGCCCGTTGTGTTGCTCCAGTGTGACGTTAATTGAAATACCCCCAGTTTCTGAAGGGTAGCCCGGTTGGCAGAGTAACGGATTAGCAACCGGAGGGTTGCGAGTTCGAATCCAGCCTAAGACCATCGTGTACAAAGGGAGCTGGTGCACGTTAAATTTGTCGTGGCCTCAAATGTCCTCACGTTGGCGTAGTGTGAACGTTTGAAGAGTGGGGTGCCAGCTCAGGTGTTGCCTCGTCATGACCATGATTCAAAATTACGTGGTGTTGTCCTCGGATCTTTCTGAGATTGATCCCGGACTGTCACCAATAGCCCGTTGTGTTGCTCCAGTGTGACGTTAATTAAAATACCTACCTCTAGTATTTTTGGTACGGATCTGTTTTTATGGAAGGGGACAGTGTTAAGAATCGGCGTTAAATTGGGAAATTATTGGAGCAAGAATCCCAGTCATGTGTGTTTTGGGGAATAGTTTGTTCTTTTCATTAGGGGGGGAATTTCAATTAACGTCACACTGGAGCAACACAATGGGCTATTGGTGACGGTCCGGGATCAATCCCAAAGGGAAAGATCCGAGGACAACACCACGTAATTTTGAACCACGGTCAGATGACGAGGCAACACCTGAGCTGGCACCCCACTCTCCAAACTTCCACACCACGCCAACTCTTTTCATTAGATATCCATATGGAATGCAACGCCTATGCAAGAATCGTAATTTGTGTTCATGCCTTTAATATGAAGTCTGAATTGCTTAAAATCAATATTCAACACTCATAATAGTCGATACTGTTAAAGAATAAATGGTTCGGTCTTTCGTATTAAATATATCAACAAATTGTGATAAAATAAATGTTTGCAAAGACACCTTATAATCACTCAATTGTTTTGAAGAGTGCGCAAGGGGGGGCATGGGGAGAAATGTATAATTTCTGTCGTATTTGGGCAAAAAGTTTTTAAAATCAGTTTATAAAAATTAAATTTAAATTTACGATCTGTTTAGACCAATAGCTCACTTTAAATTGACTATCCTCCACTCGAATGTTCTGAACCCGTATAAAATCTTCGCTAACATTACAATTCTTGCATATATTTAGGGCCACGGTGGCCCGGTTGGAAGAGTAACGGACTAGCAACCGAAGGGTTGCGAGTTCGAATCCAGCCAAACACCGTCGTGTACAAAGGGGGCTGGTGCACGTTAAATCTGTCGTGGCCTCAAATGTCCTCACGTTGGCGTGGTGTGGAAGTTTGGAGAGTGGGGTGCCAGCTCAGGTGTTGCCTCGTCATCTGACCGTGGTTCAAAATTACGTGGTGTTGTCCTCGGATCTTTCCCTTTGGGATTGATCCCGGACCGTCACCAATAGCCCATTGTGTTGCTCCAGTGTGACGTTAATTGAAATACCAAATACCATATATTTACTGGAAATTTCTTAAGTGAGTGGGTCACGTTGGCGTGGTGTGAAATGTATAATTTGTGGAGTGGGGTGCTTTTTGATTTTGGCGAGTGGGGTGCCAGCTCAGGTGTTGCCTCGTCATCTGACCGTGGTTCAAAATTACGTGGTGTTGTCCTCGGATCTTTCCCTTTTGGGATTGATCCCGGACCGTCACCAATAGCCCGTTGTGTTGCTCCAGTGTGACGTTAATTGAAATACCTCCCTCCTCCTTAAGTGAGTGGGTATTTTTTGGTAAGTTAATTAGCGTCGTACTGGAGCAACACAACGAGCTATTTGCGACGGTCCTGGATTAATTCCGAAGGGAACGAATCCGAGGACATCACTTCCTCACCTTGGCATGGAGTGGAAGTTTGGAGAGTGGGGTGCCAGCTCAGGTGTTGCCTCGTCATCTGACCGTGGTTCAAAATTACGTGGTGTTGTCCTCGGATCTTTCCCTCTGGGATTGATCCCGGACCGTCACCAATAGCCCGTTGTGTTGCTCCAGTGTGACGTTAATTAAAAATACCAAAATACCAAATACCTTCTGTGTCAGTAATACTTTCATTGTGTTTGTGTCTACTACTTGATATTGTATGTCGTGTCTGGCGCAGTATTGTTAAGTATGTCCCTTTCGCCATAAAGCCAACGAACCGAGGACACCACCAGGTAATTTAGAACCACGGTCAGATGGCGAGGTCACACCTGAGCTGGCACCTCACCCTCCAAATTTCCACGCGAACGTGAGGCCACGACAGACTAAATGTGCACCAGCCCCGTATACACGACGGCCTTTGGTTGGATTCGAACTCGCAACCTCTGATTGCTAATCCGTTACTCTTCCAAACTGGCTACCAGGAATGGGTGGGTAGGTAGGTATTTTAATTACGTCCCACTGGAGCAACACAACGGCCTATCAAAAGTGAGTGGGACATATTAAGTCATATGTGGTCACTCATTGGTTGGAGGTGATCTTAAAAATTTGTGCTGTAAATTGCGTATATCACGCAAGCATTAACAAACGAACACTCGATAGTTCCAACAATGGTGCACTTAACGTTGATGTCTGTTTTGATTCCTTTGTGCGTGAGTGTTGCAGCTACTTTGAGCAATTATAAACTACCAAGCTTGACTCGTTCTGGTACGGAAACTTTTTAAAACTGTAACAATGGTTGAACTATAAATCAGCTTATTTTCTGATTTCAAAGCACGAGCGCCCATCGGAAAAAGCTTAAAACTAAAGAATTCGATTTTTTGAGAAATTTTTGGTAATGAGTAGATGCCTTAAGTTCCTGAAGATTCTAGACTATTGCTTAGATTTTGGTTCTTTGTTTATTGAATGGATAAACACATGCACTAAATCAAGAAATGTGTTAAATTTAGTATTAAAAACAGCTTGTCAAATGGTTTTTGTAAGCAAATTATAGATAGTGTCCTCTTACACAAATTACTAAAATTTTCTAATTTTTTAGCATTTGTATATTTATGAGAGAGGTAGGTATTTAGTTAACGTCGCACTGGAGCACACAACGGGCTATTGGTGACGGTCCGGGATAAATCCCAAATGCAAAGATCGATGATACCACGCCATTTGAACCACGGTCAGATGACGAGGTCACACCTAGCTGGCAGCCGACTCACCAAAGTTCCACACCAACGTGGGGACATTGGAGGCCACGACAGATTTAACGTACATCACCCCCCTTGTACACGACTGTCTGGTTGGATTCGAACTCGCAACCCTCCGGTTGCTAATCCCTTACTCTTCCAACCGTGCTACCGCGTCCCTATTTATGAGAGAAGCGGAGTATGAAAGTCATTATTTCATTTAAAAAATACGAAAAATATCTATTTCGCTAACGTACATGGCACAGAAATCGACACTCTTTATATATTTGTTCTTGGTACAGCTGTATCATACGCCTCGTCGGTGGAATCTCCATTAGCGCGTTTTTTGGCGCACTTTTAGTATCGAGTTATGGCAGGTGAAGGCAACACATCTTTATTAGATTTATTCCCGTTTTTATGGCAAGCAGAAAGTTTAAATTTTCATTTCGAATATTCTAGAATGTTCTTTTCATTTCCGTTCAATTGTCCTTTGATTTCATTAGTTCTTTTAAATTTTTTCCCAATTCTTTATCTATCTTTTATTTTTATCTAATGCATGGAAGAATTCAAGTTGATTTCAGTCACGGTTCATTTTCCAACTGTTTCTGCTAATCATTTTCCGATAAAAACAAGTTTTTTTTCAAAGTTTTGTATTTTTTCCCGTTAATTACTTTCCACTAAAGCGAATTATTTTCCGTTTAAGAAACGTTTTTTCTAATAATTCTTTCCTTGGCGACATAAAAAGTGCGCCAAAAAACGCACCAAGAGAGTTGCCACCAAACGAGGCATGTAGTACAGCTGTACCTTGTTTAATGTTGATGTAAGAAAATTGCATCAATAATAAAAAAAATTAATTTAACCCTCGTGGGTTGTCTCGAAAATAAAAAAATCAGTAATATCTTGACGAGAAATCTCGTCTTTAGCAAAATTGGTCGGATCTTGGACGAAATATCTCGTCTGAACCACTTAGAAGTTTAATGGAAGAGCATTTTTGTGTTTGCTTAGTTTTACTAAGTATTTTAATGTATTCAAGATGCTATATTTAGAGTGAAGAATTAAAAAGTGCTCCCTCAGAATTATAATCCAATTACGCATTTTTTCATTTTGCTGACGAATGAGTTTTTGTTACTCTGTCCCGTCTCAGAGATTTTATAAATTGAAAAAATGTATCAAATGTTTTCCGACATTGCTCAAAGTTATATAATGTTATACAGTTTATCATAAAACTACGAAACCTGAAGGAATAAAATCAGAGATGGTTTTGGGAATTGGAAAAAAATAATTGTTTTATTTTAATACTATATAAGCAAAGTCGAGCAGAAGGGATTCGAAAAGGATATTTTCCAGTTGCGCTGAATGTTTAGAATCAAGGTCGAAAGAAGTTAAATTTCGTTCTCTGTTTTTATGCTATTTCAATCATGAACTGTCGCCAGTAGCACGTGTGTTGCTCCAGTTAATTAACTACCTACCTACCATCCAATAATAAGCTGTATTACATTTCTCTCTTGTTGGGGCCCGGTTGGAAGAGTAACGGATTAGCAACCTGAAGGTTGCGAGTTCGAATCCAGCCAAATACCGTCGTGTACAAAGGGGGCTGGTACACGTCAAATCTGTCGTGGCGTCAAATGTACTCATGTTGGCGTGGTGTGGAAGTTTGGAGAGTGGGGTGCCAGTTCAGGTGTTGCCTCGTCATCTGACCTTGTTTCAAAATTACGTGGTGTCCTCGATCTTTCCCTTCAGGATTGATCCCGGACTTCGCCAATAACTTGTTGCGTTGATCCAGTGCGACGTTAATTAAATATCTACCTACCATATCTGTATGAATCTTTGATAGCGCTTTGCCTGCTACTGTGTCCCGTAAATATGAAAATTGATGTATTTTGTTTGATTCAACTATGCATTAAGGGGAAGTCTAATTGCTGGTTATGAAAGTTTTTTGTATCGATTGAAACCCACACTTCAATATGTATTGTAGGTGACTCTCAAAGTGGTCTGAATTCAAAAGGCCAATTGGAGACAAAGATTAGCACTTAATGCAGACACACACCTCCAATATCGATTGTCGGTGCAATCCAAACAAAAGGGCAGGCGCTTGAAGTTGAATCAGACGAAGCGGCCCCGTTGAAAAGGACTTTGGAGAAGTCCATTTCTATGAAGGTGGTAGAGTATTCAAAATCATCTACAGCGACCACACATCCTAGATAATTGTTTATTCAACCTCGAAACCAGAATGCGCAGTAAAATCCCCAATCGTGGGAAGGCATTCTTTATGCTTAATCGGGCTCTTAATTGATCAAATGGACTCGTTCATAACCACGTGACTCAAATTCCAACTCGTCGGAAGAGAACTTTGTGAAAAACGGTTCTCGTCAACGAAGAACCCATTGATTTGGTTTGGAAGGGTAGGACGCTACGAAATGATGTGCAATGGCAGAAACGTGAAGAATCTAATATGGTCTAAAGCAGAAGAAGGGTACGACCATTTTTGCTAATTATCTACATACCATACGTAAAGATATCTTCAGTTGCCGTCTCAGTTTAGATGTTCTGATATAACTCCAATGTGAATATTCGGCTATTAAGGAATATCCCATTACTTTCAAATAGTCTGTTGTCGCAGTTAGACTTAAATTCAACTACCTACCTATCCATTACTTTCAAACTTGAAGTATTTTCTAGGAAATTATGCAGTTTTAGCACAAAACGGGCTGCTCAGATACTTTTACAATGCATACAGCACATGCACGCTTGTCCCAATATCCAGTCTTGAAATCAAATTCCGTTGTTTTTTAAACCGGTATCATTATTTGATGAACATAGGTGAAGCTTGTGATTCTCTCAACTATTTATGGACTCGGTTTAAAATTATCAGGCATAAGAGAAAGCATGAAAAAGTGACCAAGAACCGACCATCTTGGAAAAATTGTTTACAGCTCATTGAAAGTAACTTTGTAACATCGAAATGTGGTGCAACCAGATGAAATAATGAAGCTTTAGTTGGCGGATTGCAATTCGCATTTGATTACATCAAAATCGTGGATTTTCCCAGAAAAATCAAAATCGGTACTGTATGCAAAATGGAGAATGGGGATGTGAGATTTCTCCTGAAGCAATCGTCGGTGTACGGCATCGCGCAGATGGCTGGCTCCCGGTCGTGGAAGATGGCTGTGCTGTGGGCGCTATCGCTGGCGGTGGGCATCGGCGGCAGCGGTTACCACATCAACAGGTTCCTCTCCCTCTATCTGCAGCACCCCGTCATGGTGAACCTACAGGTGAACCCCTCCATGGAGCAGGACTTCCCCGCAGTCACTGTATGCAATCTGAACTTGGTGAGGGCCTACTATGAACGCTGCTTCCAGGTCGAAGACATCCAAAACATGATGCAATGCCAGAGCATCCTGTTCGGATTCGGTAGGGACCCGCTGGTCGTGTCAGACCGCCGCTACAACAGCCCCTGCTTCAAGGTGCGCGGCGGATGGGACACCGCCAACGACACCACCTGGAAGACGCTGGTCATTTTCGAGAAGCTGAACGAGGAACTGCGTCGCGGGTACGGTCACCAGCTGGAGGACTTGGTGCAGCAGTGCGCATTCAACGGCCGCGAGTGTGGAGTCGACAACTTCTCGCACTACGCCAGCCTGCGCTACGGCAACTGCTACACGTTCCACCCGCCGAACCCGGCACTTCCCACGAGCCCTATGGCACCAGCCTTCGACGGCCTGCAGCTGACGTTGGATCTGGAACGGCAGCAGCTGCACACCACCAACGTAGAGGGCGTCCGAGTCGTCGTCCACCACCCCACTGAAATCCCCAACCCAGAGGCCAAGGGCGTCACCATCAGCCCCGGGTTCGAGACCTCCATCGCCCTGAAGCGGACGCTGGTGCGGCGGCTTCCCGCTCCCTACCGCGACCGCTGTGTCGAGTATGGATCTGGGGATCAAGCAGGCCAGAGCGACCAGTACGACTGCATGAAGCAGTGCGTGCAGCGGCGGAGCTTCGCAATGTGCGGCTGCACGGACCCCACGCTGCCTGACATCCCGGGTTTGGGACGCTGTTCCATGGAATCAATGGCCAAGATGTGTTGCCTGGATGAGGCCCTAGACGCCCTGGCGGCAGACCCACGTGCCTGCGATTGCCCCCTGCCCTGCGCCTCCCTGCACTACAAGGAGGTGCTCTCATTGGGCCGCCTTCCGTCGGGGCAACAGAGGTGGGACGACTTCTCGCCGCCCCAGATGAGGAATACCAGCGCGCGACTGCGCGTGCACTTTTCTCACCTCAGCCTGCAATACGAGCAAGTGGGCAGAATCGAGGCGTCCGAGCTGCTCAGCAACATGGGCGGAGAGTTCGGTCTCTGGATGGGGCTGAGTCTGTTGGCTTTCGTCGAACTGGCGGAAACGTTCATCTTGTTAGTGCAAGCGAGAGTACCTCTACGAATCGGTAGCAAATGATCATATTGAAATGAACTTCCTTTTTCTCCCATCAAAACTTAAATCTTGATCCACTTTTTGCTTGAACCATGTCTTTTTTAGCTGCAATCACTTGAATCCTCCACGAGATTTACCAGATTAACTACATCACATTTCAATAATCACATCTGTCAGTTGAAAGAAACATTCTGTTGGTCAGAAAGGTTGACGCCCAGGTTCCTAAATGATCCAAGAAATGTCGCCTTTTGTTTGTTGCATGCGAATAGGCAAGCAGGACAACTAACTGGTGGTTTTCTTCTGAGAGGTCTTTTGAGCAGCAGGCAAAACTGGCTCATGTACAAACACTCAAGAGCCCCAAAGCCGTGGGATACCAAATTTAAAACTGACGCTGTCGTCGCATAAAGGTATGTCGATTACACGCCATGATTTTTATCAGTTGCAATCGCGTGAGTGCAGTTAAACAACTACCAATAGGATTATCGGAGTATCATGGTGGATATCACATTCAATTTCCGAAGTTGTCCATGCCAACAAGTAAGCTACAGTGGCAGACATTCAGTGCAGGACCCATCAGGTCAGTGTGGTGTAATCTAGCGTCCATGGACAATGGGAGCTCACTCGAATGGCGTTTAATAACGGTGGTTTTATCTTCGCATCAAAAACCTCTCTGTAGTGGCCAGTTCCAAACTGTCTAGGCAAGGGGCAATTTGTTTTTCCTACTTGGATCCTCATTCCTTCGAGTATTGGGGAAGTTTCGGGTACAGCTTTGATATACGCATACTTTAGTGGCAACGCTTTTAGAGCCCTTTTTGAAGAGAGTTATGGCAGGTAAAGGCAACCCATCCTTATTTGGATTATTCCTGCTTTTATGATAACCTCCGCAAGCGGAAAGTTTAAATTTTCATTTCGAATATTCTAGAATGGTCTTTTCATTTCCGTTAAATTTTGTGTCCTTTGATTTCATTGGTACTTTAAAAGAAAATTTCCAATTCCTTTCCGTTTCATGTAAATTGGAAGAATTAAAACATTCAGTTTGATTTTAGTCAAGGGCCCAGTGCAGTCGCATTATGTATCGTTTCTTGTTATTTTCTATTTTTGAAAATCGTTATCTTCTGTTATTTTAACATGCCTTCTATATTTAGTGTTGTAGATACGTTTCAGAGAAATTTGAAAATTTTGGGAAATTTGAAGTTTAATTTTTCCGGTGGTGGGGCAACTTTTTAGGAAGTGAGGGAGTGGCTAATCGTTTATTTTGAATACATTTATGTCAGAAGCACCTTTTTTGGATATCCTAAGGAATCGGGATTAATTAAATTGGATTTTTTTGTGCGATAAATGCAGCGTTCCGATGAAGTTTGCTGCAAAAAATTCACTTCCAGACTGTTACACTTGGTTTGTAGAAGTGTTCGCGATAATAAGGCTTATTACTTTCCGTTAAGAAAAACAGTTTTTTTCTAAGAATTTCTCCCTTAGCGACAAAAAATGCGTCAAAAACGTTGCCACCATAGTATGCGTGTATCAAAGCTGTACCAAGTTTTGTTTCGATGAGGCTCTAATCATTAGCAAATGGCCAGATCATGATGGATGAGGCATCTCGTCATAAGCAAAATTGACAAGATCTTGGACGAGGTACCTCGTTGAAACCACTTGGAGGGTTAACTCCAAGACAACGGACCTCGCTCGTGAACCTGGAGGACGTGTGGTGTCAAGCAACCAATTTTGACGACTTGGTGGTTCTGGTGTGGTACAGACTCCATGAAGCCATGGACCCAAGCTGCTGGTGGTGAGTGGAGCGTCTTTAATGACTCGGTCCTCCATATCGTTAACTGGTAATAGGGTTTTTATTGTTCAGGCGTACATTGAACCTTGGTGGTCAACGAAACTTTAAACGACTAAGTCAGCTTCGTTGTGTATTTTTTATGGTTTACATTTAAAATACTTAGGGGAGAGGTGGATTAATTTCTCGGGGATCCTGCCGTTGTTCTTTACAAACAATGGCATACGTGTTTGCTGAATGTTGAGGGTCTTCCCAATGAGGCAGGAAAAGAAAATTCAGAAGTGATTTGACTTAACAACTGGTCACACTCTTATTTCAAAATTAACTCTTGGATTTTTGGATACAATAATGTTCGTGTGGGATTTTCTACGGATCAAAGTATAAAAAGGGCCGTTGGAAGAGCAACCGGTGGGTTGCGAGTTCGAAACTAGGTCCAGCCAAAGTCCGTCGTGTACAAAGAGTCTGGTGCATGTTAAATCTGTCGTGGTCTCAAATGTCCTCACGTTGGCGTGGTGTAGGTATTTGGAGAATGGGGTGCCAGTTAAGGCATTCTCGTAATCTGACCGTGGTTCAAAATTACAAGGTGTTGTCCTCGAATGTATCTCTTCGGGTTTGATACCGAACCGTCGCCAATAGCTCCTGTTGTGCTGCTCCGGTGCGACGTTCATTAACTACCTACCAAAAATTAAAAAAATAAAGATGGTATAGAAAATGGAGCGATCAGAATGAATGCTACAGGCTCTGGGTTTGAATCCCGGTCTGGACATAGAGGTTCGAAAACCACTTTAAGCCTTAGGTTCCGATGGAATCAGCCCTCGTACAGCAAAAATTTGACCGTAGAGCGACAACCCAAACAAAAAGTGATTAAAGCATAAAACGCAGGCCAAAATGAGCATCGCAACGTCCATAGCAACAGCTGTGGGGGTCAATTCCAGGAGTTCTTCCACTGACCGATGGTTGTAAACGAGTCAACCTATTCATCTAGATCTTCTCCCATTCCAGATACTTTTAAGGGCCCCACTACTGACATAACTGTTCCTCGGTGTCGAGAGGGGCCCCGGACAGGTTCCTGGCCTGCCGTTCGACAGCTCCCAAGTTCCATTAATCTATTTCTAAAGTTCCATATGTTAAATAGTATAAAATTCTATGTTATGATTCCCATAATAGTATTTCGGACGTGAACGAAAATGTCTCATGTAGCTAAAAACAATTGCGACCAGGTTTCGTTGCTGAGGCCAGGCCTTAACTTATGATCCGTCATCGCACTTTTATCGACCGTTTCCTAACTTCAGCACTCTTTTTATCTACACTCAATCTCAACTCCAGCCGCTTGCGGAGGCTTGATTTCAGACCGAAACCGCATTTTCCCTGATGACTTCACTGCACTTGAGTTATCGATAAGATAAGGCAATCGGAGATAGTCGCACACTAAAGAATGCGTTGATAAGTCTTCGGATTTTAAATATTTTGTTTGGGTGTTAAAAGTAAATCATTTGTGTTTACGATCATAATAAGATAGGTTTGATCGCTTCCGCAAACGCTTGAAGTGTGCAGTTAAATAAGCTCAACCCCTAATAACCAAGTCATGAGAAGAGGTAGGTATTTTAATCGACGTCTCACTGGAGCAACACTACGGGCTATTGGCGACCGTCCGGGATCAAACACGAAGGGAAAGATCTGAGGACAACACCACATAATTTTGAACCACGATCAGATGACGAGGCAAGATATGAGCTGGCATCCCCACTCTCCAAACTTCCACACCAACGTTAGGACATTTGACACCACGACATATTTAACGTGCAATAGCACCCTTTGTGTACGACGGTCTTTAATTGGATTCGAACTCGTAACCCTCTGGTGTAACATGCTCCAGCCCACACGTACACGACGGTTTATGGTTGGATCGAGTTTCGAATTTGCAACCCTCCGATTGCTGATCAGCCCACACGTTCAGTCTGTCGTGGCCTCAAAAGTCCTCACGTTGGCGTGGTGTGGAAGTTTGGAAAGTGGGGTGCCAGCTCAGGGGTTGACCTCGTCATCTGACCATGGTTCAAAATGACGTGGCTTTGTCGTCGAATCTTTCCCTTCGGGTTTGATCCCAGACCGTCACCAATAGCCCGTTGTGATGCTCCAGTGCGACGTTAATTAAAATATCTACCTACCGAGCTACCGCGGCCCTCCAAGTCATGCGGATGTTATAATTTGTGTAATTGTGTGCAAGAAATTTCGAAGGAGGGGCTGAAATAAATGTTCGAAGCTTCTTTTACCGTTTATTCTAGAATTGAATCGATATGGTACGATGCTGTATTCGAGGTACTTTGCGATTAGTAGCGCTGTTGGAATGAATGGCGACAATTTTGTCTACTCTATCAGAGACGGAAACGAACTCGATATCGTCATTTTTGTTGACAATCAAGACAATTTCCTCCGGCAGTTTCTCACCATGGATTTCGAGGTGCCAAATTGCAGGATTCAAAAACTGTCATTGCCGACATATCAGAATGCATTGGATCTCCAGTCACTGGTGTTGGATGGCCATGAACCGGCGGATGACTTAGCTAAGACCGATTCTGAGTTGCCCCAGCCTCCCATACAGTAAAACGGATAATAATGTTAAAGGACGAGGAGTCCCAGCAACGCGAAGGCAGCCCTTAGCTACACCCATCAGATCTCTTCCGTCACCTCCAGTAACCTTCAGATGGAACGAGAATACCTTCTTTAATAAAACACGTACACTCTTCGACGTGAGAGGAAAAAGAAACGATGCACTTTGTCGAACTATATGAGATTACAATTTCGATTTTCTGTAAGTATATAATTTAGAATGTACAGCGTTATTTTTTCATTTAGTTCTACCCCTTATTTCCTCTCCAACAAATCACAGGGCCGCGGTAGCCCGGTTGGAAGAGTAACAGATTAGCAACGGGAGGGTTGCGAGTTCGAATCTAACCAAAGACAGTCGTGTACGGAAAAGGAGGCTGGTGCACGTTAAATCTGTCGTTGTCTCAAATGTCCTCTCGTTGGCGTGGTGTGGGAGTTTGGAGAGTGGGGTGCCAGCTCAGGTGTTGCCTCGTCATCTGACAGTGGTTCAAAATTACGTGGTGTTGTCCTCGGATCTTTCCCTTCCCGGACCGTTGCCAATAGCCAGTTTTGTTACCCCCAGCAAGTTCCAACAAGTCTATCAAGACTTAAATGTGAAAATCAAGCACTCTCATAGCTAAGGATCTTGACTGGAACTCTGCTTCGGTCTCAGTTGCTACATGCTCTACAAAGAATCGTGTTAATCGCTTGTCTTCATATTTTCACTGGACCTGCCGAGTCATCTGTACCAACAGCTCCTAGAGTAAAGGCCTCACAACAGGGAGAAACGCGAGCAGTGACGACTTGGGCCCGTTGATATACAACCAACACTCGAGACTCGTCAAGAATTCACATGTACAACTGCTTTTGCAAGAGTTCCCAAATAATTCCAAAATGAATCAACTGGAATATTTAGACGATCATTTTATTTCTGCTTGGGAATAATAAAAAAACGTAATAAGTCATTTCAAATCAATAAAGTATCGTCAGTTTATAAATATGCAGATATCTTGTTGCACGCAGGTGAAACTGTGGCAATGTTTTGCAACTATCTAGATAGAAACATTTGTAGTAT
Source organism: Meta bourneti (assembly GCA_933210815.1). Taxonomy (NCBI): domain Eukaryota; kingdom Metazoa; phylum Arthropoda; class Arachnida; order Araneae; family Tetragnathidae; genus Meta; species Meta bourneti. The sequence continues at coordinate 4,481,507 of OW119927.1, read as the reverse complement.
TTTTTAATTTAGATGGAAGATTTCGACTAGTTTTTACGAACTTTGACAGCGCTAATTTTGCGAACGTATGGAAACGCTCGGCATTGCTATCAGAGCCGCCTCTACTTAGTTTTACGAATAAAGTGTATAAAATTCAATTCAATTTTCAATGGATCCCATCACATGTCGGCATTCCGTGCAATGAGAAAGCTGACTGATTTGCAAAAGCTGGAGCAAGTAAACAACCTGGCACAAGACTAAGTACCGTCCCATTCTCAGAGGACCCGACCACCTGTCCGTACTTAAAAGAAATTGCGCAGATCATCTCCAGTACCCTTTAATCACTGGCACCTCAGTGGAACACATCTGCTTGCCTTCAATTGGCCCCGGAAACCTTTCTTTGCTTTCCAGTCTCCGATCTGGCCATTTGATGATATTCTTTGATTTCCAGAAATCCTTTCCCACCTGTACATATTGTAGCTTATTACCAGCCTCTCCCTCACACATCCTGAATTGCATACATGGATACATTTTTAAGGACCCTTCTGCCATTACCAAAAACTGTTTTTTGCACGGACTCAATGACTTAGTGTAATTTGATTTATTTTACACTGGGATAAGAATGAAGGGTGTAGAAATAATTTAATTGTCCATTTGTTGCATTCCATTAGTTTGCGCACCAGCTACATCGCATGGACAATTACGATTTTATTTTAAAATAGCGAACACATGTTGCTTCTTTAAGTGCAGAGGAAATTATGTTGGAGAGCCGAAAGTTTCAATTTTCTATAAGATGATAATTTGAAACTGAGGTAGATTTGAGCTATACCTAGAAATTTCGAGCCTCCTCTCATACTAAAGTGATTCTTTTTGTGTTCTTGGTACCTATTTAAAATAAAGGCTAATAATTTACATAATGGAATGAGTGTGTTTTAATTCAAAAACAGCGACTGTTAAACTACTGTGCTCAGTTTAAATCACAGAAATCATTTGAAATACAGGTGACCTGTGATTTATGTCTAAAAAAATTGCTTTGTGCTCTTTATTTCTTCACACTCAACTGCGTTGAAATATTGTGTATAAAAAAAAACAGATATTGAGATATAAAAACAGATTTTGTTATTACATTCTGTGTTAGTTTCCCCTTAAGAAATAACATCTATAGATTTGTACAAGAAAAAGTGAAACTTTATTTTATCAGAAATATGTGGTTCATAGGAATGTGAAAAAAAATCCGTGCATTTAAATCTGAACTTACTGTAAATAAATTTTATCATCAATCTAAACACGTAGTTTCATTTGTGAAAATTTCCCTATCTTTTTAACGTATCATTTTCCAAAGAAATATTTAATCAAATTCCCTATTCTATTTGTTATCAACTGTATTCTTCCCTTTCCAAAAGAGAAAGTATTGATGACTGAATTGTATGACTTTAAGAGTTGTTCGTTTGTATATTTGGAAGCATACCTATTACAGAATATGGTTTTCAACGAAATGGAAACAAGAACGTTGACTTCGCTGTCCTTTAGACATAACGAAATGGACTTGTATATTATATGTATGAATATGCTGTTTATTATACATAACAAGTATTTAAAATTGTATTTATTCATTTTTGCCATTGCTCATGTACTAAGACAAAATAAAATTTTGCTACGTATTAATGTTGCGTATACTAGAATTTCATTCAGTGCACACAATCCAATGCATCACATTTAACTTTCCCGTCTTTATGCTTTATTGAAATACATTGTCAGCAACTGAATTTTCGGATGCAGTTGAAAATATTGCGCTTGCAAATTTTTACCTACCATCCTTGGAACGGTTTGGTATATTGGGGTTTTATGGCGCAAGGGCTAGATGGAGGCTCAAATAGTGCGACGTCACAAATCTTATTGTGAGGCCTTACACATTTTATTCCTGTTCTTAAACGTGCAGACTGAAGGGGGGGGGGGCAAGGCGCAAAGCGCAGACTAATTAGAAGCTGCAAAAGTTGAAAGGATTTCAACTTGCAGAAGAACGGCGCTCGCGTCGGCATCTCTGATTGGTCAGCTCGTGTTGCTTTGCGTGACGTTCCAGGATCCATACTAAAAGGAAAGATCCAAGGATAATACCTTGACCTTGTCATTTTGAACCACGGTCAGCTGACGACGTCAACACCTGAGCTGGCAGCCCATTCTCCAAAGTTCCACATACCACCAACATGAGGACATTTGAGGCCACGAAAGATGTAACGTGCTGTAACTCCACGTACTCGAAGGCCTTTGGTGGAATCGAGTTTCGAACTCGCAACCCTCCGATTGCTAATCCTCCACTCTTCCAACCGGGCTAACCCGGCCCCAGGAGATGTTTGAAAAGAGCAATTAGAATGTGATGTACGGTTAAGGGGCATGAAATGTGTTTCATGAAATACAAAGGGGCAACCAGTCTCTATAGGGGGCAAACATACCCCAAATTAACTTTTCGAAAGTTTTGCGACGTAACCGTAAGACATGCGCTCTTGGAGAAGTGTGATTTTATTGATTCGCATTTATCACCTACTCTTGAAACGAATTGATTTGCTGTTCATTTTATATCTGATTAGTAAATGATGAATGATCAGAAAAACCTTGATCTAAGAGAGTGATTTATTCGTAAACATTTTAGCATTGATATCTGATTTGACTGGAATAAACGCTTATTAAAACAAGAGCTCGTTGCATCAAACTATAAACAAAATCGCTTAATATTTACGATAACGTACACATTCGATGTTTGTTATTCGATTTTTCCGATTTCTTGCAGTTCCAGAAATCAAACGGTAAAGGCAAACAGCCCGTTGTGTTGTTCCAGTGTGACGTTAATTAACTACCTACCGAGCTTGTTAATGAGAAATAACTTCCATTCCTATTTCTTGAAGAGAAATAGAAAATAACTATAAAAAGAAAACTAAGTTGCAGTGGTTAAAGTGGAAATAAAAAAGAAACAATGCAAGAGGGTGATATGTAACAAAGAATGCATTGTATGTATGTATTTTTAATTAACGTCGCACTGGAGCACCACAACGGGCTATTTACATCGTTTCGGGATCAAGGGAAAAGACCCGAGGACAACACGTCATTTTGAATCACAGTCAGATGGCGAGGTCACACCTGAGCCTGCAACCAACTCTCCAAACTTCCACATCACGCCAACGTGAGGACATTTGAGGCCAATATATATTTAACGTGCACCAGCCCCCTTGTACACAAGTCTGGTTGGATTTCAACTCGCAACCCTCCGGTTGCTAATCCGTTGCCCTTCCAACTTGGATATATGTAACACAGAAACTAAAAGAGAAAAGAATGTGGAGTAGCCACCTAATTTATAATTATTATTCTGAACGAGTCGAATATTAGTGGTAGGTAGGTAATTAACGTCACACTGGAGCAACACAACGGACTATTGGCGACGGTCCGGGATCGATCCCTAAGGGAAAGAAGCAAGGACAACTCCACGTCATTCAGAACCACAATCAGATGACGAGGTCAACACCCGCGCGCGAGCTGGCACTCCACTCTTTAAAAACTTCCACACCACGCCAACGTGGGGACATTTGAGGCCATGACGGATTTAACGTACACCAGTCCCCCTTGTACACAAGTCTTCGGCTGGATTCGAACTCGCAACCCTCCGGTTGCTAATCCGCTGCCCTTTCAACTTGCAGGAGCCCTCGAATATTAGCGAGCATCTCATTTTGCTCGCTCTCATACGAGACGATCACGCAAACGGAATGTTAAGTAAGTTTTTATCCAAGAACGAAATGGACGTTCGGTCAAAGTTAATTATCATCCTGATGTGTTTGGACGGATAAGACGAGGTCGTTCGAACCGGACCCTTATTTCGCCTCGGCATTTAGTTTTATTATTTTATAGCCCGTGTCCAAGTTTCTATCTTTCTATCGCTATTGATAGAGTGGAAATTTCAACAGATTTCAAATCTATGGGCTAAGGACCCCGATAATCTTATGGGGCTGCCGAATGCCTCTCGTGCAGCCTTACACCTTCTGGGTAGGCTGGGCGTTTAGGGTCTTAAAACAATCTACGGGAAATTTTACTTTTATCGATGCCTAACGATTTTCTTTATATAAAATAAATTTTCCGCTGTCCTAACTTTAATCTTTTAGGGAAACGTATTTTATATGGATTTGGCGGCGATATTCCTTGTAAACATAAAAGGAAGTATTTATTCTCGCTTTTAGAGGTAGGTTGGTATTTAATTAACGTCGCACTGAAGGGCAGCACAACGGACTATTGGCGACGGTCCGGGATCCAACCCGAAGAGAAAGATCCGGGTCAACGTCTCGTCATTTTGAACCACGGTCAGATGACGAGGTCAACACCTGAGCTGACACCCCTCTCTCCAATCTTCCACGCCAACCTAAGGACATTCGAGGCCAAGACAGATTTAATATGCACCCTTTGGTTGGATCGTTTTTAAAGGAAATATAACTTCAATTAGAGTATTTTGTTGCTCAGTCAACTGTTTTATTTTTACAGATGAAAATTTAAACGGGAGATTCGTTATTTTGAAACATTCTTCCATATTAGACTGAATCAAAATGTCGAGGAGTTTATTATCTAATCCGGGTATGGTTATGCTACGGCTAGCAACAACGGGGATAGTCGATAATTTTTTATTTCTGAGGTAACGCATACCGACAACTGTACTCGTTTTAGTTTTCATGTGTGAGAAAAGTCTGAAAAGATGGCCAAATAAAGCAAAATTAAACATTACATTTCAATGTTAAACTTTAAAGCTTTTTTTTATTTTCTCTCTCAATATGAAATGTGTCAGATGAGCAACAATTCTCATTTAGACGTGGTTCTAGGGGTCGCGGTGTCTCTGTTGGAAGGGTAACGGATTGGCAACCGGATGGTTGCGAGTTCGAGTCCAGCCAAAGATCGTCGTATTCAAGTAGGGGGGGTATTTCAATTAACGTCACACTGGAGCAACACAACGGGCTATTGGTGACGGTCCGGGATCAATCCCAAAGGGAAAGATCCGAGGACAACACCACGTAATTTTGAACCACCGTATTCAAGTAGGACTGGTGCACGCGTTGAATCTGTCGTGACCTCAAATGTCCTAATGGCGTGGTATGGAAGTTTGGAGACTGGGATACCAGCTCATGTGTGACCTCGTCATCTGACCGTGATTCAAAATGACGTGGTGTTGTCCACGATCTTTCCCTTCGGGTTTGATCCTGGACCGTCGCCAATAGCCCGTTGTGTTACCTATCTACCTAGACTTTATTCTTTTTTTTAATTAACCTAAACAGCTACTTTTGAAAAAAATAAATAATTTGGTTAAATTTATCCTTCAATAATAACATCAAACTGCACTTCAATCGTTCGAAATGTCAATTAATTGTTGAATATTCACACATTAAACAATCGTTCAAAGTTCCTATGACTGCTTCATTCATTCCACAATCCAAAATAAATGACGTGGTGTTGTCCTCGGATCTTTCCCTCTGGGATTGATCCCGGACCGTCACCAATAGCCCGTTGTGTTGCTCCAGTGTGACGTTAATTGAAATACCCCCCCTCCACAATCCAAAATCAGGCAGTAGCCCGACGTGTTGCTCCAGTGCGACGTTAATTAAAATACCTACCGACATCAGGTCGGAGTATTCGTCAAAACTACGGTTTGTGTCCTCGACACTAACTACCATTATTTTCATCGTTGATTGCCTGGTCGGTCTGCGTTCTTTGCGTATTCTTGTCTTTCTAGTGTGAAACGAACATTAGGAGGAAATCACGTAACAAGTTAGCGATTGTAGGAAAGGATAATTTCCGTAATCTTGAAACTTGATAAAGTGAATTCCCACTGCATCTATTATTAATAACACCGCCATGATTTGCAAACGGAACTGGGATAAATTCGTCTAAAAACAAATTCTACAAACTCAGTGTCCTTCAACTCTAATTTACATTGATACCTCGTGGCAAACTGAAGTACATTCCTGAAGAAAAGGGGGCACCTCGTATGCGTAAGAAGACACTTGCTAAAAATTTCAATACAGAACTGTAAAGGGAAGCGGTAGCCCTATTGAAAGAGTAACGGTGTGGCAACACTTAAAAACATCTTTAGAATTTGTGTTCTTATTGTTGCAACTGTTCGCAAAAAGAATGTTCTTATCGTTACGATTGTTCGCGTTAAGAATTCTTAGACTAGCAGTGTACCGCGCAACTTTTCTCCGTACGCATGCCAAACTATTTGTTCTGCATTCATTTACTAGTTTTAATTGTTATGTCTGAATAAATTAGGTTTCCTTATTCCTGAAATGTTTATGGCACAGTTGATAACAAGCAGAAATAGCATATAATGATTGAATGCTGCTATCCACAAGCATTTGAGTTGGGGTTCTTTCGGAAGCCAGAACCTGAACTACCAAAACACTGGTGACATCCCAAAACGGATTAGCAACCGGAGGGTTGCGAGTTCGAATACAACCAAAGACCGTCGTACACAAAGGGGGCTGGTGCACGTTGAACCTGTCGCGGCCTCAAATGTCCTCACGTTTGCGTGGTGTGCAAGTTTGGAGAGCGGGGTGCCAGCTCAGGTGTGACCTCGTCATCTGACCGTGGTTCGAAATGACGTGATATTATCCTCGGATCTTTCCCTTCGGGTTTGATCTCGGACCGTCGCCAATAGCCTGTTGTGTTACTCCAGTGCTACGTTAATTAAAATACCTACCTACCAGATTGCAATTTTTTTCATTTTAAATTTTAGACGTGTAAAAATGTTCTAAGTTACGCATTTCTAACTCAAGGAGCCTTCACCTGAAAGGGCCAGACTGCAGATGAAGGGGGAGGCGGAGTTTGCAAAAATTGAATCCACACAGGTCCTCGAAGATCTAAAAATGTTTTCTGGATATTGGCGAATTGAAGTAGACGATTTCGTGTTATTCAGGCTTATTGAGCTGTAGGCAACTTGACTCGTCTTCAGAGACAGAAGATACAAAGGATCAACATAATAGCAGGTCACCTGCACCCTCAAGTTTGCACTCAAAGATGTTTCTAAATCTTCAGACTGTTGAACCTCTCTTTCTGGATGATTGTTTCCATCAGATTCATTGTTCAGACGAAACCTAACATTTTTGTGCCTACCTTACCTTGTTTTACTCATTTTTTGGCTAGGACCTAAACTTGTTTGTCATTTGTGACTGCCATCCATTCTAAAGGTGTCGACTGGAGAACCTTAGCAAGGACTCTCTATCCCCTATGATGTTTCTGGCATCTTGAACTCTGGTTGGATCTGTGGTATTTCAGTCACCCGTTTTGCCGTGTCGGAACGATGTTCCGAAGTTGCGGGCCGTTATCACATCTGAAAAGGGGTATGCCTCCATTTGTCCACACATAGGACAAAGGTTCCGACCGACAAAGGACAAAGGTTCCGACCGTGCCGACGCCATTCCTGTTTGACGCTTACCCACCCAGGTGACACTTGCCTGTATAAACGAGGGAAGCCCGACATCTGGAACACAGGACCCGTCACGTCCAGTAGCGTCGCAGGTGAGAAGTTGGCCAGACAGGGCCAGGAGAGTTAATAGAGACGAAACACCTCAAAGGAACAAAGGTTTGGAGCGACCTCAGGCATAGCCGAGCTGTAGAAGTGAATCGGAAGTCATCTCTCGAGGACTCGCATCCCGAACTCTTGACCTAGCTGGTCAGATCGTCCGAACGTCCGTTCGACGCGTGAGCCTCGTCCGTAGGCGAACTTTACCGTTACTGGCGCATAGGCAGAATCATCTGTGGCCTATACCTTCGGAGGATTCATATCACTGTTTCTTGACCGGATTGAGACCATCCCGGTCATATAAGAACGATCGTTCTAGAAGTAACTCATTCCATTTTGGAGAACTACGGTCTTTCAGCGGCAGAGACAATAAAACCTGTTGTGCCGTCCTGCAGAGCGAACCGTCTGTGACCCCAGCGTAGCCTGAGACTTAATTCGGCGACATTCTTTTGTGCAATTAACAATTGTCATTTTTAATAAATATCTTTTAGAGTTCGGGTACATGGTTCTGTGCGTCTGTCATCAGTACAATACGCCATAGATCATTGCCTTCCAATGGATACCAAGCCATTGTGATATACCAGGCGCGCAAACAAACGAGCTAAGAATGGTTGTCTTCTATCCCAGCCATCCCCTTTACCTCCGTGCTAGCAGGTTGGTAGAGCGAAAGATAAATAAGTCCGTCTGCGACCACCAAAAGCTTAAGGCCACGGACAAAACATTGAGCAAGCTTTTGTCTGACCCTGATCCACCTACTTTGCCACTACATATTGCTGCGGCAGATTTTCGAATTTTAACTGGACATGACTTTTGTCTCTTAGGACACCAACACCACATTGGTGGGCATGCTTCTCCTGACTGCCCTCTTGTTCGATGGGGAGCTTTATGGATTTTAGTCATCTTTTATCTTGCACTTTTTATTTGACGATCACATCTTAGTTGACCATTTTAGCCGGGCTAATTTGTATTGGTCTTGCCCGTTGGAAATTATGGTCCCTGAACTTTTCCTGACGTAGGGAAAAAATGATGTTTCTTGCTTGACTGAGTTTTTGAGTTTTCACAGAAGCTTTTGGGTTGTTGATTTGGTCTTGGAAGCAGGGGCCAAACAGTTACCAGTGTTTCTTGATTTAGATTGGTCGTTGGAGGGGGACCATATGCAAGCGATTGCTGCATATCTAATGAGCCAAGGAAGAGAGGATATAACTTAGGCAGGGAGGATGTGATGTAGCGCGCGATAAAGGGGGAGTAAATAGTAGAGAGAGGAGGATAATTAAGTTTTTGTATGGTTTATTTTAAAAAAAGGGATTTAATGATTAAGGACGGCCCTTGGCCGATTACTATTGATATGAAAGTCATATCTGGGGATTTCCTGTATCGCGGTGAAATCAATTGCTTCCATTTTGCAGACTGCTATCCATATTCATGCTGGATACATAGGAGGTTCTCTTGTTGGATAAGAAATGGAAGAGAGAACCGATGGTATACGTTCTATTGGTTTCTGTAGCCACAGAACAATGAGGTTCCCCACTCATCATGGATTGATGCACTCCTTACCATCGATCGCTGACAGCTGTTTGTCCAGTGTCCACCATACATATATTAATCTTAGGTAGAGGATTAGACCTGTTCAATAAACGAGCCAATCCCAGCAGTTACCAGGACCGCCGTAGCCATGGTTGGAAGAGTAACGGATTAGCAACCATAGGGTTGCGAATTCGAATCCAACCAAAGACCGTCGTGTACAAAGGGGGGGGGGCTGATGCACGTTAAATATCCTCACGTTGGTGTGGTGTGGAAGTTTGTAGAGTGGGATGCCAACTCAGGTGTGACCTCGGCATCTGACCATAGTTCAAAATGACGTGGTGTTGTCCCCGAATCTTTTCCTTCGAGTTTGATCCCGGACCGTCGCCAGTAGCCTGTTGTGTTGCTCCAGTGCGACGTTAATTAAAATATTTACCTACCAGATTGGCTGACAAAAATCCTACAGTATTCTCAACCAATCACTAAGAATAAAATGGCTTCTATATCTGTTTCGTGAACGAGGTATTGTAGTCATTTTATATATGTTGGCTTTGAACAAAGCAGAAGATTATGATGGTGCATCTGAAAGTGCTTTTTTAACTTTCAAAGATACTTCCTAGAATAATTATCGAATTCCAAGCAACTTCAATGGTTGGAAGATGCGTTTGTACAACGAGTTGTTGACGAAAACTTCACTATCCTGATTATTTTCTTAAAAATATTTTGATACTTTTCAAGGATGCGCAGTTGGGAAGTGAACAGAAACACTAACTGTGACGCAAATCACTGAACTGCTCCCAAAATGACAATAAGTTCAATATTTTTCCATCACCACCGAAAGATAAAGGAACCACTTCAAGTAACGCTGACAAAGGGGAAACGTGCAGCGTGTATTCTTCTAGTGACCACTGTGTTCTTCAGAATCTACACGGGCAGCCGTCACGCACTAAAATTACCCGGGCTGTTGTTTTTCGATTCCTTTTTTTCGGAAGAAGTGGCGCACCAAAAAAACAATGGTTGCGTACATCGAGAGGAAAGGGAAATCGGAGTCCAGCCTCCAAGGTCGCCGTTCTACCCTAGACACTGAACAGATAAGTAGTTCCGAGTCCGATAGGCATCGCCAGACTTCCTTCTTCTGTCACTGGTGTCATAACTGTTTCGAGGCCTTCAATTTTCGAACAGGTTGGCTGTGGTACTCGTGAGAATCCCTCAGAACACGCAAGGTAGCATTCTTGACACCTGGTAAATACTGTTTATTATATCTCAAGAAAAGTCACTTGTGTATGTATGTATACACTAGAAATCACGAAAATATCACGAAAGCACGACCAGAATATCAATATTTTTTATTAATTCAAAATATTTTTCAATTCTTTAGCTTTCAAACAAGACCTTGTAAATATTCGAAATAGTTTTCTAGTTACAAGGGTTTTCATTTGGTACTGTCACCATATACAAACATGTTTCCAAAACTCAATTCAACTTTCAACTCAATTTTTGAAGAACTGTGTTTTTGCAATAGGATGCTTTGTTTAAACACTGATAACTCAAGAATGAATTTGTCTATTATAATTATTTTTTGTGTCATTATAATCTACAGTGGATGTTTTGACCCTCAGTAAACGGATTAGTAGTTAAGAAATGGATTTTGGTTGATTTTTAAATATTGAATTTCTTGAAATTTTTTTGATTTTTTAGCCTACCTTTGTAGAAAAAATTGTCAAAAAACACCTATTCATTCTAGCAACTTGACGGAGAAGTTCCTAATATTATTCTCCAAAACATGAAGAATAATATTAGGAATAATTTCCAGCATGAATTGTCTTTCTGTACAAATTAGAATTTGAGAACTGTTCAAAAACATTCTAATTAGCTAATCTATATATATAAAATAGGATGTGTGTGTGTATGTGTGTGTGTGGGTATATTTTCTATACAAATCTACACCGTTTGACCAATCCACACCAAATTTGGTACACTTATACTTTAGAACACTGCGGTCAGCATAGGCTAACTCTTAACCCCCGTTCTATTGGCCCTGGGGGCTAAAAACTATTCGAAATCGCAATAGAAATAACATTGAGCATAGATTGATTGCTTTAGGCAGCGATGGTTGCTTTACCAGTGTTGATCGAAAAACAATTTTTTCCGAAACAAATTAAATTACAGTATTTATGTTTGAACTGACTTTTTAGTTCTTCCCATGATGTAAATAAATTATAGATATTTTATTGATGAAGGGGGAAAGAATATTTTCAAATATTTATGTTTGCAACGAAATTCAAGGAAAGGTTTTCAGGAGTTCAAGGATTATTTTCAAGGAAAGTTGGTGTATATATTCCGACCAACTTTCCTTAAATAATTTATTTAATATGTAGAATTCTATTTCACACACACACACATAAGCTTTTTAGGTAAGGTGTGTAACTTATTTTAAAATGTCCGGGATAGATACATGTGAATCCTCCGTCGAAAGCAGTGATTTTCTTAAAAATTCTGTAAAATCGACCTTCTGCTTTTTGAAAAATTTTTATCTATTCAGTTTAATTTGTCTACACCGATTACATTTATTTCTAACCCCAGCACCGTTATTCCGAAAAGCATAAACAAAAAACTCATTGATCATAAAAACGTAATTTTGCCACTCGGTATCTGGCAGCACCATAATTAATGTTTACTTTGTAGATATAAAACTTTGTAGACCGCATTTTTTCGTCGGAATTTCGTTTCTGTTTGTATTTATGTCTTAATCTTTTACATATTGCAATATATTCAGGAATTGAATGTATATATTTGCGTCCGAAGTATACTGTAGAAGCTATGAAAAAGTTAAAAAGTATTTTCCGTACAACTTAAATGATTGCATTTTTCTGTGAAAGAAAAGTGATTATTCTAATTCACTTTTCAAGCAACATTTAACCATTTCAACCCGAGCAACGCCGGGTAATTCAGCTAGTTATATCTAAATAATTAATAATTATCTTAATCTGAATTTTCACACTGAAATGAGTTTAATCACAAACCAATGACCTAATGTAAAAAAAACTGGATTTTTAAAGTTAAAATTCAAAAAATAATTTTCTAGTGTATATATATACCTTAAATAAGAAAAGGAAACATCTGGAGAGCCAAGAGTTCTATTATTATTTTACTTATCAAACGTGTAAAATTTGTGTTTATAGCCTGGTTAAAAATGTGATTTGAATTTTATGTTTGAGTTGTATATTAAAAATAAATTAATAGCCCGTTGTCTTTAATTAATTACCATGACCATTAAAAAGAGATTAACTTTGCTTTTTGAGTAGTGACGCTGCTCGATAAGATGTCGAATCATTCTAGATTTAGACATCCCTGATGAATATGCTACTACATGAAGATAAACGAGTTTAGCATTTCAGTCATCTTAAAATGTCCTGATTGGAATCATTTTCCCGAAATTGAACGTCTAATTTGTAGCGTATAATTTCTCGTTAAAGTTTAATTCCTCGATTATGCATTTAAAAATTCAAATTTCGTGGGGAGTTTTGAGAATTTCGAAGTGTGAGAATTCTGTATTAAGATACTGTACAAAAAACTGATTGTGGAATGTCTTCCAAATTCGTTTTGCAACTGTATTCATTTCCATGACGAACGAAAATATTTTTTAAAATTAAAATGTATTCCTTTTGTTGAATATAGACACGTAAAATTATTTTTCGATTTGGTAACTGTAAGTAATCTTTACTTTAAGTGCTTTTTGACGGAATGTTTTCGGTAACTATTCGTATTCGCAGAGCTTTTGTTAGAACCGAATTAATCGAAATTATCGACAGTACAGAAACGAGAATAAGAGCGCTGTAACTTGGACCATTTGTTCTGTGAACTAATTCAAATAGAGGAGAAACTTGGTACTAAGTAATTTGGTATTGACATTTGTAACACTATTTTCCATATACTATATTGGTGACCAGTTCAGTTTTTCAAACCTGGTGCCAGTGACTTGTTTTTATTGCTTACTGAGCAATTTTCTAGGATAAGTTTCTTTAGAAAAATAATTATAGAACTGTACAGTCGCGGAAAAAAACGAACCACCCCCTTTATTTCGAGCACTATTCATAGTAGAGCAAATTCAAAGATATCATTCAATAGGGAATAACGTTCTGTACAAATTCAAATGCAAAAAATTGCATAAGGGGACGTCTTCATGTCAAATTTTGCGCAAACAAAATTTCCAATAGAAACACCCTGTTTTGATGTCTTAATTAGATTCTGCATCGTTAAATTAGTCTAAATATGAAGTTTCATAACATTGCTATCTTTATATTCGGAGATATTAAATGTTAAAATTGCTGTCAATTTCAGGGATCATCTCCACCATGAAAATTGCTATTAGTAGATTGAGATTAATTGTAGTTATAGTTACCAGAATTTCAAATCTGAACACTTTTAAACGTATTTGTCAGCGCATGCAAACGATTCAAGAATTATTATATTTATTATGAAAGTGAACACGATTCGAGAATTATCTATATATTAATACGCTTTGTACCCCTTTTTAAGCACATTGCGCGCACGGAGGAGTATGAGATTTGGCATAATTAAAGTTCATGTGGAGAAGGAGTGCAGAAAGATAAAATTAATGTATAATATGTGTTACATTAAACAAAATAAAACATTCATTGTTTACGTTCATATACTGTAATCTGTATATTAATACGTGAAGAAAAAACTTTGTACCCCTTTTTAAGCACATTGCGCGCACGGAGGAGTATGAGATTTAGCATAATTAAAGTTCATATGGAGAAGGAGTGCAGAAAGATTAAATTAATGTTTAATATGCGTTAGAAATATATTAAATTAAACAAAATAAAACATTCATTGTTTACGTTCATATACTGTAATTCTATATATTAATACGTGAAGATAAAACTTTGTACCCCTTTTTAAGCACATTGCGCGCACGGAGGAGTATGAAGTTTGGCATAATTAAAGTTCATATGGAGAAGGAGTGCAGAAAGATAAAATTAAAATTAATGTTATAACACAAGGCTAGCTCTCTCAGGCAATTAAGTTTATTCTTACTAACAAAAGACATTACATTTTTACAAACACGAACACTAAACATTTGACATTAATAAGAAACAATCGTTATATGGGCACTGTATCATATTTAAGTTTAAAAAGATTCTCGGGGAAGAAGGGACAACCGTTCTCCCTCACTACTTTGTCCTAACTGACGGGTCTCATTCAGATTCACGCAGGGGAGCTGTTCTGCGCCTGCGCGTCTTTAAAGTCTTAGATGGCGTGGTATTAATGTCCGCGCTACAATCTCCCCCTCTGGTTGCGAAAGCGTCACGATAAGGAACCAGAACAGTCTTGTTTGCCAGGGCGGCGTGGCGGACAGCTCTGTTGAGGTGATCGCACTCCAGAAAGTGAAGAGGTAGTTTTAGTCTTAGGTGGACGTCCTCGTTTCTTTAGTGGAGCCACCGGCTGAGTGTCTCTGCTCTGAGCAGGAGTTAGTGCAGATATATGGTATGTTCCAAGAGGTTCTTCGGGAGATTCGAGTCTTGAGACTACGTATGTTGTCGGCGATTTCTGTGTTAGGATGATATATGGACCATCCCTTTTTGGAACAAACTTGGCAGTATGCTTTGAGTGAGCCTTGCTAACAGGATGTAGGGTAATCCATACTTTATCTCCAGGAGAGAAGTACAACGGTCGTCTGCGACGATCAAACTGTTGTTTTCTTTGATCTTGCTTCTTCTCGATCCTATCTCTGATTTCGGTGGAGAGTTTCGAAAAACGTTTTAAGTATGGCGTTATCTCCGGAACGAAGTTGTCGTTTTCGATAACAGACGTTAAATTATTCATTACATCATAGATGGTACGTAGTTCTCGGCCAAAATGTAGAAAGGCAGGAGTAAATCCTGTAGTTTCACATTTATGAGAATTCATTGCAAAGCGAATACACGGAAGTTTTGTTTCCCAGCTATCGTGTTCGTTGCCCACGAGAATAGCCAATCGTGGTTTAAGATCTCGATTCTTGCGTTCTACTGGGTTTGCCTGAGGGTGATAAACAGGCGTGAGACATTGGTCGATTTTAAGGATGAAACATACTTGTTGTAAGACAGAACTTATAAATTGTGGTCCATTGTCACTTATCATTCGTCTGGGAATGCCATATCTGAGAAATATTTCTTCCACGAGTGTGATGGCACACTCTTTAGCAGTAGCTGATTCGAGAGCAAAGAGCTCTATCCATCTGGTAGCACAATCTTCAACTATAAATATCCAACGTTTATTAGTAGCCCCTTCGGGCAAGGGTCCGAACAAGTCAATTGATAGAGTCTCGAACCTTTGTGACTGGACAGGGGTTCTTAACAGTCCTGCGGGTTTCAAATTGGTTGATTTATATCGGGCACATTCTGGGCATTTCTTCACATAGTCAGCAATGGAAGACCGCATTCCTGACCAATAATAACGTTGTGCGAGTCGGTGATAGGTTCCTTCTTCACCATAGTGGCCAGCAGTAGGAGCATCGTGGTACTGCTTTAAAACGTCACTTATTTCATGGGAAGGAACAACAAGTTGTGCCTCCTCGGTGTCGGCATCTGGAACGTAACGATATAGTACTCCTTGATTCATTACAAATCCTCGCTCAGTCCAATTGGCAAAATTTTCATCCTTCTGGGAAGACTAAAACTTTCAACAATCTGACGCAGGTTGTCATCTTTCAATTGGGACTCACGTACTTCTTTAGTACTTTTAGAAGGTAGGTCTGCTGCGAAGAAGTGATCAACTTCACACTTGTCACTTTGACTTTCGGCAAAGGGTCTTGACAGCATGTCCGCTATGACATTGGATTTTCCAGGTGTGTAGCAGATCTTAAGATTGAACTCTTGTATTTGGAGAGCCCACCGAGCTAGTCGACCGGAAGGGGACTTCAAGCTCATCAACCATCGTAGAGGCTGGTGGTCTGATGCTACAGTGATCTCAGCACCTTCTATATATCCACGAAATTTCTGAAGAGCCCACACCACAGCTAGTGCTTCTCTTTCAGTTGTGCTGTAATTCTTTTCTGCTGTGGTCAGAAGACGGCTGGCATATTCAATGGGGTGTTCATCTGGAACTTCACCTTGAGAGAGTACAGCTCCCACAGCAAAACTGCTCGCATCCGTCCGAAGCATGTACGGTTTGGCGGGATCACATTGCTTCAAAACAGGAGGGGAAATTAGCAACTATTTCAAGGTGTTGAAAGCCTTTTGTTCCTCTTGTTCCCAATGCCAAAGACTGGTCTTCTTGGTAAGATTGCTAAGGGGTCTAGCAACATTAGAGAAATTCGGAATGAAGCGTCTGTACCAGCTACATGTTTGTAGAAAAGACTGCACTTGCTTCACATTTTTGGGTTCAGGCATAGCCTGGATGGCGGATGTCTTCTCAGGATCGACTTGTATACCATCTGAAGTTATGAAGTGTCCCAAATATTTAACTTTTGAGCATGCAAAATTGCACTTTTCGCGATTTGCTCGCAAGTTGTAATGCATCAGTCTTTGGAAGACTTTTTTCAGATCTTCTATGGGCTCTTCAAAGGTCTGAGATAGTACAACAATATCGTCCAGGTAGGACAGGATACTCACATCTTTCAGACCATTTTTGAAGGCATCAATCAATCTTTGGAAAGTTGCTGGTGCATTCTTTAGTCCAAAGGGCATGCGCACAAAACGGTAGGTTCCAAAAGGACATGTAAAAGCAGTTTTGTTTCTGTCAGCAATAGAAACGTTCACTTGGTGATATCCGGCTTTTAAATCAATGGTGCTCATGTACTGTGTGTGTTTGGCAGTGTGGAGAAGATCGTCTATCCTTGGTAAGGGATATGCATCAGTTTTGATGATAGAATTCAGCTTCCTGTAATCGACGCAAAGTTCCATTCGGTTTGGGGACCAAAACAACAGGAGCAGCATACGGTGATTCACAAGGTTCGATGATACCTTCATGTAGAAGTCTGTTAATCTCAGCTTCTAGAATTTCTCTTCTGGCTGGAGAAACTCTATATGGAGGAACAGCAACAGGTGGTCTGTTTTGTGTGTCAATATGGTGTTCGATATAGGGTGTAGGATCTCCCCCTAGTTTGAACAATTCCTTTAATACAACACTGAGAGTGGTTCTCTGCTGTGTGGTAAGCATGGTTCCCTCATTTTCTCGTAAGGATTCAGCTTTTACTTCAGAACGTATTCCGAGTGTGGAGACTGAGGTACGTGAATGTCCTTTTCGAAAGGGTATTTTCTGTAAGGGCTATCAGAAAAATACCATTTGTGGCTCTTAAGGTCAAGAACCAGGCCTGCATTATGTAAGAAGTCAAGTCCTAGCAATGTTCTGTTTCCTTTGGTGTCAGGCAAAACTATAAAAGAGGTTAAAATTTTTCTATTTTTTATCTGGACATTCACCTGGGTGATGAGGACTTCAGCAACAGAAGATCGTCCATCAGCAAACGTCAAGTTGATCGATTCTTTTTCAAACTTCGCACCTTGTTTCTGAAGAATTTTGGACAAACTCTCTCCAGCAATGGAGCGTGTGGCTCCGGAATCAGCACAGACAATTCCATTAACTTGGTTGATTCGGACAGGAAGGAAAGCAACCAAAGCAGAAGGTGACTCGGAGGTCGTAACAGCACTGAATTCGGTTCTGCCCTTTGCAGGAGCACAGGTTGGACATTTGGGCTTGGTTACGCCAGGTGTGCCACAACCATAACAGTGGATAGTAGATGTTTCTTTCGGTTTTGTATTCTCAAATTTCTTTTCATGGAACTCTTTTTTGGGATGAAAGTATCTTTCCGTTCTTTCTACAGGTTTGAAGAATGGTTTTCTTTTATTTGTAATAATTCCTTCTTTCTTGAAGTTATTTCGGTGATTCTCGAAGGAATCCAACTTTTCCACCAGTTCCACAGGCGAACAGAGGTATCCCCATTCATCTATATGGTGGTCTTTAAAGTCAGAAGGACATTTCTTCTTAATTTGGTCCGTTATTACTAGGTCTTTAAGTTTTTCGAACGTATCCACATTAACTTCTTTGATCCAACTTTCAAAATAAGTTCTGAGTTCAAAATAGTAATCCTTCCAAGTGGATTCAGCACTCTTCTTATGAGTCGCAAAGAGTTGTCGAAAGCGTTCAGCACTCATCTTAAATCTTTTTAGGAGAATGTCTTTAACATATTCATAGTCTTGAGCTCTGTCATCAGGTTCACGTGCGATGATTTTAGTAATTTCACTTGGTAAAACAGCAATTAAGTAAGGTACCCACTGTACTTCCGGAACTTTTAGAAATTTCACTTGTCTTTCAAATAGGTGTAAGAAAATAGAGATATCATCAGTGTCGGGATTGAAGTTAGGAATTAACTTATGCAGTTCAAATCTTGGGTGTTCAACATCTGTAACGCTTGCTGACACGTTATTTTTGGCAACGAGTTGGGATTCTGCTTCTAATTGAAGTTTTTCTAATTCAAAGTCTCTCTTTTTCGATTCGTTTTATTTCAGCCGCTCTATCTGTCGCCAGTCTTTCTAATTCAGCTGTTTTTTCTTTATCAACCCGTTCCTCGATAACAGTTGATAGCATATTTTTTACAAGTTCCTCTTCGAAGTCTTCGGATTTAGTTATAAGGTTCTTAAGATCTATAATTTTTAAGTCATCAGTAATGTCCAGTCCCATTTCCTTAGCCAAATTTCTGAGATCTTCTTTTCTACCTTTCCCCAGAAACGCCATGATTATTTATTTATTGAGACCAAATGCAAAGTTTTGACTTTAAGTTATTTTATAAACATTCAGTTATAATGACACATTTATATAAATAGTGTTCAAATTCCACAGTATTTAAATCAATTTTCAGAGTTTACCAAGATATTAATAAAATACTAAATACTAAGTGAAATCCACAGATAAAATATCCGCAGTTCAACCCAGTAAGAAGTGAAACCGAAACTGAATATTAATGTTTATAAACAATCCCAAATGTAATACTTTTCCTGACTCAACTACGAAGATACATTCTTAACACAGTGATATTTAAAAGGAACACATAAATACACTTCGAAAAATCACAGATCAAAACTCAAGGTTAATCAACACGAATAAAATGAGCCATAGCATAAAATGAGTCACACTGGTTTTCTTTTTCGGAATGATTCCGGTACACAAGTAAAAGAAATATTCTTACTGCTTGAAGAATCAATTTTTCAATATCACAATTTTTAAGAGTAATCAAATTAAATTTAACTTAACATGTTTTCAAAATAGCATTGGATGTGCATTTATACGAGATATGCATGGATTGCAAAATGCTTAACTGATCATGCTACTTTACAAAACTAAGTAATAAGCTACTCGATCTACTTCCGTTTTCGAAATCATAACATAACATAATAATAAGGATAGCACTGGGTGTGCTTCATAATAAAATATGCCTGGTTGGCAAGATGATAAAATGCTTTAACGTAATTCACATATACTTATCAATGATAAGATAATGAATGGAAAGTAGCATAATATAAATCAACAAGATTACGGATATTAAAATAAAATACATAAATGTACTTATCTAAAAAATCAGACTTTATATCACATCAAATAACCTGGGTACCTGGATGGTGTATATTGCAATTCTTCAGACAGGGGAGTCTAAAAATTAAAGTGAGTTAGGACAAAGAGGAAGAGAAGGAAAACATGGCCGCGGGTTGGGCGCCAATTATAACACAAGGCTAGCTCTCTCAGGCAATTAAGTTTATTCTTACTAACAAAAGACATTACATTTTTACAAACACGAACACTAAACATTTGACATTAATTAGAAACAATCGTTATATGGGCACTGTATCATAATATTTAAGTTTAAAAAGATTCTCGGGGAAGAAGGGACAACTGTTCTCCCTCACTACTTTGTCCTAACTGACGGGTCTCATTCAGATTCACGCAGGGGAGCTGTTCTGCGCCTGCGCGTCTTTAAAGTCTTAGATGGCGTGGTATTAATGTCCGCGCTACAATGTATAATATGCGTTACAAATATATTAAATTAAACTCTATATATTAATACGTGAAGATAAAACTTTGTACCCCTTTTTAAGCACATTGCGCGCACGGAGGAGTATGAAGTTTGGCATAATTAAAGTTCATATGGAGAAGGAGTGCAGAAAGATAAAATTAATGTATAATATGTGTTACAAATGTATTAAATTAAACAAAATAAAACATTCATTGTTTACGTTCATATACTGTAATCTGTATATTAATACGTGAAGAAAAAGCTTTGTACCCCTTTTTAATGCACATTGCGCGCACGAAGGAGTATGAGATTTGGCATAATTTGCCACCACATAAGTTAGTATTGAAAGTTAATTGCATAGTTTTGCTCATCAGAAGCTGAAATACAAAGGAAGCATTAGTCAATGGAACAAGAATGCGCATGAAATTTATGCATCGTAATACTATTGATTGCGAAGTTTTAACTGGAACCGCACGCAATAAGAGAATTTTGATTCCAGGTATCAATTTAACATATTCCGGAACTATTTTACCATTTAACTTTCAAAGAACTCAATTTCTAATTATACCTGCATTTGCGATGACAATAAATAAGTCTCAAGGACAAACATTCGAAAAAATTGGAATTTTATTGAGGCAGCCAGTTTTTACACATCGTCAATTGTACGTCACAGTAAATAGAGTTCGATCATTCGATGGTTTGAGATTTTATGTTTCGGAATATAACGGTCAAGGGCATTTAGCAAACGATGAAAGAGTTTTTACAAAAAACAGTTTTGAATCATTAAATTCATTGTCGAACTATTTCAAGTTCAATGGACAACATTTATTTTTTTAACCACCCGGGTTTTTTTTGTTTCAATAAAAAATATATAAAAAATACGAAGCACGTATTCCTTACTTCATTTTTCATTTTTTGGATTTATTTTTTATTTAAATTTTATATAATTTGAAAAAGATAGGCAAATTAACTGTGTACCCTTGGCGAAACCTGTGGCCAGTATAGCAATAAAAAAAACTCAAGAAAATGTCAAACAACTCGTTATTGTTTTTTAGATATGGCTTAACCAAGCTATACCGCATTTTTCCTATGACGTATTTGTACATGCTCGCAGCTTACGTAATAGAACAAAATTTAAAAAAAACTATATGCAATGAATATAGAGGTATACTCTTTGACAAAAGAACCTTATTAACGTTAAAACTTAAAAATTAAATGAATTATGGTCGAATTTCGACCACTGGGCGACTACTAGTTATAATTATTATGCAAGTGCAAACGATCCGATAATTATTATCCGAAGTTTGTCAGACGTCTTTTAAACTTTTGGTTGCACCCTAAAATCGCCATAATGAGGAAAATTGAATGTAACGCAAAAACTAACCATTGGAATGAGCTGAAATTTAATTTTTAATGGTCATACTAGAAGTCCTGAATCGATTCCCATTAAAATGTAGTACGGTTCCAATTCATAATTTTTCAAACATTAATTTAATAATCATTATTGCATACTAAAAACTATTTTTAAAATAAAATATTAGGTGGTTTTTGTTTGAGTTGCTTAACAGTAGCAGTTTACAAAATATCAGAACTATCTAATTATTTAGGAAGATATCCATAAAAGTCTGAGAAATTGATTTAACATTAGGAGTTGCAATCTTTCTGTACTCATAACTTCGAAACGGTAAGACCTAATGACATGAAATTTGGTATCTGAAATTAAATTTTGATATAGATTAGAAATTGTGTGTCGAAATAGGGGTTATATTGGAAATTATGAAGTAGGTGTTCAGTTTTATATGAAGACGGCCCCTTATTCAGATTATATGGTTTTGAATTTATAGACGTTAGTTCCTGTGTCAAACGCCATCTTTAAATTTTCTCTACTGTAAAATTGCTCAAATGAAGAGGGGTGGTTAGTTTTTTTTCCGCGGCTATTCATTTGAAAGCAGAATAAAATACCCGAGTACCTCAATTTAATTTTCTATGATAAAACATTTTAAGAAACGTAATTTATATTTGTTGGATTTATGGATACAAATGGTTACTCGTTATACCTTAGATCAGTGTCAGTGTTGTACCTTGGACCATCGTTAAGAGGAACATAAACCGGTTCCTACTTAACGATGTACCAGTTTATGGTGTATCGTTAGTTGCCCTTTATGACTTGAAATCAAAAGTTGCGTTTAATGATTATTTTTTTGCATAAAACTAGTTGATTCTTACTATAACCAGAGAAATTAGGAAAAATATTAATTAGTTCTACAATAGATATTCTAATATTCAGATTATATAAACTTTTGTAAAGTAGGCCTAAGCTCACATAAGTGAATGAAATAAAAACCAGGTTAAAATTCAATTAAAACACTAAGGGGAGGGTAGTAAACAAATTGTGTTAGTTACATATAGAATTAATGTTGGAACCTGTACTTGTCTGAAAAGCCGAAGCTTTCGCGATTGAGAAAATTATCAAAAGATTTGAGGTGGCAGACCGTTTAGATGGAAACATATTGAGTGATGAATGAAAACGTAAATTCCTAACATCTTATGATGATCGACGCATCTAATAAAGACCAAAATCTTAAAACTCCTTCATGTTCTACTGATAAAACGGGCCGACACCAAATGAGAAAACTCGGATAAACACATTTTTGTTTTGACTATCTACTTTTTCCGTAGTTCCTGTTTCAAGTTTGGCGAGTGGGGTGCCAGCTCAGGTGTTGCCTCGTCATCTGACCGTGGTTCAAAATTACGTGGTGTTGTCCTCGGATCTTTCCCTCTGGGATTGATCCCGGACCGTCACCAATAGCCCATTGTGTTGCTCCAGTGTGACGTTAATTGAAAATACCAATACCAATACCGTAGTTCCTGTTAATATTCTATGCCACGGTAGCCCAGTTGGGAGAGTAACGGATTAGCAACCGGAGGATTGCGAGTTCGAATCCAACCAAACACCGTCATGTACAAAGGGAGCTGGTGCACGTTAAATCTGTCGTGGCTTCGAATGTCCTCACGTTGGCGTGGTGTGGACGTTTGGAGAGTGGGGTGCCAGTTCTAGTGTTGCCTCGTCCTCTGACCGTGGTTTTAAATGACGTAGTGTTGTCCTCGAATCTTTCCCTGGTTGATCGATTCCGAACCATTGCCAATAGCCCGTTGTGTTGCTTCAGTGCCACGTTAATTAACTACCTACCGAAGGATCGACTCGAGGAAATGTTATTTGGGTAGGTATTTTAATTAACATCGCACTGGAGCAACGCAATGGGCTATTGGCGAAGGTCCGGTATCAAACCCGAAGGGAAAGAATCGAGAACACTTCGTTATTAAGAACGACCTGAGCACCCCAAACTTCCACATCACGCCAACGTGAGGACATGTAAATCCACGACAGATTGTACGTGCACCAGTCCCTGTGTACACGACGTCTTCATTTGGATTCGAACTCGCAACCTTCCGATTGCTAATTATGTAATCTTCCAACCGGGATACACGGCCCAGAATATCAACAGGAACTCGGGAAAAAGATCTTCCAAACAAAAATGTGTTTATCCGAAAGTGTCTTTTGGAATCGATGAGGAAGAAACCAGTGTTACTGCGCTGTTAATAGGAAATTTTATCTCCGCGGAATTATCAAGACAGAGTAATGTATCTGAAGTTTTTAATATTGTAAGCAATGAAAATTAAATTAATGCCCTAATTAGCCAAATATATTATCCAGTGAAAACTTTACCACTTACTCTTCTCAGCCCTTCGTGTAAGATTTTTAAGCATTTCGGTAAAATATATTAAAATTATACTATTTATTTTAATGGTCCTGAAAACTTAAAAATACGTTTTATTAAGATAAATATTCAGATTCAATCAACTAACAGATCGAGTCGAGTAAAGAATACCTTGAAAATAGTGTCACCCAAGGTGCAAAAATATCTAACGATCAATGGTACAATCTTAGACCAATTATCATTACTTAACAAAAATATTTTTTTCTAAATAGTATACCAATATACTTCTATGAATAAAAAATATATGAATAGTTAAAAGAGGTATTGATAACATTATATCTTGGACAAAAAATTTGGTTTGCTAAGAACTGCCAAAATACAATAACAGGAAATAACAGAGAACCATTAACATTTTGTGAATAAATGGATCTTTAAATTACGCTCAATGGAACAGGCTGTAAACTGATGTTGAGGGGATCTAATAGGAATCGTCCCAAAACTTTCGTTTTTTCTCCCTCCTTGTCTACGAAGGACAGTTGAGCCACGGTAGTCCGGTTGGAAGAGTAACGGACTAGTCGAATCCAACCAAAAACACCATCGTGTACAAAGGGGGTTGGTGCACGTTAAATCTGCCGTGGCCTCCAATAGCCTCACGTTGGTGGGGTGTGGAAGTTTGGAGTGTGGGGTACCAGCTTAGATGTGACTTCATCATCTGACAGTGGTTCAAAATTACGTGGTGCTGTCCTCGGATCTTTCCCTTCGGGGGTTGATCCCGGACTGCCACCAATAGACCTTTGTGTTGCTCCAGTGCGACGTTAATTAAAATACCTACCTACCTATCGAAGGACAGTTGATCAAAACCGCCAGGACGGGACGGAGGAAGGAGATCTTTCAGATGGACAGATTTACAGTCATTGGAAGACCTGTCGGTATCTCAAACCTGTTGCTATGGGTGTTACAACTGGTAGTCGAAGTTTTTCACAAATGGGAAGACTTTTCCAACAGAACCAGCTGGAGAACCGTTGGGCAAGAGCGATGACGTCAAGAAAATTTCAGCCGAATGGAGCTATCTTTCAGTAAATACGAGGTTTCGAAACCAAAAAACACTCTTCTCATGGAATGGCCGCTAAGATTCGGTATCCAAGATAAGACGGTTATCATCCAAACTTGTTTATCCCATAGAATCGTAAAATCATGCAAGAATTCTCGTGCTAATGGCCATGTGCATGTTCTGAATCTATCTCATTTTCAGGGAAATGTTGCTAAGTATTTGAATCGAAACACGTCCTTGAAAAGAGTGGATTTTGTGTCGAAAATTCCAATATCCTTACGTTGGAATGGTGTGGAAGTTTGGAGAGTGGGGTAATAGCTCAGGTGTGACCTCGTCATCTGACCGTGGTTCAAAATTACGTGGTGTTGTCTTCGATCTTTCCCTTCAGGTTTGATCCCGGACCGTCGCCACTAGCCCATTGTGTTGCTCCAGTGCGACGTTAATTAAATACCTACCTACCTGTCTTCTAACGGCCTTGTGGCATATGAAAGCACCTGCCTTAAAATCGCTCAGGAACACCGATACTAACTATTGAGATTCATTTGCACTTAATTCGAAGAAACTGACTATTAATGTGAATGTTGTAAATTCAATATAAGATTGAACAATATATACGATGTAAAGCAATATACGATGCAGTACAATATTTTATAACCTAACATGTATACGATATAATATAATTCATAATATATGATATAATATCTTTTGATGTATGATACAATATTATTCTAAATGACATGCTATCTCGCTGGCATGTTCTGTTCATTTCAGCCCACTCATTTCTACTGAGAGTCTGTTAATTGTCGATCATGTCGTTTTGTAGATCTTCATTTCTAAAATGTTCAGGCTCGTGAGAAAACTTTATTTACTGTAAACTAACGTGTCTATTATAGTTTAGCAAATAATCACAAACAACTTCTTATTAAATTATTTTGATAAATTGTGAGCAAAATCACATGTATTCTATAGCTTCATACGAGATTTCTTAGAATAATTAAATGTCTTGTAGCAAAAGATGCTCCTAAAGCTATGAACAAGCGCCATTAATTAACAATTTATTGTGAACAATGGTAATTATTTTAAAACATTACAAGTTTAATGTTTATTAAATATTAGGTATTTTAATGCTGTCAAAAAGTACATTTCCCCCTAACCAGACGAAAGATTTTATGCAATATTTGAACTTTGGTTTATATTTATAACTATCGTGAATTTATTTAAATTAAAACTGAAACAAAAATCAATGCAATCATTTCCGATCTTTTGTGAGGGAATATCTTTACATTATGTTGCTAAATGCTAATGTATAATGTTGTGTAAGATGATACAGCAAATATTTTAAAAAAATTAATTATTCAAATAATTTTTAAGTTGTGGAAAGACTTCCGTTTCCCCCCCCCCCATTTTAAAAGTTGCACTTTCACATAATTCGGTTGCTTTGTTCAGCTTTTGTATGTGGATTTTAAACTACAATATTTACAAATAAATTTTATGTACGAATTAAAGATAAATTAGAATTTATTAGAAAATGTCAACAAATTGAAGACTATTTTCATGTACTGTAGTTAATTTCCGTCAAAACATGCATCGAGATTGAGTATTCTTTTCACGTATGTGTATTGCTAACGAATAATTCACATATACCATGGTAGATGGCAGCACCACAACATTACAAAAGGAAGCTGTGGAGTAACAAAGTTGCTTTGGCCTTTTCCTCACGTTTAAGGATTTTAGTCATAAAACTGAACATACATGTGTTCTGTCCACACAAAAACAACAAGCTCTTACAGCTACAGCAAATCAGCAATTTTCTATCGTTTCTTTGAATCACTCAATCACAGCTACAGATAGAGATGTCTTTAATTCAAATTCAAATGTACAGGGTTTAATAGAGGATATATTTCAAACCATCACAATGAATAAATACAAACGTGAACTAATAGAATGCTCGGTGTCAGCGTTGGCAGCTCTCATAGCTTTAGATCACAGACAAACTGTTGGCAGCAATGATTTTTTAGATACATAAAACACGACATCGTTGTTAGTTTATGTCCACCTGCAAAAGGGAACATATTAAATAATATTAAAAAAATTTATTTGCAAAAACTTCTTTCTGTCAAGAATTTAAAAACTTATAGGTAGTACAACTACTAAACTTGAAGGTTGCTACAATAGTGCTACCCAACCCTTGTCGGGCCTTAAGCCCTTCTTGATAGGCCTGGGTGGTCTGGGTCTTAAAAAAATAGTTCAGACGTGCTCTTTGTATTTTAACTTTTATAAAATTGAGGTGTTCATTAGAAAAGTGACCTAGTCCAAAAATGATATTTTTTTAGGTAGACATGGGTATTATTAATTTGACTACCCTGGGCATCGCCACATGGTTTTTATTTTCGACAAAAATTACATTTTTTCTTTTAAAATGAGAATTGAAAATTAATTTTTTTCTTCGAAACCACCTGCCATTTTGTGACAAAACTGGCTTCATCTTTCAACTTTTTCTAACAAAAATGGCTTCATCCTTGAGTGAGGATTAGCTATAATGCCGTATATCCGTTCAGCAACTTGCGGTCTTCGGTTGGAGGAGTGACCGATTAGCAACCGCAGGGTTGCGAGTTCAAATTCAACCAAAGACTCGTGTACAAAGGGAGCTGATGCACGTTAAATCTGTCGTGGCGAGTGGTGTGCCAGCTCGGGTGTGACCTCGTCATCTGACCTTGGTTCAAAATGACATGGTGTTGTCCTCGGATCTTTCCCTTCGGGTGTGATCCCGACCGTCTCAAATAGCCCGTTGTATTGCTCTAGTGCGACGTTAATTAAAATACCTACCTTGCATGAACTTCTTGACAAATCGAGTGTTTTCTAGGATTCTTTTAATCAATATGGATGTGGTTGTCGAGTCATTAATTGTGTTTTAGGGTTACAGCCATACTCACAAATCCCGTGCTGCTCAGAGGTTAAAACAGCTATTTCCGATAACTTTGTAAGAAATTTCCCAAGTTGTGTGATTGCAAGGGGCCTTTTCTTCTCCCTCAGCGAAGCCCAATAGCTATTCTATTTCAATACAAGCGAAAGTATTAAAAAAGTAAACGCTACTTACTTTCACGTACAAGTAGATCTCTATTCGTACACAAATGTCGTTTTCACTGTCTTCGTTCCGTGACTGCTTCGTTTCGAGGCCTAAAAATTGAAATTGTCATACACAAATCCTTACATTGAAAAAACATTTCGTTTCATACTTTGGGAACATTCTCTTCTGATAAATTACACTTTTGAACAGTCACAATTATAAATTGAATTTTCACAATTATAAATCATCGACTCAAATTGTCAATTATGAACGTTGAAGTCCGGTGATGAAACGAGGAATACATTCAATGTCCCTTTCTCTCATGCCGCGTACGTTTAATTTAGTTTTCAGTTTTTATTTTGTCAACTCTAAATGTGTGTTTCTGCGCTGGTATTATGTTATTATTCGGAAACTAAAATTTTTCTAGCGGTAGCTTGTTTAAAATAACATCATTCATATGTAAATAAAACTTTTTTAGTAATTTAAACTAGTTTTTTATTTCAATGGGTCATCTTTCTATGAGTACACTGTACCTTTCGACGTTCTTGTAGACAAGTTGGTGTCAGAAACCCAAAGTAAATGGAATGCCATTCAACCATACATAAAGGGATTTAAGGTTAAACTTTAGAACACGGTACCCCGGCCCTTCGCCAAATAGCGACTAAAATTTTCGTCACCAAACGGCTATTTGGATAGGCCTACAACGAGTTACCATTTTCCTTGATGAATGAACTCAACAATGTTAGTACTCGGTCTAGAGCTAAACATAAGGAAAATAACTCAAATGGCAAACCGGGCTCTTCGGTTTCTCCACACTACTGTTGAAAGGTTGTTTCTCATGGAGGAACTGTGTTTGGTCTACATGTGGTCCAATCAAAATAAAGACAAAAGTGTAATATAAGTTTACAATAATAAATTCGTTTTCGAGTTGTATGAAAAAATAACAATCTATTCCTAAAACGTCGCTAGTAAAGAACAAAATAGCTTCAATATCAGATCAATTTGTACAGTAAATTCTGCTGGAAAGCTTCATATTCCTATTATTCTGTCGAATTGAATTATGTCTGATTGAAACAATAGTTTGAAATAAAATGCATTTTAAACATAATTGTGAAATAATGTTTCCAGGAATTTCCAACGAGACCGATTTTGAAGAACTCATTCATTCAACCGGTTTGAGCGAATTTTCCAACAAGTATCCCCCATATTGAACTGACAATAATGTGGTGCGTTATGCAAGTAAACGATGGTGTTAAACAATTACTCTATTCATGCGAAAGAGTCCAACAAAAAGGAATTCATGATTGAGGTACTGCTCCACGCAGTAATCGCGATTCCTTGTCGAAAACAAACCCGGAAAGAGTCAGTTTTTCGATTGTCATTTCTAAAACTGATAGTTTAGAGCAGGGGTCGCCAAACTTCTTTGACCGTCGACTTCTTCAAGAGTTTCTTGACTTTTTATCGACCCTCTCTATTTTACTATTACTTAATTATAAGTAGGACAAGCAAAAAGCGACGTTTATGTGAGTTTTTAGATTGTTTATTTTGCACTTCGTGTTTATTCCATGTATAATAGAGTCTATATTATTATATTGGCTTAAGATCAAAGGGATACTTTTTGACGTCCTTCTTAACATTACATATTGGATAGGAGGGATAAATAATGTATAAATATAAAATTTAATTTAGACAACAAAATGACAATATAATCTTCCTTATACATATGAAAATAAGACTTAATAACTTAGTATACAATTTATTAACGTTGTCAATGTGAAAGGCGTGCTTCGTGACACGATTATCACTGTTGGGTTCCAAATTTCAGCCTTTAATCGCCACTGAATTCTATATTCACTCTTAATTGCGTTGTCATTGAGGATGAAGGTAATCCGATTTAACCGAATTCAATATTACCCCTATAGTCTTTTATTTTTCTATCGATCCCTGAGCTCGAATTGACGCCTAACAATGTTATATCGACCACTTTGGCGACCACTGGTTTATTGTACGGATTTGTGCATCCCCGAGTGATTTCTTTTCGTCTCGATTGATTCTCAGTGACACCAAAAGGATAGTTCATTGCTGAAATTTCGATGCGAAACACGGACACCACTTTCTCGGGTTTCTTTTCTACAAGGTGCTACGATTAATGAGTGTGCCCTATTGTAAATCTCACCATTTCCAGACTGGAGTGTACGGAAGTGAGGTCGGATTGCAGCGACTGGCATCGGACGCGGGTCTTCTCGAGGGTGTCTGAGATGTCCGTCAGGTGGTGGTTCATGTCATCGTATTGGGTGTTTAGTTTCTGCAAAAACAACACAGTTAGTACATTCTCTCACATCAGAAGGTTCGCATTGGACACACGTTTCTCCCATCCCTTTAATTGGATATAGCACGCCCAATTGCAACTCATTCTCTTCTCCTTTTCCTGTTTATCACATTTTAATTGTCTGTCCTGTCTTTAATCCTCAACATCTCAAATTTTTTAAAAGTACAATTTTGAATCTGGAGATTTGATTAGGAAAAATCCCCATTCAAACTTTTCGCATTTTTACATTCAGTTGGTTTTTAAATCTCATCTATTTTTTTCAAATTGAAGAGGACTCGTAAATCTGTTTTATCAAATTCTTTTAAAACTTTAAACTTCACTCAAAGTTTTATGCATATGTAAATTAAATTATGTTTCATTAATTATGCTGCAGACGATGATGGTCTTGTTTTATCATCTGATTATTGTTGGAATATTTTTATTATCATCTACACATTTTTCACGTTTTAAATCTATCGTTTAACTTTGTCTGGACTATTAATTTTTAAATATTGGGTTATTATTGGGTTATATTATATCTTGTGTTTGGAGCAGCTTGTCCGCTTTTGGACCTTGCGCCATAAAACCCCAACATCCAATCCAATCTACTTCAGTAAGTTGACATGCTTCGTTTCTGGTATGAAAATAAATATATTTCCTAAATAAGCAGCGAAAGGATTTCTGGTTTCCCTGTTCATTCACAGAACTAGACTATTCAAACCATTTTTCATTGGTCTGTATTCATAAATCGAACCAAGCTTTCAGTGTTTCTTGATGAATCTGTTGAATTATCAGCGATGTTAAGAATAAATATTAAATCAAAACTGTCCAACTTATTGCGTGTGAAACACACTCGCATAGGAAACAACTTGGCCACTCACACTTGATAGATTTGTAAAATTATATTCAATAAAAAGTGGTAGGGCATTAAAAAATATCATCGACCTGGTTTTGACCTATTTTGCCGAAAAAATATGCCTTTAAAATTAGAAACGCTCTTTAAACTTGAAGACAAAATTTGCTAAGACATTATTAAACTTCTTAAAAATTATAAATTTTTGGCTTCAAACTTAAGTCACCAGTGAATAAGTATTTCGTGTTTCCTTATACAACATAATGCTTTTACCGAAGTTTATCTTTTTGCCAGAATGTCTACATTGTTTTCATTTAAGCATTCATTTGGAAAGAATATTGGTTCTTGAAAAATCTTTTTGTTGATATTTTTGATAGAAACGAGAAGTACTAAAATTGGTTGACGAAGAAATTAAGTCGCCATTCGTGTTTGTTTTTTGTTACCCAATCTCTGTTATTAAAATGTTTATAACCACTTAATCAGTATGCACAACGATGAAGTGGATGAAAACTAACACGTATGTTTAACTTCCACCGTTATAACAAAATAGGAATGTTCCGATCACAACAGGTCACTGAGTGGCAAGGTCTTCCAGATTGCAGAAAGTAGTCCAAGGTCACGAGAGATGTTTATCTGCTGCCGTTCGCTGACCACAATTTTGGGTAGCCACTTTCACTAACACTAGATTGTCTGGCATGGAAGGAGTAGATAAAACTTTACTTCCGTATTTTTGTCGACCATTTGGAAAAAAAACCGCTGAACCTTTAAAGACGAATGTCAAGGTTGATCGATTGAGGTGACGAAAACTAAAGCTAATATTGCAATGCCTCAAATTTCTGCCCAGGAAAATCAGAAGAAAACTCAAGAGATGAAGCAGAAATGGTTAAAAAAAATTAATCTCTCTCATTAATTCTTTTCTGTCCATGTGTGAAAAATCGACAAACATTCCGAAAGGCGGTTTTGGAGTTAAATGGAGATGACTGGTTTATTGGGGTGCTTCCTCTACATAACTGGAAATGAAACTACGATGATTTGTTTCTACTGAAAATCTCCCTCCAAAGTGTAGCTAGTGTCTACCGTGGAAAACTTCATAAAAAATTATTTGACGGAACAATGTGACAAATAAATGAGAAGAAGCTTGGATCAAGTTCCAGAGCATACATTTTGTCAATTCAGAACAGATTCAAATTAATGCGATGACAAAATTTTGCTAATGTTAAGTATTTTGCACAGAAACCAAAAATGAACCTCGGGCAACTGTATGCCAACCAGCAAAACCATTTCGTTGCTTAATTTATCAACATCGATCTGGATATAATAATGAAAGATAAGTAATTTCCCACGCGTACTGGAAATCTAAAAAGTGAGTTCTGATTAGGAAAATCGTTATATCCTAGTACGAGCCAGGAATATATGCGAAAAGCACTTTTTACTTAAAAATGCTCTAATTTTTAAAAAGTAGAGTTAAAGGATAATCTCAATTTTGGATTTTTCTTGTGGATTGAACTCACAACATTACCAATAATGAGCTAAAAGAGCACTTTCAGAATATAACCTATAATAAAACAGCGTACGCTTTTCGAGAAAAATGTTTCAATGAATTCTATTCGAACAAATCATGGGGATTGAATCAGGAACCATGCTACAATTGCCTTATAAAATTCGTTGTGTTTTCTACAAATTGAAAAGTCGTGTTCTTTCAAAATTCCATTTCCTGAGTTGTGTGTGAAGGTATGAGTTACAAGAATGCAACTTAAGATGAGAAAGGTTCTTGAAGCAAATAGCCAAAGATTAGGAATTATAGAACATATTCTAATAGGTAATTTTCAAATGAACTCATATGAGACAATTTTTCTGTAAAACTAACTATTGAAGACGTTACTGTTTTGAGGAACACATCATAAATGTAATACTTTAAAAAATGTTTTAGCTAAAGAAGTGCCTAATGCATGTGTTGCAAATGACTGCTCCATGAAATCTGGCTCGCGAATTGTTCCACACGAATACGAATACCGGTAATTGGTAATTAATTACCGTCGCACTGGAGCAAGACTAAGGGCTATAGGTGACAGTCCGGGATCAGTCCCCAAGGGAATGATCCGACAACATCACGTAATTTTGAACTATGGTCAGATGACGAATACAAGAATTAATGGCAAACGTCATTGTCCGCCGTTGTTTCTACGTAAGGACCCAAGTGTGCTACAAATTTCTTAAGTGGACTGTATTGTGAAATAGTGCATATAGAAGCTACACTGGAATTAAAACTACATTTAAAACCAAGACAATTATTACAACTGCATATTTACAGGACACCAACCGTTGAACTCACGAATTTTGTTCTGAGAATTTGATCGTTTTCCAATCGGAATTCCAGTTTTGGTTAAAGATAAAATCGAAATTGCGCGGGAAAGTTGCACGAACAATAAATAATAAAATGAAAATAAATTGACGCATCAATCGCCAGCTCGAACTCGCCATGCTCCAACAGTCATCAAAAAGGCGATAAATCATTTTGATGAAAAACTTTTAAACCAGGTGTATTTTTGTGTGTGGGGGGGTAGTTTAAGTTTACGTTTAAAAACTCACCTATATATTTTCCGGCTCTGGCGAGTTGATATTTGAGTCAAGTGAATGAACACTTGAATTGAGGAGGGGAGGCAGATAAAACGTACGCAATGTTTTTCCACAATTGGCGGATTTAGCTCAAATTCTGGTTCATAGTTTATCTTTGGATGCTAGAAGTTTATTATTATGTTAATTATGAGTAGGCGAAATTATAGTAATCTTGTTTGGCGGTCACCGTGTATGATTTAAAATATGGCAGCCCTTTCCCGTGACGAGTTTACTATCTTTCAGGAAATGGACTTCCGCAAGGTCACCTACCTTCGCACCAGATCTGCTGTGCTGAAAAGGCAGGTGACCTTAGGAGAATCCATTTGCAGAGAAGCATTTCTTTCATTAGCTCTTTGATACGCAAAAACATGGATGTCTCGCTTCCGGCAACGAACTCTGATCGGGATTAGACGCATTAGAGAAGAGAGAGAAGCTTACCGAAATCTGCTTGGACTGCTTCTTGATGGCCTGGTAGAGGTCCTCGTTGTAGCGCGCGGTGTCGTCGACGATCAGGGTCACTTCGGCCAACTCGGACTCGAGCTTATTCCTGGAGGTGACCACGTCGTTTTTGATCTTCATCTCGGCGTCATACACCCACTTGTTCACCTCGTCCAGTTGCTTCTGGATCTCCTGGCTGCGGGGAACACAAGTCATTTTCAGTTCCCTTACGACGTTATCTTATTACATTACATTACCGATATCCAGAACTCTAAAACAGTGGTTCTCAACCTTTTATGCGTCACTCTCTTGAACAGATGGATGAAATTAACTATCAGTGATGCCAATTCGGCGATTGTGTCTAATCTGTCGGGAACTGCTCTCGCCTTAAAGTCCGCGCCCCTTTGTTGCCGTAGTAACCAACCGAATCCCTTTTTTCATAGGGATGATCGGAGAAATGTGTGTCAAGTGGGAGCACATAATGCCAAATCGGAAATATATTTGTTTTGATTTTCTCTTGGAGCCGAGAAGCTCGGACTGAAATAAAATTGAAGCATCTACCAGTCACTCCTGCATGTTAATGGAATCTTCCCACATTTTATGTGGCTGGGTTTCGATCTTTTTGTTGTTATTTTTGGGTCATTTTGCACATTTTGGTGTTTTGAAGCAAAATGGCATTTTTGGATTTATTTTCCTGAAATCCTATTTTTCTTTCACCAGAGGGAAAAACTGGGTGAAATGGCAGGAAACCGAATACAGTAACGGATTATTCACACTCTGAGCGTCGTGGAAAATTCAGGGAAATGTAGTTATTGCTGTTACACAACACACATAAGGACAAAATATCTACATCTGTGGATTTTTCAACCATGTAGAAAGATTTTATTGTTCCATTCCGTGGAATAGAATCCTTTGGAAAGATTCTATTGTCAATGTCTGAAAATAGAATCCTTTCGGCACATTCCATTACTCTCTCTCTCTCTCTCATTTCCTTATAATAGAATCTTTTGGAAATATTCTATTGTCAATTACCTTCTAATAGAATCCTTTAGGCAGATTCTATTACTCATTTCCTTCTAATAGAATCATTTGTTAAGATTCTATTGTTCAAGTAGATCAAAATAGTTGAGTAGTGATGTAGGGAAGATAGGTAGGGTACGTAATTAACGTCGTACTGGAGCAAAACACTGGCTATTGGGGTTAATTCCGAGGGGAAAGATCCGAGGATACCTCGTAATTTTGAACCACAGTCAGAGGTTAAGTGTGCTCCAATGATTTCAGTAGATTTTCAAGTTCAAAACTTAATTTGGTATTGAAAACTATCCTCTTGAAAATCTGCACACGATTTCTGAGTTTTGCGGTGATGAAATAAAATTTTTCTCATAAATTTAGCTATGTTTTTCATGGCAAATTTCAATTAAAAAACTTATAAATGTTTGATTTGTAGAAAAGAGAAAAGCTTGCACTTCTAGCCTCGGATAGAATCGTTACAAACCCTGGAATTATTAAATGCCAGTGGATGCAAGAGCATATATGAAAACAAGAACAATTCTTAATTCCCAAATATTTTGAGTTTTAAAAATGTGCAAACTATAAATAAATTTTGTTATTTTGAGTGAAGTCGAGCGATTTTTCATTCTTAAGAAGTATTCTTTTTCACAAATCTTATTTCCACGGCGATTTATCAGTTTTTAAAAGTAAAAATTGTTAAAGATTTCGAAATTACTTTTAATATAATGTATTATAGCTAGTTCCAGGATCGAATTGTTTCTTTACAAAGACGTTTGTTCCAAATATTTTACTTGAAAGCCCAGCAGCCGCAACTGAAAAGGATTAACTTTTCGAAAATAAAGTGCGTTTCCATGCCAACGGATAAATGGAGATCTGATCACGGAAACTTGAAAAGATATAATGAAGATTTTCCCCTTTGCTAATAAATTTAAAGAAACACAATTATGCATTGCGCGTTATGCCCTATTGCTATTGAATAAAACTTTTATGATCACACTATTTCTCAGTGTTTTCATTGATCTCTCTCAGTGATCAATATTTCTCAGTAAATGGGTTTGAACTTCGAAGACAATTTTTAATTCAATTTCTGCATTGCATAAATCTGGCAATTGTTCTGAATGAGAATTTGGAATCTGGCATCAAAGAAAAACAACAATGTTTGTTATTCAGAATTTAAAACAAAAGATTAATAGCTTTCAAGAAGTTGTGAACTGCTGAAAGTGCATTTCGTTAATTTCGCTCTGTAGTTTTACTTTTGCGCACACATGTTAACAGATATTATCTGTTCCTTGCACGTCTTGTCAAGGAAGGTTGATAGACTTATAACCGACGCCGCATCGTCATGTAAAACCGATATTTTCGAGAAATATCGGAAAGCAGCTCACAGCATTGCCTCATGTGAATCGACCGATGAATTGAGCAAAAATAAACTGGGCCAAGAAAATGTGAAACTGAAGGACACCGTTTGCCCCCTAGATATTTGTGAACCATCCAGAATTCATCTACACTCAAAGAACAGAATGCTCCACGAAAAGGTGAGTGATTTTGAAGATGGTTTAAGTAATAAGAGATCCAAAGGAGGTGAAAATAACAATTCCAAATTTGGAACTGCATTTAGAAGCAAGAGTTGTGAAACTAAATTCGAACCAGAAACTGAAAAATTCGATTCGGAATACATTTCTAATGGCAATTTTTTAAGAATAAGTAACGTGCGATCGGTTGGTTCTTTAACGGTCTCTTCGAACGAAAATGCTTCAGGCCATGCTAATTCGACAAACCCGAGCTCGAATTCGAAGTACGTTTTTCAAGAGTACCGAAATATCGATGTTAAGCAGGAAATAGAGAAGGAAGATTATTATTCCGTGAAAACAGTTAGAGTATCTAGTGTCACCTCTGTATTCCATTCTTCGAAGTTTGTGAATTCGAATGAAGACGATCTGAATATTCCGAATCAAAATAACCACTGCGAGCGCCCTTTAAATTCTGAGGAGACAGAAAACATACCTCATAAGTTCAAAGAAAATGGCACCCTACAATCGAATGTTATTTGTTCGTCTGTGGTAGAACACTTTCCGAACACTTTGCTCCTTAAACATTTAAATGAAACTAAAAACAGTTCATGTGACAATTGTGATGAACATTATGTATCCATTTCAGCTATGTCCCATCCAATGACTGCTAACGATTCAGAAATTCGAATTGAGAAGAGTTATTCTTTAAATGTTAACGACACCACAATTGTGTTAGATGATGATTCAGACGAAAATCTTGGATTAGCTTCTGACTCTGATCAAAGCAGTGTATCCGTCCAAGAAATATTTTCCACTTACAATAATCATGAAAATAAACCACTGAACTCCATAAATGATATTAAGGAGTCCACAGTGGTTTCGAAAGCTATTAAAATGAATGAGCCTTTAGAACCAACATCGGACTCCCGAATGACAACCGGTAATCCCATTAGAAATCGCGAAACACATTGTGTAAATGCAACTGTTGAATCTATCAAAAGAGAAGGAAGCAATGACATTTTTTTAAATTTTGGAAATTCAATTTCTGATTGCCCTAATGACTCAAACTGTTGCTCATCATCTCCAGACAAAAACGATGCAACAATAGAACCGTCGAATTTGAAAGATGTAACCAACAAAAATGTTCGTGAAATGCCACACGAAACGGCTACCGCTTCTGAAGAAGAATTTGGTTTTCTTATCGATTCTTTCCACACACCTTCCACTCGTTCTGGCCCTGACGTCATTCCCCTCATCCCTAGAAAGATGAAGCTCTCGAAATCTGACTTTTACAAGTTGCGGTCGGTTGTGAAGGAAGTTCCTAAGGAGAGGAGAGCTAAAAATAAATCCAAGACGACAGCAAAGAAACTGAATGCATTTACAGAAGCAGCCCACGGGAAGACACCTGTTACAGAGTCTGAGCACTGTGCTTCTTCGAGTAACCCACAACTGACTCGAAATGCTGCATGCGTCGCTATTGATTTGCATCCAGAAATGGCGCGGAAGAAGGAATGTGTGCCAATAAATGCCGAAAATACCACTTTGTCAACTACTTCATCGGTTGTTGGAACTAAACCAGTTTCAGTGAACACTACACAGGATACTACAACTATTGATCAACCATTGTTGCTTTCCGCGTCATCTCCGTCCAATGCACGGATCGAAACCGAAAACAGTTCGAGTAGAGAATTTTTGAATTCAAGATCTGCTGGAGTTAAACTCTCCAAAAGCAGCGCCATTTCTATATTCAATGGAAGGAAACCTTCGTGGGATTGTAGAACGTCGTGTCGGGACAGGCCATCTTTCACGAGGTATTGTGGGGCATGTAAAGAACCCCTTTGTTCTGGTCACCGGAAGGTGACGGAAAAGGAGGCCGGGGCAAAAATTTCAAGACAATTCAAGAGAATGAACGAGAAGACGAAAGAACACCAGATAAGGCGGACCCGGAGAGAGAAGCTGGAGAGGAGCGAAAAAATCCGCCTCCCCGAAGAGAAAAGAAGAAATCTCCAGAAACACGAGGAGCGTTTGAAGAAGAAAATAGAAAACGCCAAGATGGGAGTTAAAAAACTCAACAATAGGAAAGCGGGTTGTGGCGTCATTCCGAAAGAACGGACGAAAACGGATCGTACTTTCTGGGTCGCATCGAATCATCAGGGAGAAGGCGATTGTGACAATCTCAATCCAATCTCTTTTTCAACAGAAGCTAAGTTGGATCGAAAGATTTTCATGAGGCAAAGCGTCGTTCTCACCGATTGCGTGGAGGAGCTCTCTCAAAAGTTAAAAGTAGCAAACTTTACATGGAGCACGTCATCATCTTCAATAAGCGGCGCCTCAAAAAGTAGTGACAGTGAAACTTGTTCTAACAAGTCCAAAAAATGCCATTGGGTGAGAAAATATCGATTAAATAAGGATGGTTTGACAGAAACATCTAAAGATGTGAAACAAATAGTAGGCACTGAAAATTGTTACAATGTGGAGTCTAGTTCTAACCTTCAAAATCCATCCAGGCAGATGGAACACACACCAACGTCATCAATCGGTACGATTAATAGTATGACCTACGTTAAAAATAAAGTACAAGGGGTCAATTGTTATTTAAAGACACCTCCGATACGTAAAAGCACACCACCCATTGAATTGAAGAGGAAAGTACACTTTGAGACAGAAGAATTGAATGAGAAGAGAGCAAGAATGAGAGTGCTATTCTCGCCTGCTCAGTCAAGTTCGCCAAACGACCCCAAACTACGCATGAGAACCAGCGTTGTTTTAGAAGACGTGCTCAAACTCTCTGGTGCACCCCTTGATGTCGCACAACTCTCGCACCAACAGGAAGCTCCGGAGAAACAGCTGCAGTCCGGGTTTCTCAGAGATCCGAAGCTGTCTGGCATCGTTTTAGAAGACGTCGTCAACAACACCGAGGGACCGAAAACCTTTGAAACGAAGAAACCGAAAATTCCGCAAAGTAACAAAAGCAAGTCAAAGGAGAAAAGGAAGAGAAGTGATGCATTGAAGAAGAGTTCCGAAATCACATCGTACGAGCTGACGGATCTGGAAGGCACGAGCGACGAAGAGCGGGTTTCGGTCGACCAGAACAAAGTACCGCAGTGGGCGAGAGGAATTCATTTCAAACACGCCTTGCTCAAGCAGTGCTACGAGCATCCGAATGGGGAAGAAATATTCGGCGACTCAGAACACAAGACAATAGATTTAGACGACGTTTTTAATACGAATACCCCGCGCTATCACACCAGAACGAGCTCCGCCAAATGGAGCAACAATTCTCCTGAATAGTCTATTTTCATTCGCACATTTAGTACTATGTTTACTTTTAAAGAAAATAAAATGTTGAATTGGAAGGAAGTTTCTCCCGTTTTAGCCATTTGTTTTTATTTGTAATGCGTTCAGCCAGTGGTAATTGAATGTTTGATTGTTTGTTCCTATTAGCCTACCTACCGAACTTGGTAAATGAATTTAGTTTTTTTTTGTACGAGTCAGCATTCTAGAGATTTTTTGAAAGCCTTTGCTCATGTGAATCCTGTTCTTGTTCACTTTGAAATTTCAAATCCTATACCTAAGCTGAAGTTTTAATAAATGCCTTAAGAAACCTAAAATCAAATTTTTGAGATCGCATTAAGAGAATATTTTTAGTATTTATGGTCTTAGAGCAATATTAAAAAAAATTGTGAATTACTACAACATTTTCTTTTGTTGTTTTTATTTTACTGTTTTTAGTTCTCTTTTGTGTATTCTATTTCTCTTTTCATTAGGCAATGAAAAATAAGCAAGTTATACAACTGTGATTCTTATCTAAAGAATCGTCTAATGTAGACGAAATATTTTTTCATTCATTAGTCATTCTGGTAGACGAAATATTTTTTCTAGTATGATTGAAATTCGAGCTATATTAATATGTAATACATAACTACACTGTTCTGGCATAACCCGCTTCTTCATCACACGCAGGCTCATATTTTAGACAGTATACACAAAGATATCTTAATTAACGTGGAATCATTGTACGACATCTGAAGGATTGTATACTTATTGCAGTGATTTGTTACTTATTCCAAATTAAACTTGGGCACAATAATGGAATTTCTTTTGCTTAAATAAATCTATTTGTGGAAGGGGTAATAAAATACAAGTTTTCATTTAAGTAGAAAAGGTTGCAGAAAAGATAAAACTGACTACATTGCTTTGAAAAATACAATAATTCGGTAGTTTGAATAACGATGTTATTGCAGAATAACAATTAGAAATTATAATTGAAAATATTAATAGTTATCAATAAATGTTATTGGGATAACAATAATATCAGTGAAGCAATTTAAATTTAATAATTTTAAATTTTAAATTTTGATAATATTAGATTGGGGGTTAAAGATAAGTTGAAATTACTGAATATTTTAATGAATATTTAAATAATAATTACTTGCTCTCTCTAACCTCAATTCACTCTGTTAAGAATGACCTCCGAGACAGTATTTTAAATTTTAGGGCCTTCAATTGACTTGAAGTCTTCCATTTCAAACATACTCTTTGATTTGAACAAAACTATGTTTAGAACAATTATAAAAGGGTCCACTACGATCACTATTTTGTTACACCGAAATGGCTTTAAAATAAACTTAGAAATTCTTTCTCCCCCATCTTTTCTTGGTGGGATTTTAAGAAAGACTACCATTTTTTTCGAAAAAACGATCCCATTTACAGTCTAGTGGATTCGAATGTTGAGTTGATAAAAGCTACGGCTTATGTAACGTTGTATTTCCTCTTGACCTGAACAACCCCATTTTGGCTCACTCACTCCTTTTCCCACTAGATCAAACCGTCAAAATGGTGGATTTCTTGTTTTAAAGTACAGAAACTATTATAGTGCTTTTTGTTGGAAATTAAGTTGACTACTGTCGAGATAAAATAATGGTTCTATTTATTCCAATTTGTTTTACACCAACTACTGTAATTTACATTCTTTATATAGGAGGCCTAAATACGCCAAAATCCGTCAATAGGACACTTAATTCTTTCATAATTTGTCGCAACGTGGTATGGTAGTTCGATAACATTTCTACACTTTCTTTTCTACTTAAAGCTCATGCGATAAGTAATTGTGTTTGTGAAAGGATACGGATATAGAATGTGGAGATGAAAGAAACTTGGTAGGAATTGAAGACCATTGACAAAGGATTCGAGAGGCCCATAGAACGTTTCAAACCAAACTTCCGATAAACGTAAATACCTGTACATTCGGTTATTTCAACAATAATAGAGCTATTAGTATTCGCAGTAAATGCAAAAAACACGTTTTGTGGAAAATGTATGCGCGAAATGCAATCTGTAAGAAATGTTCTGGATAGCTTCATTTTAAGAAGGAAAAAAAAGATGAGTGAAATATTGAAAATCTTTGAGAGCTATTTTTCTAAATTAATTATTTAAATTAAGAAATTAAAAATAATAACGATAAAGTTTTTTAAATATCCGTCAAATTGGCAAATGTGGTAGAATGCATTCAACACTGGTTGCTTTAGTGTGGAAAAAATCCAAATTGTATGCAGTCTACTATTTTAGAAAGTAAATCGTGAGTTACACATAGCTCGGCTAGAGCTCTTGGACCACTTCAGAGTTCTCCATGAGTAACAACAGTAAAATAAATCAGTTTTGATGGAGTGATTAATAATGAGTATTCATTTCATGGTTTTCTGGAATCTCATTTTCATGAAATTGCATGCTATTGTTCGGCTCATATTTAGTGAAATGCATTCAGCTAAGTTAGTCTTGTTTTAGTAAAATTATTGGGCTCGTTAATTGTATTTAATTCATCTGTCCATTGTTTTTTCACAATGTTAGTTTCAAATATTTTATGCAGGTCCCCCAATCTATACTCTGGGACCCAGTAGACGCCTTAAAGAGGTACAGTTGCTTTGAGGTTTAAAAAAATTGATTTTTCAATTTCGATGAATTTAGAATGTCTAAATTGTTCTGATACGGTCTAGAATGTCTTGACATGAAAAACTATATCAAAAATTAGTATTAGTTCGTTCACAATTACGATTTTTCTGATACCCCTATTTCAGTTTTAACACTCTCAGCTTAACTTTAATCGCATTTTTTCAGAATGGGAATTTTCAACACTGAAATTTGGAGAGAAGTTAAATTATAATTATAGCTTTAAAATAAAACCTAGATTTTGCACAAAAGTAAGAGCCTAATTCAAACATTCGAACATAATATGAAAAAAAATTTACTAAAAATAAATTTAGTGAAATATTTATTGATTGTTTCATATCTTTGTGTCACTTTAACTCAAGTAATCCTTTGGTTTTGATTAATATATGTACTCTGTGTTACCCGTTTCAGTCATTATTTTGGCAAAAATGCATGTGTTGACTCAGAAAGTTGTAAATATTTGTCTTGTAAATTGAGTTTACGTAAATTCCAATAAAATATTACTTAATTTTAAAATATTAACCTAATTTTTCTGAATTGTGTAGTTTAGAGTGTACATAAACATTTTTTAAAGTTTCGTTATGATATACAGCAAACTCTAAGAGATACAGTTTATCGAAATTGGGCTGTTTTCCTCCTGATTTGAATGCTTTAAGGTACTCCTTTAATGTCTTCCAAATATTCGATTTATTGCTTCCACCAATGTTAAAATTTTTCCTTCATACATCTGCTGAACAGTTTTATAAGTATAGAGTGAAAAACTTTGTACCTTAAAATTACGATATCAGATTGCACAACGCCCAGCTTTGTGTGGATTATGTCCCCTTTAATTTATGTACTTATGGACTTATAATCTTATGGACTATAATCTTATGGACTATATAAAATTATTATAGTCCATAAAATTCTCGACGGATGCTTTGTCGAGAAGATTCGGAAAATACATTTAAGGAAAACATTGCCACAACAAGCAATGGAAGTTAGAGAGAATGCTTGCTCGTTAGGTCTATAAGGCTACGCAATATATTGTGGGTAATACATAATAAATATAGAAACGTGATCTAATGCATAAATAATGTGTGGATTATGATAATATTATACATAATGCAGGTGATAAATAACTGAAAGAAAGCAGAGAGAGTTCCAAGTTTAAAAAGGACATTGGACTTTGATGGCAGACGATATTTTTATATATTTTTCTTTTAAATTTAAACATTTTGTTTTGTATTTTTG
The DNA here is from genome assembly GCA_933210815.1 of Meta bourneti. Classification (NCBI taxonomy): domain Eukaryota; kingdom Metazoa; phylum Arthropoda; class Arachnida; order Araneae; family Tetragnathidae; genus Meta; species Meta bourneti. The sequence goes on along the minus strand of OW119927.1, from coordinate 4,437,703 downwards.
GTAATGGCATTATAAAACTTTTTAGAAGGTAACCAATTCTAAAATATCAAACAATATTTTATATTTTATGTAACGTTTATCATTATTTTATGATTCCGATTCCACTTCTGTTTTGTTGTATTTCTCCAAGTAAACCTTTTAAATTTCATTCTTTCGAATTTTCAATTATTTCTACCCTACACTAAATGAATGCATTTGTATTTTATTTCTTGAATTACTCAGAAGTTAAAGATTTTGAACAATATACTAGACTTGACTTAAAATTTATGATTTTGCTGTTACCGAGAAGGAAAAGAATTTTAAAAGATGACCAACCTTGTAAATGCAGGTAATGTATATAATTTCTTTCAAATTCAGTACACTATAAAATAATGTACTCAACTCCTAAGTTTACTAAACACAATGCTTTTAATTTCATACTATATTTTTCTGAATCCATTCATTTATATATGAAACATCCTCTATGGGGATCAAGTACAAGATGTTTGAACTATTCAACTTTATGCTTACCACTTCTCTGAGTAGTGACTATAGTCCGACTTTTCGTTTTTGGAAGTGATGCTGAGGTCCAAGGCGTCGATGTTCTTGCTCTTGGTCGACGAAGTCGAATACCTCTTGTAGTCGTCGACGTAGTTGTAGCTGTACAAGTCGTCGGCGGTCCTATACGTGTAGCTGGCGTAGGGGGTGGCCCTGTAGTAATAGGTGTGGTAGGGGGTGTTGTAGATGTGGGTGGTGAGAGGCACCCACCGCTCCGAGACTGTGGTCTTGGTGGTGGTAGTCTTGTCACCGCCGAAGTCGTAGTCGGACAGGATCTTGGTGGGCACCGTCTTGTACATGGGCAGGTCGGACTTGAGCGGCTCGTCGGACAGCAAGTAGGGATCGTAGGTGACCTTGGACCTGGACCTAGGCTCTGGGGTGGTGGCCCGCAGGTGATCGTAGTATCCTCGTCCGTACTCCGACGTGTTGATGGGCGCGTAGAGGTCCCTGTTGGCGGACCCCGTGGACTTGACGCCGTAAATCTTCTCGTTGGCGGGTCGTCCGCCGTGGAGGTTGGAGCCTGCGAAGGTGTAGAGGCCCAGGTCCCCCCGGTCCGACCTCAGGTGGGTCTTGGACAGGGTGGACCGGTAATTGCGCTCCACGTCATTGACGCTGGGCGAGTACAGCGAGGTACCGTACCTGTAGTTGTCGTCGTACATCCCTGTCAGTGGTTTGTGGTGGTAGAAGACCATGCCGGAGCCGCTTTTGTAGGAATCGATCGGTGGGCTGTCGAGCAGGTGCGACCTATCGGAGGATCGTTCGCGAACAGAATAAAAAGATCCCTTTCCACTTTTTGGAAGATCGTGGTCTCTGCCCACGCAATCGCCCGGGGAATAACTGCGGGACTTTATTTCGAGCGTCTGATCGGATGTGTCGCAGAGACCTTGGGCACGTGGCCACGCCGCCTGAGACAGCGTCGTTCCCCCACCTGCCGGGGATTCGTCAGAGGACTAAAATCGGTGGAGAAGATTCTCCAAGGTCCCCTTGTTTGTCGGAATAAAGGCGGTGGAAACGAATCCGTTGAGTTGCTGTTTTGGAACCCGGGGAGCAATTCCTCGGAAAACATAATCCCCGAAGGCCTTAAATAAGAAGGCACTCTTTTTCAATCATTCCACAAACAACACATCCCGTGGTTGGGGAGCAGAACACGGTAAATATTTTGGGTACAGTAAATTACTCTCTTCCATCTTTTCATTGTGCTTGTAAAATTAAAGTTCTGTGACAATTGGGCAAAGAAAGTGTGTACATTTGGTACGGCCCCTTCACATCTGAACTCTTGACCCTAATACCACAATAGGCTCAGGAGCCCCGGAATCTTTTGTTATTTTTGTCCTTTCATCTCATTTACGTTTTTGCTCTTAAATCAACTCTTATAATTTGCTTACGCAAGCCTCTGGTGCCTCGTTTGAAGAGTAACTGATTAAGAACCGGAGGGTTGCGAGTTCGAATCCAACCAAAGATCGTCGTGTACAAAGGGGTTTTTGGCACGTTCAGTCTGTCGTGGCCTCAAATGTCCTCACGTTGGCGTGGTGTGGAAGCTTGGAGAGTGGAATGCCAACTCATCTGACCGTGGTATTGACCTCGAATCTTTCCCTTCGGGTTTCATCCCAGACCATCGCCAATAGCCCATTTTGTTGCTCCAGTGCGACGTTAATTAAAATACCTATCTACACAGGCCTCTGGTAATACTTTTGTGATACACAGACTCGGTACACATAACGCCTCATATCGTGTTCAAGCACCTTCAACATTTGGCATGCATAGCAACATTGGAATCCGTGTTTGCATTTCATGGAACGGGATGATGGTTCGGAAGGAGTGGGTCACCCTGATTTAGTGGGTTTACCCACTGAGCTAGCAATTTGTGAGTTGTAGGCGGCGCAGGTTCTCCCTGGGTGTATTTCCCTCTTCTGGGTCAATCGTTTTGCGTGTATGTCCATTTACTTGACATTGTTTGGCGTTGATGGCCAAATAGGGCTCTTGCGCCATAAAACCTCCAATCCAACTAACCACAGGGTGTGGGCAAGCAACAAGCTTTAAGAGTAATTAGCCGAGACTCAATTTAACTTCTCTCCTAATTGCGATTCTATCAACTTCCTGTAGTAAGTAAGCTTTTAAACTCCTCTTCGGGCTTAATCACCTGGCTTTCCGTCTTGGAGCTATTTCCGGAAGCGTTCGATGTACCTTGAAGTATTTTGGGACTATCAAAGACAGGTGGTTGATTGCTTTTCTTACGTGCACGAGGGGAAATTCGCTGCGCTGTTTTTTCGGATATAAGGGGAGGAACAATTGACGACGTCACGCCTTCTATTATTACTAAAACGATGTAGTGAGTCAACTGACGAATGTAATACAAAAACAGTTGATGGAAGAAAGCATTTAAAAGGGAAACGTAAACTCTTTCTTTAAAACAATGACATTTCCCACTAGTTTTAAGGATTTGCTCATTTTGTTTTGAAACATGAAATAATTACTTTAAAAACAACAAATTAAAAGTCCTTGATGAGATTTAGAGTATTGCACCTTCAATGAAATTATATAAACAGAGCGATTTTTTTTTGGATCAACGAGTGGCAAAATTCTTTCGAAAGTACCGTAACTTCCACAGATTTCGAGTCTGCGGAGTTTTGAGTTTTTGCCCAGAAAAAATTGTTTTAACTACTTTTGACAAGTTTTTTATCTTATTCCACCGTTGTTAAATTGTCCTGTCAGAACCGTTTTTTCTAAATATCTTATGATATCATAGAGGGTAGGTAGATAGTTGAATTTACGCCTCACACAACGGGCTATTGGCGATGGTCCATGATCCATACCGAAGGGAAAGATTCGTGGACACAACACCTCGTCATTTTAAACCACAGTCAGATGACGTCACACCTGAGCTGGCACCCCACTCTCCAAACTTCCACACCACGTCAATGTGAGGACATTTGACGCCACAACAGATTTAACGTGCACCAGCCTCCCACGTACACGACTGTTTTTGTTGAATTGAGTTTCGAACTCGATAACCAGGAGCTAACAGCACAACACGGTTTTCGGGTGACAATCATGAGAAATGTGATTTGAGTTTTTTACCGTGATTCCATTTACAGTGAAGATTTAGATATTTTTATCAAATTGAAATGCCTTTTTATTACTATAAAACTGTGCCCAGTGCTGTTTTAAATCCAATTCAGTTCCCGAACCATACACAAGTGACCCAAACTTCTTTTCGACGAAAGTAACCGGATAGTGGATCTATCTAGTACTGGGGCTCATCACCTAACCTGGTACTGGATATGAATATATAATCTAGTACGTCACCTAAAGTTAGAATGAAGTTACGTACTCTTGTAAAGTAGAGCCCACAATTTAGAGATGAGATACATAATCACTTTATGAGGTCTTTCTATTTATAAATGGTTATTGATTTCTCGATCGAGGTCCCAGGCATCGACGGGACCGCAACTGAGCAACCTGAGGGTTTTTAGTTCGAATCCAACCAAAGACCGTCGTGTACAAAGGGGCTGGTGCATGTTAAAACTGTCGTGGCCTACAATGTCCTCACGTTGGCGTGGTATGGAAGTTCGGAGAGTGGGGTGCCAGCTCAGGTGTGATCTATCTGACTGAGGTTTAAATTGACGTATGTCGTCCTCAGTCTTTCCCTTCATGTTTGATCCCGGTCCGCCGCTAATAGTCCGTTCTGTTGCTGCAGTGCGACGTTAATTAAATACCTACCTGCCAACCGCGGCCCGAAACAAGGAAGTAAAAACGAACAAACACTATTCGCTATTTTTCAAAAGCGATTCGCATCAGCTCGGGCAATTTCGTTCCTGACCCTTTCTCAAATTGAGTCGAGTCTTGTAACGTGTTTCCATAGTTTGGCTTCTCGATCAGCCACTTGTGTAGGCAGGGCATGCCAATTTAACCCGAGTGGCAACTGAGCAATTTATCTTGGTGAATGGGGGTGGCCACCCGAAAGAAGATCTAATTCGTCAGGGTCCGCGGAGCGTGAAAGTGCGGCGTGCCAGAGCGAAAGGAAGCCGAGGGATTTAAAATAAATCCCCATGAATTAGGGCCCTAACGAGAAATGTGTAGGAGGACTGATCGGGGAGACGTCGCGGTGTGTTTCTAGGGGGAGTCGGGAATATTTTTCTATTCTTCGCGCTCAGTCCCTCTTGACCCTTGTCTCAATCGGTTCGGATCCCAGTCACGGGAGAGTAGCGGATTTGCAACCGTAGGGTCGCGAGTTCGAAACTCGATCCGACCAAAGACCGTCGTGTACGGGGGGCTGGAGCACGTTAAATCTCTTGTGGTCCCGAATGTCCTCGCGTCGGCGCGGCGTGGAAGTTTGGAGAGTGGGGTTCCACCTCAGGTGTTCACCTCGTCATCCGACCGTGATTCGAAATCCGGAGGACCGTTGATTCCTTACCGTCGCCTGCATTGCGACGTTAATTCAACCACTTACCGGGGCCGTCGTGGCTTAGTGGGTATGCCCACTTCTCTAGCAACCTTCGAGTTGTAGGCGGCGCAGGTTCGATTCCTGCCAGGAGCATTCCTCCCTGAATGTATTTCTCTGTTTTGTGTCAGTAAAGCTTTCACTGTGTATGTGTGTCAATTACTTGATATTGAGTCGTGTCAATTTCTTGATATTGTATTGTGTTTGGCGCAGCATGGCCAAATATGGCCCTTCCGGTATAAACTTCCCAAACTAACCAATCAACCACTTACCTCCCACTCATGGTAAGGACGTTCGCACTAAATTGGCCCTCGTGCAACAAAAACGGCGATAAAACGAACAAATGTTGGGTGCAATTTATCGATATAATACTTCTGTACGTCCCAGAAGTTTTTCAAATGATTCTACAAAACGAATTCAGATCATTCAAATGTCCATTCACATATTTTGGTGACGCCACGCTGTGTGTGGTTCAGTCAGATTTGCTGCGTCATTCTATACGAACCTCCACATGAGTCACCATGGTAACTGAGCTCGATGAGGAGGGACTGTTGATTGGTTATTTTGTAGTTTTATGGCGTAAGGGGCCCATATTTGGCCCAAACAAAAGACAACATCAAATAAAAAATGTGAAAGGGAAAAGAAGAATCGGGGAACAGAGTAGTGGAATGAAAGCAGATAAAGATCGCTAGGATGTAGGAACGTGACTCCCGTATTTACTAAAGGCAGTAAACCCCGTGAGAAAAGAAAAGATCACTCGTGTCCGTTAATTCCGTACACACCTAAAGGAGATGAGTCCCTGAGATCTGGGAGGGACTTGAAACTGAATTGTTTCTGTTGTCTGCAGTGTTCGTATTTAGAAACTTGTAAAATTATCTCGTTGCATTTGTAATAATTACAAAGGAGAAAAGGAAATCGTGTTGTGTGCGAGTAGTACTTGAAAAAGTGGGGATTCACCTCCAGTTAGGGAGATGCTTGAATTTGTTGAGTGTGACTTTGGCTGTTCGCTTTCTTGCTATTCTCAAATGAGTTCGTGAAGCCAGACACCTACTCATAGTGAACTGTCGGGACGAGTATTGTAGAACAGAGGTGTTTTGGGGGGGGGGTCGTTTTGAGGCGTACCCTATTTCCCTTTTTGCAGCGCCCACAACCAATTGGCACAAATCCCTGGCTAGATCTGTGGATAATGTAAATTCTTGTGTTGCGAAGAAAATGAATAGTTTAATTGTATTTTGGCCGTGTCGACGTTTTATTGGCACGCCACTCGACCCACTACGTTACAGGCTCGATCATTTCGAGAAGGGGGTGACTGGAAGTTGTCTTCATATAATTTTGTTTTGGGCGGATAGAGTTGACTGGAAGAGTTAGTTTACCTGTTTGATCTCGGCAACAAGTAAAAATTAAATTGTTTATTTCATATTTTGTGGTTATCGATGTAATTTCTGAATACAAATGTATTCTATCTATGGGCAATTCCTTGTGACTCACGTTACAATCAGACATCAATTTTCAATATTAAATTTCATGTAAATAAAGAATGAATTAAGATTACTTGACAAAATGTGGTTTATAAACTCACTCATATATCCTTAAAGCATGTGTCATAATTTTTTTAGTGTGAATTAAGTGTCCCCAATGGCAACATTTCGGATTGACACGCGTCACAAAAAAACGACATCAATTTTTTAGACTTTCAAAAATGACTGTTTTTCTCTTCTAAAACAAGTTAATAGGAAAAAGAATTTGGATGTTTCACTGAGAGTACTAGGTCATGTCAAACCTAAGAAAAATGAAATTGTTGAATTAATTAACAAAGTACGTTGATTTTTTTTGTGACTCACGCTACATTTCTGAATGCTTATTAATAACGTTTTTGAAATTTTAATCTGGGCTAAAATCAACTTTTCATATATATTTGAGAATAATTTCTTATTACTGAAAGAAATTGCAATTTTAAAAAATTAAATAATTTCCTATAAACATACTTATGTGCATTAAAAATGCGAAGCAAATAATTTGATTCAACATTGTTTTAAAATTAAATAAAATGTATAAATCTTTGAAAAACCCACTTTAATATGTAGTTACGGTTTTTAATAACGAACAATATACTAAAGCCATTTCAAATCATAAATGGTAATGGATAATAAATGAAAAATTTCCCATTTGTCGCCATAACAATGACTTCAACTTCGTTACGGCAATCGTTGGTTAACTCAATACTATTGTAAAATTAGATGATCTTATACTCTTCAGTAGGATACCCATACATATTTTACTTCAACTCAGTATTCAGCTTCGATTTTATAACGGCATATAGGTGTGGTACAGGAGATGTGAATTTATAGGAAATACCCTTTTGATAACATTAAATCTTTATTCCTATTATTGGAAGTACTTTGGACCAAATATGCTGTAATTGAAGATCTGAATTTCTGTTATTTCTTCCCTTAGAATTAAAAAAAATTGTCTTTTTTGTGCAGCTTGTACGAATTCGTGCATTATTTTCTAAATACTTCCTTCGTAGCGACGTCTTTAGGCCCAGGAACAATTCGTCTAAAATAATTTCGTCCACAGAAATATATAATTTTGTCTACTGTATCTCTATTCAAAGTTGATGATTTCGAATAATTACAAACTGAATTGAATTTGAACTCGCATTACAAATACTGCTAAACAATTTCCTCATCACAAATTCTTTACGACGTGATGTGCTAGATAAACAAAGTTTTGCTCGGGTCATAACTTTGCCAAAAGTGTTCGCATTTTTTGTACCATTGAGGTGTTTCTTTCTTTGAAGTTTCTTTGTTCCTTAAAACGCGCGTCATCTGACCATGGTTCAAAATTACGTGGTGTTGTCCTCGGATCTCTCCCTTTGAGATTGATCCCGGAACGTCACCTATAGTCCGTTGTGTTGCTCCAGTGTGACGTTAATTGAAATACCTACATACCTCCCTAAAACGCGATACTTTTAAACTTTATTTTTAACTTTTTTATTTTCTTTTGATTTTAAATCCTTTTGTACAGCTACTGGCATTTTCATTCATACTTTTTCCCTTTTGCATCGGTATTATTTCATAGAAAGAAGGTGCTTTTCTTTATAATCGTCATAATTTCCTAGCTTTAATTTTTCTCTTCGCTTTCTTTGCCTTTCTGCAGCTGCTGTAGGTACCATAATATAATTTTTATATTGTATAAAGAACAAGTTTTAATAAAAATAAATCTATCACAAAATCGTTTACACTTAAAATTTTATTGAAAAATGAAAGCCAATACTTTATGTGCAACATTTCTCATCTAATGGCAGGTTATGTGTGACACAATTAAATCTGTTCTATCTTTTAAGATAAAACATGAATTAAAACAAAGTTTTTTTCAGTTACTCTTAGGCTTCATACTAAGCAAAAGGAAAAGTGAAAGTTTTAATTTTAAACGTAGAATTTTATAAAAGAATTAAAAAACAAAGTTTTTGTGACTCACGTTGAATTATATTAAGCACTTTTTCGAAATTCCATAAATATAATTATTGATATCTGTCAGAAAATTGGACATAATTTCCTCTAATTAAATAGCTCCTTCTATTACGCATGAACATTAAACAAAAATACATAATATTAGTACAAAAAATTGCCTGCAGACACCCAAGTTCACAGTAAAAAAAATCTTACCTCTAGCTTTAGAACAGTTGACCATGTACTGATAAAATAAATACGTAAAAGTGTGGGCGAATTCAAGTATAAAAGTTTTAAACTATCTAGAAAAGAACTAAAGGAAAGTTGAGGTAATTTTTGTTGGTTTCTATTAAACAGGGTGGGTAGTTTTCAGCCCAATATATTAATAGTTTGTGCCCTCTGGTGTCATTCTCTTTCAGACAGTTTTCCTTCCACCGGTTCCTATTGGCTGTGGCAATTGTGAACGTATATATATGTATTCTCTTACTGTCTGAACTCCTCTCTGTGGCAAAACTGCTTGGGACACCTAGAAGTGCAACTTCGAACCTACCTCTCGAGCAAGATTGACCGAACTGGTAGACGAGTTTTTCGAAGTGTGGTACGACCCGGAGGAAGAAACCATCGGAATATTCAGCAAGAAAATTACCGAAAAACGACTATAAGTAAGAGAATCCGGGTTTGAGATTCCAGAGCTACTTGTTTGCTTTCAGCTAATACGAAGGTTACCTCCGGATTATGTTAACTTGGTTCAACAAATGTACAGTCGAAGATAAAGACTTTACGGTTGATAAAGTTACAAAGCAACTTACGGAAGCTGGAAGAATCGAATTGAAACGAAACGACGAAGGCAAAGATTACGTCGTAGTCGGAAACGCCTACGCTGCCAAGAGTAAGACAACGAATGTTGTGAAGAAGCAAGCTAAGAAATATGAACGCAGTGGAAGCGGACTGGATAATAAATAATAAAGTTTCACATCATAGTGACGGATCTTTTCGTCTGGGGCCGTGCGGATACTGTCGCAAACCGGGACACACCGAAGACCGACGATTTAAGAATAGATGATTCAAGAAGAAACCGGAAAAAGACGAAAATGGTGCATTTTTTGCTGACACGCATATTGCACTGGTTCAGCTGATATAAATCTTGGAGAGTTCCTCACCGATTCAGCTGCCACGTCTCATTACTGTAACCAGCGACTGGTTTCACAATTTCAAGTATATTACATTCAAGTATACTTCATCTGTTCTCATCGGAGACAAAGACTGTACTTCGAAATTCCTTAGATTTGGAAACATCGACTTTGTGTTAAAGGACGTTTCAGGTAATGTCAGCATTAGTTTGAAAAATGTCTTGTACACCCCTAATATGCGTAGAAACTTAATTGGTGGTTCAAACATAGATATTGCAAGATATAAAATTCTTTGAGGTGATAATAAAATGGTTGTATATACTAAAAATGATAAATATTTCTTTACTGTATTAATGTCTTTAATTGATAAATTGTATAAGTACGCGGATATCCTAAAACATGTAACGAATCTGTTAACGTAGCTTTAAATATTAATATTAATATTGTCCACCGGAGATTCGGTCATGTTAACATTCCCCTTATAGAACATGAGTAAAAATAACTCGGTAAAAGGGATTGAAAAATCATGTTCTAAAACTGAAAATAAAAATTGTGATGTATGTAAAATTGCTAAATCAACCAGGAAATCATTAAAGACAAGTTATACGTACAAGCGATTGGCTATTAAAATCCTTGAAAGTTTATATGGATTTGTGGGGACCTGCTCCTGAAAATTCTTTTGGTGGGGAAAAGTACTTTTTGTCAATCATTGATGACTACTCGCTTAAAGTAGAGGTATACATAATCAAAAGTAAAGCCGAGATGTTTGACTGTTTCAAGAACTATCTAGCTAAAGTAGAGAGGGAGACAAATTCCAAATTGAAATGCTGCCGGACAGATAATGGTCTAAGTTTTGTCACAAAGAGTTTAAAAGCTTTCTTAGTAAGTTGGGTATTAAACATGAGCGTACATCTACGTATACTAGTGAGCAGAATGGGGTGGGTGAAAAATTTAATAGAACAGCCATAGACGGAGTACGTGCCATGCTCCAAGACAGTGGGTTGCAACCACGATTTTGGGCGATGGTGGCATTTGTGCACATCAAAAATAGATGTGAGCATAAACTAACAGAGGGGTTAACTCCTATTGAAGTATGGAGTGGTCACAAACCCTCCGTGAAATATTTCAAAATATTTGGGTCTCGCGTTTGTGCATATTCCTAAAATTTACAGGAATAAACTTCAACCTCGTGCAAAGCCTGTAATTTTGGTGGGCTACGCTACAAGCACAAAAGGCTACAGGATTTTTATTCCCAAGGAACGTAATGTAATTGAAACAATCCATGTCAAAATTGATGAAACTTCAAACGGTGTGAATTCTTTGTTTGGTAAAAATAAATCCTGATTATGCTAAATTTAACTTAAACGTGGATTTTAACGAATCAATTGAATCCAATGGTAACTGTTCACAAATATAAGTCAGACCGAAGAGGTTAAAATTGAAACTTCATATATTTTAAGTCCTCTAAGTATAAATGGGAAAGGGTAGAAAGACCACGCACACTGAGCGATAGAATTGATGTGTATTACTATCCTCCAAATTCTAGTATAAGATTGAAATCTTTAAATGACGCTAGAAAATATTATGAAGAAAATAAAATAGAATTTAATCCCTATAAATTTTGTTTTAAACCTGATAGTATTGTAAAGGCTAAAAATTATTTAGATTCTATTAATGTTTCTCATTTTAAAAGGAAAACTGATCCTTTAAGTGATCAAATGGACGATATTTTTCACAATTGTTATAATGTTGAAATGCCTAAATCATCTGAAGAAACGCAGCAAAGTCCAAACAAGGACGATTGGGATGCTGCAATGGCCGAAGAACTACAAATAATGAAAGATCGACAGGTTTGGGATCTTATTGATCCACCTATTAATGCTCCAATAATTGGAAGTAAGTGGGGTTTTAATGTCAAATTGGATGAAAGAAATAATCCGAAAAACATAAAGCCAGGTTAGTGGCACAAGGGTTTAAACAAAGACCGGGAGTTGATTTTAATGAAATATTTTCACCTGTTGTGAATTTTAATATTGTAAAATTACTTTTTATACTATTAGTATCTGTATTGCATCGGTATAATATTCAGTTAGATATTAAATTTGCATATCTTTATGGTAATTTGAAAGAACCAATTTATGAGACAACCATCTGGTCATGTTGTAAAAGGGTCAGAAAACAAGGTGTTTTCTAAATAAAGCAATCTACGGTTTACACCAAAGTGGAAGAGAGTGGAATTTTGAACTTGATAATATTTTGAAACAGTTGGGATTTATAAAACTATGTTTATAAGTTTAAAAATGATGTTGTACTAGCCGTACATGTGGATGACAATTTTATTTGATAAGACAAATGATTTAATTAAAGAAGCTTTAGAATTGATTAAAAGTAAATTTGATGTAACTGAACTTGGACAAACTAAATATCTATTGGGTGTAAATTTTGAATACGTTAATGATTCTTTATATTTACATCAACAGACATTGAGAAGCTAATGCTTAAATTTGCAGAACTACCAAAGTCATTTGTAAAACTTCCTTTTAAAGTAAGTTATGTATTACCGGCAAAAGATTCCTGAAAGTGATATGATGACAATGACTTGATGAAAAAATATCCTTATCGGACACTCATTGGCTGTCTTTCATTTTTAGCTGATCGAAGTAGACCGGATATTTCATATTCTGTTAATTTAATGTCTCAATTCTGCAATGGTAATACAAGGGTTGTATAAAAAGTAATGGCAATAACTTTGTATTTCGACGTATGCGCACCAGATGGTGCTGGCATCCTCTGAGGTGATAAAAGAGTCACATGAATGCATGTGTGCGGTGACAGGTGATTTGGCCCAATAGTATTTTGAGGTGGCTTGACGTGCGGAGTGAAAGAGAAAGCGCCATAACAATGTCTACAAAGCAGGAACAACGTTCTTGGATAAAAATCGAAGTTGCACTAGGTCATAATGCGCAACACTGTTATCAGGGCCTGCGAAATGCATGTGGCGATGCTGCGTTGCCATACCGTACAATGGCACGATGGGTGAAAATGTTTCGTGAAGGAAGGGATGTCACTCAGGATCAACATCGTTCCGGATGACCCCAGGTTGACAACCAAACAATTCAGCTCGTCGCTGGTTTGTTGGAAGCTGATCGACGATGGACTTCTCGAGAATTAGCCGCTGAGGTAGGCAAATGCCACAAAACCGTGCTTCACATTCTGCAAGACATCCTGGGATATCGCAAGATTGCAGTGCGATGGATATACTCCATACGTTGTCCGATGTGCAACGTTGGCACCGTTATGCACTTGCACAGGACCTTTTGAACCGATACCGAAGGGAAGGTGACAGTTTCATTCGACGGATCGTCACAATGGATGAAACGTGGGCTCGCTCCTACGAACCACGTTTGAAACGATAATCCAATGAATGGAGACATCCTGGTTCGCCACGTCCACAGAAGGTGCGCCCAGCGCTGTATCATCTGAAGGTGATGTTCATAGTTGCATATGACATTGACGGAGTGATATTGCACCATGCTCCTCCTGGACAGACAGTTAATGCTGCCTATTACTGTGAATTCCTGAGACATCATCCGCGTTCAGCACTCTGGAGAAAGCGACACTACTTGTTGCCTTCGAATCCAATCATCCTCCATGACAATGCACGGTGTCATACTGCGAACGCTGTCACGGACGGTGGCGGTGGGAGGTATTGGAACATCCGCCATACTCATCGGATATGAGTCCGTGTGACTATGATCTCTTCGCCAAAATGAAAGAACCACTACGAGGGATCCATTTCAACAGTAGGGAGGAGATTATCCGTGCTGTATGGCGATCGCTGCGGGACATCAACAGAAGTGGATGTGCTGATGGTGTACGGCGCCTTCCTGTCATTTGGCAGAAGGTGGTAAACATGAGAGGTGATTATATTGAAGGAATGTAAGTGTTTTTAACTATGATAATAAAGGCATTTCAGATCTATCGATGTGTTGCCACTACTTTGTATCCATCCCTTGTACTTTTCAGCACTAGAAAATTGTTGTTGATATTTTAAACTGTTTTTAATACCAAAAATTACAGAATAAATTTGTGTAATGTTTCAGGAACCAAACTAGATTGTTACTCGGATGCCAATTGGGGTTCGGATTTAACTTACCGCCACTCAACGAGTGGTTATATATTCTATTTTGGTAATGTAGCATTTGCATGGAGATCAAGCAAACAGAAGCTCCATCATCCATGGAATCTGAATTTGGCTCTGTGAGAGCGTAAAAGAATCTATTTGGTTTTCTAGAGTAATAAATGAATTAGATCTTATTCCCAATTCCATCATACCAAATCCTTTCTGTGGTAATCAAGCTGCTATATGTTTTGCTAAAGATACAGTGGAAAATTTTAAGACATTGATATTCGTTACAATTTTATTCGGAATCTAGTTGAAGAAAATTCCATTAAAATAAATCATATTGGAACCAAAGACAATCGGGCAGATTATTTAACTAAACCTTTATTAATAAATAAATTTCAAGATGCTTTAAATAAAATTTTCTATAGATAAATTCCGGCCTGATATCGACCGATGGGGCCGATTGTTGGTTTCTATTAAATTTTATTCCATCCGAATAAAATAAATCATATTGGAACCAAAGACAATCGGGCAGATTATTTAACTAAACCTTTATTAATAAATAAATTTCAAGATGCTTTAAATAAAATTTTCTATAGATAAATTCCGGCCTGATATCGACCGATGGGGCCGATTGTTGGTTTCTATTAAATTTTATTCCATCCGAATAAAATAAATCATATTGGAACCAAAGACAATCGGGCAGATTATTTAACTAAACCTTTATTAATAAATAAATTTCAAGATGCTTTAAATAAAATTTTCTATAGATAAATTCCGGCCTGATATCGACCGATGGGGCCGATTGTTGGTTTCTATTAAATTTTATTCCATCCGAATAAAATAAATCATATTGGAACCAAAGACAATCGGGCAGATTATTTAACTAAACCTTTATTAATAAATAAATTTCAAGATGCTTTAAATAAAATTTTCTATAGATAAATTCCGGCCTGATATCGACCGATGGGGCCGATTGTTGGTTTCTATTAAATTTTATTCCATCCGAATAAAATAAATCATATTGGAACCAAAGACAATCGGGCAGATTATTTAACTAAACCTTTATTAATAAATAAATTTCAAGATGCTTTAAATAAAATTTTCTATAGATAAATTCCGGCCTGATATCGACCGATGGGGCCGATTGTTGGTTTCTATTAAATTTTAGGGCCGGTTGTTTTCAGCCCAATATACATTAGTAGTTTGTGCCGTCTGTGTCATTCTTTTTCAGTTTTCCTTCCACCGGTTCCTTTTGGCTGTGGCGATTGTGAATGTATATATATGTATTCTCTTACTGTCTGAACTTTTCTTCTGTGTTCTCTATTCGAGAGATTGGTCGGATAGACCGCATGTTTTTCTTAATTTATTATGTTAACCAATGTTAGGTTGGGTGATTGTTTTTAGTATTCAATAAATAATTCTCAAAAGAATTCTTTGTTGCGTCAACAAACAGTTTTGATCTCGGCAACAATTAAAAATGAAATTGTTTGTCGTTTTTTGTGTTTATCGATATATAATTTCTGAATACAAATGTATTCAATCTATGGGCGATTCCATGGAACTCGCGTTACAATCAGACATCAATTTTCAATATTAAATTTCATGTAAATAAAGAATGGATTAAGATTACTTAACAAAATGTGGTTTATAAACTCCCTCATATATATCCCTAAAGCATCTGTCATAATTCAGAACTTTAGTGTGAATTAAGTTTCCTCAATGGCAACATTTCGGACTGGTGACTCACGTTACAAAAAAGGACATCAATTTTTAGACTATCGAAAATGACAGTTTATCTCTTCTAAAACAAGTTAATAGGAAAAAGAATTTAATTGCTTCATTGAGAGCACTAGGTCATGTCAAACCTAAGAAAAATGAAATTGTTGAATTAATTAGTAAAATACGTTGATTTTTTGTGACTTAAGTTACGTTTGTGAATTCTGAGGACTGAATCCTTATTAATAACGTTTTGAAATTTTAATCTGGGCTAAAGTCAACTTCATATAGTATATATTTGAGAATAATTGCTTATTAATGAAAGAAATTGCAATTTCAAAAAATTAAATACCCTATAAACATTTATGTGCATTAAAAGTGCAAAGCAAATTATTTTGATTCAAAATTGTTTTAACATTAAATAAAAAATGTATAGATCTATGAAAATTCAATTTAATACGTAGTTATGATATTTTTAATAACGAACAATATACTAAAGCCATTTCAAATCATAAATGGTAATGAATAATCAATGAAAAATTTCGCAGTTGCTGCCACAGCAATGATTTCAACTTCATTACGGCAATGGTGGTTAACTCAATACTTTTTGGTTACCTCAATCGCATTTTTGTACTATCGAAGTGTTTCTTTCTTTGAAGTTTTTTGTTCCTTTAAACGTGATAATTTTAAACTTTTTTTAAACTTTTTTATTTTCTTTTGATTTAAAATCCTTTTGTACAGCTAATGGTATTTTCATAGATACTTTTTCCCTTCCGCATCGGTATTACTTCATAGTAAGACGGTTATTTTAATCGTCATAATTTCCTTCTTGCTTTAATTTTTCTCTGCGCTTTCTTTGCCTTTCTGCAGTTGCTGTAGGTACCATAATATAATTTTTATATTGTATGAATTAAAAGAACAAGTTTTAATGTAAATAAATCTATCACAAAATCGTTTGCACTTCAAATTTTATTGAAAAATGAAAGCCAATACTTTATGTGCAACATTTAATCTAATGGCAGGTTATGTGTGACACAATTAAGTCTATTCTATCTTTTAAGAAAAAAATATGAATTAAAACAAAGTTTTTCAGTTACTCTTAGGCTTCATACTAAGCAAGAGGAAAGGTGAAAGTTTTAATTTTAAACGTAGAATTTTATAAAAGAATTAAAAAACAAAGTTTTTGTGACTCACGTTGCATTATATTAAGCACTTTTTCGAAGTCATTCCATAAATATAATTATTGATATCTCAAAAAATTGGACTTAATTTCCTCTACTTAAATAGCTCTCTATTATGCATGAAAACTAAACAAAAATACTCCAATATTAGAAAAAATTGCCTGCAAAGACACCCAAGTTCACAGTAAAAATCTTACCTCTGGTTTTAGAACAGTTGACCATGTACTGATAAAATAAATAAGTAAAGGCGTTGCCGAATTCAAGTATAAAAGCTTTAAACTATCTAGAAAAGAACTAAGAAAGTTGAGGTAGTTTTCTAAAATATTTTTTTCACTTGCATGTTCCATGTTTCGAACGCTGTCATAATTTCCCTAACGCATTTCATAATTTAGAACCCTATTAATTCTAATCCCCAGCTATTGTTCATGAGATTAATTTTTGCCAGTAGTTCATGGGTGACTCAGCATAAGAACTAGCCAAAAGCCAGGCTTTGTGCATGGCTCCAGTGAATAGTTTCTCCAGTACCGGAGTTAAGAAAAGGCGTTACCTTGCCTTGTTTTGTGCTCTCCAAACGTTTGTGTGAGGGTCGCGGTAGTTTGGTTAGCGTAAGGGTATTAATGTTACAAAAATAAATTCTGAAGTTCGTGAATTAACCCTTCTGATGGGTGACCTCCGCGTCGAAAACTGCCCTGTAGTGACCAGCCTTCGGTGCAAAAACTTGTTACGAATTGTCACCAGTTCCCACTTGCATCATCATCCGCTTGCAATAATGGGGCAGTTATATCTCGACGAGATATTAAGGCATTAACAAAACGTCACACCTCGACGAACGAGGTGGCAGCTCGGTTGGAAGAGTAACGGACTAGCAACAGGAGGGATGCCAGTTCGAATCCAACTAAAGACCGTCGTGTACAAATGGGGCTGGTGCACGTTAAATCTGTCGGGCGCTCTCACGTCGGCGTGTTGTGGAAATTTGGAGGGGTTGCCAGCTCAGGCGTGACCTCGTCATCTGGCAGTGGTTTAAAACGACGTGGTGTGCGAGGATCTTTCCCTTCGGGTTTGATTCCAGACCGTCGCCAATAGCCCGTTGTTTTGCTTCCATGCGACGTTAATTAAAATATCTACCTACCTATTATTTTCCTGAATAGTAGTGCGCAATTACCCAGGGTGCTCTGTGTATAACAGCAAGAATTCATTCTTTAAGCGCTGTATTCTAATGTTAGAGTACATGAAAGCAATCATTTACTGTAAAATATTTGGAATGGACAAAACGGTGTTTGAAATTATGAAATAATGTTTTTAAAACATTTACCAACACTTTTTAGTGTGATGTTAATTAAAATACCTACCTACCAACACTTTTTAATAAATATTCATGAAATGCATTCCCTGTCGCAACCCTTATTAAACCTTTTTGAGTTTTATTTTATAAATATTTCATGAAAACTATCGGTTGTGGGGAATTGTACATCGCCAATTCTTTTTCTAAGAATTGACTTAAGATTTCAAGTTGCTTAAAAAGGAATCATTGTGTTCTTTTTAGCTTTTACTGAACGACTTAATTGGTCTGTTTTTTTATTTCATCATTGATCGAGTTGACACATAACTTTCCAGTTTAAAATAATTTAATTATTCTATCCATGAGTTGATTTTTTAATGCGTTTGAAATGAAAACTGACTCGTGTGGGAATTTGCTTTTTGACTCTGCAAGAGCTCGTATAAATTTTATTTTGACTTCAAAACGTTACTTTTTATGCAGTGATTCCAAATTTTTAGCTGAATTTGTGTTAGTAGTTACAGTTTAACACTTATCTTTTATTTCTCGTATTCTGTACAATTTATTTCTTTAAAGTGAGTTCTATAACTCGTGTGGAGTTCCTTTGTGTTTCCGTTTTTCAGCTTCCTTAAAATGGGTTGTACATTTCAGCTTCGATCGTACAATTCAAAGTTCTTGTTTCGTGCATTATAAATTTACTGATTGGTTAATCACCGGTTTGATATGTGAATGACGTGGAAGTTTCCATCAACCATTCAGATTGCAGCTCTTTCATTCTAATGGGTTTCATAAAGAAATCTAGATAGGATTAAAAAGGGTCTAAATTTTTAAATATTTTGTGAAAATAGCGTATTTTGTGAGGAATGAGGCAAAAGTTAAGTTTTTGTTCGCATAAACCTCTTTTTATAGAAAAATATGTTTTTGAAAGGTCGTCATCTTTTAGCAGCAACTCTGAATCCAACCTTATATGGTTTGATTAGTCGCTCTCGATTTCAACAATGTCTTACGAAAAATGAAATGGCTCAAACTAAAATTTATTTCTTTTCGAAGGTTTGAGTTTGAACTTTTGACAAGTGTGTTCACGTGAATAATTTCAGGTATTGAAGGTATAAATAATTTGGAGTATTATTTTCTTTATTACAAAGCATTATAAATCAGTTTGTGAAAAGGATATTTTATAAAATCCCCTTTGGAGCAAAACGGTAGATAATTACTATTATTTTTTAATTTCAATTAAAATTGTACCTATTTTTTTGTCGGTAAAAAACACAATATATATTTTGATTTTTAGTATTAGAAAAGAATAGTATAGAATTTTAGTACTTAGTTTATGCGTGTCATAAGATGAAAGGTTGTTGCCTCTTCGGTCATTTTTGCTACTCGAGGTCTAATTAGACCGTATCAAGTTTGACTCTTACCTTTATCTCGATTGTTCGTTTTTAAGATTTCTAAAGTACACAGGGATAGAAATTTGAGGGAAATTTAGTTTCCCATTTTGGTTTTCCAACTCAAATTTAGAATATATTGTTGTGGTACGTATCATAGATTTGGTTTTTGTTTTTCAACAGTGGAAATGTACTACATATTCAGTGCTTACGTTCATCATAGCGTAATTAAATGTTATTAACTAAATACCATAGTTCAATGCTATAAGTACGCTTCTGGATAAAAAATGTCACTTAGAGATTCAGAATAACTCGTACTGTATTTCGGATAGCTACACTACCTACAGTACTACTACTTTTAGACTACCTATTTAACCGACTTTATTTTTAGATAACTTCCCTTCACATGCCTTCTCGAGACCACAACTCAATAATGTACATTTATTGAGTAGTCGTCAAGTACTTAAAAATCTTTGAACATGCTTCAATGAAATGGCTGAAAAACTTAAAAATAAGATGCTAACTGATTCGATGCTTTGTTAGAGTTCAATTGAATTGTTTATTAATTAGAACAAATTAAACTTGAATATTCTTTTCTAGAAGTGTTCTGTTAATTACTGAAAATAAAACGCTTCGTCTGTGATTTAGCGGAACTTTGTGAAATGAGAGGAACGGTGTACGTAAACGAATGTCTTTATTGAGAGGTGGTATTACACACTGAATAAGACAGAACTGAAGTGAAGAGGGAGTTGAGGTGTCTGTACAAGGCGGGAACACTCTTCTCAAACCGCTTCGAACCCTTCAAACCTCGCTGAAAAGAGATCAATCAGACAATGGGAAAAAGAACACAATAAAAGAAGCAGTTAATAAACAAGAGTTTTCAACTCCGGTTAACTCTTTGAAGGACACCACGCTAAAGAAAGTTTTTTAAAAACTTTATATGGAAGACATGAATGTATTTTGCAATTTTCGTCTGTCATTTTCATTTTTGAATATAATTTCCGCTTAACTTTTAGGCCATTTAAAAAATAACCTCTTTTATCACTGGCTCTTTTACGTCCTGAGATCGCACACTGTGATGAAGAGGTTTTTCAGTTTGGGGAACTTATGCCTCTCTTTCCATAGAAAGGAAACAATGGTTCTTTAAAAATTGAAAGCCACAGTTACGTTTGTATTCGCCAGGCTGCTAAATTGTACTGATGGACACTGACTAGGGCATAGTCGGGAAAACCTGTTAGGACCCTTCCATACCTGAAAGCATTAGCCCTGCACTATTCAGCTGCAATTCCTTTAAACGTTCTTCGAAACAACCTTTAAATTTTCCCAACAGCTCTTAGAGATACACGGGCCGTGGTAGCCCGGTTGGAAGAGTAATGGATTAACAACCGGATGGTTGCGATTTCCAAGCCCGTTCCAGCCAAAGACCGACGTGTTCACGGGGGCTGGTGCACGTTAAACCTGTCATGCCCTCAAAGATCCTTACGTTGGCATTGTGTGGAAGTTTGGAGCTCAAGTGTGACCTCGTCATCTGACCGTAGTTCGAAATTGCGTGGTGTTGTCCTCGGGTCTTTCGCTTCGGGATTGATCCCGGACCGTAGCCAATAGCCCATTGTGTTGCTTCAGTGCGACGTTAATTGAAATACCTACCTAGAGATACGCAAATAATGAGCTACCGTTTCTAAAAGGTGCGCCCTATTTGAAACGAAGTTTACTTAAAATGAATTACAATTTAAATAATTGGGTTGTTTTTGATAATGGGTTAATGGGTCTCTGGAAAAGAAGTCTCGGTTTGTGTACGTCAGAGGTCTGTTGTGAGAAGAGAATTCTCTCTTCTCTGAATAGTAATGCCTCCTGATTGGAGGGGCTACTCTAAAATTAAAATAGATTTTTAAGATATACATGAAAGCATTCACTTTCCACGCATAGCAGTGGAAAAAACTTTAGAAGGACAAATTCTGTTTAAAATTGTAGGTAGGTAGTTGAATTAACGTCTCACTAGAGCAACACAACTGGCTATTGGCGACTGTCCGGGATCCATCCCGAAGGGATAGATCCGAAGACAGCACCTCCTAGTTTTGAACCACGGTCAGATGACGAGGTCACTCCTGAGCTGGCACTACACTCCAAATTTCCACACCACGCCAATGTGAGGGCATTAGAGGCTACGACAGATTGAAGGTGTACCAACTTCCAGGTTCACGATGGTCTTTGGCTGGGTCGAGTTTCGAACTCGCAACCCTCCGGTTGCTAATCCACATCTCTTCCTTCCGCGCTCCTGTTTAAAATCATAACTTTTTTTAAAAGTCCTTTTTATGCAGTTCTGAAGTGTCGTCCCTTCAGACATTTGTGCTGGGGCTACGCCGACTTTGAGTGGTAGGCATCCAAGAGGGCTACTTCAATAGGTTAAGTGTGAAAGCCCAGTGCTTTGAAGTAGCCTAAATAAAGAAGTCTTGAGATTAAGGTTATTTCTGCTCCTGTAGCCCTTATAATTAGCCTACATTTGAATGGAACTCGGCTCGCGCTGTCTGAGGAAGACTCGACAATGGAGGCATTCCGCTTCTAAAATAGCGCCGCTTTCAATTTCAGCTCCTTTTTCTCAAGTCCCAACTGCATTCTCTGCGTGAGGTGCGAAGCGGTCTAGCTTGAGTCTCAATGAAACGAGCGACTTGGTTGCCCCGCAGGCTATTAATAAGTGGAAATTCGGTCGAGTTATTCGGTTGCGTCGGTTGGAGTCATTTGCTGACGTCGCGAAATGAGTGTTGCGTCATTCGCGACTTTCGCGGAGAGCGAGTGGGTTTCGATTCGAAACGCTTGAGAACAAGTCTGGCCGAACTGAAAAATATTCGTCGGTGAAGCAATAATCCTTCGGATAGCATTGTCCCTTTTTTTCCTTCTTTGCAAGGCATTTTAAAACTGGAGAAAAATCGCAACAAAAAAATCTTGAAAAATTTAGAACAATTGGAACAGAGTAATTTTTAAATAGCAATAATCTAATTTTAGAAGGGCAACACTTGAGTTGTTTACGAATACACACAACTTCTGTTTCCGAATACCGTTTCTGACAAATTCGTGCTTGCACCCCTTAGGTAGGTATTTTAGTAACGTCGCACTGGATCAAAACAACGGACTATAGGCGAAGGTGCGGAAACAAACCCGAAGGGAAAGACCCGAGACAACATCACGTCATTTTGAACCTCGGTCAGACGACGAGGTCACACCTGAGCTGGCACCCCACTCTCCAAACGTCCACACCACGGCAACGTGAGGACATTTGAGGCCACGACCGATTTAACATGTACCAGCCCCCTTTGTACACGACGTTCTTTGGTTGGATTCGAACTCGCAATCCTTCGGTTACTCTTCCAACTGGGCTACCGCGGCCCTTATACCTCTATCACGATTCTCTAATTCCAACTATAGTCACGCTGACAACCACGATTTCTTACATAGGTCCCTGAGTAATCGACTCTCTTTTGGGAAGTCGTGATTTATTTTGAAACAGTTTTGATTCCTACCAAACCCAAACTTGAGCCACTCACATCAAATACTAAGATCTTCGCGAGTAGAGTTAAAGGCCGGGTTATAACTCGAATGTTGTTGATGTATTGGATTGAAATTCGGTTTGCTGTCAGTCAGAAGATGTAACAAGTTGTTTTGCGTTCTTGTTTAATCGATAACTTTTACCTTCTATTGCTGAAGTGGAAGCACAAAACTTGTTCTTCGATTATTCAAACATATCTGTTCGGCGATAGAATTTCATCCAGCGGTATTTTTAGTTTGTCGCTATTGAGCGATAATTTGAAATGTGACGTAAACTGTGATACTCTTTGACATCCACGTTTGATCTTATTGGCCTTTACTCTATTTACAAACATTGGAGTGCATCGTCTCTCCCTGGTATTTAGGAGAAACGACGCTCCTATTGTCAGGGAAAGATGTTCACGTTTTAGATGTCCCTGATATTTATTCAATTTTCGTAAAACAACCCTAGGGCCATTCGTCATCACCTGCACACTGTTGTCGAAAGTGAATCTACGTAATCTACATTCAAGAAATCAACAGTTATTACAAAGCGTTGCTATTGCATTCTAAACCATTTAAGTTGTATGTATGCACTAGAAATCACGAAAATTGACCATAATATACATCGATACTTTTTTTATTACTTCAAAATATTTTTCAAGTCCATTTTTTCAAACGATACCGAAGTTCTTGTAAATATTCGAAATACTTTTCTAGTTACAAGGGTTTTCGTAAGGTACTGTCACCTTGTACAAACATATTGCCAAAACTTTTAACTTGATTTCTGAAGAACTGTTTTTGCAATATGATGCTTTGTTCAATGATAACTCAACAATGAATTGATCTATTATAATAATTTTTATATCGTTATAATTTATATAATACAGTGGATGTCTTGACTCTCAAAGTTATTGGTTAAGAAAAGAATTTTTAGATGATTAAATGTCAAAATTCCTGAAAAAATCTTGATTTTTTTAGACTCCCTTGGTGAAAAAAATTGTATAAAAAACCTATTCTCCCTTGCAACTTGATGGAAGATCAAAACATGAAGAATAATATTAGGAATAACTTCCAATAGGAATTGTCTTTCTGAACACATAATTTGAGACATCACTGTTAAAAAATCATGCTAGTTAGCTAATTATATCTAAATGAGATAATTAATGATTAGATTAATCTGAATTTTTCAAACTGAATTGAGTTTAGGTACAAACCAATGACCTATTGTAAAAAATTTGGATTTTTAAAGCCAAAATTAAAAACTTCTAGTGTATACTTACACCTTAAGCTCAACAGAATTCGAAGGTTGAATCGACTTGAATTCAGATTCAAACAATCCGTAACAATTTAATGTCACTAAAGAATAGGATGGGTTGAAAATGGCGAAGAAGCAATAGTTAAGAAAAGAAACACGAAAGATGGTTTTAGACGGAGGCTGAAAACTAATTCGTACAACTTTCTTTCCGAAACGCCTTACATCATTTGAAAGGAGACAATTTTAATGATGAGCCCGGGAAAATTCTGGTATGGTAGTCTGGACAGATGTATAGAATGTGTGGGAGATTTGTTCTTTTAAAAATGATCATAGTGCATAGATTGCAAGTAGTGGCATGAAACTTCCCCTATACGGATATTATTGCAACACTTGTGAACGCAAAAATATAAGAAAAGGACATTAAGAAACTAAAACTAAAAAGAATTTGGCATTGAATTTTATTGAAATCTGTTACTTGTATGGTTTTCAAAACATTCTTTTCGATTAAAATGAAAATTTTCGGATATTTTTTGCTTCTGAATTCTAGAAGAGCCGATTTTCTGGAAAATGGGCCATCTCTGTCTCACTTGCTTCTGCATTTCTTTGTCGCAAGACGCATGCGTGCCACCATGTTCTTGTACAAACTTACCGCTCAAGAAGTTGTCTGCTGACTATTTTTTCAAGATTTTACCAACGCAACCCCATTTTTTGAAACAATGACTCTTGACCCTGGTTTGAATCGACTTTATCGTACCCCATCTCATATACATCCTTTTTATGAACGGGCAAAATCAATCTTTAGAGATCAAAATCTTTGTGACATCGTAATCCACAATCTATGCATTACTTTTTATTCCGTAGTATATGGCATATTACACCCTTGTCAGTATGACACTTATTTAGCAGTTCTTACGTATGGGTCTAAAGGAACGGGATATGTGTGCAGTGGTTATGGGCTTTCAAGACACCTCATAGAATTTGCCTTCATCTATCCTCCTACGTATAAACAGCTGAAGCTCCTGCAATTTATCATACTCTTCAGGAAATAAGTTCTAGGCAGTTCATTCAAGATGTCCCCCACAAAGAAGTTTTTCAACTCCTTGTGGCAAGAGTCAGGAATCCGCCATGAGCAATAAATTGCATTCCATAAAACCATATATTCTATTCGTTCCTGGTCAATGCGATTGACGGATGTCAAATTGACTAGCATTCGCGTTGGGCACACATAATTCGTCATCTTTTGTTGGGTCGTCACCGTTTTGTCATACAAAATCATCGGATTTTACCGTTCGTCCTATTCTAAGTCCTGCTTTTAATCAGCACTATTTGGAAATTTTCAAAATTACAATTTTAAATTTGCAATATCTGTTTGGGGAGGAACCCTACAGGGTCTTTTCCCGTTAAATGCCTTTGGGTTTTTAAAATCCGATAGCATTTTTACCATTTTGACTTTGTATACTACCCATCACTTTCATAATTTTTATATTGTACAGCATATTGTGGATCAACATATATTTTAACCATGCATTTATATTTTCATGTAAACCATTCGTTTTGTTATTTTCATGTTGTGGACCAACATGTTTTATGGTTCTTATTTTATCCATATTTCAACATTCCTTATTTTATTCTACATACAATAAATATCTTGCGCTTAACGTGTTATATCCACTTTTTTTATAATGTGCTTATATGCCTATATTGCTTTTATTATTTAATCTTGCGCTTGGCGCAGCTCGCTTGGACATTGCGCCATAAAAACCCAATTACCTACCATTCAACTGAAATCATACTTTATGGGTTGGCAGGTAGTTAAATTTGCGTCACACTGAGGTAACGAAAAGGTCTATTAGCAACGGTCCGGTATCCATCGCTATGAAAAAAATCCGTGGACTAGACCCCGTAATTTTTAACCACGGTCAGACGACGGGGTCAACATCGAGCTCGTACCCTACTCCAAATTTCCACACTTAGGACATTTGAGGCCTCGACAGTTATAGCGTGCACCAGCCCCCAGGACTTTATGGGTTGAAAATATCCAAATTTGCATCAACTCGAAACTGAAATCGTTAATGAGCAATTCGATTTCAATTTAAGGGTAACCTTCGGTTTTTATACATTTTATGCCTTAAAAAATTTAAGATGTTACCTGACTTAGTTCTTATAATTTTATTATTTTTCAAAAAAGTATCGCATTGTATCGATTTGGATTTAAGTCGATTGATTAATTGTTTGAAATATTCGTTGGTGCTTTAACTGTTTAAGGATTTTGAATTACAAACGCACTTGACGGCCTTCGTTTTGTCAAAGGTGTTTTCTACATTATTTTGGATCGTGTGTCAAGGATTCAATTTGATTATCTTTAATGGAAAGGAACATACAGAACCGAAACTGAGTACACTTCAGGGAGAGATTTTTGTTAAAATTCTCAAAACTCTGTTTTAATTAATAATTTGAGCTTAATTTTCATAAGAATGATACAATGAAGTACAAGAAAAATATCAGGCTAAAGAACAATTCCATGCGTGCATAAATAGTATTTTTAAAGATAGATTTTAAATGTCAAGCGCACAAAAGTCTCGAAGCTGAATGCGCACCCAGCCCATGTCGTTCGGAAACAAATGCATGTCTCGGCTGGAAAAGTTGAGAATTCAATTTTTATAGATAAAATCATTGAAAAGTGAAATACCCAACTCTATAGAAGAACAATTCATAAAAATGTGCGCAAAATTTGGATTTAGGTCAAATTCTTTTATCTATAGATTCAGAGAAAGAAGACGTATATAGCAAAAATAGTTAAGATACAATTTCTGTACCGCCTTAAATACCATTTATACACCCCACTACAATCTCGGGACTTGAATGGGCTTAAAAATGAGTCGTCCCAGCAGGAGAAAGTGGTTGGAAAAATTCATGTTATTCAAAGCACAGAACATAACGATTCTAGAAGCAAATGGACAAAAATATCCAGGAAAAATGACTCAAGTTCTTATTCATTCATAGTTCCTACGTTTAGAAGCTGTTCTATATTCCAAAATATATCCAAGACAAATTATTTTTTGTTTTCTTTCCGGATAAAACAGGCTGGGTATATAAACTCAGTTTTGTGACTCAGAATTTCGTGAGTTTGACAATTAAAACCTATCTTTAAAAATATTGTAGCAAATGGAACTGTTTTTTAGCCCTAACGAGTACTTTATCATCGCTGTAAAAATTAAGTCAAATTATTATTTACTAACGAGTTTTAGGATTTTAAAGAAATCTCTTTTCGGTTGTATACTCAATTTCGGGAGCCTGTTGTTTGTAGCAGTTTATTTGTTTTTCAAGCATAGTAATTTTGTTCATCTCTTTTTTAAATTTTGCTCATCTTTTTAAACACTCGTTTGATCACTCCGAAAGAGGAATTCTGACTTTTCTAAGCGTTCCGATCTCCTGGTGAGAACAGAATGCACCACGGGAGAAAACGAAACGGAATCGGTAAAAGTATTCGGGTGCGGGATTTTTTTTTTATCGTATTTGATTATTTTATAATATTTTATCGTCAATTTTGAATTCAAAAAGTTGTCAATGAATAGTGTTATTGAATGTATTTTTGATATCTTTTCGTTTCCGATAAGGAATTGATCACGCTCTTTTCTTGACTTCGAAGAGGCGCGAAAATAATAACGAGGGATTACTGTAATACAGGTGCCTCAAAACAATAAATATTCAAAGAACGTATTAAATTCTACAATTATTTTTCCTAGAGGTATCTTTCAACACTTTTATTCAACGTAATAAAAGTTCGTTGGCTTCTATTTATTCTATTTATTTATTGACAAATGTCAGGCGTTTGACCACCAAGTCATTAGTTTTCTTGCTTCCAATATTTCTGAATAATAGAATTAAAACCCTTATAAGTGCAGTACACGTATCTAAATGTTCGCTATTCATGGGTCGTCCAGAATTGGGTAAAGTGCAAGTAGGTGAATTCCCACGTTCGATTATAAATAAATGGACTTTCAGGCAACCATGTTCAGATGGAAGACGAAACAAAGCTACAAATGAACCACGATGATAACTTGGAATAGGAAACTGAAAGATTTATAATTCGAAAAGTTCCAGTTCTTGCTGTTAGATGGCGCCACCAAACGACTAAAAATATGCGACATATTTTTAGCATTGAGTGGTAATGCAAATGAAGGTCAATTTATCCGTTGATATTGATTCACCCTAACTATATTCAATTTCACCCATAGGTTGCGAGCCTTCGCTCGCTCTCAGAAATGGATCAAAGCTTGAAAAAAATGCCGAGTTTACAAAACTAACTTATTCATCCAGCTCAAATAAATTTTACCAGGAATATTTTTCGACGTGGGAAAAAAATTCAAGAGACCCTTAAAATCCTAAATTTCCATCATAAAATTTTTGTATATATTATTTAATCAAAGTTTATAGTTGAAAAGATGTTCGCTGTGTTTAAGAAGTTAGCGAAAAAATTGCTCTGTGGCGTTATTTAATGCAGCAGTTTATGGTTTTGCTCCGAAAAAGGACCCTGTCCACATATAAAGTGTTTTTTCAATATACCTATATATTTAAAGTCCTTTTTATCTTGGGGGACTCCCGAAATGTTTTTGATGTAAGTAGTTAGTTTATTTGAAGTAGATAATATATAAGTAGAGAAGCCACGTAAAGATCTGAAAATATTTATTTATGTTCATTTAGTATTTGTATGGCGAAAGCGATAGAAGAATCCACCTATGTGCTGGGTGACTGAAGGAATTAGACAAGATTAGAGGAGTCTCTTGTCTATTTTTCTAGACATGAGTGACTAAGGACGCATTCAGAGGAAGGGCCAACGTCGAAATATTTTAAAAAAGTAGAAAAGCACTCAGAGTCGAGCTTTGAATCGAAGCTAGTTTTATCAGCGTAAATCGAAGACTGCATTCGATTACTGCACTTTTAAAATGCTGCACGTAGATTATATTTTACTTCTTGTTTGGAGGCTGTTTTTTCTTCTATCAGTAAATGTCTTGAAATTACTGTTCGAGTGTCTATCTTCCAAACTCTTTATTTACAGCGCATTAAATTATGTGTCTAATAATAAGAAAGTTTCCTCTAAAAATGGAATAAAGTGAAAAGAAATTGGGTTCATGCAATGTTCTTGTACCCCATATCTCTGATACGTGCATTTTACTTGGTTTTGGTTTAATGGCGAAAGCGCCATATTTGGCCAAGCTGCGCCAAACACAAGACAATAACGTAGGGGGGGGGAAAGTAAAAAGTAGAAGGGTAGGCCTGGGTAAAATAAAAGGGTGGACAAATCCACGGGGGATACCACGGGGCTATTTTATCTACGTGATAAACAAAACTTGTTAAATTAGCTTCAGAGTGTATTTTAAGATTTTAAATGTTTCGGGGATGGACCCTGAACACGTGCTTAGTCTCTCGTGTCAAGAGATTTTCCCCGCCATGTTCCTCATATTCAGATAACGTTTAGATACCTAATTCAGACAGCAACAACCTAAATGAGTCTTTCGTTTGGCAACATTTTCAGACACGTTTCTCCTACTGATGAAACTTCGATCCTTTCACATCCTTTCAGCTAACTTTTGTTTCAGTACCATGAGGAGGGTGAGGTATTCCTCTGAATACGGTCCTGCCATTATTTCAAATGCACTGTACCAAGAGGACTTTTAAGAACACAACCACTTGTTTCAGTAAACAGTTAAATGTAGCTTCGAGGAGCAAACGTTGTTTATAACTGTCTCTTGGAGCACGGGCTTTACGCAACGGAAATATATTTTGGAGCAATTAATTATTCTAAAATTCTTAGCAACATTGACACGAAATACTAAATATTTTCCTCGATTTTTGTTTCATTAAATATATTTATACATATGTTCACGCGTGAAAGGAGCATTTAATTTTGTGTAACATACAATAAATACCTGAGACACTTCCGATCTAAAACTCAAATGAATTTGGAAAGATCTTTCACGGTATGCAAAAACGACAAAGATCCAATTTCCTTCACTCAATCCCGATTCCAAGTTAGCCTAATGATTAAAATCAAGTTTATTTTTTCCTAGAATCAAGATATCTTGCGCGGTGCCGCATTCATTGACCTGCGGTCAATCAAAAATGAATAAGTTTCAAAATGTATGCATTTTTCTTTCATACTTATAATCTTTAAACTATTAAAAAGACTTGGTAGTTCTACGAAGATGACAGTTTATGTGGAACCGTCATAAAATCAGGCCTGTGACGTATATAAAATGATTCATAAATCAACAAATACATAAATACAATCCATAAATATTGCAGGTACCACACATTTGTAGACCAAATTAAAAAAGTAAATTCAATGTAATCTATTCTAAAAGGTTATAAATTATGATCAGAATTATATATAAATGTATTCAAAGGAGAAAATCATATGCATTCCATTTGCTGGTGATCGTGAATTTAGAATAAATTATGATTTCGGTATAGTTTGTAATTTTGTGGTATTGTTATACATTATTATTTCATACTTATAAAAGTTTATAACTTTAAATAGCTTTTACAAATTTTTGTTAGTTTTAAAACCTAAAAAAAATTATTTTATCGTGCTCATTAAAGGTATGTTTATATTTTTGTTCTTACAAATTTTATTCACCTTGTATTATATAAATATCTAATATGTTAAAGAGGTTCAAAAGAAATGTCCCGTTTAAGACTCGACCTCGACGACTAGAGTTTTGTTTGTTAGCATATATGAAACTAGCACTTACAAAATCACATTTATTTAAAATTTCATTACTCAAGAGTGAATGTGCTGCCACGGCGCATTCCATTTTCAAAGAGAATATCACTCAGTTCCATTTCAACAGATCAAATGATGTTAATTTTATCTCTTCAACATTCTTTCGGGATCTTAGCAAACATGTAAACAGATGACACAAACAAATACCGTCTCGCCGCCGTCAGGTTGAGAAAAGATGAAAGTCATTGGAAAGAAGAATAAAGTAAAATAAAAGTGTGTGAATGGTCCACATGAATTGTACATAGAAAACAGCACGATGCACTAGAACTTTGGTCAACACAGGAGGTTCATCACACTTTTTTGAGGTTCTATGGAACACTAAAGGATCACATTCAAAATAAGAGAAAGAAAAATGTCTGGTCCTTTGACCGGGTGGGGGTCTTCCTTTCGAAGATAGGGAATCCACATACACACTACGGCCGTTTCCATCCGAATTCCAAAAGGCATGCTAATTTCATCGAGGGGTTCTTTTCGTGCTCTTCACTTGGGACACCGACATGCTCTTCTGCGTCGTCGCTTTGCAGAGGAGGGCTAACTCTATAGGAGCGGGGACGGTTTCAACACAGAACATTCCCATCCTCGTGGAGTGGTTAAGAAGTAAAGAGGTGGTTAGAATGGGATGTCCATGCCATGGTATATTGGAAAGTACCTGCTGGATATTCGGTTCCTGGCCGGCACCTCTTGGGTCCTGGGCTTGAGCAGGCTCCTTCCGTAGCCGTAGCTGACCGGGGCGTACAGGTCGTACTGCGCGAGTGGTACCTTGGGCAGGGGCGCCGGCGTGGGTGGCAGGTACTGTGGGATGATGGGGAAGTCCCGGGTCCGGTGGTCCAGGGAGTTGACGACGGGGACGTACAGGTTGGTGCCGTACCTGTAGTTGTCGTTGTACATGAGGAGCAGGGGCTTCCTCCATCGGCAGCTGACGTCCACCATGGTGATTGTGTTCTCGCGTCTAGAGAAGGACTTTGCGGGAAATTGTTTTCGTTCGTTCGGGGTGCAGAGAAGAGTAGCTCGGAGCTCGTTCCGCGGATGTGTGTCTCTGTCTAATAGGCGGAATGGCGCTGCTCGGCCCAGATCGGCAGCGAAAAAGCCTGACGCTGCAGTCGGACGCCTATTTTAAGTTCGCTGCTGGCCTTGGTGGCAGAAGGGTGGTGTCTCTCCTTTTTAGAGCGGGGCAGTGGGAGAACGAGCTCCTTGTTCTCCTGCGCTAGAAATGTCGAGCGTCCCTGCTTTTCGATAGACGCCTTTTCTTGCGGAGTGAATGGACTCATGTGGATGGATCATAACTTCGAGTTCTTTCCATCCCGCTCATCTACAGGAAATGATTTATTTACTCGAGCATCGATAGCTTTCGTGCCTCCATTCGCTGTCTGTTTTCCGTTTGGGAAGTTTAAAGCGGAAGTGTGGGATATTCGAAAAGTCATTCACGTCCAAAAAGGGTTATAAACACTTGGCTGAGGTTGTAACCACAGACAGGAGACAGAAAGCTATTCGGGATTCAAATTGACACTTTTGACTTAAGCTTACGTTTCAGTAGTTCCAGTTTCTTCGCTTTTATTTAACTGGTGGAAGACGTGGCTTATCCTTGAGAGTGACCACAGATCCCTTATTGAATAATTAGTTGCTGTATTAGTTTATTTATACTGTGTCAAACAGATTACATGACAACGAGAAAAGATCAGAAAAACTGAATGTTCAACGGACGAACAGTAAAGCACAGTGCAATTATACAACATAAACTATAAAGCAACAGTACTAATTACATTGAACAAAAATGACGGGAAAAAGATTATCATCGAAACACACAACCACAGAGAAAACAGTTAACGTTAAAGTTATAGAATTAATAAAAACCTCTAAATAACCGAAGAAAACATCAAGAGTACACTGAGATGCCAGATAAACCAATACACCAGTCTAACGGTAGACCTCCCACGTGAGGAAGGGTCTGCAGAAATACGACAGGTCTTGTGTAGGTTTTGAACACATTACTTATTGCAGAGCGGTCCACGATTCTGTTGTATTCCGAAGTATAGGATTTCAATGTTCCATAGTGTGGCATGGGTTAGATAAAGGTTGATATCTGGTGATTGAGTGGGAATGACAATACCCCGAACTCAAATGAGTGTTTCTTTTACCATAATATGGGTGTCTGGACTTCTGAGGTGGCGCATTGTCCTGTTGGAAGAGGCCAAACCCATCAGAATGAACGCAGGACTTGAACGGGTGTAACACGTCAGAAGGAATTACAGCGTTCACCTGAGAGAACGTTATATGATTAAACTTACCAGGGGTCCATTGAATGCAAGCTACACAAACTCTATACCATTACCGAACTACCTCCACCCTGCACAATCCCCTGTTAACATGTAGCTCCATGTCTTCGTGGGGTTTTCTCCCCACACGGATCCTTTCATCTTCCCGAAACAGCCTGACTGGTCAGACCAGGCTACTCGTCCCAGTCATTTAATGTCCAGTGGTGGTGTTAATGATCCCAGGCGAGGCGCATGACTGCGCGTCGAGTTCACCAAGTTGAGCTTCGGCCCCTAAAGTCCATATCTTTGAAGCAACGATGCAGAGTTGAGTGCCCGGTACTGAATTCCGATATTATTTCAGGCAGTGTTGCTCGCCTATCGTGCTAAAAGATTCCTGACAGCCGACGCTGGTCAGACGTCCACTCAGAGTCATCTTACCGCCACACTGCTGTCGTACGTGACAGGTTTGCTAGTAGTCATGGTACACCCTTGAAATGGTAGTACGTGAAAATCCGAACTTCTCTACCTCCGTTATGACCCATTTCTCGAGCTTTAACTATTAAACCGCATTGAAAATAGCTTAAATCGTGATAACTTGCCATTCTCACTGCCGGAAATGGCTCTAGATGTTTCCACAGATGTCTATTGTTTATCGCTTTATATATGCACTGGTAGACGCAACCAATGAGGTACATAGGTGGCTTTATTCTGTATTTAGCATATGCTTGTCTGTACCAGTTTTTCTGGCTCTTTAGTGTATACCAGGGGTGTCAAACTGGCGGCCCGAGGTAATTTTTTGTGGCCCACGATGCTCTGAAATAAAATGAAAACGGGACAATATGTCATGAAGAAAATAATACTTAGGGGAGATCGAGGCAATACCGTACACACAATTTCGTCATGTTAAAAATGTGTGAGCAACTATTTTCGGCCATGAAATTAAATAAAACGGCCTACAGATCAAGATTAACTGATAAACATCTATCTGCCACAATGAAGATTGTCTGTTTTCAGTCTTTGAATACGATATTGGAAAACTCGTAGGAGGAAAGCGCTGGCAAGTTTTCGGTAAAAAAAAATTAATTTTAGTTTTATAAATACATTAAATTAAATAAACGTTTAAATAAAAGCAATTATATAGCAATATTATAAATTATGACCCTAAATTCTCTTAATTACATAATGTGTTTTAATTATCCTATCCATATTCCCGAATCCTACTTCAAAATATAATTTTAAGAAAATTTGTAAATGTGATGTGGCCCGCGTGAATCTTACCAGTTGCATTAAATGGCTCTGTGTTTTAATTGAGTTTGACACTCCTTCTCTGTATACTATTATGTTATTGTAGGCAAATGTTTCAACCATGTCTGATCTCCTATTGTTAAATTTTTTTCCTTTTGAGTTCTTTTGGACATGAGTCAAAATCTCAGATATTTAGGTAGAATTGCGATATTTATTGTGTTGGATATTATTTATTGTTCACTTTTGTATTGCATTATTTATGTATTGTTATGTAATACTTCCTTTCGACTTTGAATCTTAGCTAATCGGAACATTTCTGAACACGGAGGTTTCGATTATCGCTTTACCGTCATTTTTTGCTGCCTAGATTCAATTCGGAAGCAGAATTCATTCTAAAGATCGCTCATTTGAAAATATCGCTTCTTGTAAATGTCCTCATTATTTACACGATTACGAAAGAAAACAACGCGTTTCGGAGATACAAGTATTAGGGCCAAAGTCGTGTTCTATTTAAAGAACAAATGGTGGTTTTTTTAACCGCACCGAACTAGTCCCTTGTGCCCAGAAAAACGATACTTTTTTCTTCAAACGACCGCTGCCAGATGTTGTTCTAAATGAGGCGTATGCGGTTACATAGCGAATAAGTCACGTGTCTGCATCACTTGCCACGCACTTCATTGAATCGAATAAACGAATCGATCTTGTACGCTATTGAAGCCTTATGGTCTCAATCCAAGTTTGGTTAATTACCATGATCCTTTGAAGGGCACTTTACTATAACAAGAAAACCCCTTTATTTCAACCTATTACCTTGCATGTACGTAACAATTTGATCAGGTTTTGCAGATGTCTCATCTCCTTTGCATTGGGATATGGAATAAAAGAATATTTATATCAAGGTAGGTATTTTAATTAGCGTCGCACTAGAGCAACACAACGGGCTATTGGAGACGCTCCGTGATCAATCCCGAAGGAACAGATCTTTGAATGTAGTCCACGTAATTTTGAACCACGGTCAGATGACGAGGTCAACACCTGATTTAAAGTGCACCAGTCCCCTATGTACACGACAGTCTTTGGTTG
Source organism: Meta bourneti (assembly GCA_933210815.1). Classification (NCBI taxonomy): domain Eukaryota; kingdom Metazoa; phylum Arthropoda; class Arachnida; order Araneae; family Tetragnathidae; genus Meta; species Meta bourneti. Next base: position 4,402,312 of record OW119927.1, on the reverse strand, counting down.
GATTCGAACTCGCAACCCTCCGGTTGTTCTACTCTTTTATATCAAGACATGAGACAACAGATTTTAACTATATCGTTTTATTTAAGGAATTAGTGGATCGAACATTGGAATTGTCCACTTCTCGTTCCAATGGGAATGAGACGGTATCCCGGTTGATAGCAGGGTTGCTGATTAGCAACCTGAGGATAGCGAGTTTGAAACCCGATCCAACCAAAAACCTTCGTGTACATGGGGGCTGGTGCATGTTAAATCTGCCGTGGCCTCAAATGTCCTCATGTTGGTGTGATGTGAAAGTTCGGAGCTTGGGGTTCCAGATCAGGTGTTCACGTCGTCATCTGACCGTGGTTCAAAATTACGTGATATTGTCCTCGTGTATTTTCCTTCGGATGGATCCCGAACCGTCGCCAATAGTCCGTTGCGCTGCTCCAGCGCGACGTTAATTAAAATACCTACCCGTACCGATGGGTGGCTCGTCTCCTCACGGCCAGAACGAACCCAATTTCATGCAATCTGAACGGGGCTGAAGATGCAATGAAGGAGGAATGAATTCGATACCGACATCGGGTCTTGTCCGGCAAGTGACTCTCAGGCACTACTATTCAAACGAGAGAGGTACAAACGGGCTGGGAGGAAGAGGAAGGCGAAAGCAATAGAATGCTTTAGGATTTAAGCTGAAGAAAAAGGTTTCATACATGGCATTCATATACCTTAGGTATTTACGTACGCTAGCCCTTTCAGAGACCCCGATCACGTCTGTAAGAATTAAATGGAATTTTACCATCAGGAACTGGACTTATCCAGCCAACTTAACCCTCCTGGTGGTTGCCCAAGGAGGGTATGCCCTAGGAGGATGTACATAGCATTCGATTTTTATATTCTATATAATATTTTTGTACCTTTTTATACCATACTCTCATTACTTGTAAATATCATTCTCATCTATTTTATATCTGCATATTACTGGTCTCGACATTTTTTAAATGTTAAATTCATTAAAATCATATTTTTATCTTAATTTATTATCTATATGTTGATCAACATATTTCAACTCTATTTTAATCTCACGTTATTTAACTCTTTTTACAATATTTTATTCTCTAAAAACTGTGCTGGGAATCTTTCCCACTATTTTTTTAAAATGTTTTTACATTTACAGTGATTTTATTATCTTATCTGGCATTTGGCGCAGCTTGTCCATTTCTGGACCTTGTGCCATAAAACCTAAACCAACCAACCCGGAAGTCGGCTTTCTTCTAATGACTATGTATCTCGTCATTAGAAGAAAACTGGAATGGCTAAAAAGCACCCAAACGTCCTTTTTAAGTGACCGATGCATTGAAGTAATATAAGTACCAGCTTGGATCGATTTCCTCACCACAAAGAGCAATCTCTCCAAACAAAAAGGTCTGCCAATTAAAAAAAGCATCGAATTCCCTCTGCTCCGACTCGCTTAGCCAGGCCACGCGCTGGAGAATCATGCGCATGCGATTCTGTGAGGTGGAGTTGAGCTATACTGCTATCTGTCTCTCACCGAAGGTGGAAATCTCAGATGAAGTACATTTTGTTCAGAATTTTCCCAGACTAGATCTCATCGAGGAATGCAATATCTGTTTTCTAGTTCACACCCTTCGTCTTGGCTCGCTACCAGTTCGTAAGCACCCAAGGACGAACTAGTCAATAATAGACTGTCGGTTGCATCCGTCAATAACAGATGGCAATGGGTCTGATATAGGGTTTAAATACCGGTTTTGGAGTTAGGTGAGAATTACCGTCACCGAACTAGACTTTTGGAGGGCAATGAGGTTGATGACGCCCTCTGTCCAAAACTACCGTATTGAGAATAACAATCGAATATGATTATTTGAATAATCTGGATAAAATGAATTATTAAAACCACATCGAATTTGATGACAAGTATTGTTCACACTATTAATTTTTAATTGATTCCTGCTAGACTGAAAAAACCCTGCCAGGTTTTGAGAATGCGTCTACGGGATATAGCCCGGTTGGAATAATAACATACACGGGGCTGGTGCACGTTAAATCTGTCGTGGCCTCAAATGTCCTCATGTTGGCGTGGTGTGGAAGTTCGGAGAGTGGAGTGCCAGTGTTCAGGTGTGACTTCGTCATCTGACCGTGATTCAAAATTACGTTATGTTGTCCTCGGATCTTTCGCTTCGGTGGTTGATCCCTGACAGTCGCCAATAGCCCGTGTGTTGCTCCAGGGCGACGTTAATGAAAATACCTACCCTTTTCTTATTTTGTGCTCTCCAAAGGAGAGTGAATTCTGTCTTCTCTTTTACGAATAGAAATACGATTACAGGGTTGGTTGTTTTGGGGGTTTTATGGCGCAAAGGCCCTATTTGGCCATGCTGCGCCAGACACGACATACAATGTCAGGTAATACACAAACACACAATGAAAGTTTTATTGGCACAGAAGAGAGAAATACACCCAGGGAAATAATGCACCTGGCAGGAATCGAACCTGCGCCGCCTACAACTCGAAGGTTGCTAGCGCAGTGGCCATACCCACTGAGCCACGACGATTACAGGGTGTTGTGTGAAAGGAAGGCTTTGAAGCATTGTATTCTAGGATGGCGTGCATGAAGGCATTCCTTTCGCAGCACTGGAAAATACTTCCATGACAAGGACAAAAAGCTGCATCGAGTTATAAATCATTTCCCCTGGAAAACCCCTTTTTAATGAACGTTTCTGAAATGCCGCCCCCCTGCAGTCGGCGCATCCTGCTGCGGAAAAGTTGTAAACTAAAAACCGACGTTGATAACTTAGCAGTGTTGAGAATGTGGGTTGATTCGGAAAAAAACCCCTCTCTGAACCCACAGGTTTGAGTTAAAACCTGGTTCCGTGCGGATTGAAACCAGATCTCGACAACGGAAGTCGTTAAAGACTCGCATCCCTTTGTTCTCTCCTTGCAGGGCGTCTAACTTTAAACCGCTGCTATTCCTGGCGGAGGAGGCTCGCCCGCTAGCATTGTTCTCCCCTTCCAGAACCACTTCGGTGCCTCCTCCTCGATTCACCTGGCAACGCTCCCGTTCCAAACGATCGCCCGTGGCTCGGAGGGGTGACCTTACTCCGCCATCTTGAGTTATGGAAGCGAAATAAACGCAATCTGGAAACATCAAAAAAGAGAGCGACTTTTGGGAATGTATTGTTTTCCAATTCGTTTCTCGCTTGATGCATGAATGGAGTCGAGGTCTGTTTCGGTTGTCGATCGGACGGGAGTCTTAAATAGAGTCACTGTTAAATCTCGAAATAGAGACCCCATGGGGCGAAAAAAAGAGCGACTAAGATAACGAAGCATTGTTTTACTTAATTGTATGTGTACGCAGTGGCATTCGGAGGAATTCGTTTGGCTCTTCTCAAACTGATGCGCCAAACGCAAAGTTCAACGCAAGTAATAATTCAAAATAATAGTTAATTGAAAGTAATAATTCTGGAATTATTATTTCCTACGCACGAATGGGTCGATGTATAGGTACGGTAGGTATTTTTAATTAACGTCACACTGGAGCAACAGAACGGGTTATTGACGACGGTCCGGGATCAAATCCGAATGGAAAGATGCCACGTCATTTTGAATCACTGTCACATGACGATGAATTAGTCGCGGATTAAAGTTCGAAACTACATTCAACCAAAAGACACTCGTGTACTTTGATTTTATTGGGTTATATTCTTTCTTGTGTTTGGCAGATTGTCCGCTTTTAAATCTTGCGCCATAAAACCTAAACATCCAATCCTTGCATACGTTGGGGCTGGTGCATGTGGTCTTAAATGGAGGACTGAAGTTAGCGTGATGTGGAAGTTAGGAGAGGGGGATACCAGTTCATATGTTGACCTCGGTCGTCTGACTGTGGTTTAAAATGGCGAGGTGTCCTCGGATCTTTTTCTTCTGGATGAATCCCGGAACGTCGCCAATTGCTCGTTGTGTTGCTCCAATGCGACATTAATTCAACTAACTCCCGTCTACACACTTAAAGTTTTCGAACAACACAGCTCTTTTATATCCTCATAAATTTATATTTGAAGGATAGTTTTTGCATTTTTTCCAGTTACTTGTTTCCAGTTAATGACATGATCTTGGCCTTTTAGACTGATATACAGTAGACAACATAATTGTGCCCAATATTTTCCGTTTTTTCATTCCGATCAGAAAGCTGAAATGCTAAATGAACGTTATACGTTTTATGGTAGGCAGGTAGGTATTTTAATTAACGTCACACTGGAGCAACACAACGGGATATTGGTGGCGGTCCGGGATCAATCCCATCCGAGGACAACACCACGTAATTTTGAACCACGGTCAGATGACGAGGCAACACCTGAACTGGCACCCCAATTTCCACACCACGCCAACGTGTATACGTTTTATGATTTTTCGACTTTTATTGATGTATTTTACCTCGCCATGTATTTTACCTCTACGATAAATGAAACTTCGATGGACGCTAATCAAATAAGCTTCGGTGTTTTTTAACGGTTAAGTATTTCGGGGAGTGCTTTCGATCTCTGATTGAGTCCTTGGTCACACATGCGCAGATGAGATTTTTCTCGTCTTGTCCAGGTAGGTAGATAGGTATTTTAATTAACGTCGCACTGGAGTAAAACAACGGGCGATGGGAGACTGTCCGGGATCAAACCCGAAGGGGAAGATCGAGGACAAGTCGGATGAAGATCACACCTGAGCTGATACCCCACTCTTGAAACTTCCACAACCACGCCAACGTGAGGACATTGGAGGCTACGACAGATTGAACGTGCACCAGCCGCCTTTTGTATACGACGGTCTTTGGTTGGATTTGAACTTGCAACTCCCCTCTAATTCGCTGGGGCAACCGGTCTCAATTCGAAGTTGATATTGTGGTCAGAGCTACATCCTGCCATAGCTTCCCTTTTCTCACCTTTTCTTTTGCGCATTTTCGTAGCTTTAACCTTTAGACTACGAGCGGTACAACAGTCACACCGGGAATAAAAGCGCCGTTGTGTAAAGGTTAATATGAAAAACGCAGTGATAAGATTGATAAATTGTGAACTATAAAGCCGAGTGCCCAAGAATTTTTCACGTTTCCTGTCCCGGAGTTCTTGGACATCTTCCAAGTGAAGGACCTGCCAATAAAATAAGCAGTTTAGCGAAAATTTATCAGGTGAACACGGTGACGAAACGAAACGAAGTTACGTATGCATTATGTATGTAATACGGGCTGGTCGGAATCGACCACACACTAATCATGGCACTCGATTACTTGTCGAAGATCGAGCAACCCGAAAAAAGTGTTCCTTTCTCGATTGCATCCCGATGTGTTCACCTAAAACTGATAGTTTAGAGCGCATATCACCTGGTATTAGATATACACATTTTACATGTTTTAAATCTACTTTTTGTCTTTGTTTTGACTTTAAATTTAATTATTTCATACTTTCATTGGGTTATCTATCGTGGCCTCAAATGTCCTCACGTTGGAAGTTTGTAGAGTGGGGTGCCAGCTCAGGGGTGATCTCGTTATCTGACGTGGTTCAAAATGACGTGGTATTCTCGGATCTTTCTTTTCGGGTTTGATCCCGGACCGTCGCCGATAGCTCATTGTGTTTCTCCAGTGCGACGTTAATTAAAATACTTTCCTTTACTTCCTAAAATACCTTTGTTCTTGATCAACCCATCGTTGTCTTATTTTAGTTCTGTGTAAAAGAATAGTTAAGACTAGTTAGGACTGTCACGCTTGTATTTCTTGGTCTAGCCCAGATTTGAATGCTTATAGGAATAGTAATGAAACAAATTACTCTTTCGATACAGGGAAAGTACCTCATTCTGAAAGAAACCAAGAAAATTAACGAAAAATGGATTGGTAGCGATAAATCCAGGCGGGCATATATTTTCTCTTTTTAGTTCGGTTTGTCAGTCTTAGTTTATAGTCAAAATGACCGGCGTCATGCACATCGAAACTGAAAATCAGGAACACCGAATCGATCGAACTCGAAGGAAACCGAAGAGTTTTTTCTATCCTTCCTTTATCGTGAGTGCGACTTCCTTTAACTGGATCCTCGAAACGGTAGAACATAGGAAAAGTAATCATCACTGCAGTCTTAAATGGTCCACCATCACGAACTAGATTGCGTCTGCATGCAATTAGGAAAGCAGGAACCTTAATGATCTTTCTTGTGTCCGTCTGGGTTTGGCTTGTAAGGCCATTCGATCCGCTAAGTGCACAGAATGAAAAATCAGCAGCTTTTCCAGATAATGACTTTTTACAACATTTGACTAACATAAATCTTGATAGGTATTTACCAATGCGGATTATGCATAAAATTATTGATATGTTATTACGTATTATATAAGAAGTGGCAGAAAAATGGCCCATACGAGCATATGCAAAATACATAGCAAAGCCACCTATGCGCGTCATTGGTTTTGCGTCTTCCAGTGCATATATTAAGCGATATACCTCTGGAGGCATCTAGAGCTGTTTTCCCCGTGAGAATGGCAAGTTATCACGATTTCTGTGTTTTTCAACGTGGTTTAATAGTTGGAGTTTGTATGATGGATCATAGCATTTAGAAGGGAGAGAAATTTGGATTTTCACGTACTATCATGTGCCTACAAAAATTCTGGCAAAACCTGTGACATACTACAGCTGTGTGGCCGTAAGATGACTCCGGGTGGACGTGTTTGACCTGCGTCGGCTGTCAGGAATCGTTTCGCGAGATAGGCGAGCAATACTGTCTGAAATAATATCGGAATTCAGTGCTGGGACCTCAACTAACATCAGTGTGAGGTCTGCAGATTTGAAGCTTTCGGGCCGACGCTCAACTCGTATGCCCTTGATGAATACTCGACGCATAGTTATGCGCCTCGCCTGAGCTCAGTAACACCACTGAACATTTAATGACTGGAAAGAGTAACCTGGTCTGACGAATCGCGTTTGCAACTGCTTCGGGAAGATAGAAAGATCGTTGTGTGGAGAAAACACCACGAAGCCATGGATGCTGCATGATAACGGAATTGTACAGGTTGGTAATGGCTTGGTAATGGTATGGAGTTTGTTTTGCTGGCATTCAATAGGATCCCTGGTAAGTTTACAAACGTCCCTGACAGGTGAACGCTATGTGTGCATCCTTTTTGATGTGTTACATGTCCTGTGCTCATTCTGATGGGTCCGGCCTTTCCCAACAGAACAATGTGCCGCCACACAGGTCTAGACACGCCAAATTATGGTTAGAGGAATACTCATCTGAGTTTGGGGTCTTGTCATTTCCACCCAAGTCACCAGTTATCTAACTCATTTGGGATGCCATGCAACACACTGGGGAACACAGAAATCCTATACCTCGGAATACAACAGAATTGTCAACCGCTCTGCAGAAAGTAATGTGTTCAATGCCCACAGAATATTTCCGCAAGCTTTTGGAGTTCATGCTCCGTCGTATTTCTGCAGATCTTTCCTCACGTGGGGGTCTACCAAGTATTAAACTGGTGTACTAGTTTTTCTGGCACTTCAGTATATTTACCTGTATATGTATCTATTTGTAAGGACGTACCTGTCTCTGATTCCGTACGCGTGTATGCGCGTCTGTATCTGTACATGTATGAATATGCGTGTCTGTAAGTGTACATTAATGTACACTTTTCTCTTTTGAAGTGGAATTAATTAAAAATATGTTTTATCTTTTCCTTTTTTAGGTGCTTTATTCGAAGCCTGAAAATAAGAAAAAGGTGAAGTCCGTAGTCTCCAAGAGTCATCGGAATAACTTTTCTCCCATCTACTTCTCGGTGCTATCTCACAACACCCTACGAGAATTATTCAACAAGATTTATCTTAACAATGAACTGAACTCGACTTCAAACACTGACAAAAACAGATCCTATCTTGAAGTGTGATGCACACGAAATGTTCAGATATCTAACATTGGTGCACGTATAGTCTTTCAGACGTAGTACTCTTTATCACACGTATAATCCAGAGAACTTCAACAGTAGTCTTCCAGACGTACTACTCTCGCACGTATAATCCGGATACCTCCACCATTGGTGCGCGTATAGTTTTGAACCAGAGTTGGAAGGGATGTCGGAGCACCAGGATTCGAGCGACCTGAAAGGCGCTGTGACCTCCGTGCTGCAGAGACTGTTCCAAAGTCGCCAGAAGCGACCGGAGAAGTCGTACACGCTCTCAGAAGTCGCCTGCCACTGCCAGTGGAACGACTGCTGGATTGTGATAAGGGACCATGTCTATGATGTCACCTCTTTCTTGGACAAGGTAAGGTCCGTTTTCTGTACAACGGTATGGGTGAATTCAGAGTGGGCATCCTGCGTAAGGGTATTAATGTTACAAAAATAAATTCTGAAGTTCGTGAATTAACCCTTCTGATGGATGACCTTCGCGCCGAAAACTGCCCTGTAATGACCAGCCTTCGGTGCAAAAACTTGTTACGGATTGTCACCAGTTCCCACTTGGATCATCATCCGCTTGCAATAATGGGGCAGTTATATCTCGACGAGATATTAAGGCATTAACAAAACGTCACACTTCGACGGACGAGGTGGCAGATCGGTTGGAAGAGTAACGGACTAGCAACCGGAGGGTTGCGAGTTCGAATCCAACCAAAGACCGTTGTGTACAAAGGGGGCTGGAGCACGTTAAATCTGTCGTGGCCTCCAATGTCCTCACGTTGGCATCGTGTGGAGAGTTGGAGATTATAGAGGTGTTGACCTCGTCATCTGACTGCGGTTCGAAATGACGGTGTTGTCCTCAGGTCTTTAATTAACCTTGGGGATGGATCCCGGACCGTCACCATTAGCCCTTTGTGTTGCTCCAATGCGACGTTAATTAAAATACATATGACTTAAAGGGGATTTCGAACCTCTAACATCCATGCCGAAACCGAGATTCGAACCGAGGGCAAAAACAGATGGAGGGTAGGTATTTTAATTAACGTCACACTGGAGCAACACGAAGGGCTATTAGCGACGGTCCGGGATCCATCCCGAAGGGAAAGAACCGAGGGCACCACCTCGATATTTTGAACCACGGTCAGATGACGACAGCTAGTGGGATTAAAGTACGTTCTACTCTAGTGTCAGCAACGTTAGAGAAAATTAGGTAAGAATATGCTGATGAACGGCATGAAACTCAACCGTAGGAGAGTTAAGACATGCCACCACACTATTACTCTAAACAACATGAAATACTTTTAAATAAGACAAATTAAAATGTGTATTAAAAGAAGTAGAAAAAGACAGATCGTTATAAAGTAGTTTCAATTAAAAAAACCTGTTTCAAATATGAAAGTATTCCCGGTTCCTGATGTTGATAGCATTTCTCCCCTCCCCCATTGGTTCCATCTCATGGGCCGAGTGAAAGTAAAGGGGCCAAATTACAATTAAGGGAGTTATTTATCAAAGAAGTTTACGCTATGTACGAGGGTAAGTCAAAAATTATCCGCACTTTCGCTTTAACACATCTTTAGGTTTGACACAATGCCTTCTGCGCGCGCATGCTTAGAGTTGATACTACTGTGCTCACGTTACCGAAGTTTGACCTGGATAGCGTCATTTTTCTTGCTTCTGCTTCAGAGTAAACATAGCTGCTCCTCTGGCACAAAGGAGGAATACAAATCCAATCTCTAGGATCGGAAGGTGTGCCAGGGATTGAAGTTCATCGGAGGCTTACAACACAATACGGGGACAGTTCTCGACCACGTAGAAGTGTGTATGAGTGGATCGAGAAGTTTAAGAGGCCGGACAAGTGCGATGCACGAAGAAGCAGCAGGACGCCCGTCAACCTCCACCACTGACTAGAAAATTCAGCAAGCTCTAGAAACGGTATACTGGCAAATCGGCGAGTTACCATCGACAATGAGCGTGTCCTCTGCAGATTAGACGGACAAAGAGGTGCAAGAAACGGTGCATAAATGGTTAGGCGACCCACCGAAAACCTTGGGGGAATACGAAAGCTTGTAGACCGCTGGACCAAGTGCATCGAAAAGGAAGGAAACTATACAAAAATGACGAACTTGTTCAACCCTTACATTTGTGTAAATAGATTGAAAAAATAAAGTGCGGATAATTTTTGACTTTCCCTCATACATGAGATATTTAGAAGCAATGGGATTTGAATCTATCTTTTAAATTAGTTTACATAAATTACAATAGAGGGACTTCAGCTGTGAACGTTGTAAAAAGATGTCAAAGTGATCAGACAAGAGGCCGGCGAGAGCGTGCCCGTTCAGTTTGGGCTTTATGGCGCAAGGGTCAAATTTGTTCAAACTGCCAAACATCAAGTAATGAATACGCTCAAAGAACGTTTCACTGGCAGGAGAGATCCAGCGTGAGTTTCAACATTTCCTGTTTGGCAGCTTGACTGTTTTCTTCCTGTTCACGGAGGGACATTTCATTTTGAAAGGGGTGACCAAGCATGCCTTAGAATGATCCGGACTGAAAGAGATCTTCCAGATGAATGAGTTGACAGATTTACAACAGGTGGTCAGTGGCGGTATTGACTCACCAAGCCGTCGCCATGGAAACCACAACAATCCTCTCAGCGATAGGAATCCCATCTGTGTCTATCCCTGAATTCCGCATCATCCGACCGTGGTTCAAAATTACGTGGTGTTGTCCTCGGATCTTTCCCTTCGTGTTTGATCTCGGACCGTCCGCAATAGCCCGTTGTGTTGCTCCAGTGCGACGTTAATTAAAATACATACCTACATATCTGAATTCCACAAAAATAGGATGGATCAAATTATTATACACAATTTAAACATTCAACGAATATGAAAATGCGAAGCGATTCCGATTTGTTTAATTTCCTATTTGCAGCATCCTGGCGGCTTGGACGTACTTCTGGAAAACGCCGGCAGAGACGCCACCGTCGCTTTCTTCGGTGCCGGACACCACCCCAACACCGTCGACCTCATCGAACCTTTCCGCGTCGGAGTCCTGGCTCAGGTGAGTTTGTTCTAGATACTGCACCTACATTCTCATGACTTACCTAATCTTAAGGGCAGCGGTAGCCCGGTCGGAAGTGGAACGGATTAGCAACCGGAGGGTTGCTAGTTCGAATCCAACCAAAGACCGTCGTGTACAAAGGGGGCTGGTGCACTTTAAATCTGTCGAGGCCTCAAATGCCCTCACGTTGGCGTGTAAGTTTGTAGAGTGGGGTGCCAGCTTAGGTGTGACCTCGTCATCTGACCGTAGTCCAAAATGACGACCGTAATCCAGTGCGACGCTTGCTAAAATACCTACTTATTTTGATAGATGTTGAATTCCAAAATCACTTTGGGGAGGATTCGAGCTCCATGGGTTCTTTCCCTGTCCTTTTGAATATTCTAATACAAATTAAGAACGAAATTTGCTGATGTATACGAAATCGCGGTGTGGCCCTATTGGAAGAGTAGCGGATTAGCAACCGGAGGGTTGCGAGTTCGAAACTCGATCCAGCCAAAGACCGTCGTGTACAAAGGGGACTGATGCACGTTGACCCTCTGTATACGGGGATCGGCCCAACCGGCCGAAAGTTTCGAGTCCTTGTTATGAAAGGCTCGGATTCTTTCAGATCTCAAACTCCTGAAGAATCGCCGAAGCCCTTACGATTTGCGGGCCGCGGTGGCCCGGTTGGAAGAGTAACGGACTTGCAACCGAAGGGTTGCGAGTTCGAATCCAGCCAAACACCGTCGTGTACAAAGGGGGCTGGTGCACGTTAAATCTGTCGTGGCCTCAAATGTCCTCACGTTGGCGTGGTGTGGAAGTTTGGAGAGTGGGGTGCCAGCTCAGGTGTTGCCTCGTCATCTGACCGTGGTTCAAAATTACGTGGTGTTGTCCTCGGATCTTTCCCTTTGGGATTGATCCCGGACCGTCACCAATAGCCCATTGTGTTGCTCCAGTGTGACGTTAATTGAAATTCCCCCCCCCTTACGATTTGCATCCCCTGTTTTCTGTGCTACAGAAAATGCCACACGTGAATAGCCCTATCTCCCCATTGACAAAGATGCCAGGTTTATCGACGGGGAGCCTCACAAATTGTTTATTCTCCAGAAACTAGTGTGAGAGGTTGAGTAAATGAAAAGAGATACACTTAAAAAGTCACCGCCGCCCTTTCAGTTTACCCTGGATCAATCTGTCCCTTCAAGTCATACCCACGACCCAACAATAGAAACCGGCACATTAGGTGATAATGGGACCACACATATTCCCTCTCCTCCTGGGGGAAAGCATTGGAAAGGCCGATGATTTCAGTAAGTTGCCTGTAAAACCGTTGGGCCGGCTGCCGTAACCAAAGAAGGAAACGATATTCTGCCCCGACGTATGCAGAGGGTTAAATGTGTGGTGGCCTCAAATGTCCTCACGTTGGCGTGGTGTGGAAGTTCTGAGAGTGGGTGCCAGCTCAGGTATGACCTCCTCACCTGACAGTGATTCAAAATGACGAGGTGTTATCCTCGGATCCTTACCTTCGAGATGGATCCTAAACCTTCGCCAGATGGGTTGCTCCAGTGCGACGTTCATTCAACTACTCACCAACCTTCATTACAATCGCAAAAAGAACGCATAAGAAGCGGAGGAGTGTAAAATTAAAAATATCGGTGATCTTATTGCTGGCCAGATTAAAGTTACAGCCCCTATATTTTTCTGGGCTCTTGCAAGAGCGCACACCACTCGGGAGTTTCTTACATTTCTTTATTTTCTATTTTTGTCAAACCATTTAGTGCTCCTTTACTCAGTGTTTGTGTCTTGACCCTAGTCTCAAATGGCCTTTCCCTTTCAGCACGAGCGGAACTCGCATTACGGAGGCTGGCAGTCCGAGGTGGTGTTGAGAACGGGCAAAGTGAAAGTAGCCGACTGACGCTCCCTCTGGGAAAAGATCACCACCTCTTACACCCAGTGAACCAAGTCTTTCATGCGTGGTACCTCTCGAATGTCCATTTTTGTGCTTATTCCAGACTGCCGTGGTCTTTGGTCTCTAGGGAGAACGGTTATTAGAATGATTCATATCGGATGCCCCGTAACGCTCACTCAATCAACAGTTGGTAGAGTGATGGATTGATTACACACATATTCCGTGCTTGATCTCAAGGATCCGGATCACGCAAGAGAGAAATACATCAAGGGCAGCATGTGTTACAGGAATCGAACTTACAACTCACCAGGCTGCTGCTCGACGCTACTGTTACTGAGTGTTATGCATCTTTAGGAATTTTCAGTTTGGACAAACGAGCGAGGATTTTTGTTCCGGATCTCTCTCAGCAGATAAAGGAGTGACCTTGGAATGTAGCGGAGTGACATCACTTCCGGAATGCGGACAGGAAACACATTCTGCCACCCAAACACTGGCGCCATCTACATTTCTGTGCTTTACGGAGTACACACTCGAAGAAGTGGCGGAAGTGTTTGGTGCAAACGAAGGGCAGTCGGTAAAAACCACGTGCACAAAACTCGAAGTTGCTATGACGATGGTAATGAACGGAAATATTTATCCGAGTAAAAACGACGAACGTTTCTAAGTGATTCAAGGGATAAAAAACTTTTCCAGTTTTCCAACCTGGAACTAGCTCAGTTTCGAATGCATCTGAAATGGATTTTTGTGTATTCAGATCTACAGATTTCGTGTGCCCTTTAAATTCAAGAACCGAATCACGATATTACCAGTGCGATGATAGACGTTCGAAGCTTGGAAAATTTCAACATTCTTTGCTACGCCCTCTTTCGTCTTTTCGATGTTCCTTCAGTCCGGACAGTCAATCAGGCGTGGAAATCACTTCCACATTTGAGAAATATTCTGAAGTATTTTTTATAAATACCTGCCCAATGTGTCATAAAATATCAGAACTACTTCTACACGTCAAGAAATGACTAAGTATTCGTATATGCTAGTTGTGATTTTACATAGACTTCATTGTTATGTGTGTTTATTTATGTCTTAAATATGCGGTTATAATATTCGTGTTTACGTACATCTAAGGTGCAATGTATTCTACAAATAAAATGATGTTTCTCAACTACTGGCCCCTTTCTCAGTTACTCAACGGGCCCGCGGTAGCCAGGTTGGAAGAGTAACGGATTAGCAACCGGAGGGTTGCGAGTTCGAATCCAACCCAAGACTCGTGTATAAAGGGGGTGGTTCTCATTCAATCTGTCGTGGCCTCAAATGTCCTCTCGTTGGCGTGGTGGGGAAGATTGGGTGCCAGCTCAGGTGTAACCTCGTCATCTGACCGTGGTTCAAAATGACGTGGAGTTATCCTCGATCTTTCCCTTCGAGTTTGATCCCAGACCGTCGTCAATAGCCCGATGTGTTGCTCCAGTGCGACGTTAATCAAATACCTACTTACCTACCTATACGAAAACTAAAAGTGGCGTTGCATAAAATATAAATCAAAGGTTGAAATCGTCCACATCTACCAGGAAAAATCGCGTTTTTAAAACAATTAAAATACGAATGACGAAAGATAAATTTATAAATTTTGATTAAATATATCTAACACAATCAAAACTGAATTAAAATTTTACTGATTAATACAACGAAAAAAAGCAGAATTCCATTAAATCTTCGTTCTCGTGGCCACAGGAATAACCAAGCCCTAGGACAAGGATGGTTTTCTTAAACACTTCAGTGTCAAGAAATGCATTAAGCCAGTGACGTTCCCGCATTTTTTCAGTTCACTGTGGCTCCTGGAGCCGGAACATTATTTACCAACCTAGCCATACCGGTTAGGTTGGTTGGGACTTGGTACCATAAAAATTACCGAAATGCCATTTTTTTTATTATTTATTAATTATATAACTTCAAAGAATATGTGCGCAAAATTTTATATCTGTAGCTACATTATTTTGCGAGTTATTGAAGTTTTTCTATCGAATGTAAGGACTGAAACCGAAAGCATTGAAAACTTAAGTGTTTCTTCTCAGCTCTTTATTTTTCATGAATACAGTTACTTAAAATGCTAAGGCTTTTTTGTAAATGATGTAGAGATTTGAAACTTTTTGGTTGTTTATAGTGATATATTTGATAACTTTGTGCATGGAATAAGTATTTGGAAAAATAGTTATTTTTCAAGAATTGATGAAATCAACTGACTGTCTTTTTTGGTGTTTTTCAGTGTTTGTCAAAATATTTATAAAAAATAACTAACAATGTTATAGGAAATCCCATGCACTAAATTGTGGGGAACACTTCATGGAAGGTAAATAAAAAAATTTGAAAAATAAATAAATTTGCAGATGAAGTAGGAATTTGAAAATATTGAATTTTTTAATTATTGTGAATGAAAAAATTAATTTTTTCTTTTGTATTAGAATAAGGTACACTAAAATATTTTCTTGTGAATATGAAATTTAAAAAAAATGTTCGAAGGGTACCATGTCCCCTTAAGTTGAAAAATAAACGAAACAAGTATTTGAAATTCACAAACAATTTATGTAAAAAGCATTAAATAGGTACATATTTTTTATACCACTGAATAAATAAATCTTAACACGAGGTGAGCTGATTGTTCATTGCACATCTCTCATCGTGGAAGGGCCGCGGTGGCCCGGTTGGAAGAGTAACGAACTAGCAACCGAAGGGTTGCGAGTTCGAATCCAGCCAAACACCGTCGTGTACAAAGGGGGCTGGTGCACGTTAAATCTGTCGTGGCCTCAAATGTCCTCACGTTGGCGTGGTGTGGAAGTTTGGAGAGTGGGGTGCCAGCTCAGGTGTTGCCTCGTCATCTGACCGTGGTTCAAAATTACGTGGTGTTGTCCTCGGATCTTTCCCTTTGGGATTGATCCCGGACCGTCACCAATAGCCCATTGTGTTGCTCCAGTGTGACGTTAATTGAAATAATAAAATAAAAATAAATAATAACTCATCGTGGAATCAAACATCTACCTTCAAGTAAAATAGACGGAGCATGTGTTCTTAGCTTTGTTATTTCTTCCGGTCGCTTAGTTTGGAGTTGTGGGGAAAACTATGGGAATCCTAAATTATTGATTTGTTAAAGTGATTATCACCGTGATCAAAGCACTAGTCTGCGATTCGATTGACAATCGGTCGATTCGTAAGCCAACGTGATTTACCCTTCAGAGATCTTACAACGACTACGCCCACATGCTCCGTCTATTTCATTAGAAGGTCGATGGAACCAAATCGCACGACTCTTGCTTTTTGAACACGCCAGTTTCGTACGAATATGACTCGAAAATGGATTCGCCGAGCTCTAGCACTCAACAGCGGATGTTCATCTTTACTAACATCTAAAAGTCTTCTGTTGATATTGTATGTCTTGTATCTGGCGCAGCATGGCCAAATAAAACCCAACCAACGCCATAAAACCAACCATCTTCTGTGTATTCAGTTAGTGGTTTGTCCGTTAGATGTCCTCCCCATCCATTCTAAGACCACTTAAGCTGAATGTCATTTCAGTGAAAATAGTGGAGTATGTCGCGGCGTTCCCTGGTGATCCAGCCTGGGTCATGCAGTTTGGGAACCCTTCTGTAAAGAAGAGCCTTACACTCATTCTTCCAATCTGTCGTTTCTATCTTGACTGGGATTCGTTCCATCCATGGATGGGGTTGTTCGGCTGTCAAATGTGTTCGAGGGTAAAGTCAATTATCAGAAATCTCGTGACCAGTCGATAGGTCCTTTGCAACGTCCGTTCTGTAGTGTGTAGAAGGGGGCAACGTACACACATCCCCAACTGCGAGACCTTTTGAGTTCGTCCACAAATCAACATTCCGTACTCAGATCGCTCTGAAAGGTTCCAGGGGTTGCGGCAGCCCGGTTGGAAGAGTAACGGATTAGCAACGTATTAGGAGGAATGCGAGTTCAAATCCAACCCAAGAGCGTCGTGTACATGGAGGCTGGTGGACGTTAAATCTGTCGCGGTCTCCAATGTCCTCACGTTGGCGTGGTGGGGAAGTTTGGAGAGTGGGGTACCAGCTCACGTGTTGGCCTCGTCATCTGACCGTGGTTCAAAATGATGTGTTGTCCTTGATCTTAACCTTCGGGTTTGGCCCCGGACCGTCGCCAATAGCCTGTTGTGTTGCTCCAGTACGACGTTAAATAAAAACACCCTACCGAACAGTTCCAGCTTGGCCTTTGAGCCATCAAACGACCCGCCGAACAGTTAGAGGATGCTCGCGAGTCTTGTTCGCAGGGCATTAGCGAATTCGGTTACACTCACTGTTACGTGACATGTTACAACTACTTCTGTCCTTGACCCACCAAGAGGGATTCTATCAAAGAGAATCATGGTTGAGTCATTAGATGCGGTGTCACGCACGAAACAATCATCGCGATCGCTTGTTCCGTCCGTCCTCGGTCTTCTTTTTTCTTATCCCAGTGTAAAAAAAAATTACACTTAAGTCATTGAATCTAAAAAAGGTTTTTGGCCAATGGCAGATGGGTCCTTTAAAAATGTCGTCATGTATGGCTCCAATATAATTCAGGAGACGTTGGTAATAAGCCGCACTTTATACCGGTGGGAAAGGATTTCTTGCCATCCATGAATATCATCTTTTTCAAATGTCTCTCTTACCTCCGTGCTTGCAGGTTGGTAGAGCGTTCGACACGACTTTTTAAGAGGACACTTATACCGCATTGGTGTGCATTCTTCTACCGACTGCCCCTTTTCGACGGGGAGCTGTATGGATTTTAGTCATCTTTTATCTTGCAACTTAGTTGATGACCTTTTTAGCCGGGCTAATTTGTACTGGGATACCCGAAGGAAATTGTGGTCCATGGACTTTTCCTGACGTAGGAAAATAAAAATTTTTCACATGGACGTCCCCGGTGCTTTTTGGAACCCATTGAATGCGATCGACGAGAAGAAAAACGACATCACGATGCGGGCTCTGATTCTTCATTCCGCTCCTTGGAGGCCGCCTTCTCTTGGCTCTTCACCATCTGCACCAAAGTCCTCCCGGATCCGACCTTCCTCCGCTTGGGCTTTGTCCGGCGGATCCTCGGCTTCAGGGCCTTGGGGCGGCCGGTCCTCTTGCCTGCCGCCGCGCTCGGTTTCGCCTTGCGCTTCTTGATCTTCCTCCTCCTCTTGATCTTCTTCTTGCGCCTCTTGGGTGGAAATAGAGCGGACGCCTTCTGGTCGTCTTCGGGCGGCGGGCAGGCGTCGTCGGGGAGCGGCCGGGGTTCCTGCGGGGGCGGTCGGGGCACCTCTTCCATAGCCTGCGCTCGGTCGGCGGCCCCGTAGTGCCGGCTGAAGAACTCGTAGGTGAACTCCTCCAGCTTCTCGGCGTCCTCGTCCGGCTTGAGTCGTCCGCTCATCCTCAGACGGATGGACTGCGCCCTCTCGCGCCGCACCTTCTCCCGGGCGATGCACCGGAGGGTCACCTTGTTCAGGTACACGATCCTGCGGAGAGAAGAACAGTTCAGAGGGGTGTGATCGGGTGACTCGGGAGGCCATTTTATGACATCGATGAACCGTGATCGTTTGAGAGTGACGAAATTTCTCTTTCTGTCCTGTTTTTAATCAACGTTTTTTAAAAGCACAATTTTAAATCTGAGATTTGATTGGGGAAAATCCTCATTCAAACCTTTCCGCGTTTTTACTTTGAGCTGGTTTATTAAACCTCATCTAGTTTTACCATCTTTTAAATTTCACACTCAAAATTGTATACATGTAAATTAAGTTCTTCAGTTTCATTAGTTATGCTGAAGACGAAGATCTCGTTTTATCATCTGATTATTGTTCGAATATTTTTAATCTCACCTATACATTTTACATGTTTTAAATCACCTTTTATCTTTATCTTAGACTTAATTTTAAATATTTTATAATTTTATTGGGTCATATTCTGCTTATGTTTGGTGCAGCTAGTCCGCTTTGGACCTTGCGCCATAAAACCCCAACATCCAAAATTTCGCTTTTTGAACGAATAAATGTTTATCCACAGTAATGGACGTAGATGTGCTTCAAACATCAAAGACCCACTTTTAATGGGGATATACAAATTTCGTACTACTCATGACTTCAAACAACCCACCATTATACAGAAGCAATAGAACAGTTTTTCTCCTCAGTAGAAGCCTTCGGGATGTTTCAAGCGACTGAAAAAGGAAACAGTTTATAATTACTCATTTCTAAATTCGAAAAAACGAGGTGCTACAGCCTGATTGAAAGAGCAGCAACCGAAGGGTTGCGAGTTCGAATCCAACCAAAGACCGTGTAAAAAGGGGGCTGGTTCAATCTGTAGTGACCCCTCAAATGTCCTCACGTTGGCGTGGAAGTTTAGAGAGTGGGGTGTCTTCTCAGGTGTGACCTCGTCATCTGACCGCGGTTTAAAATACCCTCTGATCTTTCCTTTCGGGATTGATCCCGGACCGTTGCCAGTTGTGCGATGTTAACTACTTACCCACCTTCCAGAGGGCTGCGGTAGCCTGGGTGGAAGAGTAGCGCATTAGCAACCGGAGGGTAGTGAATTTGAAACTTGGTCCAGTCAACGACCGTCGTGTGCGTGGGGGCTGGTGCACGTTAAGTCACCGCTCGCGCCTGCATCTTTGATTGGTTTGCGCATGTCGCTTTGCACTTCCTATTTGAATTCAGCTTTATAAAATGCGATGCAAAACGGCTGTCTACGCACACGATTTTTACAATTGTGACTATTTAATTTTTACACAGCATGGAAACTAGAAATATAATCTCATATCAATTTTGAAAATTTTCAAATCATAATTTGGATATTGTTGTAAATGCTCTACAGTTTGCTCTTTATACATTTGTCACCTGAAATTATGAACATCAGAATACATTTGGCTTCAAACTACGAAACTTTCTCGGAACCGAGAAATTTCTCTAATTTATGAACACAACAGAAGTATCTTTTAACTCTTTGAGGCACACGATTTTAGAGGAAAAAAAGTTGCATATAATTGTTTATTCACTTATTCAGCTTCAAAATTAGTATAAAACATCAAATAGCATATTTTTTATTATAAAACAATTTATTCACTCAATAAATTTTTACGAAAAGAAAAGGTTTACCTTTATGAAAGAAAAATTCACTGCACAAGCAATTCACCAACCTTAATCATAATAGTGTCAACAACTTACTAATGCTTTTTGACGTGTGTGAATTTTTGTTTTCAGTTATTTACACATTTAGCGTTAGTTCATAGCATTGCCAACTCAATAAAAAACTTTAAATAAAATATTAAATTGTATGACTATGAGTCATTTCAACTTTTTGAGGTGGGTTAAAAAATATCCCACCATGCATAAAAAGTTAAGCAAAAGGTGGGGCAGTTTTTAACCCACCTAGCCCCAAAAAGTTAAAGCATAAATTTATAAAATTCTCACATTTTTGAAATTTGTTTAAAGAACGGACTCATAAATGGATGAATTTTTTTCCTTCCAATCTTTGCATTTTAAAGATCCTATTATTTATACACAAAACTCTAGAAGGGATTTTAAAACGACGTCCACTGAACTGTATAATACTTAGATCATATTTTCTTCATCTTTTAATTGACAAACAGAGCTAAAGTGGTGGCGTAAAAATCAAACCGTCCATTCATTATTTTTCAAATTTGCTAAAAAATTGATTTCATAGAATCTGAATCGCATATAAAAAAATTGAATCGCTTTGACTCAAAAGATTACACAACCAACCATGTGGAAGCATTTGCGAATAGTTGAATCATCAGTAGGTTGTTTGGAAACTCACTGTTCCAACTTTAAGAGCAAGCATAGAACAGGTTAAACCGCAGTTTATTAGAGGGCGCTGTTTGGTTGCGCGGTAGTTTCATTCATTGTCCTTTTAGACGATGATCTTAACATGAATCGTTTCACGATGCAACCAGCATGTGGAGCAACTAACGGCCTCTGTGAGATTGTATCGAGAACTGTAACCCGACAAAAGTTTGCACCAGATTTTGTATGAAACATTCAGCGAAATGCTGTGAAACTAATACATACTCCCTTTAAATTCTGGGCCGATTGGAAGACAACGGATTAGCAACCGGAGGGTTGCGAGTTCGAATCCAACCAAAGACGGTCGTGCACGTTCAATCTGTCGTGGCCACCAATGTTCTCACGCTGGCGAGGAAGTTTGGAGAGTGGGGTGCCAGCTCAGGTGTGACTTCGCCATCTGACCTTGGTTCCAAATGAGTTGATGTTATCCTCGGTCTATCCCTTTGGGATGGATAGTCGAGAATAGCCCGTTGTGTTGCTCCAGTGCGACGTTAATTGATTACCTACTAGGGCCCAAAACACATCCGCTCGGGAGGATTTATGCGGTTAGGGAACCACTACACGCTACCGGAAAAGAAGTGTTCTGTCTAAAATGCAGGGGATTACTTTAGATACATTTGAAACTTGTTTCGCTGTACGCAATGTAGACTTACCGTGTGAATATGTGGACTTCCAGGGGCGTTTCGGGTCTCTCCAGGGTCAACATCTTCCAGTCGATGTCGACTTTGCTCAGTTCCCGGATGTCCACGTGCAGCATGGATCCGGGCACGGGGTTGAGGAAGGGGGACTCCTTCAGGCGTTTCCAGGACTCGGGTCGCACCACGTCCTCCTCCTCCGGCATCTTCTCGGGCCGGAGCTTCATCTCTGGTAGCTTGTAGAGCGCGCTCTGCACCTCCTCCTTGCTCTGGGGCTTCAGGGAGCTCAGGTCCAGGAACTTCTGTTGCGCCGGGCGACCGTTCGCGTCGTCCACGAACGCCATTTTGCTCGCTCAATTCAACCAACCAATGGAATAGCCATCACCTATTGCAAATCGAAGTGCTGAATTTGAAATTTTGGTGCTTAATTAGCCCTCGAGTAGCCCATTCAACAACTCAAAATGGTTTTCCAATCGGACAAGGAACTGTAGGTATGTGAACCTCAGCATCTAGAGAGGAATGTTGTATGAAAAAGCGGGACATCCCGCAAAAGTTTACCTTTCAGTAATTGGATGGACTCTTGCTTGGCCAAACCGGGCCCTTGTGCCATAAAAATTCCATCAATCGATGGACTCTTGCTTGGCCAAAGCTGGCCCTTGTGCCACAAAAATTCAATCAATCGATGGACTCTTGCTTGGCCAAAGCTGGCCCCTGTGTCGCTAAAATCCAATCAATCGATGGAATCTTGCTTGGCCAAAGCTGGTCCTTGTGCCACAAAAATTCAATCAATCGATGGACCCGTCTCTATTAAAACAAAATGGTTTTGTTTGGTCCGAGAACATCGAAGAACGAGAACAGCTCTAGATAAAATTTAAACTGTAGAACAAAATAATTTAAAAAAATCAGAGTTGAATAGATGGAAGTTCAAGACCATCTAGTGTTATAGTTGGGAAAGCTTCGACGTAAGAAATTCGAATAGCATCAAAGTGAAATGAAGTGGTGAATTGAAGGACATTGCAGAAAAAAGAAAGCGTTCGAGTGAGTTTTGAATATTTCGACTCGTTTTCTAGCAAGAGGGGAATTCTTAAAACGGACTTTGATTTCAAAGCGAACGAGAGTGTTTTAAAAACCAAATAGAGTTCTGAAAACCATGAAACGTACTGTCCTTTTAAGTTGGAAAAGGAAGAAACGCTTTCTCCAGACAAGTTTGATCTGGAAGGGGGGAAACACGATGTTATCTGTGTTCAAACACCAAGCGGCAGAAAATCTCCCAAATAAAAGGTAAGGCCACTCACGGACTGTTCAAAGACTGAGACTTAATAGAAAATTGTTAAGGAAAAGGACATGAAAAGTAAAACTGCGTTGCCATGGATACCAAGTACGAACCGAAACCTCAATGAGGGAGGAGCATTAATCAATAAGCCGTACTTGGAAACGAATCGAAGGAAAGTAAGATTTTATCAAGGAAAGATTCTTTCACTTTCTAAGGGTCGGATACAGCAGAGAATGACAAAGTGCATGTTATGCTAAAAACCTCTGAACGTTTTGTTCATTACGTATAATATTGTGTTAACTTTTTCTTTCCTGTTAAAACTATAGCAATAATCCTCCGATCACGATTAGATATATCACTCCATCTGCTATGTCAAAACAATTATGGCACCGGAAAGCGATGGGATTATATTCCGTACATAAGATCTTGTTCGTTGAAGAGAATGGCCAGCATGTCTCGGTATGTAGGTATTTAATTAACGTCGTACTGGAACAACACAACGGGCTATTGGAAGCGATCCGGGATCCGACCCAAAGGGAAAGATCCGAAGACAATATAATTTTGAACCACGGTCACATGACGAGGTTACTCCTGAACTGGCACCCCACTCTCCAAACTTCCACCCCACGCCAACGTGAGGACATTTGAGACCACTACAGATTTACGTGCACTAGCCCCGTGTTGGTCTTTGGTTGGATTCGAACTCGCAACTCTCCGGTTGCTAATCCGCTACTCTTCCAACCGGGCTACCGCTTCTCCCAGCATGTCTCGGAGGCTATGGAGATAGCGGATGTCATCGCTCGAGCTTTTTCTGCAGCTTCCATTTACAGCACCAATCCGAAGACATTTAAATGCATAAAACATAGCTCAGAATCCTTTCTACTTAATTCCCATTCTCATACGAACTCGCGCTTGCCCACATCTGGCCCTTGCGAAAAAAAACTCAATCATACCGAACTCGCCTATTATGGTCGATTTGGGGAAAGGGAGTTGAAGCATGCCTTGAAAGGACTATGATGTCTACTCCTGGTCTGATGGCATCATTTACAACTATCTGTCTCATCACTCCGTAACATTTTATATCTTTTTAATAGAATATGAGAGGAACATACTTTCCCTTTGGAGATATGTCGTAGTTATACCTTTTCCGAGACTTGGAAAAATGCCACAACCATCGGTCAATCGCATTTTACCATCTGCATGTGCAAGCTTTTTGAAAGATTGGTGAACACTTCGTCTCATTGTACATCTTAGAGACGATTCAGGCACTGTCACCACTTCAAAGCGGTTTTAAGGTTGCCCGCTCTACGGTAGATAACGTCTTGTACCTCGAGACTGAAGTGCATTTCTACACCTAAACCATCTGGTTCCATCTTTTTTGATAGAGAAAAGACGTGCGATCGCATCTGGCGATACGATATAAGCCGTGATTTGACTAGCCCGGTTGGAAGAGTAACGGATAAGCAACCCGAGGGTTGCGAGTTCGAATCCAACCAGACAGTCGGGTACAGAGGGGGCTGGTACACGTTCAATCTGTCGTGGCCTCGAATGTCCTCACGTTGGCGTGGTGTGGAAGTTTGGAGAGGAGTGCTAGCTCAGGTGTTGCCTCGTCATCTGACCGTGGTTCAAAATTACGCGGTGTTGTGCACGGTTCTTTCCCTTGGGGATTGATCCTGAAACGTCGCCAATAGCCCATTGTGTTGCTCCAGTGAGATGTTAGTTAAAATACCTACCTACCGTGATTTGACATTCTCTTGGGTTTCGAGGGCACCTATGAATTTTTATACGAAGTTTCCTTGCCTTGCAACAGTTTCAAGTTCAAATCGGTTCTAATTTATCAGACTCATATTCAAGAAGAGGGCGTTAGGGTAGTGTCCTCAGCGTAACCCTTTTTTCAATTAAAATAAATGATACATTGTACCAATTGCCTCCAACTGTCCAGGGTAATTTCTACGATGATGATTCAAGCATTCACTACCAGGATAAAGACATACAGGGGCGAACAACTTCAGGTCGCTTGAAGAGGTGGAGTGTCGATAACGGCTTTTCCGCTCAAAAGACATCCTGCGTTCATTTCTGCCATTATTCGGAAACTGCATCCTGACCTAAAGATCTTTCTGGATGGTGATAGGATTGCAGTGGTGTACAGAGTAAGATCTCTCGGTATCGTTGTTGAACAAAATTTTACTTTCCAATTCCTCATCGAGCAACTGCGGATGTCTTACGAGAAAAACTCAATCTTTTAAATATACTCTTTAATACATCTTGGGGCGGAAAGGTCTTCCATACTTAGCATCTACCGAGCGTTCGTTCGTTCCAATTGGAATTGAATTGGCGAATTCGTTCCAGATTGGATTATGGTTGTGCAGCCGATGGCTCTTCCCGTCCATCAGAACTTCGAAAGCTCGATGCACTGCACCACACTAAGGATCTGTTCCGTAGCTTTTAGCACTTCACCCGTCAAAAGCATGTACGTTGTGTATGCCATGGCTTCCGCACGTCTTTTGTCGTCATTACGACTGTTCTACCGTCTTTCGAGCCACCCAAATCAATCACAGCAAAATTCGCTCCTGGACAGTTCCCGTCATCGGCTCTTTCGAAATCGCCCTTCCTTCATACAAACTTTCGCAATTCGCATGAGCTAACACATTCTTTCTATAGAAGTGGTACATTCTTTCTATAGAAGTGGTACATTCTTTCTATAGAAGTGGTACATTCTTTCTATAGAAGTGGTACATTCATTCTATAGAAGTGGTAGAGCGGTCACTATTTTCTATTTCAACTTGGCGTCCTCCAAATTTTCCCACACTTTGTTGGATACCGGGACACGCAGGAATTATTGGTAAAAAAGTGGCCGATGGCGCAGCAAAAAATGCCATGAACTTTCAAAACATTCGCGTTCCATACGATGACATCCGTCATTTTGTTCGGGGCATCGAGTTGGAACAAATGGCGAGAAGACTGGAATAATAAATTGCACAATATATTTTCAATCATAACACTCTTGCCGTCATTACCCTCTAGACGGCTTGATGTTCTTATTATACGTCTTCGCATCGGCCATACCAGGTTCATACATGGTTATTTGTTTATGAATGAAACCGCTCCATCGTGCCATCAACCATTAACCATACTCCATATTTCAACCTCTTGTTCACATTTAAAACAACTTTATCGTTGATATTTTAATACCTCATCACCAATTTTATCGGATTTGTTGGATCACCCACCTCATCCTTCACTTTTTACCTTCCTTCAAGATTTTTACCATATATATAATTGATAACATTTTAAATTGAATTTCATAAAGTTTTATCTAAGATGGGGTATATCTTAGTAATCAATTTTTAAAAATAGTGTTTTACACTTCTCAATTAAAATTTTACCTTTATATTTAAATTTTATGCAACTCATTTGTGATTATTCCTTGCATTTCTCCTTTTAATGTTGGTCTGATTATTCTATCAATTTCCTCATTTTATTGTCTTGGAAACTCAAACTTATTCTTTTATGGATCTGGTGCAGCTTATCCCTTTCTGTATCTTGCGCCATAAAATAAATCAACCAACCAAATTTTTCCTTTTTACACCTGTTTCTTGGTTATGAAAGGTCGAATACCAACCCTATTATTTATCGTCATAGTTTTGGAGATCACACAGCCATATACACTATGGATCGAAATCTTCCAATTATGTCGGCTGTGCATTTTGCGGTTCTGACACAGCTTTTCACTCCCATCTTTTCCTATTTTTACAGCTACATTTCTAGCCTTATTTAAAGTCCGAAAATATATTTTGAGACTTCGGGTTGGTAATTTTATTACATATAAACTCCAAAGCTGTCTCGGCAAACACAGTCGTGTACAAAGGGGGCTGGTGCACGTTAAATCTGTCGTGGCCTCAAATGTCCTCACGTTGGCGTGGTGTGGAAGTTTGGAGAGTGGGGTGCCAGCTCAGGTGTTGCCTCGTCATCTGACCGTGGTTCAAAATTACGTGGTGTTGTCCTCGGATCTTTCCCTTTGGGATTGATCCCGGACCGTCACCAATAGCCCGTTGTGTTGCTCCAGTGTGACGTTAATTGAAATACCCCCCCCCCCAAAGCTGTCTCGGAGTCATTAAATTCGCATAGGCATCCTTTATCGTGATATTTTAAAACTTAATAAGCTCACTGTGAGGTTCTCCGACCGACAACACTGAGTGTTAAAAGTAGTTGGAATTATCGTTTGCATTTTAGTTATTGTCATATTTTTGTATAATTTGGTTTCCTAAGAATGGCAACTGTGTGAAAGAAATCACACAGCTTCTGCTCTTGGCAAGGAGCCAAGATTCTCCCTGAGTGCTTTCTAAAAAAGGATACCTGATAAGGTAGCCGTGTAAATATCTGTATGTAGCATTTATGGAGTCAGATTAAATAAAATCGATTTTTGTATAGAACGACTGAATAATTTGATTCAGGAAGAGTCTCGCAACACTGAGGAATGTCGGCCGGAAGGAACCATTGGTTCCATGAGGGACGTTGGCAAGGGGGTGTCCTTGAATGGTCATCCGAGCTAAAAAAAAGTAGAACTGTATGGATGAAGGAGGACTGGACGAGCGGAGATAACGAAGGACGGACGTGCGAGCGTCCTTTACGCTGAAATCTTCCAAATCTTTTGAATTTCAGCGAAAAGGACCCTTCCTTCGCTGTCTCCGCACATCAAGTCTTCCTTCACCCCTACAGTTATACTTTTTATTAGCCATTCAAGGACACCCCAGACAACATCCCTCGGGGATCCAATGGTTCCTTCCGGCCAACGTTTGGGTGTTAAGTTTTGTTGGATACCTGGACACGTCGGAATTGTTGACAATGATGCTGCATAAAAAAATCCACGAACTTTCAAAATATTTGCCTTCCAAACGATCATTTTTTACGGGGAATCATGTGAAACAAATGGCGCAAAATAGTGACCAGATGAACTGCACAACATATTTCCAACCGTAACACTACCGCCGTCATTGTCATCTAGACAGCTTGATGTTTTCATTACTTCGCCATTTCAGATTCACACATAGACATTTATGGATGAAACCGCTCTATCGTAGTTCAAAATGACGTGGTGGTGTCCTCGGTTCTTTCCCTTCGGGATTGATCCCGGACCATCATCAATAGCACGCTGTGTTGCCTGCGTGCACTAGAGCGACGTTAATTAATTACCATTACCATCACTTTTTACCTTCATCATTCAAGATTTTGACCATAACCCATCACCTTTCAAATTATATTTCATGAAGTTTTATCATCTAAGATAGGGTACCCCATCTTAGTTCTCATTTCATCTTAAGTTTATACATTTTCTTGGGAATAAACTTTGAAGTTTTATTTTAATTCAGGTTAACTCACTTGATTTTATTCTCATATTTAATGTTAATGTCTGATATTATGTCTTTTAAATATATTTGATTGAATGGTATCTTCTGTTTGGCTCACCTGATCCATCTTTGGATCTAACGCCATAAAACTCAAACTAACCAAACCATCGGCTACGTCGTTCAATTTTAGTTTCGGTAGGTAGGTGTGTAATTAACGTCGCACTGGATCAAAACCCTACGGGAAAGATCCAAGGACAAATGTCCTTCCGTTGGCTTGGTGTGGAAGTTTGGAGTGAGGTGCCAGCTCGAGTGTTGATCTCGTCGTCTGACGGTGGTTCAAAATGACGATGGGTTCTCGGATATTTCCCTTCGGGGTGGTAGCTAATAGCCCGTTGTGTTGGTCCAGTGCGACGTTAATTCAACTGCCTACCAACCTCGTAAATTTAAATTGTTAAAAATTTTAACTCTTTTTTTAATATTAATGGGTAGAACCGGTATTTGGACGTTTTTTAGCGTTCATAAGTAGAAAATAGAAGAATCGTTTGCCAAACTTGAGTTGGCGTATTCTAATATTCGTTTTGGAATTATTTTCAAAATAATCATTGCTTGGTTCAGATACTCTTTTCATAACCATCCAAGAACTTACTCTTTTTTCAATAGTTAACAAATCCATCCCAATTTATCAGGATTTTTTTCGGATCCTTTCCTTTGGAATTGATCCCGGACCGTCACCAATAGCCCGTTGTGTTGCTCCAGTGTGACGTTAATTAAAATACCTACCTACCTCTGAGTTTTTGTGTTAATGTAGATGGCGTTAGTGTTATGAAAGCAAATGCGTGTTCCTTATTGGGAAGTGAAATCTTCGTCTTCCGATAGTTTCGTTTGCACTGAAAATCTTACTAACACAAAAATCTGAATGCGCGAAATCATTGCTGATACAATTTTTCAAGGTTTTCAGAAGCCCCAATGCAGCCAAAACGGATTTCGCGCTGTAAATTCGTATTGATACAAAATTGTAGATTATATTTTCAATTTGGTTATATTTCTTACAATTTTAAAAAACTCCAATGATGTCTTTCGAGTTCCTTGGAATTCAGCATTCAAAAATGAATATTTCACTTGTTTACGTATCTCAGCATCTGACACGGTGCCAGGGTTTATTTAAGCACTCCCCAAACTACCACTGCATATCAAATTTTGCGATGATAGTTAATTTTACCGTTTCAATGTTTATTTATGTAAAATTTTGCTTAACGCTTGTGGTGGCTCAGTGGGCTGCACTAACAACCAGCAAGTTGTAAGCGGAAGATTCGATTCCCTGGGTGTATTTTTCCCTTCTGTGTTGAGTAAAACTTTGTATGTTTGAGCATGGTCCATTACTTGATGTTTGCCCAAATATGGCCGCTCTTAAAGGAGCGTTCTCGCGAATCAAGTTTAATTGACTGAGTATAGTTGATCAACAAAAGTTGAATGAAAGCTATAGTGAGAACCTTTGTTTCAATAGAGTTGACCAACTTTTTAGTGGATCAAGAAGTTTGACCCATTCAAACTTTATTGTTCAAGTGATGAGTCATCCGCCACTTGCTTTCAAGTTGAAACTTCTCTTGAAACGTGTGAACTTCAGTTGACTGTCAAGTTCGCTTTCAACTGGTCACGCCAAGCGTGAGTGTTTTGTTTTTAGATATAAAATACTTAAAAAATGAGCCTCAAGTGGTCTGAAAGTGATGATAAAATTTTTAGAACTATCATAAGCATGATTGTCTATGGAATCACCGACTGGATAAATAGAAAAATAAAGATGCAAGAAAAAATGCTTTGGGTTCTATTGTCAAAGAAATGGAAACTGCTCGTCTTGCTATTGCTGATCTGAAGAAAATTAAGACGATTAGAACGCTGTATAAAAAAAGAGAAACGGGAACAGAGGAATTATACGTGCCAAATATATACGTTTCTTACGATTTTTGCTCAGGTTAAATAAAATTGTTTTTAGTTTTTTCAACAAAATGTTATTATCTGTACCACTTCACGCACAACTGCTTTCGACGCCATTTTAAAACTGATGATCAGTTTCTATTGAAATGTGTAAACAAACACTGATTCAAGTCATATTCAACTTTCGCTGATCAACTATAATTGGTCAATTAAACCTGATTCGTGAGAACGCCTTAAGCCACAAAATCCAAACCAATTTCTGTTTTAACTGAAGCCATTTTCTGTTGGTTGGATCCTCGTATATGGCAGTCTCCAATTTGGTTGATAAAGCTCTCATGGTTTTATTTGTACTGTATTATATCCAAAGTTAACCTGTGTGGCATTTTGAAAGGTTTTAAAAATAAATTAAAAATTGAAACACTGCCTATTTGAAAAATTAGTTTGTAACAACCATTACTAATATTATTTTCACGTACCCCCAACCGGACCACCACGTACCCCAGGTTGGGAACCGCTGGCCTAGATGAAAATGAATTACTGCACTAAACACCAAGAACAGAAACTAAAGCAGTAAGGATTGCATAAAACATACAAATGAACAAAATTCAGCAATACTCTAATGAAGATTCAAATCGCATTTATTCTCATTTACAAAAATATATTTACAGAAAAATGTTAAAAAAACCAAACTGGAAACTTGGCATCAGTCACCTTGGGCCTAAGGTTTACCAGAGTAACATCATAGAGTTCCCACGTCGAGAGCCTTACTTCAAGTATAAATAAGGAGGCCAGGGTTCCGCGAGATCGGAACCCCTACCGACCTCATCCGCCGGGGGGAGGAGGAGGAATGGAATCGGAGCCCCCTGAAACGAAAAGAAGTTTGGGGATAAGTTACATAATTGAATACAATACTGAGACTAATTTTATTCTATTCAAAGTAGGAAATTTGGTGTCAGCTACGCCTTAAGTAAAACTTTAAGAAATCTGTACCTTGGTAGAAAAAGGATGAATACCCAATTTGCAATTCTTGACAACAGCCAGTTTAGTAATTTTTACTTTTAATAAGCGTACAAAAAATATTTTCCACTATGTATTCTTTCAAAGTGTACTGACAGGTGTGGACATAGCCTTTTTTATTATAACTTTCATTACCTGGAAGTGATTGGTGGACATAATTGGATACTGGCCCCTTTTCTACCAAGGTATGGTATTTTGAAGTAACGTCGCACTTCAAAATACCATACCTACTGGAGCGACACAACGGGCTATTGGCGACGGTCCGGGATCCATCCCCAAGGGAAAGATCCGAGGATAACCCGTCAACGGTCAGATGACGAGAACACCTGAGAGGCATCCCACTCTCCAAACTTTCACACCACGCCAACCTCAGGACATTTGGGGCCACGACAGATTGAAAGTGCACCAGTCCCCCCGTACACGACGGTCTGGTTGGATTCGAACTCGCAACCGGACCCTCAATGCAATCATGACCCTGAAACGCCACAATTATCCTCAAAGATGATCTTTGAAGTGCACAGTTACCCACTCTGATCATTTTTATTATCTCTTGGAACTGATACTGTTAGTTAATTGAGTAAAAATAAGATGATCCAAAAACAGAACAAGGTCTTTAAGAAAAATGAACGACTTTTCAAGGTTTGTTTTCATTTTTAAAGGCAACAGATTAACTCGTTAGTGCACGAGTGGGAAAAAACTTTTACGTTTGGGTCTCATGGACCTACTTTTAAAAATATCAGATAACCTATAAATATAGAGCCTTCGATGTTTGATGCCTAACCTTGGACAAGTATCGCTTAAGGCTTTAAGTACTTTCGGCAAAAGTTACGGTTTTTTAAGAACTCGAAAACTAAAATGGCCTTTGTAAAGGCCTCTGGGAACCCTGTTCGAAGTATGGTCTCAAAATAGCAATAGATGTTCTGTTTTTAACATCTGTAATAACTCATTTGTTTCGAGGTTTTTACTCAATGATTTAACAACTTTGTTCTAGTTTTTTTTATTACTGCTCTATTGTCTTTTTAGGATAGCAGTAAAATGTCCGAAATACTGTACGTATAGGGCTATAATGAGAGAAAAAGTATTCATTGTTCAATTTACTAAAAATGGTTATTTCAATTTCCTTACAACCCATCAAGCATTCTCCAAATGAAGTCCCTACAAGAAAAATTAAAACGAAACAAAATTTGTACGTAAAAGAAACTAGTATGGGGCAAGTCAAATACTTAAAAGTTCTTTATAATGAACCCTTTTTAATGACCCAGAATTCTCATTGTACATTTCTAATACAATCAGACTCAAACATGTCGAGGAAAGGAAAAGGAAGTTTCATGGAATTCTCCCGGATTTTCATTTTAGACATTTCATCTGGAAATCAGAGTAATGATACACTATGCTTAGATGCGGGATTGGATTCGATGTTGGGGTTTTATTTAACCCTAATGTTTTTGGGTCCAGCATAATTTTAAAGGGATCTAAAGGGGTCAGGCTCCTAGTGCTTGCTTGGTGTAGGTGTTTTTTAAACAACTTATTTGGTTTCTCATTCGAAATATTTACCTCTCCCGTTTCAGACAAAAGGGGTATGGGCACTAGGACCTGTGTTAGGATGACCAAATATTTCTCTTTCACTCACTGAAAACTAGTGACACTCGAAAATCTTTTGATCCAGAGGCTGAATTTCCATGACAATTTTAATGACCTACTCTTCTCCATGGAAGGGTTGAATAGACTTGGAACTGTTGGTTGGTTTGGGGGTATTATGGCACAGGGCCACTTAGACTTGGAATTGATACCCTTAAAAGGGAATTTACAATTTCTGATAGGTAGGTATTTTAATTAATGCCACACTGGAGCAACACAACGGGCTATTGGCAACGGTCCAGGATCAATCCCAAAGGGAAAGATCTGAGAACAACGCCACGTAATTGTGAACCATGATTAGATGATGCAACACCTGAGCTGGCACCCCAACTCTCCAAACTTCCACCACTCCAAAGTGAGGACGTTTGAGGCCACGGCAGATTTAACATGCACCAGCCTCCTTTGTACACAATGGTATTTGGTTGGATTCAAACTCAAGACCCTCCGGTTGCTAATTCGTTACTCTTCCAACTGGGCTACCGCAGCCCTTTTGATAAAGGAATCAACACTCTTTAACATTTGTTTTCATTGTGTTGCAAATGAGCAGTGGGTGCCGTCGTTTATTTAATAATCCCTCCTGAAGAAAGCTTCAAATCTGAAAAAGTAAAATATTCAACTAGTATCATGCCCATAATAGAAATTCAAGTGATGTTATTTTATTTCCTCTTGGTGAAAACATTGTATCCCAGGAATGGGGACACTCATTTAGATTTCAGTGTTTTTGTCAGGGTGTGCCAATTTAAATAAGCTTGATTTAAATCAAAATTTTAAATTTCATTTTCCTTTCTGTATTAAATTTACAAAATATTGAAAAAGAAATAACAAGAACAATATGCATGTCATTTTATTCCAATAAGTTAAGAACCATATCAAATAAGTAAAGTAGTCTTTCTATGAAAAAATAATGACATTTAGTCACAATGAAAAAGTTTTCTGCAGTATCAGAAAAGCATTCCAATTCTGCACAATAAATCTTTATAATTGGAAATTTTAATATTTTCATTTTGTTTTGTGAAATATGTTGGGTTCATTTTCTTGTATGCTTATGCATAAACCTTTTTTCTATGCTTGGAATATCACTTTGAAATATTTATCATTGCTCAGAGAAAATTTGAAAAATAGGCATATTTGATTTCAATTTATGTATATTTTCATGACCTATCTCGCTTTTTAATTTTTTTACAAATAACATTTTTCACTAATAAATATTCTTTGCAAGCTAAATATTAACGAGAAGTAGGAATTTGTTCATGAATTTTGATGCAAGAGTTCCTTTTATTTTCTATTGATGACATGATTTTTTCTCAAAAACAAGTCTTTAACCAAATACTTTATAAAAATAACTAAAGAAATTCTACCCCAAAACAAAAATATAATGAAAAACAATTTTGAAATTTGTCTGATTTTTTATCAAAATTAAAAACTCTTATTTCTTTGCTGAAGTTTTAATAATATTGAAAATAAAATAACCTGGAGCAGGATCAAGGTTTATAGAAAGGGAATATATTCGCTCCAATAGTGTAAATACATGTTCTGTGTTAGGAGGTATAAAGCAGAGTACCATCCTGGAAGTCAGTCCATGAAATTTCCAGACTGATTCCCAACAAATGCCTGTCTTTTTCAAATTTAGTACTCATTGAAAGGTGCAGCATTTATAAAATCAATACCATTTTTAAGAAACACACCCTTGGAAAATATGAAAATTGAAATGCTACAATTTCCACTCACCCCAATCTTTCCACAAACCATCCACTTCTGAAAGACACCACATCAAGAAAAACACTGGTACACTATTCTTTGACATTTCCAAAGCCTTTGACAAAGTCTGGATTCAAGGTTCAATATATAAGCTCATTCAATTTCACTTTTCCAATATTCTCATTCACCTTATCACTCCAATGGAAAATTCATAGTAAAAATTAACAATTCCACCTCATCAAGCAGAAATATTCTCTCTGGACTTTCACAAGGCTCAAAATGAGGACCTTTATTCAACTCATTCATGAATGACAATCAAACAAAACGATTAACACGTTCACAGACCATGCTGCAGCTTTCGCTTAATACAGCAACACCAAATTACCACACATACTACCTCAAGTCCTGGCTCGTCAAATGCAGAATTAAATGTCGAAAAAAACTGCTGCTGTCCTGTTCTACAGGATAGGATCTGGAAAAGCACACAACCCTACAACTAAAACATCTCTCAGTCCTTAGACTCAACTCGGTAATACTCGACTCTCAATTAACCTGGAAACACATACATGACACATTTAGGAGCATTTCCTGTCATGTACCCCCTCACACCACGAAGCTCAACACTTTATACAACAAGGTGGGTATTTTAATGTTGCACTGGAGCAACTCAATGGGCTATTGACGACGGTCCAGGATCAATCCCAAAGGGAAAGATCCAAGGACAACACATCATTTTGAACCACGGTCAGATGACGAGGTCATACTTGAGCTCACACCCCACTCTCCAAACTTCCACACCATGCCAACATGAGGACATTTGAGGCAACAGATTTAAAGTGCACTAGCCCCCTTTGTACACGACGGTCTTTGGTTGGATTCGAACTCGCAACCCTCAGGTTGCTAATACGTTACTTTTCCAACCGAGCTACCGCGACCCTTATACAACAAAAACCTCAATAATCCATACTCCACATTCGGCCAGTTGCAACCCATGCATGCCCAATCTGGGGAGCAGCATGTAAATCATACTTCAACAAAATCGAAGTATTTTAAAATATGTTTCTCCACCAAACCACCAGAGTTACGTGGTATAGAAATAATATTAGAAAAGCCATAAATATCCCCTCCATCGAAATCTTCATTAACACAATATGCCATTATTTTTTCCCTTCGAATCGATAACAGCAACAGTCCAGCTATGGATGAAACGGAAAAACTTTCCGCGCAAAGCACACCAGGTCGTGGTCAGCAGTGACCTCTTACTGAAGATCGGTCCCCATCTTTCAAACAGAATTTCTCAATGCCATCAAAACAGATTGTTTTATTTTTTAGTGACTGTCAACGATTTTTAAGCTCAAACTGTTGCTTATAAATTCTTCAATGTTTTACAAGTCTTTATATTTTTCAAACAGGGCAATTTCCATTGAATCAGGTTTCACTAATGTCAATACTAGAGATTAAGGACCCTTCGAGGTCGTGTGCACCATTATCTATATCAACATTCTCGAAAGTATTTCTTAATTGAATGAAGAAACAGAAGCATTCACTGTCCGGGGAAGGAAAGTCACACGAATGAGTGGTAGATTGGTGACCCATCCACCGATGTTACAGAAGAGTTATAGTACCCCTCCAAGGGTTGACTCCTTCATGGTAAAGGGTTCCAAACCTCATCTGGAAACAGTTCTTAATACACATCACAAAAGATCAGCAAGACAACTGTGTCAAACCATTGATTTATCGGTAGCCCGTGCTGAACGGACCTTTCGGATCAGACATGAAAATGGCCTTTTAATAAAAAGTAGCACCTAGCTGGAACTAAAATGGTTTCTTCGACTTGAACTATTTCCGTTTATTAAATGTGCTCTCCTTTTTAAGTACATTGTATTTTAATGCATTCATTACTATTCCAATTTTTGCTGTTCAAAATCAGCAGCATAGGTCTCCACCTATACTACTGATTGCCAGTGGCTAAAGAGGTGTTTCAAAAATATTTCTTCCAAGTCAAAGTTTTTCTTGGAAATATTTGCTATAATTTTAACCACAACTTCTAACACAAGTATTTTCCAGTGCATGTGGAACATTTGTTAAGAATGCACTTCATCTTTAGAATGCAAAGCTCCCTTTTCACGTACCCTCTGCAATCATGAGAGAAGAGGCAAAGCATCAAAATTCTCTTCTCAGAAACGTCTGGAGAGCACAAGACAGGGGATGCCTTTTTTACCTTGTCCTGGAGACCCATTCACAAAACTCAGCCTTTTGCCAGCTTTTATGCTTAGTCAATAATTAAGTGCAGTAACAATTAATGTTGGAACTTCACTATAGTTACAAAATTAATATGGTATGAAGTGGTAGTGTTATCCCAATTATCTTCAATTCAAATGCACAAATTCTGTTTTGGCAGATCCTGGTCTATGCTAGTTGCAATATTAGTTGCATGAAAGACCTCATAATGAATTTATGATGGCATGGACATCATATAAATCAAATTGTAGTGGATGCTGCATTTACGAATTCCTTATAAAACAGGTAATAATAATCATTAAAAATTAAAAAGATGTAATATATAATAATCATTCTAGATTTTAAATCATTGGCTTATTGAGCTTGTACCTCTACAACTGATTCGTTGATTTCTATTATATATATTCCAGGAACTGAACACAATTTAATAACAGGAAACATTTACTCAAAATTGAAGATCAATTCAAGGGATCGCAGCTTTAGACAGGTGATACACCTATGCCAGATCAATTAATGCTACATCAACAAAAAACATCAAAGGAAAGAAACATCAACAAAATTATCCAATTTTGATGGAAGTAGGAAGATTTTAAAAAGGCTGGTCGGAAAAATTGAGGACATCATTCATAAGATCTCATTGGTTGAACAAAACAGTTGGTTGGTTTTGGGGTTTTATGGTGGAAGGGCCATATTTGGCCATGCTGTGTCAGACACAAGACATAGAATATTAAGAAAGACACACAATGAAAGTTTTACTGACACAGAAGAGAGGAATACACCCAGGGAGAAATGCACTTGAAAGGAATCAAACCTGCGCCACCTACAACTCGAAGGTTGCTAGTGCAGTGGGCATACCCACTGAGCCACGACGGACCCGTTGAACAAAACAACATTTATTAGTTACATTAACATAACATTCAAGATTTTGCTTTTCCTCACATTACATTAATGGTGGAAAAAAAAAATCCTTGAACTTCCATTTAAAATAAAACAAATCTCTCTTCTGAATCATCAACATTGGAAAGAGGAAAGGCTTTCTGTCCACAAGAAAATGAAAGATCACATTTTGAAATTGGATCTTCAAATTGTTACTCGAAACAAAGTGGTTTCCTAACTTGTCCACAGATCTGTACTAGATCTTAGGGAAAAATTATGGGCTCACCGAAAACAGAAGTGTTCAAAATGTCTCATGTAAAAATGCATTGGACACACCACATCCTATGAAGGATATTTCGCTGTTCAGATGGTGACTTCTGGACAGTAGATCCCCTATTGAATTCATTTTCAACACTGCTTAGAAAAAAAAATTGAGGTTGTTAAATTTCTGGCAATATGTAGAAATGTGTGTTTATATGCATTTATGTATAATGCATTCTTCATTTTCAGAAATTTGAAATAGAAAATATTTCACAAATCACAAGCACGTCGATTAAATTTTAGGTCACTCTTTCACAATTTTAGGTCAATAGGTCAACAAAACTTGTGCCCTGGTGTTGACTAAAGTTTGCTGTTACACAAAAAGTGACGGTGATAATACCTGTGTCCACCATTCCAAAGATAGGAATGCAAACTATTAAATAGCAAACCATTCGAGTGTCAAACAAACCTGTGCCCCACAGAACAAAGCATCTGCTGATTCTCATACATCCGATGTTAGGGGTGATACGATTGACCTACCTTCATCCAATCAATGAATATTTATATTCCTACTTCAAAGGAAATGCAATCGAAAAAGGATCTTTTAAGATGTGTACTGAGAAATAATTTATTTGAGTGAATAACATACATTTTGTCGTCTCAATTCAATATATAACTCATCTAATTTTTTCTGACATCTCACATTCAATATAAAATTTAACTAGAAATAAAAGTATTTAAAGCGTTGACATTTTTTTAGCAAAAATAACTCAACTTAAATCACAATCTCAATTAAAACTAGCATTTCCTTAGGAATATTAAATGAAATAATAATGTTGAAATGATTCCAATTCTTCAGTTACAATAAAATGACACAATAACAATTTCATAAAATAGGAAATAAATTAAGTAAAGAATCGTTTAATTTGTGCACAGTAAAAGATTTTTATTTGGTGTGTGTAGTTCTCAAATGAAAAAATAATTACTCTATTCATACTAGACACTCTCATAAAATAGAACTAAACAATTCAACTGAATGTTTTTAAAAAACACAAATAAAAGAAATAAAATATATAGCTATAATGTATTTCAAAATATAATTCTGCTCTGCCGAGAAGGCAGACCTTGGAAGAGTCCATATTTACAAAGGTGGTGAGGAGAAACGTCTATCATGTAAAATCAAGCAGGTAGGTATTTTAATTAACATTGTACTGGAGCAACATACCAGGCTATCGGCGACGGTCCGGGATCAAACCCGAAAGGAAAGATCCGAGAACAAAGACACGTCATTTTAAACCACGGGCAGATGATGAGTGAACACCTGAGCCTGCACCCCACTCTCCAAACTTCTGCACCATGCCAATGTGAGAACATTTGAAGCTCCAACAAATTTAACATGCACCAGCCCCCTTTGTACACAATGATCTTTGGTTAGATTCAAACTCAAAACACTCTGGTTGCTAATCTGTTACTCTTCCAACTGGGCTACTGTGACCCTCAAAAATCATGTATGGTGATTGTTACAGGCAATTCTTGTTTTGCCAACTCGTTATCTTTTCCGTCGATTCCGGCACAGGTCGACGAACTCTAAGCCAGAATCCGTACCCCAAATAAGGCAATTGTCTGCATTAACTCGCACCCCAGCAGAGTACTCCTCCGAAACCAAATGACTCAATTACCAACTCACTGGACATAAGTAATTAATGTATAATAATATAAGTAATATTGTGTAACAGCAAGCAGTTGTTTTACAGAGCTATATGAACACTTACCTAATGCATCTGCAATTGTTCGAATGGTTCTCCTTCCGGGAGGTCTGGGAGGCCTGAAAGGAACACAATGCAGAACTATTCAAACAAACGTTGAACTGTGAGAACACAGCAATTGTTTGAAACATGCCAAAACAAGACACATTCAGAAAATAAAACTAGAACAACTTTCAGCCGCAACTTAAAAAATAGCATTTAGCGATGGGAGAAGGATAGTTCAGTGGGACACAATAAATCAACTAAGCAGTTGTTTTTGAAGTTTTTGGCATAAGGGTCATAATTGGCCAACCTGTGCCAAACACAAGACAGGCAATGTTAAGTAATTGTAAAAAGAATGGAGAGAGGAAAGTAGAGAAAGATCGCTTAGGCATCCTGGGGTTGCTACCCCCTGTTTACCAGAGGCAGTAGAGCCCTACGGGAAAAGAATAGATCACTAGGTTACCTCGTGTTTGTGAAGCCCATACAGACCTAAAGATGTACCCTCGAGGAGCCAACTACACATGGAAACATGGGTGACTCCATTCAGTTAGGTTTGTTGCTTCACTCATTTGTTTGACAATTAGACTAGAGTACAGCATAAATATACTTATTTTGAAATTCGTAGACATTTTATTTCAGTGGCTGGTTTCAATCTCCTAACATACAAATGGGAGTCGACTTCCCCTTCAACCAAGATGACACCATCAATCCTTCATTCCTTGTTTAACTCTCCTTTCTGTTTTTGTGTTCATCGAGTGATCTTTAATAAACCTGAAGTCTAATTTTGTGAGTATGATTTAATGACATACCAGTTAAAAGCATGCACTGTAGGGATTCTTTAGATAAATTGTCATTTTATTTTGCATTGCCATCCAGAATTCTTTCCAAGAAAAATACTGCATAAAAACTAGTCACTAGTCAGCACAATGTGTTTGCAGCTCCAGATGCTGTTTGTTTGAAATTCAGCTTTCTTACTACAAACAGTACATCCAATGTTATGCCTACTAAAAAAGGCATTTCAATTCAGTAAAATTTAAATTGTTACCATTTAAATAGTCATGTTAAGAAAATAATGTCGAATCTGATGCATATTCTCTTAACAATCCATAACTAAATACCAACCACTATGAATTGGACTAACTCAATGAATAAAAACAATTAAATGTGTGAAAAAGTAACAAAATTTACTTTTAAACTGACAGGAGACCAAAGCATAAAATGTTACAATGTGTAGTTTTAAGTGTTTTTGTACTTAAAATGTGTACCTACAATGGTAGGTATGACATTCTGTAACAGTTGGAAACTTAGAATAGAATGCTTTAAATATATTTTTTAATGATTCGATTGTCTGACAATCTGTTTATATTTTTGGATACTTTACTTTTATTTCTTATAACATAGATGTGTAAGTTGGGATGTGGCAACAGTAGATTGAGTGAAATGCTTGAATGAAAACGACTTTGTAGAAAGTCAACCACACGAATAGCTTAGAGCGGATACCCAAAGAGCTTAGATGACGATACCTATAAACCTTCGTATACAAACATTGCACATCTTTTTGTTTTAACTCCCCACATGTATGTTAATTTTTCTGGTTTGCAAATAATGTACACATGTTAACTACTAACTCCCCGGCACTACAGTCCATGTTGAACCTTGGTCTCCCTAATGATATGACTCCAAAGCGCCTTGTCTTGGACCTTAGTCCACCAATTTTTTATTTTCATGTTTTTGTGGTCTATTTCGACCTCCTCACGTCATCTTTTCCTTTGCCTTCTCAGTTTTCTCTGGCCTTGACACTGATTCTTAAATATCTTTTTTGTGCCTTGGTTGTTATCCATTCTCTCCATGTGTCCCAACCATCGGATTCTTTTTGATTTTTATCAAATTTATTATATCTTTTTCTCTATATAATTTTTTGGATTTCATGATTGTAGCTCCTTCTCCATACATAGCCTTCTTTGATTGGTCCAAATATGGCTCTCAAGATCTTTCTCTCCCAAGTTATCAATATTTTTTCTTGTTTTCGAGTCAGTCCATATATTACTGTTGGTTTAATGATGGTTTTATGCATTATTAGCTTTGTCTTCCTCGCAATTGCTTTAGATCTTATGAATTTTTGTAACAAGAAAAAGCTCCGATTTCCTGCACTAAGCCTGTTTTATTTCAGGCATAATGTCATTATTTTCAGTAACAGCTGAGCCTAAATACCTAAATTCTTTAACGCTTTCAAACTTAACTGTATCATTTACATGCTTACTACAACACATAAAAATCATCACATTTTAAAAGCAGTACTATCAACAAATTATTGAAACTAATGTAAATTATTTCATAATTAGGAATTGTTAATGATGAACATTAAATTGTGTACTACAATCAAGAATCATAATTGAAAGTGTATAAACCAAAGGATTACAAAAAATACCAATAAATTAATGAAATACAGTGAGTCAAAGTGAAAAGCAGAGTGGAATTTGTTAAAGCAGTTGGAAACACTGAAATAAAAATACTCAAATACACTAAATAAAATAACTTATTTATCGCTCTTTTTAAAGCTAGCCTTCACAATTTTATAACAATTCATATTTATGACAAGTGAAGGGGAAAAATGTTTTATCTCAAAATGAAAATTGCCTTCCTTTTTTTGGAATTTCTGATATTTATTTAGTCGGTTGTGAGATTTGTAGCAAAGCCTCATAAGAACAAGGTAATTTCATTGGGTTATTTTTGTCTGTTAAATATGTAAATGCATTTTAAGTTCTAATAATAAAAACCATTACAGACCAGAATTTAAAAATTTGGAGCTAAAGGGGAGAATAAATTGGGTACTTCCCTTTTATAGCAGCCTTGGCAAGAAACAAATGGTTACCGATCTGCAAGTGGATACATTTCTTCAGCTAGTGAAATTTTTCTTTTAAAATATAAGTTTTTCGTTGTGAAATATTTAATATGCTTACTATTTCCGGCCATGATAATGAGATGCATTATTAGCCGTCACTGCTGATTGCTTCTGCAATGTATATATGTGAGGCAAGAGAAGAACAAGCCTTTCCCCATTCTTCTTAGATCATTCAATCGATTTTGCAAGCTGAGAGCGATTTCCATAATAGTCAGGACGTAAGGACTCAACTTATGATTGATTGGAGTTCCGTGCGTTCTGGTTACTATGGAAATGCTCGAAGCAAAGCAGGATGAAATCAATTTTAACTCTAGAACATCGAATTTTTCGCATGTAGT
The DNA here is from genome assembly GCA_933210815.1 of Meta bourneti. Lineage (NCBI taxonomy): Eukaryota > Metazoa > Arthropoda > Arachnida > Araneae > Tetragnathidae > Meta > Meta bourneti. Next base: position 4,359,715 of record OW119927.1, on the reverse strand, counting down.
AGGCAGACCATGTTGGTTATCAATTTTGTAATTCTTCCATCTGTTATATCATTCATCTCATCATCGTTTTAATAGTTTTTGACGAATACTTGAATTTTTAACTGAAAATTATACGAATGCATTGGTTCCAAGTTGGGGCTGTTTTGGGCTTGATATATATTAAATACATAAATTGCGTAATGTAGATATCGAAAGAACTGGTTGTACATATCGGTTTGTTTCTCGCCAAGGCGGAAGTGACCCCATTCACTTTTCTTGCCAAGGTCGCTATAAAAGGGAAGTACCATAAATTGAACCGATGGAGATGGCTTAAGCCCTGTGATAAAAGGGAAAAGTTAATATGAAATGACAACTTACCCTCCTCTGCCAGAACTGGAGCTGGACCCTGTTCGTAAACTATCTGCAGCACCAGCGAAAGGCTGCAAGGAGAAATTGTATTGCAATTATGCATTTTCAAAAACTGCATACATTAAATACATGTATAACACAATGTTTTCCAAATTTCATGCAATATTTTTCATAAAACAATTGTCGCTCATCCACTACCTTATCTTCATAACAGTAATTACTTTCATTAGAGGGATTTATTAAATTAAACACAAATAAAATATTTTGTGCAACAAATCTTGCTTTTATACATTGAAAACAAATCGCTTCAAATTTTTATTCTAACTTGGAGGGGTAGATAGGTAGATATTTAATTTAACGTCCCACTGGAGAACACAATGGACTATTGGCGACAGTCCGAGATCAATCCCCAAGGGAAAGACTGAGGACAACACCATGCATTTTGAACCACAGTCAGATGACAAGGTCACACCTGAGCTGGCACCTCACTCTCCAAACTTCTACACCACACCAAAGTGAGGACATTTGAGGCCACGACGGATTTAACATGCACCAGCCCCCTTCGTACACGAGTCTTTGGTTGAATTCGAACTCGCAACCCTCCAGTTGCTAGTCAATCTCTTCCAACCGGGCTACCGAAGCCCCAAAATTAGAGGGGATCTTTTGAAGATGAAGATTGCTCAACATGCAACCAAAATGTCAAATAAAATGCACTTTTTGTGTGTTAGGTTTAATACTCTACACAAATTATTACCAGATAAATAAGTGGAAGAGTGTAATAATCCTGTTGATGTTTATTAAGACAGATTGGGGTTGTTTTCATGAAAAAATTTCCATGCAAAATTTGTAAATGAAAATAATTTTGATAGTAGCACTTCTTACAATAACCTCACACCCCCAAGGGGGAACATCCAAAGTACAGAAAACCCCAACACATTAGACATATAAAACTAGTAAATATGTCATAATAACAGGCACACAGGCATGGCATAGGCAGTAATTTGAGTTATCCATTGGGAAGTGTTGAAAATACACATTTTGAATGTTGAGGTCGAGAAATATCACGGGTAAACCGAAACCTTTCGGCAAATTGAAAGGTCACGTAGGAACCCAACAGGTAAAGAGTGTGAAATGTTTCATGTGGGCTGAAATTTCTTCTAAGAGTTCTGTGGAAAAATAAATCGTTACATTTTAATGCACTGGGATGGTGAGGATTTAGACAATTACTGAATTTGAGCACCTATTAAGAAATTTTATCGACAGGAAAGGCAGGATTTCTATTAGAATTGCATGTGCATCATGAGTGTTGTTTTAGGATGTGGAGGAAAGTACAGAAATGAACACAAGAACAACTTGAAGCAAGGACATGGTGTAAACATGCACTGGGGACTAAATGATTACCCATGGAAAAGAGTAAAGAGGCAAGCTATTCTGCTGTGGTGAATACCATATTTTTGGAGGTTAAATTTAGTAATATTTCAAAAATGTAATATGCAGGTATCCCAATATACTGAGAAAGAGTACTTTAATAACTTTTCTTTCGCATATGTAAAACTTATTACTCATTATCTCTTCAATCAGAAAATGGTCAGATCAAGTATATGTTGGATTTATATTTTACAAGGGTGTATACAAATACAAAATTGAAACTTGTTCTTCCAATATACTTAGAAAAATATATTATATGTGTCTCATTAAACAAATAAAAATTAAAACTTATAAAAGTATTTATGAAGTTGTTTAACTTTTACTATTTTATGCTGCAAAAAATAAAGTGTGAATATAATTAAAGAGCTATATTGTGTGGTCAATAACACTTTTGACAAATGCTGAAGTTTTGAACTTCCTTTTCATCAGTCATTTTTATAAGTATGTTAGTAAATATTTCACTTGGAATTTTTATTTAGCAAGACATAGAAAAACATTTTTCTTGTTCTAAGTATGTTGCTAAAGGGCCCCTTTAAAAATTAATGTTTTTATTTTATACATATAAGACCACAAAACATGCTGTTTTACATACATTATAAAAACATAAATATAAAAATTTCATTTTTAAATCATAAAAAAATATATGAATATAGATAAAAATAAATATAAAAATATATGATCATAGGAACAAGAAAATTAACCTGTTTAGGGAAAATGTTTATGGATGTAGAATATGAAAGAAACAAAACCTTATTAAAACTTTCAAAACCATACTTACATCTAACAGACTTCTGAAGCTATAAAGAGAAAAAAAGCATTTAGAAAGTTGAAAAATAAGAACAATTTACAAAATAATTTTTGGGGGCCTAGAATAAAAATAAATTAACATCTCATAAATTATTTAAAAAAGGATTCCTTTGGTCCTTGTAAACATTAAGTATCACATGAATTTTCTGAACATGAGCCTATGTATGAGGTACGGTTTAAGAATTTTAACTGTGAACCATTTTGTGCCTTTTAACAACCAGCCCGTTGAATGTGTACCCAACAATTTGATGGGTACTTAAAAAAATTTAATTTTAATTTCTTTAATATTTAAATAATTAACAAAAATAGCTTTCAGTTACATGGATTTTTAATGTTTCACATTTATTTTTCAGACTAAAAATGAAACTATCCATAACATTTCTTGTCAAATATATTGCATTTAGCCAGTACATTTTCCAACACCTTTTTACATTGACTGATTTGTATTAATTAAAAGTTTGGTTTATATTAAGCATGCTATACAATCTTCAGTCGGCAGTTTATCCTTTCAATAACGAAACAAGAGCTTATTGCATAAGGTTTAGGAAGTGGAATGACAAAGAAAATGCAATTTTCAGAACTGTTATCGGAAATACTACGTACCACTTGCACAAAACTAAAATTATTAAGTCTGTCATACACAACCATTCTTTGATCGCGATAAAAGTCAACATAAATTCTGACTAAAGCACCGTAGTAGTTAGTAATTTAAAACAAGATCTATGATGACATTCTGACAGGTTTGGTTGCTGTAGTGTTAAATCATAAGCTATAGCTTCTGTATTGCATGTCTGTGTATGCGTATGTGAGTGTGTGCCTGCATTTGTGAGTGTGTACATGCGTCTGTCTGTATGATATGTGCCAAAATTGAAACCACTCAAAGCAGTGTTTCCCAAATTGTGGTCGTCAGGATTTATAGGAACAGACTCACAGGACAAAAGTACATGTGTATATTAAAAAAATGTCCAAGTATTTCAAAAAAATTTTAATCTAGTTCAGTAGTTCCCAAACTTTCCAGTCTAAGGACCCCCTTGAAAATTAAAAACTGCGAACCCAGAGATTATAAAATTAAATGGGACACATGCGACCTGTATATGTTCAGAGTGATACTTATTTTTCACCTTAAATAGTGAAATACATAGATCTATGGTAAATATATTCTAAATGTTAAAATTTCACATTAAAGATTAGTGATAACAATTTGACATTGTAAAACAAAACAGCATTAATAAATTAGTGTATTTATCGATCCAAATTAATTAAAATCAAAAGGTTCTTAAATTGAAAAATTATAATATTAATGACATCAAAACATACTTTAATTTTAATGCGAACAATGAAACTGCGTTTCAGCAATTAGCTCCGCAATGTTTGATTTCAACATTAACAAATATTGGAATCTCCAAATTGTTTAAGATTTTAATATTCAGATTTTAGGACATAAAAGAATTGGAGAAAATGATATAATATATTATTTCTCCTTGGAAGTTCTTATTTAGCTCGTGAAATGTGTATTGCATGGTTGTCGTGGACCTCGATCACTGGGAGTCTGCAGATCGCACTTTGGGAACCACTGGTCTAGGTGGTTACTTGTGGTCGGTAAGTGGATTTCTTCATACTTATAGACAATTGAAAGATATCATTACCATCAAGCCAAAGGCACAAATCTGTAAAATGGACGTTTCTACAAAAACACGTTCAAAGCGTCGATGCTTCGGTAAAAAGCGAGTTACGACTCAAAGTTTGTTTTCTCATGAAAATTGTCATTTCTACTATGAATCAAGGTGATTTGTGGCTTTCTCATAGTATAAAACATGAAATAGTGACTCGAAAAATGCAGTTAAGTCAAAATCGCCAAAATGAAGATTGGTGCCTTTGGCATGGTAGTAACAATAAATTAAATTTTTAGGCTGTATAATATTTTGGATCACCAAGAGATCCAGGCCCTGGTTATTAATATCCCAATCTGTTTTCATAATGTTTCGTGTTTCATAACAAATTTCATAATGTTTCTCAAGTAAAACTAGACACTGTAACCATTGAGCCATTACTAGAATCTAGTTACTGGTCTGAAGAAGTCATGTGTGCGCTGAACTTCCCAATAGAAGATATATTCAAAGATTTCCAATTGAAATGTGAACTTACTAAAAGACCACAACATTTACAAAACTCCATATCATATCAGAGACTTTGGAGATACCCCATGTGGATGAACTTCTGGCAAGAGTGCCCCCTAAAAAATAAAAATGTACAATTAGAAATGTTTCTTGAGAATGCCAAAATGTACAAGAAAACCAAACTGATAGACAATTATATAAAAGCTTTGTTAGCTGTATAAAAGTTTGCCAAGAGATGTTTACAAAGTTCTGGGAAGTGTTATACATTTTTTTTATTTCATTAATTTTCATTTAATCATTAATTTCCGTTAATGAATGGGCTCGTTTGCATGAAACTAGCTTATTAGGCTATCTAAAGACATTTTTGGGAGTATCTTTTATCCTCTGGTTTACAGCTTTACATCATAAGTCCTGGAACACAGGATAGAGGTTTTTGAATTCTGGAACCAAATAAGCCAGTTCCATCTCTCAACATCCTTTCCATAGAAAGAAAATGGATACTTAGAATTTACAGCATAGTTGCAAAATGACTGTTTAAAAAATCAAGGTTCCCACTATATTTCAGAAATGAAATTCCCTGACTTTTCCGTGTTTCCTCGACAAATTTTTACAAAGAAGGTTTTAGACGAGAATGCATAATTTTCCGACTTTTTTGAACAAAATTGAATTCCCTGACAATTCCAGGTTTTGGTAAAGATGTCGGATCCTGGGCACGTTTGTCGGCAAATCGAGATGGCGTCCAGAGCCGTACTGGCTTTGGACGCCATCGCAATTTTGTTTAAAAGAAAAACGAGGACTTTCCTCCTTTTGCATAGGGTTGCCATAACGCTGGATCAAAACACCAAGGTTACCATGTTTGCCGATAAATTGCTAGTGCCCCGGATTCGATGTCTCCGCCGTTTTCCGAGCCATGCCGACGTGAGGACGTTTGAGGTCGCGACAGATTGAACATGCACCAGCCCCCACGTACAGGATGGTCTTTGGTTGGATTTGAACTCGCAACCCTCCGGTTGCAAATCCGTTATTCGTACAACCGGGCTACCACGGCCCTTAATACGTTACGATTAGATATGGGGTTTCATGGCACAAGAACAGACAAGCAGCACCATTTGAAAGCTTTACACAATTAACAATCATGTTTTTCAAGAACAGATAAAAACCCATTCACACGATAATAGTTGCACATAAATTAGAACTACAAATGTGCTTTGACATACTGGTAAAAAGTGCTTATTTCATTGGTTTACTTTGTGCACTGATTCTAAATAAGCTCAAAATATTATAGCCATTAATAATAATTGCAAACTGAAAAATTCCTATAGCGATTCGAAATAACTTGGCAATTCAAATTTCAAATGCTTTATCGAATCAGAGGATCAAGCAGAGCAAAAGATATGAAGCACCAAGCGATTTCATCCAGACAGCAAATTCTTTTATTTCTGTATCTGTTTCACTTTAATTTCAAACGAATTTTACTCTGAGATGAAAAGAATTTGTGTTCACAAATTTGCCACGTTCACTTTTAGATATTAAATCTTGTTATTTTTTTATAACAAGCGATATAATTTCCTGCAAGAAATACAAAGCATGCAGTACCAAACATTTTCAAAGCTGTGTCCATTGATTTTAACTATTTGACTTGAAAAAATAGGGTTCAAGTTAAAATTTGATTTGATGCAGTATCCATTCACACATAACTGGCCCTAAGGGCACATCTTCAGGTGTGTTTGGTCTTCACAGACCCGAGGTACTCAAGTGATCTGTTCTTTTTACATGGGTCTTTAGTAAACACAGGGGTCGCGCTCACAGGGGGTTGGGTTTTTTATGGCGCAAGGGCCATATTTGGCCATGCTACGCCAAACACAAGATTTGCAATATCAATTAATAGACAAACACACACAGTGAGTTTTTACTGACACAGAAGAGAGAAATACACCTAGAGAGGAAAACACCTGTCGGGAATCGAACCTGCGCGCTCTCAGGACACCCAAGCGATCTTTTTCTGCTTTCATTCCACTATTCTATTCCCAATGCCATTTTTCCCTTTCACATTTTTTACCAGATGTTCTTTTTTGGCGCAGCTTTACCAAATGTTGTTATTGCGCCATAAAAAGCCAAAACCAACCATTCATAACTGAAAACAATGAAAAATGGTGCAATATTTATTAAAAAAAGCACTTTAGACTTACTTTCACTAATACGAGGCATTTTTGCAATTCTTAGACCACAAAAAAGGTTAATTTTTAAATTTCATCAGAGAATTTCGAACCACAACTTTAGTTTCTAAAACCAAAACAAACACGTCAGTCTTAATATACGGTTTACGGTTATAGTTGAAGTTCCTTTGCTCACGTTGGAAATCTGAAGATCCAGGAACATTTTATATTAAAGTCTGCCTGGTACCAAATGTGAATCAATACCAAATGTAACAAATGCCGAATGTAAAATGCTGATAAACATATTAAAAAGCTTTTAGAACATTTTGAAACTAAAATAGTGAACTATTTGTTTGTTATTGTTGTTATTGTTATTTCAATTAACGTCACACTGGAGCAACACAACGGGCTATTGGTGACGGTCCGGGATCAATCCCAAAGGGAAAGATCCGAGGACAACACCACGTAATTTTGAACCACGGTCAGATGACGAGGCAACACCTGAGCTGGCACCCCACTCTCCAAACTTCCACACCACGCCAACGTGAGGACATTTGAGGCCACGACAGATTTAACGTGCACCAGCCCCCTTTGTACACGACGGTGTTTGGCTGGATTCGAACTCGCAACCCTTCGGTTGCTAGTCCGAACTATTTGTTTGAAATGGAATTTGTGACGTTCTGTAAAGTCTGGCAACATTGAATGAAGGCAACTTCTGCGCTGGGGTTCCATCTTTTCTTATTCTCTCGAGGGCCGCGGTGGCCCGGTTGGAGGAGTAACGGACTTGCAACCGAAGGGTTGCGAGTTCGAATCCAGCCAAACACCGTCGTGTACAAAGGGGGCTGGTGCACGTTAAATCTGTCGTGGCCTCAAATGTCCTCACGTTGGCATGGTGTGGAAGTTTGGAGAGTGGGGTGCCAGCTCAGGTGTTGCCTCGTCATCTGACCGTGGTTCAAAATTACGTGGTGTTGTCCACGGATCTTTCCCTTTGGGATTGATCGTTGTGTTGCTCCAGTGTGACGTTAATTGAAATACCCCCCCCCCACCTTATTCTCTCGAGATATTTATTGTTTCTTGTACTTTGTTCCTAAAAAAGAAATTAAGAAAATCTATTAACTGGCAAGCTTGATTTGTTGGAAAGAAAATATATTTTGTTTCACGTCCAGGGGCAACTTGTAAAGTTTAACCTAGATTCGGCCTCCGTAATACCTGGCAGGACGAAAGTAAAAGTGTTTTAAACAGCAGTATATTGCAGATACAAATGGAACAAATTAGAAGGTATAAAACGCGAAGGTAAAAGCAACACTGGCCAAACCCTCTTTAATAGGTGTTGATCAAAGTTCGTTGTAAACTTAACAGAGATACCGAGCTAATTTGGAGCTGTAGCACAACAAAGATTCAGAAATTATTTATACATGAGTGCTAGACCATAGCACACATAAGAGCCTCATAGCAAGGACATATTCGGAAGCCGAGCATCCCGAAATGCTTTTGACTTTCCGAAAATAATTTTTGAAGTTCGCTTAATTGAAATAAATAGGAAGTTTTACGAAGTTCATGAGTAGAAAAATCGTAGACAATTCTGAAAACATTCGAATATATTTGCAAACGAAATGCTCATTTAGGATTATTGATTGACAAACCAAGCAAAGAATTCATCTGAGTTCTACGAGAAAATCTCTCGTCTATTTGTCTTAACACGAATGACCAGGAATCGAGACGTAGAAATAATTTAAATGTAAAAAATGCACACTAAATCGGCGTGAATCGAAGTTTCGTTTATCACACAAGTAAAATGTAGCATTTAGATATGTTTGAAAACAATCCGAGAAATCATTAAATACGTATTGTCCATTGAGTATTACGGTCTTTTAAAAGCGAATCGGGAGAGAAGGTTTGAGTCCCCTCCGAAAATATTTTCTGAATACATTATTGACCAATATAATTAAGACTATAGGTGACAATTCACATGTCCAGGAAGTAGTTTCTTGAATTTCACTTGCAATTATAAATAAAGCATGAAATCGAAATTCAAGTACAATCTGCATTGCATTACTTTCAGAATGTGTTCTAGACACACTGGCTCGCTTTAGAAAAGCTGGAACACCTACTGAAAATAATTTTTGGTATAAGAGGGATAGCCAATTGCAAAGAACCAGGCATTACTTTTGTTGGTAAGCATGCATTTGAATGGCTTTTCCACTTACATCTATATAGATACAGGTATAAACCTCACCATTATCATTGTCAATAGATTTAGAATTCTATAAATTTTGCTACTGCAAAGTTTTACAATTCTCCTTTTCCGGCAATACTACCTTTCATGCACAGAAGTCCCTTAACTCTTGTGGATTTAACAAATTAACAAACACAATTTATGTTGTAGTATTCTCATTTCGTATTGTTTCAATAACGCTGACATCTAAAGTTTGTATTTGTACAAACATTTGAACAGCATGAAATAAGTATTTTTGGTCACAAATTCAAAATTGATGATTGTAGGCATATTTCTACGAATTTTGAACTGTCTTCAAGTTTTCTACACTAATGATTTCAGATAATATAAGACTTACAAATAATTTCCGATTACCAAAAAATTAGAACTCATTTCGTTGAATTTTCAACAAAAGTACTTTTCGTTCCGTTGCTGTGAACATAGAAATTAACGTTCTTGCTGTGGTTTCAGGTATAAAAGGGACATAAAGGCACCTATCGTTGAGGATGCATCACTACATGCTAAGGAGTGTTTATTTTTATACTCGCACAAGTTACCTATGCGATTGTGAGGAATGAAGATCGTTAATACCAAAAAAACTTAATTCTATAAAATATTTATCAAATTCCTTTTCTGGTGGGTTATTTTAAAAATAGGTTATCTCATGAATATAACTTCACTAGCTGAATTACCTTGCGTTGCTCGGGTTGAATTGTTTGTAATTCATCGTAATATTGCTCAGTTATTCCTTTGGGGATTTCAAATTGTTTTAAGACCCTCTACAGACCCAGGAAATATGGAACGGGGGTTAATATCTAGATGTTTTCCTCAGGGTTATAAAGAATGAATGCACCAAATTGGGTGTTAATTGGTATGAGAGTGATCGTAAAAAATAATTTTATGATTATGGGATTTCGAATTGTTTAGCCTCTTCTGCAGAACCAGGACAAATCGAAAGGTCTTAATATCTAGATTATGTGTCCCGCATAATTCTAAAGAATTAATGTACCAAATTTAGTGTGAATTGGTCTCACCTTGATTGTATAAATACTCAATGTTATTCCGATGGGGATTTCGAATTGTTTTTAGCCCCCATTGCAGACCCAAGACAAATCCGATTGGGGTAAATAAAATAATGGGCCTACGTTTCTCGCAGGATTCTAAAGAATGAATGTGTGAATTGGTCTGACAGTGATCTTAAAAATACTCATTGTTGTTCTTATGGGGATTTCGGATTGTTTTAGCCCCCTCTGGAGACCCAGGACCAAACGAACGGGGTTAATTTATAGCCTATGTTTTGCGCAGTATTCTAAAGAATGAATGTACCAAATTTGGTGTGAATTGGTCTGATAGTGATCATAAAAATAGTCAATGTTAGTCCTGTGGTTATTTCGAATTGTTTTTAGCCCCCTGCTGACTCAGGACATATCGAAAGGGCTTAGTATTTAGATTATGTGTCCAGCAAAATTCTAAAGAATGAATGTACCAAATTTAGTGTGAATTGGTCTGACATTGATCGTATAAATACGCAATGTTATTCCTATGGGGATTCAAATAGAGTTTTAAGCCCTACTTTGCACACCCAAGTCAGATAGTACGGGGGTTAATATGTAGCCTACGTTACCCGCAGGGTTCCTAAGAATAAGTGTACCAAATTTGGTGTGGATTGGTCAAACGGAGTAGATTTGTATAGAGAACAGACTGACAGACGCCAACTCTGCTTTATATATTATATATACTAGCAGAATTACCCAGCGATGCTCGAGTTGAATTGGTTAAATGTTGATTCTATTTCATAGTAAAATGCAAATAGCATCATTTAAGTGTACAGAAAATATTTTTTAACATCGTTTTAACTTTTTCATAGCTTCTACAATTTGCTTCGGACGCAAATATGTATACATAACATATCCATCCATATAATCCATTTCATATTCATCACTCTTGCTGTAAGACAAACTACGAAAGCTTTTTCTGAGATGACTTCAGAAGTCGATTTGAGTTTTGGAGTGATTACGAATGCCAACTAAGTTCATTTTCAGTAAAAATGAGGAACTTTCAGCCATATAGTTTTGCACTCAGTTTTCCAATCAATATTTATTATTTGTAGTAACCCTTGCACCATGGATTCGATGTTTACGAATTACATTATCATTGTGAGAGGATGGCAAAGTAAACTGTTACGGCATTTGTGGTTAATTTATTTTGAAGCACACATTTTTTTCTTGAAAATTCTATTTAGCCGCACGTTTAAAACAAATGTCATCAGTGTAGACAAAGCAAACTCAATCGATTACACTTTTTACAAAATCACTGCTTTCAATGAATGTTTCACAGGTACCTAAGTTGTATACGAACAGTTTCAACTTCAAGTAAGCAACCTCAACCTCCTACCACTTAAGACAAAAAAATTCTATTTTTCAACAGTCCTAGTTTACATACTTACTATGATATTATTCCAAAATAGCAGTCTTATTTAAAATTCGCTTTCCTCCAACAGAAAAATTTAGTTTTAAATCGAATCCAGTTTCTATATGGAAACCACGTACCTATTTCGAATGATAGATGTAGTTACTTGACTATGGAGTATAACTTTCAATAATACCCATGAAACACGAAAGACAAATGTAAATTAAATTGATTTTAATCGTCTTGTAATGAAAATATGTCAAAATTTAGAAATATCTTTGAACTACAGTGTATGGCTACCCGTTTTGATTTAACAAAACATACCTTATTTTAGAATAACTTTATTTTAACTTTACCAGTCATTTTAAAATAAGAAGTTATACACCTTACTTAAAAAGGTTTTCATTTATTTTTATGAAACATAATTCTACAAACTATAGGGTATTTAACCCAAGACTTAAGGAAAGTTCGTCGAAATGTACATATACAATCAAGAAATTACCCATATCTAGTGGTATTTGGCAGAAAATAAAACTAATTCATTACAATTTAACTCCTAAATAATATATCTGTAATATGGAAAGCAATGGAACACATAAATACAAACAGAAACGTCATTGAAAAATGTAGAATTCTGAAAAACGAAAGATCTGAGTAAGCTAGTCGAATTTCGACGTCATGAGAATATTCTGAAATAGAGAAATTCGGAAAAAGACGCTTGAAAAATATTAATAGACAATAAAGAATTATTTACAAAGAGAGCACAAATTTACAAAAAGAAATGCTCAAATATGACCGCAATATTTCAGTCTTAATTCAAATACACAAACACGGAATTCTCTAAATTTAATTTATAAAATAAAACATTAATTCTGGCGTTGTCAGATACCGAATTGCAAAATTACCTTTTATCATCAATGAGTTTTTTGTTTTGACTTTTCGTATTCCATTACAAAATGCAAGTTGTGTAAAATTAAGTATTTTAAATATCCATTTTTCATCATTCAAATATTCCCAAAATATTTATATTGTGGAAAAAATAAATATTCAGTTCAAACATAATTAGAATTTTAAATTGTTTAAATATAACGTTTCGGAAAAATTGTTTTTCTACCAATACTGGTAAAACAGTTTTATTAGAAAATTTGATTTTCGATCAATACTGGTAAAACAAACTGAGTTGTATACTGCAATCGTTTTATGCTCAATGTTTTTCCTCTGGCAATTTCGAATTGATTTAGCTCCCTCTGCACATCTAGGTTAAAGAGAACGGGGTTTAATATGCAGCTTGCGTTACTCGCACGGTTCCAAAGTATAAGTGTACCAAATTTGGTGTGGATTGGTCAAACGGTGTAGAAATGTATAGAGAACATACTGTGAGGATTCATTGATGGACCCCTCAATTATCCCTCCCAAAGGCAAACTCGCCGACAGGTCGTAAAAGAGCCGGACAATACATTTCCATCTCTCTGGCGCCAGACGGTCGGGACTTGGATCGAAGAGGACAAAAGGGGATTCGTTCCGAAAAGAGCCCAGGTGTTTAGGAGTGCACCTGCCAGGTGATTAAGTCCACCTGCTAGGTAATCAAGCCACCTGCGCTAAGTAGCTGATCCCATTTTACGTCAGAGAGTCTCTACCGAATCAGCAACCTCAAAAATGAGCAAAGTAAAAACGAACCAATTAAAAGTAAGAACCAATCAAGAACGAACGAATCGAGCGAACAAAGGCTGGGAGGTTTCAAAAGGAAAAGCAGGGAGTCGAATCGTCAGTTCTTGCTTGTGATCTCGATCGATCAGCTTAACTCAGCGACCCTTTGAGCGGTCACTCCTTAGGGAGAAAATATATTTTTTGAAGACGGTTCTCTCAACCTGAGAGGACGCGTTCTTGTAGCCGGCGTAGGCTGCCCATCTCGAGTCTTGTTTGTTTCCCGAGCTAGCGTCTTAGCTCAGTGACCCTTTGAGCGGTCAACCCCATTAAGGAGCTCTTAATAATTTGGAAGACGCTTCTCTCACCCTGAGAGGACGCGTTCTTGTAGCCTGGCGTAGGCTGCCTATCTCGAGTTCCTGCTTATTTCTCGTTCGAGACTTGAACCAGCGACCCCAGCGGAGCCGTGCCTGTCTTGTGCCGATCCGACGACCCCAGCGGAGCCGTGCCTGTCTTGTGCCGATCCGACGACCCCAGCGTAGCCGTGCTGTCTTGTACTGACCCGACGACCCCAGTGGAGCCGATCCCTGATTGTGCCGAACCGACGACCTGCGGAGAGTTCGGTACCGACTTCTCGTCCGGCAGTGAACCTGCCTTGTCCCGTCGTCCAGTGAGGATCCAGTGCTGATCTTGTGAAATCGTCACCCGACGAGTAGAGTTTCATCTAGAGACTGTTGAGATACCTTTCTCCAACTCAGAGACTTTCGTACGTCCTGAGATTTCGACACCCTGTCGCATCCAGTTAGCAGAGGCATAGAAATTCGTGAAAGTGTCGTGTAAATAGATTCTAATATAGTCAAGAAATTGTTTTAAATAAAATTATCGTTTGTTATTTAAGCCAGACTGTTCTCTGTAGATTCAAATCTACCACGCTACCCAGAGAATTCTACCCAGAGAATCACAGACAGACGCCAACTCTGCTTTATATGTATAGACGTAGATAGATTCTTTAATGATTTGAAAACATGTTTTTAAAATATAAGTTTCTCACTTGGAGACACTTCTGACGGTGAAATGTTTGCCACAATATAGAATTTCCAGTTTTTATTATGCTTACATTCCATATTCAGTTAATATTAAGTTGTAAAATGTAACATTAAATTCTATGCAAGATTGATAACTTAAAATATAACTGAACCCTCATACGGAACAGGGATTTCAATTTTTATCAAAAGCAGATTTCATATATACAAAGTCCCAAAATTCTTTCTTCCAATTAAAAGTATTGAATTACATTTGAACCCAATTTTTCATTCGCTTCTATCCAAATCCTAAAATATTATTGATTGATTTATTATTATTATTTTCCTATTATACGTATATCATATATTAATATTGATAAATACAATAGTTGTTTTATGTTTCGTTAAACATGTTTAACTTGATTAATATAGTATAGGAACTGAGCAATTAAATTCACATGACAGACAGAAATAATCTTTAATGGTAAATAGGTAATTTAATTAATGTCACACTGGAGAAACACATTGGGCTACTCGGGATCAGACCCGAAGGGAAAGATCCCACGTAATTTTGAACCACAGTCAGATGACGAGGTCACACTTGAGTTGGCACCCCACTCTCCAAACTTCCACACCACGCCAAATAATCTTTAATTGAGAAGGTGGGTAGTTAATTAGCGCTACACTGGAGCAACACAACGGGCTATTAGCGACGGTCCGGTATCCATCCCGAAGGAAAAGAACCAAGGACAACGCCACGCAATTTTGACCCACGGTCAGATGACGAGGTCAACATCTGAGCTGCCACCCCACTCTCCAAACTTCCACACCACCCCAACGTGAGGACATTGGAGGCCACGACAGATTGAACGTGCACCAGCCCTCTTTGTACACGACGGTCTATGGCTGGATTCGAACTCACAACCCTCCGGTTGCTAATCCGTTACTCTTCCAACTGGCTTACCGCGGCCCTTCATTTTGTTTGGAGAACGAGTTAGAAAGAGCTATGAAAACTTCAGATCAGCAACCTGTGTATCAAAGAAACGCACTTGTCGTTAGAGAAACAGTTCCATGCAACAATTTCCGAATTGAAATATTTATTTCCTGGAATCAGAAAAAAACAGCCTCAAAGCATCTAAACAGTTCCACAATCATCAATCATTTTGATTAGAAGGATCAATGCCCCGAAATAATTGTTTCGCGAAATGTTCCAGATCAACGCATAAGGATATCAAGGTTAATGGGTACGCTCTCTATACGTTATTCTGTAAACCTTGTATACAACCTTCAAGTTACGTTTTATAGCAAGAAGCAGCATGAGTTTTGCGAGGTAGGAGCAACAAATAAATTCTGCAACTGAACGTGAAAATATACCATCGATGAAACTGTTCTCGGTTGCAATTTTGCAAAATTTTCTACAACCAGAGGTAGTTGTGTTTGTGGTGTTGCTTGCCGCTAGAGCTTTGGAATAAAGAACAATCATTAAGATCTCAATCAATTTCAGGGGCCACGGTGGGAAGAGTAGCGGTTA
Organism: Meta bourneti; assembly: GCA_933210815.1. Classification (NCBI taxonomy): domain Eukaryota; kingdom Metazoa; phylum Arthropoda; class Arachnida; order Araneae; family Tetragnathidae; genus Meta; species Meta bourneti. The sequence continues at coordinate 4,344,038 of OW119927.1, read as the reverse complement.
GCAACCGTAGGGTTGCGAGTTTGACACTAGATCCAACCAAAAACCGTCGTGTAGAAGGGGGGCTGGTGCACGTTCAATCTGTCGTGACCTCAAATATCCTCGCGTTGGCGTGGTGTGGGAGTTTGAAGAGTGCGGTGCCAGATCCGGCGTGACCTCGTTATCTGACCGTGGTTCAAAATGATGAGGTGTCCGCGGTCTTTCCTTTCGGACTTGATCGCGGACTGTCGACAATAGCTCGATGTGTTGCTTCGGTGCGATGTTAATTCAACTCTACCTACCCGACTAATTTTAACCCTTTGAAAGACACGATGCCGAAAAAAGGGTGGTTTTATGGAGGAAAAACTTTATGGATGGAAACCTTATATGGAATGGATTTCGCATGCAACCAAAGTGTAGTTTTTTAAGGTGTGCGTGGTTCCATTAAGTCTTACGGGGCCGTGGTGGCTCAGTGGGTATGTCCACTGCGCTAGCAACCTTCGAGTTGTATTCCTGCCAGGTGCATTCCTCCCTAGGTGTATTTCTCTCTTTTGCGTCAGTAAAGCTTTCATTGTGTGTGTCATTTACTTGATATTGTATGTCTTGTGTCAATTACTTGATATTGTATTGTGTCTGGCGCAGCATGGCCAAATATGTGGCCCTTGCGCCATAAAACCCTAAAACTAACCAACCTTCGAGTTGTAGGTTGCGCAGGTATCAAACCTGATACCATTCCTATTAGATACATTCCTCCCTGGGTGTATTTCTCTCTTGTGTCAGTAAAAGCTTTCATTGTGTGTACGTGTATTACTTGATATTGTATGTCTTGTGTCTGGCGCAGCATGGCCAAATATGGCCCTTGCGCCATAAAACCCTAAAACTAACCAACCTTCGAGTTGTAGGTTGCGCAGGTATCAAACCTGATACCATTCCTATTAGATACATTCCTCCCTGGGTGTATTTCTCTCTTGTGTCAGTAAAAGCTTTCATTGTGTGTACGTGTATTACTTGATATTGTATGTCTTGTGTCTGGCGCAGCATGGCCAAATATGGCCCTTGCGCCATAAAACCCTAAAACTAACCAACCTTCGAGTTGTAGGTTGCGCAGGTATCAAACCTGATACCATTCCTATTAGATACATTCCTCCCTGGGTGTATTTCTCTCTTGTGTCAGTAAAAGCTTTCATTATGTGTACGTGTATTACTTGATATTGTATGTCTTGTATCTGGCGCAGCATGGCCAAATATGGCCCTTGCGCCATAAAACCCTAAAACTAACCAACCTTCGAGTTGTAGGTTGCGCAGGTATCAAACCTGATACCATTCCTATTAGATACATTCCTCCTTGGGTGTATTTCTCTCTTGTGTCAGTAAAAGCTTTCATTGTGTGTACGTGTATTACTTGATATTGTATGTCTTGTGTCTGGCGCAGCATGGCCAAATATGGCCTTTGCGCCATAAAACCCCAAAGCAACTAAGCAACCGACTAACTTTCGAGTTTTCCCACTCCTCTGGAGCTCTCTTATCTCTCTCTGAGGTTCCATGCACTAATAATTCCACCATGTAATCTAGTTTCTCCTGCAACTCATTTTAGACTTCTTGACCAATAGAAACTCTGCAAGGAATATTTCAACCGATAGGCTATTTGTTGTGATGCATGTTGTAGGTAGGGTAAAAGCAATAGAGGACATTACTCTGGAATTTCGTAACGATCAGAGGGTTAAAACATCAGAATATCAGATGAGGGAATATTTATTTTCAATAGTAGCCTCAAGCTTTCCAAGGAGGTGGGGCACCAGACGTTCAACTGTCCTTGAAAGAATTAGCAAACTCATTATCTAATATCAACATTACGCAAAAGGTTTCACGACAGCGAACAAGAACAGGTACTTCGGAAACATCCCACGTGGAACGTGTTACCAGTTCCCCACATGGGGAGGAGTGGGTCGCAGCAAGGACCAAAACATTTCGGGAATTTGTAATGTTCCAAAAATAAAAGTGAAGTTAGCTTAATCGATGTAAAACAAAATTTAGTAAAACCAATGAGTGGAACAATCAATGACAGGTCTAAAAACAGTCAAATATAGTTGCAAATGAAGTGCATAATGTTTCAGCTGAATCCAAATAGCAAGGAGCAAAACGACACGCGCAGACCAATCAGAGCGTTTTTACCACTCGCGCCGGCAGCTCTGATTGATCTGAGCGTGTCGCTTTGCGTCTCCTATTTGAATTCAGATTTAGTATTATAGCAATACGATATATTTGCAAAGGAAAGCGACGCTGGGTTCAATGGCGCAAGGAGAACCAAACATTCATGTCTGAGTGCAAAGGGATTAAGTAGGTAGGTATTTAATTAACTTCATATTAGAGCGATACAACATGTTATTGACGACGGTCCTGGATCAATCCCCAAAGGAAAGTATAATTTTGAATCACGGTCAGACGACCTGAGCTAGCAGCACACTCTCCATACTTCCACACCACGCCAACGTGAGGACATTTCGGACAGATTTAAAGTGCACCACCCCACCCCCCGTACACGACTGGAGCCATCGTGGCTCAGTGGGTATGCCCACTACGCTAGCAACCTTCTAGTTGTAGGAGGCGCAGGTTAAATTCCTGTCAGGTGCATTCTTCCCTGTGTGTATTTCTCCCTTCTGTGTCAGTAAACACTTTCACGTGTGTGTATGTCTATATTTGATATTGCATGTCTTGTATCTGGCGCAGTATGGCCCTTCCTTACGCCATAAAACCCCAAAACAACCAACCCCGTACACGACTGTCAAGTTGGATCGAGTATCGAACCTGCAACCATCCGATTGCAAATCTGCTACTCTTCCAACCAGAGTACCGCGACCCCTAAAAAGAAAATTAGAGGTAAGGTATTTAATTAACGTCGCACTGGAGCAACACAAGGGGCTATTGGGGACTGTCCGGGCTCAACCCCCGAAGGGAAAGACCAAGGACAAGAAAGGTAGAGGATACAACTTGTGTAGCATATGATCCGAAATTTTTAGAGGAATCGTGCAGTTCAAATTTGCTACTTATCCCGTGGAAGATCATGAAGTTTCTGTTATGATGTAACGCTCTGCGATTTTTGTGACTGGAATCTCCAAATGCAAATAAAAGCAGCACCAGTTTTTCATCCTCCCTTTTTTTCTTTCGCTTCGATTCCCACCATCCGTCACGTATAACGGCCCCAGAATGATTCTCGTCTTTCCATACCCCCGTGACTGGAAAAAAACCAACCTGTTGCAGGTGCTCACAGCGAGGCGAGACTAACATACTAATACTTCGGGGGTTGGGACAAACTCACGCAAAAAGTGTTTTTGTTCTACCTAATCAAATACTTATATAACTTGTAATAGTCCGTTGTGTTGCTCCAGTGTGACGTTAATTAAAATACCTACCTACCTATCTTATATAACATACAATATGAATACATTCGATGTAAGAAATTAGTGCAATTGGTGTTATTATTTTTCATCGCCCACAAAGATGAGACGACATCAAAGGTCGCGAATCCCAAGGTCTGTTTTCAAGAACAACCTATGTCACGGTTAAATTTGCGCGTGCCCTCCACTTTTATGAACCGAAAAACCGACTCTCATTTCACGCATCTGTAAGGTAGGTATTTTAATCAACGTCGCTCTGGAACAACACAACGGGCTATTGGTGACGGTCCGGGATCAAACCCGAAAGGAAAGATCCGTGGACAAAGCCACGGCATTTTGAATCACGGTCAGATGACGAAGTCACACCTGAGCTGGCACCCCACTCTCTAAAATTCCACACCCCGCCAACGTGAGGACATTTGAGGCCACGACAGATTTAACGTGCACCAGTCCCCTTTATACACGGTCTTTGGTTGGATTTGAACACGCAACCCACCGGCATCTGAAAGGAATATATTTTTATATTAAATATGATTGTGTCGGAGAAGGGTTTTAAACCCTGGTTGGATTGTTAGGGTTTCATGGCGCAAGGCTCTAACAAGTTTCCTAATTCTGAAGTGCGAAAAGTATAACGTAAAATACTTACTGGTGTATCCCTGATTAGAACGTCATCTGACCTTGGTTCAAAATTACGTAGTGTTGTCCTCGATTCTTTCCCTTTGGGATTGATCCCGGATCGTCACCAATAGCCCGTCGTGTTGCTCCAGTGCGATGTTAATTAAATACCTACCTACCAAACAGACAGCACTTATCGTGTCTGGATTTCGACGAGGATTACACTTGATGATTATTGTGTTGTCGATTCGGACTTTTTCTGAGACAGATTTTCTCGCTTCTAGAGCGAGTATGTGGTTTCGAAAGTTGAGCGAAGTGCTAAGTACATTTTATTTTTAAAATTGTCTAATATAAATAATAATTTTTTTTAATCGCTTTTATCAGAATTATTACTTTCCATTTTAATTTACTTTACATCGATTTCCAAATAGCATCAATTAAATATGATTAGAAATTAGAATGAAGTTTCTGACAGTATCTACATGTTGTATGTTGTGTCAGAAATAATTTTAAATTTTAGTTTTCCACCAGTTTTGAATTTTCTGGCAACAGCGCTTAATATAATATGAAACCTTTTTATTGCTTAGATTTTGGCAACGTTGATCAAAAATCTGATGTCTAATTCCAACGAAAATGTAGCAGTTGATGTCTTGTAAAATCTTTTCCTCACTTTATTAATAAATAAGTGTTTGTATTGAATAGCCTTTCACTTGTACTTCATTTGCAGAACCAGGGGTTCATTTGAAGTGCATGTATTTTGTTTGAAAATAAGCATCCAAACATAACAATGTATTTCTATATTTTTAGTGCCATCCTTATCAGATATTCTTCGAGCAGCTAGATACCAACAACTTTGGCGTCCTCCATTTTCTAAAATAATTAAAATAAATGAAATGTTTTCATCATTAAAGTACAAACCAGCAGGTTAGACAGTTGTCTCTAAGATGAAACACCATAATAATCATGTAACGTATTACATTTATTATATCTCAGTTATTAAACAACGACCAACTCTTCTGTGTTTTTCACTTCTAATTCCCAAAAGGGGGTATATTTTGAAGATGAAAGCTCAATTATCAATTAATAACCAATGCATTTTAAAACTGTCGATAGTATTAATAATCATTTCGAAGTTGTTAAAGGATTTTGAATGCGCTTGTTGAATGCAGGATGCGCTTGTTGAATGCAGGACCGACATTGCAAACAATGGCCTGCGCCAAGACCCCAAAAGAAATGCGTCATCACTTGCTCATGGATAGGTGCTTTAATTAACGTGGCACCGAAGCAACACAAAGAGCTATTGGCGATAGGAAAACCCGTAGGGAAAGATCCGAGGACAACACCAAGTAATTTTGAATCACGGTCACTATGCTCTTGGGACACGGCCGATTTTATGGACACCACCTCCTGAACTACAGTTTTGTTTACATCAAAGTCCATTGGGACGTTTGTATTATTTCATGACATAGGCCTAAATCACTCATCACCAAGGGAATCACCAAAATTTCAAATGATACAACAAATTTGTGAAGTTAACACCGATATAAAAAACACCACCATACTATCCAGACTGAGAACAGGACATTTTAGAGGCATGAAAATGAACTGGGATGGAACCAGAACGTACACACTGTCGTAGCAACGTATCACAACTGTCTGGGCATTGAACTCATCCTATATTTACCTGCCCTGCAATAGTGACTGCTCTTCAATCCCTCGATTACCATTCCGAGAAACAGCTTTACAGCGAGAAAGTAACCGACATTGCCAAATCTGTGCAAAATGCACACGGACTCAGAAATGGACAAGGCAACATCAAGAGAAGGAAACCTGAAAGCATGCTGAAGAAAAACACGTTCTATTACCATCGGATCAAAATTATTCGACAAGGATGGAGGGGTGGTTTTGCACAACGATTCATACCATTAAACTTCTGCTCCACCCAACATCTATGATGCAAAGTTTTAAAGGGTATATCCAAAGTACACGAGTCAAGAGATGGCTTCAGCTGAACCTCTACAATAGTTTAACCGACTCCAGCAACCGTCTACGTACACTTGGTCCCAGTGAGAAGGTTCTTTTGTAAAGATGAATGTAGATGGCGCTAGTGTTTTAGTGGTAGAACGTACTTTCTGTATACATTGGGAAACAGGAAGTAGATCATCGACCTTCTAATGAAATAGACTGAGCATGTGCCAGCAGCTTCATGCCATTCCTTCCGGTCGCTCGGTTTGAAGATCTGTCAGGTGGTTGTGGGAAAAATCATGAATCCTAAATTATTGATTTGTTAACGTGATTATCCACCGTGATTAAAAACACTAGTCAAAGCTTCGATAGCCAATCGGATTCGTAAGCTCAGGTGACTTAAATTTCAGAGATCTTACGACTAGTGACACACATGCTCTGTCTATTTCATTAGAAGGTCTATGGTGTAAAATCCTTCCGTGGTTTGGTTGTTTATACTGAAAATCTCATTGGTGGTGCTCGAATCATTGGTAGAATGCATCTAACTTAACCCTCCATCCCATTTGACATCAACCGAAACCGATTAGCGTCAACAGGTTGGCAAGAATTGGGTCAACCGTTTCCGAAACAAGGGATTCAAATACCTTTCTGAGAACGGCTTCTTGTCTGGAAGCCGGTCAAGAAATAGAGCAGCCAGCCAGACATCGGCGAGGATCGAAGCAAGAGTTCCTGGTTGCTTAACCCTCCAAGCGGTTTCGACGAGATATCTCGTCGGACGAAAATATGACTAATTTTGCTCTATCTTTCTAAGGTACCTCGTCATCAAGATATTGCTGTTTTTTTATCATGACGCGTTCGAGATTTGGTTGCTCAACTGGTTTGTTCTAATGACGAGAAATCTCGTCCATCACGATCTGGTGAGTTTTGTTAATGACTGGTTACCTCGTCAAGACAACCCCCAGGAGGGTTAATAAAGCTTCACAACTATTACCAAAAAATGGGGAGGCTGTACCGAAGTACGTTTGTACATACCCCCAAAATAGAGATAAGAATGTCTGGAATATGATAAGAAAGCAATACATTTTTTTGATTACCACTTTTCTTGGATCAAAACCCCGCCCATTGTTAACCTTTCATGCCATGGGGAGCAGACACCTGCTGATGCAAGTACAAAGAGTGGATAGGTAGGTATTTTAATTAACGTCGCACTGGAGCAACACAAATGGCTATTGGCGACAGCCCGGATCAATCCGAGGACAACACCACGTAATATTGAACCGCGGTCAGATGACGAGGTCACACCTGAGATGGCACCCCACTCTCCAAACTTCCACACCACGCCAACATGCGAGGACATTTGAGGCCATGAGAGATTTATCATGCACCAGCCCCCTTTGAACACGACGGTCTTTGGTTGGTTTCGAACTACAAAAAGTGGAACTGACCCGAGCAACACACATTGTCAGAGCGCGGAAACAATTGTTTATTCACGAAATTTATAAATTCGACCATCATGCGATCTCCTTCCCAGACACCCAGGTAATGGCACGCCTGCTTAGACGAGGCCTCTCAACAAGGAATAAATGAATTCCTTTCCATGAGACCTTTCATATTTTGTCATCCGTTTGTTTCGTTTAAGGACGCTTTTGTTTGGCCACGTTCACCATAGATTCCTTGACGTAATTCACGAGGAATCGGAAGCTGTAGGCAAGGGCAAAGGCTCACGCATCTTGTTTGTCAATAAAACAAGCCTGTGGATGGCTTGAGGGGAATCAGACAAACAAACCCTGACGCATCGCCATCCCATGTTCTTTGAAGTCAGCATGTTCTTGTCCAACAGCATCTCGGAAACAGGAAAGAGCGCTTCTAATGTTTCAGCAGCCGAAGGTTGTTGGCAGGCAAAATTGCTTCAAGGTAACTACTAAAATGTTAAAACTTTTCGAGGTCATCTTGTTTTGTGGCGATAAACATAAGAGAGCGGACCCCGTTGCTTCTGTCGTCCTGGACATTAATTCAAGGGAAGGCGGTTCGGTGAATGAATGATTGTGTGCTTAGATAAGCTGCCTTCTGCATTCTTCGGCTCTGGTTGGACGTGATGAAAGACACCAATGAGTCTGCATATTGGGAACGAACTGCCGAACGAAAGTGATTGCTGTTCTTGTCACATTTGGGAAGGAAACAGAAAATTTAAACACAGAGACTAAAATCAAAGTACTCAACTCCTAGTTCGGTACGTCATCTGACCGTGATTCAAAATAACGTGATCTATGATCTTTCCCTTCGGGTTGGATCCTGGACCGTCGCAAATAGCCCGTTGCTCCCGTGCGAGGTTAATTAAATACCTACCTGCCTATCCACACCTCTTGAAAATAAGTTAGATGCCATTTTGATACAATGCAACAATCCGACAATTCGGCGCTAAAAACTAGTTCGTTTTTAAATTCAGAGTTGTGCTCTAATTGGCTGATAGACCCTGCTATGAACTCTCCAACCAGAATAAGAATAAATAGACAAGACAAAACAATGGCTTTTGGTCTAACAAAACTAGTGGTAATAATTATATTTGTTCAATATAACTTTTAAATGGTCGGAGAAATCTTTTGATTAACCAGGGCTGTATGGTCCCTTTTCTCTGTTAAAGATGCCTTTTTGATGAAAAAATGCTTTCGAAACATCTTGTGCTATTTTGATTTGCCTTAAAGATACACCACAGGATTTCTTGTACAAAACACTGCTCAGTTAGTTAGATATTTAACGCCGCACTGGAGCAACACAACGGGTTATTGGCGATGGTCCGAGATCAAATCCGAAGGGAAAGATCCGAGTACAACATCACGTAATTTTGAACCACGGTCAGATGACGAGGTCACACCTGAGCTGGAACCCTACTCTCCAAACTTCCACACCACGCCAACATAAGGACATTGGAGACCACGAGAGATTTAACATGCACCAATCCCCCCTGTATACTTTGTTGTTGTCTTCGGTCGAATTTGAACTCGCAATCCTCTGGTTGATAATCCGTTACTCTTCCAACCAGGCTACCGCGCCCCAAAACACTCAGATGTGAATTCTTGGTGAATATAGATACTGGAAACTTTGAGACTTAAGAGTCATAATTATAATGCATTTTTTATTACATAATATAATAGTTAAAATATAATGTAGTACAGTAAGCCCTTTATATATCGCGCCTCTTGGGAGACGAGCTAAAAGCACGATTGATCGAATAGCGATAGAGCGAGGGCGGAGACAAAAATATTTGGTAAAACTCAAGAACGTGGTACCGGCCCATCGCCAAATTGGCGAGTGATATTTTCAACTCCAAACGAGACTAATTCGATAGGCCAACGACGAGTTACCATATTTCGAAATTATCGTCATTATTAGCGATGTTAATGATCGCCAATTGGCGATGGCACCGCGCTCTTGAGTCAAACCAAATATTTACGCATTACCTCACATTTAATATCGCATTATTGTTAAACTCAAAAACTTAGTACCATCGCCAATCGGTTTATGAAATATGGTAACCCGTCGTAGGCTTAACCAAATAGATTGCTTGGCGACGAAAGTTTTAGTCGCCACTTTGACGAGGGACCGGTTCCATGTTCTTGAGTTTTGCCTTTATTTCAATCCATTTATAATGAATGTGCATTCATTTTCACAAAAATGAATTTCATACCTCTAAATCAGTGGTCTGAAAAGTGGTCGATATCGACCCCCAAGGGTTGGATATAACATTGTTACGGGTCGATAGAAAAATACAAGACATCATTGTAGAGGTAATATTGAATTCAGTTAACTTGGATTACCTTCATCCTGAATGACAACGCAATTAACTCCCTTTGGGGCCATACAATTTTAAAGAAAAAAAATCCCAAATTGCACAGAATTTTTTATTCACTTATTCAGCTCCAAAACTAGTATAAAACATCAAATAATATTTTTTGTTATGAAACGATTTATTCACTCATAATAAATTTTTACGAAAAAAAACCATTTACCGTTACGAAAGACAAAAATTCACTGCACCACACAATTCGCCAACCTTAATCACAACAGTGTCAACAACTTACTAAAGCGTTTTGACATGTGTCAATTTTTGTTTGCAGTTATTTGCACATTTAGCGTTAGTTCATAGCATTGCAACTCAATGAAAAACTTAAAACAGAATATTAAACTATATGACTATGAGTCATTTCAACTTTTTGAGGTGGGTTAAAAAATATCCCTACCATGCATGAAAAGCTAAGCAAAAGGTGGGACAGTTTTTAACCCACACTCCACATTGACAACATTAGTAAATTTATACTAAGTTAATAAGTTTTATTTTCACATATGTAAGGCAAATTGTGTTATTGTTATCTAAATTAAATTATACATTTTATGTATTATTTATCCCTCCTATCACATATGTAATGTCCCTTCAGGGGTCCCTTCGCCAATAGTCCATTGTATTGCTCCATTTTGAAATCAAAAACAATTTCCATAAAAGAATCTAAGCTCAGTGATCATTAAATAAATTGCTTCCGAAGGTATACAGATACCTTAAGCGATTCGGCAAAATTGGAGAATATCTATTCTTGGCATTCGACAATGAACAAATAAAGCCGATTTCTGTGCCACGTGCGTTAGTTAAATATGTGATTTTTGAAACAAAACCTCCTTTTGATGCCCGCTGTTATGTTTTGTGTGTGAGTTCTGGCAACATTGAATTTGTGTTATTTAGTTTTTGTAATCTGGCCACATCGATTTATGTAAGAAGACATTGTAGTATCAGAACTGATGTTCGTTAGACGTGTTTCGTTTTCCGTCCTTTGTAAATGTGTAAAAAATATAGAAAATTTATTGGATTACGGTTTTGATTTGTTTACAAGGAAATACACTGCGTTTTGTGTAATAACCAGTGCCTTTAGAACTTTTATTTTGTGAGATTTAACTCAAGATTTATCGTCCTCAACATTTGGCATCCGCGACCAAATAGTTTCATCAATTCAGTTTAGCTTTCTGACGGGATACCAGCTATTCCGTAACTGCTTTCACCAAATAATTTTGGTTCTGTGCATCAGCCAATCGTATGCTTCCCTTCATGGGAGGACAGATCAAATAGAACGATATATCGAAGCGAGATACGAGGGTAGTTATAATATAGGTTAAATAATTAATCCTATACAGCCCCTAATGTCCTGATGCAGTTAGCTTTGTATGAACAGATTTTACTTAGAAATTGTATTGTAACTATAGTTTGGGGGGGGGGGCGAATAAATGGAATTTTTGACAATGCTAGCAGGATTACTCGGCGTTGAATTGGTTGGAATTGATCCTAATATTAAGTGCTATTATGGGGATTTCGAATTGTTTTTAGTCCCCTCTGCTGACCCAAGACGAATCGAACGGGGGATAATATATAGTGTAAGTTTCCTGCAAGACTAAGGAATGAGAGTATCAAATTTGGTGTAATTTAAAAACAATTAAAAATTCAATTTTCCTTTCATAAACTACAGTCGATACTGAAAACAATTCAAGAACCTTCCCAGAATGAAATTCGTCATTTGACAGTTCAAAATTACGTGTTGTCTTCGGATCATTCCCTCCGGGTCTGATCCCGGTCCGTCGCCAATATCCCGTTGTGTTGCTCCAGTGCGACCTGAATTAAAATACCTACCCTATTTCAAACCCCTGCACTGACCGTTTCAATTTCTCGCTATCCCAAACAACAAATTTAACATTTCGAAACCGAAAGAATTTAAAAAAATTAATTCCGATCACAGTCGAGACTCCTGTCTCGTTAACCTGGAAAGAAAGAAGCGGAGAAACAAAACCCTGATCCACATTTTCCTCTGAAAGCTTTCGGCCCGAGATTCGGCTGCTCGGGCGAGATGCGAAAATGGCGAAAGTTCCATTTCGAGACGAGAATATTAATGCCTGTGACGAAACACCCATAAATAAAAGTTCCACGTCCTCTTGTGAATACGTGAAGCGTCAAACAGAAAATTGAATTGCAAAATTAGTGTTCTAAATTGTTTGCTTTATTATTCCTACCATTTAACTTTAAACTATTTCTTGTGTACAAACGGGACTTCGAGTAAAAACACGTTTGGCGTTTTTATCATCTTTTCGTTGAGCGAAAGATTTGATTAATTTTGATTTTATTATTTTCCCCAATACTGCGGAAGTTATTTTCTGACCGCTATTCAAGCCTCATGGCTTCTATTTCGATGGTCACTACTGGGTCATATTTTTCTACTTGAGGTAGGTATTTAACTAACGTCGCACTGGAACAACACATCGTGATATTGACGACAGTCCGGGATACATCCCCGAGGGAAAAGATCCGAAGACGACACCACCTAATTTTGAACCACGGTCAGATGACGAGGCAACACCTGAGCAGGCACCCCACTCTCCAAACTTCCACACCACGCCAACGTGAGGACATTTGAGACCATGACAGATTTTACGTGCACCAGCCCCAGGTACACGACGTCTTTGGTTTAATCAAGTTTCGAACTCGCAACCCTCCGGTTGCTAATCCGCAACTCTTCCAAAAGGGCTACCACGGCTTCTCGGATGGATGGAAACTGAATTGTCAAAATAAAACGTGAAATTTTGAATAATCTGATGTCTGTATTGAACTAAGCTATCATTTTAGGCGCATTCATTTAAGGAAATAACGCTTTTTCTACTGTCATCTTGTGAAAAAGGCTTACCTGTGTTTTAGTCAAATATAGTGATTTAATATTAGCATGAGAACATCACAAAAGGATCCAAGTTAGATTTAAAGACTAGGTAGATTTATGAAATGAAAATAATTTCTAAAAAACTACCATTTTCTATTCACAAAGGATTTCTCACGCCCCTAATATTCTTTATCTACACCCAAACTTCGTTTGACCACTGAATTCAACCACGATCAGCCTTGCTTTCAAATACAACAGAAAGTTCTTCCTGTATTATGACGAAGGAATTTATTTCATTATTCACCAAAATGTTTACTGTCTTAATTGGAAAATATAGAAATTATATTATAAAATAGACTAAATATCCCATTGTTTTCTAATGAAAGATCTAAAAGCACTGCCTCTCGTGAAACCGTAACAGCATACTCGATCAACAGGTGTCTGCTCTTGTAGTTGAGTAAGACAGTTACAGCGTTTAACAACTATCAACCCGAAAACTTGGAGAGTTCTGGACTACTAGTGTGACAATGAGAGAATTCTTAGCATATGGCCAGGTATGTTTTTGGAAAGCATGTTTTCCAGGCAGAATGTCTACTGATAACAAAATAAAAATTATATCTATCCAAATTTTCCTTTTTCATCGCATAGACATTCGCTGATTTAGTTCCCATTCTACGGTCAAAATTTGCAATACGGGGCAATTTTGCAACATATCTTTTGAAAGCGTGACTCATGTGAAAGCTTATGAAACAGGATCAAACGACAGAAATCCACTTTTCTTCGGATTACTAAACCTAAAGTTAATATTTCATAAATTGTTCTTTTTCTAGGTTGTATTTCACGGCACAAGATCCAAAACATGGACAATCTGAGCCAAACACAAGATAAAAACAAGAATAGCATCATAAAGGTAAAAAATAGCTAAATCAGGAGTATAAAAGAATATTTTCGGCAACGGGTGATAGAACCTTTATTAAAATACATGAAGTAAAGAGAAAAGCTGAAGATCAACGGAGATTTAAAACATGTTGATAAACATGAATCGTCATTTTCCTAAGATATATAGTAACTGTTGGAATTGAATGGCTCATATGTTCATTCCTATTAGTATATACAAGCGGATAGATAATTTTTTGCTATCAATTAGACCGAGACTTACATTACATGTAGTTGGCATAGACCTTAAAATGAAATACATAGACGGAGCATGTGCCTGCAGCTTCATGTTATTTCTTCCAGTTGCTCGGTTTGAAGATCTGTCACGTGGTTGTGGGTAAAAGCATGAATCCTAAATTATTGATGGGTTAAAGTGATTATTCACCTTGATTAAAAACACTAGTCAGCGATTCGACAGCCAATCGGCGAAGGCGATTCATAAGTCCTCGTGATTTACCCTTCAGAGATCTTACGACAGCAACTCTGGCCACATTGGTCCGTCTATTTCATTAGAAGGTCGATAGTATTTGGAGACAAATCGTTAACGCCGTTTCAGATTCTGCCTTAAATGCACATTTTTCAGCAGCATCCTTTTAGCAAATGCAGTTTGGATTTGTACTCCGTTAGGATCAGGATTATTAGGATCATGTCCGATTGGAAGTGAATCAGAAAAATTTAATTTTCCAACGACTCTTAAATACACTTTAGGGATTATAAAATTATTTTGCTGATTTATAAAAGCGGTAATTCTGTTTCTGTTGATAGATTGGGGGTGCATTATGGTTATAGGGAAGTTTAGGATGTTTTTAGATGGTACGGAATCTTGAAATAATTCGATTTCTCGCCTCTACTCTTTCCAGATTATCTCCAAAAGTTTGCGTACACCCCTGATGGATCCATTGTCTCTAAATTTGTTAAGTTATAACGTTGCAGTGTATTCAAGCAACCCTAAGACATTTAACTACGGAATGTTTAGATAGGTAGGTATTAAATTAACGTCGCACTAGAGCAACACAACGGGCTATTGGCAACGTCCCGGGAACAGACACGAAGGGAAAGATCAGAGGACAACACCATGGTCAGATGACGAGGTCACACCTGAGCTGGCATCCCACTCTCCAAACTTCCACGCCACGCCAACGTGAGGACATTTGAGGCCACGACAGATTTAACGACCATCAGCCCCCTTTGTACACGACGGTTTGGTTGGATTCGAACTCGCAACCCTGCTGTTGCTAATTCGTTACTCTTCCAACCGGGCTACGATCGATGGTTGAAATATTTAGGTTTGAATATTAGGGATTTCTAGGAATACAATATTTTGGAAAACAAAAATTCTATCTCATACATCACGCTTTACTCACTCAAATAGTTTTACCAATTCAGTTAAGATTTCTGAGGGGCTACAAGCTGGTCCCGTAATTCTCTTACCATTAGATCAAAACAATTGTAGTTCTGAACATCAGACTATTGCGGGAGAATTCTGCATCCGTAAACAGAAAATTCATCGGGGTCAAATTAAAAGAAGAGCAATACATCGAGGCGCGATAAACAGTGGTTTATTGTCAATGGAAATTCTTAAGATCTTGTTGCACAGCTAAATAGGTGAACATGGGAAGTTTTCCGTGTAGAAACGTACAATGTTTGAATTTTTGATCGTCAAAATAATCTGGTGGTAGATAGTGCTCTAGAGCAGGGAGGGCATGTGTCCTAGACGTCCTTTGGTGTGGGCGTCATCTGACCGTGGTTCAAAATTACGTGGTGTTATCCTCGGATCATTCCCTTTGCGATTGATCCGGGGCCGTCACCAATAGCCCGTAGTGTTGCTCTAGTGTGACGTTAATCAAAATACCTTCCTTCCAACTTTTGGTGTGGGCACCAATTTCCTTAAGTCAAAGCAAAAGAAAATATTTATTCACTCTCTAACTGTTAAGAAAATAAAAGAAAATAAAGTTGACAGATTACAAAGTACATGTAGTTTAAAATAAATCGTTTAAAATAATAAATTTAAAGTAAAATAATAATAAATAAAATAAATAAAAAATAAATACAGTTTAAAAAAATACATGTAGTTTTAAAAAAGTTTAAAATAAAATTAGTAGCTCGACTTTTTCGTTTTATTGGACCAAATTAGAGAAATAGATAAGGGTTAGATTTTGAACAGCATCGCTTTTGAAGCCAATTTGTGATCTAACTTGAAATCGTCACATTGAAAAGTCAAAACAGCATTCCTGATCATTACGCTTAAAAGGGCTGTCGTGGCTCAGTGGGTATGCCCACTGCGCTAGCAACCTTTAAGTTGAAGGCGGCGCAGGTTTTATTTCTGCCAGGTGCATTCCTCCCTGGGTGTACTTCTCTCTCTCTTCTCTTCTTTCTTATCCCAGTGTAAAAAAAAATTGCACTAAATCGTGTCTGCAAAAACGTTTTTGGGCAATGGCAGATGGATCCTTAAAAATGTCTTTAGTATGACTCCAGTGTAATTCAGGATGTGTGAGGGAGAGGCTGGTAATAAGCCGCACTTTGTACAGGTGGGAGAGGATTTCTGTCCATCAATGAAAATTATCTTTTTCAAATAGCCAGATCAGAGCCTGGCAAGCATAGGAAGTTTTCCGGGGCAAATTTAAGGCAAGAAGCTCTGCTGGTGTTCCTTCTCTTCTGTGTCAGTAAAGCTTTCAATGTGTGTGTCAATTATTTGATATTGTATTGTGTCTGGCACCGCATGGCCAAATATGGCCCTTGCGCCATAAAACCGCAAACCAACCCCAACCAATCATCATACTTTAAATCCACTTGTCATGGCTTAAAAAACATCTAGTTTTATGCACCATCTGACGTCCAACACAATAGCGTATTGGGGTAATATTTCTTTCTAGCAGAAATTGAAATGAACTGCAGATGGCTCTGTCGAATATGTGTTTCTCTCAGTAATTAGTTTTTATGGTTGACCTACTTTTTTTGCAAAAAGTAAATTACATTTTATTAATACACATTATTATGCACATTAAACTTGTGCTCCATACTTGAACTGTCTAGTAATAGTAAGTCGCATTATGTAGTAAAAGATGACCGTAGAGTGCAAATCAAAACCAAGTCTGTATCCCCAGTACAATAAAGTCGCATTATGTAGTAAATGATGGCCGTAGAGATGCAAATCAAACTCAAGTTTGTATTCCCAGTACAATAAAGTCTCATTATGTAGTAAAAGATGACCGTAGAATGCAAACCGAACCCAAGTTTGTATCCTCAGTACAATAAGGCTTGGGATACACACATCCCAAGCCTTGCTTACAAAGCAGCTTCACACATGTGTCCAGACGTATCCCTGTCATCCTTTCAAATTGTGGCTTTGGCCCTGACGTACGGGCCATATTAACCATACTTGTTCATAATTGCCCACATAATGACTCCAATAGGTTTCAATCGAAACCTCAGAGTCTAGGGGTCTCTTCCCACAAACATTCACCCACATGGTGAAATGGATCAATATATGAAACCTGAGACCAGGGTACTCTCGATACTTTGTCCAATTGCCTTACCAAATAAAAAGCACGGAATCTCAATGGATCTAGATCTCTCAATTCCTTCATAGTTACCCCTACTGTCAAACCACATAGTTGTCCTGGCTGCACGACTTGATGATCTCGATATAGATCCCTGAGTCAAGATGTCCATACTATTTTGATGGCCATAAATGCACTATGTCAGTGGATTTACGTGTAGAACCTCGACGTACCTCTTATTCCTATGATTGATGTACAACTGCAGTGACTCAACATGCTGACCCAATGGACTCTGTACAGTCCGGTCCCAAGGAATTTTAAGACATCACCAGCTGGCAATTTGTATGCGACCCCTCGGATGGGTGCCGAAGAACCAAAGGGGGTTTCTTAGAGAAGGAAGAATGCGATGCCGATTGATTTACTAATCCAATAATAAAGTCAGTCAAAGAATTCTTGTGATACGAACAGTTCTGAATAAGAACACAAATTCTGAAAACCAAGTCTAAAGGTTTTTCTGTAATAGATAACAACCTGTAAATAAACCTTATTTTATAAAGTTAATTAATCAGTTCCTGTTCAATTGACCTCTTAATTAATGAATCTTTCAAAAACTTCAAAATGGCCACGCTCATCCGAGTACATTTAAAGGAGGCACGGGAAAAAGTGGATTGACCCTAATCTGGATTCCTATATCCACGTGACCCTTGCAACTTGCTCCTGAATACAGTAGCTTAGTAGGTCTACATCTGAACCTCTGCAATCCGATGACCCCACGGGCCGCGGTAGCCTGGTTGGAAGAGTAATGGACCTTCGGGTTGCGAATTCGAATCCAACCAAAGATCGTCATGTACAAAGGGGGCTTGTGCACGTTAAATATGTCATGTTATTGTCCTCACGTTGGCGTGGTGTGAAAGTTTGGAGTGGGATGTCAGCTCTGGTGTTGCCTTGTCATCTGACCGTGGTTCGAAACTACGTGGTGTTGTCTTCGGATCTTTCCCTTCGGGTTTGATCCCGGACCTTCGTCAATAGCCCGTTGTGTTGGTCCAGTCCGACGTTAATTAAAAAATACCAAATACCGATAACCCCGCATTATCCACTCACGTGGAAATCTAGAGTTCAATAGCTTCTCATCCTTGATCTCAGGAAATCTAAAGCTCATGCTAACTGCCTCCTGTAGATCCTTACAGAGTGGTTCTAGTTGTAAAATCTCATCAAGTCTCAATCTCACATCCAGGCGTCACTTCTTCCTGTTGTCCATCTACACTGCGGTCCTAAAGTATGCTTTGAATTTTTCAAAAAATTCAAAGCATACTTAGGACAATTAGGGTTTGAGGACTTTATGAAGCAATTAGGGTTTGAGAACTATTTTCGTCTCAGTTCGCGAATAGTCTAGTAGACAAATGG
Source organism: Meta bourneti (assembly GCA_933210815.1). Taxonomy (NCBI): domain Eukaryota; kingdom Metazoa; phylum Arthropoda; class Arachnida; order Araneae; family Tetragnathidae; genus Meta; species Meta bourneti. Next base: position 4,325,564 of record OW119927.1, on the reverse strand, counting down.
TCAATAGCCCATTGTGTTGATACAGTTAATTGACGTTAATTAAAATACCTAAGTAGACATATGGACGTTTTCTGCTGATATTATTCTAATTATTTCGATTATGCGATGAGCATACTTACAAATAGCCCTAACTAAACTTTAAATTCTATCATTGCATACGAGTTGTGTCACATACTCGGAATATAGAGGGGATTTCCAGGGCTTCAAGTGTTATCTAGAATCTACAAAGCGTGCCATTTAGGTTTTTCAGTTATTTTGAAAAGCCACATGATTGTTCTGCACTGAACATTTTGGAGATATCTTAAATTACTTAAAAAAACAGAACACATTGGAATATACGTTTTGCTCTTATAGAATTTTTTTAATCTGAAAAACTACGAGGGAACACTTTTGACGGATTCAAAATGTACGTCGAAAAGTATTTTTCTTTGCTTACAAAAAAATTAAAAATTGGGGATTAAAGAAAAAGCAAAGAATGAAGAATAAATCCTGGAAAATTGTCGTCACTTTTAATGAAATTGTTATTAAAAACGGATACATGTTTACTTCAAATATTTTTGTTACCCATGTGCGTTTGTTTTCCTATATTTCTAAACGAAAACTTGAAACTAATTTTAGGAGACAAATCGAAAAAAATTGGCATGAGACACTAAAACCGAAAGTTAGTGAAATATGAATCACACAAATGTAGATACTAAAATTTGGTTCTGCTTAATCGATTCTATGATCGATTCCTAGAGTCAATTCCAATAGAATCGATCCTTTCCAGAAATATTTTTGTAGTTCAGGAAATCTGGCTTTATCGAGGCTCCCAATTTGCCCCCTACAAAGAAAAACAGAAGTCTATCTCAATTATTTACATTTATTCTCATTATTCTCATTTATAACAAGAAAAAATTCTGTATCTTGGTAGAAAAAGGGTCAATGTCCAAATTCACGATTTTGAGTTGTGTCTACAAATCACTTCAATGGATTGAAAGTTATAATAGAAAAAGTGCCAATGTCATCTTGTCAACATATTATGAATGAATCAAAGCATTGTAGAGTATTTTTTGTAAGCTGTATTAAAAAAAATAAATAAAATTACTAAATCAGATGTTACCAAACACTTGCAAAATGGACATTGGCCTCTTTTCTACCAAGGTACAGAATCTTAAACCTCTGACAAATGATTGGTGTGATAATTAACCCCAAAACTAATAACTGCTCGAAAACTCTTTCATAATATTGGTAAGGAACGCGTTTACCTTTTAGTCATCCGACATAGCTGAAAATCTTTAGTTGAAAAATTTTGAACACTTGAAATTGTATGGAGATTGCAAAATGTAAACACTCCTAATCTGAGAGCGTCCACAATAGCCCGGTTGGAAGAGTAACGGATTAGCAACCAGAGGATCGCGAGTTCGAATCCAACCAAAGACCGTTTGTGTACAAAGGGGGCCGGTGCACGTTGAATCTGTCGTGGCCTCAAATGTAAGGACATTTGAGGCCACGTGGCGTAAATGGCGTGGTGTGGAAGTTTGGAGAGTGGGGAGCCAGCTTAGGTGTGACCTCGTCATCTGACCGTGGTTCAAGATAACGTGGTGTTGTCCTCTGATATTTTCCGTCCGTCCGGACCGTCGCCAATAGCCCGTTGTGTTGCTCTAGTGCGACGTTAATTAAATACCTACCTACCTAATCAGAGAAGTAAATTTCAAGGGAAATCAACCCAACTTGACAAAAAAAAAAGATTTTGACTAGCAGAAGGAGCAAAGCCCATCAGTCAATGAAACTTTAGTAAAAACAAAATAATAGTTCATAACATTCCGGATTATTTTCTTTTTAAATGCAATGATAGTCAGTTAAAAATTTCTTGTCCTCATTTAATCTATATATATAAAATAGGATGTGTGTGTGTGTGTATGTGGGTATATTTTCTATACAAATCTACACCGTTTGACCAATCCATACCAAATTTGGTACACTTATACTTTAGAACACTGCGATCAGCATAGGCTAACTCTTAACCCCCGTTCTATTGGCTCTGGGGGGCTAAAAACTATTCGAAATCGCAATAGAAATAACATTGAGCATAGATTGATTGCTTTAGGCAGCGATGGTTGCTTTACCATTGTTGATCGAAAAACAATTTTTTCCAAAACAAATTAAATTACAGTATTTATGTTTGAACTGACTTTTTAGTTCTTCCCATGATGTAAATAAATTATAGATATTTTATTGATGAAGGAAAGAATATTTTAAAATATTTATGTTTGCAAGGAAATTCAAGGAAAGGTTTTCAGTTCAAGGATTATTTTCAAGGAAAGTTGGTGTATATTTCGACCAACTTTCCTTAAATAATTTATTGAATACGTAATGATTTGTAGAATTCTGTTTCACGAGGCTTTTTAGGTAAGGCGTGTAACTTATTTTAAAATGTCCGCAATAGATACATGTGAATCCTCCGTTGAAAGCATTGATTTTCTTTCTGAAAAATTCTGTAAAATCGACCTTCTGCTTTTTGAAAAATTTTTATCTATTCAGTTTAATTTGTCTACACCGATTATATTTATTTCTAAACCAAGCACCGTTATTCCGAAAAGCACAAACGAAAAACTCATTGATCATAAAAGCGTAATTTTGCTACTCGGTATCTGGCAGCACCAGAATTAATGTTTACTCTTTTTTATAAAACTTTGTAGAACTTTCTAGAAAGTTGGGGAAACGGAAACTTAATTGGACTCATGGTGGAGAACATTCCAGCACCCACTCGATTCTTAGCTGGTCGTATTTAAAGGAAGCTAACTCGGTAAGTCTTCCAGTTTATCATGTTTCAGTGAATCTGGCAGTTTTATTTCGCTCTTTTGATTGTATAAGTGTTTCCTACTTTTTTCGACAGTGTTAGTGTACATTTTTGATTTATATTTCTAAACGGATGTAAGTACTACATAATTTTAAATTCGTTTTTTCGTTAATTTTAGCTTTGCATTGTATTCTATAATAGATTTCATTGCTCAGTGAGTGTCCTTTTGCTTATTTTATGAAATAGCATTTTTTGTATTTTTTTACAGATTTCTTTGCTGTAGCAATGCCTCCAAGGAAGGGGAAGACGATCGGCCAAGTGCAGTCAACGGCTAAGATGATGAAAGATGAGCGTAGTCAAGAAACTTCCGAGAAGAAGACTTGCAATTGCGAGAGAGCTACAACATCTAGAGCAACAGAGAACAGCACAGCAGCGTGAGGCCCGACTTCAGAATAAGAGGGATAGTGCTACTACATTTAGAGCAACAGAGACGACATAGCAGCGTGAGGCCCGACTACAGGATAAGAGAGATAGAGCTACTACATCTAGAGCAACAGAGACGGCACAGCAGCGTGAGGCCCGACTACAGGATAAGAGAGATAGAGCCAAACGATCACGGACTGCGCACCATTTTAGCTTAGCATTGGAAGAATTCCACTACGATTCACATAAAGACTACTCGCTGCATGCAAGTGTTACCATCGGGAAAATGGAAATGGTTTGTAGTTACTGTCAAGCCAAAAAGTTTAAATCAGAGTCTACTGGTATTTGCTGTAAAAATGGAAAACTTAAACTCTGCCAACTGGAACCACCACCGCAAGAACTTTTGTCTTACACATCAGCAGATACGTCAGAGTCGAAGCATTTTCTTAGTAACATCAGAAAATACAACTCATGTTTCCAAATGACATCATTCGGCGCCACATCAGTTGTTGGAGAGCCCGGATTTCCGTCGACATTCAAGGTGCAAGGGCAGATTTACCATAGAGCGGGATCGTTGCTTCCGCTGCCAGATCAACCACCAAAATTTCTACAACTATATTTTATTCAAAACGAACAAATGGAAACTGATCAGAGGTGCGCCTACATCTCGGGAACCAGACGTCAGATTGTGTTAAACTTACAGAGGATGTTTCATGAGCACAATAATCTTATTAAAACGTTTGAAACAGCATTGGAACGTATGCCAACAGATGAATATAAAGTAGTCATAAGAGCAGACCGAAGACCAGCAGGCGAACACGAGCGGCGCTTTAACTCTCCTCAAGCAGATGAAGTCGCGGTGGTTATATCAGGCGATGAATTCCATCAACGGGATATCGTTATTCAATGACGAGGTGAATCTTTGCAGCGCATTTCGGAAACACATCGATCTTATGATGCTCTGGAGTACCCAGTGATATTCCCCCACATGGTGAAGATGGATATCATTTTAATCTGAGGCAGATCAACCCAAGAACAGGTGAAACAACGAGCAAGAAAGTTTCAGTGATGGATTTATATGCGTACAGATTAATGGTTCGAGATACTGAGCAGTACCACGTATTGAACTGCAGGCAATTGTTTCATCAGTTCATCGTCGATATGTACACAAAAGTCGAGAGTGAGCGTCTCCTTTACATTCGCCTAAATCAACGTAAACTGAGAGTTGACGAATATATTCACCTGAGAGATGCTGTGGGAAATGACGGGAACGTTGAAAACCTCGGTGCCTTGGTCATACTACCAGCTACATTTACAGGAGTCCCAGACACATGCACGAATACACACAAGATGCTATGACGTACGCGAGGACGTACGGGAGACCAGACTTATTTATCACCTTCACCTGCAATCCGACTTGGACGGAGATCAAGGAGGTTCTTACCAATGGTCAATTACCCAGTGAGCGCCACGACTTGATTGCGAGAGTATTTAAACAGAAGCAGTTGAAACTGATTGACGTTATAACAAAGAGCCATGTATTTGGAGTACCGAGATGCTGGATGTATACGTTTGAATTATTATTTTATTTCTATGATGAGTTTTATATTTTTACATGAATATTATGAATATTTGATTGATAAAAAAAGGATAGTTAAAATATTTCATTATTCATAATTTACATTTTGTAATGGAACACGAAAAACTTCAACTCATTAATCATAAAAGCGTAATTTTGTTATTTTAGATTTGGCAAACCAGAATTAATGTTTTATTATTTTATAAATTTGATTTAGAATCCCGAGTTTGTCTGTTTGAGTTAGCACAGCTAAATGTTGCAGTCATATTTGAGCATTACTAAATTTCATAAATCATTATCGTCTTTATCAATATTTTCAAATGTCTTTTTCGAATCGCTCTATTTCAGAATAAACTCAGGCAGTCGAAATTCGACACTGCGCATCATTCGTTTTTTAGAATTCTGCATTTTTTCGTCGGAATTTCGTTTCTGTTCGTATTTATGTCTTAATCTTTTACATATTGCAATATATTCAGGAATTAAATGCATATATTTGCGTCCGAAGTATATTGTAGAAGCTATGAAAAAGTTAAAATGTATTTTCCGTACAACTTAAATGATTGCATTTTTCTGTGAAAAAAAAGTGCTTATTCTAATTCACTTTTCAAGCAACATTTAACCATTTCAACCCGAGCAACGCCGGGTAATTCAGCTAGTGGTTAATATATTACCTAGTATTGAAATTGAAAGGCTGATTTATGCCATGAACTAATAACGACTAGTTTTTCCTTGCCAGAACCGGTTGCTACTCGTTGAAGGTATTCACTCGGCTGGTTAGTTAAAAAAGAGGCAGAAATGGTTGTTTTCACTTAAATTAATCGAAGCTTAAGCGCGTTCTGTTATATAACTGGCGTGACAGTTATTCGAAGGTCATGACTTATCTCAAAGCTCGATTTCATGAATAAAAATATCAGTAAATTGACGTAACAAATGAGCAGATATTTCAAATGGAATAGTGAGTTCAATGTAGGAGACATCAATGAAATTAAATCCCGAAATATATTTCTCTTAATTGCCCACTACATGCAACTCTGATTCATTTTATTGCAATAATTTCCTTTAGAAATAGAATTCTTACATCAAACTCAAACTATTTCAGTGTTTTCCAACTTTTTTTTAGTTCCAATTTTCATGTTTTTATTATTTTAAGTACAGAAGATGCTTAAAATTCACAAATGTATCTTTCCATCAAATGCTTAATTTCATGAGTAAACTATCTGAAAAAATAGAACATTATCTACTTGCTAATATTTTTTTAATTTTTGACCCAAAAATTAATAGTTAGTAATAATTACTAATAAACAGCTGTGCTGTAAAATTTTCTTTTTACCAGTTGACGCGTTTCTACTCTTAGCCGACGATATTTCCTGATTTTTCATGGTTTGTTTCAAGTTTAATAGTTTCATTGTTCCTAAAAAATTACATTTCCGCTTCAAGTTATGACATTTCTGGAGGACGCCATTGAAAACAACATCAAACTGTTTTGCCGCCTTTCATGCAGTTTGTTCAGGTATATTTGTATTTGTAAAGGAATTATGAATGAAACACCGCAAGATTTCATGCTACTTTAAACACCTACAAAACGGTCTTCAGGATTGGTGATATATTCAGTCACCAGATGTTTCCTGATACAGGGAAAGTCTTGGAATTGAGTGTTTTCTTAAAAGGATATCAATGTAGTAAGATAATAGAGGTATCAAAACTTCTATTATCATTGTGAATAATCCAGTAAACACTTTTAAATTGGTACCTTTTCTAATTAGGAGTGAATTTTACCTTTTAATGCAAGAAAAATTTGTTCATTCATAAAGTGGGGCAGCGGTAACCCAGTTGGAAGAGTAACGGATCAACAATCCGAGGGTTGCTAGTCCGAAACTCGATCCAACCAAAGACCGTCGTGTGCGAGTGCACGTTAAATCTGTCGTGGTCTCCAATGTCCTCACGTTGGCGTGGCGTGGAAGTTTGGAGAGTGGGGTGCCAGCTCAGGTGTGACCTCGTCATCTGACCGCAGTTCTAAATGACGAGGCTTAGTTCTCGGATCTTTTCCTTCGGGATGGATCCATTAGCCCGTTGTATTGCTCCAGTGCGACGTTAATTAACTACCTACCTACCATCATTCATAAAGCTTTCCGATACACACATTTCTGAAGATTAAAATGCGCAATGATTTGATTTTTGGTCTGTGTGTACGTTCGAATCTCTCTCTCTCTCTCTCTCTCTCTCTCTCTCTCTCTCTCTCTCTATATATATATATATATATAGTACCTAGTAATCATTACTAATCTAGTAAAAGTTTTTCTAGTACCACCTGTTCTGAAGCACTATGTAGTAACGAAAAAGAAACAGTTTCGCGAAACGCGATTTCCATAAAACCCGCGCGATTATTCAAATGAGCTTTCAATAACTGTCCGCGTAAGAGGCATGACGTGTGGAGAGGGAAACGAGAGAGCCAAGGCCCCACGAACTTGCATCTTTTCTTCAAATCCAGCGAAATTTAAAACAAACGAACGCTTTAAAAAGCGGCCGTTACCTTCGAGTCGAAAACAAAACTGTTTACCTACATTTCCGCTCGGCAAGAAGGTCGACCAATGAGAGCTCGTGACGTCAGGGGAGCGAGCATAAAACATGCTAGTGCCGAGCGCCGGCCACCTGATCGAGCATGTCGAGCACCGATCTCATCTACCCCTACGAGAACGGCCATCCGGACGTGAGAACCGGGGACAATTCCCTCTTCTCCACGGTAGACCCTGCACCTCCTGTGGAGATATTCGCACTGCACAAGGCATACCACGATGATCACTTCCACGTCAAGGTGGATCTCACCATTGGAGGTACGTAAAACAAACTCTAAGCTCCTTGAACTAAAGGTACTCCGGTCTAGTGAAATTTCAAGCAACTATCAGGTCTTCAACCGGATATTTATTTTGAAAAACTCGGTCACGACTCATTCCCAAATAATCAATTTATGAAGTGAAGCTATACAAATGCGGAATAGTATAGTAACGTAACTTGAAATACTTTGACAGTTACGCCATGCAATAGACAACATAAATGCCATAATTTTCGAGTTTAGAAATGAAGCTTTAAAAGTTGTGCTCGTAAGTATTCTATTAATTCAAACCGTTGTCGCTAGAAGACACCCAGAAAGACGAATGCAAATTAGAATCTCAAACTTTAAACTCAAAAGAGCACAAACGTACCCCTTCGAGTTAAATTTCAAGCAACTCTCAGGTCCTTAAATGGATTTTCATTCCGAAAAACTTCAACATAATCGACTCTCATTCATTCAATCATCAGTTAATGAAGTGAAATCATACAAATGCAGAATAGCATACAATTGGTAACTCAACTAGAAATATTTTGATAGTTACGTCATGCAACAACAGATAACATAAATTTTATAATTTTCGACATGAAGCATTAAAAATTATGCTGATACGTATTTTATTTATTACAGCCGCTAGAAGACACTCAGAAAGACGAATGTACATTAGTGAATATCATTATGTATATGGTATTACAAATGCTATAATTGTTTCAAATTCAATTAATCAAAATGGAAACTATATATACTAATGTGGAAATTATAAATGTCGAACTACGCATGCTCTACCTTTACTAGTAGAATCTGAATGAATATATACAAATTAAAATTCTAAAACAGATCATGATGTCCTGAAAGATAAATTAGTTTATTATATGAAATTGATAGATACTAGGGAACTACAGGCGAACAATTGAAAGGAATGAATGAAATAAATACCAGGGACATGACTTTACTCATCGGGCTTCTCAATACTTCTGTACTCTATTACTACAATTAAGTGCAGTACACTCTAAGTGTTGAGCCGTCATAGGTTTTCTACTATTACATAAAATGAGTACAATTGATAGGTATTTACATTATATTAAATAGATGGTCTTGTCTGAGGATCATTCCTTTTTTATTTCACTTATAAATGATTTGTTTGACACCTCTGACACTCGTTTACGTTTTGCTGGTGATCTGAAAATTTACTTGTGGATTTCATCGTATCGTAATTGTGAATTATTACAGTTGGAATTAAAGAAATTATGATTTGTATACAAAAATAAGATTTTCTTGTATTTAGATAAAAGCTATGTACTTACTTTTCCTAGAAAATTGAGGCCTACCATATGGGTTTATAACATTAATGGTAATATATCTCGATATATAGTATTTCACATAGTACTTCTGATCTAGAAATTATGTAGAAATTCAAATTCACTTTTATGCGCATATAGTACTTGAAGTAACTAAACCGGCTTGGGTTTTTGAAACGAATGTGTCAAAAAATTGAAGACTCCACAGTGCTTAAATATCTTTTTAATTCTTTAGTAAGACTAATTTTAGAAATAGTATGGAATCAATCGTATCTCAGTGACACTATTGAAAAAATTCAAAATAAATTTCTAAGGATTTATTTTTTTAAATATCTTGATTTTTGTGAAGATATCTTGTCGTTCTTGAACTATCTTGCCTCATTTGAGATTCAGATTACATGTCCTCTGCATGTTTAAAGTATTTTATAATTTATTACATAACAAAATAAATTGTCTTGAGTAGATAAGAGAAATAAACTCGTGTACCCTCTTATACTTGCAATAAAATTATTTTTCAGAGAACTTTTTCAGCAAAAATTATTTGAAAAATCTACTAATATATGTAGCTCAATTTTTCAGAACGATCAATAGTTTACCACCAACTTTTGATAGTTTGACAATTTTGTACATTTTAGAAATTTTATAGCTTTAATGTTTGAAAATTAAGTTTTTTATTTTTTCGATTGGTGGTTCGATCGTGAATTTTCTCTTTCATTTTGTCAGCATCGTTTTATGTAATTTTTGTTTAGTGCTTTTATGATGTAGTTCTTGTATAATTTGTACTGTTGTTTTTCCCTCATCAATTCTACGGAAAAGTCACATAATGGGAATCTGTTAGAAAAATTTCTAGAAAACATACGAATATATTGCTTACCGGTTTCTAACTGCAAATCTTTACATTGATACAATTCCTCTTAGAAAGCAGAAAATCCTCGAGAAAAGTCTGAAACTTTAAGATCAAAATAAATATTTTAAGAGGAAAAAAGAGTAATTGTATCCTATATAGATATGTGGTATTTGAGATTGGGAGAAGGCGTATGTTAACACAGTAATCTTAATATATAGAACTGCAGTGGAAAAAATCGAACTACCTCCTCTTTATTCACGTATCATTCATGGTAGAGCAACTGAAAAGATGCCATTCAATACCTTATAAAGTCTTCTATTATTTATATACATATAATTTCCTTAAAGGCTTGTTTGGCGTGGAGTGGAAGTTTGGAGAGTGGGGTGCCAGCTCAGGTGTTGCCTCGTCATCTGACCGTGGTTCAAAATTACGTGGTGTTGTCCTCGGATCTTTCCCTTTGGGATTGGTCCCGGACCGTCACCAATAGCCCGTTGTGTTGCTCCAGTGTGACGTTAATTGAAATACCCCCTTAAAGGCTTATCTTCATATCAAGTTGCGAGCAGATTTTAATTTTCAATCGCAATATCTCAATTTTGATGCCACATTTTAAATGGAAATTTAACATACTCAGTTTCAAGTTATTTACTAATTTGGTAGGTAGGTATTTTAATTAGCGTCACACTGATGCAACACAACGGGCTATTGACGACGGTCCGGGATCAAACCCGAAGGGAAAGTTCCTACAAGAACACTACGTAATTTTGAATCAAGATGATGTCAGATGATGCGGAAAGGGATGTTGGAATATCAAATTTCAAACCCATCCACATGCGAATTGAACTCCTATTGTGAAGGCTAACTGCAGAAAAGTTTCTAGTTATTCTCCGTTTCGTCATGCTTCGATCGAAAGGGATTTGTTTTGTGATACGCGGGGTACTTAAGCAATATGGAAACCCAAAGCGACAGTGAAACAATTAACCGTTGCCGTTTCCAAAGCCAATATTCTTCGCAGTGTCGAAAATAAAACGATGTTTTGGGTGGCCGCAACTGTTCTCGATAATCCGGTCGAAGAAAATGGCCATCATCTGTCAAAATATCTCCACGCGTCAGTTGTTTTGAAATGTGCACAAATAATCTCGAAAGTTGTTTTTTGACGGGGATTAATCTGAAATGTAATCTTTCCCTTTTTTTCGTACTAATCCTTTTTATTCGGAACACCGCTTTGCTTTTGTAAAATGGACGCCGATTTCCTTCTTTAAATAATCAAATGCGATAGCAGAGCGATTTTATGGCATTATCGGAATACATACAAAGTTCTAAGGAATAGTTCCTTTTAAATATCTTGTCTTTTTTAAACTATCTTGCCTCTTATGAGGTCCAGATACATGTCCTCTCTAGAACTGCCTTCGTGTTTTAAGTTTTTACAATTTGTTACATGACAAAATGAATTGTATCACTCTACTCAGAAATAAATATTCGTGTTTTTCTTATAATACTCAGAATAAAATTATTTTTCAGGAAAATTTACTTGAAAAATCTATTAATCACCCAATTTTTCAGAACGATCGATAGTATAGACCCTCGGTACAAAACAGAATTTACGTATTTAAAATCCGTTAATGTTATTAATGTTCCCGATACTAATTTCTGATTTCAATCAATGATTGACGATGCAATAAAACTATGAAAACGCCGAGCTTTGTGAATGGGTCCCCAGGACAGAACTAAGAAAAGTCATCGCTCTTCTAGGTTTCGTGCTCTGCAGACATTTGTGACAGGAGAATTTTAATGATGGCATTTCTGGTGGTACATGAAAAGAAGATTTAACTTTCAAGCGATGTATTTAAAAGATGGAACGCATGAGCACATTGATTTCACACACATTGCACTGGAAAATATTAGTGTGGCAAGGCAAAATTGTGCTTAAAATTACATAATTTTTAAAAACTCTTTTTCCGAGAAATACCGCTTTGTAATAAAAGTATCTGAAATACCGTTCCTTTAGACACTGTCCCCCTTAGCAACTTATACTGCAAATAACCTTTTATCGCTGTCGAATCTGATTTGTAATTTTTTTAGGCTTAAGAGAATGGAGGTATATAATTGGTGGCAAATTCCAATCAATGGACCCGGCCGCAATATATTCACCCAAAACATCAACATTGATTGAATGTGACGCAAGCTTAAGTTATTTATTACTCGCAAATGACGAATAAATCAAATTCTTTCGCTGTTTAGAATAACTGAGAACTTCGGCAAATGAAGATGAATGTTTCAAGTCATCCAGCACACGGCCTTCCCTCTTTCAAACTTAACAGGTTTGATAACGGAAGTCGCTCTGTCGTAGTGAATTTGAATCATATTTGTTTACATGCTGACACTTGTTTCGGTTGCATTTGTTTATGCAAAATAGATCGTCGCTTGTACGTGATGTAAGTTTGAAATTGCATACATTGTTCGAGAATGGCGAATCCATTAATTTATTCGTTATTTTTAAAACCATGACTCTTAAACATCTTGGGTGACAAGCCAAAACTCGCTAGTCTTGTAAGGAAACGGAAGGTTGCATTTCGTTAAACCTGTTTGAGTTTTTAAACCGTACCAAGTCCAGTCACCTATCTTTTCATTTAAATATGTAAATTTATAATAAACTTGCAAAGTTGTTCACCTTTAGAATTTTGCTGAAAGCCTAAACTTCGTGCGAACCAGAACTCAGATGTCAGTACATGCAAATGGTTTGCCCACAAATCCTTAACTAATAACAAGTGTCTACGTTATGGGACACGGGAAAGGTCTTAAACTCGCCGATGCTGTGACTTTGCAATGGATAACCTCACATTGAGGTATTCCTGGCAATGAAAAGACAGACTTACTGGTCAGAAAGGGTAGAGTTGTGAATTTTAAGATTCTCTCAACCTTTTCCTTTCACTCAGCAAAGCTTCTTATAAATAAAAGGACGAAGGGGCGCGGTAGCCCGGTTGGAAGAGTAACCGGAGGGTTGCGAGTTCGAATCCAACCAAGGATCGTCGTGTACAAGGGCGCTGGTGAACGTTAAATCTGTCGTGGCCTCAAATGTCCTCACGTTGGCATGGCGTAGAAGTTTGGAGAGTGGGGTGTTGTTCTTTTCATCTGATCGTGATTCAAAATTAAGTGGTGTCCTCGGGTCTTTCCTTTCGGGTTTGATCTCAGACCGTCGCCAATAGCCCTTTGTGTTGCTCTAGTGTGACGTTAATTGAAATAGCTACCTACCAATAAAAGGACGAATTCTAAAAAGAAACTTGATTGTATCAAAGCTGTTGAGGATAAGAGCTGGAGTGTTCTTTTTCGAAGAGGAATCTCGTCCCCCTTCGGTTGCTCATTTTAGTTAAGTAGGTAGGTATTTGAATTAACGTCGCACTGGAGCAACACACTGGGCTATTGGTGACGGTACAGGATTAAATCCGAAAGGAGAGATCCGAGGACAAAACCACGTCATTTTGACCCACGGCCAGATGACGAGGTCAGACTTGAGCTGGCATCGCACTCTCCAAACTTCCACACCCTCCAACGTGAGGACCTTTGAGGCGACGATAGATTTAACGTGCATCATCCCACGTGTACGCGACTGTCTTTGGTTGGATTCGAACTCGCAACCCTCCGGTTGTTAACTCTTCCAAAGGGGCTACCGCGATCTAAGGAATAATTATGATAAAATATACGTACCATATTAATTTTGTTAACGTATTAATGTTCAAGATACTAATATTTGATTGCAATTGACGATGAATAAAAACTATCAAAACGCCGACACAAAGGTGAGAAATACACCCAAGGAGGAATGCACTGACAGAAATGGAACCTGGGCCGTCTACAACTCGAAGGTTGCTAGCACAGTGGACATACCCACTGAGACACAACGGCCCAAGAAAATTCAGGACTGGTACAGAGCAAATACAGCTTCAATGGCCCTCTCTTCATTTGCATGGATAAAAGGGCAAGAAGGATTGGTTCCAAGCATTCCAAAGCGTAAACAAACACGACCTTCCTGACCGATTTCCGCTGTTGGCTTACCCAACCTGCAACAGAGCAAGAATATCTGATTTCGAGTCCACATGTGATGCAAATACGGCGAGAAACCGAAGCGAAAGTTAAATAGGCTGACCCCTACATCCCTTTTCTGGAGCCACATTAAAATTTCAAACCACGCGTTGACACAGAAGCCGAACTTTCGCCCTTATCTGTTCAAGTTGAGGGTTTGCAGCCCAGCGGAAGAAAGTTCAAGTCTCTCTCACTCGAGGCTCTGGGTCAGGAGTGTCTAAATCCGAACGTGATAAATTCGTCTGAGACGTTTTCGTTTTAGTGCTTTCCGTTTTGGCAACATGAGTGGGATCGTTTTCTCGCTGACCCATCTAGTTTGCGTGGTTGGGTTCGGATTATTTAATAACTTCGGAGAGATTTGTGTCAGATTTTGAATATGCTCTTGGGAAATATCAAATCTTTTCTTGCGCTTGTACGGGACTTGCGAAATTGGAAAATAGATTTTTGTATTCTCCTTCAAAAGATTCTTGATACCGCAAATAAATTGAAAGAAACTAACATACAGTGGCTCCCAAAAGTGTTCGTACACTTACGAATTTCAATGAAATACAGCTCTATCCATTAATAAAAATTAATATTTCAGAATGGGAATTTTTTAATGATATCTATAACTTGTTCTTAACAAAACTACATAAAAAGCAAAACTTTTTTTTCTGGAAAATCAATAATCAAAAAGTAACAAAAAAGTTACCTCACAAAAGTCTTTGTACACTTTAAAAAAAATCTCTACATATTAGTAAATATTGTAATATTTCGGTGAATTAGTACTTAGTAGGCTTTCCTATAGCATCCACAACAGCTTTTAAATGTTTGGGAATAGAGTTCGCTAGTATTTTTGTAATTTCTGCATCAATGTTCCTCCATTCTTCAATCATTACTGTTTTTAGTTCGCTTTTCGTTTTAATGTCGTGTCTTCGTACTCTAACCTCCAGTTATCTCCAAATGTGTTCTATTGGGTTTAAATCCGGCGACTGAGGTGGTGTTTTCAGAACTTTGGACAATTATAGAGACACCAGAGGCGAACGTTGAGAGCCGTGTGCTTAGGATCGTTATCTTGATAAAAAAAAACAAAGTTGTTTCCTATACCCAAATTTTGGGCAGATAATTTAAAATTATCTTTAAAAATATTTAAATAAAGAGCATGATTCATTATGCCATCAATAAATACCAAATTACCTAGTCCTGATGCTGACATGCAACCCCACACAAGGACACCTCCACCCCCATGCTTTACTCTTCCAACTAAGTTCTTGGGATTAAGTTCTCATTTTTTCTTCTCCATACGCCCATCGGAATCAAACATGTTAAATTTGCTTTCATTTGCAAATAAGACATGATTCCAATACGTTTCGGGCTTATTTATCATTGATTTTGCGAAGGAAAGCCTAAGCTTTCTATTTTCGCACTTACAAAACATTTTCTTCGGGCAGAACGCCCATTTAATCCAGCAGATCTGAGCACTTGTAGAACAATTTCAAATGAAATTGAAGTAGAACATTTTTCAGTAAATTTTGTAGAAATTTTTACAGCACTCAAACGTGGATTTTTCACAAATTTTCTAACTACAAATCTCTAATCAAGTTGAGTTAACTTTGCCGGACGACCTTTTCTTACCTTGTTTTCGATCCGATTTTCTTCTTTAAAGCGTTTTATCACATAGTGCACCGTAGAATGGTTTACTAGTTTAGCGATATTCCGAACTGATTTACTACTACTATGATAAAAAAGAATCAATTTTCGAATGCTGTTCGTTGTTTCTTTACGACTACGAGCCTTTTTTAAATAATAAATAGAATATTACAAAGTAAGCAAGAAAAAGATTAAATCCAAAAGATTTTTTAAATGTCACTACAATGCAAAAATAAAAAAAGCGATAGACGATAATTTTATTTATGAATTTATCCGAAAATGTTTCGGTGTACGATCACTTTTGTGACGTGTTTTCTGTCTCCTTGCATTTTCATTTTTATAAAAAGAAAATGAGTCAATATTTTCTTTAAATGTTAAGTTTTATTTAGAATCACATGGAGATATAAAAAATATTGGACTGTATTCGAATTCAATTCCAGCTACAGCGCTTTTTCTACAAATTTTTAAAGTGTACGAACACTTTTGGGAGCCACTGTATATGTAATCAGCATGTTTTACCTGATACGAATAGCCACGTTAGTAACATAACACTATTTATACAAATTCTTTTCCTAAAATCATTCACATCTTTTAGAAAGAATTAACTTTCACGTGAACTTTTTGAAATAACATGAACTTTCTGGTTGTAATTCGATACCCCTGAAGTGAGTGACCGCTTCAAAGACACGAGCGTAAATAAGTGACTTAGAGTAAATAAGTGTAAAACAATTCCAAGACTACTCAAATCTTTCGCAAGACTCGAGTTGTCGTTCCGTTATGCAACAGGTGAGATGTAAGCACTTCCCTGTAAAACGGCCTTGCTACCGGTCTTGACAGCGTGCCTCTGGAAGCTGGATTGAAGGATGACTTGAGTGGTTTTACGGCTCGTAATGCGAACCAGTACTGTTTCTGAGGAAGCTTTGCATTTTTCTCTAGCAACAATCCGAGTACCCTATTATTTTGAGGATACCGATTTTCAATCATTTCCAATAAGATTCGGATTTCATGATTTGCCGCATTTTTCATACTAATGTTTTGATCTATATCAGGGTGGATCTCAGCTTCTGAATAATTTAATGGTAGGTAGGTACTTTAATTAACGTCACACCGGAGCAACACAACGGGCTATTGGCGATGGTCCGGCATCAATGCCAAAGGGAAAGATCGAGGACAACACCACGTAATTTTGAACCATGGTCAGATGAAAAGAACGCCTGAGCTGGCACCCCACCCTCCAAACTTCCACACTACGCCAACGTGAGGACATTGGAGGTTACGACGGATTTAACGTGCACCAGCCCTTTGTACACGACGGTCTTCGGTTGGATTCGTACTAGCAACCCTCCAGTTGCTAATCCGTTACTCTTCCAACCAGGTGACCACATCCCAGATGTATTATGAAAAGAGATGGCGAATGACGTAGTCAAGCACCTGGCTTGACTCATTTGTTCATTCATACATTCGAATATCGTTATCGGTGTTCTCGAGTAGTAACGCATTCGGAGCCCTCTCTCGCTGTCCCCCCTCGCCCGAAATGTTCTTGTACAAAAACGCCGATTAAGTCTGAAATAGACAAATATATTTCAAATATGCTCATTTATTGTGTTACTAAACCAGGAATTCGAATTGTGTATTTACTAGGTTATATGTCCTGTGTTAAAAAGCAATAAAAAATATACAAACTAAAAAATACGAGATTAATTGTAAATTTGTTTGCGGCAATCGAAGTTTCGTTTATCATACAGATAAAATGTCCAAATGTCTGGAAACAGTCGAAAAATCATCAAACGTAATGTTAATTTAGTATTCGGATTTTTGATAGGTTGGTATTTAATTAACGTCGCACTGGAACAACAACACCACGGGCTATTGGTGACGGTCCGGGATCAATCCCAAAGGCTGAATTTCGGAAGTGTTTGGTCATTTCTTTTCAATGCCTGAAACAAGTCGTTGCTCACGATCGTTTCTTTTTCTCCAGCGTACCGAGACGAAGAGGGTCGTCCCTGGGTCCTCCCCGTCGTCAGGAAAGTGGAGGAGGAGATCACATCAGGCAACAATCTCAGCCACGAGTACCTGGGACAGCTGGGACTGGAAGAGTTGAGTTCTGCTGCAACTAAGCTGCTTCTTGGTAGCGACAGTCCAGCTCTCAAACAGAACAGGGTATGTAAAACATTCTCTCTCCTTTCTTCGAAATTCTTTCTCAAGAGATTCTTGGTTGTGTTGTGGAGTAGATTATCGGAAAAGGAAAAACATTTCTCATAACTTTCCAATGCAAATTTCCTCTCTGCATAACTAGAGTCCCACAGAGAAGCAATAGACGATCTGGCAGGTGTGTGAGAATTCGCTTCTATAGACCAGAAGTCGCACTATAGTAGAACGTCGCACTGGAGCAATACAACGCGCTATTGGCGACGGTCCGGGATCGATCCCCAGGTAGGTATTTAATTAACGTCACACTGGAGCAACACAACGGGTTATAGGCGAAGGTCCGGGATTAATCCCCAAGGGAGTCCGAAGGTCCGGGATTAATCCAATACGAAGACAACACCACGTAATTTTGAACCACGGTCAGATGACGAGGTCAACAACTGAGCTGGCACCCCTCTTCGAAACTTCCACACCACGCCAACGTGAGGACATTTGAGGCCACGACAGATTTAACGTGCACCAGTCCCCCTTGTTCACGCCGGGCTTTGGTTGGATTCATACTCGGAACCCTCCAGTTGCTAGTCCGTTATTCTTCCAACAGGGCTACCGCGGCCCTGTGACTTGACGGACTTGGTGACACAAAGTTGCACGAAGTTGTCCCCTTTCGAAGTCCAACGATGCCTGAAATTAATTAGTTCCTCTAAGAGAGGCACACGAATATATCCGTTCTGTAGTCTTTCCTGCTTGACCTCTAACCAGTTTTGACCCTCCTGACCAGTAGAATCGTTCCTGGTATTCTTCCAACCAATAGATGTTGATGTTTAGTCATTAAATGTGATATGGGGTAAAAGCCATTCAACACTGCTCGGAAATCTCGTGACGTTCAAAGGGTTAAAAAATATCGAAAAAGGAAACAAAAATACCTCGAAAAATTTAGACGTGAAAAGCCCTCAGCTTTCTTTATTTTTACAATTCAACTTTTGTCGTATCCAAATGAATAGCGTGGTTCAAAATTACGTGGTGTTGTCCTCGGATCTTTCCCTTTGGGATTGATCCCGGACCGTCACCAATAGCCCATTGTGTTGCTCCAGTGTGACGTTAATTGAAATACCCAACCCCCCAAATGAATAGCCGTTGTGTTGCTCCAGTGCGACGTTAATTAACTGCCTTATCCAAATACAGTTCATTCCCGTGCTTAGTGCCGTTTCGATTCGTTTTAGAATTTCATCTGAAATAGAACGCGCTAATCAGTGTTCCTCGGGACTGCAGCCGATCCCCTGCAAACCCAAACAAAACCTTGGTAAATTAATTTTGATAATTTAAATGAAATTTGAGACGAAAATACTTATTAATTTACTCATTTATTAAAAGTATTGAATTACGATTGCCTATTTATGGGTAATTTCGGTGAATATTTGTTTTTCCCATTTCATTTCTAAAACCTGGGTTCCAATATTGACGCATCTTTGCTTGATCTATTGAAAGTTTTTTCTTAAAATTGACCGCTCCTATTTTGTGCAAGTCAGTATCTCGCACAGCGGGATCGTCTTTTTCTTAAGATGTATGTATACACTAGAAGATTTTTAAATGTTGACTTTAAAAATTCAGTGTTTTTCCGATAAGTCATTGGCTTATGCTTAAAATCACTTCAGTGAGAAAAAATCAGATTATTCTAATTATCAATTACCTAATTTAGATATAATAAGCTAATTATAGCATGTTTTTTTTAACAGTGATCTCAAATTCTAACTTATTCAGGAAGACAATTCCTGTTGGAAATTATTCCTAACATTCTTCATGTTTTGACCCTCCATCAAGGTTCTTTTACAATTGTTTTCCCCAAAGAAGTCTAAAAACATCAAGATTTTTTCAGGAACTTTAACATTTAAAAATCACTAAAAATTAATTTCTTAACTAAAACTCTGATTAAGGTTCAGGACATCGACTGTATTATATAGATTATAATGATATAAAAATAATTATAAGAGATCAATTCATTGTTAAGTTATCCCTGTTTGAAGAAAGCATCGTTTTGCAAAACCACAGTTCTTCAGAAATTGAGTTTAAAGTTTTGGAAGCATGCTTGTACTGGTGACAATACCTAACGAAAACCCTTGTAACTAGAAAAGTATTCCAAATATTTACAAGATATTGGTATCGTTTGAAAGCTAAGGAGTTGGAAAATATTTTGAAACAATGAAAACGAAATCGGGGGATGTTCTAGTCAATTTTCGTTATTTCTAGTACTTACACACATCCTAAGAAGGTATTCAATCCAACACTGATTTCCCGTTTCCTTCCCTCAGGCTTTCGGAGTCCAAACTGTCGGCGGAACTGGAGCTCTGAGAGTTGGAGCTGACTTCTTGGTGAAATGTGCCAAGCTCAAGATCTTCTTCATGGCCGACCCTTGCTGGCGTAAGTAGTCTCTGAAATAATCATCGCCTCGACAACACTCTCCTGCTCAGTAAGGACTTGCAAATAACACCTTCTCCTGCTCAGTAGGAACTTGCAAATAACGCTCTTCTGGTCAGTAGGAATTTGCAAATAACACTTTCTCCTGCTCAGTAGGGACTTGCAAATAACACTCTTCTGGTCTGTAGGGACTTGAAAATAAAACTTTTTCCTGCTCAGTAGGAACCTTGCAAATAACGCTCTTCTGGTCAGTAGGAATTTGAAATAACACTTTCTCCTGCTCAGTAGGAGCTTGCAAATAACACTCTTCTGGTTTGTAAGGACTTGAAAATAAAACTTTCTCCTGCTCAGTAGGAACTTGCAAATAACGCTCTTCTGGTCAGTAGGAATTTGCAAATAACACTTTCTCCTGCTCAGTAGGGACTTGCAAATAACTCTCTTCTGGTCTGTAGGGACTTGAAAATAAAACTTTCTCCTCCTCAGTAGGAACTTGCAAATAACGCTCTTCTGGTCAGTAGGAATTTGAAATAACACTTTCTCCTGCTCAGTAGGGGCTTGCAAATAACACTCTTCTGGTCTGTAGGGACTTGAAAATAAAACTTTCTCCTGCTCAGTAGGGACTTGCAAATAACACTCTTCTGGTCAGTAGGGTCTTGCAAATAACATTTGAAATGAAGTAATAGTAAGGAAATAGTGACCCCGATCTATATCGCTCTTCTTTCTTGTCACCAATGGATTCTCACTTTGCGAACAACAAAGGTAGGTAGGTAGTTGAATTAACGTCTCACTGGAGCAACACAACGGGCTATTGGCGACGGTTCGGGGGATCCATCCCGAAGGAAAAGATCCGAGGACGACAGCTCGTCATTTTGAACCACGATCTTATGACGAGGTTAACACCTGAACTGCCCCCCTCTCCAAACTTCCACACCACGCCAATGTGAGGACATTTGAGGCCACGACAGATTGAAAGTACACCAACCCCCGCGTACACGATGGTCTTTGTTTGAATCGAGTTTCGAACTCGCAAACCTCCAGTTGCTAATCCGCTACTCTTCCAACCGGGCTACCGCGGCCCTGCGAACAAAAAAAGGAAACCTCAATTTTAGAATTTAGAAATTACTTGTTGCAAGCAGATATCCTGAACTGAATTGGGTTACAAAATTCGAAAGCGTGGACGAGATTGACTTTATCTACAATAATATTTATTCGATTGACACAAAGAAGCGGGATATATCGAGGTGCCCATTGAATAACGTATTTTCTGAGGAAAGTTCACGTGATGTGCCAAGGTCAGATTGAACGCTATTTTCTAATGAGGCCATTGAGAAAATAATGGAAAGCATTTCACAAGCAGGGTATCGAAACACGGTGTGCCCAGTGGGCGATTGTCAATTCTAAACACCTTCGAGACAGCACTGAACCAAAGCTATTAGAAAATGCTTTTCTTAAACAATATAGTTGACAACTCATGGTAGATTCGAAAGTTCAGGGAACTGAAGTTTAATTCTGAGGGCAAAATTCTTCATACAAAAAGCATGCGGCTTTTCGTTCTGTCGTTTGACTCATGAAAGGCTTTTCTTAAACGCCAGGTCCAAAATCAACATTTCGTCTTTTTTAGGCTATCCCATATCGACTTAGAGCCACGGTGGCCCGGTTGGAAGAGTAACGGAGTAGCAACCGGAGGGTTGTGAGTTCGAATCCAACCAAACACCGTCGTGTACAAAGGGGCTGATGCGCATTCAGTCTGTCGTAGCCTCAAATGTCCTCACGTTGGCTTGGTGTGAAAGTTTGGAGAGTGAAGTGCCAGCTCAGGTGTGGCCTCGTCATCTGACCGTGATTCAAATTGAGGTGGTGTCCTCTGATCTATCCCTTCGGGTTTGATCCCGGACCGTCGCTAATAGCCCGCTGTGTTGCTCCAGAGTGCGACGACGTTAATTAAAATACCATACCATTCATATTTGTCAAGTAAATATCTCGTTTGTCCTTTCATTTGATGTGGTCATGTGTTTGATGGGATGTTGTTTTACAGCCAGCCACCATCTGGTGTTTCCCTATGCCGGATTCGCCCAGTGTCGGATCTACAGGTACTGGCACTCCATGAAGAAGTGTCTGGACATTGAGGGACTTCTGGAAGACCTGAGAGTGAGTGACATCTTATGCATAATTCACCTTACTTAACCAATCATAAAATGTTAAAGGTAAGCGCACACTAATCTGCATCGGACGGACGAAACGAATCGGATCAATTTAGCGTACTGCGCACACAGCATTGGAGCATGGGCATTTCACTTAGAAACGGACGGGAAAATGCCATTCCCTTGGAGGTAATACAGTGGTCCTTCTATAATCCGGCACTTCGTCAATCCGGCCCCTCCAGTAGTCCGGTGTTTTGAGAAGGGCGAGAACGGAGCGGAAACAAGTCACTGCATGTCGATCTTAGCATAACGTAAACTCTAGGCTCAGTCTAGCGATCTGTACGCGTCATTGCACACGCAACCCCACGTGCACCGTTTTTTTTGTCTCGGTATTAATTATTGCTGTGAGTGAAAAATGTCCCTACAAAGCAAACGAAGACATAAAACTTTATCTCTAGTTGAGAAACTTGCCTAACGCAGGCCTAGTTATTGTTATGTAAACTATCGGAAAATGCAATATCTTGTTTCGTAATTTTTTTACAGCACTAATGTCCATTTTAATATATGTATTTTGTAATATTTTGTGCAATAAACGTAGGTTTTGCTATTAAAATGCGTTTTTTCAATGAACTTCCACTAATCCGGCAGTCCATGGTTTCCGGCAGTCCCAGTTTGCTGGATTACTGAGGGATTACTGTACTTCCATTTTTGTTGAGTATAAAAGGAATATCTGCAAAAAGATTCGTTACAGCTATTGAAAAAAAAATAACAATTTTTTAGAAAATCGTGCTTTGGTATCGATCTGACGTAACATTTTACGCAGATTTGAAATCCGTTGAAATGTTCACTCTATCTTGAACCATCGCAAAGATAGGAGCTTGGTTTAGGGGAATAAGAAACGCAATTGAATGTATAATGTCAACATCCAGTGCCCACACGACACGGAAATTTCGGATGAGTCATCCGCATTATACGGACTGGACGGATCTGATTCTCTCTCCGGAATCATCGTCGGAATTGCCGATGTCCGATACGTACGATGCGGATAGGTGTGCGCAGTCTCATTCAAAACAATGCAATTCTAAAATCCGATGCGGACTAGTGTGCGCTTACTTGCGGTGACGAACAAATCTACGGGAAGCTCAAGATGGACTAGTTATGGGGACTAGTTCTTTCAATAAAAAACCCATCTTAAACATAATTGACAAAAAGACTTATTTTATGTAGTAATTTAAATGCTTTACCATTTAAAAGGAATAAAATGCTAAAATAATCAGCGAATTCTATTGTATCGTCACCTGAATGCCAGAACTAGGTAACTCGGAAAACAGTGCATTTTAAGATACACTTAACCCTCCTGGTGGTTATATCGACGAGGTATCTCATTAGCAAAACTGACCAGATCTTGATGGACGAGATATCTCGTTCATCAAGCTCTCGTTGTCTCTCGTCATTAGCAGAAAACTGACCAGATCTTGATTTCGTCATCATAAAAAATCGGCATTACCTTGATGACTAGAAATCTCGTCCTTCGTAAAATTGGTCAGATCTTGATAGATGAGATATCTCTTCGAAACCACTCAGAGGCTTAAATTAGTAAAGTTGAGGGTACACATAATTTAATACAAGCATCAGATAAATTGACTTCTTAAGCTCTATCAACCGGATCGTTGGATTGATCCCGGACCGTCGCCAATGGCCTATTGTGTTTCTCAAGTGCGACGTTAATTAAAATACCTACGAAAGCAGTTGGAGGATGTAAATACATACTACCTGCCTTCATTTAATTACACGTCTTTGAAATATTAAGTTCTGAATTATCGCGCAGGTTTCACACCCTAATCATGCAAATTAAATAAGTCAATGCGTTAAATAATCGATCTCATTTAAATGTCTATAAAAAGTATTACCAAACTAAATGAATTTTAAAAATACAAGGTACCCAATACGCACCAAAGCTTGTATCAAATAGCTTCTCTTCAATTCAAGTACATATGTAGAAAATATTTTAGGGACATTTCGGTAGGTATTTAATTGACGTCGGGCTGGAGCAACACATCGGGCTATTGGCGACGGTCGGGGATCAAACCCGAAGGGAAAGAACCGAGGACAACACTACATCATTTTAAACCATGATCAGGTGACGAGGTGGCACCCCAATCTCCGGACATTTCGGTAGAACTGTAACTAAAGAACTAAACATCTAAATTAAGAATCCAATTGAAAAAGTGTTATTCGTTGCAGGACGCCCCTCCAGGTTCCGTGGTCATCCTGCACGTGTGTGCCCACAACCCTACCGGCATCGACCCCTCAAAGGACCAATGGGCGAGGATCGCCGACGTCATGCAAGTGAGTACACTCTGTAGCAATTCGTGCTTCTCAGTCCTGAGAGCTTAAATACCTTTGTGCAAATGGACTCTTTCAAGGTCATGTGCCCTCTCCCCGGTATGACACGTCGAATTGAAGTTTCCACAACCATTTGTGAACATTTGTTTCAAAAAAATTTTACAGACATCCATTTCTTTACTGCTTTGATTTCGTGAATCGGATAAAAATGTATGACATCCGAATAACCTAAAATGAGCGAGGACGTGCCCCGAAAATGATCGGTCGCAAAACATTCTTAGCGAAACAGTAGTGACATTTTTTAAACCATCCGAGAATGGCTAATTTGTGTTGGGCGAAAAGGGTGTAGCCGTTTCTCTGTATCACACCACCCCATGAAAGACCAGCATCCAATGATTCAAAAAACAGAAGTCGTTGAAAAAAGAAGGAATCGATAAACCTTAAGCAAAAACTGCGATTTTTTTAAACGTAAGTCTGAGTGAGACGTCAGTTTCGATTTGAAATTAATTCTCCGAATGGTTTCGACGAGATATCTCGTTTATCAAGATCTGACCAATGTATCGTCATCAAGATATGGCTGATTTTTTGTGATGACGAGATAAAGGTCTGGTCAGCTTTTTTCGAATAACGAGATATCTCGTCCGTTGAGATATGATCAGTTTTGACAATGACGATATTTCTCGTCGAGACAACCATCAGGAGGGTTGAGTTTATAGAGGAAATATAAAAGTAGAGTAAGCAATGGGAACCTTTTGTGCCCAGAATCATAACTAAAACTAGTAGTAACGTGTCCCTTAAACTGATTTCGTCTGCTGAGTGGAAGCTAATATTCAAGGTCTGATTGGTCGCACAGGACGTGAGAAAACACCCATCCATTGATTGATCATCTGATAGGCCCATTGATCGGTAGTAGACTGGCATTTTCACCACTTTTATCGCCACTCTACAGAGAAATGCGGATTCACACACACTACCCTATCATAAGATGTTGCATCGCCAAAGAGATGATACGATACCAAATCGGTGAACCAAATCATTTTTTCAGAGCAGTCACGTGACTACTAGTCGACATATTGGTCACACTTTTTGAATCTCCTCTCACTAGCAACGCTCAGTCTACTTATGTTTCACGTCTATGTTTCACGCCTCTCCTGTAATGCATCCTTACCCAACAGTGATTCAATTCATTTGCAATGTGTTTCGCTTTGCCCATCGTGGTAAACTACCAATTATGTCAATTTTGTCGCCACTTAATTGCAAGACGTATTCAAACACCTATCCTGTCATAAGATGTTGCATCGCCAAAGAGGCGATACGATGCCAGATCGGCCAACTAAGTCAAATTTTCACAGAGCAGTCACGGGACTGTTAGTCGCATGGTGTGATCACACTTTTTGAAACTCCTCTCACTAGCAATACTCAGTCTACTTATGTTTCACGTCTATGGTTAAGCTTCCCCTATGATGCATCCTTACCCAATCCAATTCATAGGTAATGTGTTTCGCTTTGCAGGAAAAGGACTTGTTCCCGTTCTTCGATTGTGCTTACCAGGGCATCGCCTCGGGGGACCTGGACCGGGACGCTTGGCCGGTCCGCTACTTCGTCTCCAGGGGCTTCGAACTGCTCTGCGCGCAGTCCTTCTCCAAGAACATGGGACTCTACAGTAAGTACCGCATCACGAAAACGTCTCATCCTTCGCTGATTATAAGCGATACGCCTGAGATACATATCAATAGAACCCAGCAGTGCGTATTTATTGTTGTCTTTGTTTTCGGCAGGTGAGCGCGTGGGCAACCTGACACTGGTGTTCAAAGATCCGAAGGTGATCCCGAACGTCCGATCCCACATCACCATGATGATCCGAGGCAACTACTGCAACCCGCCGAGGCACGGGGCAGGCATCGCCACCAGGATACTCAACGACAACAGGCTCATCGACGACTGGTAAGACACGGCCTTTTTTATGCACGGAATACCGAACGCTTCTAACACTTGCAACGGTCGCGGTACCAAAGTTGAATAGTAGCGGATTAGCAACCGGAGGGTTGCTAGTTCGAAACTCGATCCAACCAAACACTGTACACGGGGTTCGGTGCATGTTTAATCTGTCGTTGCCTCGAATATCCTCACGTTGGCGTGGAAGTTTGGACAGTGGGGTGCCAGCTCATATGTTGACCTCGTCTTCTGACCGTGGTTCAAAATGACGCGGTGTTGCCTACGGAGCTTTCCCGTTGATCCCGGACCGTCACCAGTAGCCTGTTGTATTGCTCCAGTGTGACGTTAATTAAATACCTACCTACCGAACCCCTTTATCTGTACTTTGAAGATAATCTGCTTTGACGCAAGCGTAAGCCAAATTACTCTACGTGTTCCACTCTATATGGATTGCTTAAGGGATCTCCTTGAATCAAACTCGTTTATCAACAAAGACAGCGCCGTTAATTAAATTTTAATGTTTAAAACGTTTGTTTACATGTAGGCGATATTTCCATATCGCCTGCATGTAGATTTCTTGGGTCGTAAGAGATTAGTCGAATGTTGTAGTAACGCGTTGTTTCCTCTTGTAGGAAGAACCAGATCAAGACGATCTCGATTCGCATCAAGCGCATGCGATGGGCCCTGAGGACCAAGCTACAGGAACTGGGCACTCCAGGAAACTGGGACCACATCACACGACAGATTGGGATGTTCTGCTACTCGGGACTGACGGGTGAGTAACACTATTCAAAAACACCCCCTTGGACGCAACAGAAACGAAGGCTTGAGATTCATTGAATTGACCCACAAGGAATAAAATAAAGAATACACAAGGAAAATAACCGAAAGGTTAGCATACCCCTAAACATAAGATCTCCCCAAAACACTTGCCCAGCAAGTTAATAAAAAAATAATATCATCGTTGGTAAATCTACCAACAATCCCAATAGCAATCCAAACACTCAACGCCCAACCTGCTCTACTCACAGATATTCAGATGCCGATCCCCTAACTGTATCTCAGTCTTCCAGATACTTAAGGAAGTTGCCGAAATATTTAAGTCAGTCGGAGGTATGTCCGCTATCATGGACAGACTAAACAAAGATAATTCCCCGTTAGAAAAAATTATTTCACTCATTGATATTTTTTTACCACAAATTGTAACTACGCTCTCCTGTTTGAATTTAAAAAAACCCTGATATGTCTTAATTTAATACCTTTTAACTTCATAAAATTCCATCTGTCAAGTTCCAATTGTCAATACCGGAGATTGAGGCCCCTTCGAGGTCATGTGCTCCGTAACCATTCAATACATACAAGGTGAGCATACGAAATGATCATTTAGTACTCGGCATGCGAAGAATCTGTTGATGCGCTAGGCGACTGAATAGGGATTGGAGAAGACTAGAAAAATCTCTGAATCTGAAGGTGA
Source organism: Meta bourneti (assembly GCA_933210815.1). NCBI lineage: Eukaryota > Metazoa > Arthropoda > Arachnida > Araneae > Tetragnathidae > Meta > Meta bourneti. Next base: position 4,297,649 of record OW119927.1, on the reverse strand, counting down.
ATTACAATTAGATAGGTCAGAAAATACTAAAAGAAATTATTAAACGTAATATTTATTCAGTATTGAGGTTTTTTGATTGGAATAGATTGGGCCCCTACACGAAATGAATTTTGAATGAGTACGTGACTGAATGGGTTGGTTAATTTGGGGTTTTTTGGAGCAAGGGCCATGTTTGGCCATGCTACGCCAGACACAAGACATACAATATCAAGTAATAGACAAATACACACAATGAAAGCTTTACTGACACAGAAGAGAGAAATACACCCAGGTAGGAATGCACCTGGCAGGAATCGAACCTGCACTGCCTACAACTTGAAGGCTGCTAGCGCAGTGGGCATACCCACTGAGCCACGACGGCCCCTGACTGAGTGGGAAATGGTTCACTACCACTCACCTTCCGACCGTTAGATTGGACTGGACTGCCAAGATTTCACATAAATTTAAGACTCAAGAACACCATGCTATCTTAAAATTACAAAGTATGCACAGTAAAGCTCAATGTGTAACAGTAAAACAAAATGTGCATAAACTATACAATGTAGAAAAGCATACTTATTTATATGTTTATATTCATCTGTATCTTATATCTGTATAGTAGGATTTCTCTAATCTTGTACTGGGTCAGAGTACAGATGTATTGTGCTTGACCTTTACAGTTACGTAATGTTTGAAATCAGAGGGAAGCAAATTGTTTCCGATTCTTTGAAGAAGAAGCCTTTTCTGGCCCACGTAACCCTCTGGAAATGTGTTGAAGCTGACGAATTCCTTCTAGAGATAGTTACAGTAGCCTATCTGTTGCTATAAAAACGGACCTTATAACTTTTTACATACTGAGGAAATGCATTCCATTTTGCCACACTTAACCCCCAAGTGTTTTCGACGAGAAATCTCGTCCATCAAGATCTGACCAATTTTGTTAATGACGAGATATCTCGTTCACCAATATGCGGTCAACTTTTTTCTTCTAATGACGAGAAACCTCGTCGAGACAACCACTAGAAAGTTAATAACAGATTGGACATATTTGTTATGATTTTTACTTGTTGCCGAGATCAAAACTAGTGAACTACCACTCGGCAACGTTCATCAAAAAATAAGATATCCCCATATTCAAGATATGTTGCTCCAGTGCGACGTTAATTAAAAATACATACCTACATACCATACCCCCATATTCAAAATGAACGAGCCCTCTTCCTATAGCAGCTGCCACACCACTTTGGGCGGGAGCAGTTCTCGAGGTAGACAGACTGTATCAGATTATTGAGTTCTCATGGCGTAACCCCCAAAAAATTTTACCACGTCTCTAAAGTTATTACCATTCCTTTCCGCACTTCAAATGTTGCCTTTTCCTCCCTTTCAGAACAACAAGTGAAGTACTTGATCCAGCAATACCACATCTACTTGCCGACTGCGGGCCGCATCAACATCTGCGGACTCAACGACAACAACGTCGAGTACGTCGCCGGGGCCATCAACGACGCCGTGCTCACCTACCCCTCAGACGACATGTGACGCCCTCTCGGTGGACGCTGAGCCCCTTGCAACGGAGGCCCTAGTATTATTCTGTACATTTTATTGACTTCGAGCATGAGCGTATGGAGTGTCCCTTGAATACAACAGTCGTGTCACTGCCTATCATATCACGCGTTGTTTTTTAACTTAAAATTATGTACGAGGGAAAGTCAAAAATTATCCGCACTTCATTCTTTCAATCTATTTACACAAATTTAAGGGTTGAACTAGTTCGTCATTTTTCTATAGTCTCCTTCCTTTTCGATGCACTTGGGCCAGCGGTCCGCAAGCTTTCGTAATCCCCCAAGATTTTCGGTGGGTTGCCTAACAACTTATTCACCGCTTCCCGAACTTCCTTGTCCGTCTAATCTGCACAGGACACGCTTCATTGTCGATGGTAACTCGCCGGTTTGCCAGTACCATTTTTCGAGCTTGCTGAATCTTCTCGTCAGTGGTGGAGGTTGACGGGCGTCCTGCTCCTTCGTGTATCACGCTTGTCTGGCCTCTTTTAAGCTTCTCGATTCACTCATACACACTTCTACGTGGTGGAGCACTATCCCCGTATAGGGTTGTAAGCCTCCGATGAATTTCAGTCCCTGGCACACCTTCCTACCCTAGAAATCGGATCACGGCTCTTTATTCCTCCTTGGTGCACACTGCCATCAAAGCGACCATGTTTATACTGAAGCAGAAGCAAGAAAAATGACACTATTAAGGTCAAACTTCGGTAACGTGAGCACAGTAGTATCAACTATAAGCATGCATGCGCAGAAGGCAGTGTGTCAAACCTAAAGATGTGTGATAGCAAAGGTGCGGATAATTTTTGACTTACCCTTGTAAAACTAGAATATTTTTGTATATACGATAGATCATTTGCAATTTGTTGTCTTCCTTTTGGGGTCCAACCTTCGAAGACCCTCAAAATACTCAGACTAATTAAAGTTGACGATGTCTGTGGATGTGCCCCTACGAAATTTCGCTTTGTGGCAACGAGGATGAGAAAAATGGCTAAGATAGCGGGTTGTCCTCTGAATACCCAATTCGGGAGAAGCAGATTGAGATTTCCTGTTCGCAAACTTGAAATTGATAATCCAAATAATTACTACTTTAATTTTTCCGTATGTAGTTTTTAAAACTTCTATAAAATATGAACTGAGAGGTTTTACTTCCGGAATATAAATCCGATTTTTGTGTTGATTAAAGCAGACAAAAATACCATTTGGTACAACATATCATGTTATTGCGTTTCAATTCTATCTTTCATTGGGGATACAATACCTTTGGTGGACTTACCACAGCTAATCAATCTTCGAGATGGAAATCACGTGACAGTTATTAACTCAATCGATGCTTTTATTCGTTCATGCTCTAAGACTGAGACCCATGAACTGTGTAAAAGCTTTGACAGAGAAGACAGAAGAACGCTCACATATGTGTATCATTTTCGAATATATTTAAGTTTTTTTCATATCGTTTTGTTTAAAGAGGTGAAAGAACAACTAAAATGAAGGATCCAACTTTTTTTGTGCTGTATAATTGTGTAAGATTTGAATTTACATCAAAAAGTGGACGATTTTGTAAAACTTATTTATAATTTTTGATTTACGAATACTTATGGGTAGATATGAAATGTAAAATGATAAACTTCAAATTAAAAATAAGGCATGAGCGTGAGTTAATCTTGAAATGCATATAAATATATCAAGCGAAGAAACAGGAATGGAATTATGTAAATTTATATTTTTACAAAGTATTTAAATACATTTCAAACTCAGTGCTTGTATAATGTTCAAGAAAGTCACTTCTTTAGAATGAAATGTTTCCTGGAAATAGGTTTTTAAATTTCATTTTAGGTTCTTATATATACCTCCTCTTAAACGAACGACTTTTGTTTGTTATTTTTCGTTTGGAATATCTCAATAAAAGATTTTTCTTGGAAATATTTGGAATTTAATTGTCGTTTAAGTAAAACTTGCAACGCACCAGACATTATTTTCACATGCTTATCGGCTTCTGCTCCTATTCTGTAAGAATAGCCATTGTGTTGCTTCAGTGTGACGTTATTAAAATACCAATCTATTCTGTAAGAAATAGTAAGATAGTTGAATTTACGTCGTACTTGAGCAACACAACGAAAGGAATAGTAATGGATTCCTCTAAAGGTGAAATAAATATCTACATAAAAACTACCAACTTCAATATGGCAACAGAACATTCATATACGTGATTCCATTCTACTGTTCCATGATTCCTAGCCACGCGCTGCCGAAGTAGCCCAGTTGGAAGATTAGCAACCGAAGGGTTGCGAGTTCGAATCCAACCAAAGACCGTCGTGTACAAAGGGGGCTGGTGCACGTTAAGTCTGTCTTGGTCTCAAATGTCCTCACGTGGTGTGGAAGATTGGAGAGCGGGGTTGGATTCGATTGGCGCCGTAGGCGGACACTGTTTCACCTGTATGGCTTTCAGCTATATAATCCGACTTACAGAGGAGTTTCGGGGATTAAGGAGAGCCAAGCAATCTATTATACACATAAAACATTCAAGATGGTACACAAAAAAATAGAAGGCAAGTGAAGGGCAAAACATGTAAGCACAAAAATACAATATTATGTAAGAAAATTATTAAAAAATTTGTTAAATTTACAGAGAACCAAATAACATAAAAGTAATAGTATAATACAAATGATAATAACATAATAAATAATCCATACACAATAAACGGTAACAATACACAATGAACAAGGATACGTATTTAGAACAAAAAAATCAAAGCAAAACCTCTAAGACCACTAAAAAATACAGATATACTAATTTCGTAAGAAAAGCTCGGTTATTTCGAGAACTTCTCAGCTCTCAGATATAATCAATGTTGGAGCTGAGAAATTCCATCATTTTAAGCATTCTTGGCAGTACTTCGGCACTAATGAGAGCAGTTTTGTAGAGAAGGTTTCGCCAAATGGCCACGGACATGTGAGATCATAGTCGAAAAGATAATGAATGGGATCACCTTCTCGGCCGCTGATGCATAGCTCACTTGTTTTTAGATGGAAATGGAGAGTGGGGTGTGACCTCGTCATCTGACCGTGGTTCAGAATGACATGTTGTCCTCTGATATTTGTGTTTGATCCAGGACCGTCGCCAATAGAACGTTGTGTTCCTCCCAATGCGACGTTAAGTAAAAATATCTACATACCAAGCCACGCGGTAGAAATCGCCGAACTTAATTAAATTGGCAAAGTAAATTAATTTACTTATATAAGTGAACTTTTAGTAACGGTGTTACAGAACATGGGACGAAGTCGTCATTTTAAAAAAATTGAAAGCGATGATGTAGTCGATCATTAAAACTAATTATGTGTGCAGATGTATGGTGCTAATGATTTTGTGGTAGGTGGTGCTTCCAGTGATTATTCAGGGACGCGGTGGCCTAGTTGGAAGAGCATCCGATTAGCAACCGAAGGGTTGCGAGTTCGAAACTAGGTCAACCAAAGACCGTCGTGTACGCGGGGGCTGGTGCACGCTCAATCTGTCGTGTCCTCCAATGCGCTCACGTTGGCGTGGTGTAGAAGTTTGGAGTGGGATGCAAGCTCAGTTATGATGCATCAAGGTCTACAACACAACGAGCTATTGACGACGGTCCGGGATACATCCCGAAGGGAAACATCCGAGGAAAGCACCTCATTTGGAACTGCGGTCAGATGCCGAGGTCAACGCCTGAGGTGGCACCCAAATTCCGCATCATGCCAACGAGAGGACATTTGAGCCCACGACAAATTTAACATGCACCAGCCCCGCGTACACGACGGTCTTCAGTTAGACCTAGTTTTGAACTCACAACCCTCCGGTTGTTAATTCGCTACTCTTCCGACATTGCTACCGCTGCTCCTCGTAGGAAGGTAGGCATTTCCAATAGAATTAGGCTTCAGTTCAATTGTGAACTAATTGGAGACATTGAATAATTAACTATGAGGAAAGACTGAAGGTAACGGCAGAGCACCAGGAACAATGTCATCCTCTCGATTAACAGAAGAGGAAGTATGCATCCTTTTTCGGGCCTTGTGCCTTACTAGGGTGTTTGCGCTCGTTCCGCCATCTATATTATTTGCCGATAACTAAATGTTCACAAATTGTGTTTAAAACCACTTAATGGAACTGATTTGGAGATATTTTTCTCGTGAAATATTTTTTTGAATTCTCTAAATTGTAAAAAAATAGCGATACAGCTGTATTATAAGCCTCGTATGGTGGCAACGCTCTTGGCGTACTTTTTATGTCGCCAAGGAAAGATTTCTTCGAAAAAACGGCTTATTTTCAACGGAAAATAGCTGTACCAAAATAGCATTTCATCTCTTGAACCAAACCTATATTGCCGATGTTTCCATCCTTTGCGAGGCTCATGTTGGACCGATCAGTGGCCTACTTCCTATAGGACACAGACTAATCCTCGCTAAGCGAAAAGTGACCACAGAACAACTAAACACATTCATAAAGGACATTTGTGTCTTGGGGAGATGATAGCCCGGTTGTAAGAGTCGTGTACGTGGGATGAATCTGGGTACGTTCAATCTGTTGTGTCCTAGAGTGGTATGGTTTCACATCACGTGGTTTGGAGAGTGGGGTGCCAACTCAGGTGTTGACTGAGATTCAAAATTACGAGGTCCTCTGTTCTTTCCCTTCGCGTTTGATCCCGGACCGTTGCCAATAGCCCGTTGTGTTGCTCCAGTGTGACGTTAATTCAACTACCTATCTTCCACCTACTCGTGTTTGGTTTTGCTGGTCCACGGCCATTATTTACTACAAGAGGGCTGATTAAACTGAACCTTCAGCTTAAAGTGAATTCCGAATGAACATCCATGCCCAGAGCGGGATACGAACCTAGAGCATGTTGAACCAAGGGCTAGAGCGCTAGCCGCTTGACTGCCAGGTCAAAAGGTCATACGTAATTCCAACAGGTTGGTTGGTTTTTGTGTTTTATGGGCGCAAAGAGGTAGGTAGATATTTCAATTAACTTCACTCTGGAGGAACACAACGGGCTACTGCCGACGATCCGGGATCAAACCCGAAGGTAAAGATCCGAGGACAACACCATGTCATTTTGAACCACAGTCAGAAGACGAGGACAGCACCTGAGCTAGCATCCCACTCTCCAAACTTCCACACCACGCCAACAGGAACTGAATGATGCAAGGCTAATGCCTAAAGTTTCCAGTCAAAGTTCTGACAGGTTTCGGAAATTGTGTTATATAAACTACAATGTAACAAGACGAAAATTAAAGAAATAAAAAAATTGACAACACAGTTCTCAGAACGTTGGTCACGAGGTGATTACGTACGTCAAACCAGACACGGGTTCATAAATATGCACGAGTTGCTGCGATAAGAACGATGCGATGCGGCAGACACCGGCCTTCGATTTCATTCCTGTTCTCTCTTATTCAGGTAATCTCCACACGAACGGTAACTCGATTATTCTCAGCACATTCGGCCTTGTAGAAAATACCCTTTTTTCCCTTTACCAATTTGAGCTGTGCCGTAAGGCCTCTTCTGGATGTAGACTCAACTAAACGGTAAAGGATAAACTCACCTTGATATGGTACAAAGTTTCGCATCTGAGATTTATGATAGCCGAGGTAGTCCATTTGCAAGACTGTCGGATTAAATCGGACCGGAACTAACCATCGAACTAACCGGGGGTTGTGAGTTCGAAACTCGGTCCAGCCAAAGACCATCGTGTATACTGAGGATGGTGCACGTTCAATCGTTCGTAATCAAAAATGTCCTCACGTTGGCGTGGTGTGGAATTTTTGAGAGTGGGGTTCCAGCTCAGATGTTGACTCTTATCTGACCTTGGTTCAAAATTGCGAGGGGGGCTTTATCCTTTGATCTTACCTTTCGGGATGGATCCCGGACCGTCGCCAATAGCCGGTTGTGTTGCTCGAGTGCGACGTTAATTAACTACTACCTAACTAAGATTAATAAGATGAAGAGATGATAAAGATGCGAGATGCTTAAGGTGATTAATACTCCAACTCTATAAATGGGAGACGAAGTCGTTGGCAGAGTACACAAAATAAAATGAACTCAGGGTTTACAATAATAGTGACTGTTTATTAAGGGGGAACAGTACCTTTAAAACCTTAAAAAATCGATTTTCCAATTTTGATCTATTTAGATACGTAGTTTGAAATGTTCTGATTTGGTAAAAAAAACATATGAAAAAATTCGCATTCGTTCGTTCGTAATGAGGATTTTTCGAACACGCCTATTTTTATTTTCAGCTGTTCGTTTGTTTACGTTTCTTAGTTTTGGTTTGGAATTATGCTATTAATTTTTGGAATTATGCTATTTATTTTTTACGAAAGTTTTAATAATATTTTTACTGTAACAAATATAAGCAGAATATGTACTACTCAACTCTTTCATTTCACAAATCTATTTGTTTACTTGAATGCACGTGAATGCTAAAAATAACTATTTCAACTTTAATTGCATTTATCTCAGAATGGTAATCTTCAAGCTTGCGCGCACTATAACTCTGCAACTAATGAACATAGACTCCTGAAATTTTGAATGAAAATAGATTATCAAAAGGGCTTCAAAATGAAACCAAAATTTTACTCAAAAGCTAAAAATATATTAAAAAATTTTGATATAGTATGAGCGAAAATTTGGGAAAAATTAATGAAGTGAAATATTAATTGATTGTTATATTTGTGTTACTTTACTATTTTTCGGTTCTAATTTAAAATCAAAGCATTGTGTTACTCATATCAGCCATTAGTTTTATAGAAAATGCACAGGATGACTCAGAATGTTGCGCACAAGTTATGCTTGTAAAAATGTATGTTAAAAAATGACCTTATGGTAAATTCTAGAAAAATATTATTTAATTTTTAAAAATCAAACCAATTTTTCTGCATTGTGTAGTATATAACTAAACCCTGCAAAAAATTTCATTATGATACACATAAAACTTTTGGTGATACAGTTTACCGAAATTAGTCTATTTTACCTGTTGATTTGTATGCTTAATGGTACTGTGCCTCCTTAAATAAAAGAAGCAACATCTAGCTAGTGTAAACTATTAGGCAGGATTAGAACAACAAATAATAATCACCAACCTCTTATATATCATGCTAGTGATTTGCATATTACCGGTATTGGTGAATTGCCAGATCCCTAAACAAAATAACAATATCCAATAGGATGCATGTTAACTTGACATTTAAGTATGCATAAAAACACTTTCAAAGGACGTAGTTGAAAACTAGTATTCCGATTGCAAAGACTGACGTCATAATACTTTAAATACAAGTGCAGTCTTAGAAAGGTGTGAGATCCAATAGATTCAGGGCCGCGGTGGCCCGGTTGGAAGAGTAACGGACTAGCAACCGAAGGGTTGCGAGTTCGAATCCAGCCAAACACCGTCGTGTACAAAGGGGGCTGGTGCACGTTAAATCTGTCGTGGCCTCAAATGTCCTCACGTTGGCGTGGTGTGGAAGTTTGGAGAGTGGGGTGCCAGCTCAGGTGTTGCCTCGTCATCTGACCGTGGTTCAAAATTACGTGGTGCTGTCCTCGGATCTTTCCCTTTGGGATTGATCCCGGACCGTCACCAATAGCCCGTTGTGTTGCTCCAGTGTGACGTTAATTGAAATACCCCCCCCCCAATAGATTCAAGGGCCGCGGTGGCCCGGTTGGAAGAGTAACGGACTAGCAACCGAAGGTTTGCGAGTTCGATTCCAGCCAAACACCATCGTGTACAAAGGGGGCTGGTGCACGTTAAATCTGTCGTGGCCTCAAATGTCCTCACGTTGGCGTGGTGTGGAAGTTTGAAGAGTGGGGTGCCAGCTCAGATGTTGCCTCGTCATCTGACCGTGGTTCAAAATTACGTGGTGTTGTCCTCGGATCTTTCCCTTTGGGATTGATCCCGGACCGTCACCAATAGCCCGTTGTGTTGCTCCAGTGTGACGTTAATTGAAATATCCCCCATTTTATTTAATAAATAATAGTTTGTATAATATCTACTGTTTATTTTATTTTCATAACTCTTGTTTGGATCTTGTTTCAGAACTCATTTATCCTTAATTTGAAGTTTTATTATATATTTAACATACACTACTGTTTGTGAAAATTGCAACACTATTAAGGAATCATGCAAATTAAACAAAACTTGCAGGAAATGCAAAACAGGTTAGGGTATGCAAATGATTAGAATTACAAAGCGATCACGCGTGTGTGGGCCGAGAAACACCCTCTAAACTTCCAAGTGAGCCATGTATAAAAAGCACTGTAAAGGTGCGTTAAAATGTGTGCATCGTCGTTTGACTGCTGTAAATGATTGAATAGAAATCAATATGCCTCGCCAAAAAAACGCAGAGTGCCATAGGGCAACTAACGGAGTTCGACGGGACCGCATGATCGGCCTCCGTGAGGGTGGACTTTCGTATCGTGAAATCGCCACTCGCACGGGGCGTAATGCCACAGCAGTGATGCGTGTGTGGAAGAGATGGACCATGGAGAACGGGACAAGTCGAAACCCCGGCAGCGGGCCACGCAAAATGACGTCACCACGGGGCGACAGACACATCATCCGCATGGCGGTGACGGACCGTACAATGTCGTGCGTTGGCACAACATTGGAGCACGTCTACAGGTGTGTCATTGTCTGCCCCCACGGTTCGTCGACGTCTGCTGCGCCATGGGCTACGTGCAAGGATTCCCTTGACGCTGAACTAATGACGCCTCCGGCTACAATGGGCTCACCAACATAGCCAATGGCGTGCCGATTGGCAACAAGTCGTCTTCTCAGATGAGTCCCGCTAAAATCTGGACTATAACGATGGACGCGTATTCATCAGACGCTACAGAGGTGAACGCCTTCTTCCGGAGTGTCTTATACCGAGGTCCTACCCCTCCTGCAACGCATTCCCGGAGCTGTATTTCAGCAAGACAATGCCCGTCCGCATGTTGCTCGGAATGTACAACTCTCGTATCTCTCGTCGAGCAGAGAGTACGGCTGAACTTTGACATCAGATAGAGACCATCTGGAAGGCCATTCCTCAGCATGACATTCAGAATCTATATTCGATGCCACGACGTGTACATGCTCTCATCGCTGCGCGTGGCGGCTGCACAAGATATTGATTTTCGGCATTATTTTTGTTTTATTCCTCTGTAAATTTGATCGTTTATTTAAACCACTATAAGTAATACGTGGAATAAATTTCATTTATTTCTGATGATTCTTTCATAGTGTTGCAATTTTCACACAGTAGTGTAGGGAACAGCTGCAGTATAGACCCCCCCTCAATTTGGCGACTTTATACGTCGCCAACCCTCGATTGCAATTGATGTTTTTTCCACTCCATTCTAGCAACCCTACAGGTTGTACCGTTTCAATCTTATTGGAATTTCATCTTATTTTTTAGTTAGTATTTTTATTTGTTAGTCATGTCCGTTCAAACTACTGTTTTTTTTTCAAAGTTTCAAGAGTGAGTTGGGAGTAAATTTAATTTTAAATTTACTAATATGAGACATACTTTTGGTAGGCCTGGCTAATCGAATTTTTCTTATACATTTGTGCCAGGAAAAAAATGGTGTTGGATTTTTGGATGGAGGCGCGCTTGATTGCTAATAAGATTTGTTCCAAGTGCAATTCTGAAATGAAGCTTAAACCGATATTCAACTTATGTACATTTTTTTTGTAATACGTCTGTTAAAAAATGTCGCCAAGTAACGTCAAGGTTGGCGACAAAAAAAGTCGCCAAATGGAGGGGGGGGTCTATACTGCAGCTGTTCCTAGTGTAGATCTAAATATTTTACTCCCTACATTAAAGTGAAAAATAACGATCCTTTTGATCTTGTGTAGGTATAATTTTATAAACTCAAGGGGTCCGAGAAAATTTTTAATTTTTAAGGGGACTTTCTTTGTACTGAACATTTTGGGAACCACAGTGTCAGCGACAACTGAACCAAATACATAAATAGTGCTGCCATCTATTGATATTATTTGAAACAAAAACGCTTAAAATATTGTCAATTCATTTTTAAATTCTATGCAGGGCCCGGATTTCGTTCACGTGTCATTATTTTATTGGTACTTCGTAAACAATGCCTGTGTTGAACAGAAATTCCCATTGCAAGAAATGCAGAGTTTTATAGGTCATGTTTCGGTGCTTTTGATTTTAGGTCATGTTTCGGTGCTTTTGATTTTAGGTCATTTTTCAGATAATTTTTAGTCGTTTTCAGCTTTTTTAAAGTCATTTTTGATGTTTGGGAAATGTGGCTAATTTTTCCAGTTTTTAGCCCAATGATTTAGTTTTCCTCTGGTTTTCTTCTTGATGCATTCTAATGTTGTAATCATTCATTTGTAGTTTCGTTTCTACAAAGCGCATTACAAAACTAAATCATCTGCTAACTCCTGGAATCACAACATATATTTATTATATTTTTCTGTCGACCCCTAACAATGTTATATAGACTCCCGGGATCGATATAGACCACTTTGGGAACCACTGGGCTAGACTTTTTAGAACAAATGAGGCTAATGAACAACTGTCCGTCAAAAAATTTGCTATTTAAAATGATGGTAAATTATACTAATAAATTAATGAGTGCGTGAAATATACTAATTAGTATATTTTTATAAAATAATTATTCCCAATATCATTTTTTGGTTGCAAGTTTTACTGAATATGCACAAAAACTAGCAAAAGACTGAACTTTAATAGGGCTACTGTTAATGGCCCGGGTCGCGGCAGCCCGGTTGGAAAAGTAACGGATTAGCAACAAGAGAGTTCGAATCCGACCAGACCGTCGTGTACAAAGGGGGCTGGTGCACGATCAATCTGCCGTGGCCTCCAATGTCCTTATGTTGGAATGGTGTGGAAGTTTGGAGAATAGGGTGCCAGCTCAGATGTTGCCTCGTCATCTGACCGTGGTTCAAAATGACGTGGTGTTATTCTCGGATCTTTCCTATTGGGAACTTTCCCACTGGAATGGGAACTGATTGAAGGATAGCCGTTCCCCTTTTGGCCAGGTAGTCGGCATTTTCGTTATTTTTGTGGACAACTTTAAGAAAATTTCTTCAGATGGCAAAACAACTGTGACAGGGACATGTGAATATAGCTTTTATTTCCACATTAAACACAAAACTTTATGTTGTCTATCTTGTGTTTGGTGCATCATGGCCAAATATATATGACCCCTTTCGCCATAAATCCCCATCCAGCCAACCAAAACATTTGGTAGTTTGTGTCGAGGACATAAACCATAGTTCTGAGTTGAATACTCGGACCGGATTGTGTAATGAATGAAGCAGACATAGGAAGTTTGAGCGATTGTTTAGTGTGAATATTCAACAATTTATTTACAGTTTGTACGATTAAAGTGCAGTTTGATATTAATTTTAGTTGCCTAATATTAGTTTTTGCGTAGTTCGGTAGATTTTGACTGACACCACTAACGCAATCCTCATCCCGAGCAATCTAAAGTGACACTGGCCCAAAGCTAGCCCAGCAGAACATAATTTCGACGTATTCTGGACCCCTCCCCGCACTCTGAACGTATGCGCAACTCGGTCTGAAGGTCACGTCAGGTGCGGACATCCTTTGTCTACACGGCGCTATATCTATCTTATGGATGTTTCTTCTAGTTCTGTAATCATAGACAAAACAATTGCAACGCTCGACTTTTCATGCATGCCCCCAAGAACTGCTCCGATTCACTAAAAAGAGCCTGTCAAAACCAGATCTATCACTAAATGTGAGCAGGCCTTTTTACTCTCGATGAGCTTGTATCAGGATTTCGCGTCTTTAATACATTATTTTCAAACTATCTGCTAAATTTCTCGGTAGGTATTTTAAAATTAACGTCATGCTGGTTTGATTGATTGATTGTTGGGTTTTATGGCGCAAGGTCCGAGGACAACGCCACGACATTTCGAACTACGGTCAGATGACGAGGTCACACTTGAGCTGGCACCCCACTCTTCAAACTTCCGAAAACAGCATGAGGACATTTGAGGCCACGATGGATTGAACGTGCTCTATTCCAACCGCGGCCCCGTTCATGACAGGAATCATCCCCTTTCATTTTCGATTTCAAATAAAATAAAAAAGGAATGAGATTCATTTCCGATTTCATGTTTTTTGCCATCAGAAGTCAACCCTGCAAGTTTAAAGACCTTCCTCTCCACAGTGACATGGCGAGTTATCCGGGGTGACAGTTGAATTCGCGAAGAGTAAACGAGGATTCAATTGCATCTATGACAGCTATTATGGATTGCAGAAAATGGAAGAAGTATCGAAGTTTTACCGTATATACAGATTAAAGTCTGTATTCACGAATTACTTAAATACAAAATATGACGCAAACAATTTTGATAAATCTTATAAAATTATAAATCGAAGAAATGCATTCAGGTTTGTCACATTGCTACACGTAATGACACATTGGTTGGTTTTATGGCGCAAAGGCCCTATTTGGCCATGCTACGCAAGACACACAACATCAAGTAATAGATACACACATAATGAAGGCTTTTACTGACACAGAAGAAATACACCAAGGAAGGAATACACCTGATTGTATCGAAGGTTGCTAGCGCAGTGGGCATACCCACTGAGCCACGACGCCCCTACGACTACAACCATTAGATTGGTTCAGTTTGGTTTGTTGGGGTTTTATGGCGCAAGGGCCATATTTGGCCATGCTGCGCGAGACACGACATACAACATCTAGTGATAGGCACACACACGATGAAAGTTTTTATTGACAAAGAAACAAAGAGAAATACACCCAGGGAGGAATGCACCTGACAGGAATAGAACCTGCTCCGCATACAACTCGAAGGCTGCTAGCGCAGTGGGCATACCCACTGAGCCACGACGACCCCTACTACTATAAGCATTAGAATCGGACGTATAAAATTTTTAAAAGTATTGTGACATCTACATTTGACATGGGGGGTTTATATTGTTTTTAGCTTTTTCTCGAAATGCAATTTCCGCTAAGCGTTACTCTCCGCAAAACACGTTATATCAGAATGCATTGGGGCAGCGGTAGCCCGGTTGGAAGAGTAACGGATTAGCAACCGGAGGGTTGCGAGTTCGAATCCGACCAAAGGCCGTCGTGTGCAAGGGGGCTGGTGCACGTTCAATCTGTCGTGGCCTCCAATGTCCTCACGGTGGCTTGGTGTGAAAGTTTGAAGAGTGGGGTTCCAGCTCAGGTGTGACCTCGTCATCTGACCGTGGTTCAAAATGACGAGACGTTGTCCCAGGATCTTTCCTTTCGTGATGGATCCCCGGACCGTCGCCAATAGCCCGTTGCGTTGCTTCATAGCGACGTTAATTAACTACCTACCTCATATTCTTCAAATTAAATAATAGTTATCTTATTCCATAAACAGATATTTGATGGATTCATGTATATTATGCCCTATAATAGTTTGATAACTTAATATTCGTCATGCAGTATGAAACGAAGTAGGAAGAATTGTTTTTTCTGAGCACCCGTCCACCGAAAGTAAAGAGTTTCCAGAAGCAAGTCTTAAACGCTACTGAATGCATTTTTCTCCGTTTGCGGAACAACCACTATACAGTGTCGGGTACTTAGATCTATCGAGACGTGTCCCTTTATGCTTATTTATATACTCTTGGAATAATCCTTTTAAAGATACTAACGTAACCAAATTTAACAGAAATATATCTTTTCACAAATGTGATAAGATCTTTACTTTAAAAAAATTCATTTACCCTCCCCTTTGGTCTACCAGTGAAACAGAATTCTGGCTACGTTACTGAAATATAATAGAATTCTAAATTCTATTATCAACAGTATTTTGCTGCTTGAATTTGGTATGGTAGTTTCTTTCTATCATTTTGTATGGTGATAGTTTGCTTTATGCGATACGTTTGTTATCTCGATATATTCCTTATTATTCTCTATATAAATAAATTCTTGTTATCGGCAAAAAAGCGCCACTGCAATCAGAAGAGGGGGTGGGGGTCGACCGTGATTGCGGCCCCGAGCGCCAATACCTGAAGGGGCATTTCAAAAAATAAAAGAAAAAGCTTCGTGGTTTTTTGGAAAAAAATGTTGTATAACTTTAAGCACAATTTTTCACAGATGTATTTTACAATATCAAGTAATGTACAGACACACAATGAAAGTTTTACTGACACAGAAGAGAAATGCACCTGCGCAGCCTACAACTCCAAAGTTGCTAGTGCAGTGAGCATACCCACTGAGCCACGACGGTCCCATCACTTCTTTCGATGGTAGGTATTTAATTAACGTCGCACTGGAGCAACACAATGGGCTATTGACGACTGTCCGGGATCAACCACCGAAAGAAATGATGCGAGGACAACACCGTCCTTTTGAACCATGGTAAGATGACGAATCACTTCTTTAGAATACAGCACTTAAAAGTCAATTCTTCCTTTCATGTTCCTGTCATTTGATAACTTTGAAATTCATATTTATACCCAAAGTTCGATCTCTCTTTATACATTTCGATTCTATAATAAAAGTGTTGCGCTTGGATTATACACGTCGTTTTATTTACGTTGGTTTTTGTTGTTTTATCTTGCACTAGGCGCAGTTTATTCATTTTTGGATCTTTCGACAGTCCAAATTAACCAACCAAACATGTATTTCCATGCAGTCGTATATAAATCTTCAAAAAGGGAAGAGACAAAGCATTAAAATTCAAACGTCTGGAGAGCACAAAATAGAGGGAGCCTTTTATTGCTTCCATCCTGGGGATCCATTTACAGAACTCGGAAGTGTTTGCTAGTTTTTATGGATAATCAATACAAATTAGTATTCTGAACAATAATTTATTAAAACATGTGTTACTAATTAGTATATTTTACCTAATTATTTAAAATATACCATCATCATTTTTTATGTAAATTTAAACCCCTAAAAATCTAGTTTCGCCTCTGATTGCACTGTTTCGATTTGTAATATCACAGTGCGAGGAGAAACTTTTATTTTGTGAGAATTTAGTTTCTAATTTTACCGCTAGATGGCAGCACCACACACAGATTCCTCGTCTCCTTTGGTGAGGTTGACAAACCGAGTGAGAAAAGTGGATACCGGTTTGGGGGAAGGGGAGCCAGGTGTGCATGTGCACGTCAATGTCTTCTTTTTTCTCATGCTGTCGTGATGGCCCACAGGATGTCTGGTCTGCTGGATTCTTCTTGCCATCTTCTCTGCCTCCTAGCCCTCCATTATGCCCATTACGGACAATTGGGGAACGGTAGCACATGGGCATCATTGCGATTATGTCATTACGTCGATCCAAAACTGCTTTCAGACTGAAGGTGGTGCCAGGTCAAACTTGGCGATCCGCAGAGAGGCCCCTTTCGTTGAAAACACCTTTGCAGGGAATATTTCGATTTTTGATGACACTTTTGCATTTCGAGGCATTTTTGCAACCTCATTCTCTGTATGCAAACGCTGTGCAATGTCTAAGCCGGTGTTCGAGGTACAAACTCCCCTTTTTCAGTTACCCTTCTAGCAGATAAAATGCAAACAAACAAAATATAAAATCTAGAACATTTATTAGACTGTACAAACTATTATATAAAGTTTTTCACTATATTGGTATATAGTGAAAAGTTTTTCGCACGTTCTGTCTTGTCCTCGATGAGTTTGCGAACAGCAGAAGAGAAGAATATTCAAAAGGCATGGTTGGTTCACTTCACTAGTGTAGCACATTTTGAAAAAGAAAACATTTGTTGCAAACCACAAAATGCTTTGATCCATACTTCTGAAATACCACCCCCTTTCGAAACCCCCACTTCATCTTACGTTTGGTTTAAAGTCAAAACATGCATAAAAAGTGACGTATTTCTGTCGATGGGAACACAGGATTCTCTGCACAATATTTAGCTTGAAAATCTTTTGTCACTTTTGAAGCGTTGACGGTAGGTATACAAATATGCCAGCTGCATATAGCAATAAAGATGACAAAGAATCTTACATTCACATTTCTTGGTGAATGATCCATTCATTAAATTGTTGTTTCAGTGAATGCCCAGGTTACGTACAGCGTGGTAAAATTTTTGGAAGAGCGCCTGGAGGAATCTCAAAATTCGTTACATCTAATATTTTTTGCCTACTACGAGTTTAATATGTATATCTACGTTTTTATGTATTCCCACTGTATAGCATAACTATATAGCAAATCGAACTATTAGCACGAACTGAACTATTGACGTGTTGACAGGCAACTACACCATAAACTCTCAACCCTTTCTTGGCACGTTGCCAATTGCGTCATCGAACTGATAACCCTTTTCTTCCTTGTAAGAGTTCTGTCAGTTCCTTCCAGTCGCACGACTGGAAGAACTCTTACAGATCCCCTAAACTCTGACAGACTCCCCAGGTAATTGAAACTCTGACAGACTCCCCTAAACCACACCGGTTACAACTATAATTTTATCTATCTTTCCAAGGTCACATACACATTTCTTCTCTCACTCTACAACCCCCTTACTTTTTGTCTTTTAAAAATTAATCAGGAAACACAATTACATGGTACAAAGCCTCCCATACGTTAGACATTCCATTTCAAATCTCAACTCGGGTTCTAAGAGTGGCGTGCAAAACTTAAGGGTGAAGCCGTCATTTTTAAGGGTTACAGCCTTGAAATAAAAAAAACAAACATCCTGTTTCGATTTGCATACACCCATCGACCTTCTAATGAAACAGACGGAGCATATGGGCGTAGTGGCTGTCGTAAGATCTCTGAAGGGTGACTCACGTGGGCACGCGAATCGACTTAGCCGAATGGATGTCGAATCGCAGACTAGTGATTTTGATCACGGTCGATAATCACTTTAACCCATCAACAATTTGGATTGCCAAATTGTTGATGGGTTAAAGCGATTATCGCAAGTCAACAACTTGCTTTTACTCTTAATCAAGCAATAGATCTTCAAACCGAGCAACTGGAAGAAATAACATGAAGCTGTTGCTCAGGTACATGCTCCGTCTATTTCGTTATATTGGATCTTTTCCTTTGGGATTGATCCCGAACGTCATCAAGAGCACGTTGTGTTGCTCTAGGTAGTTGGTTGTTGGGTTTCGGGTTTTATGGCGCAAGGACAATAAAACTTATGGTCCTTGCACCATAAAACCTTTCCGTTATAGGTAGGTATTTTAATTAACATCGCACTGGAGCAACACAACGGTTATTGGCGATGGTCAGGGATCAACCTCCAAAGGAGAGATTCCAGGATAACACCACGTAATTTTGAACCACGGTCAGATGTCGAGATAACGCCTGAGTTGGCACCTCATTCTCCAAACTTCCACATCATGCCAACGTGAGGAAATTTGAGGCCACGACAGATTTACTACTGCGGCTCCTATTTCATTATAAGGTCGATGCATAAACCGAGGATATTCGGTAGAAAAATCCGGTGCACATTCAAATTTCGGAATCGTGACGCCAGAGGTCCTAACACGCAGCGACCCCCGAGTTTTCTAAAGACAGTTATAAACCCCATGGAAAAAGAAAAAGATCACTTGGGTTCGTGAAGCCCGTACACCGACACTAGGCACGGAAATGTGTGTTGGTGTTAGAAGACCGTACACATCTATAGAAAATGTGCCCCTGAAGACAGTAACTAACGGTAGACAATACAAAGAACCTATTCATTCAACCAGTACACACATACCAATATATTTAGTCTCTGCAAAAAGATGTCAAGTTAGCGTGGAGTGGAAGTTTGGAGAGTGGGGTGCCATCTCAGGTGTGACCTCGTCATCCGACCGTGGTCCAAAATTACGTGTTGTCCTCGGACCTTTCATTTCGGAAGTTGATCACGGCTCGTCGCCAATAACCCATTGTGTCGCTCCAGAGCGACATTAATTCCATACGTACCTGCAAAAAAAATTGATTCTTAAAATTGCTGTCCTCTGGGTCTATTCATAAAAAGTTTCTTCTGTCCTCGTCTTCGCATCTCTATACAAAACGGAAAAAAAACGGCGCCCTCCATTAAATTTTCCCCAGACACTTTCTGGGGAATGAAGCAACCCTTCCCTTCATTACCGTTCGATTTTAAAATCCAAATCTGCTGCCTCCTGTCATTAAGTGCGGCGAATGCAAACACAGAAGACTCTTGAGCAAACATTCTGCAAAATAATCACTCGCACCGACATCCAGACGCCGAGAATTTGGATGCGAAAGAGGAAACAAAACCTTCTCGTATCGCTCCATCGAACAACTCACCCCAACCCCTTCATTTCCCCCTCTATTTGAAATTGTTATTGTTATTTTTGAAGTCAGCTAAGCGATTTCAGTAAAAAAAGCAATTCCAATTTTACATCTCCGCGCAAACAATGAATAATAGTTAGGATACGAAGATAATGATTTCTGGGAATTTGGAGGGGAGGCATCAGGAGAGGGTGGAGTAGAAGACTTTCCCAAGGCGCATTGAAAGAACATTTACAGGTTGGATGATGCAGGTGGTCGATTGGCCAAACCCTCCTTTCGATTTCGGGGAAGTGGACGAAAAGAGATTGCTTTTCGGGAGCATTCTTTTCTCGGGTAATTCACGTCACCTTCCTGTAACGCGTTTTTTTCTTACTTATTAATCCATTGATCGATTTGTGGAAATAACGACGCCATTGTTTCTAATGAAACGTTTTCAATAGTATAAAATGCAAAAACCTCTTTTCAAGAAAATAGGACGCAATAAATGACAAGTTTTAATATCGAAGATGAGAATTTTCTGCAGAATTTTGTTTTGCACAAAGGGGATCGAGCACTTTAAATTTGTCGTGGCCTCAAATGTCCTCACGTTGGCGTGGTGTGGAAGTTTGGAGAGTGGGGTGCCAGCTCAGGTGTTGCCTCGTCATCTGACCGTGGTACAAAATTACGCGGTGTTGTCCTCGGATCTTTATGGTATTGTTCTCGAAATTTCCGGGATCAAACCCAAAGGAAAGAAGTTTCCCTTTGGGATTGATCCCGTACCGTCACCCGTTGTGTTGCTTCAGTGTAACGTTAATTAAAAATACCAATACTCTCAGATGTAATAGCTAACTGCAAATAAATATATCGTTACCACCACGCCACAGACACGATTCTGCAAAATTGATGTTTCTACAAAAACGCGTTCAAGTTTTGATGCTTCGGAAAAAAATCGAGCTACTACTCAAAGGTTTTCTCCCGAAATCGGCATTTCCACTAAGATTCAAGGCTTTGCCATAGTATAAAACATGGGTATTTGGGTATTTCAATTAACGTCACACTGGAGCAACACAATGGGCTATTGGTGACGGTCCGGGATCAATCCCAAAGGGAAAGATCCGAGGACAACACCACGTAATTTTGAACCACGGTCAGATGACGATATAAAACATGAAATGGTGACTCGAAAAATGCAGTTGGGTGAAAATCGCCAAATATGCCGATTCATGCCCTTGTAACGATATTTAGTCCTTCAGATGTTCTCAGAGTTTATGGTGTTGTGTCCCTCTCTCAGTTATGATGTATACTCCCTAGACACCTACAATACCGTGAACTACTCTATTCTTGATAAAAAAGAATAACAAAATCACGTATGCTTTAATTGTAATGTGTGGCCTTTGTATTCTAGTTATATCCTGTAAAGTCTACCAGGTAATCGTTCTAGTAATATTCTCAAAAACATGTTTTTCGCCCCAGGGGCATAATTTTAAATTTGAAAGGTTTGAATCGGGGAAAATCTCATCTTTTTTCATTTTTGAATAAATACAATTGGCTTTTTACAATGTCTTATTCTTATTACAATTCATCACTTTCATGCCTGCCATCGTGTTGCTGGTCAACATGGGATTCAAATAATTCATTCATTCTATTATTCATGTTTCAACAATTTTTTTCTATTCTTCCTGCTTTGTTCTAAAACGCACTGACATCGCTTACACCGTTTCAGTATTACACGCCATATTGTTTTAAATTATCGACTCATTCAATTCACTTTTAACAGTACAATTTGTTCATTTATTATTCATGGTATCGACCAACATGTTATTTGAAATCACTAGATATATTGATGATTCTGCTATAAAATTTTTCAGCCCACTTTTGTACACATGACGCTTTTGTATTTCCTTTGGTTTTATTATTTTACCTTGCGCATGTCCGTTTCTGAACCTAGCGACCAACCAACTAGAGAATTACTTGCTGTAATTCGAGGTTATGAAGTGCCCTACTCTCATCTTATTACACACATACATCAAAAAGTAAACGCTATAAGCTCTTTGAGGGGGTTAAATGGTTAAAGATAAATATTTTCTCGTTTGATATTTTCTTATCCCAGTGTAAAAAAATTACACTAAGTCATTGAGTCTGCAAAAAAAGTTTTTGGGCAATGGCAGATGGGTCCTTAAAGATGTCTTCATGCATGGCTCCAATGCAATTCCGAATGTGTGAGGCTGGTAATAAGCCGCACTTTGGACAGGCGGGAGAGGATTTCTGGCCATCAATGAATATCAACTCTTTCAAATGGCCAGATCGGAGCCTGGCAAGCAAAGAGAAAGTTTTTAGGGGAGGCAAGCAGCTATGGTGTTTTACTGAGGTACCAGTGATGAAAAGGTACTGGAGATGATCTGCAATCGCTTTTTAATACGGACAGGTGGTCGTTCGCTGAGAGTGGGACGGTACTTTCGCTTGTGCCAGGTTGCTCCAGCTTTTGCTAATAAGTCAGCTTTCTTATTGCCCGGAATGCCAACATGTGATGGGAACCATTGAAAATTTATTTAAAAATTTTTACTGAAGTGAAGTATTTTTGCACAAGTCCATGACATGGGTAGAGCGCGTCTGTTATTGATCATAATATCTGAGAGCCATCTCTGTACAGTCCGACTTAGCCACCCATTCACCTTCCTATGCTAGCCGGGTAAAGCAGCACAGCCTTCACGCCTTCGGTGGCCCTACTAGGAGTATACACTCCCGACGTACTTCACCTGTGCTACCTGTTTCACCCTCTCGCCATGGTGAGGCTATAGGAGAGGACTTTGAGAGAGATTTGATAGTCTGATGTGAAGGAGTGAGCCAGATGGGCGATGATATATGAAATTTCCCACCACCCCTTAAAAACTAAATAGTTGTTATGGGCAAAATACATTCATAGAGTGGTGTCATGGGTTCCTCTGTGTGAAGATACTTTAAGAAACCTTTTTCAAAGCGTAGAGCCCTTGAAGTGTCTCAAACAGGTGGGAACATCGACTAGATTCGCGATTACAAAATGTGTTCCTTCTCTTCGCAAACCGAGCACACAATAGTCCCATCCCTGCTGGTCACCATGGCAACCGGACGGATTTCCTGGTCGTTAAAAACGGCCGTTTTCTAACGCTCCCTTCATTAGGGCGCTTTCACGGGCAGCCCCCTCTGAATGGGGGCGGATGCCCGGGCACAGCCAATGACTCGGATGAGTGAATGGAAGATCCACAGAAGGGTCACTCGAGGTGAAAAGGCCGGGATTGCTTTTGAAGGGCAGGTTTCTGCTTTTTTTATCCAGAAAGAGGCATGATTCTGCTTAGAGGTGGACAGAATCGAGTACTTTTATGAATCGAATACTTGCTATTCGATTCTTGAAAGTATTATTAAATTTTAGTTTGGACCTTGTGCCATAAAACCTCAACATCCAATTCAATCTACCTCTAAATATTAGAGGTAGACAGAATCGAGTACTTTTAAGAATCGAATACTTGCTATTCGAGTGCTTTCAAGTATTCGAATACATGCACAAAAAATGAGTAATTGGTAGAAAGAATCAGCCAACTGCGATCTAAGGCAATAATAGAAAAACTACACTTTGTTCCGATTTTCCCATCGTAGTGGTAGCCAGGTTGGAAGAGTAACGGACTAGCAATCGGAAGGTTGCGAGTTCGAATACAACAAAAGACCGTCGTGTGCAGAGGGGTATGGTGCACGTTAAATCTGTCGGGGCCTCTAATGCCCTCACGTTGGCGTGGAAGTTTGAAGAGTGGGGTGCCAGATCAGGTGTGATCTCGTTATCTGACCGTGATTCAAAATGAAGTGGTGCTTTTTCTCGTATCTTTCCCCTTGAGGTTGATCCCGGACCGCCGCCAATAGCCCGCTGTGTTGCTCCAGTGCGACGTTGATTAAAATACCTACCCATCGTAGTGGTCGATGCTCCTGGAATTGTAACCTAGTGGATCAAAGTTCGAACCTACTGCAAGAGGAAAGTGGAGCGTTGTATTGTTATTTATTCGACATGAAAACGTTAATTTTTGAAACCCGTCCAACGTGGATACGCATAGTTTGGAGGAGAGGGAGGTAATTGACTTAATTTCGCACAGGAGCGAGCGACACAACGGACTATTGGCGACGGTCGGCGATCAACCCCGAAGGGAAAGATCCGAGAACAGCACTTCATTTTGAACCACGGTCAGATGACGAGGTCACACCTGAGCTGGCACCCCACTCTCCAAAGTTCCACACCACGCCAACGTGAGGACATTGAAGGTCACGACAGATTCAACGTTCACAGCCCCATCCCAAATGGAGGATCCAAATGTCTTCCTGAAGGTCTTGGGGGAAAGCTTATTCACGGGGTGACTTGGAAACCGTACAGAATCCGCAGTTTCAGGACATAACGAAAAGCTGAAAATCATTGAGGCTAGAAAACAAAAGTATTCCTGCTTCAAGTTGCAGCCAAAATAGCCTACTGGATACTGATAAAACTAGTTCGTGTAACCTTAACCTCCTGCTGATATTGTTCTCAGCGTTGAACTATCAACGAATAAGTAATCGGATTAAGTTTCTGAACTTCCACTTTTACTTTTACCTTTGTGCTCATACTGTCAATTTAGATAGACGATAACGCTCGTCCACATAAACCAAAGCTTGTGAAAGGTTGCATGGCCAGCATATTTCCTCAATCTCTTCGGGATGCCCTCATAAGAGCCGCCCATCGGACTACAAGAGCTGCGAACCACCCTTTCAGAGGAATGGGATCGTCCATCCGAAGCCGGGAACATTCGATAACAAAGTTCCTGCACAACCGTGGAATTTCCCCAAACGTTACAAGTGTTCAATGACCATTTAAGAGGCAAAATAAATGTATCGTTTATTTTGTTATGGTTCCACTGAACGACTATAACTGAATCATCTGATTACTGCGTGAAATTTGGAATCAATGAAGGGAGAAATTTAATAATTATATCAGAGTTCGTGCTTAGTTTTTGGAAGGAAGCGCATTTATTGAGGCCATGCAAGCGGCCATTAATGATTAATGGTTGAGGGGACAAAGGTCACCTCCATGGCCGAGTGCTTTGAGATGTCGAGCGTTGGTGGGATTGAGTTCCAAAAGGAGATGGGGTTCTCTTGATTGTCTTTAGGTTGAATTAACGCCGTGCTTCTTGTGGAATCCAAACAGGGGTTACAACCACCCTCACTCATATACCCCATCCTGAGATCGACTCAGGTAGAAGAACACGAAGCAAAGTCTGCGACTGTGGTACATAGGTATTCAATTATCGTCGCACTGGAATAACACCACGGGCTATTGGTGACGTTCTTGGATCAAACCCGAAGGGAAATATCCGAGCAATCGGAGAGTTGCGAGTTCGAATCCAATAAAAGACTGTCGTGTACAAAGTATAGTATTTTTGGTATTTTCAATTAACGTCACACTGGAGCAACACAACGGGCTATTGGTGACGGTCCGGGATCAATCCCAGAGGGAAAGATCCGAGGACAACACCACGTAATTTTGAACCACGGTCAGATGACGAGGCAACACCTGAGCTGGCACCCCACTCTCCAAACTTCCACACCACGCCAACGTGAGGACGTTTGGGGCCACGACAGATTTAACGTGCACCAGCCCCCTTTGTACACGACGGTGTTTTGGCTGGATTCGAACTCGCAACCCTTCGGTTGCTAGTTCGTTACTCTTCCAACCGGGCCACCGCGGCCCGTCGTGTACAAAGAGTCTGGTGCACTTTCAATCCGTCGTGGCCTCAAATGTCCTCACGTTGGTGTGGTGTGAAAGTTTGGAGAGTGGGGTGCAAGCTCAGGTGTGACCTCGTCATCTGACCGTGGTTCAAAATGATGAAGTTATGTTCTCGGATCTTTCCTATCGGGGGTTGATCCCGGACCATCACCAATAGTATCGCTACACACACACACACACACGCACGCACGCACGCACGCGCACACGCACACGCACACGCACACGCACACACACACAGGGCGACGTTAATTAAATACTCACCTACCGAAGACACCATCACGTAATTTTGAACCACGGTCAGCTGACGAGGTCGCACCTGAGCCGGCACCCCCTCTCCAAATTTCCACACCATGCCAGCGTGAGGACATTTGAGGCCACGACGGATTGAACCACCAGCCCTCTTTGTAGACTAAGGTCTTTTATTAGATTCGAACTCGCAACCCTCAGATTGCTAGTCCGTTACTCCTCCAACCGGGTTACCGCGGCCCGTCTGCGTCTGTGTGCTGACATTGAAATTCCATAGAGGATATATGAAGAAATGTATTTGTCACGTATGCACGCTTGAGACCAAACTGGATTGGTTGGTTTTCTATGGCGCAAGGGAGGAGCTGCGCCAAGCAATGCTTTATCCGTCAAGTAAATTTTATTTGGTTGCTTGGGGATTTTATTACGCAAGGGCCATATTTGACTAAGCTGTGCCAAGCACAAGAAACAATTTCCCCGATTCTTTCATTTCCACGAAGATCGATTAAATCATCGATGCAAATCACAGCAACCATCGATAAACTTCATCCCCGATAGATTTTTGGTCTTCCCTTCTCTCTCCTCCGAACATCGCATGCACGGGGTACAAAAACAAAATCGATTTTCAGCCTCTATTAACTCCTCCATCACACGGTTGGCCAACTGAGGGAAAAAAGACTTCGATCCCGGGACGAAAGTCTCCTCGCATCACCGGACTGGAGGAGGAACACTGAGAAAAACTCACACTAAGGGGCGTTCGCAGGAAGGAAATCGGAATGAATCGAGTGACAAATCAATCGATTCGGAATCACTCGGTCAGCTGATGATCCTTCTTCGCGAATGGATGACTCGGCCCACAAAAACTGCTAATTGATGAACATAAGTTTTTTTCCCATCTACATCTTTCCCACTTTTATCCAGCAGGAATCTGAAGCCGCAGTAGGCCCGTTGGAAGAGAAACGTATTATCGAGTTCAAATCCAACCGAAGACCGTCGTGTACAAAGGGGGCTGGTGCACGTTTAATCTGGCTTGACCTCGAATGTCTTCACATTGGCGTGGTGTGGAAGTTTGGAGAGTTGGGTGGCAGCTCAGGTGTGACCTCGTCAGCTGACCGTGGTTCAAAATTACGTGGTGTTGTCCTCGGTCTTTCCCTTCGGGAGGGATCCGTCGCCAATACCCCGTTGTGTTGCTCAAGTTCGATGGTAATTAAAATACCTACCTACCAACAGGAATTTATAGAGTGCCGTAAGCCGCGTCAAGAGTCTTATGATTGTGTACGTGCAAGGTGCTTCGTGTATTTTCTAACCTGCTAAACGTATTTTGATTTATTATTTAACTGCGCTACTTGTTTGTATGTTTTTCAACTGGGTTACTCGTTTATGCATTATCCTATGTGATCCATCTAGAACAGGGGTCGCCAATGTGGTCGATATCGTTCCCGTGGGTCGATATAACATTGTTAGGGGTCGTTACTTTCCAGGTGGTTCAAGGGGAAGGACTTTATATTTTTACTTTATATTCAGTGAAAATAGATATAAATTCTAAAGTTCTTTTAAAATTTAATATAAAATTAAATTTTAAAAGAACTTTTAATTTTAAAATTTTAAAGATTTTAAGTAAAAACTATTTTTGGTGGATTCATTTAAAATTTTTATAGTATGATTGTAAAATTTAAAATGGAATCAATTTAAGGCTAGTATTATTTAAATTTGTATGCTTATAAACAGAAATATGTGAACAAATTTTGCTCAAGTACCATTTTTATGGTTTATAGTTTCTCAAGATGCCTCGAAAACTATTTACTCTGCAATAATGAAGCTTTCACACTTGTTATAGAAACCATTACCAATAAAAAAATAACTGTACTTTCGTATCAACCACATGCCAGCGATTAATCGCTGGTATGAACTGAAGTGAAGAAACCAATGACCTTTAATTGTTTTGTAAAACTTATTTTAGAATCACAGTTCAGTGTTTAGTTGCATTAGATACTCTATTCTTTCTGTCTGTGTTCTATTTTCTGTTTTTACGTCGAAGTAAATTTTTACGTAACGCTTGATCGTTACGTAAAACTTTGGATCGACCATTTTTTCCGATTGTTTGAAGGGGTACAAGACAGAAGAACTGGAACAATCTGGTTATATTCAGTGCCAAGTGAACCACAAATACAATTTCATTGATTCTGAAACTGGCAGGCACACACAGAATATAGAACGCATCTGGGGACGTGCAAAATGGCGAAATAAAAAACATCGAGGAACATCTCGCCACTACCTCGAGTCCTATCTCCCTGAGTTTATATGAAGGAAAACAATAACAATTATGAATTATTAAACATATCATTATCAAATGATAATATGTTTGATGCCATCCAAGGGCAATTGCTAAACATTTTCCGCCCGAAACGAAACTTGGTTGATATTCGCCAATGGACATGCAGTTAATACGAAAGTACAAAATAACTAATTAAAGATAGATTTACAATTATTCGATTTATGAAATTCGAAATATTAAAATCTTACTTCTGTGTACCACCATATCGAAATATAATAGTAAAAAATTTTGAGAATAGTCCATTTTGTAACTAAAAATATGTACTTCAATTACTGAAATGCAAAATAACCAAATTAATGTATTACAATTAGTCATCCTGCGGATAGTAAAACTTACAAATTAGCATATTCGGGTAAAATTTATTCTTAAGCGATTGAAACAGCAAATGATTTCATTTTTAAATATCTCACTATTGAAGTCAGATTTTAAAAAATATCATTAACCCTTCTGGTGGTTCTCTCGACGAGGTATCTCGTAATTAGCATATCTGACCAGACCTTGATGGACGATATATCCCGTCATCAGACCAGATTTTGCAATCTCATCGCATAAAAATTGGCGATACCTTGATGACGAGATATCTTGTCATTAGGAAACTTGGTCAGATCTTGATGAACAGGATATATCTCGTCGAAACCCCTTGCAGGGTTAAAAAATAATATTTTACAGAACTTTGCATAATATTGTCACAAGTCCTGCCCTTACTACAAGTGGTAATAGCCCGTTGTGTTGCTCCAGTGATTAAAATACCTTCCTCCTCCAAGTTGTATGAATACGATGAATCGTACTTAGGCAAATATGTGGGCCATGGTAGCCTGGTTGCAACAGCACCGGATTATAGCAGCGAGAGTTGCTAGTTGGAATCCAACCAAAGACCGTCCTGTACACTAAGGCTGGGCGCGTTCAATCTGTCGTGGCCTCGAATGTCCTCACGTTGAGGGGTGTGGAAATTTGAAGAGTGGGGTGCCACCAGCTAAAGTGCGAACTCGACATCTGATTTAAAATTACGAGGTGTTGTTCCCTTCCGGACCGGTCGCCAAGAGCCTGCTGTGTTGCTCCAGTGCGACGTTAATTCAATTACCTACCATGCAATAAGTAATTCCGGTAGACGTGGCTGCATCATTTCGCGTTAGACGAAGGCGATCGAATTGAAGTAGTGGTAAAAAGAGTGTCAATCATCGCACGACATTCTGTCCAATGGCGGACTCTCCCAATGAAATGCAGAGGAGTGACATCCTGGCCATTGGAGCTTCTGCACCAGAACATCACGCACCCCTCTGCGTGCGTGACGCCCGCGCATAAACGACACCTGTGTGATGCGGGTGTTTGGCCTCTCCCCGCAAGGGCACCAATGGCAGAACAGCTCACCCAAGAGACGCGATCACTCGAAAGGAACCTCTTCCCCGGAATCCAAACAAATGATTTCGATCGAAAGCGAAGGCGGTAAATCTCTAGTTGACGGTACGGCCTTGAAAGCTCTGTCGCCTCGGCGGAAGGAGGCAGTCGATTCGGGGGGGTTGTCGTAATGAAGAGACCCATACAACCGCCCAAGCTCGGGACCCCTATTGAAATTCATCGAGGCTTCAATGAAAGAGGACACTTGAAGGACGAAGGCTCGACCAATGGTATACTCTTGAATTGAAACGACATGTTACTTCGTTATTGGATGAAGTTTCC
The DNA here is from genome assembly GCA_933210815.1 of Meta bourneti. Classification (NCBI taxonomy): domain Eukaryota; kingdom Metazoa; phylum Arthropoda; class Arachnida; order Araneae; family Tetragnathidae; genus Meta; species Meta bourneti. The sequence continues at coordinate 4,267,889 of OW119927.1, read as the reverse complement.
GGTAGCTCAACAATTTAGATACCATCGGTTCCATGCACATATGCAGGGCCGCGGTAGCCCGGTTGGAAGAGTAACGGACTAGCATCTGGAGGGTTGCGAATTCGAATCCAATCAAAGACAACCATGTACAAAGGGGGCTGGTGCATGTTCAAACTGCCGTCGCCTCAAATGTCCTCACGTTGGCGGGGCGTGTAAGTTTGGAGAGTAGGATGGTGCCACCTCGTCGTCTGACCGTGGTTCAAAACTATTTGGTGCCATCCTGGGATCTATCCCTTCGGGATTGATCCCGGAACTTCGAACTGGAGCAACACATCGGGCTATTGGCGACGTTAATTCAACTACCTACCATACACATAGACTTGCCTTCTGACCGATCAGCTAAAGTTAAATACTCTCAGCCGTACTGGGACTTGGTAGGTAGGTAATTTAGTTAACGTCACACTGGAGCAACACAACGGACTATTGGTGACGGTTCAGGATCAATCCCAAAGGGAAAGAGTCGAGGACTACAGGGACTTGGAAGGGTGACCGCTTGGGCTACTGTTCCGACTCGGTGGTGAAATTAACTATTGTACCGCTGATGGTATCCACCTCCTTTTCGCATACATTTCAATTCTAAAATTTTAATTTTAAATGCTTTTCATGTTTACCCCTTTTATGATGAGATAGATAGGTAGTAATTAACGTCGCACTGGAGCAACTCAACGGGCTATTGGCGAAGCTCCGGGATCAAACACGAAGGGAAATATCCCTGGACACAACACCATGTCATTTTGAATCACGCTCAGATGACGATACCACACCTGAGCTGGCACCTCTCTCCAAACTTCCACACCACGCCAACGTGAGGATATTTGAGGCTTCTCGATATTTGTCTTTTAAAACCGAATCAGTCTAGAAATCTTTGGTATTTGGTATTTTCAATTAACGTCACACTGGAGCAACACAACGGGCTATTGGTGACGGTCCGGGATCAATCCCGGAGGGAAAGATCCGAGGACAACACCACGTAATTTTGAACCACGGTCAGATGACGAGGCAACACCTGAGCTGGCACCCCACTCTCCAAACTTCCACACCACGCCAACGTGAGGACGTTTGGGGCCACGACAGATTTAACGTGCACCAGCCCCCTTTGTACACGACGGTGTTTGGCTGGATTCGAACTCGCAACCCTTCGGTTGCTAGTCCGTTACTCTTCCAACCGGGCCACCGCGGCCCTGTCTAGAAATCAATTAATTCCAGTTGTATCGAAGTGGGAGCATTTTCAACTTCATAGGAAAAAGGCCTAATAAAAAGAGAATTTTTTTTTGTAACTCTTTGAAATCATTAAAACGAGAGGGTCGTGGGCCACAAAAAGTATTCAGAGCATCGTGGGCCACAAAAAAATTACCTCGGGGGCCGCCAGTTTGACACCCCTGATCTAGAATATCGATACTTTTGCCCATGCTTACGCCGCATGCGGAGAGAATACGAACCAAACCGTGCCGTTAAGAGAGACGCCTCTGCAACCCGTCAGACCGGACTGCAACACATTTCCCAGAACCTCACTTTCCCATCACATCCCCCTGTCAGTTAAAAGTGTCCTTTTGCAGGATTACTTTTAGATTGGTTTTAAGGCGAGATATAAATAATTAGGGTAGACAAATAAACACTGAAAAATGAAGCCAGACAAGACTCAAGCGGAGAATGAAAGATATGAAAAATACCAGAGTTTCAAGACATGAGATTTAAAAAGTATATTCTGTCTAAAAGTTTTGATTTTTATTCATGAATACGCATATAAACTAACAAAAAGCCGGGCTTTGTGAGTGGCTCCCGTTAATGTTAACGGGGAGAAATCAGAACATGTGGGGCCACCTTGCTTTTCTTTGTGCTTTCCAAAGAGAAGGTATGGTTGGTAGGTATTTTAATTAACGTCGCACTGGAGCAACGCAACGAGCCATTGGCGACGGTCCAGGATCGATCCCCAAGGATCCGAGGACCATGTAATTTTTGAACCAAGGTCGAATGACGAGGTCACACCCGAACTGACACCCCACTCTCCAAACTTCCACACCATACCAACGTGAAGACCTTTGAGGCCACGACAGATTTAACGTGTACCAGCCCCATTTGTACACGACGGTCTTTGGTTGGATTTGAACTCTCAACCCTCCGGTTGGTAATCCTTTGCTCTTCCAACCATGGCCCCACGACGAGCACAAGTTTGGCGATTCCATGACCTTTGCCGGGGTAATGGTAAGTAATTAATGTCGTACTAGAGCAACCCAACGGGCTATTGACGACGATTCGGGATCAATCCCGAAGGGAAAGGTGCGAGGACAACACCACGTAATTTCGAACCACGGTCAGATGACGAGGCAATACCGGAGCTGGCACCCCACTTTCCAAACTTCCACACCACGCCAATGTGAGACCTTTGCCGTGAAAAGATAAGAGTGCGGCAGTATGAGGGCCTATCCACACACACATACATATATACATATACATATATACATATACACACATACATATACACACATACATATACACACATACATATACACACATACACATACACACATACATATATACACATATATATACACACATATATATATATACACATATATATACACACATATATATATATATACACATATATATACACACATATATATATACATACACATATATATACATATACATATATATACACTGCTGGCCACCCAAATTGCAACACCAAGAAAGACAAGAGATATCACAACAAAATTTATTTTGTAGATAACATGTTGACCAAGTATCAAATGATTAAATTTATAGACTTCTGTGAAGTGTGGTTCCTGCCAAAATCAGTAGCCAGAGTAGCCGCCATTGTTGGAGATCACCGCTGCCACACGCCTCGGCATTGATTCAAAGAGACTTTGGATGTGTTCTTGGGGTACAGCAGACCAAGCAGCTTCCACACGTTGCCAAAGTTGATCTGGTGTGGCAGCTGGGGATGTATTCTGGGTCAATCGTTGAGCAACCATGGACCACATGTTTTCTATCGGCGAAAGATCCGGAGAGCGAGCTGGCCAGGGAAGCAATTCAATCTGGCGATTGACGAAGAACCCTTGGACAATGCGTGCCACGTGTGGTCGCGCATTATCCTGTTGAAATATGGCTGTGGGCAAGCCCTGAAGGTAAGGAAGGACAACTGGCTCCAACACCTCGGAGATGTAGCGCTGGCTGTTTAAAGTACCGGCAATGCGTACTAGAGGAGTGCGAGAGTGATATCCAATACCGCCCCATACCATAATACCCGGTGCAGGACCAGTGTGGCGGTGCATAAGGCAGCTGTTCAGCATCCTCTCTCTACGGTGTCTCCAGACTCGAATCCGACCATCGTGGTGTTGCAGACAGAAGCGTGACTCGTCAGTAAAGACAATTTCATTCCATTCTGCCGTCCACATCCTTCTTTCATCGCACCATTGGCGGCGGAAACGTCTGTGGTTCTGCGTCAAGGGTAGACGAAGCAATGGACGTCTTGCGGACAGACCAGTCTGCTGTAAACGGCGTCGAATGGTACGCGCAGACACTGGATGATGCGGTACATACTGAATGTGCTGTGCTATGGTTCGTGATGTGGCTGAGCGATCCGTCACTGCCATACGCACAATATGCCTGTCATCAAGTGAAGTGGTGCACTGAGGTGGATGCGATCGAACACGTCGGTCCGTCGTACCCTCCTGCATCCAACGATCACATATCCGCATTACAGTTGTTTGGTTTCGTCCAACACGACTACCGATTTCCCTGAAAGATAATCCACAATCTCGGTAGGCCACTATCCTTCCTCTGTCGAACTCGGATACTTGATCAAAAGATGATCGCTGTTTTTTACGAGGCATAATTGATCGTTTTTTTGAAAAAACCACAAGAAAAACACAATTGCCGTACTTGAAATCGTCGAAATCTCCAAGCCTTAAATAGCGCTTTGAAGTGGCGCCACAGGCGCGCGTGATGTGCGTCTGCGCTGAAATTCTAATCATTTGCATATCTCACCTCCGCTAATGCATGTTGTAAATTTCATATTATTTGCATGCTTCCTTCAGGGTGTTGCATTTACGGTGGCCAGCAGTGTATATATACATATTTATGGATAGATCGTATATAGACCGTTGTACACATCCGAGAGCGAGATTTCACGATTGCTGACCCGCAACACCATTTGTGGGAACCTATCAACTGTAGGAATCGATGTCTAATATAGACTAAGTTGGCAATTATGTCATTAAAATGTCTTTAGAAAGATTTGCATACACGCGATATTCGGCCAAAAGCTTCAATTGAAACTTCCTGTCAGGTTTCACTTAGATCAAGGGTCGCCAAACGTCTTTGACCTTTGACCCCTTTAAGAGTTATGACTTTTTATCGACCTCCTCTGTTTTACTATTATGTAATTATTATAGTACAAGCAAAAAAGACGCTTGAGTCTTTTGATCGTTTATTTCAGTTATAGCGTTTATTGTATGTATAATATAATATATATTATTACATTGGTTTAACGTCAGATACGTTTTTGTTTTTGACGTCCTTCTTAACATTACATAATGGATAGGAGGGTTAAATAACGTATAAAATTTTAGATCACGAAATAACAATTATACAATCTTCCTTATATATGAAAATAAGACTTATTAACTTTGTATACAATTTACTAATGTTGTCAATGTGAAGGACGTACTTCGTGACTCTTGACAAGATTAGCCATGTTGAGTTCAAAATGAGCCGGTTTCAGCCCTCAATCGCCACTGAATTCTATATCAAGTTTACTTCTTTGTTTTGTTAAAATGGAATTAACATGGCTGAAACCAGCTTCAATCCTGTAAGAGCTTGGAAATGCAAACGAAAAGGGGAGTACCACTTCAAAAAGTTTTGAATATTTTACATTCGCCCAAAAGTAACTGAAAGTCCTGTTTTTAAAAAGCGTCTTAACTTCAAGATCAACTGACAATTCAATATGTTCATCTTGTAATTTACATTCGATATTTTCAATATCCGATTCGATTTTTCTATCGACTCCTATGCCCGAATCGATCTCTAACAATGTTATATTGAAACTCTTTGACCGCCCACTGATTTAGATAAAAACAAGAGTTTCAATTCAGAATAGTGTCTCTGTCTCAACTTCATTCTTCCGATTGTTGTTGACATCAGTCGGAACTCACTACATCGGTTTGCTTTTCTATTCAGGATCAATCAAATTGACAGGGTGTCGTTTTTGTGTTAGATCGCTGACATTTTGAATTTCCAATTGTGTAACAATCATAACGGTGATTCAGATTGCCGCCTTCCTAAGTTTATTCTCTAGGTATAAGTTTAAGTTCATTCTTTTGACTTCCGTTCACGTTTCCTTCACTTAGATTTTTGCTTACATCATTTGCAATCGCATGACATTCTGAATGGAAATTCAGAGCGTCATATGATTTCCCTTCATAATTGCCATTGCCCAATATTTAGATCTGGGATTCAAAATGGAAGGACGTCTTTTGTTGCGAAGAAAATCATAATTTCTTTTGACTTTCTTACCATCTTTGTTTACTTTTCCAACACCTCAAAATCATGTAAAAGCATCAGAGAGCAAGAAAAGCCAAAACAATCGAAACATTTGTTGTTACTTGTTCCTTAAGGTCTAGCTAAACAGTAGACCAAGTCCACGAACACGCTCAAAAAGTCCAAAACTAGATCACGACTTTCATAGGCAATGGTAATTAATTAACGTCGCATTTGAACAACACAACAGGCTATTGACGGTGGTCCGGGATCAATCCCCAAGGGAAACATCCGAGGGCAACATTACGTAATTTTAAACCACGGTCAGATGACGAGGTAAACACCTGAGTGGGCACCCCACTCTCCAAATTTCCACACCACGTCAACGAGGGGACACTGGATACCACGACAGATTTAATGTGCACCAGCCCCCTTGTACACGACGGTCTTTGGTGGATTCGAACTCGCAATTCTCCGGTTGCTTATCCGTTACTCTTCCAACCGGGCTACCCTGGCCCTCAGGACTTTCATATTCTCCTTTGCTAGACAAACGGAAACTGTTGGAATCGGTCTCAAACCTCCAATTATAGTGCCGTGTGGGGCACATCAATATGGAAAATTGTGTAAATCTTTAAATGTATATTTTTGATTCGAAGTCAGACGCCTTATCCATTGGGCTACGCGGACGACTTTTAAATGTATAAAAGTATTTGGTATTTGGTATTTTCAATTAACGTCACACTGGAGCAACACAACGGGCTATTGGTGACGGTCCGGGATCAATCCCAGAGGGAAAGATCCGAGGACAGCACCACGTAATTTTGAACCACGGTCAGATGACGAGGCAACACCTGAGCTGGCACCCCACTCTCCAAACTTCCACACCACGCCAACGTGAGGACATTTGAGGCCACGACAGATTTAACGTGCACCAGCCCCCTTTGTACACGACGGTGTTTGGCTGGATTCGAACTCGCAACCCTTCGGTTGCTAGTCCGTTACTCTTCCAACCGGGCCACCGTGGCCCCTAAATGTATAAAAGAGAGGAGATAATGTGAAGAGTATTGGGGATCATGATCTGATCAGACTTCTTGTATGTTTTTAAACCATAAGACTTGGTCACGTAATAAAATTTATTTTTAATGTATAAAAACTCTGTCTTCAATCGATAAAACCCAACAATTGGTTATGGGCCTCAGACCTTAAGCTGAACCTGAATTCTGCCACTACCGGTTTCTAGTATGATGGGTATTCAAGAAATGTCCATGTTTTCCTTCCCGAAGTTATCGGATTTCAACTATGCCACGTGGAAGACGGACATGAAGGTATTGCTAATCGACCGGAACAGCTGGGAATTTATCACTAAAACGGAACCTCTATTATTGGAAGATGCTCCAGAACAAGAAAAAAGAGACTATCGTTATAGGAAGCAGAGGACATATACAACTATCTACCAGGGCATAGACAGAAAATATCAAGTCTTAATTTCATCTACTGAAGACTGTAAAGAAGCCTGGGATATATTAAAGACCAACTTTGAACCAGCATCTAGAGCACGATTGGCAGGCCTTGTGGACGAGTTCTTTTCAATCCGCTACCAGCCGGAGGACGAATCCATTGGACTCTTCTGCAAACGAGTGCATGAGAAGCTGTTACAGATAAAAGAAGGTGGATTCGAAATCCCAGACCTCTTAGTTTGCTTTCAACTAATAAGACATTTGCCTCACGAATACGATAATCTGGTACAACTGCTATACAGGATGGATGACAACGAGTTCACGCTAGACAATTTGTCTAAACATTTAATAGCAGAATCCAGCCGGATCGACCTGAAGCGGAAGGACGAAGACACAAAATTAAGTATCGTGGCCGATGCTTATGCTACAAGAAACAAGTCATCTAGATACAAGGAGACACGGGCGTCTACTCCTGATCACAGCAGATGCGTACTGGACCCTGAATTAATTCCTTCAAGCCCAAGAAAGTCGACAGTTTGTCGTATGGGGCCGCGACCATTCTGCAACTACTGCAAAAAGTCGGGACATTACGAATCGAAGTGCTTCAAGAAATGCAATCGGCAGAAACCTGGTGGTGAATTATTTTATATGGAGGACAATCCAAAAACTGATCTTCAACGTGCCTATGCAGTTTCAAATTTTCCAAATGAAAGACCGAGGGAATTTCTCATTGATTCTGCTGCAACTGCTCACTTCTGTAAAGAACGTGATATGTTTACGACAATCAGAAAACTACCACCACAGAAGATCCTAGTCGGAGACAAGGACAGCACCTCGGAAGTATTAGGTATGGGTGATATTCAATTTACAGTTTTAGATAGAAACAGAAATTATGATATAACTTTAAAAGATGTGTTATACTCGCCTAATATGAGAAGAAATTTAATTAGTGGTGCTCGTATTGACCTTGTGGGAAACCAAATTAAATGGGGAAATAACAAAATGATTATTTATAATAGTTATAATAAATATTTGTTTACTGTTCCCAGAATTGGAAAATTGTATATCTTGAAAGGTTATCCCAAGATTAAAAATTATACATATGTAACTGGTTTAGATCTAGAAAAAGCCCACCGTAGGTTTTGTCATGTTAACATGCCCTTAATTGAAAATATGAGTAAAATTAATTGTGTAAAAGGAATTGAAAAACTTAATTGTAAAAATATAGATAAAAATTGTAAGATTTGTGCTATTGCTAAATCCACTAGAATATCCTTAAAAAGCAACTATATGTACGAAAGGAAAACTAAAAATGTTTTGGAAAGGATCCATATGGAATTGTGGGGTCCTGCTCCAGTTAACTCTCTAGGTGGAAACAAATACTTTTTATCTATTATTGATGATTTTTCACGTAAAGTAACTGTTTATATTATTCGAAATAAGAATGAAGTTTTTGATTACTTTATAAAATACTTGGTTAGAGCTGAAAGACAGCTAAATGTTAAGTTAAAATGTGTCCGAACTGACAATGGTTTAGAATTTTGTCACAAAGAATTTAAAAAGTTTTTAAATGATCTAGGAATAAAAATCGAAAGAACTTCAACTTATACCCCTGAACAAAATGGCGTTGCAGAAAGGTTCAATAGAACAGCCATGGATTGTGTCAGATCTATGCTTCAAGACAGTGGTTTACAACCACAATTTTGGTCAGAAGCACTTTTAGCATTTATTCATACTAAAAATAGATGCGAACACAAATTAACTGAGGGTATATCTCCTAACGAAATATGGACTGGTTTCAAACCATCAGTAAAACATTTTAGAATTTTTGGCTCTTTGGCATATGTTCATATTCCTAAAATACAGAGAAATAAATTACAACCCAGAGCAAAACTTGGTATTTTGACAGGATATGGTTTGAAAACTAAAGGTTACAGAATATATATCCCAAACGAGAAGAGAATAGTTGAAACAGTCCATGTTCATATCGACGAAAGTAAGAAAGCTGTTGATGTACTATTTGGTAAAAACTTTGAGTACGTTTCTTTCGATCTTAATTCTAATATTCCTATTTATCAATCAAATGAAAATATAAAAGTAAAATCGGAAAGTGAAACTCAAGTTTTAGATTCTAAAGATTTAGTTAAAACTGAGGACTTAAAAAGTCTTAACATTTCAAATTGGCGAAGAATCGAAAAACCTAGAAATAAAAGCAATAGGATAGATGTATACTATTATTCTCCTGAAAATTTGAGAATGAGATCTTTAAATGATATTAAAAAGTACTGTACTAAAAATAAGATTAGGTTTGATCCTGTAAATTTCAATTTTAAGCCAGAAACTGAACATCCTAATGTGGATATTTCTAATGTGCCATCTACTTCTAGTGATGAATCTAATTTTTTAGACCAACAGATGTACGACATGTATGATCAGTGTTACAATGTCGAAATCCCCAAAAGTTATGAAGAAACGCAAGCAAGTAAGGATAAAATTAAATGGAATACTGCCATGAATGAAGAAATTCAGATAATGAAGGATAGGCAAGTATGGAAATTAGTGGACACACCCCCAAATACAACCATAATTGGAAGTAAGTGGGTGTACAGCATAAAAATGGACGAAAACAATATACCTAAAAGGTATAAAGCTCGTCTTGTTGCTCAAGGTTTTAAGCAAAAACCCGGCATTGATTTTAAAGATATTTTTTCACCAGTTGTGAATTTTTCTATTGTTAGATTATTGTTTGTACTATTGATTTCTATGTTGGGTTGGTATCACTGTCAAGTTGACGTGAAAAGTGCATATTTATATGGACACCTTAAGGATACTATATACATGAAACAGCCAAAAGGATTTGTGCTGAAAGGATCCGAAAACAAAGTATGTCTATTGGAAAAGGCTATATATGGTCTGCATCAAAGTGGTAGAGAATGGAATTTGGAATTAGACGGTATTTTAACTAAATTAGGATTTTCTCAGTTAAATTGGTGTAATTGTGTCTACAAATTTAAAGATGTAATTTTAATTGTTTATGTAGATGATATGGTTTTGTTTTCAAAAAGAGAACATTTGATAAATGACGTAATCGAATTATTGGACAAAAAATTGGATCTTACAGTCCTAGGTAAAACTAAATATTTGTTAGGCGTAAACTTTCAAGAAATTGAAAATTCGATTTATTTACATCAAATTACCTACATTGAAAAATTAATGTCAAAATTCAAAGATCTTCCTAAAAGTTTTGTGAATTTACCTTTTAAAATTGGTTGTAACTTACCTGATAAGGTTAAAGAGGAAGAAATAATTGAAAATGATTTAATGAGGAAATTTCCCTATCGTTCCTTAATAGGATGTTTATCGTTTTTGTCAGATAGATCCAGACCAGATATTGCATTTGCCGTTAATATAATGTCTCAGTTTTGTAATGGTTATACTTACAAACACTGGTCTTACGTTGTTGATATTATGAACTATGTTTTTCTTACAAAGGATTTTAAAATTAATCTTTCCAATGTAGAAAGTTCAAATTTGATTGCTTTTTCTGATGCAAATTGGGGATGTGGTCTCACAAACAGACATTCAAGCAGTGGCTATTTAATTTATTTTGGTAACATCCCAATATCATGGAAATCTTCTAAACAAAAGTGCATAGCTCTTAGCTCAATGGAATCTGAATTTATTGCACTAACCGATTGCACTAAAGAAGTTATTTGGTTTAGTAGAATTATAAATGAATTAAGTTTGTGTGATTACATAAGACCCCAAGTATATTGTGATAATCAATCTGCTATCTATTTTTCAAAAAATAGTCAAGAAAATCAGAAAACTAAACATATTGATATCAAGTACAAATTTATTCGTAAATTAATAAAAGATGAACTATTTAACGTAAATTATATTTCATCGGAAAATAATTTGGCTGACTTTTTAACAAAGCCTTTATTGTTAAATAAATTTAAAAATATTATTAGAAAAATATTTTGTTAGATTTATATATATATATATTGAATTGTAATACATCTGCTGAGGTTTTACAACCGATGGGGCCGCATGTTGGAATCGGTCCAATTATAGTGCCGTGTGGGGCACATCAATATGGAAAATTGTGTAAATTGAATGTATAAAAGAGAGGAGATAATGTGAAGAGTATTGGGGATCATGATCTGATCAGACTTCTTGTATGTTTTTAAACCATAAGACATGGTCACGTAATAAAATTTATTTTTAATGTATAAAAACTCTGTCTTCAATCGATAAAACCCAACAGAAACAATGAATCGGCTCGTTTAGTGTCACATTTTTGGCAAGTTGGAAAAGCTTTATGTCCCTGATTGGATTGGATGTTGGGGTTTTATGGCGCAAGGTCCAAAAGCGGACAAGCTGCGCCAAACACAAGACAGAATATGACCCAATAAATTTAAAAACTCAAGTCCGACAAAGATAAAAGGTAGATTTAAGTATGTAAAATGTATAGATGATAATAAAAATATTCAAACAATAGTCAGATGATAAAACAAGAACATCGTCTGCAGTATAACTAATGAAAGTTTACATGCATAAAATTTTGAGTGCGAAATTTAAACATGGAAAAAAATTAGATGAGGTTTAAAAATCAACTGAATGTAAAAACGCGAAAAGGTTTGAATGCGAATTTTCCCCAATCCAATCTAGCAGATTTAAAATTGTACTTTTAAAAAGTCTAATCCGTTGATGATTAAAAATAGGAGACAATTAAAATGTGAAAAAAAAAAAGAAAATGGAGTAGATCATGAGTTGCAAATGGGTGCTCTCTCTTTCTCAAGTAAAAGATGACGATGGGTGAATCGTGTGTGTCCAGTGTGACCAATACGAAGACGAGTCAGTTTGATATCAGTCTTCCTTATTGGAGACACTGGCCACTGATGAATGATGGGTTTGAAAGAATGCAATTTGTTGGTAACTTGCAGATTCTACAGAGGCTGTTCGGACATTTTTTGAACGATTTTGATGAGCTGTAAAAAATTTGTATGCTACGAAAGAATTTTATTTTCGCAGCAGTTAAATAGTTAAAGTATAACTTATCAAACTTATCGTTTGCTGACTTAGAGTTTTGTTTACTTCAAAATGGCGCTTTAAATAACCAATGGATGGAAGGCTGTTTCCGAAGAGAATTATGCTTATTCAATTATTCAGAAACGCTGTAAAAGTCATGTTTTTTCGATATCTAAAGGTACGATAAGTAATATTATTGAGAAAGGGAAAAAACACAAGTGGAAAAATACCTTCCAAATACATATCCAAAAAAAGAAAAGAATTTCTGAGAACATTTGTAAGGTAAGATCTTTAATTTTAAAAGAGAATCCGTCAAGTCAAAGGACTATTGCAAAGTCATTAAAATGTTCAGTTTCAACTGTAAATAAAATAACTTACAGTGATTTGAATCTTGAAAAGGCCAAAAAATACAATGTTCATCGTCTATCTCTACGACATATTGTAAAAAGCAGAAATCGGCTGCAGAATTCTGTATGAGAAGCATTTGGCTGGAGAAAGATGGAAAATGTGACAACAGACGAGGCGTGGGTGTATTTAAATGAGTGCAATAAGAAAAGAACAATTTATTATCATAAAAGAGGAGAAAAATCTTCAAACGTGGTTCAAACAATCTAAAGAAACTTTCTCTAAGTGATTTATGATTGTTGCCGGTCTTGCATATAATGGAAAATTAAAAGTAAAGAGAGTGGGAAAAATGTAAAAATCAACTCCATATATTATCAAGACCATAATTTATCCCCAATATTCAAAAAAGAAATACCATATCTTTACCCACAGTTCCAACAATCAGTTGATCAGGATAAAGAAGCCACAAATCTAAATCCACTATGATAGTTGATTAGTTATTACCAATTAGAATAAACGCCAAAAAGGCAATAAACTACATCTTAAGGTAACCCTGATATGTATCAGCGAGAGCATTTGGGTAGTGGAAGTAAAATCCTGGCGTTCCGCATGATTTGTTTGTTTACACTGAATATGCCTACACTCATATGTCGCCTGTGTCATCGTATAATTCTCAAGTGCGCTCCTCAATACGCTCCTGAGGAAGTATTGTCTTTTACAATATTTTGCTTTCTCTATTTGTTCACAAACTTTCTTTTTTCCCCTTTTTATATAATTTTCGTAATTAAATTGTTACAAATAATTAAAACGGGATTAGTTTAACTATTTAAATGAATTAAAATTTACACAAATGAATCGTTGAGATTTACGTTCAGGGAAGGGGAGCTGTGAAAAGTCTGCACTAAAGAGCTGCAAAGCGTAATATGATCATCTTCAGGTATACATAAGCATTGTTGTAAGCAATCAAATCCACAATCAGAGCTTGCTCTCGATCAAACGAATCGATTTTGTATAAAAAGGGAAAATATTCGTTTCAATGCAACATACTGTCTGTCTATCACGAGAACTGTTCCAGACAGAGAGTCTTGGCTTTCTAATTCTGTAGAAACTAGACTTTGCCTATTTTCTAAAGGGGTCATTGTAGCCCAGTTGGTAGAGTCGCTAATTATCAACCGGAGGGGTTGCGAGTTGGAAACTAGGTCCAGCCAAAGACCGTCGTTTACACGGGGGCTGGTGCAAGTTAGATTTGTCGTTACCTCTAATGTTGGCGTGGCGTGGAAATTTGGAAAGTGGGGTGCCAATTCATGTGTTGACCTCCTCATCTGACCGTGGTTCAAAATTACGAGGAGTTGTCCTCGTTTGTGTTGCTTCGGTGCGACGTAAATTCAACTAAAATTTTCTACAGGGGATTCTTGAAGCATTTGAGTTTGTCACATTGGCGCACTTAGTGACAATTGGCCATCCTGGCGTTTGCGAAATAAGGAAACACACGATTGCTGCATTCAAAACGTCGCCAAATCACCCATCGACGAAACTTCATCTCACACATCCCCACTCAAAATGTACGAGACTTTTTTCTATAGTGACCGCCAGTACTCAGACTATATCTGGAACAGTTCTGTATGTCTCTTGCCACAAGGAATCGACGAACTCCTTTGTGGACATCTTGATGTCACCAAGAGCAACGGCTTGCTGCAATGGAACGGAAGCTGTCTTCGCAGCATTTATGTTCCTGAACGAAGGAACAAATATCTATCAAAACAATAACGAAGGCTTAAAGCTAACAAACTAACAAAACATTAAAACTTCGAGTTCTAGTGTTTTTGTTCGAGGGTTCATTAGATTTCAATCAAATGTAACCGCAGTTACTTTTTTTTAATATTCGATTCGAATGACTTCAGCGACTCGACTTCAGCGAAGCTTGTGGCAAAAACTCGATGAAGCAAGGGCAAAGTCATTTTGACCAGTGTTCCATTGAGCATTACTCACACAGTTATATCAAAGAATGCGTGGACAGGACATGATTCATATGCACAATGACATATTCAAAAAGCCATTTCGGAATCGGGAAGGAAATGAAAAATGTAATGAGCCGTTAAAAACGGCAGATTAATGTAACGTGCAATAACGAGTGTTATATCATCGCTTGTGGAGCAAAAAAGTAAGAGTGCAAAATGGCGACTCCAAGAAAGCGCCGCCGGTCACTCTGAAGAGTGTAATGCCCCCTGTACTTGGAGAAGATCGAAAAAATGTGATGCCATTTTTTTTATTCCACTTTGTCTGAGTCCGGCAGAACTGGTTCCGTCATAAAGCGTTCGTTCCCGTCATACACCCTTTCTGGAAGGAGTTAATTCGCTACTCTTCCGACATTGCTACCGCTGCTCCTCGTAGGAAGGTAGGCATTTCCAATAGAATTAGGCTTCAGTTCAATTGTGAACTAATTGGAGACATTGAATAATTAACTATGAGGAAAGACTGAAGGTAACGGCAGAGCACCAGGAACAATGTCATCCTCTCGATTAACAGAAGAGGAAGTATGCATCCTTTTTCGGGCCTTGTGCCTTACTAGGGTGTTTGCGCTCGTTCCGCCATCTATATTATTTGCCGATAACTAAATGTTCACAAATTGTGTTTAAAACCACTTAATGGAACTGATTTGGAGATATTTTTCTCGTGAAATATTTTTTTGAATTCTCTAAATTGTAAAAAAATAGCGATACAGCTGTATTATAAGCCTCGTATGGTGGCAACGCTCTTGGCGTACTTTTTATGTCGCCAAGGAAAGATTTCTTCGAAAAAACGGCTTATTTTCAACGGAAAATAGCTGTACCAAAATAGCATTTCATCTCTTGAACCAAACCTATATTGCCGATGTTTCCATCCTTTGCGAGGCTCATGTTGGACCGATCAGTGGCCTACTTCCTATAGGACACAGACTAATCCTCGCTAAGCGAAAAGTGACCACAGAACAACTAAACACATTCATAAAGGACATTTGTGTCTTGGGGAGATGATAGCCCGGTTGTAAGAGTCGTGTACGTGGGATGAATCTGGGTACGTTCAATCTGTTGTGTCCTAGAGTGGTATGGTTTCACATCACGTGGTTTGGAGAGTGGGGTGCCAACTCAGGTGTTGACTGAGATTCAAAATTACGAGGTCCTCTGTTCTTTCCCTTCGCGTTTGATCCCGGACCGTTGCCAATAGCCCGTTGTGTTGCTCCAGTGTGACGTTAATTCAACTACCTATCTTCCACCTACTCGTGTTTGGTTTTGCTGGTCCACGGCCATTATTTACTACAAGAGGGCTGATTAAACTGAACCTTCAGCTTAAAGTGAATTCCGAATGAACATCCATGCCCAGAGCGGGATACGAACCTAGAGCATGTTGAACCAAGGGCTAGAGCGCTAGCCGCTTGACTGCCAGGTCAAAAGGTCATACGTAATTCCAACAGGTTGGTTGGTTTTTGTGTTTTATGGGCGCAAAGAGGTAGGTAGATATTTCAATTAACTTCACTCTGGAGGAACACAACGGGCTACTGCCGACGATCCGGGATCAAACCCGAAGGTAAAGATCCGAGGACAACACCATGTCATTTTGAACCACAGTCAGAAGACGAGGACAGCACCTGAGCTAGCATCCCACTCTCCAAACTTCCACACCACGCCAACAGGAACTGAATGATGCAAGGCTAATGCCTAAAGTTTCCAGTCAAAGTTCTGACAGGTTTCGGAAATTGTGTTATATAAACTACAATGTAACAAGACGAAAATTAAAGAAATAAAAAAATTGACAACACAGTTCTCAGAACGTTGGTCACGAGGTGATTACGTACGTCAAACCAGACACGGGTTCATAAATATGCACGAGTTGCTGCGATAAGAACGATGCGATGCGGCAGACACCGGCCTTCGATTTCATTCCTGTTCTCTCTTATTCAGGTAATCTCCACACGAACGGTAACTCGATTATTCTCAGCACATTCGGCCTTGTAGAAAATACCCTTTTTTCCCTTTACCAATTTGAGCTGTGCCGTAAGGCCTCTTCTGGATGTAGACTCAACTAAACGGTAAAGGATAAACTCACCTTGATATGGTACAAAGTTTCGCATCTGAGATTTATGATAGCCGAGGTAGTCCATTTGCAAGACTGTCGGATTAAATCGGACCGGAACTAACCATCGAACTAACCGGGGGTTGTGAGTTCGAAACTCGGTCCAGCCAAAGACCATCGTGTATACTGAGGATGGTGCACGTTCAATCGTTCGTAATCAAAAATGTCCTCACGTTGGCGTGGTGTGGAATTTTTGAGAGTGGGGTTCCAGCTCAGATGTTGACTCTTATCTGACCTTGGTTCAAAATTGCGAGGGGGGCTTTATCCTTTGATCTTACCTTTCGGGATGGATCCCGGACCGTCGCCAATAGCCGGTTGTGTTGCTCGAGTGCGACGTTAATTAACTACTACCTAACTAAGATTAATAAGATGAAGAGATGATAAAGATGCGAGATGCTTAAGGTGATTAATACTCCAACTCTATAAATGGGAGACGAAGTCGTTGGCAGAGTACACAAAATAAAATGAACTCAGGGTTTACAATAATAGTGACTGTTTATTAAGGGGGAACAGTACCTTTAAAACCTTAAAAAATCGATTTTCCAATTTTGATCTATTTAGATACGTAGTTTGAAATGTTCTGATTTGGTAAAAAAAACATATGAAAAAATTCGCATTCGTTCGTTCGTAATGAGGATTTTTCGAACACGCCTATTTTTATTTTCAGCTGTTCGTTTGTTTACGTTTCTTAGTTTTGGTTTGGAATTATGCTATTAATTTTTGGAATTATGCTATTTATTTTTTACGAAAGTTTTAATAATATTTTTACTGTAACAAATATAAGCAGAATATGTACTACTCAACTCTTTCATTTCACAAATCTATTTGTTTACTTGAATGCACGTGAATGCTAAAAATAACTATTTCAACTTTAATTGCATTTATCTCAGAATGGTAATCTTCAAGCTTGCGCGCACTATAACTCTGCAACTAATGAACATAGACTCCTGAAATTTTGAATGAAAATAGATTATCAAAAGGGCTTCAAAATGAAACCAAAATTTTACTCAAAAGCTAAAAATATATTAAAAAATTTTGATATAGTATGAGCGAAAATTTGGGAAAAATTAATGAAGTGAAATATTAATTGATTGTTATATTTGTGTTACTTTACTATTTTTCGGTTCTAATTTAAAATCAAAGCATTGTGTTACTCATATCAGCCATTAGTTTTATAGAAAATGCACAGGATGACTCAGAATGTTGCGCACAAGTTATGCTTGTAAAAATGTATGTTAAAAAATGACCTTATGGTAAATTCTAGAAAAATATTATTTAATTTTTAAAAATCAAACCAATTTTTCTGCATTGTGTAGTATATAACTAAACCCTGCAAAAAATTTCATTATGATACACATAAAACTTTTGGTGATACAGTTTACCGAAATTAGTCTATTTTACCTGTTGATTTGTATGCTTAATGGTACTGTGCCTCCTTAAATAAAAGAAGCAACATCTAGCTAGTGTAAACTATTAGGCAGGATTAGAACAACAAATAATAATCACCAACCTCTTATATATCATGCTAGTGATTTGCATATTACCGGTATTGGTGAATTGCCAGATCCCTAAACAAAATAACAATATCCAATAGGATGCATGTTAACTTGACATTTAAGTATGCATAAAAACACTTTCAAAGGACGTAGTTGAAAACTAGTATTCCGATTGCAAAGACTGACGTCATAATACTTTAAATACAAGTGCAGTCTTAGAAAGGTGTGAGATCCAATAGATTCAGGGCCGCGGTGGCCCGGTTGGAAGAGTAACGGACTAGCAACCGAAGGGTTGCGAGTTCGAATCCAGCCAAACACCGTCGTGTACAAAGGGGGCTGGTGCACGTTAAATCTGTCGTGGCCTCAAATGTCCTCACGTTGGCGTGGTGTGGAAGTTTGGAGAGTGGGGTGCCAGCTCAGGTGTTGCCTCGTCATCTGACCGTGGTTCAAAATTACGTGGTGCTGTCCTCGGATCTTTCCCTTTGGGATTGATCCCGGACCGTCACCAATAGCCCGTTGTGTTGCTCCAGTGTGACGTTAATTGAAATACCCCCCCCCCAATAGATTCAAGGGCCGCGGTGGCCCGGTTGGAAGAGTAACGGACTAGCAACCGAAGGTTTGCGAGTTCGATTCCAGCCAAACACCATCGTGTACAAAGGGGGCTGGTGCACGTTAAATCTGTCGTGGCCTCAAATGTCCTCACGTTGGCGTGGTGTGGAAGTTTGAAGAGTGGGGTGCCAGCTCAGATGTTGCCTCGTCATCTGACCGTGGTTCAAAATTACGTGGTGTTGTCCTCGGATCTTTCCCTTTGGGATTGATCCCGGACCGTCACCAATAGCCCGTTGTGTTGCTCCAGTGTGACGTTAATTGAAATATCCCCCATTTTATTTAATAAATAATAGTTTGTATAATATCTACTGTTTATTTTATTTTCATAACTCTTGTTTGGATCTTGTTTCAGAACTCATTTATCCTTAATTTGAAGTTTTATTATATATTTAACATACACTACTGTTTGTGAAAATTGCAACACTATTAAGGAATCATGCAAATTAAACAAAACTTGCAGGAAATGCAAAACAGGTTAGGGTATGCAAATGATTAGAATTACAAAGCGATCACGCGTGTGTGGGCCGAGAAACACCCTCTAAACTTCCAAGTGAGCCATGTATAAAAAGCACTGTAAAGGTGCGTTAAAATGTGTGCATCGTCGTTTGACTGCTGTAAATGATTGAATAGAAATCAATATGCCTCGCCAAAAAAACGCAGAGTGCCATAGGGCAACTAACGGAGTTCGACGGGACCGCATGATCGGCCTCCGTGAGGGTGGACTTTCGTATCGTGAAATCGCCACTCGCACGGGGCGTAATGCCACAGCAGTGATGCGTGTGTGGAAGAGATGGACCATGGAGAACGGGACAAGTCGAAACCCCGGCAGCGGGCCACGCAAAATGACGTCACCACGGGGCGACAGACACATCATCCGCATGGCGGTGACGGACCGTACAATGTCGTGCGTTGGCACAACATTGGAGCACGTCTACAGGTGTGTCATTGTCTGCCCCCACGGTTCGTCGACGTCTGCTGCGCCATGGGCTACGTGCAAGGATTCCCTTGACGCTGAACTAATGACGCCTCCGGCTACAATGGGCTCACCAACATAGCCAATGGCGTGCCGATTGGCAACAAGTCGTCTTCTCAGATGAGTCCCGCTAAAATCTGGACTATAACGATGGACGCGTATTCATCAGACGCTACAGAGGTGAACGCCTTCTTCCGGAGTGTCTTATACCGAGGTCCTACCCCTCCTGCAACGCATTCCCGGAGCTGTATTTCAGCAAGACAATGCCCGTCCGCATGTTGCTCGGAATGTACAACTCTCGTATCTCTCGTCGAGCAGAGAGTACGGCTGAACTTTGACATCAGATAGAGACCATCTGGAAGGCCATTCCTCAGCATGACATTCAGAATCTATATTCGATGCCACGACGTGTACATGCTCTCATCGCTGCGCGTGGCGGCTGCACAAGATATTGATTTTCGGCATTATTTTTGTTTTATTCCTCTGTAAATTTGATCGTTTATTTAAACCACTATAAGTAATACGTGGAATAAATTTCATTTATTTCTGATGATTCTTTCATAGTGTTGCAATTTTCACACAGTAGTGTAGGGAACAGCTGCAGTATAGACCCCCCCTCAATTTGGCGACTTTATACGTCGCCAACCCTCGATTGCAATTGATGTTTTTTCCACTCCATTCTAGCAACCCTACAGGTTGTACCGTTTCAATCTTATTGGAATTTCATCTTATTTTTTAGTTAGTATTTTTATTTGTTAGTCATGTCCGTTCAAACTACTGTTTTTTTTTCAAAGTTTCAAGAGTGAGTTGGGAGTAAATTTAATTTTAAATTTACTAATATGAGACATACTTTTGGTAGGCCTGGCTAATCGAATTTTTCTTATACATTTGTGCCAGGAAAAAAATGGTGTTGGATTTTTGGATGGAGGCGCGCTTGATTGCTAATAAGATTTGTTCCAAGTGCAATTCTGAAATGAAGCTTAAACCGATATTCAACTTATGTACATTTTTTTTGTAATACGTCTGTTAAAAAATGTCGCCAAGTAACGTCAAGGTTGGCGACAAAAAAAGTCGCCAAATGGAGGGGGGGGTCTATACTGCAGCTGTTCCTAGTGTAGATCTAAATATTTTACTCCCTACATTAAAGTGAAAAATAACGATCCTTTTGATCTTGTGTAGGTATAATTTTATAAACTCAAGGGGTCCGAGAAAATTTTTAATTTTTAAGGGGACTTTCTTTGTACTGAACATTTTGGGAACCACAGTGTCAGCGACAACTGAACCAAATACATAAATAGTGCTGCCATCTATTGATATTATTTGAAACAAAAACGCTTAAAATATTGTCAATTCATTTTTAAATTCTATGCAGGGCCCGGATTTCGTTCACGTGTCATTATTTTATTGGTACTTCGTAAACAATGCCTGTGTTGAACAGAAATTCCCATTGCAAGAAATGCAGAGTTTTATAGGTCATGTTTCGGTGCTTTTGATTTTAGGTCATGTTTCGGTGCTTTTGATTTTAGGTCATTTTTCAGATAATTTTTAGTCGTTTTCAGCTTTTTTAAAGTCATTTTTGATGTTTGGGAAATGTGGCTAATTTTTCCAGTTTTTAGCCCAATGATTTAGTTTTCCTCTGGTTTTCTTCTTGATGCATTCTAATGTTGTAATCATTCATTTGTAGTTTCGTTTCTACAAAGCGCATTACAAAACTAAATCATCTGCTAACTCCTGGAATCACAACATATATTTATTATATTTTTCTGTCGACCCCTAACAATGTTATATAGACTCCCGGGATCGATATAGACCACTTTGGGAACCACTGGGCTAGACTTTTTAGAACAAATGAGGCTAATGAACAACTGTCCGTCAAAAAATTTGCTATTTAAAATGATGGTAAATTATACTAATAAATTAATGAGTGCGTGAAATATACTAATTAGTATATTTTTATAAAATAATTATTCCCAATATCATTTTTTGGTTGCAAGTTTTACTGAATATGCACAAAAACTAGCAAAAGACTGAACTTTAATAGGGCTACTGTTAATGGCCCGGGTCGCGGCAGCCCGGTTGGAAAAGTAACGGATTAGCAACAAGAGAGTTCGAATCCGACCAGACCGTCGTGTACAAAGGGGGCTGGTGCACGATCAATCTGCCGTGGCCTCCAATGTCCTTATGTTGGAATGGTGTGGAAGTTTGGAGAATAGGGTGCCAGCTCAGATGTTGCCTCGTCATCTGACCGTGGTTCAAAATGACGTGGTGTTATTCTCGGATCTTTCCTATTGGGAACTTTCCCACTGGAATGGGAACTGATTGAAGGATAGCCGTTCCCCTTTTGGCCAGGTAGTCGGCATTTTCGTTATTTTTGTGGACAACTTTAAGAAAATTTCTTCAGATGGCAAAACAACTGTGACAGGGACATGTGAATATAGCTTTTATTTCCACATTAAACACAAAACTTTATGTTGTCTATCTTGTGTTTGGTGCATCATGGCCAAATATATATGACCCCTTTCGCCATAAATCCCCATCCAGCCAACCAAAACATTTGGTAGTTTGTGTCGAGGACATAAACCATAGTTCTGAGTTGAATACTCGGACCGGATTGTGTAATGAATGAAGCAGACATAGGAAGTTTGAGCGATTGTTTAGTGTGAATATTCAACAATTTATTTACAGTTTGTACGATTAAAGTGCAGTTTGATATTAATTTTAGTTGCCTAATATTAGTTTTTGCGTAGTTCGGTAGATTTTGACTGACACCACTAACGCAATCCTCATCCCGAGCAATCTAAAGTGACACTGGCCCAAAGCTAGCCCAGCAGAACATAATTTCGACGTATTCTGGACCCCTCCCCGCACTCTGAACGTATGCGCAACTCGGTCTGAAGGTCACGTCAGGTGCGGACATCCTTTGTCTACACGGCGCTATATCTATCTTATGGATGTTTCTTCTAGTTCTGTAATCATAGACAAAACAATTGCAACGCTCGACTTTTCATGCATGCCCCCAAGAACTGCTCCGATTCACTAAAAAGAGCCTGTCAAAACCAGATCTATCACTAAATGTGAGCAGGCCTTTTTACTCTCGATGAGCTTGTATCAGGATTTCGCGTCTTTAATACATTATTTTCAAACTATCTGCTAAATTTCTCGGTAGGTATTTTAAAATTAACGTCATGCTGGTTTGATTGATTGATTGTTGGGTTTTATGGCGCAAGGTCCGAGGACAACGCCACGACATTTCGAACTACGGTCAGATGACGAGGTCACACTTGAGCTGGCACCCCACTCTTCAAACTTCCGAAAACAGCATGAGGACATTTGAGGCCACGATGGATTGAACGTGCTCTATTCCAACCGCGGCCCCGTTCATGACAGGAATCATCCCCTTTCATTTTCGATTTCAAATAAAATAAAAAAGGAATGAGATTCATTTCCGATTTCATGTTTTTTGCCATCAGAAGTCAACCCTGCAAGTTTAAAGACCTTCCTCTCCACAGTGACATGGCGAGTTATCCGGGGTGACAGTTGAATTCGCGAAGAGTAAACGAGGATTCAATTGCATCTATGACAGCTATTATGGATTGCAGAAAATGGAAGAAGTATCGAAGTTTTACCGTATATACAGATTAAAGTCTGTATTCACGAATTACTTAAATACAAAATATGACGCAAACAATTTTGATAAATCTTATAAAATTATAAATCGAAGAAATGCATTCAGGTTTGTCACATTGCTACACGTAATGACACATTGGTTGGTTTTATGGCGCAAAGGCCCTATTTGGCCATGCTACGCAAGACACACAACATCAAGTAATAGATACACACATAATGAAGGCTTTTACTGACACAGAAGAAATACACCAAGGAAGGAATACACCTGATTGTATCGAAGGTTGCTAGCGCAGTGGGCATACCCACTGAGCCACGACGCCCCTACGACTACAACCATTAGATTGGTTCAGTTTGGTTTGTTGGGGTTTTATGGCGCAAGGGCCATATTTGGCCATGCTGCGCGAGACACGACATACAACATCTAGTGATAGGCACACACACGATGAAAGTTTTTATTGACAAAGAAACAAAGAGAAATACACCCAGGGAGGAATGCACCTGACAGGAATAGAACCTGCTCCGCATACAACTCGAAGGCTGCTAGCGCAGTGGGCATACCCACTGAGCCACGACGACCCCTACTACTATAAGCATTAGAATCGGACGTATAAAATTTTTAAAAGTATTGTGACATCTACATTTGACATGGGGGGTTTATATTGTTTTTAGCTTTTTCTCGAAATGCAATTTCCGCTAAGCGTTACTCTCCGCAAAACACGTTATATCAGAATGCATTGGGGCAGCGGTAGCCCGGTTGGAAGAGTAACGGATTAGCAACCGGAGGGTTGCGAGTTCGAATCCGACCAAAGGCCGTCGTGTGCAAGGGGGCTGGTGCACGTTCAATCTGTCGTGGCCTCCAATGTCCTCACGGTGGCTTGGTGTGAAAGTTTGAAGAGTGGGGTTCCAGCTCAGGTGTGACCTCGTCATCTGACCGTGGTTCAAAATGACGAGACGTTGTCCCAGGATCTTTCCTTTCGTGATGGATCCCCGGACCGTCGCCAATAGCCCGTTGCGTTGCTTCATAGCGACGTTAATTAACTACCTACCTCATATTCTTCAAATTAAATAATAGTTATCTTATTCCATAAACAGATATTTGATGGATTCATGTATATTATGCCCTATAATAGTTTGATAACTTAATATTCGTCATGCAGTATGAAACGAAGTAGGAAGAATTGTTTTTTCTGAGCACCCGTCCACCGAAAGTAAAGAGTTTCCAGAAGCAAGTCTTAAACGCTACTGAATGCATTTTTCTCCGTTTGCGGAACAACCACTATACAGTGTCGGGTACTTAGATCTATCGAGACGTGTCCCTTTATGCTTATTTATATACTCTTGGAATAATCCTTTTAAAGATACTAACGTAACCAAATTTAACAGAAATATATCTTTTCACAAATGTGATAAGATCTTTACTTTAAAAAAATTCATTTACCCTCCCCTTTGGTCTACCAGTGAAACAGAATTCTGGCTACGTTACTGAAATATAATAGAATTCTAAATTCTATTATCAACAGTATTTTGCTGCTTGAATTTGGTATGGTAGTTTCTTTCTATCATTTTGTATGGTGATAGTTTGCTTTATGCGATACGTTTGTTATCTCGATATATTCCTTATTATTCTCTATATAAATAAATTCTTGTTATCGGCAAAAAAGCGCCACTGCAATCAGAAGAGGGGGTGGGGGTCGACCGTGATTGCGGCCCCGAGCGCCAATACCTGAAGGGGCATTTCAAAAAATAAAAGAAAAAGCTTCGTGGTTTTTTGGAAAAAAATGTTGTATAACTTTAAGCACAATTTTTCACAGATGTATTTTACAATATCAAGTAATGTACAGACACACAATGAAAGTTTTACTGACACAGAAGAGAAATGCACCTGCGCAGCCTACAACTCCAAAGTTGCTAGTGCAGTGAGCATACCCACTGAGCCACGACGGTCCCATCACTTCTTTCGATGGTAGGTATTTAATTAACGTCGCACTGGAGCAACACAATGGGCTATTGACGACTGTCCGGGATCAACCACCGAAAGAAATGATGCGAGGACAACACCGTCCTTTTGAACCATGGTAAGATGACGAATCACTTCTTTAGAATACAGCACTTAAAAGTCAATTCTTCCTTTCATGTTCCTGTCATTTGATAACTTTGAAATTCATATTTATACCCAAAGTTCGATCTCTCTTTATACATTTCGATTCTATAATAAAAGTGTTGCGCTTGGATTATACACGTCGTTTTATTTACGTTGGTTTTTGTTGTTTTATCTTGCACTAGGCGCAGTTTATTCATTTTTGGATCTTTCGACAGTCCAAATTAACCAACCAAACATGTATTTCCATGCAGTCGTATATAAATCTTCAAAAAGGGAAGAGACAAAGCATTAAAATTCAAACGTCTGGAGAGCACAAAATAGAGGGAGCCTTTTATTGCTTCCATCCTGGGGATCCATTTACAGAACTCGGAAGTGTTTGCTAGTTTTTATGGATAATCAATACAAATTAGTATTCTGAACAATAATTTATTAAAACATGTGTTACTAATTAGTATATTTTACCTAATTATTTAAAATATACCATCATCATTTTTTATGTAAATTTAAACCCCTAAAAATCTAGTTTCGCCTCTGATTGCACTGTTTCGATTTGTAATATCACAGTGCGAGGAGAAACTTTTATTTTGTGAGAATTTAGTTTCTAATTTTACCGCTAGATGGCAGCACCACACACAGATTCCTCGTCTCCTTTGGTGAGGTTGACAAACCGAGTGAGAAAAGTGGATACCGGTTTGGGGGAAGGGGAGCCAGGTGTGCATGTGCACGTCAATGTCTTCTTTTTTCTCATGCTGTCGTGATGGCCCACAGGATGTCTGGTCTGCTGGATTCTTCTTGCCATCTTCTCTGCCTCCTAGCCCTCCATTATGCCCATTACGGACAATTGGGGAACGGTAGCACATGGGCATCATTGCGATTATGTCATTACGTCGATCCAAAACTGCTTTCAGACTGAAGGTGGTGCCAGGTCAAACTTGGCGATCCGCAGAGAGGCCCCTTTCGTTGAAAACACCTTTGCAGGGAATATTTCGATTTTTGATGACACTTTTGCATTTCGAGGCATTTTTGCAACCTCATTCTCTGTATGCAAACGCTGTGCAATGTCTAAGCCGGTGTTCGAGGTACAAACTCCCCTTTTTCAGTTACCCTTCTAGCAGATAAAATGCAAACAAACAAAATATAAAATCTAGAACATTTATTAGACTGTACAAACTATTATATAAAGTTTTTCACTATATTGGTATATAGTGAAAAGTTTTTCGCACGTTCTGTCTTGTCCTCGATGAGTTTGCGAACAGCAGAAGAGAAGAATATTCAAAAGGCATGGTTGGTTCACTTCACTAGTGTAGCACATTTTGAAAAAGAAAACATTTGTTGCAAACCACAAAATGCTTTGATCCATACTTCTGAAATACCACCCCCTTTCGAAACCCCCACTTCATCTTACGTTTGGTTTAAAGTCAAAACATGCATAAAAAGTGACGTATTTCTGTCGATGGGAACACAGGATTCTCTGCACAATATTTAGCTTGAAAATCTTTTGTCACTTTTGAAGCGTTGACGGTAGGTATACAAATATGCCAGCTGCATATAGCAATAAAGATGACAAAGAATCTTACATTCACATTTCTTGGTGAATGATCCATTCATTAAATTGTTGTTTCAGTGAATGCCCAGGTTACGTACAGCGTGGTAAAATTTTTGGAAGAGCGCCTGGAGGAATCTCAAAATTCGTTACATCTAATATTTTTTGCCTACTACGAGTTTAATATGTATATCTACGTTTTTATGTATTCCCACTGTATAGCATAACTATATAGCAAATCGAACTATTAGCACGAACTGAACTATTGACGTGTTGACAGGCAACTACACCATAAACTCTCAACCCTTTCTTGGCACGTTGCCAATTGCGTCATCGAACTGATAACCCTTTTCTTCCTTGTAAGAGTTCTGTCAGTTCCTTCCAGTCGCACGACTGGAAGAACTCTTACAGATCCCCTAAACTCTGACAGACTCCCCAGGTAATTGAAACTCTGACAGACTCCCCTAAACCACACCGGTTACAACTATAATTTTATCTATCTTTCCAAGGTCACATACACATTTCTTCTCTCACTCTACAACCCCCTTACTTTTTGTCTTTTAAAAATTAATCAGGAAACACAATTACATGGTACAAAGCCTCCCATACGTTAGACATTCCATTTCAAATCTCAACTCGGGTTCTAAGAGTGGCGTGCAAAACTTAAGGGTGAAGCCGTCATTTTTAAGGGTTACAGCCTTGAAATAAAAAAAACAAACATCCTGTTTCGATTTGCATACACCCATCGACCTTCTAATGAAACAGACGGAGCATATGGGCGTAGTGGCTGTCGTAAGATCTCTGAAGGGTGACTCACGTGGGCACGCGAATCGACTTAGCCGAATGGATGTCGAATCGCAGACTAGTGATTTTGATCACGGTCGATAATCACTTTAACCCATCAACAATTTGGATTGCCAAATTGTTGATGGGTTAAAGCGATTATCGCAAGTCAACAACTTGCTTTTACTCTTAATCAAGCAATAGATCTTCAAACCGAGCAACTGGAAGAAATAACATGAAGCTGTTGCTCAGGTACATGCTCCGTCTATTTCGTTATATTGGATCTTTTCCTTTGGGATTGATCCCGAACGTCATCAAGAGCACGTTGTGTTGCTCTAGGTAGTTGGTTGTTGGGTTTCGGGTTTTATGGCGCAAGGACAATAAAACTTATGGTCCTTGCACCATAAAACCTTTCCGTTATAGGTAGGTATTTTAATTAACATCGCACTGGAGCAACACAACGGTTATTGGCGATGGTCAGGGATCAACCTCCAAAGGAGAGATTCCAGGATAACACCACGTAATTTTGAACCACGGTCAG
The DNA here is from genome assembly GCA_933210815.1 of Meta bourneti. Classification (NCBI taxonomy): domain Eukaryota; kingdom Metazoa; phylum Arthropoda; class Arachnida; order Araneae; family Tetragnathidae; genus Meta; species Meta bourneti. The sequence continues at coordinate 4,239,750 of OW119927.1, read as the reverse complement.
ATGTCGAGATAACGCCTGAGTTGGCACCTCATTCTCCAAACTTCCACATCATGCCAACGTGAGGAAATTTGAGGCCACGACAGATTTACTACTGCGGCTCCTATTTCATTATAAGGTCGATGCATAAACCGAGGATATTCGGTAGAAAAATCCGGTGCACATTCAAATTTCGGAATCGTGACGCCAGAGGTCCTAACACGCAGCGACCCCCGAGTTTTCTAAAGACAGTTATAAACCCCATGGAAAAAGAAAAAGATCACTTGGGTTCGTGAAGCCCGTACACCGACACTAGGCACGGAAATGTGTGTTGGTGTTAGAAGACCGTACACATCTATAGAAAATGTGCCCCTGAAGACAGTAACTAACGGTAGACAATACAAAGAACCTATTCATTCAACCAGTACACACATACCAATATATTTAGTCTCTGCAAAAAGATGTCAAGTTAGCGTGGAGTGGAAGTTTGGAGAGTGGGGTGCCATCTCAGGTGTGACCTCGTCATCCGACCGTGGTCCAAAATTACGTGTTGTCCTCGGACCTTTCATTTCGGAAGTTGATCACGGCTCGTCGCCAATAACCCATTGTGTCGCTCCAGAGCGACATTAATTCCATACGTACCTGCAAAAAAAATTGATTCTTAAAATTGCTGTCCTCTGGGTCTATTCATAAAAAGTTTCTTCTGTCCTCGTCTTCGCATCTCTATACAAAACGGAAAAAAAACGGCGCCCTCCATTAAATTTTCCCCAGACACTTTCTGGGGAATGAAGCAACCCTTCCCTTCATTACCGTTCGATTTTAAAATCCAAATCTGCTGCCTCCTGTCATTAAGTGCGGCGAATGCAAACACAGAAGACTCTTGAGCAAACATTCTGCAAAATAATCACTCGCACCGACATCCAGACGCCGAGAATTTGGATGCGAAAGAGGAAACAAAACCTTCTCGTATCGCTCCATCGAACAACTCACCCCAACCCCTTCATTTCCCCCTCTATTTGAAATTGTTATTGTTATTTTTGAAGTCAGCTAAGCGATTTCAGTAAAAAAAGCAATTCCAATTTTACATCTCCGCGCAAACAATGAATAATAGTTAGGATACGAAGATAATGATTTCTGGGAATTTGGAGGGGAGGCATCAGGAGAGGGTGGAGTAGAAGACTTTCCCAAGGCGCATTGAAAGAACATTTACAGGTTGGATGATGCAGGTGGTCGATTGGCCAAACCCTCCTTTCGATTTCGGGGAAGTGGACGAAAAGAGATTGCTTTTCGGGAGCATTCTTTTCTCGGGTAATTCACGTCACCTTCCTGTAACGCGTTTTTTTCTTACTTATTAATCCATTGATCGATTTGTGGAAATAACGACGCCATTGTTTCTAATGAAACGTTTTCAATAGTATAAAATGCAAAAACCTCTTTTCAAGAAAATAGGACGCAATAAATGACAAGTTTTAATATCGAAGATGATTGTTCTGCAGAATTTTGTTTTGCACAAAGGGGATCGAGCACTTTAAATTTGTCGTGGCCTCAAATGTCCTCACGTTGGCGTGGTGTGGAAGTTTGGAGAGTGGGGTGCCAGCTCAGGTGTTGCCTCGTCATCTGACCGTGGTACAAAATTACGCGGTGTAGTCCTCGGATCTTTATGGTATTGTTCTCGAAATTTCCGGGATCAAACCCAAAGGAAAGAAGTTTCCCTTTGGGATTGATCCCGTACCGTCACCCGTTGTGTTGCTTCAGTGTAACGTTAATTAAAAATACCAATACTCTCAGATGTAATAGCTAACTGCAAATAAATATATCGTTACCACCACGCCACAGACACGATTCTGCAAAATTGATGTTTCTACAAAAACGCGTTCAAGTTTTGATGCTTCGGAAAAAAATCGAGCTACTACTCAAAGGTTTTCTCCCGAAATCGGCATTTCCACTAAGATTCAAGGCTTTGCCATAGTATAAAACATGGGTATTTGGGTATTTCAATTAACGTCACACTGGAGCAACACAATGGGCTATTGGTGACGGTCCGGGATCAATCCCAAAGGGAAAGATCCGAGGACAACACCACGTAATTTTGAACCACGGTCAGATGACGATATAAAACATGAAATGGTGACTCGAAAAATGCAGTTGGGTGAAAATCGCCAAATATGCCGATTCATGCCCTTGTAACGATATTTAGTCCTTCAGATGTTCTCAGAGTTTATGGTGTTGTGTCCCTCTCTCAGTTATGATGTATACTCCCTAGACACCTACAATACCGTGAACTACTCTATTCTTGATAAAAAAGAATAACAAAATCACGTATGCTTTAATTGTAATGTGTGGCCTTTGTATTCTAGTTATATCCTGTAAAGTCTACCAGGTAATCGTTCTAGTAATATTCTCAAAAACATGTTTTTCGCCCCAGGGGCATAATTTTAAATTTGAAAGGTTTGAATCGGGGAAAATCTCATCTTTTTTCATTTTTGAATAAATACAATTGGCTTTTTACAATGTCTTATTCTTATTACAATTCATCACTTTCATGCCTGCCATCGTGTTGCTGGTCAACATGGGATTCAAATAATTCATTCATTCTATTATTCATGTTTCAACAATTTTTTTCTATTCTTCCTGCTTTGTTCTAAAACGCACTGACATCGCTTACACCGTTTCAGTATTACACGCCATATTGTTTTAAATTATCGACTCATTCAATTCACTTTTAACAGTACAATTTGTTCATTTATTATTCATGGTATCGACCAACATGTTATTTGAAATCACTAGATATATTGATGATTCTGCTATAAAATTTTTCAGCCCACTTTTGTACACATGACGCTTTTGTATTTCCTTTGGTTTTATTATTTTACCTTGCGCATGTCCGTTTCTGAACCTAGCGACCAACCAACTAGAGAATTACTTGCTGTAATTCGAGGTTATGAAGTGCCCTACTCTCATCTTATTACACACATACATCAAAAAGTAAACGCTATAAGCTCTTTGAGGGGGTTAAATGGTTAAAGATAAATATTTTCTCGTTTGATATTTTCTTATCCCAGTGTAAAAAAATTACACTAAGTCATTGAGTCTGCAAAAAAAGTTTTTGGGCAATGGCAGATGGGTCCTTAAAGATGTCTTCATGCATGGCTCCAATGCAATTCCGAATGTGTGAGGCTGGTAATAAGCCGCACTTTGGACAGGCGGGAGAGGATTTCTGGCCATCAATGAATATCAACTCTTTCAAATGGCCAGATCGGAGCCTGGCAAGCAAAGAGAAAGTTTTTAGGGGAGGCAAGCAGCTATGGTGTTTTACTGAGGTACCAGTGATGAAAAGGTACTGGAGATGATCTGCAATCGCTTTTTAATACGGACAGGTGGTCGTTCGCTGAGAGTGGGACGGTACTTTCGCTTGTGCCAGGTTGCTCCAGCTTTTGCTAATAAGTCAGCTTTCTTATTGCCCGGAATGCCAACATGTGATGGGAACCATTGAAAATTTATTTAAAAATTTTTACTGAAGTGAAGTATTTTTGCACAAGTCCATGACATGGGTAGAGCGCGTCTGTTATTGATCATAATATCTGAGAGCCATCTCTGTACAGTCCGACTTAGCCACCCATTCACCTTCCTATGCTAGCCGGGTAAAGCAGCACAGCCTTCACGCCTTCGGTGGCCCTACTAGGAGTATACACTCCCGACGTACTTCACCTGTGCTACCTGTTTCACCCTCTCGCCATGGTGAGGCTATAGGAGAGGACTTTGAGAGAGATTTGATAGTCTGATGTGAAGGAGTGAGCCAGATGGGCGATGATATATGAAATTTCCCACCACCCCTTAAAAACTAAATAGTTGTTATGGGCAAAATACATTCATAGAGTGGTGTCATGGGTTCCTCTGTGTGAAGATACTTTAAGAAACCTTTTTCAAAGCGTAGAGCCCTTGAAGTGTCTCAAACAGGTGGGAACATCGACTAGATTCGCGATTACAAAATGTGTTCCTTCTCTTCGCAAACCGAGCACACAATAGTCCCATCCCTGCTGGTCACCATGGCAACCGGACGGATTTCCTGGTCGTTAAAAACGGCCGTTTTCTAACGCTCCCTTCATTAGGGCGCTTTCACGGGCAGCCCCCTCTGAATGGGGGCGGATGCCCGGGCACAGCCAATGACTCGGATGAGTGAATGGAAGATCCACAGAAGGGTCACTCGAGGTGAAAAGGCCGGGATTGCTTTTGAAGGGCAGGTTTCTGCTTTTTTTATCCAGAAAGAGGCATGATTCTGCTTAGAGGTGGACAGAATCGAGTACTTTTATGAATCGAATACTTGCTATTCGATTCTTGAAAGTATTATTAAATTTTAGTTTGGACCTTGTGCCATAAAACCTCAACATCCAATTCAATCTACCTCTAAATATTAGAGGTAGACAGAATCGAGTACTTTTAAGAATCGAATACTTGCTATTCGAGTGCTTTCAAGTATTCGAATACATGCACAAAAAATGAGTAATTGGTAGAAAGAATCAGCCAACTGCGATCTAAGGCAATAATAGAAAAACTACACTTTGTTCCGATTTTCCCATCGTAGTGGTAGCCAGGTTGGAAGAGTAACGGACTAGCAATCGGAAGGTTGCGAGTTCGAATACAACAAAAGACCGTCGTGTGCAGAGGGGTATGGTGCACGTTAAATCTGTCGGGGCCTCTAATGCCCTCACGTTGGCGTGGAAGTTTGAAGAGTGGGGTGCCAGATCAGGTGTGATCTCGTTATCTGACCGTGATTCAAAATGAAGTGGTGCTTTTTCTCGTATCTTTCCCCTTGAGGTTGATCCCGGACCGCCGCCAATAGCCCGCTGTGTTGCTCCAGTGCGACGTTGATTAAAATACCTACCCATCGTAGTGGTCGATGCTCCTGGAATTGTAACCTAGTGGATCAAAGTTCGAACCTACTGCAAGAGGAAAGTGGAGCGTTGTATTGTTATTTATTCGACATGAAAACGTTAATTTTTGAAACCCGTCCAACGTGGATACGCATAGTTTGGAGGAGAGGGAGGTAATTGACTTAATTTCGCACAGGAGCGAGCGACACAACGGACTATTGGCGACGGTCGGCGATCAACCCCGAAGGGAAAGATCCGAGAACAGCACTTCATTTTGAACCACGGTCAGATGACGAGGTCACACCTGAGCTGGCACCCCACTCTCCAAAGTTCCACACCACGCCAACGTGAGGACATTGAAGGTCACGACAGATTCAACGTTCACAGCCCCATCCCAAATGGAGGATCCAAATGTCTTCCTGAAGGTCTTGGGGGAAAGCTTATTCACGGGGTGACTTGGAAACCGTACAGAATCCGCAGTTTCAGGACATAACGAAAAGCTGAAAATCATTGAGGCTAGAAAACAAAAGTATTCCTGCTTCAAGTTGCAGCCAAAATAGCCTACTGGATACTGATAAAACTAGTTCGTGTAACCTTAACCTCCTGCTGATATTGTTCTCAGCGTTGAACTATCAACGAATAAGTAATCGGATTAAGTTTCTGAACTTCCACTTTTACTTTTACCTTTGTGCTCATACTGTCAATTTAGATAGACGATAACGCTCGTCCACATAAACCAAAGCTTGTGAAAGGTTGCATGGCCAGCATATTTCCTCAATCTCTTCGGGATGCCCTCATAAGAGCCGCCCATCGGACTACAAGAGCTGCGAACCACCCTTTCAGAGGAATGGGATCGTCCATCCGAAGCCGGGAACATTCGATAACAAAGTTCCTGCACAACCGTGGAATTTCCCCAAACGTTACAAGTGTTCAATGACCATTTAAGAGGCAAAATAAATGTATCGTTTATTTTGTTATGGTTCCACTGAACGACTATAACTGAATCATCTGATTACTGCGTGAAATTTGGAATCAATGAAGGGAGAAATTTAATAATTATATCAGAGTTCGTGCTTAGTTTTTGGAAGGAAGCGCATTTATTGAGGCCATGCAAGCGGCCATTAATGATTAATGGTTGAGGGGACAAAGGTCACCTCCATGGCCGAGTGCTTTGAGATGTCGAGCGTTGGTGGGATTGAGTTCCAAAAGGAGATGGGGTTCTCTTGATTGTCTTTAGGTTGAATTAACGCCGTGCTTCTTGTGGAATCCAAACAGGGGTTACAACCACCCTCACTCATATACCCCATCCTGAGATCGACTCAGGTAGAAGAACACGAAGCAAAGTCTGCGACTGTGGTACATAGGTATTCAATTATCGTCGCACTGGAATAACACCACGGGCTATTGGTGACGTTCTTGGATCAAACCCGAAGGGAAATATCCGAGCAATCGGAGAGTTGCGAGTTCGAATCCAATAAAAGACTGTCGTGTACAAAGTATAGTATTTTTGGTATTTTCAATTAACGTCACACTGGAGCAACACAACGGGCTATTGGTGACGGTCCGGGATCAATCCCAGAGGGAAAGATCCGAGGACAACACCACGTAATTTTGAACCACGGTCAGATGACGAGGCAACACCTGAGCTGGCACCCCACTCTCCAAACTTCCACACCACGCCAACGTGAGGACGTTTGGGGCCACGACAGATTTAACGTGCACCAGCCCCCTTTGTACACGACGGTGTTTTGGCTGGATTCGAACTCGCAACCCTTCGGTTGCTAGTTCGTTACTCTTCCAACCGGGCCACCGCGGCCCGTCGTGTACAAAGAGTCTGGTGCACTTTCAATCCGTCGTGGCCTCAAATGTCCTCACGTTGGTGTGGTGTGAAAGTTTGGAGAGTGGGGTGCAAGCTCAGGTGTGACCTCGTCATCTGACCGTGGTTCAAAATGATGAAGTTATGTTCTCGGATCTTTCCTATCGGGGGTTGATCCCGGACCATCACCAATAGTATCGCTACACACACACACACACACGCACGCACGCACGCACGCGCACACGCACACGCACACGCACACGCACACACACACAGGGCGACGTTAATTAAATACTCACCTACCGAAGACACCATCACGTAATTTTGAACCACGGTCAGCTGACGAGGTCGCACCTGAGCCGGCACCCCCTCTCCAAATTTCCACACCATGCCAGCGTGAGGACATTTGAGGCCACGACGGATTGAACCACCAGCCCTCTTTGTAGACTAAGGTCTTTTATTAGATTCGAACTCGCAACCCTCAGATTGCTAGTCCGTTACTCCTCCAACCGGGTTACCGCGGCCCGTCTGCGTCTGTGTGCTGACATTGAAATTCCATAGAGGATATATGAAGAAATGTATTTGTCACGTATGCACGCTTGAGACCAAACTGGATTGGTTGGTTTTCTATGGCGCAAGGGAGGAGCTGCGCCAAGCAATGCTTTATCCGTCAAGTAAATTTTATTTGGTTGCTTGGGGATTTTATTACGCAAGGGCCATATTTGACTAAGCTGTGCCAAGCACAAGAAACAATTTCCCCGATTCTTTCATTTCCACGAAGATCGATTAAATCATCGATGCAAATCACAGCAACCATCGATAAACTTCATCCCCGATAGATTTTTGGTCTTCCCTTCTCTCTCCTCCGAACATCGCATGCACGGGGTACAAAAACAAAATCGATTTTCAGCCTCTATTAACTCCTCCATCACACGGTTGGCCAACTGAGGGAAAAAAGACTTCGATCCCGGGACGAAAGTCTCCTCGCATCACCGGACTGGAGGAGGAACACTGAGAAAAACTCACACTAAGGGGCGTTCGCAGGAAGGAAATCGGAATGAATCGAGTGACAAATCAATCGATTCGGAATCACTCGGTCAGCTGATGATCCTTCTTCGCGAATGGATGACTCGGCCCACAAAAACTGCTAATTGATGAACATAAGTTTTTTTCCCATCTACATCTTTCCCACTTTTATCCAGCAGGAATCTGAAGCCGCAGTAGGCCCGTTGGAAGAGAAACGTATTATCGAGTTCAAATCCAACCGAAGACCGTCGTGTACAAAGGGGGCTGGTGCACGTTTAATCTGGCTTGACCTCGAATGTCTTCACATTGGCGTGGTGTGGAAGTTTGGAGAGTTGGGTGGCAGCTCAGGTGTGACCTCGTCAGCTGACCGTGGTTCAAAATTACGTGGTGTTGTCCTCGGTCTTTCCCTTCGGGAGGGATCCGTCGCCAATACCCCGTTGTGTTGCTCAAGTTCGATGGTAATTAAAATACCTACCTACCAACAGGAATTTATAGAGTGCCGTAAGCCGCGTCAAGAGTCTTATGATTGTGTACGTGCAAGGTGCTTCGTGTATTTTCTAACCTGCTAAACGTATTTTGATTTATTATTTAACTGCGCTACTTGTTTGTATGTTTTTCAACTGGGTTACTCGTTTATGCATTATCCTATGTGATCCATCTAGAACAGGGGTCGCCAATGTGGTCGATATCGTTCCCGTGGGTCGATATAACATTGTTAGGGGTCGTTACTTTCCAGGTGGTTCAAGGGGAAGGACTTTATATTTTTACTTTATATTCAGTGAAAATAGATATAAATTCTAAAGTTCTTTTAAAATTTAATATAAAATTAAATTTTAAAAGAACTTTTAATTTTAAAATTTTAAAGATTTTAAGTAAAAACTATTTTTGGTGGATTCATTTAAAATTTTTATAGTATGATTGTAAAATTTAAAATGGAATCAATTTAAGGCTAGTATTATTTAAATTTGTATGCTTATAAACAGAAATATGTGAACAAATTTTGCTCAAGTACCATTTTTATGGTTTATAGTTTCTCAAGATGCCTCGAAAACTATTTACTCTGCAATAATGAAGCTTTCACACTTGTTATAGAAACCATTACCAATAAAAAAATAACTGTACTTTCGTATCAACCACATGCCAGCGATTAATCGCTGGTATGAACTGAAGTGAAGAAACCAATGACCTTTAATTGTTTTGTAAAACTTATTTTAGAATCACAGTTCAGTGTTTAGTTGCATTAGATACTCTATTCTTTCTGTCTGTGTTCTATTTTCTGTTTTTACGTCGAAGTAAATTTTTACGTAACGCTTGATCGTTACGTAAAACTTTGGATCGACCATTTTTTCCGATTGTTTGAAGGGGTACAAGACAGAAGAACTGGAACAATCTGGTTATATTCAGTGCCAAGTGAACCACAAATACAATTTCATTGATTCTGAAACTGGCAGGCACACACAGAATATAGAACGCATCTGGGGACGTGCAAAATGGCGAAATAAAAAACATCGAGGAACATCTCGCCACTACCTCGAGTCCTATCTCCCTGAGTTTATATGAAGGAAAACAATAACAATTATGAATTATTAAACATATCATTATCAAATGATAATATGTTTGATGCCATCCAAGGGCAATTGCTAAACATTTTCCGCCCGAAACGAAACTTGGTTGATATTCGCCAATGGACATGCAGTTAATACGAAAGTACAAAATAACTAATTAAAGATAGATTTACAATTATTCGATTTATGAAATTCGAAATATTAAAATCTTACTTCTGTGTACCACCATATCGAAATATAATAGTAAAAAATTTTGAGAATAGTCCATTTTGTAACTAAAAATATGTACTTCAATTACTGAAATGCAAAATAACCAAATTAATGTATTACAATTAGTCATCCTGCGGATAGTAAAACTTACAAATTAGCATATTCGGGTAAAATTTATTCTTAAGCGATTGAAACAGCAAATGATTTCATTTTTAAATATCTCACTATTGAAGTCAGATTTTAAAAAATATCATTAACCCTTCTGGTGGTTCTCTCGACGAGGTATCTCGTAATTAGCATATCTGACCAGACCTTGATGGACGATATATCCCGTCATCAGACCAGATTTTGCAATCTCATCGCATAAAAATTGGCGATACCTTGATGACGAGATATCTTGTCATTAGGAAACTTGGTCAGATCTTGATGAACAGGATATATCTCGTCGAAACCCCTTGCAGGGTTAAAAAATAATATTTTACAGAACTTTGCATAATATTGTCACAAGTCCTGCCCTTACTACAAGTGGTAATAGCCCGTTGTGTTGCTCCAGTGATTAAAATACCTTCCTCCTCCAAGTTGTATGAATACGATGAATCGTACTTAGGCAAATATGTGGGCCATGGTAGCCTGGTTGCAACAGCACCGGATTATAGCAGCGAGAGTTGCTAGTTGGAATCCAACCAAAGACCGTCCTGTACACTAAGGCTGGGCGCGTTCAATCTGTCGTGGCCTCGAATGTCCTCACGTTGAGGGGTGTGGAAATTTGAAGAGTGGGGTGCCACCAGCTAAAGTGCGAACTCGACATCTGATTTAAAATTACGAGGTGTTGTTCCCTTCCGGACCGGTCGCCAAGAGCCTGCTGTGTTGCTCCAGTGCGACGTTAATTCAATTACCTACCATGCAATAAGTAATTCCGGTAGACGTGGCTGCATCATTTCGCGTTAGACGAAGGCGATCGAATTGAAGTAGTGGTAAAAAGAGTGTCAATCATCGCACGACATTCTGTCCAATGGCGGACTCTCCCAATGAAATGCAGAGGAGTGACATCCTGGCCATTGGAGCTTCTGCACCAGAACATCACGCACCCCTCTGCGTGCGTGACGCCCGCGCATAAACGACACCTGTGTGATGCGGGTGTTTGGCCTCTCCCCGCAAGGGCACCAATGGCAGAACAGCTCACCCAAGAGACGCGATCACTCGAAAGGAACCTCTTCCCCGGAATCCAAACAAATGATTTCGATCGAAAGCGAAGGCGGTAAATCTCTAGTTGACGGTACGGCCTTGAAAGCTCTGTCGCCTCGGCGGAAGGAGGCAGTCGATTCGGGGGGGTTGTCGTAATGAAGAGACCCATACAACCGCCCAAGCTCGGGACCCCTATTGAAATTCATCGAGGCTTCAATGAAAGAGGACACTTGAAGGACGAAGGCTCGACCAATGGTATACTCTTGAATTGAAACGACATGTTACTTCGTTATTGGATGAAGTTTCCGGTAGCTCAACAATTTAGATACCATCGGTTCCATGCACATATGCAGGGCCGCGGTAGCCCGGTTGGAAGAGTAACGGACTAGCATCTGGAGGGTTGCGAATTCGAATCCAATCAAAGACAACCATGTACAAAGGGGGCTGGTGCATGTTCAAACTGCCGTCGCCTCAAATGTCCTCACGTTGGCGGGGCGTGTAAGTTTGGAGAGTAGGATGGTGCCACCTCGTCGTCTGACCGTGGTTCAAAACTATTTGGTGCCATCCTGGGATCTATCCCTTCGGGATTGATCCCGGAACTTCGAACTGGAGCAACACATCGGGCTATTGGCGACGTTAATTCAACTACCTACCATACACATAGACTTGCCTTCTGACCGATCAGCTAAAGTTAAATACTCTCAGCCGTACTGGGACTTGGTAGGTAGGTAATTTAGTTAACGTCACACTGGAGCAACACAACGGACTATTGGTGACGGTTCAGGATCAATCCCAAAGGGAAAGAGTCGAGGACTACAGGGACTTGGAAGGGTGACCGCTTGGGCTACTGTTCCGACTCGGTGGTGAAATTAACTATTGTACCGCTGATGGTATCCACCTCCTTTTCGCATACATTTCAATTCTAAAATTTTAATTTTAAATGCTTTTCATGTTTACCCCTTTTATGATGAGATAGATAGGTAGTAATTAACGTCGCACTGGAGCAACTCAACGGGCTATTGGCGAAGCTCCGGGATCAAACACGAAGGGAAATATCCCTGGACACAACACCATGTCATTTTGAATCACGCTCAGATGACGATACCACACCTGAGCTGGCACCTCTCTCCAAACTTCCACACCACGCCAACGTGAGGATATTTGAGGCTTCTCGATATTTGTCTTTTAAAACCGAATCAGTCTAGAAATCTTTGGTATTTGGTATTTTCAATTAACGTCACACTGGAGCAACACAACGGGCTATTGGTGACGGTCCGGGATCAATCCCGGAGGGAAAGATCCGAGGACAACACCACGTAATTTTGAACCACGGTCAGATGACGAGGCAACACCTGAGCTGGCACCCCACTCTCCAAACTTCCACACCACGCCAACGTGAGGACGTTTGGGGCCACGACAGATTTAACGTGCACCAGCCCCCTTTGTACACGACGGTGTTTGGCTGGATTCGAACTCGCAACCCTTCGGTTGCTAGTCCGTTACTCTTCCAACCGGGCCACCGCGGCCCTGTCTAGAAATCAATTAATTCCAGTTGTATCGAAGTGGGAGCATTTTCAACTTCATAGGAAAAAGGCCTAATAAAAAGAGAATTTTTTTTTGTAACTCTTTGAAATCATTAAAACGAGAGGGTCGTGGGCCACAAAAAGTATTCAGAGCATCGTGGGCCACAAAAAAATTACCTCGGGGGCCGCCAGTTTGACACCCCTGATCTAGAATATCGATACTTTTGCCCATGCTTACGCCGCATGCGGAGAGAATACGAACCAAACCGTGCCGTTAAGAGAGACGCCTCTGCAACCCGTCAGACCGGACTGCAACACATTTCCCAGAACCTCACTTTCCCATCACATCCCCCTGTCAGTTAAAAGTGTCCTTTTGCAGGATTACTTTTAGATTGGTTTTAAGGCGAGATATAAATAATTAGGGTAGACAAATAAACACTGAAAAATGAAGCCAGACAAGACTCAAGCGGAGAATGAAAGATATGAAAAATACCAGAGTTTCAAGACATGAGATTTAAAAAGTATATTCTGTCTAAAAGTTTTGATTTTTATTCATGAATACGCATATAAACTAACAAAAAGCCGGGCTTTGTGAGTGGCTCCCGTTAATGTTAACGGGGAGAAATCAGAACATGTGGGGCCACCTTGCTTTTCTTTGTGCTTTCCAAAGAGAAGGTATGGTTGGTAGGTATTTTAATTAACGTCGCACTGGAGCAACGCAACGAGCCATTGGCGACGGTCCAGGATCGATCCCCAAGGATCCGAGGACCATGTAATTTTTGAACCAAGGTCGAATGACGAGGTCACACCCGAACTGACACCCCACTCTCCAAACTTCCACACCATACCAACGTGAAGACCTTTGAGGCCACGACAGATTTAACGTGTACCAGCCCCATTTGTACACGACGGTCTTTGGTTGGATTTGAACTCTCAACCCTCCGGTTGGTAATCCTTTGCTCTTCCAACCATGGCCCCACGACGAGCACAAGTTTGGCGATTCCATGACCTTTGCCGGGGTAATGGTAAGTAATTAATGTCGTACTAGAGCAACCCAACGGGCTATTGACGACGATTCGGGATCAATCCCGAAGGGAAAGGTGCGAGGACAACACCACGTAATTTCGAACCACGGTCAGATGACGAGGCAATACCGGAGCTGGCACCCCACTTTCCAAACTTCCACACCACGCCAATGTGAGACCTTTGCCGTGAAAAGATAAGAGTGCGGCAGTATGAGGGCCTATCCACACACACATACATATATACATATACATATATACATATACACACATACATATACACACATACATATACACACATACATATACACACATACACATACACACATACATATATACACATATATATACACACATATATATATATACACATATATATACACACATATATATATATATACACATATATATACACACATATATATATACATACACATATATATACATATACATATATATACACTGCTGGCCACCCAAATTGCAACACCAAGAAAGACAAGAGATATCACAACAAAATTTATTTTGTAGATAACATGTTGACCAAGTATCAAATGATTAAATTTATAGACTTCTGTGAAGTGTGGTTCCTGCCAAAATCAGTAGCCAGAGTAGCCGCCATTGTTGGAGATCACCGCTGCCACACGCCTCGGCATTGATTCAAAGAGACTTTGGATGTGTTCTTGGGGTACAGCAGACCAAGCAGCTTCCACACGTTGCCAAAGTTGATCTGGTGTGGCAGCTGGGGATGTATTCTGGGTCAATCGTTGAGCAACCATGGACCACATGTTTTCTATCGGCGAAAGATCCGGAGAGCGAGCTGGCCAGGGAAGCAATTCAATCTGGCGATTGACGAAGAACCCTTGGACAATGCGTGCCACGTGTGGTCGCGCATTATCCTGTTGAAATATGGCTGTGGGCAAGCCCTGAAGGTAAGGAAGGACAACTGGCTCCAACACCTCGGAGATGTAGCGCTGGCTGTTTAAAGTACCGGCAATGCGTACTAGAGGAGTGCGAGAGTGATATCCAATACCGCCCCATACCATAATACCCGGTGCAGGACCAGTGTGGCGGTGCATAAGGCAGCTGTTCAGCATCCTCTCTCTACGGTGTCTCCAGACTCGAATCCGACCATCGTGGTGTTGCAGACAGAAGCGTGACTCGTCAGTAAAGACAATTTCATTCCATTCTGCCGTCCACATCCTTCTTTCATCGCACCATTGGCGGCGGAAACGTCTGTGGTTCTGCGTCAAGGGTAGACGAAGCAATGGACGTCTTGCGGACAGACCAGTCTGCTGTAAACGGCGTCGAATGGTACGCGCAGACACTGGATGATGCGGTACATACTGAATGTGCTGTGCTATGGTTCGTGATGTGGCTGAGCGATCCGTCACTGCCATACGCACAATATGCCTGTCATCAAGTGAAGTGGTGCACTGAGGTGGATGCGATCGAACACGTCGGTCCGTCGTACCCTCCTGCATCCAACGATCACATATCCGCATTACAGTTGTTTGGTTTCGTCCAACACGACTACCGATTTCCCTGAAAGATAATCCACAATCTCGGTAGGCCACTATCCTTCCTCTGTCGAACTCGGATACTTGATCAAAAGATGATCGCTGTTTTTTACGAGGCATAATTGATCGTTTTTTTGAAAAAACCACAAGAAAAACACAATTGCCGTACTTGAAATCGTCGAAATCTCCAAGCCTTAAATAGCGCTTTGAAGTGGCGCCACAGGCGCGCGTGATGTGCGTCTGCGCTGAAATTCTAATCATTTGCATATCTCACCTCCGCTAATGCATGTTGTAAATTTCATATTATTTGCATGCTTCCTTCAGGGTGTTGCATTTACGGTGGCCAGCAGTGTATATATACATATTTATGGATAGATCGTATATAGACCGTTGTACACATCCGAGAGCGAGATTTCACGATTGCTGACCCGCAACACCATTTGTGGGAACCTATCAACTGTAGGAATCGATGTCTAATATAGACTAAGTTGGCAATTATGTCATTAAAATGTCTTTAGAAAGATTTGCATACACGCGATATTCGGCCAAAAGCTTCAATTGAAACTTCCTGTCAGGTTTCACTTAGATCAAGGGTCGCCAAACGTCTTTGACCTTTGACCCCTTTAAGAGTTATGACTTTTTATCGACCTCCTCTGTTTTACTATTATGTAATTATTATAGTACAAGCAAAAAAGACGCTTGAGTCTTTTGATCGTTTATTTCAGTTATAGCGTTTATTGTATGTATAATATAATATATATTATTACATTGGTTTAACGTCAGATACGTTTTTGTTTTTGACGTCCTTCTTAACATTACATAATGGATAGGAGGGTTAAATAACGTATAAAATTTTAGATCACGAAATAACAATTATACAATCTTCCTTATATATGAAAATAAGACTTATTAACTTTGTATACAATTTACTAATGTTGTCAATGTGAAGGACGTACTTCGTGACTCTTGACAAGATTAGCCATGTTGAGTTCAAAATGAGCCGGTTTCAGCCCTCAATCGCCACTGAATTCTATATCAAGTTTACTTCTTTGTTTTGTTAAAATGGAATTAACATGGCTGAAACCAGCTTCAATCCTGTAAGAGCTTGGAAATGCAAACGAAAAGGGGAGTACCACTTCAAAAAGTTTTGAATATTTTACATTCGCCCAAAAGTAACTGAAAGTCCTGTTTTTAAAAAGCGTCTTAACTTCAAGATCAACTGACAATTCAATATGTTCATCTTGTAATTTACATTCGATATTTTCAATATCCGATTCGATTTTTCTATCGACTCCTATGCCCGAATCGATCTCTAACAATGTTATATTGAAACTCTTTGACCGCCCACTGATTTAGATAAAAACAAGAGTTTCAATTCAGAATAGTGTCTCTGTCTCAACTTCATTCTTCCGATTGTTGTTGACATCAGTCGGAACTCACTACATCGGTTTGCTTTTCTATTCAGGATCAATCAAATTGACAGGGTGTCGTTTTTGTGTTAGATCGCTGACATTTTGAATTTCCAATTGTGTAACAATCATAACGGTGATTCAGATTGCCGCCTTCCTAAGTTTATTCTCTAGGTATAAGTTTAAGTTCATTCTTTTGACTTCCGTTCACGTTTCCTTCACTTAGATTTTTGCTTACATCATTTGCAATCGCATGACATTCTGAATGGAAATTCAGAGCGTCATATGATTTCCCTTCATAATTGCCATTGCCCAATATTTAGATCTGGGATTCAAAATGGAAGGACGTCTTTTGTTGCGAAGAAAATCATAATTTCTTTTGACTTTCTTACCATCTTTGTTTACTTTTCCAACACCTCAAAATCATGTAAAAGCATCAGAGAGCAAGAAAAGCCAAAACAATCGAAACATTTGTTGTTACTTGTTCCTTAAGGTCTAGCTAAACAGTAGACCAAGTCCACGAACACGCTCAAAAAGTCCAAAACTAGATCACGACTTTCATAGGCAATGGTAATTAATTAACGTCGCATTTGAACAACACAACAGGCTATTGACGGTGGTCCGGGATCAATCCCCAAGGGAAACATCCGAGGGCAACATTACGTAATTTTAAACCACGGTCAGATGACGAGGTAAACACCTGAGTGGGCACCCCACTCTCCAAATTTCCACACCACGTCAACGAGGGGACACTGGATACCACGACAGATTTAATGTGCACCAGCCCCCTTGTACACGACGGTCTTTGGTGGATTCGAACTCGCAATTCTCCGGTTGCTTATCCGTTACTCTTCCAACCGGGCTACCCTGGCCCTCAGGACTTTCATATTCTCCTTTGCTAGACAAACGGAAACTGTTGGAATCGGTCTCAAACCTCCAATTATAGTGCCGTGTGGGGCACATCAATATGGAAAATTGTGTAAATCTTTAAATGTATATTTTTGATTCGAAGTCAGACGCCTTATCCATTGGGCTACGCGGACGACTTTTAAATGTATAAAAGTATTTGGTATTTGGTATTTTCAATTAACGTCACACTGGAGCAACACAACGGGCTATTGGTGACGGTCCGGGATCAATCCCAGAGGGAAAGATCCGAGGACAGCACCACGTAATTTTGAACCACGGTCAGATGACGAGGCAACACCTGAGCTGGCACCCCACTCTCCAAACTTCCACACCACGCCAACGTGAGGACATTTGAGGCCACGACAGATTTAACGTGCACCAGCCCCCTTTGTACACGACGGTGTTTGGCTGGATTCGAACTCGCAACCCTTCGGTTGCTAGTCCGTTACTCTTCCAACCGGGCCACCGTGGCCCCTAAATGTATAAAAGAGAGGAGATAATGTGAAGAGTATTGGGGATCATGATCTGATCAGACTTCTTGTATGTTTTTAAACCATAAGACTTGGTCACGTAATAAAATTTATTTTTAATGTATAAAAACTCTGTCTTCAATCGATAAAACCCAACAATTGGTTATGGGCCTCAGACCTTAAGCTGAACCTGAATTCTGCCACTACCGGTTTCTAGTATG
Source organism: Meta bourneti (assembly GCA_933210815.1). Classification (NCBI taxonomy): domain Eukaryota; kingdom Metazoa; phylum Arthropoda; class Arachnida; order Araneae; family Tetragnathidae; genus Meta; species Meta bourneti. The sequence goes on along the minus strand of OW119927.1, from coordinate 4,222,030 downwards.
ATGGGTATTCAAGAAATGTCCATGTTTTCCTTCCCGAAGTTATCGGATTTCAACTATGCCACGTGGAAGACGGACATGAAGGTATTGCTAATCGACCGGAACAGCTGGGAATTTATCACTAAAACGGAACCTCTATTATTGGAAGATGCTCCAGAACAAGAAAAAAGAGACTATCGTTATAGGAAGCAGAGGACATATACAACTATCTACCAGGGCATAGACAGAAAATATCAAGTCTTAATTTCATCTACTGAAGACGGTAAAGAAGCCTGGGATATATTAAAGACCAACTTTGAACCAGCATCTAGAGCACGATTGGCAGGCCTTGTGGACGAGTTCTTTTCAATCCGCTACCAGCCGGAGGACGAATCCATTGGACTCTTCTGCAAACGAGTGCATGAGAAGCTGTTACAGATAAAAGAAGGTGGATTCGAAATCCCAGACCTCTTAGTTTGCTTTCAACTAATAAGACATTTGCCTCACGAATACGATAATCTGGTACAACTGCTATACAGGATGGATGACAACGAGTTCACGCTAGACAATTTGTCTAAACATTTAATAGCAGAATCCAGCCGGATCGACCTGAAGCGGAAGGACGAAGACACAAAATTAAGTATCGTGGCCGATGCTTATGCTACAAGAAACAAGTCATCTAGATACAAGGAGACACGGGCGTCTACTCCTGATCACAGCAGATGCGTACTGGACCCTGAATTAATTCCTTCAAGCCCAAGAAAGTCGACAGTTTGTCGTATGGGGCCGCGACCATTCTGCAACTACTGCAAAAAGTCGGGACATTACGAATCGAAGTGCTTCAAGAAATGCAATCGGCAGAAACCTGGTGGTGAATTATTTTATATGGAGGACAATCCAAAAACTGATCTTCAACGTGCCTATGCAGTTTCAAATTTTCCAAATGAAAGACCGAGGGAATTTCTCATTGATTCTGCTGCAACTGCTCACTTCTGTAAAGAACGTGATATGTTTACGACAATCAGAAAACTACCACCACAGAAGATCCTAGTCGGAGACAAGGACAGCACCTCGGAAGTATTAGGTATGGGTGATATTCAATTTACAGTTTTAGATAGAAACAGAAATTATGATATAACTTTAAAAGATGTGTTATACTCGCCTAATATGAGAAGAAATTTAATTAGTGGTGCTCGTATTGACCTTGTGGGAAACCAAATTAAATGGGGAAATAACAAAATGATTATTTATAATAGTTATAATAAATATTTGTTTACTGTTCCCAGAATTGGAAAATTGTATATCTTGAAAGGTTATCCCAAGATTAAAAATTATACATATGTAACTGGTTTAGATCTAGAAAAAGCCCACCGTAGGTTTTGTCATGTTAACATGCCCTTAATTGAAAATATGAGTAAAATTAATTGTGTAAAAGGAATTGAAAAACTTAATTGTAAAAATATAGATAAAAATTGTAAGATTTGTGCTATTGCTAAATCCACTAGAATATCCTTAAAAAGCAACTATATGTACGAAAGGAAAACTAAAAATGTTTTGGAAAGGATCCATATGGAATTGTGGGGTCCTGCTCCAGTTAACTCTCTAGGTGGAAACAAATACTTTTTATCTATTATTGATGATTTTTCACGTAAAGTAACTGTTTATATTATTCGAAATAAGAATGAAGTTTTTGATTACTTTATAAAATACTTGGTTAGAGCTGAAAGACAGCTAAATGTTAAGTTAAAATGTGTCCGAACTGACAATGGTTTAGAATTTTGTCACAAAGAATTTAAAAAGTTTTTAAATGATCTAGGAATAAAAATCGAAAGAACTTCAACTTATACCCCTGAACAAAATGGCGTTGCAGAAAGGTTCAATAGAACAGCCATGGATTGTGTCAGATCTATGCTTCAAGACAGTGGTTTACAACCACAATTTTGGTCAGAAGCACTTTTAGCATTTATTCATACTAAAAATAGATGCGAACACAAATTAACTGAGGGTATATCTCCTAACGAAATATGGACTGGTTTCAAACCATCAGTAAAACATTTTAGAATTTTTGGCTCTTTGGCATATGTTCATATTCCTAAAATACAGAGAAATAAATTACAACCCAGAGCAAAACTTGGTATTTTGACAGGATATGGTTTGAAAACTAAAGGTTACAGAATATATATCCCAAACGAGAAGAGAATAGTTGAAACAGTCCATGTTCATATCGACGAAAGTAAGAAAGCTGTTGATGTACTATTTGGTAAAAACTTTGAGTACGTTTCTTTCGATCTTAATTCTAATATTCCTATTTATCAATCAAATGAAAATATAAAAGTAAAATCGGAAAGTGAAACTCAAGTTTTAGATTCTAAAGATTTAGTTAAAACTGAGGACTTAAAAAGTCTTAACATTTCAAATTGGCGAAGAATCGAAAAACCTAGAAATAAAAGCAATAGGATAGATGTATACTATTATTCTCCTGAAAATTTGAGAATGAGATCTTTAAATGATATTAAAAAGTACTGTACTAAAAATAAGATTAGGTTTGATCCTGTAAATTTCAATTTTAAGCCAGAAACTGAACATCCTAATGTGGATATTTCTAATGTGCCATCTACTTCTAGTGATGAATCTAATTTTTTAGACCAACAGATGTACGACATGTATGATCAGTGTTACAATGTCGAAATCCCCAAAAGTTATGAAGAAACGCAAGCAAGTAAGGATAAAATTAAATGGAATACTGCCATGAATGAAGAAATTCAGATAATGAAGGATAGGCAAGTATGGAAATTAGTGGACACACCCCCAAATACAACCATAATTGGAAGTAAGTGGGTGTACAGCATAAAAATGGACGAAAACAATATACCTAAAAGGTATAAAGCTCGTCTTGTTGCTCAAGGTTTTAAGCAAAAACCCGGCATTGATTTTAAAGATATTTTTTCACCAGTTGTGAATTTTTCTATTGTTAGATTATTGTTTGTACTATTGATTTCTATGTTGGGTTGGTATCACTGTCAAGTTGACGTGAAAAGTGCATATTTATATGGACACCTTAAGGATACTATATACATGAAACAGCCAAAAGGATTTGTGCTGAAAGGATCCGAAAACAAAGTATGTCTATTGGAAAAGGCTATATATGGTCTGCATCAAAGTGGTAGAGAATGGAATTTGGAATTAGACGGTATTTTAACTAAATTAGGATTTTCTCAGTTAAATTGGTGTAATTGTGTCTACAAATTTAAAGATGTAATTTTAATTGTTTATGTAGATGATATGGTTTTGTTTTCAAAAAGAGAACATTTGATAAATGACGTAATCGAATTATTGGACAAAAAATTGGATCTTACAGTCCTAGGTAAAACTAAATATTTGTTAGGCGTAAACTTTCAAGAAATTGAAAATTCGATTTATTTACATCAAATTACCTACATTGAAAAATTAATGTCAAAATTCAAAGATCTTCCTAAAAGTTTTGTGAATTTACCTTTTAAAATTGGTTGTAACTTACCTGATAAGGTTAAAGAGGAAGAAATAATTGAAAATGATTTAATGAGGAAATTTCCCTATCGTTCCTTAATAGGATGTTTATCGTTTTTGTCAGATAGATCCAGACCAGATATTGCATTTGCCGTTAATATAATGTCTCAGTTTTGTAATGGTTATACTTACAAACACTGGTCTTACGTTGTTGATATTATGAACTATGTTTTTCTTACAAAGGATTTTAAAATTAATCTTTCCAATGTAGAAAGTTCAAATTTGATTGCTTTTTCTGATGCAAATTGGGGATGTGGTCTCACAAACAGACATTCAAGCAGTGGCTATTTAATTTATTTTGGTAACATCCCAATATCATGGAAATCTTCTAAACAAAAGTGCATAGCTCTTAGCTCAATGGAATCTGAATTTATTGCACTAACCGATTGCACTAAAGAAGTTATTTGGTTTAGTAGAATTATAAATGAATTAAGTTTGTGTGATTACATAAGACCCCAAGTATATTGTGATAATCAATCTGCTATCTATTTTTCAAAAAATAGTCAAGAAAATCAGAAAACTAAACATATTGATATCAAGTACAAATTTATTCGTAAATTAATAAAAGATGAACTATTTAACGTAAATTATATTTCATCGGAAAATAATTTGGCTGACTTTTTAACAAAGCCTTTATTGTTAAATAAATTTAAAAATATTATTAGAAAAATATTTTGTTAGATTTATATATATATATATTGAATTGTAATACATCTGCTGAGGTTTTACAACCGATGGGGCCGCATGTTGGAATCGGTCCAATTATAGTGCCGTGTGGGGCACATCAATATGGAAAATTGTGTAAATTGAATGTATAAAAGAGAGGAGATAATGTGAAGAGTATTGGGGATCATGATCTGATCAGACTTCTTGTATGTTTTTAAACCATAAGACATGGTCACGTAATAAAATTTATTTTTAATGTATAAAAACTCTGTCTTCAATCGATAAAACCCAACAGAAACAATGAATCGGCTCGTTTAGTGTCACATTTTTGGCAAGTTGGAAAAGCTTTATGTCCCTGATTGGATTGGATGTTGGGGTTTTATGGCGCAAGGTCCAAAAGCGGACAAGCTGCGCCAAACACAAGACAGAATATGACCCAATAAATTTAAAAACTCAAGTCCGACAAAGATAAAAGGTAGATTTAAGTATGTAAAATGTATAGATGATAATAAAAATATTCAAACAATAGTCAGATGATAAAACAAGAACATCGTCTGCAGTATAACTAATGAAAGTTTACATGCATAAAATTTTGAGTGCGAAATTTAAACATGGAAAAAAATTAGATGAGGTTTAAAAATCAACTGAATGTAAAAACGCGAAAAGGTTTGAATGCGAATTTTCCCCAATCCAATCTAGCAGATTTAAAATTGTACTTTTAAAAAGTCTAATCCGTTGATGATTAAAAATAGGAGACAATTAAAATGTGAAAAAAAAAAAGAAAATGGAGTAGATCATGAGTTGCAAATGGGTGCTCTCTCTTTCTCAAGTAAAAGATGACGATGGGTGAATCGTGTGTGTCCAGTGTGACCAATACGAAGACGAGTCAGTTTGATATCAGTCTTCCTTATTGGAGACACTGGCCACTGATGAATGATGGGTTTGAAAGAATGCAATTTGTTGGTAACTTGCAGATTCTACAGAGGCTGTTCGGACATTTTTTGAACGATTTTGATGAGCTGTAAAAAATTTGTATGCTACGAAAGAATTTTATTTTCGCAGCAGTTAAATAGTTAAAGTATAACTTATCAAACTTATCGTTTGCTGACTTAGAGTTTTGTTTACTTCAAAATGGCGCTTTAAATAACCAATGGATGGAAGGCTGTTTCCGAAGAGAATTATGCTTATTCAATTATTCAGAAACGCTGTAAAAGTCATGTTTTTTCGATATCTAAAGGTACGATAAGTAATATTATTGAGAAAGGGAAAAAACACAAGTGGAAAAATACCTTCCAAATACATATCCAAAAAAAGAAAAGAATTTCTGAGAACATTTGTAAGGTAAGATCTTTAATTTTAAAAGAGAATCCGTCAAGTCAAAGGACTATTGCAAAGTCATTAAAATGTTCAGTTTCAACTGTAAATAAAATAACTTACAGTGATTTGAATCTTGAAAAGGCCAAAAAATACAATGTTCATCGTCTATCTCTACGACATATTGTAAAAAGCAGAAATCGGCTGCAGAATTCTGTATGAGAAGCATTTGGCTGGAGAAAGATGGAAAATGTGACAACAGACGAGGCGTGGGTGTATTTAAATGAGTGCAATAAGAAAAGAACAATTTATTATCATAAAAGAGGAGAAAAATCTTCAAACGTGGTTCAAACAATCTAAAGAAACTTTCTCTAAGTGATTTATGATTGTTGCCGGTCTTGCATATAATGGAAAATTAAAAGTAAAGAGAGTGGGAAAAATGTAAAAATCAACTCCATATATTATCAAGACCATAATTTATCCCCAATATTCAAAAAAGAAATACCATATCTTTACCCACAGTTCCAACAATCAGTTGATCAGGATAAAGAAGCCACAAATCTAAATCCACTATGATAGTTGATTAGTTATTACCAATTAGAATAAACGCCAAAAAGGCAATAAACTACATCTTAAGGTAACCCTGATATGTATCAGCGAGAGCATTTGGGTAGTGGAAGTAAAATCCTGGCGTTCCGCATGATTTGTTTGTTTACACTGAATATGCCTACACTCATATGTCGCCTGTGTCATCGTATAATTCTCAAGTGCGCTCCTCAATACGCTCCTGAGGAAGTATTGTCTTTTACAATATTTTGCTTTCTCTATTTGTTCACAAACTTTCTTTTTTCCCCTTTTTATATAATTTTCGTAATTAAATTGTTACAAATAATTAAAACGGGATTAGTTTAACTATTTAAATGAATTAAAATTTACACAAATGAATCGTTGAGATTTACGTTCAGGGAAGGGGAGCTGTGAAAAGTCTGCACTAAAGAGCTGCAAAGCGTAATATGATCATCTTCAGGTATACATAAGCATTGTTGTAAGCAATCAAATCCACAATCAGAGCTTGCTCTCGATCAAACGAATCGATTTTGTATAAAAAGGGAAAATATTCGTTTCAATGCAACATACTGTCTGTCTATCACGAGAACTGTTCCAGACAGAGAGTCTTGGCTTTCTAATTCTGTAGAAACTAGACTTTGCCTATTTTCTAAAGGGGTCATTGTAGCCCAGTTGGTAGAGTCGCTAATTATCAACCGGAGGGGTTGCGAGTTGGAAACTAGGTCCAGCCAAAGACCGTCGTTTACACGGGGGCTGGTGCAAGTTAGATTTGTCGTTACCTCTAATGTTGGCGTGGCGTGGAAATTTGGAAAGTGGGGTGCCAATTCATGTGTTGACCTCCTCATCTGACCGTGGTTCAAAATTACGAGGAGTTGTCCTCGTTTGTGTTGCTTCGGTGCGACGTAAATTCAACTAAAATTTTCTACAGGGGATTCTTGAAGCATTTGAGTTTGTCACATTGGCGCACTTAGTGACAATTGGCCATCCTGGCGTTTGCGAAATAAGGAAACACACGATTGCTGCATTCAAAACGTCGCCAAATCACCCATCGACGAAACTTCATCTCACACATCCCCACTCAAAATGTACGAGACTTTTTTCTATAGTGACCGCCAGTACTCAGACTATATCTGGAACAGTTCTGTATGTCTCTTGCCACAAGGAATCGACGAACTCCTTTGTGGACATCTTGATGTCACCAAGAGCAACGGCTTGCTGCAATGGAACGGAAGCTGTCTTCGCAGCATTTATGTTCCTGAACGAAGGAACAAATATCTATCAAAACAATAACGAAGGCTTAAAGCTAACAAACTAACAAAACATTAAAACTTCGAGTTCTAGTGTTTTTGTTCGAGGGTTCATTAGATTTCAATCAAATGTAACCGCAGTTACTTTTTTTTAATATTCGATTCGAATGACTTCAGCGACTCGACTTCAGCGAAGCTTGTGGCAAAAACTCGATGAAGCAAGGGCAAAGTCATTTTGACCAGTGTTCCATTGAGCATTACTCACACAGTTATATCAAAGAATGCGTGGACAGGACATGATTCATATGCACAATGACATATTCAAAAAGCCATTTCGGAATCGGGAAGGAAATGAAAAATGTAATGAGCCGTTAAAAACGGCAGATTAATGTAACGTGCAATAACGAGTGTTATATCATCGCTTGTGGAGCAAAAAAGTAAGAGTGCAAAATGGCGACTCCAAGAAAGCGCCGCCGGTCACTCTGAAGAGTGTAATGCCCCCTGTACTTGGAGAAGATCGAAAAAATGTGATGCCATTTTTTTTATTCCACTTTGTCTGAGTCCGGCAGAACTGGTTCCGTCATAAAGCGTTCGTTCCCGTCATACACCCTTTCTGGAAGGAGAAATAGAACACTTTGTTTTCACAAGCGAATTTTGCTCTGATACTAAGTAAAGCAAATTGTCTCCTTTCGCCTTCGCCATTTTGATAATTTGTTATTAAGCTATGCCTTTGGTTGCGTAAAAATCGCTAAAAAATGCATTTGTTACCCAAAAATCTATTAAAATGCCTTTCGAAATCCCGAAAATGACCGAAAAAAGTTAAATTTTTTTGCAAAACTTTTCTTAAAGAAAGTCAATAAAGTAATTCAATTTATTACAATTTTTTGACTAACTGAAAGACCTTATGTGACAATTTATTATTAAGGTATGTTTTTGTTTGCCTCGAAATTGCTACAAAATGCATTTATGAGCCAAAAGCAACAAAAAAGCTCTTAGAAACCACAAAAACTTTCGAAATACATTGCACTTTTTTTTGCAAATCCATTTTTTACAAATTCATGAAATAATGAAAAAAAGATTTGAAATATTTTTCTTCGAAAAAAAACACTAAAAATTAATTCAATTTATTACAATTTTTTTGCCGAACTGAAAGACTTTAGCAGGGAGGTTTTCAAAGTTCTTGTCTTACGATACGGCTAGATAATGGGACAGGGGGTCTTGTAGGAAAGGGGAGGGACTGGATTATATTCCAACAGGGCTACCGGGACTCCTGTAGGAAAGGGGAGGGACTGGACTATCTTCCAACAGGGCTACGGGGACTCCTGTAGGAAAGAGGAGGGACTGGACTATCTTCCAGCCGGCTACCGGGACTCTTGTAGGAAAGGGGAGGGACTGGACTATCTTCCAGCCGGGCTACCGGGACTCTTGTAGGAAAGGGGAGGGACTGGACTATCTTCCAGCCGGGCTACCGGGACTCCTGTAGGAAAGGGGAGGGACTGGACTAGACGGGAAAAAATCTCTGGTCTATTCGCCTAGACATGAGTGACCAAGTATGTATTCACAGGAAGAGCCCACGTCCAGAGTCCTCGAAATAATTAAATCTTTGAAAGGAAACCAAACGTACAGAGAGAGAGAGAGAGAGAAGTGAAGCTAATTTAATGGGGGCAGTCGTTTTCGTTAAATGAACGTAGATGTGTCTGAAAACAGTCAAAAAGTCACTAAAAGTGATATTCATTTAGTATTACTGCCTTTTTGATTGGTAGTACGTAGGCAGTTAATCGAAGTCGCACTGGAGCAACACAACGGGCTATATATTGGCGACGGTCCGGGATTAATCCCGAAGGGAAAGATCCGAGGACATCACCTCGTAATTTCGAACCACGGTCAGATGACGAGGTCATTACCTGACCTGGCACTCCGCGACGGTGTTTGGTCGAACCGAGATTCGAACTTTGACTTTCGCAACACTCCGGTTACTAATCCGTTACTCTTCCAACGGAGCTACTGCGGCCCTGCTTTTTTGACTGGAATAGAAAAACGGTAGGGAAAATCAGATCCCTCCGAAATTGTTTCGGGGCCGTCGTTGCTCAGCGGGTATGTCCACTGCGCTAGCAACTTTCGAGTTGTAGGCGGCGCAGATTCGATTCCTATCAAGTGCATTCCTCCCTGGGTGTATTTCTCTCTTTTGTGTCAATAAAACTTTCATTGTGTATGTCGATTACTTGATATTGTGTCTTGTGTCTTGTGTCTGGCGCAGCATGGCCAAACATGGCCCTTGCGCCATAAAACCCCAACAAACCAACCGAAATTGTTTCCTGTGTACGTGCCCGACACCAAAGAAAGTACACCTAATTCTATTTTTACACGATAGATACGTTCCTGAAGAATACGTGTAAAAAAAAATTCGTGCAAAAAAAGACATTGTATCTATGGAAGAAAAGATTGGTTCCGAATCTAAAAAAATCAGTAAAAATAATTTTAAAAAACCATATGAAAATATTCGTTTTAAGCTTGTTATTTTATTTCAACGAAATACACATGTAATAATATGTAATGAAAATGAAAAAAATTCTTCATGAACAAAAAAATCTGTTTTACACATAAAATTTTTTTATTCATTTTCACTTTCTGACAATAAACGGAGCATACGTTTGCGTACGACTATGTAGAATATCACTGCTATCACTAGAAATGTTGTGAACATCGTTTTCCTCTATTAATGAAATTCTTTCTGTGATCTCTTGAGTTTCCTCTGGTGTTGATGTTTCACCGGCTTTACGAACGAATTCAGTTATTAACCGTTGTGTTCGTGTTTTGGTTAGGCCGTTATATAATTCTCTGTAAGAGGCTGTCAACAACTTCAGTTCACGTTGAAACTTCCTAGCGCGTTCCTCATTAGGGTCATATTTGACAAAATGATTACCCAATTTTTTGACCAGTTCCAGATCTTCTTTTATTAAATCTGCGTTTAGAACAGGGTCATTTTCTTCATTATCACTACGTTCTGTGGGATTAGTAGTCTCAAGGACAACCTCTAATATTTCATCTTCGCTTAAGGCTTTATCGACTAATAATTCATCAATATCTTCAAACGATAGATCATTGAATTCTTCTCCACCAATTGTGTGTGCCATTGCAATGATGTTGGGAAATTCGGTCGTATTAGGGATGATGGGATCTTTGCTTTTTACATTGTGGCCAAACCACTTTCCAACACGCATTCAAAGTTGCAGGTTTTAATTCAGTTAACGCTAATCCAACTTGATTGATACAATCCATAATTGAGAATTTCTTCCACACATCAATAACTGTTAGTGTTTCATCATTCAGCTTGTCCAAAACGTGTTGGAATGTTCGTTTTACGTAGTATGTTTTAAATGTCTCAATTATACCTTGGTCTAGCGGTTGTATCAAAGATGTATGTATGTAAAGATGCGGTTGTATTAAGTGGCAGAAATAAAATTTGTACGTTTGGGTGTTCCAAGACAGGATGGCCGGGTGCATTGTCAAGAATCAGAACTTTAAATTCGAGACCTTTCACATTTATGTAACGTCTGACTTCTGGGACGAAACATTTGTTAAAACATTCCGTAAAGAGCAGTAGTCACCCAGGCCTTCTTGTTTGCCATCCAGTGAACAGGCAGTTTATTGATATCTACACCTTTCATTGAACGTGGGTTTAGGGCTCGATTTGCCAGCAGTGGTTTCGACATACGATCTCCTGAAGAATTGGAGCAAAATAATAAGGTCACACGATCCTTAGCTACCTTAAAACCACCAGCAGTTTTCTGCGATTTGGCTACGTACGTTCTGTTCGGCATTCGTTTCCAGAAGAGACCACTTTCATCTGCATTCCACACTTGATCAGGAGTGTATCCTCCATCTTTAATAATTTTAGCAAGTTCCTGCGGGAATACTTTAGCAGCCGATTCATATGCAGATGCAGTTCCACCTTTAATTTTTATATTATGAAGAGCATGTCTTTTAAGAAACCCTGTCATCCAACCTGTACTTGCAGAAAAAATTCATACATTCTGTTTAACTGAGATGAAGTGCTTGGCTCCTTTCCTTTAATCTGTCTATAAATTCTTAGTGCTGTTTGATTGATGGCATTTCCATCTACTGGTATTCCTTTTTGTGACTTATCTTTTATCCATATTACCAGAGTCTTTTCCATCTTTTCCTTGACAATATCTCTTGTATAGGATGATTAACACTTACTTTTGTTCCAGAACATACCGACTTCCTAATTGCAGCTACATTTTTCTTAATTGTTCTTATGGTAGCTTCATGTACACCAATATGCTTTCCTACAGACGTAGCACCTTGTCCAGTTGTAAGACGATCTAAAATTTGAATTTTAAGCTCCAAAGAAATCGCTTTTCTTTTCGTTTTGGTAATGGGTGAATTATGTGACATTATATAAGGGCTACCGAAAAATATCTCAAATTAAAATTAATAAATAAAGGTATGAAACATTTGTAAACTTACAACTTATTGACTTTCGGCAAAATTTATAAATTTATATGTGCACAAATTTCACTATAGATTCTTTCACTTTGAAATAGAACTACATACTAAATGTCTTCCGAAGATACAATGCACGAATACGGTATATGTGCACCAAATTCAATAATAAAAACGTTAAGTAATGTATCTAGAGCACGCGTTTCAAAACACACACTAGCTGTTATACATATAGAAATGATCTACTATGCCACAAATAAAATTTTGTTTTCTTAGAGTTTCAGCAAAAAAAATGTTAGAAATTGGATTGGACAGCTCGTGTTAAATCAAAATGACTCGCGCAAAAAGATAATTAAATATTTATTTTGAATTCGTGTTAAATCAAATTCGTGTAAAAAAGGTTCGTCCAAAAACAGAATTAGGTGTAATCAGATTATTTCTATCAGTGCACAGAATGAAATCTGCAGGAAAAGGATAGCTAAATCAAGATGGCACAGTATACTTAGAAAAAGTATGGTAGAAATATACTTGGCTGAGAAATATACTTAAGGTATCTGTATACCTTTAAAACGCCATTTTCTCCCAAATTTCACGTATTATTATACAACACTTTAGCTCTTCAAATCACTTCGGATTGTACTTCTAGGACCATTAGAACTGGAGACATAAAATTTAAAAAAGTTTTGTCAGCTATATTTGACCTGACGGTATATTGTTTTTAGCTTTTCCTCGAAACGGCAATTTTCGCCAAGCGTTACTCACCGCAAAACACGATATCTCAGAATGCATCCATTAAATTATTTTTAAAATTTTTTACACATGTTCTAAAGAGTATAAAACAGGGTTTGAACTATTATTAGGAAATATGCATTTAAAAGAATTGAGCAGAATGTAAACAAGAATATTTTTTGCATTTTGCTTTTTTGAGGAATGACTGACGTTAAAGTCCACACAATTAATTTAAATACAATAAAAAAAAGTGATTGTAGTTCAAAACTTAATTAATGTTTTCAGAAAATAATTCACTTTACAAACTGGAAAATTTTCATTATTCTTTAAAATATGACGTTTTGCTTAAATGGTATTTGGGCTGTTTTTTACATTTTTTACTCCCTTTTTATAAAAAATAAATTTCGAACACAACATTTTCTGCCTAAAATGCTTTTTTTAATAGAAATCAATAACATAATCCATAAAAAACCATAAGTTCCATGATCATTTTAAAAATTTCCTCCGAAGGTATATAGATACCTTAATACACAATAGACACAACAGAGTTTGTAAACATACGAAAAGGAAATTTAAGTTCACCTGGACTTTCCACCATCTCCACCTCATCTCAGTATATATAAACGTTTAAAAATCCTTTGATACTTCCTTTCTCCATCAGCAGATGCAGCAGAACATCTGCTTTTTGTAAATGTCGTCATGTGTGGCCGCCATCTCCCTTGTAATACTCCAATCAATGCCAATCAATGCATTTCTATGAGCTATTAATCGATCGTAAATTCCGTACTACTGAGGATCCGGAAACGTATTCTACAGGCCATAAGGGTCACGTCAATTAGACTTCGTTTATTCATTTTGTCTTTCAGCTCTTGATATTCAAATCAGGCCATCTTTCACGGTCGCTATTGTGAAGTAAATTACTGAACAGCAGAAATTTCGAGGCAGGAGAGAAAGTAGGTTTCTACTGTAAATCCTGGCGACAAGAAAATGATGTGACTCCTGTTATTCTTCCAATAAAGGATGTTGCTTCCAATGACACATTTCCCCCCACGAAAAGATGGATGGTTAATTTTTGACTTCAAAAATATCGTTAGCACTAGAGCAGTGGTCACCAAAGTCTTCGATATCAATCCCTGGAGTCGATAGAAAATCGAATCAGATATTGTAAATATCTATGTAACTTATAGGATGAACTTATTGAATAGTCAGTTGATCTTGATGCTAAGACGCTTTTTAGAAATGGGACTTTAAGTTACTTTTGGACGAATATAAATGTTGTAGAAAATTATCCAAAACTTTCTGAAGTGGTATTCCCCTTTTTGCGTGCATTTCCAAGCTCATGAATGGTTGAGGCTGGTTTCAGCCATGTTAATTCCATTTTAACAAAGCAAATAAATAAGCTAGATATAGAATTCCGTGGCGTTTTAAGGCTGAAATTGGCTCATTTTGAATCCAACATTGCTAATCTTGTCAAGAGTCACGAAGTACACCCTTCACATTGACAACATTAGTAAATTGTATACTAAGTTAATAAGTCTTATTTTCATATATAAGGAAGATTGTTATTTTGTTATCTAAATTAAATCTTATATTTAATATATTACTTATCCCTCCTATCCAATTTATAATATTAAGAAGGACGTCAAAAACAAAAAAGTATCCCTTTGACGTTGAGCCATTATAATAATATAGACTATGTTACACATGCAATAAACAGTGCAACAATAAAATAAACAATCTAAAACTCACATAAGCGTCTTTTTTACGTGTCCTACTATAATTACGTAATAGTAAAATAGAGAGTGTCGATAAAAAGTCAAGAAACTCTTGAAGGAATCGATGATCAAAGAAGTTTGGCGAACCCTGCACTAGAGGAAAGGCAAAGCATTCACTTTACCGAGACAGAATGTACTGACTGTTTTGCTGCAATGTGTTCTGCCATCTTTCAGGCAACTTCATAATTCCCTCCTCCCAAAACTTTCTGGGCAAAGAACTATTCCAGAGTCTTCCAAGGAATTGAAAGTTTTTCCATTAACCCTTTTGGTGGCTGCCTCGACGAGGTATCTCGTCATTAGCAAAACTGACCAGATCTTGATGGACGAGATATCTCGTCAATTTGAAAAGACCTTACCCGATCTTGATCTGACAAAAAAAATCGGCTATATCTTGATGACGATATATCGTCATTAGAATTGGTCAGATCTTGAGGGAATCTAGATGTCTCGCCCAAAGTACTGGAGGGTTAAGAAAGACTTGTAAGGATCGGAATAAACAGAAACCCGAAAGTGCAACGTCCGGTGAATAGGGCGGATGAGTCAAAATTCTTCAATCAAACTAAGTTTTCGCCTGGCCACCTGAGAACGTGTTGTCGTGATAGTCAACAGAACAAAGGCGTAATCTCCTAATTCCAGACGCTTTCTGTAGTGTTGCTTTCAGTTTGTCTACATGGGAGCAGGTACTTGCCGGATTGAATTGTTTGTTTGTGGCTTTGGGGGTTTTATGGCGCAAGGGCCCTATTTCGCTATGCTGCGCCAGACACAAGACATACAATATCAAGTAATACTCATACACACACTCAACAATGAAAGCTTTACTGACACAGAAGAAAGAAATACACATTGGGAGGAATGCACTTAACAGGAACCGAACCTGCGCCGTCTACAATTTGAAGGTTGCTAGCACAGTGGGCATACCCACTGAGCCACGACGACCCCTTGAATTGTTTGGTGTGGCAGGAGGTCGAAAGCACTCCCTTCCAATCCCATCCGTTATCTTTGGATGAAAACGAGGGGTGGTTAATTTTTTTTGTCCCTCGATCTCTTTCGTTCCTCATTATTGTAATGTAATCACTTCATCGCCCGTTACAATTTGTTTTAAAAACAGAGCAATTTCGATGCGTTTAAAGAACCGAGTGAAAATTTTGGTCAATCAATAGAATAGCATAACATCGCCAGAATGACAATCCAACAAGTCTATATCCGTCGACACAACTTAAAACCATGGGGATGCTAGTATTTCTCGTCAGTAGGGAAAAAGTGAGCAAATTTCGGTTGTCACCAAAACAAAAATTACCTGGAAATTCTTAATTTAGTTTTTACCGTTTAGTTGGATTTATCCGTTTGTTTCGCTGACAAACAGGTGGAATTCAGGATCACTTATAAGAGAGGCACCATGGAAAATACCGCTGTACTATGCCAAGAAGGTTTACAAATGTACGTGTTGCCAAACAAAGTTATATTAGAGCGACATACCAAACCAAACCAAACCTTAGAAGAATTGATTAGATAGGCATTCTCACACGGGAACCTAGAAGAACCTGGTGGTGACCAGAGGCACAAACCGGTAATTTAGACAACCGAATTCGGCTGACCTAGCTAATTTGATAACCATCAAATAACTTCATTTTAAGTATTCTAACCTAATTAAAACCTGCACACTTACATGGGTGATATTTACCGGTTTCGACTAGGCGTGACCAGAAGAGGCTTAACCCAACCTCACATCAACATCCCAGCACGTTTGGGCATCAATCTGATTAATGCTACCCTATTAATAAGCACCGGAGAACCATTCGAGCTGGGTTAATAGTTTAAGAAACACACCTGCTGAAAATCTTCGTAGGTAGGTATTTAATTAACGTCGTACTGGAGCACCACAGCGGGCTATTGACGACGGTCTGGGATCTGAAGACAACACCACGTAATTTTGAACCACGTTCAGATGACGCGGTCACACCTGAGCTGGCACCTCACTCTCCAAACTTCCACACCACGCCAACATGAGGACATTTAAAGCCAAGACGGATTTAACGTGCACCAGCTCCCTTTGCAAACGACGGTCATTGGTTGGATTTAAACTCGCAACCCTCCGGTTGCTAATCCGTTACTCTTCCAACCGGGCTGAAAATCTTGGAGAAAGCTGACCAGAAGTTCCGGTGGACAGCGTGATGGAACTCGAACCAAGCGCGTCAGTCTGCAAACGAGTGCTCTAACCACCCAACCGCTGTTCTAATCTAACATCAACCACACCCTGAATTCCTGAGACTTCGAACCAGATGATCCTAATGTAACACGACTTCCTGAAGGATTTGCTGTTGGGAGTTGAAACCCATTTGCGCGGCCAAGAAACCCCAGCCAACCAAAGCAATGGCCAGGATCAACTTCACCGCTCGCAAATCGGTCTACCAATTATCCATGGATGTCGCTTTTAGATATGAATGCCATATACGACGCTTTTAGATATGAATGTCCGCTGTTAGATATGTTTGAACCCACCGGTGGGTTCAAACAGCATATCAGTCCAACATCAGTTTTCTTTTCCTTCGTCAGCAAAAGTCCAGGGACCATAATTTCCTACGAGCAGCCCAGTACAAATTAGCCCGGCTAAAAGGTCGTCAACTAAGATGTGATCGTCAGATAAAAAGTGCAAGATAAAAGATGACTAAAATCCATAAAGCTAACCGTCGAAAAGGGGCAGTCAGGAGAAGCATGCACACCAATGCGGTGAAAGTATCCTCTTAAAAAGTCGTGTCCAGTTAAAATTCGAAAATTTTCCGTAGCAATATGTCGTGGAAAATTAGGTGGAACAGGGTCAGACAAAAGCTTGCTCCACGTTTTGTCCTTTTGATGGTCGCAGACGGACTTATTTCGTTCTACCAACCTGCAACCAACATCAGTTCTGCCACTCAAAACTGAACTGCCTGAATTCAGTATGCCTCCTCAGGCCATGTTTTCCATGCCACAGAAACGGAATAGATGACGGAGAGGCTGGTGCCACTAAGAGGCCCACTACTAAATAATATGGCATTAGACAAGGACTTATTTCATTCAGAAATTTAAGTGCTTTTCCAACTAGAAAGACTAAATGTTGCCGATAAACATTGTATTTTACTCTTTTATAAGACGATGGTCCACGGTAGCCCGGTTGGAAGAGTAACGGATTAGCAGGGTGCGAGTTCAAATCCAACCGAAGGCCTTCGTGTACGTGAGGGGGCTGGTGCATGTTCAATCCGTCGTGGCCTCAAACCTCCTCACGTTGGCGTGGTGTGGATGTTTGGAGAGTGGGGTGCCAGCTCATGTGTTGCCTCGTCATCTGACCCTTGTTCAAAATAACGTGATACTGTCTTCGGATCTTTCCCCTTCGGGAATTACCCCGGATCGTCACCGATAGCCCGTTGTGTTGCTCCAGTGGGACGTTAATTAAAATACCTCTTATAAGACGATAGTGATGTGGAAAAGTCCATACTAAGCACGTAGATATGCCACACTTATAGCTCAAAAGTATAGCGATCGTAGCAGATTCTTAAAGATAATTCTCATTTCCCAAAACTACCTACATTGGACTCTTGGAGCAATTCTTTGTCTTTTGCAAATACTTAACCCTCCAAGTGGTTTCGACGAGATATCTCGTCATCAAGATACTGACGATTTCTGTTTTATGACGACGAGATTATGATCGGAAGAGTTTTCTTTTAATGACGAGATATCTCGTCCTTAAAGATACATAATCGAAATAACCACCAGAAGGGTTAAGAAAGACAGAGAATGACCAACAATTAACCCTCTGAGGTCACTCACATATCCGTGTGTGTGTGTGTGTGTTGTGTGTGTTCCGCAGTCTTCCCTGTGCATGACTTCTAACCAATTTTCACCTTCTTGACCAATGGAATCTTTCCTATGATTCTTTCGGGGCCGTCGTGGCTCAGTGGGTATGCCCACTGCGCTAGCAACCTGTAGGCGATTGCTATCAGGTACATTTCCTCCCTAAGTGTATTTCTTCTGTGTCAGTAAAACTTTCATTGTGTCTGTCCATTACTTAATAGTGTCTATCTTGTGTCTGGCGCAGCATGGCCAAATAGGACCCTTGCGACATAAAACCTCCAAACCAACCAACTTATGATTCTTCCATCTAATGGTTGGTTGATTTTGGAATTTTATGGCGCAAAGGCACTTTTTGGCCATACTGCGCCAGACAAGACCTATAATATCAAATAATAGACACACACAATGAAAGTTTTACTGAAACAGAAAGAGAAATACACACAGGGAATCGAACCTGCGCCGCCTACAACTCGGAGGTTGCTAGCGCAGTGGGCATAACTACTGAGCCACGACGGCCCCTCTAATAGATGTGGTTACTTAGTCATGTGTGTTCTGTGGGGTAAAAGCGAAATATACACTGCTCGGAAATCTTGATGCTTAAATCAGCCATCCAAGGTCTACACAATTTCAAGGAATCCCAAAACCAGCACGGAATGTTCAGCAACAATGCAGACCCTCGTGACATAGTATGGGCGGTACTGATTTCATACAAGCCGGGAACAGCTTTTTGGGATGTGCTTGTCTCTCAAATAGTACGCAATTCCTTCCAGCCAGAGTTCCATAAAGGCCCGGAACCTTTGGGTGGTCCGCGCGATTCTTCGTTGGCCGAAACTGGTTCCGTGCTGTTTTTCTCGACTACGTAGTTCTTCAATTAAAAAAAAAGAAAAGTCCAGTTTTGCATTTTAAAGAACAGGATTTGTCTCTGGTACCCCACCCCTCCGCTTGGCCTTGGGATCTTCCGCATTGCAACAATAATTCACGAGCCAAGAAGCTCTACTCTCATTTTGGCTGCACGAGGGCTAGTTAGAAAGAGACCTACGGCTTAAAGCGCTCTGGAGAGGTAGAGAAAGAATCAACCTCTTTATTCGCATATAGAAAAGCATATTTAAAGATTGCGTTCGTTAGGGAATAACCCCTTCTAAAACTTTACAGTGCCTAAAATTTGATCGAGGAGTCATTTTCATATGAAATTGAGCACAAACTTAATAATTTCCAACAATTTCAACACCATATTTCCAATATGAATCGAAATTTAACCTCTAATGCCAGTCATTGAGTTCCTATAGTACGAGCTTCTTGCGCAATAGTCCAATTCAATCCTTTATTATGAGCATGGAAGATTTGTAGGACCCCAGATTATTTTCCCAGACTTTATTCATATCTTCTCAAGTAATATCCGGGGTCGCGGTAGACCGGTTGGCAGAGCAACGGATTAACAACCTGAGGTCGCGAGTTCTAAACTCGAGACCTTCGTTTACGTGGGGGCTGATGCACGTTAAATCTGCCGTGGTCTCCAATGTCCTCACGTTGGCGTGGTGTGGAAGTTTGGAGAGTGGGGTGAGCTAGCTCAGGTGTGACCTTGTTTATCTGACCGTGGTTCAAAATGAAGAGTGCAATGGGTAAAAGTCGTTACTCTGCTATACATACTACTATGCCACCGTGCTAGTGAAGAAGGATGGATTGGATGTTTGGGTTTTATGGCACAAGGTCCAAAAGCGGACAAGCTGAGCCAAACACAAGGTAGAATATAACCCATTAAATACAACTACTTCGAACTTAGTAGCACGAGTTTGATCACATTTTATACTGTGTATTTCATTCTTACGGAAGAGCCCTTTATATGTTCCTTGTGGATAGTCGTGGATGAACTCCACACGTACTTTGGTGTGGATTAATGTCAGGAGAGTCAAAGGAAATTTTAGAAATTTATTGGTATTCCATACCATCCAGGATCTACAAATTGAAGGCTGTGTGCTCGGGGTCCTTAGAATGTACAAAAGCATAATCGTGATTTCGTGGTGTCGAACGGGGCTATAAAACTATTCCCCGATTTCATTATTACGACCAAACTACTATTGCATTCATACAAACACAAACCACACCCAAACGTTCTTGTTATTAGAGGCGGGCAGAATCGAGTACTTTCAAAATGAAGTCTCAAGAGCTGGATTTAATAACATCCGATGCCTCGTAAAGCCTTAAAACAGTTCAGACTCAAACAACGGTTAGATGAGTATGTTCTGACTTAATCTATTGTTGATAAGATAGGTACTTTTCTCGCTCAAAGTCCTATCCCCTAGCCTCATCGGGGAACGGGTAGCACAGGTGAAGTACGTCGGGAGTATATACTCCTGGTAGGGCCACCCAAGGCGTGAAGGCTGTGCTGCTTTACCTGGTTAACATAGGAAGGTGAAAGGGTGGCTAAGTCGGACTGCTACAGAGATAGCTCCCAGATCTTAGGATCAATAGCAGACGCTCTCTACCCATGTCAGACTTGTGCAGAGGACGACCACCTGTCCGTACTTAAAAAGCAATTGCGCAGATCATCTCCAGTACCTTTTCATCACTGGTACCTCAGTCAAACACTAGGAGAGCTGCTTGCCTTCAATTTAGCCCTTTCTCAATGCTTGCCAGGCTCCGATCTGGCCATTTCAAACAGATGATATTCTTGGATGGCCAGAAATCATTTCCCACCTGTTCAAAGTGCAGCTTATTCCCACATCCTGAATTGCATTGGAACCATACATGAAGACATTTTTGAGGACCCATCTGCCATTGACCAAAAACTCTTTCTGCGTAGACTCAGGACTTAGTGTAATTTTTTTACATTGTAATAAGAAGAGGTACTTTTACATGAAGAATTTAACAAACGTCAACTCGTAGAGATTGAATTCGGAGAGACTCAATTTGACCAAAAGTAAGTTAGTTCGGCGAATTGGCATTTGAGTCGCATGGTTTTGGGCGAGTTTACTCGTTAGATTAGGGAGCATTCTAACGTAAGCACTGCCTTTCTACAATTGGAGGCGTCTTTAGCGCGGTCTTTGGCTTTGAGCTGGGCTCGGGAAGTGATAGCAGTGATGCTGAGATGACGAATTGGCAAAATAAATTATCCCATATGGCGGTCGCCAAACAAGATTTTGCATATGGCAGCCCTTTCTTAGGGCGAACCTTACCAACCTTGCAGAAACGGACTTCCCAAGGTCACTTGCCTTCCGGTTGGTTGGGTTTTATGGCGCAAGGGCCAAGCTATGCAATACACAAGACATACAACAAAGAGGGTGGAAGAAAATGCAGAAGGGTAAAAATGAAAGGGAGGAAAGATCATTCGGGTACCCCCAGGTAGTGATGCCCCTACATAACTAACGATTACGTGCCCTTGAGGGCGTCTTCTAACCGGTAGGTATTTAATTAATGTCGCACTGGAGCAACGCTACGGGCTATTGGCGACTGTCCGGAATCCATCCCGATTGGAAAGATCCGAGGATAACTCCACGTCGTTTTAAACCATTGTCAGATGACACCTGTGATGGCAATCCACTCTCCAACTTCCACATCACGCCAACGTGAGGACATTGGAAGCCACGACAGATTGAACTTGCACAGGCTACCTTTCGTACAAGACGGTTTTTGGTTGGAGGTAGATGGTAATAAAAGAACCACACGCTTTAAGCGTTTGCGTACCCCAAACGGCGGAATGACTTAAAAAGTGTTCGGCAAATGAACCGGATACAAGTAGATCTTGCAATGTGCGAATAATTACGGACTTAACATTTAGAGTGAGGTCTATGAAGCAGATCCCGGGCACGCATGGGCGAGCAAATGAAAGGAAGGCCCGTCTCTTCGACGGAGGGCCTCGAAGTTGCCATCGCAGTCCGTTCACCCTATCGATGCGAAGGCGAGAAAAAGAAAGTGCTGCTAATTACGTGCTGCAGATGGGCCACGGTCTGATGGGATCTGCCATTCACCACACTATAACATCGAAGAAGGTAAAAAATCGGAAATTCCTTCTTTAATGCACAAATAGCATTGAGCGCTGTGTGGCGTAAGTAGGGAGGTATTGGCACAGGGTGCCAGTGTCCAAGGTAGATATTTAAAGTCGCACTGGAGCAACATAACCTGGCGTGCCTTTGTACACGACGGTCTTTGGTTGGATACGAACTCGCAACCCTCCTGTTGCTAATCCATTATTCTTCCAACCTGGCTACGGCGGTCCTGAAATATTGACAGGAAAACCGAGTGCAAACTATTTGCCGTCATTTCAAATAGCCCGCTGTATTGCTCCAGTGTGACTTTAAAATACCTACTTACCGTCATTTCAACCCGACCAACATTGGGGGGTATTTCAATTAACGTCACACTAGAGCAACACAATGGGCTATTGGTGACGGTTCGGATCAATCCCAAAGGGAAAGATCCGAGGACAACACCACGTAATTTTGAACCACGGTCAGATGACGAGGCAACACCTGAGCTGGCACCCCACTCTCCAAACCTCCACACCACACCAACCGACCAACGCTGGGTAATATTTTGATTGTTAAATAAAGGTCACTCATGTAGAATGTTTCCTAATCTGCTCTCGGATTATTATCAAGTTTCTTTGACTATTACATCTTATTTAATATATACAAATGCCTCTTTCGATTAAATACTGAACGATATTTCAAAAATGCCTGGACAGATAAAGCTTTAAATTATTAACTAAACAAAAGAACAAAAATGCAATATCGAAATAATTTAGTTTGTTTAATAAATTTAATGTAATATTTCAATGTTATTTGACATCAAGAAATAATAAACTATAGTAAATCTTTTTTATTACTTTTTGGATCCACAAAGAATGCAACAGCACGCAAGGTCTTGATGACTTTTTATTCATAACCGTACACAAGAGGATGCCCGAAATCTGTTTCTCCGAAGGTAGTTCCGGCCAAACCAACACTCAATTTGATTATTACACTATTGTGTTAAGGGCAGCCCAGTTGGAAGAGTAACGGATTAGCAACTGGAGGGTTGCGAGTTCGAATCTAACCAAAGACCATCGTGTACAAAGGGGGCTGGTGCACGTTCAATCTGTCGTGGCCTCCAATGTCCTCGCGCTGGCTTGGTGTGGAAGTTTGGAGAGGGGTGCCAGTTCAGGTACTGTGCCTCGTCATCTGACCGTGGTTAAAAATGACATTGTCGTCGGATCTTTCCTTTTGGTATTGATCCCAGACCGTCACCTATAGCCCGTTGTGTTGCTCCAGTGTGACGTTAATTAAAATACCTACCTACCTATTGTGTTGATGTTTACAAGTGGGATTCTCTACCACCCAACCTCGGTCATTCATCATTCTTAAGGGGCCCGTCGTAACTCAGAGGGTATACTCACTGCGTTAGCAACCTGCAAGTTCTTGTCGGCGCAGGTTATATCCCTCCCTGGTACTTCTCTCTTCTGTGTGAGTAAAACTTTCCTTGCGTGTGTTACTTGATATTGCTTGAGAGTGTCTGGTGCAGCATGACCAAATATGGTCTTGGCGCCATAAAACCCCAACCAAATATCAAGACAACACCTCGTAATTTTGAATCGCAGTCAGATGACGAGCACACCTGATCTGACACCTCAAACTTCCCTGCCACTGCAACGTGAGGACATTTGAGGCCACGACAGATTCAACGTGCACCAGCCCCCATGTACACGACGGATCGAGATTAGCTTGGATCGAGTTCCTGTGCAACCCTGTTTGCTAATCCGCTACTCTTCCAATCGGGCTACAGCGGCCAAATCATCATTCTTAGGATGCCCAACATTCCCTGCGCATCGATGCTTTTACAGTTAGATTGAAACATGCTTGTTTTACCCCAGACTCTGAAGCATAAAAATATACATTCACCTACCTACCGCTGGGCCTATTTTTGGCAAGAAACAGTCACTGGAAAATACTTCCGTGATATGGCAAAGTTGTGTTTAATTATGGCACGTTTTATAGACCAAGAAAAGCCACTTTTTGATAAATATTTTGAAAGTCCTCCCTCCCTTACCTCGGTTTGGTTTGGGTTTTATGGCTCAAGGTCCGTTAGTGGACAAGTCGCGCCAAACGCAAGATTAAATGTACCCAATAAAAACAGCTAAAACAGACAGACAATAAAATACTCTAAAAGTTACGTTTCAAATATTAAGAAAAAGGATAAGTTAAAAACATTGAAGAAAAATGTAAATACAGGATGATTCTTTGCGTTTTCAACACAAGGAAGGGTAGGCGAACATTAGAAACCTTTAAAGATGAGAAATTACGCATATTTAAGGGCCGCGGTGGCCCGGTTGGAAGAGTAACGGACTAGCAACCGAAGGGTTGCGAGTTCGAATCCAGCCAAACACCGTCGTGTACAAAGGGGGCTGGTGCACGTTAAATCTGTCGTGGCCTCAAATGTCCTCACGTTGGCGTGGTGTGGAAGTTTGGAGAGTGGGGTGCCAGCTCAGGTGTTGCCTCGTCATCTGACCGTGGTTCAAAATTACGTGGTGTTGTCCTCGGATCTTTCCCTTTGGGATTGATCCCGGACCGTCACCAATAGCCCGTTGTGTTGCTCCAGTGTGACGTTAATTGAAATAAATAAATAAATAAATAAATAACATATTTAAAATTATGACTGACAACTAAATACATTTGAAACATGAAAATGAAAACTCTACATACATTTGAAACATGGAAATGACAACTACATACATTTGAAACATGAAAACTAAAACTACATATATTTGAAACATGGAAATGACAACTACATACATTTTAAAAATTCAGAACATCGTAAAAAAGGAGAGAATGCAGAGTGGGGAGAATTACTCAGCAAGGCAGACAAAATAGGCGATTGGTTGTCTTTGGGGTTTTATGATGCAAGGGCCATATTTGGCCATGCTGCGGGAGACAAGACGTACAACATCAAATAATACACAACAATCAACAATACAACATCAAGTAATTCACACACAATGAAAGTTTTACTGACACAGTAGATAGAAGTACACCCAGGGAGGAATACATCTGACAGGAATCGAACCTTCGCCGCCTACAACTCGAAGGTTGTTAGCGAAGTGGGCATACCCACTGAGATACGACGGCCGACAAACTATGCGAGGAAGTTTTAAAAATCGAATGTAAAAATGTCCCTCGCCTCGGAAATCTCATCGACGAGAAGTGCGCAATGAGTGGACGACCCCCTCCTTCCCAAAGAGAGAAGTTCCCAAACTTTCACCGGCGTCCATCCATCTTAGAGCAGGCGAGGAAGGGAGGGGATGGAACAGCCAGGTGAATCGGGAGAGGGGGAAGGGAGCTGTGCCTACCTGTTCTGTCGTCCGCTAGGTGCCACGTTGATTTCGGAAAGTTCCCCTCCGCCAATCACAAGCCGGGAGCTCAGGTTGGAAGTTTTTGACTTCTCCGAGAGGGAATTCGGTGGGGATTTTTTCCCCAGCGTGGAGCAACAGGTTTTTCTGTCTCGGTGTTGTTTCGAACACTTCCGATCTTCGATGCCCCGCGGGGTTGTTTCCCAGAATCCGATCTTTTAAAGCAAATCGAATCGAGCTCCAGTGCGATGTGAATCCAACGATTTGGGGAGGGTTTGACTTCGTGTCAGCCAGAAAATGGAGGGTACCTCTTTCCATGAGTGACGAGTGGTAGTAACCCCCATGAACTGGCACCCCACTCTCCAAACTTCCACACCACGCCAACGTGAGGACATTTGAGGCCACGATAGATTTAACGTGCACCATCCCCAGTGCCCGTGTTATCCGAAGTCCAATGAAACCCCTATTTAAATAACTTTTCTGAGAGGAATCGATTTTACTCTGAGGGAGAACGATTCTCCCCATCCTACGGATAGCAAAACATTGACCACCCCCTCAATCAGGCATTTGTTTTTCTTTCTCGGCGAAACAGCGTTTCCAGATATGGTAGGAGGGGCCGTCATGGCTCAGTGGCTACCATATGTGCAAATAAAAGCATTCGTTTGGGGGTAACAAATTATGCAAAAAGATTATTACAAATTATGCAGGTGCAAAAAGAAATGAATGTAAAACACGAATGTGTGAAAACTAGCAGCTCCATTCTATTTCTGATTACAAGGTTTTGTTCTCCGATCTTTTCCCTCCGGATGGATCCCAGACCGTCACGGGGCCGCGGTTGGAAAGTAACGGACTAGCAACCGGAGGGTTGCGAGTTCGAAGACCGTCATGTGCAAAGGGGGCTGGTGCACGTTAAATCTATCGTGGTCTCCAATGTCCTCACGTTGGCGTGGAAGTTTGGAGAGTGGGGTCCCAGCTCAGGTGTTGCCTCGTCATCTGACCGTGGTTCAAAATTACGTGGTGTTGTCCTCGGTAGGCATTTTAATTAACGTCACACTGGAGCAACGCAACAGGCTATTGGCGACGGTCCGGGATCAATCCCAAAGGACAACACCACGGAATTTTGAACCGTGGCCAGGTCACACCTGAGCTTTCACAACTCTCCAAACTTCCACACCACGCCAACGTGAAGACATTTGAGGCCACGGCAGATTGAACGTGCACCAGCCCCCTTTGTGCACGACGGTCTTCGAACTCGCAACCCTCCGGTTGCTCTTCCAACCGGGCTACCTCGGCCCCCGAAATTCTTAAACCGAGTGCGTTTGTGCTTGCAGCGAGCGGCGCTGTCAGAAGCAGCCAATCAACAGGTTCCCTGGCCTACCTGTACCGAGCGAGCGCAGCCCAAACAAATCCCCAAGCGCTAGGCAGGTAGGGGAAAAGAGTTTTTCCCCATCCTACCTGTCGGAACAGCGGCAGTGTTCAGGTTGCGGTACTGGTGGTTGTGTGTTCGTCGGTGGCTGTCGTCCGCATTTCTTTTAGTGTTATTTATTATTTGTGTCCCTCCCCTTTTGTTTTAACTCTTCTTCTCGCTGGACACGGGGTGACGAGACGGTGATGGCAAAGTATCTGGTGGGGGTGTACACTGTGACGGCTGGGCTGCACGAGGAGCTGGGATGCGATGAGCAAGAAGTGGTCCTCTTTTCATGGGTGGTGGTGGACCTCTCTAACACCAAGGTAAGGATCTCTCTCTCTCTCTCATGTCCTCTCCAGCGCGGCGCCAACATATGGTGGCGCAAGCGACTGGCGTATCGAACCTCCAACTCGAACGAACGAGCGAGAAAAACCCGAGAATAAACCGATCTTTGAAAGCAGATTGGACGGATACTCAAAATAAAGCCCTTCGAACCCTCCTTCAAAAAGGGGTCGTGTATCGGGGCGCCGTCAATAGTTTGAAGGAAGCAAAATTTGCGAAATTTTGGTAGAGATTTTATTTAATGTCTCCCCAAACTACTGTTTTTGGAAGTTTAAATGAATCACGAGGTTGAT
This sequence comes from Meta bourneti, assembly GCA_933210815.1. Lineage (NCBI taxonomy): Eukaryota > Metazoa > Arthropoda > Arachnida > Araneae > Tetragnathidae > Meta > Meta bourneti. The sequence goes on along the minus strand of OW119927.1, from coordinate 4,194,557 downwards.
CGCCAATTGCCCGTTATATTGCTCAAGTGCGATGTTATTTAAATACCTAGCTAACTAAATGAATCGATAGGTATTTCGAGTTTTATTTGGCAATACGTTATTCGGAAACTTATTTGCTGAATTAGGCAGTTAATTAACGTCGCACTGAAGCGACACTACTGACTATTGGCGACATTTGCTGACTTGGAATAGTATTTATTCGATTGGGAAATTCATGCTATAGCTTAATGAAATATGCTTTGGATTTATCAACGATCCTTTTTAAAATCTAAACAATCGTAGTCATAATTATCGAAATTAAATCCCGCTTGATGTTTACATTTCGATGGGAGTTAATAAATAAGTAAACTAGTATTTTTAAAACAAGACTGGCTCAATTAAGTTTTGATAAAAGACCTTACTTAAATTTGTCTTTATTTACCTATATCCATCTTTTAAACATACTTTTACCGATCTTACTTTTCTTTACCGAATCAGATAAATATGGACGGATTGAGTAATTAAACTTATGCGTGTCGACTCGATATAAAAACGAGTGAATTTCCAAATAATTTCATCGCAACGCGTTGTGGAAAGCTAAATTTAGTTATACCATGTAGCGTTGAAAAACGCTACATGGTATAACTAATCGCATACAACCTGACATCGAAAATCACGTGCATTCTAATTGTGTTCCTTCTAATGTTACTCACTTTCACAAACCCTTTTGTTCACCAATGGCAAGCACTTTTTCTTGGTTTCCTAACGATCCTAATCAGTATGCTAATCAAAATGTTTTCTAAATACTATACCGATGTGCCCAAGTTCTATACGTGAGATGCTAAGGAATATTATGGATTACTCATCACGGTAAGTTTTGTCAAAAGAAATGTGGTTTGTGTAGTAAAAATGTGTTCATTATTTGTTAAGCCGGTGGAAAAGTCCCGTTTTAAAAGTTATGGTATACGAAACTGCTCAGTAGAAGTGTTTTTGATGCTACAGAAAGATTAATTTGAAACGAGCTTTGTAGTATATCTGACATTTCGGATAGCATATTTTGTATTTAGACTTGTATAATTGAGTAATAATGGCATATTTTATTTAGTTTATCTTCTACCCCCTGTTCTACAATCACTTATAGAATAACACGAATATGACGCACTCTGAATGTAAAGTCTCCATTTTCACGATCGCTTAAGTATTGTTTAACGAATGCATGAAAGGCATTTTTGATCTTATTTACCATTCCGCAGTGTTTACGGTTTTTGAGAAACGTTTACGGAATCAATTTTAAATTCAATTGAACAGACTTCTATTGTATTTTCATCATGCAAGAATTGTTTACTAAATATTTCATAAATTTTACATTTACCAATTATTATTTAATATTCAATCTTTCAAAAGAATGTGAACTGTATTCTGACTAAATTCTGCATCTGCTTTTTCAACCATTTAACGTTACTTTATTCTGCTCATAGAATTTTCAGTTTATTTGCTCATTATGTACTTTAAACATTCAGCAATTCTTAACCAATACATTTTTTAATAATTTAAAAACTGTTTAGTGAGTTCTGTATAAAGGATTTTATTTGTCAATCCAATCAAAATTGGATTCTGGATTCTGCATACAATATTTTATATTTGGATTGTTTAATATCGTTTATAAATTTAATCATTATTTACTGAATTGTGTACAGAAAATAAGGTTCGGGTTGAATGCACTTTTACGAATGTATTGTCTGAATGAATTATTTGTAATGTCATCAGTTGTCTTATTTCACTTTTAAATGTCACTATCAGACATGCTTACATGTTTTATGAACAATAACGAATAATTTTATCTCTTGCGATGTTTCATAAAAATTTGTTTTCATAAAATTTAAGCGTTTAAATAAGTTACCTTTACTGAACTTTTAAAAACAGCGCATGTTTCTTAGTAATAAGTCCAAGAGTTCGTAGACATTGTTTTTAACCAATCCTTTGGAGACAACAAAGCGTGGTGGATACTATTCAAATATTTACATTTTTTTAGTTTGAAGAACTGAAAAGTAAACAAATCGTTGCGAACAGAGAATCGAGTTTGTGCAGGATCGTCCGATTTTAAAATGAGATATGGCTGCAAAGTACACAAGATTTCCTAAATATTTTTAAAAATCGGAATTAAAAAACGCTTTCGAAGCTCCTCTCTGACAATAAACTTTGTTTCTCGAAACTAGTCGTGCTTTGATTATTTACTTCATTGAGGCCGATCATTTTACATGAATTTCACGTTTCTCTTTATTTTGTGTGCCATTTGTGTTCATGAAATGTTTTCGACTACATGCTTCGCAAAAGAAATTGTTTTATATGCGAAATATTTAATGTCTCGTATATTCAGCATTAAAAACCTCACTATTTAATTGTAGTTAAAGAAAAAACGTTAATTCGAAGTATTCGATGCTGCAAAACTCGATATAACTTTTAACTTACCAGCACAGACAAGGAAGCGTTGGAGATCATAAAAATAATTGGTAACAGAACATAAAACTTTATAGTTAATATGACGGTTACTTTTACAATGCCAGATGACTAAAACTAAGTTTTTCTGATTAAGTAAATTGTCTGATTGTTGCTCCATTTTACATACAATTAGATTATTTGATTTTATTCTTGCTTTAACGAGCACTCGGTGAGTTATTGCTCCGTTGAATTGCACTCTTGCATCTAAAATTATTCAATAATATAAAAAATAACGCTCCGGTGTTGACTTCGTTATTTTACCGTGGTTCAAAAGGACGAAGTGTATTTCCTTTCGGGATTGATCCCGAACCGTCGCCAATAGCTTGTTGTAATGCCCCTGTGCGACGTTAACTCAAGTACCTACCTAAAAATAACAGCTCTTGGAAATGGCTCATTAGAAAGGCAAATTCAAAAGAAAGAAATATTCAAAAAGACAAGTCGTGCAACACTTCTAATCGCTTATTTTAAACTACCAAATGCGCAAAAGATGTCAGGGTGGAGTACAATTGAATTAGGGGGAATGTGCAAGGGGGCGTGACATTTTCCAGTTTGCAACATTTTTATAAAAAAAGAGCTTTGGAATTCAAGATACTGGATAAAAGGTTGTCGTGACCACGTCTTGTGTAATGTGGCTGGAAAAATCTCCCCAAACAAGTTTGCCAGTGTACATTCCATTCAAACACTTTGCAGACAAAAGGGGTAGAAAATGCGAAAGCACTTCATCTTTTGTCCAGTGGAGTGGTCATTTATCTCCTCCGATAGTCCCTCTTTCCGAAAGAATCGGGTATCTCTCCTCAATGGATAGATCTACCCCTGGATGAAGTGATTTACGCGGCGAGTTTCGTTTACAGTGGATGAATCAGGTCACGCGTTTAACTCTGAAGACTAACGATTTATTTCAAAGGATCCAGTTGTGAATACGAAAGTTTTTGTATTTTAATTCCCCAATAACCACTCTACAGAGCACGAGAGTCTAGGTAGTTGAAATAACGTCGCTTGGAGCAACACAATGGGCTGTTGGCAACTGTCCGGATCCATCCCGAAGGGAAAGATCCGAGGACAACACCATGTCATTTGGACCACGTCACCAGTCAGATGACGTCATTTTGACATTCACATCGACCTTCAAATGAAATAGACGGAGCATGTGCCCTCAGCTTCATGTTATTTCTTCCAGTTGCTCGGTTTGAAGATCCGTCACGTGGTTGTGGGTAAAAGCATCAATCCTAAATTATTGATGGGTTAAAGTGATTATTCACCGTGATCAAAAATACTAGTCAGCGATTCGACAGTCAATCGGCTAAGTCGATTTGTGATTTACACTTCAGAGATCTTACCACAGCAACTCCGCCCATATGGTCCGTCTATTTCATTAGAAGGTCGATGAACATTCATCACAAGTCAACATCGACCTTCTAATGAAATAGACGGACCATATGGGCGGAGTTGCTGTGGTAAGATCTCTGAAGTGTAAATCACAAATCGACTTAGCCGATTGACTGTCGAATCGCTGACTAGTATTTTTGATCACGGTGAATAATCACTTTAACCCATCAATAATTTAGGATTGATGCTTTTACTCACAACCACGTGACAGGTCTTCAAACCGAGCAACTGGAAGAAATAACATGAAGCTGAGGGCACATGCTCCGTCTATTTCATTTTAAGGTCGATGCCAGTCAGATGACGAAGTCAACACCTGAGCTGACACCCCACTCTCCAAACTTCTACACCACGCCAACGTGAGGATATTCGAGGCCACGACTGATTGAACGTGCACCAGCCCTGCCATGTACACGACGGTCTTTGGTTGGACAACCCTCAGGTTGCTAATCCCTTACTCTTCCAACCGGGCTACCGCGGTCCATGATATCCTGGGTACGTTCCTAGTTGTCATATTTTTTATCGGTCCATGATATCCTGGGTACGTTCCTAGTTGTCATATTTTTTATCGGTCCATGAATTGGATAATTTATTTAGAAATACTAAATTACTTTTATCCCTTACTACTGAATGTCACTAAAACTTGACACATTGCATAGTATTAGTGGGGATGCATTCGTTTTCACCTTGTGTGTCCATTGGTCCGTGTTTCTTTGCTGTACGCCTGTAATGATGCTGTTGCTGCAGGTGGGTCACTGACATGGCAATTACCTCTACACTATTCCCATATCCACAATATCCTCACCAAATCATTATACAGGGCTAATGACAGCATGGGGGCTCTCCAGTCAAGGCTGCAGCTGTAGCTTTTTTTTGACTCTCCCTTTATTTTATTCGGGAAATAGATTTCTTTGTGAAGGAAAAATTCACGTAAAACCTAATTGAATAATGTTTGGAGAGTGGGGTGCCAGCTCAGGTGTTGCCTCGTCATCTGACCGTGGTTCAAAATTACGTGGTGTTGTCCTCGATCTTTCCCTTTGGGATTGATCCCGGACCGTCACTAATAGCCCGTTGTGTTGCTCCAGTGTGACGTCAAATAAAAAATACCAATACCTAATTGAATAATTAACAAGTAAATTGAATCGAATTGTTTAACAATGCATATAGAATCGATTTTTTTCATGTTGATCCAACAATATGTATTTATTTCTTTTTATTGCAAAAAAATATCCGTTATGTAAGGCTCCGAGAAAAACAAAATTTCTAGAAATACGCCGTGATTCAAAATTACGTGGTGTTGTCCTCGATCTTTCCCTTTGGGACTGATCCCGAACTATCACCAATAGCTCGTTGTATTGCTTCAGTGTGACGTTAATTAAAATACCTACCTCGAGAAATAGGCGCTTGCGGTTTGACGCTTTAAGTAGGTATTCAATTAACGTCGCACTGGAGCAATACACGGGCTATTGGCGACGGTCCGGTATCAAACAGGAAGGGAAAGATTCTAGGACAACACGTCATTTTGAATCACGGTCAGATGACGACCTGAGGTGGCACCTCACTCTCCAAATTCTACATCACGTCAACGTGAAGACATTTGAGGCCTCGACAAACTGAATGCACCAGCCCCCTTTGTACATGGTGGTCTTTGGTTGAGTTCGAACTCGCTACCCTCCGATTCCGCGGCCATTGATGCTTTAGGTATTGGTATTTTCAATTAACGTCACACTGGAGAAACGTTGATGCTTTAGGAAAAAATGAGTTGGAATACAAGTTTAAGGTATTCAAGTTCTTCAAGCAATGAATCAGAAATCTGTTTCTGCCTACAATAGTTAGTTACCGACATTACAATTTTTGATGATTGGTACAATTCAAGCAGTTTAAATACTTAATTTAATTACGAATTTTTAATATAATGGTAGGTAGGTATTTTAATTAGCGTTGACCTGGAGCAACATAATGGGCTATTGGCGACGGCTCGGGATTGGATGTTGGGGTTTTATGGCGCAAGGTCCAAAAGCGGACAAGCCGCGCCAAACACAAGACAATATAACCCAATAAAAGTATAAAAGATTTAAAATTTAATAGTCTGAGATAAAGATAAAAGCATAACCTGGAAGAAGATATTAATTTGTTCAAAGATATGACAAAGCATAAGATTAAAATTTGCCATCAATATCAAAAACCATGGTTGATATGAATTGATGTTTTCAAACATGTTGACCTGCAACAAGATGTATAATATAAAAAGGTATGATTAATGGGTTGTGAATAGTAAAAAAGTAATATCAAATGAGGTGTCATTTTAAAATGTGAAGAGATGAATGGGCCACGGCCCAAGATCAAACACGTGGGAAAGATCTGAGGACGCCACTTTAATACAGTGGAGTCGCTGAAGATTACTTTAGATGTGAAGACCGAAAAATATGATAAACGGGCTGTTGTATAGAAGAAACTGGTTATCGAAAGCCAAATAGCTGTTTGAGTCCGCATCCTCCAACATTTTATCTGAGTATTATGAGCTCAGAACACAAAATAAAAGTTAAAAGACAAAACATGAAGCAGGAGTAAAACCACAATGGATTGCAACAACACAAATGCCGTAAGATATGTCGAAAATTTCAGACAATTGAATTCGAATTTACTGTTGACTGAAAAAAAATTCTAGTGATTTAAAACCGTTCTCGATTTACCGTTTGTCGGTTTCAAGGTTGCTTAGGATACGACGATTGAGTGTGATTCAGGAAAGCTTTTTTATGTCTAGCGCAAAACACAACAGATTTCGCAACATACCGAACAGGGGCAACTTTTCAAAGCACCATGAAACATCAGACTGCATCGATTTTGAGGACATTCAGTATCGTCTCTAAGAGTTATGTCGGTGCTTCACCTGTGGAACTAATTGATTTTGTAAGACGTTATTTTGAAGCAATCTTTAGAACGTAATTGAAAAGTGGTGTTTTGTTAGCGGCGATTTTATTGACTCCGTTGCGTCTTGGACGGCATTGCCTCGACAATAAAACGGTGAATCCTCCTCCGAGTAATGCCACGTTGAAAAAACAAATTGTTGAAACGTTTTATTCGCGAAACACATTTCGATAGTTTTATTGCTTGACTGTAACTTTCTTGTACAAAGTGGTTTATTTTCCACACCATTATTACGGATAATACCTTTACTTTAACTTCTCAAACAGACAGCGACATATTCTGAGGGTGTTTTTACTCTCACCAGAAAGGTTGGAAGAGTAACGGATTACCAACCGGAGGGTTGCGAGTTCGAATCCAACCAAACACCGTCGTGTACAAGAGGGGGCTGGTGCACGTTAAATCCGTCGTGGCCTCAAATGTCCTCACGTTGGCGTGGTGTGGAAGTTTGGAGAGTGAGGTGCCAGCTCAGGTGTTGCCTCGTCATACCGTGGTTTATGATACAAATCAAGCGTGTGTGTTCATTTTGGCATCCTTTTTTACTTTACGTGCGATTACGAAAAGATTAAACATTGCCCTTGCATTAAACAGTTGTGTTAAGATACTCGAAAATAGGCAGATCTCGGGTTCGATCTTCGCTGGTCCTGTTGGATATCGAAGCGGTCTAACGTAGCTAGAAATCTACAGGATGAAGTCAGTCAAAAAATACGAGATGTGAGAAATCTTTCCTTACCATATTGATAAAGAAGAGTATACATGGCCATACCATTTACTTTAAAAGTATAGACCATAATAGCTTCTTAGAACTAAGTATTACTTCATAAATCTACCTAGCTTTAAAACGTAACTTATAAATTTTGTAATGGCCTTTTGCTAAGATTGAGGAAACGGTGATTAATGAATTATTTAAATTTTTCAAGTTTTCAACGACATACGAATTAATGTTCCAGTTTGCGTAAGAAAAATTATTTAAAAAATCATTAACGGAAATACATACTTTTTCTTTTCAATGGATTACATTGAAGCGACATTTTTAGGTTGACTGGATGAATGGTTTTTAATGACGCCAGACGCGTCTAAGACACGACAAATTAAACAAATTTCAAAAATATGGTATTCGAGATTGGTACAGACAGTAAAATGTATGTTACAAAGGCGTAGGACAAAAGATGAAATGCGTGAAACCAAGTGGATTACCTTAAAATAAAATCAACTTACTAAGGCTGTAAAAATTGAATCACTTTTTCTTTTGAACCAATGGCTGGCCAATTTAAAGTTTGTCGCAGGGGAGAAATTCTGAACCATTTGGCCTTACCCTGGTATACCACCGGGTTCTGGTTCACGATACACCTCACCTAAATTCAAGGCACAACCCGTTTATAGGTATGGTATGGTATTTTTAATTAACGTCGCACCGGAGCAAAACAACGGGATATTGGCGACGGTCCGGGATCAGACCCGAAGGGAAAGATTGAGGACAACACCACGTCATGTTGAACTTCGGTCAGATGACGAGTTCAACACCTGATTTGGTACACCGCTCTCCAATTATCCACATCAGACAACGTGAGGACATTGGAGGCCATGACAGATTGAACATGCACCAGCCCCCTTGTACACGACGGTCTTTGCACTGGGTCTTTGGATCCAAACTCGCAACCCTCCGGCTGCTAATCCGTTACTCTTCCAACCGGGCTACCGCGGACCAACCCGTTTATAGAGGCCACACATTCACTTCAGACAGACTATGCCTTATGTCGGATTTGAACCAGGTACCTTTCGGCATAGAAGCCAGGAACCTGATCATCAGCCCCATCGGTTGGTTTTAGGGTTTTATGGCGCAAGGGCCATGTTTGGCCCTGCTGCGCCAGACACAAGGCATACATCAAGTAATAGATACTCAAGCTATGAAAATTTTACTGACAGAAGAGAGAAATATACCCAGGGAGTAAATTTGCCCCATGGGTAGACAGCTTAATCATACGTGTTTATCCTACTAAGTGCATGCTTCCCCACAACAAAATAGTTCCTGAAACACTACGAATTTATCTCAGTAAATGAATGACTGCTTAACATAATTTTGAGTATAATTTGAAACGGAAATGTTTTTTTTCAGTACAGTATTTTTTTTAATTTTAAAATTAAATTCTAAACTATTTGTACTTTATTTTTCAAAATATCACGTGATTATTTCTTGTACTACGTTTAAGAAACGTGGTTAATCAAGAAAAAATAAAAACTTTTACCATTTTCGTTCTTAATCAAAACTTTGCGGTATATATAGATTAAAACGGGATGAATTACAAATGTGACAAGTCAAAAGGTAAAAAGTGATGAATGTGGAGGGTGACCCAACAAATTTGATAAAATATGAAATGTTATACGGTAAAAACGCTTAAGACGGGAACAAGAAGTTAAAATATGACGTACGGTAAAAGGTTATTGGCAATAGTGGAATAGTTTTACTCAGCAATAAATATCCTTGCGCGTGGCATGGAAAATGCGAAGACAAGAATATTGAGAGGTCGAGATGGTAGAATATCTTTTAAAGGAATTTTTAGCACGGCTTCAAATATATTATTTAGACCAGTGGTCGCCAAAGTGGTGGATATAGACCCCAAGGGTCGATTTAACATTGTTAGGGGTCGATTCGGGCTTAGGGTTCAATAGAAAAATATAAGACATTGTACGGGTAATATTGAATTCTGTTCACTTGGATCACCTGAATGACATCCAATTAAGAGTGAATACGGAATTCCGTGGCGATTGAAGGCTGAAACTGACTCATTTCGAACCCATCATTGCTAATCTTGTCATGAGTCACGAAGCACACCCTTCACTTTGACAACGTTAGTAAATTGTATACTAAGTTAATAAGTCTTATTTTCATATATATAAGGAAGATTATGTTGTTAGTTTGTTATCTAAATTAATTTATGTTTTATTATCCCTCTATCCAATATGTAATGTTAAGAACGACGTCAAAAACAAAAATGTATCACTTAGATGTTACATAAACCAATATAATAATAAAATACCAAATCATACATACAATAAGAACTATATATAAATTAACAATCTAAGAACTCGCATAAGCATCTTTTTTGCTTGTCCTATTACAATTACGTAATAGTAAATAAGCTTGGCAACCCCTGCTTTAAACCCCCGGATTCCTTCTTATAGCTTATTTTAACCTATATCCATTACAGCTCCTGATTCAATCAGGTCAACTTCTGTCTACTTCCGTGGAAATCCGCCTGTTCCGTAGACTTAACACTAGCACATGTTGCTAATCCACATTTCACGAAACTTTAAAAGTACGAAAAGACTTAACAGGGGAGAATGGAAGTAGTGTTTTCGGAAGGCTCTTGTGTGAACACGTGCTATTACAACATTACACTATCTGCTGACGCAGCTGTCGTCAATAAAATTTATGTCGATACGTATAGATTCAAAATCGCAAAAACTGTTTATTTTCGATTTACTGCGACTGAAATTACTGTAATTTGTGCCACTTTTATCATATCTGCAGCATTTTGGGTCGCGGTTGTCGGCAGCTCTAGAAAAGTCGAGAAGGATTCGTTGAAAGCCGTTGAACACTTGATTCTTCACCATTAGCAGACGGATAAAAAAGGAGTTTTACATGTCCCATTTCATTCGACTTCACTGCTTCCTCGTTCAGTGCAAAAACTATTTTTTCCCCGTCACTTCAAACATTCTTTCGTGCAGCCGCATCGAATAATTCCTAGTTTGACGACGCTCAATTGTTTTGTACGTTTAGGGAGGAAATAGAGCGACTCCTCGTCCCCTCAGGCTGTATCGATTTTTAAAAACTTGCCCATCGATGAATTTTAGGCATCGAACACAAGAGGAAGTTTTAATCTGTTCTCTGGAACAGTTCACAAAGGTCACCCGTTTCAACCAATTTTCCAAGGGCCCTGTTGCCACCATAGACGTGAGATATAAGTAGACTGAGGTAAGTAGTTAATTAACGTCGCAATGGAGCAACACGACGGGCTATTGGCGACGGTCTGCTCCATCCCGAAGGGAAAGAACACGTAATTTTGAACAACGGTCACATGACGAGAATAACGCCTAAGCTGGCACCCCATTCTCCAAACTTCCACGCGTCGCCAAAGTGAACATTTGAGGCTACGACAGATTAAACGTGCACCAGCCCCCTTTGTACACGATGGTCTTCGGCTGGACCTAGTTTCGAACTCACAACCCTCCGTTTGCTAATCTGTTGCTCTTCCAACTGATCTACCTCGGCCCTCTAAGTAGACTGAGCATCGCTATTGAGAGGAGCTTCAAAAAATGTGGCCAACATGTCGACTAGTAGTCACGTGACTGCTCTGAAAAAGTGACTTGGTTGGCTGATTTGGTATCGTATCGCCACTTTGCCAATGTAACATCTTAATGACAGTGTAGGTGTGTGAATCCGCATTTCTGTGGGCAAACGTGTACTACTATCAAATGATCGATCAATGGACCAATCAGATGATCAATCAATGCATGGCCGTCTCCTCCCGTCCACCAATCAAAGGATGAATGTTGGATTCCACTCAGCAGAAGAAAGTAGTCTAAGGATCAAGTTGCTTCTAGTTTTGGTTACAAGATCCTGGGCACGTTAAAAGGTTACCATGGCTCACTCTACTTTTATATTTCCTCTATAGCTGCCACCGTATGAAATTTTGTAGAGACGTCCATAGAGTGTTCAGGGATCAACACCAAAGAGTACTTTTGTCTCAAAGAAACGATGGGGCAAGGACTTGACCGCCTGTAGCCCTCCGCGCTGCTTTGCTAGGCACGTGTTCAGAAAATAATTCCGGGGGTGGTTCAGTCTTCACTCACCCCTCTCCGATCGATCGAATGTTGAAGGAGCATTACGTTTAATAGGCATTTCCAATCGGTTTCAGGATATGTCTCCGTACGTTTTGGGCCCGGAGAAGTCGAATGGTTCGCGCTGTCTCAGTTCAACAAGCTCTGGGTTCGAAATCCACTTTAAGCGGTAGGTCTCGGTCCATTTAGCCCTCAAGTAGCAGAAAACTACCGCGGATAGATAAACCAAACGATACATTTTAACTTTGTAACAAGTGGGAGAGTGGAGTTTAATGGAGTTAGCGTCTTGGGGTTAAAATTAACACAATTTACTTAAAAATGTACAAATTACGAGAAAATATTTAATAAAACAAGCTCAGGAAGGAACCGACAGAACTCCTTACAAGGAAGAAAAAGGGTTATCAGCTCGATGGCGCAATTGGCAACGTGTCAAGGAAAGGTTGAAAGTTTGGCGTAGTTAGCAATGCGCCAATAGTTCAGTTGGCTGTCGACACACCAATAGTTCAGTATGCTTTCAACGTGCTAATATCCCGATTGGAAGAGTAACGGATTAGCAACCGGAGGGTTGCGAGTTCGAGTCCAACCAATGACCGTCGCGTACAAAGGAGGTTGGTGCACTTTAAATCTGTCGTGACCTCAAATGTCCTCACGTTAGCGTGGTGTGTAAGTTTGGACAGTGGGGTGCGACCTCGTCATCTGACCATGGTTCAAAATGACGTTGTGTTGTCCTCGGATCTTAGCTTTGGGGATTGATCCCGGACCATTGTCAATAGCCCGTTGTGTTACTCCAGTGCAACGCTAATTAAAATACCTACCCTTTGCCCAAATTGAACTAGATTCGATGTGTATTTTGGATTGCTTTTGAAGACCAAAAAGATTTGGGGCTCGAGCCCTTCGAGGAGGGATGTTGCGTAGTAGAGACAGCACAGAAGCCGGCTCGGAGCAACAGGTGCGTTTCCCATATCTCCAGTGGATTCTCTCTCCGAGTCCTCCTTCCTCTATTTGGACGATCGTCTTATCTGTGTGGAGGGAGGCAGCTGCTCCAAGCGAGATTAGGGGATGGCGCTTTATCTGGACATCGTGAGAGCACGCTTAGTGGCTTCCTGCTACGGGGAGAATCCTTCGCCCTGACGTCACCTGCGCGCACGACTAAGGGGGCGCAGAAATATGTGGAAGGAAAGGGTCAGCCCTTTTTGGAGGGGGCGGTGGTCTTCAGCCGCCACCAGAAAAGATAAACTTTCAACGGTTTCGAAAATATAATTTGGTGTTCATGGTGGATTTGTTGATTCTACAGGGTGAGTCTAAATTATTTTTACAAAATAAGAGGCGATAGTATCCCCATCCCCAGACGAGCAATACTTACCATGGAACATAGGGTCGCATTCTACTCTGAGAGGCAGCAAAGAGTCAAATTAGAATTTCAACATGAACTTACAAGTGTTGGGAAAGCGAATGAACGATACTAAAACAATCTGATTGATTGATCAGAGAAAAACGCACAGCAAGTGCTCAAAGTGGCGCGTGTCGTTGCACAGTTCACACCGGCAAAGGAATGACTGGCTCTCGAAGATTCCTGGTGTTGTGTTAATTTTGTCTGCGGCCGATTCTCGCTACGAGATCTTCAGCCGAGTCCACAGGCGTCTGGTACACTAAAGATTTCATGTGCCCCCAGAAGAAAAAGTCCAGTGGGTTGAGGTCCGGTGAGGCCAAGCCACAGGTCCGCCACGTCCGATCCATCGTGAGGGATATGTGGCATTCAAGAAGTGCCGGACCGTGCTGGAAAAATGTGCTGGGGCTCCATCGTGCATCAACCACATGTCTTTCTGGATGGATTACTCTTTTCTGCCTCTCAGACCCTATGTTCCATGGTAATTATTGTTCGTCTGGATGGGTACTATCACCCCTCTAATTTTGTAAAAACAATTTAGACTCACCCTGTATATCACAATCTAATGAAATTTTGGGTTTATGGGGAGAGTCGGAACTAGGTTTTTTGGCGTACGGGCCATATTTGGTCAGTCTGCTCCAAATACAATACAGACGATGCTAAGTGATTGTGGAAAAAAAGGATGGTAGGTATGTATTTTAATTAACGTCATACTGAAGCAACACAACGGGCTATTGGCCATGGTCCCGGATCAAACCCGAAGGGAAATCACGTTATTTTGAGCCACGGTCAGATGACGAGGTCACACCTGAGCTGGCATCCCCACTCTCCAAACTTCCTCACCACGCCAACGTGAAAACATTAGAGGCCGCGACAGATTTAACCAGCACTATCCCTTTGTACACGACGGTTTTTGGGGACCTGGGGCAAATGAAGGTGGATGCCGTCCTCTGTTCAAAACAAAATAATGATATTTAAAACGATGATTAGGCATATTATTAAACTAATTATAGCGGAAAATATATAAATTAGTATATTTGTATAAAATTGCTGTTCCCAGCATTAATTTTTGGTTGCAACTTTTATTGATAAGCATAAAAACTAGCAAAAGATTGAGCTTTGATAGTGGCTCCTGTTAATGGATTTCAAGGATTGGAAAGGCGTTCCATGACTCCTTTCCCGTTGACTATTATTTTGATGCAAAAAGATGTTATCGTTTCAACGAACTCCGATTTTACTAACCCATACGGTTTCATGTCATTTCATCCAATTTTCAATTCGAAGAATGGCGTCATGTTTGGGCTCAAATAACGTTTGCGGAAACAACATTTGGTCGAAATGGCGGCGCAGAACAGCAATAGTCGTGTGACCGAAAGCACGAAAAACAAGCTTCTCTAACGCACTAATCCAATCGGCACATCATCGATCGCTTTATGTCCCCTTTTAATAACGTCGTGTATTATGGGAATGCGTGGATCAGATACCCTAAAGTCTTCATCCCTGACTTTTGGCTTCTTTCATTTACTTTTTATTCCTTTTCTTGGAAGTTTTTGCTTCCTCCACCCACAAGAACGGAAATTATGACACAATTTCTTCCCGATTGGGAGTTTTGATCCGATTGAGAGCAATAACATCTCAGTTTGAGTTTCGACTCTGACGTGAAACGTACACACCGGACAGATGTTTCTTAAGATACAATAATAGAGATAGTGAAAGATTGTTTGAATGTTTTGCAACAACGAAACACATGAATTAATAAAATTGTTTTCGACAATGCGGGAGAAAGCCAAAGGTAATTGAAGAGATTAAGCTTCTGTTGACACAAGTTTCCAGTAAGTGTTGGGTCGTGTGGCTCAGTAGGTATGTCCACTGCTCTAGCAACCTTCGAGCTGTTGGCGGTGCAGGTACATTCCTCTCTGTGTGTATTTCTCTCTTCTGTGTCAGTAAAAACTTTTATTGTGTATGTATGTCTATTACTTGATATTGTATGTCTTGTGTCGGGCACAGTACGGCCAAATATGGCCCTTGTGCCATAAAACCCCAAGAACAATCAACCAACTCTCTTATGTGTCAGTTAAAACTTACATGTGTGTATGTCTATTATTTGATATTGTTTGTCTTATGTCTGGCGCAGCATGGCCAAATATGGGTACGTAGGTAGGTATTTTAATTAATGTCACACTGGAGGAACAGCGGACTATTGGCGACGGTCCGGGATCAATCCCAAAGGGAAAGATAAGGACAACACGTCATTTTAATTCAGTCAGATGACGAGGCAACACCTGAGCTGGCACCCCACTCTCCAAATTTCCACACCACGCCAATGTGAGGGCATTGGAGACCACGACAGATTTAAAATGCACCAGTCCCCTTTGTACAAGACTGTATTTGGTTGGATTTGAAATCGCAACCCTCCGACTCTAATCCGTTACTCTTCCCATAAAACTCATCATTCATCAGTGGCCAGTGTCTCCAGAGCTGAGGACGGATGTCAAATTGACCCGCCTTCGCATTGGACACACACGATTCACTCATCGTCATCTTTTATTAGGAGAGTCACACCCATCTGCCAATTCATGCTTTACTCCATTTTTTGTTTACCACATTTTAATTGTCCTGTTTTTCATCATCGGATCAAATTTTTTTAAAAGCACCATTTTAGACCTACGAGATTTGATTGGGAAAAATCCCCATTCAAATCTCTTCTCATTTTTAAATGACATTGGCTTTTTAAACCTGATTTGATATTTTTACTATTCACAACTCGTTACTCATACCTTTTTATATTATAAACCTCGTTGCTGGTCAACATGTTTTAAATCATCAATTCATATCAACCATGATTTTTTTTTATATTGGCAAACTTTAATCTTCTGCTTCGTCATATCTTTAATCAAAATTAAATATCTTCCACATGTACTTTTATCTCTCTTAGACCAATAATTCTTGAATAATTTTATTGGGTCACATTCTATTTTGTGTTTGGCGTAGCTTGTCCGCTTTTGGACCGCCATAAAAGCCCAAAATCCAATCCGTTACTCTTCCAACCGGGCCACCGCGGCCCGGCCAAATATGAACCCTGCGCCATAAAACCTCAAAACAGCCAGCCAGCTTCCCAGAAAGAGTGCCTTCTTTAAGATTATGCAGCATCCCCTCGATGTGTCTTGGGGAAAAGGCGCGATATAATGAGAAAAATCTACTTGTGGAAAAGCTCAATTTATACCTTCTGGTCACACGCGTTGTTTATATAATATTGCATAATATAACACGTCAGACTGAAGTTTTTCCGGTCGGTATCCGAAAATATTCTTACGATTTCCCTAGCTTCCTTTCGAGGTCCAACATATTCTGAACCTCAACTTCCCTAACTTGATGTCAGTAGGTAAGGAAAACTGGGCGGCCCCAGTTCAAATTGAAACAGATTGAGATTTTCTCTGCTGTTCGCGAACTTAAAATTCATGGCGTAGGTATTTTAATTAACGTCGCACTGGAGCAACACAAGGGGCTATTGGTGCCGCCCGGGATCCATCCCGAAGGGAAAGATCCAACGACATCGCCTCGTCATATTGAACCAAGGTCAGATGACGAGATCAACACCTGAGCTGGCACCCCACTCTTCAATCATCCACCAACGTGAGGACATTGGAGGCCACGACAGATTTCACGTGCACCAGTCCCCGCGTATCGGTCTTTGGTTGGATTCGAACCCTCCGGCTGCTTCATGCGATCGATACTATGCAAATGAAACGATTCTCATCCATCGGATCGAAAGAATCGGAGGACGATTTGAGACGAAGAAGTGAGATATTAAAGACGCTTCATGCGATCGATACTATGCAAATGAAACGATTCTCACCCATCGGATCGAAAGAATCGGAGGACGATTTGAGACGAAGAAATGAGATATTAAAGACGCTTCATGCGATCGATACTATGCAAATGAAACGATTCTCACCCATCGGATCGAAAGAATCGGAGGACGATTTGAGACGAAGAAATGAGATATTAAAGACGCTTCATGCGATCGATACTATGCAAATGAAGCGATTCTCACCCATCGGATCGAAAGAATCGGAGGACGATTTGAGACGAAGAAATGAGATATTAAAGACGCTTCATGCGATCGATACTATGCAAATGAAACGATTCTCACCCATCGGATCGAAAGAATCGGAGGACGATTTGAGACGAAGAAATGAGATATTAAAGACGCTTCATGCGATCGATACTATGCAAATGAAACGATTCTCATCCATCGGATCGAAAGAATCGGAGGACGATTTGAGACGAAGAAATGAGATATTAAAGACGCTTCATGCGATCGATACTATGCAAATGAAACGATTCTCACCCATCGGATCGAAAGAATCGGAGGACGATTTGAGACGAAGAAATTAGATATTAAAGACGCTTCATGCGCGAGGCCTCAGGAAAGAAGCGTGGGTGTTTCGCCCGTTGAGGATAGCTTCTGATGAGCTCCAAAGAAATGCTCTCTTTAAGCGTTCTTTTACGAGCTCCAACCTGATGAGCTCGATTGCTTTCGACCGGTGTGCAACCTCTTCCGCTGTTTACTAACCCACCAAATCGCTGTCTCGGCGCAGAAAAATAGACCCATTATGACGCGCGCAAAATATATTCCCTTTTATTGCACCTGTTGCGCTTCCCACTCTCCAGAAGCTTTTCTCCCCGTCTTGTCTTGGATTCTTATTTAAGACATCGTAAAAGGAGGGGGGAATTTTTCGCTGGAGGAGAAACACTTTCTAAAACGGATTTTCTTTCGTCTGATTTTGTGCTTCGCAATATGAAGGACGGGATGAATATGTTACTGTGATACTGTTACTGACATATCTGGCAAATGTCGATATTCTCCGGTGAATGTCAGCATTCACATAGTCGCTTGGTGTATGTCCGAAATATATGCTAAATATTATTTCTCACTTACACCGGCAAATGTCGACATTCGGCATGCACTGATGGTGAATGTTGAATAAAAATACTTTTGTTACGTTAAGACAAAAATGCAACTTTTAAAATCATACTTTATTCTTAAAACATATGATATATGTCAAAATAGGAAAAAGCTTAAGTAACAGCGCATGCAAATAAACTGTTGAACCTAAAACGAACAGTACATTCTAAATGAGAAAAGAAAATAATACCAATAATAAACTTACTCATAAATTATGTTGATTAACGTTATACAATCTTATTTATTGCAACAACTTAAACTAAAGGCGGAGAGACCTCTCTGGCTGTGGCCTCTCCGCCTTCTCGTTTCGACCACCACCAGAGCTTATCTGTGCTTGTCGACATACACCGGCGATGGTCCAAATGTATAAAAATATAACCAAATAATCGGTCTTTCACCGACGTATTGGGTATGTGTCGACATTCACAGGAGAATATTGACATTCTCTAATTTCGGTCTTTCACGGTAACAGATACATTGACAAAATACTCGTAAAAGATTCAGTTCAGTTCCGGGCTGTGCCTAAGACGGGTTTTTGACGCCCTTCGTCCGAAACAAATTTTGTTTCCTCAAATGAAAGAACTAACACCGATGAACTATAAAAACTAGTGCCATAATAATTTTCATTCTTTGATTACTATTCGCAATATTAATTAGAGAATTGCAATTGAATATTACTTGAAATATCAATACAATTTCTACTCAAGGATAAAATATTCTTGATGAATCGAATTTACCTTTCCACACAACTTAAAAACAGTCAAGGGCCTGTCAGTTTTGACAAGTGATTAAACCTCGATTCCTCAAATCAGTTCTATTAATGACTTTGATATATAGTTTCAAATGTTCAAATGTAGATCGTACTCCTTTGTATCACAGGCGTCATCTATCGCATAGGTCTTACCACATCGGTCGCCTTAGCCCGATTGGAAGAGTAACGGATTAGCAACCGGAGGATTGCGAGTTCGAATCCGACCAAAGAGCGTCGTGTACAAAGGGGTCTGGTGCACGTTAAAACTGTCGTGGCCTCCAATGTCCTCACGTAGGCGTGGTGTGGAAGTTTGGAGAGTCGGGTGCCAGATCTGGTGTTGCCTCGTCATCTGACTGGTTCAAAACGACGTGTTTTCCTCGATCCTTTGGGATTGATCCCGGACCGTCGCCAATAGCCCGTTGCCTTGCTGCAGTGCGACGTTAATTGAAATACCTACATACCTGCCGCATCTTACCACATTAACATATAGCTATAACGAAATGGGATGAACGGATCCAGACATTTATAATCCAGTCACTTCCTTTTAATCAGATGATGAATTTTAATGTATTGAAATACTTTTTCGAAGAAAAACCACAGGATAAGTAAATCTTTCTGAGATTTCCCTAGACATCAGCGCCCTCTGTCTCCCTCAGCCGTGCCTCTGGGCTACACGAGTTGCTCCATACGTCGCATAAAACGATTATTACGTGGATGTGTTTCTCAATTTCTGAGCCACAATTTTTCCTTGTCTGTCCGTAACTGGCTCGTGAGGGAATTCCCGAGATCAACACCACGAACCAAAGTATTCCCAAACAACTCTGATCCAAACCTTATAACTCAAACTCGCACGTCCCCATTCTCATTCATTCTCACCACGGCCTTCTCGTTTCGATAGAGCTCGTATTTAAACCATTTGATGGAATTTCAATCCTACTAAGAATATTCTTTCGTAGTGCGAGGGCCGCGATAGCCCGGTTGGAAGAGTAACGGATTTCCGAGTAGTATTCTTGCAATCAAGATGAGGTTACATCGATTGATTGGTCAGATGACGAGGTCACACCTTAGCTGGCACCCCACTCTCCAAACAAAACTTATAAGAGAAAAGTCTGAAAATAATCAAATATATTTGCAAACGAAATGGTCATTTAGTATTATAGCAATAGGATCTGTTGCTAGAGCAAGTGAAGAATTCACCTATGTGCTAAGTGACTGAATGGGAATGATTGAACAAGACGAAATAAATCTTATTCACCTAGATATTAGTGAACAAGGACATTTAGCAGAGATGGAAGTATTCGAATAAAAAGGAATTCGCGTACTCGATACTTAAAAGTATTCGTTGTATTCGATTCCCAACACATTCGAATGCAGTAGGGGCCGCAGTAGCACTGTTGGAAGAGTAACGGATTAGCAACCTGTGGGTTGCGAATTCGAATCCAACCAAAGACCGTCGTGTTCAAAGCGGGCTGGTGCACTTTAAATCTTTTGGGGCCTCAAATTACCTCACGTTGGCGTGGTGTGGAAGTTTGGAGAGTGGCGTTACAGCTCGGGTGTTGCCTCGTCATCGTACTGTTTCGAAACGATGTGGTATTGTCCTCGATCTGTCCCTTCGGGACTGAACCCGGACCGTCGTCAATAGCCCGTTGTGTTGCTCTAGTGCGACGTTAATTAATTACCAATTATCTTTCGTTGTGCGAGCAAAAAGTGTATATTACGCCCACTTTGAACACTACACATTTAAAAAATTATTCAGGAATAAATCTTTCGCTTCAAAGCAAAAGGGGCTAAGTCAAAATGGCTACTTCCCAGAACCTTAATTTAAATCTTTCTGTTAAATATTCAAGGAAAAATTGTGGCTCAAGAAGAAAAAGAAGTACGTCACGAAACTAATAATTGCAATTTAGATTCGCAGATGAATTTAGTTTTGATTTTTAAGTGCGCACATTATTTTTTAAATTAATGATGAACGTGTCTCCTTTGGACCCATCATAGGTCAGAGTTAACCTCTTTTGCCCTGACACGGAGGATGCAATGTCATGGGACGAAAGCTCGATGCATATGTTTAAATCTGTCGACCTGATGAAATGCATGCGCTCGGTAAGGAGTGACAAACCTCTATGTAACCAAAAACTTTAAACTGAGTTTCCGTGTGTGGTTGAAGGCCGCACTCCAACGGTATGCTTGGGTTGTCAGGGGCCTGTAAATGGATTGGTACAACGTGATGGAGTAGACATAGAATAGACCTGTCCCGCGACCTTGGGAAGTAC
Organism: Meta bourneti; assembly: GCA_933210815.1. Classification (NCBI taxonomy): domain Eukaryota; kingdom Metazoa; phylum Arthropoda; class Arachnida; order Araneae; family Tetragnathidae; genus Meta; species Meta bourneti. Next base: position 4,173,552 of record OW119927.1, on the reverse strand, counting down.
CGTTCGTCTGGGAGGGGTCCGCTCTTTGAGAGGATAGCAATGAAGGAAAGCATCGAAGGGTCCCCCTCTTTAAGGGGTCGTCGATGCTTTCCTTCATTGCTTCAGAGATACCCACGCACGCTATTTCTAGGCCTAGGAACTCCTCGTACGGGGTTGGAGACTGCCCCTGAGGTCGAATATGCCCCCAAGCGGGACCGACCCCATAAAACCTTTCTGTTACAAAGGTTTGTACCTCTGTTAAGGTGCAACATTTTTTTATAGGATAATACACTGGTTTGTTTTGAGGGTTTTGGGGATCAAGGGCTATATTTGGCCATGCTGCGCCAGGCACAAGACGTACAACATCAAGTAATAGCCACACACAATGTAAGTTTTAATGATACAGAAGAGAGAAAAAACCCAATGGAGGAATGCATCTGGCAGGAATCGAACCTGCGCCGCCTACAACTCGAAGGTTGCTAGCACAGTGCACATATCCACTGAACCACGACGGACCCAGGATACACTGGGCACACGCAAGTAACCCCATTACCTAAGACTGATCGCTTCAGAGGATACAGATCGTTAACGGTCATCTGTGTATTCCTTGTTGGTTAGCCGATTTTGGACAAAGTATCGCCAAACGAAACTCCGACATAATCATAAGTTGAAATACAGCTCTCTGGGAGGTGATGATGGCTCTTGTGAAGGCAGTATACTGCCTCAAACGACCCATATTGGGTCGTTTGAGGTGAACGTCTATTGCTTGTGTCAGTACCACAAGTATCTGATACCATACAACACTAGAAAAGTGGCTAAAGCACATCTGACCCTCCCCGGTGTGCACCCCTGAATACTGGAGCGTGTGTCAGTACCACACGTATTGGATACCCTACAACACTAGAAAACTGGCTAAAGCACATCAATGCTGTGTGCTCCCCTGAATACTGTAGCGTGTGTGATGTTTCATTTCTTGTGTTATGGCAACAGCGGTGGGTAGTCCACGAATGACTCGAGCGGAAACTCCACCTTCCCCCCAATGGCAGCTAATCCACATTAGACGAGCAATGTCTCTCGCCGAAAGGTTATTGCCACTCCTAAGTAGGCTACGCGAAGGAGGCTTGCGCAATGGAGACAAAAGCCACAAAAAACGAGTTTCCTTTCGCCGGAATGCCGCTCGCTCATCAGGTAACGGTCATTGTATTTAGCACAGACGAGGACCGATTAAATCCCCCTTCGATCCACTCTCGATTGTCACTTTCTAACCACCGCTGCGTAGAAGACAGCGCTCTTTCGAGTTTCTTTTGAGTTACGCCTGTCTGGAGAGAGACTGGCCGGCTTTCCTCTTTGGTGAGAACAGCGATTCATAATGGGTGCAGGCCATCGGGGTGGTCGTCCAGAGATTTCTCACCCAAAGGCGCATTGACGATCACCGCTATCTGTATATATAAAGCAGAGTTAGCATCTGTCTGTTCACCATACAAATTTACAGTTTGACCAATTCAAATCCAAATTTGGTGCACTTATTCCCCAGAACACTGCGGGTAACGTATGCTACATATTACCCCCGTTCTATTCATCTCGGGTGTGCAGAGGGGGCTAAAAACAATTCGATGTCACCATAGGAGTATTTTTACGATCACTGTCAGACCAATTCTCACCAAATATATGATAAATTCATCCTTTAGAATCCTGCGGGGAACAGGCTATATATTAACCCCATTCAAGTTGTCCTAGGTCTGTAGTGGGGGCTAAAAACAATTCGATATCGCCATAGGAATTACATTGACTATTTTAACGATAACTGTCAGATCACTTCACACCCAATTTGGTACATTCATTCTTTAGAATCCTGCGGGGGAAACATAGGCTATATAATAACCCCGTTCTATTTGCTCTGGGTCTGCAGAGGTGGCTAAAAGCATTCCGAAATCCCCATAGGAATAACATTGAGTATCCTTACCATCACAGTTTGACCAATTCACATCAAATAAAGTACTCATTCTTTAGAATCCTGTGGGAAACATAGGCAAGATATTTACTCCCGTTCTATTTGTCCTGGGTCTGTAGAGGGGACATGGCCAAATATGGCCCTTGCGTCATAAAACCCCAAGCAACTAATCAACTGTAGAGGGGACTAAAAACAATTAAACTCGAGCAACATCGGGTAATTCAGCTAGTTATACAACGTAAAGTACTCCAAGGCAGTCTCAAGAGGCCTTGGGCTCAGCACTCAAACCGCTATTCATGGGAATTTTCGACCCTTTCGATGACATCTGTTTTTAAATATGAAAAACATGGGAGGAGCAACTTTAACCATTTAAATTGATGATCGTTGGATGTAGATTGGCTCTTCGACTTCATGGTTACTAAGGAGTACTCATCTCGAATAACGAATCCAACGCGGCTCATTTTGTAACCCTTTCATGGGGTCCAACTAGTCTTTTAGGTGTCCCCTAACTCTTGTGTTCTCACTAAAGGCTTGAGACACCTTTGACAGAATACCAGGGAGAAAAAAATTAATTCTGTACATGAGACTAGGATATACTCTCGACTCTCGGCGTCCTCTGTTGAGTGTAGCTACTAACTTACCACTTGTAAGGCGTAAGATAAGATGTCTTGTTCAGATGTAATTGATAACTAAATAAATATATTAAGTCCTCCAGATGTTAAGGTGTGTCCCTCTTTCAGTTATGATGTATAAATTTCCTAGACTCCCACAAGACGAACCGACCCATTGAAAATCGAAAGTCAATTTTTCGCTCAAGAATGTTCTGAGTTTTCGTCTCCCCACTCTTATTACGGGTTGGACAAATGAAGCTTGAAATATTTTATCCATCTTTTATTGAGTTACGCTCTGTCCTGTTTGGTGCAGAGTGTCCGCTTTTGCACCTTGCGCCATTAAACCCAAATCAATCAACCAACCATCGTCGTCCCACTCTTCCTTCGAACCAACCCACTCAAAACCGGGATGCTGGGTTTTGCAAGAGACAGGACTGAAAAGGCGATGGACGAAATAGCTTTATTCGTCTTAGTTCCTCATTTGAAATCTAAAAGACAGCTGATCCACTTGCTGTTACTGTTGCTTTCAACAGGAGTAACTTTCACTTACTCAACATTCGTTTTACTAGTAGTTTCAATTAGCAACCGGAGGGTTGCGAGTTCGAATCCAACCAAAGACCGTCTTGTACAAAGGGATAGTGCTGGTTAAATCTGTCGTGGTCTCCAATGCCCTCACATTGACGTGGTGTGGAAGTTTGGAGAGTGGGGTGCCAGATCAGGTGTTGCTTCGTCATCTGACTGATTCAAAATGACATGTCCTTATCTTTCCCTTTGGGATTGATCCCGGACCGTCGCCAATAGCCCGCTGTGTTTACTCCAGAGTGACGTTAATTAAAATACCTACCTTGCGGAGATGCTGCAATGACTATCTTATCATCTATAATGCAGGCTCTTTATCTCATTGACTTTGCAGTGATAACAATCTCGGAGAAGCGTAAGATTGTTTACCGAATAAACAAGAGAGAAAAGAGAGAAGCAAATCTGGAAAACTTCAACACATTCTTATCGGAGGGTTTTATTTAAGCGAGCCCATGTTTGTGAAATTTACGCCTGCTTCTCCACGTATGAATCAGCTTCCAAAAGAGGCCAGTCTTTTTATGTTTGCACGTTATTTTGCAACTTTGTATATTAAAGAAAAATAGTGGATTTTGCAGAGCTAGCATATGAAAAATAACGGGATTCATCTGCGCTGAGGGGTAGGTTAGATGTTAGGCCCTTATGATGTACCATATATTTCAAGTGATTATTAATTAACTTTTCTGTTTTTACCCCTATGCACTCTTACAGACAATTTAATTACTATAAACACACACGAGTAATGCAATAATTTTAAACTTAATAAACAGACTGCATATTACAAGACAATCACAATTCAACTCGCATTATATTTCCCCCTTTCGCCTTCTATGTGGGGGAATCCTGGAAAGCAGTTAAGGCATGAATCAAAGTGAGACCGAGATAACATATTTTAATGCATTAACTTCTCGATATATCGCTCTTCTTGGGAGAGGAAGCAAGACAGTGCGATACAGAGGAAAGCGGCCTAACAAGGGGCGAGTAAAATGTAAGTATTAACCATGCGTTTTTATATTTCGCGCTTTTTATTGAAAGCTATGTAAATCTACATGAGGTAGAATACTTTTTTGCAAATACGATTTTTCTATCTTCTGACCGATGAAGAGCTTAACTTGACCGTAGACGGCATTTCAATTTATGGCAGAAGGGTGAATTCTAAGACAACTTGTTGAAACCTTTGATTTATTCTAAAGAAACATGGTGGGATTTAAGGTGTATGTATACACTAGAAGTTACGAAAATTGACCAAAATATTGATACTTTTTTATTAATTAAAAATGTTTTCCAACTTAGCTTTCAAACGAATACAAAGTTCTTGTAAATATTCGAAATAGTTTCCTTGTTGCAAAGGTTTTTATTAGGTATTGTCACCAGTACAAACATGTTTCCAAAACTTTAAACTGGATTCTGAAAAACTGTTCTTTTGCAATAGGATGCTTCGTTCAAACAGTGATAACTCAACAATAAATTGATCTATTATAATTATTTTTGTATCATTATAATCTATATAATACAGTGGATGTTTTGAGTCTGAGTCAAAGTTATTCGATTGGAAATGAATTTTTTATTGATTTTTAAAGGTCAAAAATCCTAAAAAATCGATTTTTTTCGACTTCCTTGGTGAAAAAAATTGTATGGAAACCTATTCTCCCTAGAGCCTTGATGGAGGGTCAAAACATGAATAATAATAATAGGAATACTTTTCAATAGGAATTGTCTTTCTGAACAAATTTACATTTGAGATATCACTGTTCAAAAATCATGCTAACTATATCTAAATTAGATAATTAATGATTAGATTAATATGAATTTTTTAAACTACTGAGTTCAAGTACACAGCAATGACTAATTATAAAAAATTGGATTCTTAAAGTCAACATTTAAAAAAATCTTCTAGTGTATACGTACACCTTAAGCTGCTATTCTCAAACTTAAAATTCATCGAAGGTCAAGTAAAAAATATATTAAGATGCGCTATAGCGCGGGATTGTGCACAAATTTACAGTGCAAGGACTTTTCTAGTTGTAATTTCATGTCAGTTTTATCTCGTCTCGATACGCGATGAAAGATAACAACGGATTTGTAACATTCCTCTCTTGTCCGCACTCGGGCAGCGGTAGCCCGGTTGGAAGAGTAACGGATTAGCAACCGGAGGGTTGCGAGTTCGAACCTAACCGAAGACCGACGTGTACAAAGGGCGCTAGTGCACGTTTAATCCGTCGTGGCCTCAAATATGCTCACGTTGCCGTGGTATGGAAGTTCGGAGATTGGGGTGCCGGCTCAGGTCGTCATCTGAGCGTGATTCAAAATGACATCCTTATCTTTCCCTTTGGGATTGATCCCGGACCGTCGCCAATAGCCCGCTGTGTTTGCTCCAGAGCGACGTTAATTAAAATGCCTACCAGCCGAAGTGATCCCAATGAATCATACCATAACGTAGCAGAATGACGAGGTGTTATCCTCGGATATTTCCCTTCGGGTTTGATCCCGAACCGTCGCCAATAGCCCGGTGTGTTGCTCTAGTGCGACGTTAATTGAATACCTACCTTGTCCGCATTAAACGTCACGAGATTTCATAGTAGTTCTTTTACCCGAAAACACATAAAAGCCAATTACCCCATCTATTGGTTGAAAGATTCTATTGGTTAAGAAAGCGAAAACTGGTTGGAAGTCATGGAAGGAAGACTGCGCGTGAACCCTTCCAGAGGGGCTAATTAATCTATCTCCCAGGAATCGACGAACCTCGAAAGTGGACCACTTCGTGCAACATTGTATCACGCTCGCACGTTAATTGTTTTACCTTAATGAGGTGTGGGATGCGTTCCTCAATGAGGAACGGACTGAGACGCTTCGTGAGGGATTCGAAGCGGGATTGCGGAGAGGAAGCCGCACGGATGATGGAATCGGCAGCCAGCGGTTCGGAACCGAGTTTCCGCGTGCGAATGCACGGATTAAGGATCGGGACAAATTAATAACACGAAAAAAAATGAGCAGCGTGGTGGGTTGAATGCCACGTGCTTCGATGTGTGCTATGAACTTTGCACAGTGAAGGTTCATCTGCAACCATTTCGAGGTGTGGGATCTAGCATTAACGAGTGGGCCAAGTGATATGAAAATGAACACAACGACGCAGAATAAACTACAAATAATTGAAGTTTATTTACATTAAACATATTGTATCTACACTATATACAATCAGGGATTTGTGTTTGGTAGAGGGCGCTGCAAAAACAGGGAAACGGGTTCTACTCAAACGAACACCACAAAACCACCTGCTCAGCTCGTACTCTAACAGCTTCAGCGTCGACAGATTTCTCTGGGATACAGTTCAATCACGAGGGGCGTCTTGCACCCCTAAAAACACCTGGATGTCAATTAGACCACCATGGAAGACCACCCTGATAGATGTTTCGGAGTTTTCGGTCGGTAGGTAGGTAGGTATTTTAATTAACGTCGCACTGAAACAATACAACGGGCTAACGGGCTATTGGCGACGGTTCGGGATCCAACCCGAAGGGTTAGATCCGAGGATAACACCACGTCATTTTGAACCACGAGATCACACCTGAGCTAGCACCAAACTCCCCCACGCCAACGTGAGAACATTTGAGACCACGACAGATTGAACGTGCACCAGCCCCCTTTGTACACGATGGACTTTGGTTGGACTCGAACTCGCAACCCTCCGGTTGCTAATCCGTTACTCTTCCAACCGGGCTATCGCGGCCCAGGTTTGAAGAAAGGAGTTGATGAATGATACCCTTCATGCTCTCTGAAAGCAATAACATTCATTCCAGAAACTATTTTCAAGCTAGAATTATTTTTTATGTGCATGTTGAAAGAAAGATATCTAATCGTGATGACACGCAGCAAAGTCACCGAGACAGTGGGCCGCAGTTAGTAGACAAAGAGAAGGGAATCGATCATCTAACTTTGGGGTGTAATGCACCAAAATATGCCCATTGAACCAATTAGGATCTCAAACTAAAACAATACTGCAACTTAAGTTCCGTGATCTTAAGATGTCACGAAGGATGCACTTTTGGATTGTTTGTTTAAAACAATATAGATTAGGTGAAAGGCGCTCGAATTTTCAGTTGAAATCGGCACAGTTTATCTATCCAGAAACGTTTCCTCTGCTTGCAGTATCACCATTTCTTTGATAGCTGGTAGGTAAGCAACATTTTTGCCTCTAACTTTTTGAGAATCGTAGTACAAAAGCGAAAATTTCAATTTTCTGATTTAATCTGGAAATTTGAATGGGTAGGTATGGGTATGTATTTTTAATTAACGTCGCACTGGAGCAACACGACGGGCTATTGGCGACGATCCGGAATCAAACCCGAAGGGAAAGATCGAGGACAACTCCACGTCATTTTGAACCATGGTCAGATGACGATGCAACACCTGAGCTGGCACCCCACTCTCCAAACTTTCACACCACGTCAAAGTGAGGACATTTGAGACCATGACAGATTGAACATGCACCAGCCCCTTCGGTCTTTGGTTAGATTCGAACCTCCGATTGCAAGTCCGTTACTCTTTCAACCGGGCCACCGCGACTCCGAAAATTGAATGAAAATGAATTGTATGAGATAGTATTTGCTGTATAAGGAAAAAAACAATATCGTCGGCTTAAAGCTGAAACTCATTAACTGAGAAAAAATTACTGTACTATTAAAAATCAACCATTTGGTTTTAGGTCAAAAACTAAAAATCATTAGCGTTTCAATGGTTTTATTTTAAACAGATTACAATATGACGTATTTCGCATCATGAAAGTAAGCATTTAATATCAACAATTTCTGTTATAAGGCTACGATATATGTGCGTGAATATATGCGGAAGCTTGCATCTAGCTTTCAAGTGCAGTATTTTCTTGCGAGACAAACTTATGCTGATTTATAGTACTGTGTACGTTCGATTATGATGTCTCGAAGTAGTTACCACGAAGTAAGAAATATTTACGTGAAAAAGGAGACAAACACTCTTGGTACCATTAAAAGCGTTGCTTGTCGTTGCGATGGCATAATTCCTCCATGTGGATGGAGACAAAGCTCTTTTTTATTCAATCTTTTCGTATTTTTTCCTCCAAAAGACGTTGACCCAAACGAGGAGTGTGTTAGGTTTGTCCTTCGAGCGCTTTATACGACGCGTTTTTCTCATTTTCCTTTCCAAACTGTTTTCGAATTTCAACCTAGACAGCGTGGGTTTCGAACTATCACGGGAATTTTTTTTTTTGATTACAAACAATTGTTTCATGCCTCCGTAACCCGTTACCGCTTGTCTTTTGTGTGTGATTTCGTACTCAAAATGACGGATTCAGGATAAGGCTGAATGTCGTGGAAATAGTGACATGGAAATAGATATCGCTGACAGGTACTCCCGCATGTGAAATGTTTCCTCAATTTCGATAGCATTAAACTCAAGATTTGAATGATTAAAAAAATTTAAAAAATGTTGCATACTTTTTAAATATATTTATAAGATGGTTCTTTCCTTTCTATCGCTGCCTAAAAATAACAACACTTCCACAGTTGCTTAGGCCTTAAACCTCCAATAACCTTAAGAACCGTGGTAGCCCGGTTGGAAGAGTAACAGACTAGCAACCCGAGGGTTACGAGTTCGAATACAACCGAATACCCGGTTTGATCCTGGACCGTTGCCAATAACCCGTTGTGTTGCTCCAGTGTGACTTTAATTAAATTGCCTATCTACCGAAACCACGTGACTCGACAGCCTTCTCGCGGGTATGTAGGTATTTTAATTAACGTCCCACTGGAGCAACACAAAGGGGTATTAGCTTTCTCGCGTCTATAATTACTCTATTTGACAAACGTATTGAGTGTTTGTCCGATCAGGAAGCGAGAACGGTCACGTATGACTACACATTCGGCACCAATCGTTTCGGGTGATTGATATCTGAGAGAAATATGCAGAAAAACATCCATTTGAGCGGCCACCGAGAAAATAGACTGACGTGTCTTTAAAACAAGAAGCGAGGACAATTTACTGAAATCATTGGGAGAGAAGAGTGTTCAGGACGACTTTCCTGAAAAGTGAAGTTTATTACTTTAGAAACTTAAAACACTTCTTACTTTTCCATTGTTCGGTGGATCTAATATCGAATTGTATATCACCTATTGTAAAGTCGACAGCAATTTGGGGAAGAGCCTTTTATCGTGGAAACGTTCAATTGTTTTTGTTAAAATACCAATGGTGTATATACATGGCTTTGATTGAATACGAGGTTACTGTGTCTTTTTATATATAAAAGAGCGAGTCAAGATACGATTGAGAATTGGGAATCCTTTGTCCTTGGCCAGGACACAAGGAATAATTTTGGGTAAGTAGGTAGGTATTATAATTAACGTCGCACTGGAGCCTTTGGCGATGGTCAAGGATCAATTCCAAAGAGAAAGATCCGAGGATAACACCATGTAAATTTGAACCACGGTAAGATGACGAGGTCACACTTGAGCTGACACCCCACTCTCCAAACTTCCATATCTTGCCAACGTAAAGACATGTGAGGCCACGACAGATTGAACGTTCACTAGCCCCCCTTTGTACGTGACGGTCATTGGTTGAACTCGCAACCCTCCAGTTGCTAATCCGTTACTCTTCTAATCGGGCTACTGCGGCCCCTACTGCATTCGAATATGTTAGGAATAGAATACAACGAATACTTTTAAGTATCGAGTACTTTTGTATTCGAATACTTCCATCTACTAAATGAGGCGTTGGCATGGAAAAGCATGCAAGTCACAAAAACCAAATTTTAAAGGACAGGCAAAAACGTTTGTGAGCTTGTTAAAAAGGAATTGTATTTGTTTAAACTAAAAGAGCTCCAGAAACTAAACTATTTCTTCTAGCGACTTACTGGCTTTACCATGACACTGGCATGGGTTCTTACTATCTTATCCACGAAAAAACTAATTTTCGATTTCTTTTGTGACTTGCATGCTTTTCCATGTCAACGCTTCAAATGTCTTTGGTGTTTGAGTACTTGGGACGAACACTACTGCATTCGAATATATTGGGAATCGAATACAACGAATACTTTTAAGTATCGAGTACGCGAATCCCTTTGTATTCGAATACTTCTATCTCTGCTAAATGTCTTTATTCACTAATGTCTAGGTGAATAAGATTTATTTCGCCTTGTTCAATCATTCCCATTCAGTCACTTAGCACATAGGTGAATTCTTCACTTGCTCTAGCAACAGATCCGATTGCTATAATACTAAATGACCATTTCGTTTGCAAATATATTTGATTATTTTCAAACTTTTCTCTCATAAGTTTTGTTTAGAGAGTGGGGTGCTAGCTAAGGTGTGACCTCGTCATCTGACCAATCAATCGATGTAACCTCATCTTGATTGAAAGAATACTACTCGGAAATCTCGCGTAGCTCAAACGGTCTTACGGTAAAACAACACAAATAAAGTAAACTTTTATCTCCTTTTCCTTTTTGGGCCGCAGTGGCCCGGTTGGAAGAGTAACGGATTATCGAGGGTTGCGAGTTCAAATCCAACCAAAAGACCGTCGTGTTCGAAGGGTGTTGGTGCATGTTCCATCTATCGTGACTTCCAATGTCCTCACGTTGGCGTGGTGTGAAAGTTTGGAGATTGAGGTGCCAGCTCACACAGGTGTGACCTCATCTGTTTCAGAATTACGTGGTGTCCTTAAGGTTTGATTCCGGACCGTCTCCAAATCCCGTTGCGTTGCTCCAGTGAGATGATAATTAAAATACTTACCTACCCAAATATTGACTGGAGTCGATCATTCCTTCTCGAAATGAATCGTGTAGACGTAGAAACCATTGCGGCGTCCTAATCGCGAAAATGAGTGTAATCCGCTATGGAGTGAGGAAGGACATCAGCCGAGCATTCAGCATGGAAGCAGAGCAAAGCTAATTAGCAGGCAAATGAATGCCCTTGCTTCCTTAAGCAGCAACTCTGGATGGAAGTGGGAAAACAGCTCTGAATTGGCGATTTCAGCTTCAACTGAAACCATGCTCATGTCACAGATACGATTCAGGCCTTTCTGAAGTCCGTGCGAGAAATGTGTAAGGGAAACCCGAATTTTGAAATCAATTAGCTCACTTTAAAAGCGATTGGACCACATTATTCTAGCGAAAATTTTTTTGGTAGGTAGGTATTTAATTGACGTCGCACTGGACCACAACACAACGGGCTATATTGGCGACGGTCCGGGATCGATCACACAGGGAAAGATCCTAGGACAACGCCACGTAATTTTGAATCACGGTTAGATGACGAGGTCACACTTGAGCTGGCACTCCACTCTCCAAACTTCCACACCATGTCCACGTGAGGACATTTGAGGCCACGACAGATTGAAAGTGCATCAGCCCCCTTTGTACACGACTCTCTTGGGTTGGATTCGAACTCGCAACCCCTGGTTGCTAATCCGTTACTCTTCCAACCGGGCTACCATGGTCTAGCGAAAAATTGAATAATGCAAAACCTAAACAAAAACCTTATTTGGCATTCTTGGGCTCCCAAAATATATTTCGATCACGATTGATGATCTGGTCTCTAAAAATCCCATAGCTTGATATACTAATATATCGCCATTTTAACCAGATGATTCCATTAAAGAAACAGTTGTGTCCAGGTAGGGAGATAGGTATTTTAATTAACGTCGCACTGGAGCAACACATCGGACTATTGGCGACATTCTGGGATCAAACCCAAATGGCAATGATGCCAGGACAATACCACGTAATTTTGAACCACGATCAGATGACGAGGTCACACTTGAGCTGTCACTCCACTCTCCAAACTTCAGTTATGTCCAGAAATCATTCCATTCCATTCTTTCTGCGTTCGCTTAGGTTACTAGGTGGGTGTTGCAGTTAGGGGTGGCGTATTCTTAATTGCAAAGTTGTCAGCTCTCATTGTTTCCACCAACTTTTACACTTTGCACTTCTAAAATCTTTTCGTGTTCTGTTGAAGTGTTGAGGATTACCTAACTTTGTTGAGGATTATCATATAACCGAAACTTTCCGCATCCTTAAACTATAGTTGATTAACGAAGTCATAGGGCTATAGTACACGTCATCGCATTCAATGTCCTAAGTTTCAAGATAAATCCTAATCGATTTTTTAAATTAATTAAACTTCAGATCTATTTCTAATTCCTAAATTTATTTTTGTGTATTATATTCGATATAGTTCTTCAACTCGATTGTGAATAAATTTAGACATGTCGATTTTTCTTAAAAGTAGACGAGAAAATCGAACACCATACCGTAAGATTCAAAATCCTTCACTTTGGAAAGAAAATAATCTGCATGAGAAAAGGTGAGTGCCGAAAAACTGGGAGAATTTGGTTTGGTTTGTCACTCTAGGTCTACTTGAGGGATGATTAGACCTACTGCTTAACATGGATTCCGAACGACTCCGAACATTCATGCCTATACTTGGATTCAAATCCAGAACATGTTGAACCGAAAGACAGAACGCTAACCACTCGTCACACTCGGGTAGGAATCGTTAACATAAGACGACCCGTTCTCATTTATACGAAATCAATGCACAATTGGATTTTTTAACCGATTTCGTGCGACGTTGATTATCTCATCCAAAAGCTTGTTACTTAACCTCCATTCAACCTAAATAGATTTTTTATTTCCTTTCTGCTAACTTCAGCGTTTCAAAGTTCATTTATTTCATGAATGATGCGAAGATAACGATCCACTTACGAAATCATTCGATTCGACCATTGGAACAATTCTAAAGTCTACCTTAAACTCGTAATTAGTTCTGTGGTTGAAAAGTATATCGGCTTAATCTGTTTTTGTCATTAGGCAAATGAAAAAGGGAACAAAGTAGTGTTTTGAAATGGCTTAATAAAAACAAAGTTGCTATGACCGATGAATCGAAGTTTCCGAGAGGAAAAGTTACTTCTCAAGAGTTCATTTGCAAGTTTTTTCCCATAACTTTTATCATGTCCTAATTGAGCAAAATGTTTCTTAGTTTTCTTTTGCTATAGATGGGCATAATGTCAGATTTATTTTTACTATTTAAATATTTATTTTATTGCACATTTTTTATTTTGTTATTGCAGCTGTAGCGTGTTAAAGTGTAATTATTTCTATTAATGTTTAGCATGAAAACGAATTTTCATTAATTCACAATTACGATTGCTCATGATTTGTAGGCCGGATGTGAATCACATTAACCGTATATTTTTCCATTTTACTCAAGTTTCTATGCGATATACACGCGCTGTATATCGCGTAGAAACTTGCGCAAAATCGGTGTATTTATGCTGTGGATCTAGACTGAAATTATTTTTTAAACACAAAAGTTGTGCTCCCCCATAAATTATAGCTTATCTTTGTATTCGTGTGGGGTTTTTTTGCAATAGAGATTTGGATTGTTTCAAATATTTTCCTATATTAAGAGATATAAACTTAATTCATTTCTTTTTCACTCATCTTTCACTCAACTGAATGCCAACCTCAGTTGAGTAAATAAATATTTGTCTCGTATTCACAGGGGTTGGGTATTTAAATAACATCGCACTGGAGCAACACAACGGGATATTGGCTGCGGTCCTGAATCAATCCCGAAGGGAAAGATCCCAGGGCAACACCACGTAATTTTGAACCACGGTCAGATGACGAGGTCAACACCTGAGCTGGCACCCCACTCTCAAAACTTCCACGCCAACGTGAGGACATTGGAGGCTTCGATAGATTTAACGTGCATCAGCCCCCATGTACACGACGGTCTTTTGGTTGGATTCGAACTCGCAACCCTCCTGTTGTTACTCCTCCAACCGGGCTACCGCGGTTCCGTATTGACAGGGGTCGGAGGCTTTTCCTGTTAGGCAAAATGTAGATGGCGCCAGTGTTTTTGTGATAGAACGTGCATCCTGTATGTATTCCGAGTAACTGGAAGTAACACACGCATTGTTTGTTTGTTTACACTGAAAATCAATGAACTGAGGACCCTTAGGAGCACATCTATAGGTGCGGACAGGCATCACAACCCCTAGGAACCCCTCCTCCCTTTCATTTTTGGCCTTGCCTACCCTTCTACTTTTTTCTTTCTCCCTCTCTATATATTATCTGTCGTGTTTGGCTCAGCTTGGCCAAATATGGCCTTTGCGTCACAAAACCCGAAACCAACCAACCCTGAACTGAGGTTGAATAACCTTAAAAGCCCTCCGTTTTATATTTAATTGGCAAAAATACTTTTTCAGACTGGGTTATCTAAAAAATTGTTACTAACAGGATTATTTTTTCGCAGACTAGCACATCGTCACATTAAGCTCCACGATAACCCTCACTGGGAAGAAATTGAGCTCGTCTTTTAAATAAATAGCCTCATCGATTAATAATCTACTAATAATGCCGTTATCGCCTGCTTTAGCTTCAATGGCAACTTCCTTTACCAATCAGAACTGAAATCTGAGATCCATCCTACCTTACGAGGAAAGAAACGAATTCATTTCTTTTTTCTTAACCTTTTCTTCGACGGAGTTTAAAGACCGGCCATTGGGAAGCGATGGTGACGAGGTGGAACGCTAACTACCGAATTCTTTCCTTTCTGCCTTCCCAGACAGATTTGAAAGAAAATGATTGGATCTCGAGTTGGCTTTTTTTTTCGTTTTCAGCATTCAGGATATATTTGAGTGAGCTGGCGAAATTGTTTTTTACGGAACTCCAGAACTATGTTACGATATGTAAATAAAGTAGTCCATTTAATTGGTTGGTTTACTCTAAACCAGGGGTGCCAAACTCAATTAAAACACGGGCCATTTAATGCAACTGGTAAGATTCACGCGGGCCACATCAGATTTACAAATTTTCTTAAAATTATATTTTGAAGTGAGGATTCAGGAATATGGATAGGATAATTAAAACACATAATGTAATTAAGTGAATTTAGGGTAATAATTTATAATATTGCTATATAATTTGCATTTACTTAAACGTTTATTTAATTTAATGTATTTATAAAACTAAAATTAACTTTTTTACCGGAAACTTGCCAGCGCTTTTCTCCTACTAGTTTTCCACTATCTGGATTAAAAGACTGAGAACAGACAATCTTCATTATGGAATATAGATGTTTATCAGATAATCTTGATCTGTAGGCCGTTTTATTTAATTTCATGGACGAAAATAGTTGCTCACACATTTGTAACATGACGAAATTGTGCGTACGGTATTGCCTCGATCTCTCCTAAGTGCTATTTTCTTCACAACATATTGTCCTGTTTTCATTTTATTTCAGAGCATCGTGGGCCACAAAAAATTACCTCGGGGGCCATATGCGGCCCGCGGGCCACCAGTTTGACACCCCTGCTCTAAACCATAAAACAGTGAGTAATGAGACTTATCGACATGTGCCCTGCCACGCAGAAGAGCAGCAAAACATACGATGCGCGCATGCGTACTGTGTTTCTGTACGGAAAACACGTCGGTGCTCATGCGGATTTGAGCGAATTTAGTGTCGCAGGACTGATGTCGGACCAATGTATGGCTTGCCCAGGAGGTATATCGAAGTTTCAGGAGCAAGGCGTTTGACGCGGCGTCCTTTATTGAGTCATTAGTTTTGATCCTGAAAATACAGTTCCCCAGATGTCTGAAGCTATATGAGATTTGATTCAAGTCTTACGGCACATATCAGAAAATCTGAACCCAACGCAAGATAATAATAAAACTAGCAAAAACAAATGTATCAGTGAGAATCGAATAACCAACGGAGATGAAACAAGTAGAATTGCCAACTTTCATCTTTTAAATATAACTTAAAAGATGAGTCACTAACTTTTTCGGGTTTTTTAACTTTTCCCGGGTTTAAAATATAATTTATTCAAAGCATCTGATATTGAAAATTTTAGGCAAAAACATGTAACACAGATATGTTGAGGTTGGTGTAAAGAAAACCAGACCTGATCCTTGAAAAAAAACACAACTCTTCGTTTTATTTATTTCAAATGAACTGAAAAAGAACACTGAACTCAATCTCCCTGTTTGGTTTGGTTTCTCGGTGTGTGGTCATTTTTTGCTATATCTTAGTGTGTGCGAATTCATGGTTGAGATTGTACACTCGCACCAACCATGCGGTAGGTAGTTATTTTAATTAACGTTGCACTGGATGGTCTATTGGCGAGGGTCCGAGATCAAACCCGTTGGGAAAGATCCTAGGACACCACCACCTAATTTTGAATCACGGTCAGATAACGAGGTCACACCTGAGCTGGCACCCCACACTCCAAACTTCCACACCATGCTAACGTGAGGATGTTTGAGGTCACTACAGATATAACGTGCCCCTTTGTACACGATGGTCTTTGGTTGGGTTCGAACTCGCAACCCTCCGGTTTGCTAATCCGCCACCAAGCATGCGGAGTGGATGTCGCGATGTGTGCGGTAATTGCAAAACGCGTGTTTGGAAGAATGGAAGCGCAGGAAGTGAAACGGGCTTCCGCAATTGTTCAGCTGGAGGAAGTGGTCTCGCACTCATTCGGAACTGGAGGGAAGGAAATTATCGCCGCTCTCTGCGGAGATTATCGTTTCAGTTTTGTTTTCGGAGATAATCGGCAGAAAATAGTGGGATCTTATCGCATTTTAAAAAGGTCTTTTTATGTTAGTTTTGGTGACTGGACATGAACTTTGGAAGGATCACTGAACGCGCATTAAAAGTGGCACATCTCGAGACACCATCATTGCTTCCATCTTTTGAATATTCTATTTCAACCTTTAGAAAGATTCTATTGGTTCTTTCCTTAGGACAGATTATATTGGTCAAGAATGTAAAAATTGATTAGAAGTTATGAAAGAAAGACTGCAGGTTGCAAGGTGGAATACACATAACCTCCGAGTTTAACGTAGTTTAGCGCCCTTTACATTTAGCCCTCAAAGGAAAAGGCTTTCGTAGCAGTTTCCATTTCACCTCATTGTTTCCCTAAGTTTTTTTACCGACACACGTCTCCCTTTGAGATGAAAGCAACTGTTGAAGTTGTTCCTTTGGGGTCTGATGGCGCAACTTCTCAGCTTGCGCCATAAAACCCCAATATCCAATCCTTTGAGGACAGAACGAAAGGCTCGAGCCTTTTGATCCTATCGAGAGAGATCGATTCCGATTCGTCGTCATTAGAATCTCATCAGAGCAGTACAGAATGAGAACGGCATAAATGAATGCGTAATAAACCAACAAACAAAATGGCGGAAGTGTCCGACGAAGTAAACAAACGGTCCCCCAAACAAATTAACGAATTCGATCTTTCAATATTAGAAAAAGCAAAGCGAGCAGGAAACGCGTATCACCTCTCCACCTATTATCCACATCGAAGAATTTCCTGCCGCTTATATATAGACTTCTATGTGGATGGTTCGAAAACAAAAAGGATTTGAATAAAAAAACAGTTCCATCTCATTCATCCTGACATGTGGAGGAAATGCAGTTAAAGAGAATAATTAAAGGTAGGGGGAAAACGTTACCTCCTCCATCATGCAACGGAGAAAACAACGATCGCCACTCTGTTCGAGCCACCTGCTAAAGTAGGCTAAACACCGAATCGTGCGTGAATACATTTCTCGCAACTGCGCTGATGTCAGGGAAGGCATCCACACACCGTTTGGATCCACTCGTGTTGATCCACTTCCAGTGACACTTTGGATCCTCCAACTGGGAAGATGGAACGACGATTTCTACTACTTTCGATTCCTCCCTAAGTGCGGGAGCGGCAGCCAAGTTGGAAGAGCAACGGATTAGTTTTCGAAACTCGATCCAGCCAAAGACCGTCGTGTTCATCGGGACTGGTGCACGTTAAATCTGCCGTGGCCTCAAATGTCCTCGCGTTGGCGTGGTGTGGAAGTTTGGAGAGTGGCCTGCCACCTCAGGAATTGACCTCGTCATCTGACCGTGATTCGAAATGACGTGGTGTCGTCTTCGATCCTTCCCTTGGGGATTGATCCCGGACCGTTGCCAATAGCACGTTGTGTTGCTCCAGTGCGACATCAATAAACTATCTACCTACCTAGTTTCATTTATCTTTTCTGTGCCATTAATCATTTCTTGTGCATGTCCATTTACTTGTTTGTCAAATAAAAGCTTTCGGTGATCAGAATCACGTATTCCAATAAAAATTAGCAGAAATGAATTCAATAAAAATTGGCGTAAATTAATTGAATGATGGCCTGAGGAAACTACAATATACTACAGGATTTCATTAATCCAAGTGACTGAATCTTTAATAAACTTCGGGTCGCGCTCCTTGGATACCTAAACGATCTTTTTCTGCTTTCATCTCACTTCTCTGATCCCCAATCCCTCTTTTTTTACCCTTTCTCGACATGTTTTACTTGACGTTGTCTTGTGTTTGGCGCAGCTTGGCCAAATATGGCCCTTGCGCCATGAAACCTGAAAACCGATTGATAAATAACTTAAATGTAATTTTATACCTGTCAACATGCCACACCGTATACATTAAATGTACTAATGCTCTTTATTATTATCCCATAATTAATATTTATGTTTGTTTAATGTTAAAAATTGTTAATGTTAAATTTTTAAATACCTTTCCAAATGTTTAATTAAATTTGTTGGATCGGGCCTTCGTCTTATAAAAAAAGAATTTATACCGCTGCCTTGATCACACAAAGTTTGAGAACCATCGATCTACATCATTAAGTTAAGGGGTTCTTCACTGGTCGGACTCCGAAAGGGAGGTAGAAAAATCGTAAATGATCTACCATATATACAAAAATATTCTACCTTATTCATAATTTTAAATAAAAAGCACGTAATAGAGTTGCCCTTTCTCAAGAGCAAATATTTTTCGGCCTTTGATCGTTTCCCACAGTATATCGAACTTGTTCCCCTGCGATACATCGAGGGGCTACTGTACGTTTAGAACCGTATTTCTAAATTAGTTGAAGCATTGAGCTTAGCTATCATTACAAAAATTATCTTGCAATGCAATAGTATTTACACCAGTGAAACTCAAATCCACTACAAATTACTTTTTTGGGACAAAATTGCTGTCTTCCACGCGTCTTGCTAATGAGCACAAAGTTTATGAACGACAAAATGTGGGGGTTTTCCACGGAAAAATAAATTTATAAATATTAGTTTGTACTCTAAAAAAATGTACTAAGCCCACCAGTCAGATCATTACGTCTAATAAAAGCCGAAACCAATAAGTCATTATCTGGTGATCACGACCTGAAGATATCTTAATTTGTTGTGATCCCATCGGAAATAGGATTGCAAGGTTTGCTATTGTAGTGTTAATGCGACCTCGGTACTATTATGTCTCTTTTAGGGTCTATCCCTCGCTTGACCAAAGAGGGGAAAACCAAACCAAACCGTAAGTGCTTTTAGTACATAGGTAAAGTACTATGCCCTTTGGAATACTTGAAATCACCTTTTTAATCGTTCGATTAAAGATTGGACTGCACTTTCTAATTCTTCACAGGATACTAGTTCTATTATAATGTCTAGTACTTTTACTAGTACGTAGATGAAGTTCCCACTTGTTGGGACGTTGTAGATTGAACGAGTCACAATCCTTTCGAACAAATAACTGTTTTAAACTATTTTCTTTTCGATATAATTTGGATCGAGTGATGCATCCTTACTATCTGACTTTCAAAAAACGAATTATAATATTCCCAGCTGAAAGCAAACTCCATTCAATAACGTAATGACGAAAACAATCTGTCAATTTACAATCACCTTAGAATAATAAACAATTGAATTGAAAGAACCAATTCCAAAAGATAAAAAACTTTTTAAAACTACAGCTGAGTTAATGTGAATTTCTATTCTCTGTTGGATGTTATTCTTCTCACACGGGAACAGGTTTCTTTGGATATTTGTTTAAGAACAGAATACACTGGCCTCTTTCGAACTCGAAAGGGCGCTGGAAGACCTCTGATGAATCTCATTGTTCCGAAAATCGAATTACAGGTGGTTCTAGTGTCCTGGCCAGGTTGAACCGTAATCCTTTGATGGTTCGAGCCTTGTGTGGATCCCCTTTTACCTCATTCCGCCACGGATCACAGACTGTTTCGTGACGGAGGAGCCTCCACCGATTGAGTTGGGATCAAAAAAGTTCTTTTCAGCAAACTCCCGGTTGGCCACCGGACACGACAGCAGCTTGTCGGTCTGCGATTTTGCCAAACATTCGGTTTCAATGCGAATGGACAGCCTAAAGGGCCAAATTCAACTTCCTCCTATGAATTTTGCTCGAATTCGAAATTCCTACTTGAACTGGGTTTTTTGCTATATCCCCTTTATAAGACTCGAAATCGTAACTAAGGAGGAACACATCTTCGAATAATCTTCAAAACAGCCATGTTTGAGCCACCTAAAGACCAAGTAAAGTATGACAGATTTGAAAATTCTAAAGCCGTTTCCTATAGAGATCACCACTGGCGGTAGACATACCATGATCCATACCAGGTAATTCATACCAAGAGGATCCAACTTCTAAATTCAAGAATATTTACCATCCTTCCGTTCATTAAGAGCTCAATTTAATTCTTAATACTGAATGGTTACTTATGTAGGTCATATTTTGCCTTGGCAAAATATGACCGTTGCGTCATAAAAATCCCAATCGAATCAACCATGCAGCATTGCGATAATATTTGTTTCACTCTTCTATCGTCCATCCATAAATAGATTTCGCACTTTTACGACACAGCACTGTATATTCCGGCTTTTCGATGGGCCGCCGTAGTCCGGTTGGAAGAATAATTAGCAACAGGAGGGTTGCGTGTTTCAATCCAACCAAAGACCGTCGTGTACAAAGGGGGCTGATGCACGTTAAATCTGTCGTGGCCTCAAATGTCGTCACGCTGTCGTGGTGTGGAAGTTTGGAGAGTGGGGTGCTAGCTAAGGAGTGACCTCGTCATCTGACCATGGTTCGAAATGACGTGATGTTGTTTTCGGATATTTCCCTTCAGGTTTGATCCCGTTGTGTTAGTGCGTTAGTGTCCAGTATGTCCTTAATTAAAAAATCCGGCTTTTCGATGCTCTCCTGCAAAGAGGTACTTTACGGTGAAATCCGTTTGCCAGTGTTCAAAATCGATGGATTCTTTACCGCTACATAACTATAGACCGTTTACCGCGAGAAATGTTTCTCATCCAGTCACACTGCCTTGTTGCCGTAGAAACGGACCTTAGCCCATTCTCCATGGTGACAAATTGGAAATAATATTTGCTGCGATTTTTACTTGTTGCAAGAACATCTGCAGGGGGATTCCAAATTACCTGGAAAAATCTTAAAGGATGATCAAAATAAACATTTTTTTGTCAAATAATGGAAGTGCCGAAGAGGGCATTAACAAAACGTTCATAAAAAAACGTCGTCATTCGCAACCCAGATTTCGCACGTGATGGAGCACCAATCCAAGATGGCTGACATTCATCTTACGGAAAGAACTTGTAAAAGAGCGTACCGTGAACGTTTCCCCCATAGGAGAGTGCCAAACATTGAGCGTTTGGCACCGTCAGCTGTGTGGAACATTTCATGCCAGCAAGCATGATGCGGATCGGCCGAGAAGTTCGAACACCCCGCGAATGGAAGAAGGCATTCCAGGCGAGTTTGAAAGAAATCGGAACAAATAAGAATTTATTCATTACACATTTTAAGAGTGCTCGAACCTTTCAGCCGACCCTGCCTTCATGAAATGTTCCGGTTCACATAGTTGGCGGTGCAAATTTTCCATTCTTAAAACCTTCACGCATCGGTCCCAATCAAACACGACAGCTCTCATGTAGGTAATTAATTAACGTCGCACTGGTGCAACACAACGGGCTAGTGGCGACAGTCCGGGATCCATCCCCTTATCCGAGGACAACGCCTCGTCATTTTGAACCACGGTCAGATGACGAGAACAACGCCTGAGCTGGCACCCCACTCTCCAAACTTTCACACCACATCAACTTGGCTTGGTTTCTCGGTGTGTGGTCATTTTTTGCTATACCGTCATGTGTGCGAATTAGTGGTCGAGATTGTACACTCGCACCAACCCCATGCGGTAGGTATTTAATTTTTGGCCAAGCTGCGCCAAACACAAGACAATGTCAAGATTCCTAGCCGTAAATCAACACGAAAGTGTTTTCTCGTTAGGTAGGCGTTTAGGTGTTTAATTAATGACGCACTGGAGCAGAGCACAACCGGCTATGGGTGACATCCGGGATCAAACCCGAAGGAAGGATTTGAGGATAACACCTCGTCATTTCGAACCACGGTCAGATGACGAGGTCGACACCTCCACTCTCCAAACACGACAGCCCTCTGAAAAATACAAACCAAACTTAACCCAAGAATCATTTGTGTCGAAATTCGCTGTCCATCCGTCCATTCTCGAGTCAAGAAACCTCTCACCAGAACTCTCCCCATGGAATTACCCCCAGAAGAAGAAAACTCGGCGAAAGTATCTTGGTTTCATCTCAAACCAGATCGGCGAGGAATGTTTCTTGCTCGGGGCGTCTACCTGCGAGTCCAACAACCCTTCTGTTCGGATGAGAGCTCCTCATTAGAGGCGCTCATTGACCGTTCCATAAATCGCATCAAGGTGCTTCGTTTTCGTTTCGAGGTTCTTAATCCGTTCCTCGAAAGTGGTTTCGATTCCCCCTTCATTAGCCACGACTGACCGTCCGAAGTCTTGGGTGGTCCCATTCAAGAGATTATTTTGTCGCGTTCCCCTAACGAGGTCTCATTTTGGTTTTAAGGGCTTTTAAAATGCCTCAAAACTCTTGAAACCCGATTTTTTTTACATTAGCACAACTTTATCTTTTTTGTGATTGAAAAAAGCTGACATTTTTTTCAACTGCATTCAAATGCCCAAGACGATTAATTTTCAATTTCTGGCCTCGAGTTATATTTTTAGCCTCCATATAAGTTGTTCCACGAATGATCTATTTGTTTTTATGTATCTCATCTTTTAACATACTCATTACGTCACTTAAACCACATTCATATTATAAACACATTTCTCAAATCTACTTTTCATAGTTGGTTACGTTATTTTAACTTTTTATCTATTTCCATTGACTTGAGTCTTGTGTTTGGTGTAGCTTGTCCGATTTTGGACCTTGCGCCACAAAATCCAAATCAACCCAAGACGAATGATACTTGACCAAGATCAAATGTCATTGATTTCGGTTTTTAGTGGAATAGAATGAATAAAATTATAAACAGCAGATCGCGGGCAAAAATGCCTGGTAGAAGATATTCATATTCCTGTTGGTACAAAATGGCGGCGACGTGTTAAGACAGTTATGGAGAGACTGAAAGGATCATTCTTCAGGAGTTGTAACTGATGATTATCCGGGGACTGGTTTTCTTAACTAGATTTGATTGGAAAATGGGTACTTAGTTTCACTGTTTTTTTCCCTCCAGATTGAGCTTTGTTTAAAAGGGAAAAATAAGCTTTAAAAAGGCCAGATAAACATATATTTAAATTTTTTTTTCTTTTCCTTGAAGTAGCCAATCTCTGCTGATTCTTACGAGTGTTAGGATGCTTCTTTCCGTTTAGTTTCTGTTAGTAGAAAATCAACACAATTCTTTTGTGCGTATGAGCCGTTAGCACTTTCCAAACTGGTATTTCGTTTCACCAGCCCATTATGCTTCAAATCTTATGAAACTTTTACGTTTAGTAAAACGTAACGTTCGTTTCTTTAGAAAATAAATTACTTGCCTTAGAGTAAAACGAAATAAGTATGTTTCATATACAATTATTTAAAAGAAAGCTATTTTGGATTATAAAAATGATTTATTCGGAACGTTTGCCTGGAAAGCATTTATCAACTATTATACCCGGCGAAACTTGTATTGACCGAACTGATATCCACTCTCAACAATAGTTATCAACCACAGACAAAAACTTTCATTCCAATGCAGTCAACCCGAAACAAAAGCTAACACCGAAACTATTTCGTTTTTAATTTCTAAACATAATCATATTTTTTTATTGTGTAGAAAAAGCTTTGTAATTTGCGCTATGCTGTTCTAGTTCATTCTGAACGCGGTTGGCATGTCTTGGAGAGTGTTTATCGGAACTGCATCATTGCACCAGATCTCACAGCCATATCGAAACACGAATGACTCATTTTCGAAAAATCAGTGGAGCGCAACAGAAAAAGTTTTAATTCATTTACACGGCTTAGGAACCAACACATCGATTTCAGAGACGAAGTTAAACTTTTTACTTAGGGGGGGGGAATTTCAATTAACGTCACACTGGAGCAACACAATGGGCTATTGGTGACGGTCCGGGATCAATCCCAAGGGGAAAGATCCGAGGACAACACCACGTAATTTTGAACCACGGTCAGATGACGAGGCAACACCTGAGCTGGCACCCCACTCTCCAAACTTCCACACCACGCCAACGTGAGGACATTTGAGGCCACGACAGATTTAACGTGCACCAGCCCCCTTTGTACACGACGGTGTTTGGCTGGATTCGAACTCGCAACCCTTCGGTTGCAAGTCCGTTACTCTTCCAACCGGGCCACCGCGGCCCCTTTTTACTTAGGACCTGGGACAAATGCGACTGATGCCACCCTCTGCACAAAGCAAAATCTATTGAATCGTATTTAAAATTAAGATGAAGATATTTAAATAATTAAGATATACCAATTAGTACCACATTAATTTTGTTAATAAAATATCGTTCGCAACATAATTTTTGATTGCAATTAATCATTGACAACACATAAGAACTAGCAAAAACAGGATTTAGTTACCGGCTCCTGGCGTCTCCGGACCGTACTATCTCGACTGGATGCTAGCCTCAATCGGAAGCATGGGGAAGGGTTGAAAGGTCTGCTGAAAGTGCCCATTGCACATGACAAACTCCAATAATATTAAATTATCTGTTGGTTGGTATTGGGGTTTTATGACGCAAGGGCGATATTTGGCCATGCTGCGCGAGATACAAGACATACAATATCAAGTAATAGACACACAATGAAAGTTTTACTGACACAGAAGAGGGAAATGTACCTGACAGGAATCGAACCTGCGCCGCCTAAAACTCGTAGGTTGCTAGCGCAGTGGGCATACCCACTGAGCCACGACGGCCCCTAAATTATCTGTAACCGAAATTAATTGGGCGTCCACATTCATTGATTGGCTTTTTGAGGTGAAAATAAAGAATCATAAAATAGAAACTGACGTCTCAGATTAAAGATATCGCCATTTTACTTCAGTTTATATTTGCTTCAGATTATCTTTGTCGCCGAATATTTAAAAAAATTTTTATCAGGGGTTCCTAACGGCACTGATGCGGAACATGTGTTCTAAATAGAGCATGTTCTACTCCATAAACTCTCTTGACTGCAAACGATACGTGAAACAACGTGTGAAAACGTAACATTTGCTTAGGTGTGCGCGATAAAAGAATAAACAAACACGGAAAAAAGGAAATTGAGTAGCATTGCTATTGATAAAATCCACTTAGTGCGATAAAGGCTCGACTCAAACGTTGAGACTTGATAGAATGAACGGGGGAGATTGAAAAAGGCACAATTGTTATAACTTCGCATATATCGTTACCACCATGCCAAAAGCACGAATCTGCAAAATCTACGTTTCAACAAAAACGCATTCAAAGTGTCGGGAAAAATCGAGTTACGACTCAAGTGTTATAGTTTTCCCATGAAAATCGGCATTTCCACTAAAAATCAAGACGATTCGTGGTTTGTCATAGCATAAAAAACATGAAATGGTGACTCAAAAAATGCAGTTAGATGAAAATCGTCAAAATGCAGATTGGAACCTTTGGCGTGGTAGTAACGATATATTGATGATTTTTCAATTTAATTTAAAGACTGTTTTGGAACACTGCTTTTGTATTGTCAACTATTTTCTGGGTCTGGTATAACTGTTTATTCTCGATTTTAAATGAACTGCTATACAAGTATTTTCCAGTGATTTGCGTGTGAATGCTTTCATGCGCTCCACCTTTAGAATGCAACATTTAAGAGTAAGTCTCCTTCCGCGTAGGATCTAAGTAAGTCTCCTCTTTCCTTTCATTTGGATCTTTCGCCATGCAGCCCAAATCAACCAACCATTTAGTTCCCCGCAGTCGGATAAACCTTCAAAAAAGAGAAGAGACAAAGCATTAAAATTCAAACGTCTGGGAGAGCACAAAACAATACAGAGGGCGCCTTTTATTACTTCCGTTCTGGAGAACAAATTCACAAACTTCGGTCATTTGATAGACTTCATGCTTTGTCAGAAAAAATTATCAAGACATTTGGAACAATGACAATTGACAAATTAGTATATCAACCTAATTATTGAAATTATGCCTTATGATAATTTTAAATGCGCAAATTTTGCTTAGGTAGGTATTTTGATTAACTTCGCACTGGAGCAACACAACGGGCTATTGGCGATGGTCCGAGATCAAACCCGAAGGGAGAGATCGAGGACACCACTTAATTTTGAACAAAGGTCAGATGACGAGAGAACAACGCCTGAGCTGGCACCCCACTCTCCAAACTTCCACGCCACGCCAACGTGAGAACATTTGAGGTCACGACAGGTTGAACATGCACCAGCCCCTTTGAACGCCTTTGGTTGGATTCGAACTACAACCCCCCGGTTGTTATTCCGTTACTCTTCCAACTGGGCTATCTAATTTTGCTTAGGAATCAGCCTCGTTTCATCCCAAAAGTCTTGCATCCATGTGTCGTCTATCCAATACCGTTCTCAATTCCACACTAGAGTGCATTTAAACATGGTCACATAAGCACAATTTCGCCCTAAAGTTCACAGTACCTGGCCACAGAGAGTGTATGTGCACTTTACACATATCTCGTCCATCGACTGATCCATCAAACTGTTTTCATCTCATACAGTTTGTCACATACGGTTCTCTTCTTTCATGTATAGGCTACTAGTGACGCTTATTCAGGATGCTTTTGTATACATTTATTTATCTTTAAGGGTATCGTACATGCGATATACATATTTCTATTTAAAGCATTCCAAGTCTTTTGGAACAGGGCATTGAAGGACTCTCACTATATCCTTCCTGATCGGTGTCCAAAATTCGAGTCCCTTTTCTCACCCTCGTCGTTCTCTCCTCTTCACATGGATGATCGTACAAGGACACCCCGCCAACGTCCCTCGGGGATAAAATGGTTCCTTCCGGCCAACATTCCCCAGTGTCTGGATGGAGAACCTCGCACAGTTCTTAAGACTATTTGCTTCTTAAATTTTAGCATAATTCACTCAATCATTTTCTTTGCCTGCTTTTATCGTCTTTGTATTACATAATTAAGTGTTTGGCACAGCTTATCCGCTTTTGTCCATAAAATCCATTCCACTTTTCCACATGGATGACTAGAGACCAGGACTGAATGGAGGACTCCCCGATTGGTAACCAGGAAATTTTCCATAAATGTCATGGGGTAGAGGAAACTTGTCACTGTCTTGTCAAGACCTCACTAGAACTCTTCGCAATAAGCAAAATTTTATTCCACTTTGCCCAAAGTGCACAGGCCACCTGTTTTCTCGCACTGGTCTGGAACCTCTCGATCTTTTACAGTATCCAGTCAATGAATGTTTCGAAAACGAGTGGTTTGTTGGACTAGACCAGGTCGCTAAACTTTGACCGTCGACCCCTTCAAGAGTTTCTTGACTTTTATCGACCCTCTCTATTTCACTATTACGTAATTATAATACGACAAGCTAAAAGACACTTATAGATTTACTTTATAGTCAGTGTTTATTTTATGTATTATATACTAGTATATATTATATTGGCTTAACTTCAAAGGGATACGTTTTTGTTGACCTCCTTAACGTTACTTTTCATGGGAGAGATAAATAATATATAAAATTAAATTTAGATAACAGAAAATAACAATGCAATCTTATATTTTCCTTACATATGAAAATAAGACTTTTATTAACTTAATATACAATTTACTAACGTTGTAAATGATGTGCTTCGTGACTCTTGACAAGATTAGCAATGTTGGATTCAAAATGAGTCAGTTTCAGCCTTTAATCACCACGGAATTCTATATTCACTCAATTGCGTTGTCACTCAGGATGGAGGTAATCCCAGTTTTCCGAATTAAATATTACTCGTCTTATATTTTTCTATCGACCCCTAGGTAGACCATTGAACTAGACCAAGGGGAGCAACACGAAAGTTCTTGTGTTTAGTGTTGAAAAAGTGTGAATCCGGATTTGTCGCGAGTCATTTCATCGAAGGAGTCATGTCACCGATCGACATACCGCACGAAACGGGGTTACGCGACGCGGAGAGCCGCAGCGACAACTCCCAAGTTCTTCGGAGCAATTAAAGGCTAAACACCTACTTTCGCAGCAGACAACTGAATTAATGAGCCTCGAACTTAATTAAAGTCGCCGGTGACGCTTACAGGTGGAAATGGGTTCTAAATTCGGAAAACGACTGCGCGCGCTGCTCATAGCGACAGGAACCAAGGTCGGACGAAAGCGTTGACCTCTCTCCTCGAAAGAGAGGAGAAAAAAAAGCGATAACAAGAACATAAATAAAGAGGCACGAGCACTCCTAAAAAGGTCACAGCTATAACCTGTCCAAAGAAGCAGCTCTGCACTTTCTCTGCCGCGGCAGGTACTCTTCGCGGATCCTTTTGCTGGCGGAGCAGAGAGAGAGCCCTTTATGCAACTTCTTCGCTCGACACTTCCTGGTAGACCAATCAATGGATGAAGTATTTCGTTGCTTTTTTTCGTTTTGAAAAAAGAAAACGAATAACGAAAGTGATCATACGTCCAAATTCCATCAGCCCCCTGCCCACCTTATCTATTGCATCGGTGTTTCCATGGGCCAGTTTGTCTTGGATCAGGAGAAAGTTGCATTTCTTTTAGAGCGACATGGTCTTATGGACCTGGTTAGGCTTATCCTGAACCTTGGGGATAAGAAACGACATGTCAACAGCCAGTGGCTTAGAGGGGGCTCCATTTCAGAATTATTGATGGGATTGGAGGTATTTCAGATATGAAAAAGTGCTTTGAAAAACCGTTGTAATTTCAAGCACAACTTTGCTTAAAATTGCCACGGTTCATATTAGAAGCACAACTTTGTGCTTCAAGTATTTTCCAGTGCTATGCGTGCTTTCAAGCACTCTATCTTTGAGCACGTCACTTAAAAGTCACTTCTTTTCATGTAGCCTGGTGAAATCGCATTGCTATTCGGTTGGTTGATTTGGGTTTTATGGCGCAAGGTCTAGTATTGGACAAGCTGCGCCAAACAAGAAATAAAAACCAAGTGTTTGCAATTTCGGAAAATCGAGTCAAATCAGCAATAAAAAGTATTTTTAAAAACGTACAAAAATGTAATATGTGGAGAAATTAATTAAATTTAATCGAAGATATGGAAAGCATACGATTAAAATTAGCCATAATTAATATAAAATGCATAAAATCGTAGATATGAATTGATATTTTAAAACATGTTGACCAGCAACAAGGTGTATAGTAGAAAATGTATGATTAATAAATAGTTCCGAATAGTAAAATTATCAAATGAGGTTTAAAAAGCCAATGTCATTTAAAAATGAGAAGAGATTTGAATGAGGATTTTCCCCAATCAAACCTTGTAATGTTAAAATATGTCTATTAAAATATTTATGACGTTGCATTGCTATTCGGAAATGACAATTTCTCTTCGCACAAACATCGGGAGGGTGGCTTTATATTCGTCCTGTAGATCCATTGATAGGAACCGTTAGCAAAGCTCGGCCTTTTGATAGTTTACATGCATAATCAGTAATGTCAACACAAAGTTAATGATGGGGGAAATCATTATATCAACCAAATTAATATGGAACAAATTGGAAAATTTTGTCCAACAAATCTTCATTTCAAATACCTAGGTTTTGTTTTGGCATCAGCCTCATTTGCCCCCAAAAGTCTGGTTATCAAAACAAATATATAATACTGCCGGTACTAATCAAGAATGTAATCCCTCCAAGCTTGCTCTGGCGCAGATTGTCCATTTTGGACTTGAGCCGTAAACCCCAACATCCAATACAAGTTTGCTCATTTTGTCTAATAAATATCTTAACGCTTGTGTAACAGTGACTGAATGCTTTTGCACTGTGAGATACTTGCAAATTTATCTATACTTCATAGATGGCATTTTGAATTGTATTTGAGCAAAGATTAATGAGATATTCCTAAGAAAGGCTTTTATCAAAGATGCGCGAGTTTCTAATTTTAATGGTGCTCGCTTTGCTGAAAGGGGCAATGCAATTACAACTTGCAAAGCAATGCATCAATTTTACTTGCATGAATATTCAGGGTGTACATAAAATCATCCTGTGATTAAGAAAGTCCATAAAAACTTACGCCAGTTAGAAACATTTTTTACAAAGTTTAATGTCTGAATTGAAAAGTTTTTTCCCTAGACATTGGCATAGTTCAACATGGACTCCTTTCGTTGCCTGCAGAACATGTACTCGATTCTCGACTTCACTCCCGTTTCGTCCAGCATTTCTTGGGTCAATAGGAGCCGCGGTAGCCTGGTTTGGTAGAGTAGCGGACTTGCGAGTTTGAATCCAACCAAAGAAAGTCGTGTACAAAGGGGCTGGTGATCATTAAATCTATCGTGGCCTTAAATGTCCACGTTGGCTTGATGTGGAAGTTTGGAGAGTGGGGAGCCAGCTCAGGTGTGACCGTCATCTGACCGTGGTGTTTTTGGATCTTTCCCTTCGGGTTTTGATCCCGATCCGTCACCAATAGCCCATGTGTTGCTCCAGCGCGACGTTAATTAAAATACTTAACCTACATACCTACATCTTGGGTCACTGAAGCATCATAATTCTTTCCTTCAAAGTTTTAATATCAGGAACTGATACCACACTACCTTTATCTTTAACCTTATCTACCTTAGGGTAGCCAATTTAGGAGGGGTAGATTCCATTCCCCAAAATCATCTTTACGAAAGACCCCGCCGATCCTGTTTCTAAATCGCTTGATCACTTCAAGAACCAGTCCTCCCCCGGTCGACCCCGATATTGCTGCATCCCACTAAAACATCCCCAAATGTGTACGAAACACCCAGGGCAACCAATGTCCTTGGAGTAGACACTTCTGCAGGGTCTGTATACATCCGTCTGACATTTCCTCGTTGGCCTTAGGGGAGGGGTGGCCCCTTACGGTACCCCCGGACACCTGATGATTTTCCAGGGCTCTGGGTGACGCTCTACAAGAGGACCATCCAGAACGCGGGGTGGCTGTGACCCCATTCCATCCTCCCGACAAGCAGGTAGAAAGTGAAGGTCGTTGCCTCAGGTGTCTTGCGCAAGTTGTGTTCGAACCCTCCTCCAGGTAAGTCAGTGGAAGGGGGACGACGAGGGGCTCCCATGGGAGCAGGAATGTGTACCCTCTGCACGCGCCGTTTGGAAGTTAATTGTGGGAAGAAGATAAAAGGATTTTTATCCTCCTGACGCAATTCCGAAGGGTAGGAAAGAGTATATAGGACGCGAGAGAGGGACAAGGGATACTGGCTCTAGGATATCCTCGTATTTAAGTCTCACGGAGCGTGTGGGCTTCGTGGAACGGTTGGTGGGATTCTACTGTTTTGTAGAACGACGGATCGCGTGGGAATCACAAAACAATAACATAAATACGATTGTTGGAAAAGATGGGTACTTAATTAGCGTCGCACTGGACCAACACAACGGGATATTGGCGACGGTCTGGGATCAAACCCGAAAGGAAATATCAGGGGACAACGCCACTTAATTTTGAACCTCGGTCAGATGACGAGGTCACACCCCACTCTACCGAACTTCCACACCACGCCAACGTGAGGACATTGGAGGCTATGGCAAATTTAACGTGCACCTGCCCCCTTTGTACTGTCTTCCGTCGGATTTGAACTCTCAACCTTCCGGTTGCTAATCCGTTACTCTTCCAAGCGGGCTATCGCCGACATGGTTAAAAAAGGTTTTCCATGTTTTAGCAGAAATCTGTTTTTAGATAAAATATTTGTATTTTGAATAATATCATCACGGTGGCCGAGCCGTAACCGTTTCACGTGAAGCTGTCATTCCTTTTCATATTCCGGTTTGGCGTGGTGTGGAAGTTTGGAGAGTGGGGTGCCAGCTCAGGTGTTGCCTCGTCATCTGACCGTGGTTCAAAATTACGTGGTGTTGTCCTCGGATCTTTCCCTTTGGGATTGATCCCGGACCGTCACCAATAGCCCGTTGTGTTGTTCCAGTGTGACGTTAATTGAAATACCCCCCCCCCCATATTCCGGTATTTGGAAAAAATGCCTTGTTTTTTTCTGGAAGGAAAGAAGCCGTTGTATGATCGGCTTAACTGTTGCATGTGTTGGAAAGAAGTATGCATGCTAGTGATTGCTCCCAGATGTTACCGTAGGTGTACGTGTCACGAGAAATCAGTGAGCTCCAGCTGCCTCGCGCTTCTTCAGAGCTAAACACGGACCTCGTTTGACACTTGCACAGGAAGCTTCACGAGGAGGCAAAATAACAACCTATGTCTGAAAGACAATGGTTAAGCCCTTCAGGGCATTGAAATCGCAAAGGTTGGATGTATGAGTATGACCGGGTCCTGACGAATAAACGGGGCCGTCGTGGCTCAGTGGGTATGTCCACTGCTCAAGCAACCTTCGAGTTGTAGGCGGCGCAGGTTCCATTCCCGTCAAGTGTATTCCTCCCTGGGTGTATTTCTCGCTTCTGTGTCAGTAAAACTTTCATTGTGTGTGTCTATTATTTGAAATTGTATGTCTTGTGTCTGGCGCAGCATGACCAAATAGGGTCCAACAAACCAACCTGACATATAAACCATCGCCCCCTCAAAAACATTCAATGTTCCAATAATTGATATGATTCAAAATTACATGGTGCTGTCCTCGCATCTTTCCCTTTGGGTTTGATCCCGGACCGTCGCATGATGCTCCACTGCGACGTTGATTTAAATACCTACTTACTAATAATTGATAAATATTTTGTGATATTTTTTAAGCAAAGATCACACACTATTCATGGATTCATTGATATGTTTTATTGTAACGCAAAGCAAGCCTAATAATGATGACTTTCAGTACTGCTTAACGTCCTGTAGGTTCGAAATAAACACATTTTAGGTTTGTCATTTTATTTCTAAAACTCGGAAGTCTCATGCAGTCGCTTTCATTTTAATTTGCCGGACGTTTTCTTTACATTTAAGATGAGCAACTATTATTTCCAGTCCATATTTGCTGTTGACGATTCCTTAGAACAGTAATCCCGTGATATCGCTTCGTTGCGATATCTCACTCCTTTTCTCTTGTCCCCAGGTCGGATCTTTCCCATCAAGTTTGATCCCGGACCGTCACCAATAGCGCGTTGTGTTGCTCCAGTGTGACGTTGATTTAAATACCTACCTTGTGTCCATGAACAGGAAATCTCAATCTGCTTTAGAATCGAGAGTTTAAAGGCGCCTGTTTCAACCACTTATCTTAGCCTTATGAAAGTAGAAAAATCGAAGATGGTGTATCGCATATATCAAAATATTGTAGCTTTACATGTTTTTAAATAAAAAACGCTTAACAAATGTAAATTTTGCAGTCTTTTTAGCTGTTTTCGTTGGAAGGAGGTTTAACCATCCCGTCACACAAAAACCATACGCGTAAGATAAATCAGTTGTAGCGAATATATTGTTCTCGGGCCCAGAAATAAGGTAGGGCCCTCCAAATAGTTTTATCAGGCCCGCAGACCAGATACATCCCTCTGGACAAATATACCTGATCAGAAGACCAGATATGCCCGATTTACCCGGCCCGCAGGCTAGATTCGATCCTCCTTACAGATTTACCAGTCGCGAAGACCAAAACAGCCCTCCAAATACTTTTAATTCCTCCCTGGGTGTATTTCTCTCATGCGTCAGTAAATCTTTCATTGTATGTGTGTCTATTACTTGATATTCTAGACTTCTAGAGCCACCGCCTCCCAGCTCGCCGAAATAAGGCTTAGAGCTTTTACATGGGAGGCGGGGGTAGACGACCACCGTGACCACGAAAGAGGGCAGCGAGTCAACCAACCCCCCCGGTGGAAAACACCGCCGACTCCTCACGTGCGGCCCCGAACATCCAGGGCACCACCATTTATTAAAACCAAAAATAAATTACAAAAATAGGCCAACAGGGCCAATAAAATAGGAACCGGTCACAATTTGCCGGTGGACAATACAATAATTAACATAAAACAAATTTAAAGTAATATCAATATGACAATAAAACAATAGGAAAAAGACGACAGGTGAACAACCTACCGGTTTACAAGGACGATACAAAAATAAGTACATAAAACAATTAAAATAAGTATTGTAAAAATCTTAAAAAATAAAACAATGTATGATGATGCAATAATACTTGATATTGTATCATCATACAATGCATATTGAATATTACTTGATATTGTATATCTTGTGACTGGCGCAGCATGGCCAAGTATGGCCCTTGCGCCATAAAACTCAAACCAACCAAATACCTTTATCAGGCCCGCCGACCAGACTCAGTCTTCCAAATTGTTTTAGTCGGGCAGTCAGCCATGAACGGCCCTTCGAAAAGATTTGCCGACCGGGCTGCCAAATACGGCCCCTCAGGACAGATTTCCTGGGCGGTCAAATCCAGTTACCGGATATTCCCAACTCATAAGAAATAGTTCAACCCTCTGAATACGGGGACCGGTTCAACGGGCCGAAAGTTTCGAGTCCCCTCGTTACGAAAGGCTCGGATTCTTTCAGACCTCAAACTCCTGAAGAATCACTGAAGCCCATTACGATTTCCATCCCACTTTTCTGTGCTACAAAGAGACCTGCGCGTGAATAGCCTTATCTCTCCGTTACAAAGATGTCAGGGTTATCGACGGGGAGCCTCGCAAATTGTTTATACTCGAGCATCTATTCTGAGAGGTTAAGTAAATGAAAAGAGATACGCTTAAAAAGTCACCGCCGCCCTTTCAGTTTACCCGGGAAGAATCTCACTTCTAGGCCTACCCACGACCCAACAATAGAAACCGGCACATTAGGTGATAATGGGACGACACATATTCCAGCTGGGGAAAAGCACTGAAAAAGCCGTTTCGGTCGGTTCAGTAAGTTGCTTGTAAAGCCGTTGGGCCGGCTGCCGTAACCAAAGAAACAATATTCTGCTCCGACGTATGCAGAGAGTTAAAAAGTAGTAAATCGAAGTCCAGCGTTATTTAGCAAATAGATTGTCGGAAGCGAATTTCATTTTATTTCCTTTTTCTCAACCCTCGCTCAATTGGGTATATCGCTTCCCCAGAATCTCGGTAATTCGGCAGGAGTGCGGTGTCACCAGGGCTATTTGTGTTTGGAGAAGAGCAGACGATTGATCGGATGTTGCGGTTTTATGGCGCAAGGTCCAAAGGCCGAACACAAGACAGAATATAACCCAATAAAAATATGAAATATTTAAAAAATTGATACTCTAAGATAAAACTAAAAGGGATTTAAACATGTAAAATGTATAGATGGTAATAAAAATATTCAAACAATAGTCAGATGATAAAACAAGAGATCACCGTCTGCAGCATAGCTAATGAAACTGAAGAGCTTAATTTAAAAGACGGAATGTTTGTTTTCCCGCAGGTGGTGGCCGCCCAGACGCACGTGGTGAAGCCCAGGGGCTGCGACGTGAACGAGAACGCGCTCTCCGAGGCGTGCAAGACGGAGCTGGGACTGAGCGAAGACCAGGTTAAGACGGGACAGCCGCTCGAACAGGTTGTCGAACAGGTGAGTTGCTTCCTTTCTCTGCCACTACCTACAGTTGGAGTGGGCCTTGATATACCCCCCGAAAGGGTCTGGACGTACCAAAAATAAATGCTCAAGTTGGCTTAACGGATGTCAGTCGAAGCCCACCAGCAGAAAAATCGTTGAACAGGTTTGAAAATAATCAAAAACAAGATCCGGAAAGCATCCAGTCATGCTAATATAACGAGAACGGTTTGTGCGACATAGATGTAATTTGGCAGCCAAAGGCAAATAGTCGAATTTATGTCGCACCAAATACCAAATGTACCAAAAGTAAATGCTCAAGTTGGCTTAACGGATGTCAGTCGAAGCCCACCAGCAGAAAAATCGTTGAACAGGTTTGAAAATAATCAAATACAAGATCCGGAAAGCATCCAGTCATGCTAATATAACGAGAACCGTTTGTGCGACAGATGTAATTTGGCAGCCAAAGGCAAATAGTCGAATTTATGTCGCACCAAATACCAAATGTACCAAAAGTAAATGCTCAAGTTGGCTTAACGGATGTCAGTCGAAGCCCACCAGCAGAAAAATCGTTGAACAGGTTTGAAAATAATCAAATACAAGATCCGGAAAGCATCCAGTCATGCTAATATAACGAGAACCGTTTGTGCGACATAGATGTAATTTGGCAGCCAAAGGCAAATAGTCGAATTTATGTCGCACCAAATACCAAATGTACCAAAAGTAAATGCTCAAGTTGGCTTAACGGATGTCAGTCGAAGCCCACCAGCAGAAAAATCGTTGAACAGGTTTGAAAATAATCAAATACAAGATCCGGAAAGCATCCAGTCATGCTAATATAACGAGAACCGTTTGTGCGACATAGATGTAATTTGGCAGCCAAAGGCAAATAGTCGAATTTATGTCGCACCAAATACCAAATGTACCAAAAGTAAATGCTCAAGTTGGCTTAACGGATGTCAGTCGAAGCCCACCAGCAGAAAAATCGTTGAACAGGTTTGAAAATAATCAAATACAAGATCCGGAAAGTATCCATTCATGTTAATATAACGAGAACCGTTTGTGCGACATAGATGTAATTTGGCAGCCAAAGGCAAATAGTCGAATTTATGTCGCACCGGAGCAACACAACGGGCGGGCTATTGGCGACAGTCCGTGATCAATTTCCAAGGGAAAGACCGAGGACAACACCACGTAATTTCGAACCACGGTCAGATGACGAGGTTACACCTGAGCTGGCACCCCACTCTATCAAACTTCCACACCACGCCAACGTGAGGACATTTGAGACAGATTGAACGTGCACCTGCCCCTTTGTACACGACGGTCTTTGGTTGGATTTGAACTCGCAACCTTTTGGTTGCTAATCCGTTACTCTTCCAACCGGGCTACCGCGATTCAGGAGAACGCGACGAGGCATCTGATGGAGAGCTCAACAATCAACTGTGCAGGGTCCTTCGAAAAGCGGAAGTGAAGCTGTGCGATATGCGTGAGGTGCCAAGGTACCTACCTTCGAAGGAGACCTAAGTGCAAAAAGTCCTTGTATCTTGTTTCTATTACATAGCTGGATGCTTTCCGAACAGACCTCGCTTAGTTTCAAATAAAGTACTCATCTAGTATTCGGTAGCTAAAGCAAGTAAGCGTGACTGTCTGGATGAGAATGGGTTAGACAAGACGACCTATTCGTCTAGACATGAGTGCCAAATACGTATTCAGAGGGAAGGCCCGAGTCGAGCCCTACCCGAACTGTTCTTGGGCGTGGTGTGGAAGTTTGGAGAGTGGGGTGCCAGCTCAGGTGTGACCGCGTCATCTGACCGTGGTTCGAAATTGCGAGGTGTTGTCCTCGGATCCTCCTTTCCCTTCGGGTTTGATCCGTACAGTCCCCAATAGCCCGTTGTGTTGCTCCAGTGCGACGTTAGTTAAAATACCTACCTACCACGAACTGTTGTAAATGTTTAAGAAACAATGCAAATACGTGTCGAAGATAATTTAAACGGTGTTTGTGGCACAGTTAAAATGGAGCCTTGATGTCTGAAAGGAAGGAAAATCAAAGTAGTTAAACGCCATTTAGCACTACGTCCTTTGATTGGAATAGATAACCAGGGTTATTTCGTGCCTCAGTTAATGAGATGCTACTACTGACAATTTATTGTTTTTAACAATTACAATTTAAGTATTACTATATTTCCAATGTTATTTCATTTTATTACATTTCTGATAAATGAACAACGTTACCAACGGATTTGTAAAGTAAACATTTAAGTAAGCAATTCGATTTTACGAATATAAATTGATGTAAAAAATCAAGTACGAATGAAACGTCTTTGAGAAAATGTCATAACTGTCCCTATTTTGGATCGGTTCCGTGCACAGGACAAGGAACTGAATAAGGGCACCGGTTGTTTTGGAGAAAGAAAACATTCACGAATAGTTTGTTCACTCTTACAATTACTCGCAGCTTCTAAAAGTATAATTTGGATAATTTTTCAAGATAAATATGTAACTATATTTAGAAAGGTAAACACACAGGTTAGCTCAAAACTGTTAAGAATCTCTCACTTTCTTTTCTTATGTTCTCTTTTCTCAAATCTTCTCTTTAGTGAACAGTAATACGATTGGCAGGGGCTACATAAGATGAAGGATTGATTCGGACGCGCTGTACTGTATTCTATACATGGAGTGCATTTACTTCGCACTGGAAAATGTTTCAGTGACACGGGCCGTTTACCTAACCCCTTTTTTAAAGAAACACTACAGAACGTTTTTTCTCTCAATATTTTGTAATGCCGCTCCTCTAAATCCCTTAGCTGCACCTGACTCCAAGAGAGGCCGTCGTGGCTCAGTGGGTATGCCCACTACTCTAACAACCTTCGAGTTGTGGGCGGAGCAGGTTTGATTGCGCCCTAGGTGTATTTCTGCCTTCTGTTACAGTAAAACTTTCATTGTGTGTGCATGTATATTAAATGATATTACGTCTTTGGCGCAGCTTGGCTTGTTGGGTTTTATCGATTGAAGACAGAGTTTTATACATTAAAATAAATTTTATTACGTAGCCAAGTCTTATGGTTTAAAAACATACATTTTAAGAACAACAAGAAGTCTGATCAGCTTATGATCCCCAATCTTTCTTCACTTTTATACATTCAAAGATTTACATTCTTCAAATTTATGTGCCCCACACGGCACTATAATTGGAGGTTTGAGACCGATTCCAACATGCGGCCCCATCGGTTGTAAAACCTCAGCAGATGTATTACAATTCAATATATATATATATATAAATCTAACAAAATATTTTTCTAATAATATTTTTAAATTTATTTAACAATAAAGGCTTTGTTAAAAAGTCAGCCAAATTATTTTCCGATGAAATATAATTTACGTTAAATAGTTCATCTTTTATTAATTTACGAATAAATTTGTACTTGATATCAATATGTTTAGTTTTCTGATTTTCCTGACTATTTTTTGAAAAATAGATAGCAGATTGATTATCACAATATACTTGGGGTCTTATGTAATCACACAAACTTAATTCATTTATAATTCTACTAAACCAAATAACTTCTTTAGTGCAATCGGTTAGTGCAATAAATTCAGATTCCATTGAGCTAAGAGCTATGCACTTTTGTTTAGAAGATTTCCATGATATTGGGATGTTACCAAAATAAATTAAATAGCCACTGCTTGAATGTCTGTTTGTGAGACCACATCCCCAATTTGCATCAGAAAAAGCAATCAAATTTGAACTTTCTACATTGGAAAGATTAATTTTAAAATCCTTTGTAAGAAAAACATAGTTCATAATATCAACAACGTAAGACCAGTGTTTGTAAGTATAACCATTACAAAACTGAGACATTATATTAACAGCAAATGCAATATCTGGTCTGGATCTATCTGACAAAAACGATAAACATCCTATTAAGGAACGATAGGGAAATTTCCTCATTAAATCATTTTCAATTATTTCTTCCTCTTTAACCTTATCAGGTAAGTTACAACCAATTTTAAAAGGTAAATTCACAAAACTTTTAGGAAGATCTTTGAATTTTGACATTAATTTTTCAATGTAGGTAATTTGATGTAAATAAATCGAATTTTCAATTTCTTGAAAGTTTACGCCTAACAAATATTTAGTTTTACCTAGGACTGTAAGATCCAATTTTTTGTCCAATAATTCGATTACTTCATTTATCAAATGTTCCTTTTTGAAAACAAAACCATATCATCTACATAAACAATTAAAATTACATCTTTAAATTTGTAGACACAATTACACCAATTTAACTGAGAAAATCCTAATTTAGTTAAAATACCGTCTAATTCCAAATTCCATTCTCTACCACTTTGATGCAGACCATATATAGCCTTTTCCAATAGACATACTTTGTTTTCGGATCCTTTCAGCACAAATCCTTTTGGCTGTTTCATGTATATAGTATCCTTAAGGTGTCCATATAAATATGCACTTTTCACGTCAACTTGACAGTGATACCAACCCAACATAGAAATCAATAGTACAAACAATAATCTAACAATAGAAAAATTCACAACTGGTGAAAAAATATCTTTAAAATCAATGCCGGGTTTTTGCTTAAAACCTTGAGCAACAAGACGAGCTTTATACCTTTTAGGTATATTGTTTTCGTCCATTTTTATGCTGTACACCCACTTACTTCCAATTATGGTTGTATTTGGGGGTGTGTCCACTAATTTCCATACTTGCCTATCCTTCATTATCTGAATTTCTTCATTCATGGCAGTATTCCATTTAATTTTATCCTTACTTGCCTGCGTTTCTTCATAACTTTTGGGGATTTCGACATTGTAACACTGATCATACATGTCGTACATCTGTTGGTCTAAAAAATTAGATTCATCACTAGAAGTAGATGGCACATTAGAAATATCCACATTAGGATGTTCAGTTTCTGGCTTAAAATTGAAATTTACAGGATCAAACCTAATCTTATTTTTAGTACAGTACTTTTTAATATCATTTAAAGATCTCATTCTCAAATTTTCAGGAGAATAATAGTATACATCTATCCTATTGCTTTTATTTCTAGGTTTTTCGATTCTTCGCCAATTTGAAATGTTAAGACTTTTTAAGTCCTCAGTTTTAACTAAATCTTTAGAATCTAAAACTTGAGTTTCACTTTCCGATTTTACTTTTATATTTTCATTTGATTGATAAATAGGAATATTAGAATTAAGATCGAAAGAAACGTACTCAAAGTTTTTACCAAAAAGTACATCAACGGCTTTCTTACTTTCGTCGATATGAACATGGACTGTTTCAACTATTCTCTTCTCGTTTGGTACATATATTCTGTAACCTTTAGTTTTCAAACCATATCCTGTCAAAATACCAAGTTTAGCTCTGGGTTGTAATTTATTTCTCTGTATTTTAGGAATATGAACATATGCCAAAGAGCCAAAAATTCTAAAATGTTTTACTGATGGTTTGAAACCAGTCCATATTTCGTTAGGAGATATACCCTCAGTTAATTTGTGTTCGCATCTATTTTTAGTATGAATAAATGCTAAAAGTGCTTCTGACCAAAATTGTGGTTGTAAACCACTGTCTTGAAGCATAGCTCTGACACAATCCATGGCTGTTCTATTGAACCTTTCTGCAATGCCATTTTGTTCAGGGGTATAAGTTGAAGTTCTTTCGATTTTTATTCCTAGATCATTTAAAAACTTTTTAAATTCTTTGTGACAAAATTCTAAACCATTGTCAGTTCGGACACATTTTAACTTAACATTTAGCTGTCTTTCAGCTCTAACCAAGTATTTTTTAAAGTAATCAAAAACTTCATTCTTATTTCGAATAATATAAACAGTTACTTTACGTGAAAAATCATCAATAATAGATAAAAAGTATTTATTTCCACCTAGAGAGTTAACTGGAGCAGGACCCCACAAATCCATATGGATCCTTTCCAAAACATTTTTAGTTTTCCTTTCGTACATATAGTTTCTTTTTAAGGATATTCTAGTGGATTTAGCAATAGCACAAATCTTACAATTTTTATCTATATTTTTACAATTAAGTTTTTCAATTCCTTTTACACAATTAATTTTACTCATATTTTCAATTAAGGGCATGTTAACATGACAAAACCTACGGTGGGCTTTTTCTAGATCTTAACCAGTTACATATGTATAATTTTTAATCTTGGGATAACCTTTTAAGATATACAATTTTCCAATTCTGGGAACAGTAAACAAATATTTATTATAACTATTATAAATAATCATTTTGTTATTTCCCCATTTAATTTGGTTTCCCACAAGGTCAATACGAGCACCACTAATTAAATTTCTTCTCATATTAGGCGAGTATAACACATCTTTTAAAGTTATATCATAATTTCTGTTTCTATCTAAAACTGTAAATTGAATATCACCCATACCTAATACTTCCGAGGTGCTGTCCTTGTCTCCGACTAGGATCTTCTGTGGTGGTAGTTTTCTGAATGTCGTAAACATATCGCGTTCTTTACAGAAGTGGGCAGTTGCAGCAGAATCAATGAGAAATTCCTTCGGTCTTTCATTTGGAAAATTTGAAACTGCATAGGCACGTTGAAGATCAGTTTTTGGATTGTCCTCCATATAAAATAATTCACCACCAGGTTTCTGCCGATTGCATTTCTTGAAGCACTTCGATTCGTAATGTCCCGACTTTTTGCAGTAGTTGCAGAATGGTCGCGGCCCCATACGACAAACTGTCGACTTTCTTGGGCTTGAAGGAATTAATTCAGGGTCCAGTACGCATCTGCTGTGATCAGGAGTAGACGCCCGTGTCTCCTTGTATCTAGATGACTTGTTTCTTGTAGCATAAGCATCGGCCACGATACTTAATTTTGTGTCTTCGTCCTTCCGCTTCAGGTCGATCCGGCTGGATTCTGTTATTAAATGTTTAGACAAATTGTCTAGCGTGAACTCGTTGTCATCCATCCTGTATAGCAGTTGTACCAGATTATCGTATTCGTGAGGCAAATGTCTTATTAGTTGAAAGCAAACTAAGAGGTCTGGGATTTCGAATCCACCTTCTTTTATCTGTAACAGCTTCTCATGCACTCGTTTGCAGAAGAGTCCAATGGATTCGTCCTCCGGCTGGTAGCGGATTGAAAAGAACTCGTCCACAAGGCCTGCCAATCGTGCTCTAGATGCTGGTTCAAAGTTGGTCTTTAATATATCCCAGGCTTCCTTACCGTCCTCAGTAGATGAAATTAAGACTTGATATTTTCTGTCTATGCCCTGGTAGATAGTTGTGTATGTCCTCTGCTTCCTATAACGATAGTCTCTTTTTTCTTGTTCTGGAGCATCTTCCAATAATAGAGGTTCCGTTTTAGTGATAAATTCCCAGCAGTTCCGGTCCATTAGCAATACCTTCATGTCCGTCTTCCACGTGGCATAGTTGAAATCCGATAACTTCGGGAAGGAAAACATGGACATTTCTTGAATACCCATCATACTGGAAACCGGTAGTGGCAGAATTCAGGTTCAGCTTAAGGTCTGAGGCCCATA
This sequence comes from Meta bourneti, assembly GCA_933210815.1. Lineage (NCBI taxonomy): Eukaryota > Metazoa > Arthropoda > Arachnida > Araneae > Tetragnathidae > Meta > Meta bourneti. The sequence goes on along the minus strand of OW119927.1, from coordinate 4,130,130 downwards.
ACCAATTGTTGGGTTTTATCGATTGAAGACAGAGTTTTATACATTAAAATAAATTTTATTACGTAGCCAAGTCTTATGGTTTAAAAACATACATTTTAAGAACAACAAGAAGTCTGATCAGCTTATGATCCCCAATCTTTCTTCACTTTTATACATTCAAAGATTTACATTCTTCAAATTTATGTGCCCCACACGGCACTATAATTGGAGGTTTGAGACCGATTCCAACATGGCTAAATACGGCCCTTGCGCCGTAAAACCCCAAAACCAACCGACTCCAAGAGAAAAGAAGCAGGAGCTTGAATCCCAGTGTTGTGCCATTTCCCTTAGATGGCAGGGGTACGAATCCAAGATCTTCTTGGATTCGCGGACTGCGGTAGCCCGCTTGGAAGAGTAACGGACAATCGGAGGGTTGCGAGTTCGAAACTCGGCCCAACGAAAGACCGTCGTGTACACGGGAACTGGTTCACGTTCAATCTTTCCTCACTGGCGCTGTTTTGTCCGCTTCTGGACCTTACGCCATAAAACCCCAAAATCCAATCCAATGTCCTTACGTTGGCGTAGTGTGGGAGTTTGGAGAGTTGAGGTGTCCTCGTCATCTGACCATGGTTCAAAATGACGTGGCGTCGTCCTCGGAGCTTCCCCTTCGGGATTGATTCCGGACCGTCGTGTGTTGCTCCAGTGCGACGTTCATTCAACCACCTACCTGTTGGATTCGCACCCCACTCCACGCTGTGCGTCTCAGCACGCGCGTCCATTGTAGCCGTGCAAGGTCACGCCAGGTTCCATTTGTTTGTGTTATCTCCGATCCGCATCGGGAGGAATGAAACAAAAAGGAGCCCTCGACCCAGATGATGGAGAGAACGCATGGATATACTGATTCCTGCTCAAGGAAATGCTCCGCAAAGGACACCCTTGCTTCTCTTACCTCGATAGCGTAAGGCTTCGTCATTCGAGAGGAATGGAACCGTTAATTCCATGCTGATCGACGATCAATTCAAGAGGTCGTGGCTCTCAGGGGCATGGCTTTAGTTTGTACGGGCTTTACAACCCCGAGGTACATGAGTGATCGTTTCTTTTCCCAGGGGTTTTTCTGTCTTTGGTAAACACGGAGATCGCGCTCCCGGGTAACCCCAGCGATTTTTCTCTACCTCCATCCCACTTCTCTATTCCCAACCCCTCTTTTTTTTCCATAGTGGCTCAGTGGGTATGTCCACTGTGCTAGCAACCTTCGAGTTGTAGGCGGCGCAGGTACATTCCTCCCTGTGTGTATTTCTCTCTTCTGTGTCAGTAAAATCCTCCAAGTGTGTGTATGTCCATTATTTGGCGTTGTCTGGAGCAGCATGGCCAATTATGGCCTTGCGCCATTAAACCCGAAACAACCAACTTTTTTCCCATTTCGCGTCTTGCGATTGTTAATTTTTAAATATTTTATACTTTTATTGGGTTGTATTCAGTCTTGTGTTTGTCGCCGCTTGTCCGTTTTGGGACCTTGCGCCATAAAACCCTAACATCCAATCCATCCAAGTGACCGCGCCAGTATGCATTCAGAGAAAGAAAAGAGCAAAAGCTAAACTTAAAGAACTTTCTTCAACATGTATTTTTGATGGCCTTTTCCAAAATATTTTGTGGAAGCTGCAACGTCCGTTGGTACGGCTCGGGGGTCAACACCTGCAGATTTTCCATTGACCCCAGGTCGTAAATCTCGAACAATCTATCCGGAAAATCTCGTCCAGAGGGTCGTGGTAGCCCAGTTGGAAGAGTAGCGAATCAGCAATCGGATGGATGCGAGTTCGAATCCAACCAAAGACCGTCGTGTACGTGGGGGTTGGTGCACGTTAAACTTTGGCGTAGCATCAAATAGTCTCACGCGGTGGCATGTTGTTTTGGAGAGTGGGGTGCCAGCTCAGGTGTTCCTCTCGTCATGTGACTGGTTTAAATTGACGAGGTGTTGTCCTCGGATCTTTCCATTCGTGATGGATCCTGAACCGTTGCCCATAGCCCGTTGCGTTGCTCCAGTGCGATGTTCATTCAGCTACTCCCTACTCGTCCAGATGGTTTCTATGGGATGTACTACGGTATCTGTGCAATAACTGTCCCTCAGGAAGAAATGGGAGGATTTCAAAACCTCTAACGGTGCGGAGGTGTTTTTTTGGCTCTCTGTCGCCGCCGTTTTGAGTGGATTCCATTTTTCCTATTTACAAGCCCAGATCACAAATCCCTGGTTAATTGTGCAAACAATGTAAATTCGTGTGTTGAAATAAATTACTGCTTCAATCTCATTTTGGTTGCGTCGTCGCCCACTACGTTACAAAGATCTTTGGTCGTGCTTGACCCTAACCGATAAAACAAAGTAACTTTTCGTGCTTTGGAATGGATGGATGTTAGGGTTTTATGGCACAAGATCTCAAAGCGGACAAGCTGTGCCAAACACAAGACTGAATTACAGCCCAATAAAAGTATGGATATTTAAGAATTAAAAGTCAAAGATAAAAGATGGATTTAAAACATGAAAATACGGAGACGAGAATTAAAATATTCAAACATTAGTCAGATAATAAACAAGATTATCGTCTGAAGCAGAACTAATGAATAATTTAATTTACAAATGCGTAAAATTTTGAGTGCGAAATTTAAAAGATGGCAAAAAATTAGATGAAGTTTAAAAAACCCAACTGAACGTAAAAAAGCGAAGAGGTTTGAATGAGGATTTTCCTCCAATCAAATTTTCGTGCTTTGGAGTAAAAGCTAAAAAATATTTTAATGGATGTAAATAATTGGTTTTTGAAGTGGTCCATTCAAGTGCTCCATCCCTCTTCTTTCCACATTGAAAAAATCAGGAGCGTCCTTAAGTACCTCGTTTGGTAGATCTACTTTCTAATAGAAGGATGCTTCGAAGAGGAAACAATGGAAGGTATGTTTTGAAAAGCCACTCTTTTGGCTCAGAATTTGCGACAGTTTCTTACTGTGCATTCAATGGTGGCAGCTCAGTGAGTTATCTTGTCCGAGGTTATTTATACGCTGCAAGCTTTTGTGGCATGTAGGGGACGCAACACCTGCGATGACACTGTGACGGAAATGACGTCACGCGAGCGTCCGTCTTTTGTTTGTGTCCGCGCCACAATGATATTTCCTTCCCCTACAACACATTTTTCAGATTTATTTGTCCGTTCATTCTTCTTGAATAGGCGTGTAAACGCCGTCCGTGTGCCGCATTTCTAAACAGGCATGTTACGGTAAAATTGGGATATTTTAGCGAAAAATATTTTTTTAATTGTTGAATTTAAAATATTTTTAAGGGGACGGTAGACTTTCAATATCACCAAAAACGATCGAAAATATATTTTTGAAAAATTTTAGCGTTAAAAATAAATTAATATCAAACTGGATATAAAAAAGAATTTTTTCGATTATGATACTTTTTGATGGAGTTACATGCACGACAACATAAAACATAGCAGAGATAAGTTTTGTAAATATACTCATTTTTCTCCGATTGTGAGATTTTTGACATTTATTGGATAGTCTGGACTTACAAAGTTTGCTTCCCAGTAGTAACTGAAAAAGCGAAAGAAAATGGAACACACAATAAAATGAAATATTCTATTTTTCTTACGGAGGCTGGACAAAGCAAGGTCAAAACTTTTCATGTGTTGCCTACACTAAAAACCTCTTTCGCTAGCCCCGACGTAGGATTGTGGTCACGTGATTACTGATTACAATTACTGATGCCACGAGAAGTTAAATCGAATCTTTTAGCGTGTGTTCAAAGAGTGAATCGTGGACTTTTCATGCCAGTGTTTCGATCCCAATTAACCTAAATTTATTTTCTATAACCATTCAAATACAAACGGCAATCCATCTAAAATGCTCACTATTAAAACATGTTGATGCATCAAATATCAGTTAGCTTTCCAACTGAAAATTCGCTTTTTCAGCAAAGTCCATTATCTTTTTGGTAATGACCGGTTTTATTTTAAAAGTAATGACAGGCCACACAAAGTTTTCCAGATCTGCGAATGGATATTGTGATTGATAGACTTTGCATCAATTCTTCTGTATAAATCAGTTTTTGCGCATATTAAAAATATTTCAGGCATGGTAACAATGCAACAATAGTTCGTCAATCAATATTTAAACATGCATAATCAGGGGAATGGGGTTTATAAGTTACTTAACCCCAGTGGAAAATATTTGAGCTGCTTTCTACTGGACGAAAAAGCGAATATCGAAATCAATTAAATAGACGCATGATGAACATGCATGATAAATTCCGTAATCTGAAAAACAAAAGATATTTGAATGGTAGTTCAAAATAATGCCTTAAAAAGTTTTGTCCAGGTAGCAACGATCTGAGATCTCCACCCATAAAGAATCGAATGCCTTATTTCACAATGTTAGTCTCGAATAACAGTAACACAAAGAAGCTTCTGTCGCATCAAGTTGTTTTAGGGTTTTATGGCACAAGGGCCATATTTGACCATCTGTCACATCAAGAGGGATGAGTCTTAAGACGTTTATTCGTTGACCACACATCGTTACCACCGATAACGATATTGGGACACGTGGAATGTTTTTAAGGGACTGTTTTTTAGCTTATACGATATACCTTGATGTAAAATATCGTCTGTTCTAGTGTTTCCCAAACTTTTTGGTACAAGAACCCCTAAGAAATTTTAGCTGACTCTTTGTGTTTATAACATTGAATCGATCATATGTAGACCTGCATAAGACCATAGTGATTCTTATTTTTTACCTTAATATAGGGAGTAAAATACTTAGGTAATTAATTAATGTTGCATTGGAGCGCAACACAACGGGCTATTGGCGACGGTCCGGGATGTATCCCGAAGGGAAAGATCCGAGGACAACACGTCATTTGAACCAGTCAGATGACGAGGCAATACCTGAACTGGTACCCCACTCCAACATGAGGACATTTGAGGCCACGATAGATTTAACGTGCATCAGCCGAAGTGTACACGACGGTCTTTGGCTGGACCGAGTTTCGAACTCGCAATCTTCCAGTTGCTAATCCGTTGCTCTTCCAACTGGGCTACCGTGGTCCTGCAAAATACTTAGATTTATGTTGAATGGATTATAAAACGGCTGTTAACACTTCACATTAAGGATTAACTAGGAGAATTTAAAGTTCTGAAATAGAAAAAAAAAATGGAGTTCTGAAATAAACAAAATATTCTACAAACTCTTTTTTATTAATTAAAATGTGTTAAAATCAACAGATTTTCTTAACTTGCAAATTATAATCATTTATCAAAGCATTTACCTTAGACATAAAAATATTTACCTTAATATTACTGTGAATAACGAAGACTACTGTTTAGCAATTAGCACAGCAGTGTTTTGTTTAACATCAAACCTATATTAAGTCGCTCTCAAATGAAAGTCTGTTTCTTTTAAAGGGTGTAATAGTATTTTATAACAATCATTTTTGGATCATAAAGAACACCATTAATCACTGATCTTCACCAGTATTTCAATCTTTTCACAAGGTCTTACCCTCAACTTCCCATATTCTATACTTGAGGTCGACTGAACTTGATCATACGTGTTTATTCAACAATGTGGAATTTCCCCCTTTAAAAAATAGTTCTTGAAATATTACACATTATCTCAAAATAAATAAAAGAATGCTGAAAATTTTTTAAATGCAATTTGAAATTAAGGAAGGTTTATATTTTTATAAAGCATTTATTATTTTTATTTTAAAATTAAATTATTTTACTGTTTGTGCACTTTATTTTACTGAATATCACGTGATAATTTACTTTTATAAAAAACCCAAAGGTAAAACTGAAGGAAAGGAAAACAAGCCGTAACGTGCAATTTTCCTGATATTTTCCGATTATTTTCTAGTCGCCTTTTACTTCAGTCGGCTAATGGTTAAGAATACCGTCAAGGCTGGTAGATCGGAGCAACAGTTCACTTGGTCTGTTCGTGGTGATTTAACAGCTGGAGCTCATACGAGTATAAAAACTATCCATAATTAAAATAAACAAACCGAATTTAGCATTTATGCGATAAATGCACCCAATATGGCAACCCCGACAGCGATGCGCACTCTTTCGTTGTACTCTAGCGCATGACGTACGTAGTGGATGAATATAAATCAGCGTACCATTTAATCACAGCATCCCATTGAGCTCTTGATATTGTTTATCTAGCTGTTGGTTAATTTGTAATCAAGTTGTCCTCAAGTATAATTATCCCGAATAGCACCAATGCCTAAAATTGCGAAGGCTATATCAAGGGGGAGGGATATTTTCAAATCCTGTTATTTGTGAACAAGAATTAATTCATTCCAATATAAATTATGCATACATATCTAGAAATTTACTACATTATTTCGTCGAAGTTCAAAGAGGATTTCATTTTATTCGGACTAAACGTTTGGCGCAGCTTGTCCATTGCTGAACCTTGCGCCCGCCAATAAACTCAAACCAGCCATCAGAGAGGATTTCAGTTGACAGAAAGTTAATAAATGCGACAAGAAATTTACTTCACATTTCGTTCAGAACTTCTGAACAACACCAGTGACCCCTCGTCACTGGTGGTGCAAGTACCACTAGCTGAAAACTGCGAAGATGACATTCTTGGGAACTTTTCACTTGAATGTAAATGACGTAATGAAAGAGACAATGTCTAAACGGGCGTCAATTCAGAAATATTTATAAAAAGTGGTTTTGGTAGAATGTTTTGAAAAAATGTCACCCTCAGTATCCTAGATGATACAGTTCACTTCAAAATTGAAGAAAAACTATTAATGTTCGAAACAAAAGTAGGTCATTTATTTTGGGACAGGGAGTATTCTTTATTTTAAACTCGGAACTATTTTCCAGTGCGAAGCGAATGTGGTTTTGTGGAATGCAACGCCTTGAAAGTCAGTCCCTACAACCATTGCTAACGGAAAAAGCATCGAAATTTCCTTCTCACATACTTCTTGATTTTCCAAAAGCTAATATCTCCTCTGATAGGGAAGAAATTTCATATCCCGGGTGTGATTCAGAACACGACTTGACAGCTGATGGCGATTGTAACAACAGACTTACAACGTTTGTACACACATCGATAATTATCGGATGTCGGAGACGTAATTATCGGAGTGACGGTATTCAGGCATGGTTTCTTGTATATTGCGTCCGATTTTTATCGGAGATCTGCGTCATTTTCGTTTGAACATGATCAAATTGTATTAAACGATTTTATTCGACGCTTTAAGCAGCTCAGTTAAAATTATAGTTAAAGTAAACATGCGTGTATCATTTAAAAAAAGAAAAGAAATTATTATTTTGTACTGGATGTACTTGCGAAAGCGTAGAAATAATAGACGCTTTTGGATTCATCCACTAATAGCCGAATGATATGTGGAAGGTGCGTTTTATACAATGCTTTATAAGTTCCGAGAAGAGGAGGAAAAATTCTTTAATTATTTCCGAAAGAGCATCAACACTTTTGTCTTTATATTAGTGATCTGCATAAACACATCTGTCGCCAAGATACTAATATGAGGCTGGCTATACCTCCGTAGGAAATGTTAATGGTAACTTTGAGGTAGGTAATAAGTATAGTTAATTACAAATGTTTATCAAAATAATCAAATATATTTAATGTACATTATATTATATACAAGAAGGTTAAGAATTACTTATAGAAGAAAACAGTTCAGCACTGGATATTTATCGGTCCGGTTTAGCATCCGACAATTCAAAATGTCGGATAGCATTTTTGGCGGATCCGATAATATCGGACGGTCGTGTGCAAGGTATCAATATAAAACAATGTAATTTGAAAGTGTCCGACTCCGACATGCGATAATTATCTGTGTGTACAAACGCTTTTACTGTTTCGAAAAATGAGAAAGTCGCTGAGAGAATTATGAAGTCCCAAAGTGCTTTCTAAGGAGACAGGGAACAAAAAGTCCTAGGTGCAATACACCTTGTTTCATATTTTATGGCTGGATACTTTCCAGACTGAACTTGTACTAGATGTTTTTATTGGGTATATTTAATCTTGCGTTTGGCACAGCTTGTCCTCTAACGGACCTTTGCCATAAAACCCAAGCCGAACCTAATACTCAATATTCGAGGTGCGATCTTTTAGCAAGGTGTTACTGCAATTATATAATGGTTAAATATAATAAATGCCTCTTCACGTAGGTAGGTATTTTAACTAACGTCACACTGGAGCGACACACCGGGCTAATGGTGACGGTCCGGGATCAAACCAGGAGGAAACGATCCTAGGATGACACGTAATTTTGAATCAAGGTCAGATGACCGAGGCAACTTTTGAGCTGGCATTCCACTCTCCAAACTTCCACACCACGCCAACGTGAGGACATTTGGGGCCACGACAGATTGAACGTGCACCAGCCCGCTTTCTTTGGTTGGATTCGAACTCGTAATCGTCCGGTTGCTCTTCCAACCGGGCTACCGCGGCCCAAATGCCTCTTCAGAGTAACCAAGAAAAGTGGGAATTTTGGTTGAAACTTTTAGTTTTAATGGAAACATTAACGTTATTCTCTGAAATAATCCTATCAATCACGTGGCCCATTCCTGTCCTCAGAAGGAAGAGCGTATCTGAAAACAGGAGTCGACGCTCAAAAGATTTGGGGTCGGAATGTGCGATCCAAATAATGCCATTTTGAGAACGAACTAGTGAAAAAATGCGTGTTCCAACACTTCCACTATCTGATACCGAAGAGATGAATGGACGAAGTACAGCTGAGATCTTTCCCAAATACGGACCAACCTTGACTTTGACCGTCTGTCGGTGGAGAGGAGTGTTATGTTGCTGCACACAAAGGTGTTTTCGGTCGATTCGACACTTTTCTTTATCCTCCCTCCGAAAAGCTGATGAGCGGCGATTATTACCGGCTTTAATTACTTCCTGGTTGAAGGAAGCTATTGAAGCACTGATTGTTGCCAACGGGTTGTGCAACGGCGGCGTCTCGGCAGGTCTCTTATCTGACTCGGAATCGCAATAGTTGTTTTCTAAACTGATTCGGGTGTCAAAACCCATCTCTTCACTAAACTAAGTTTCTCACTAAGACCATTGCCATCCTTTTCCGGTCCTAAGTGCACGAAGTCGACCAATTCATCCAATCTGGATCTCCTCTCGGTCTTATAGAATCCAGTTGACGTTTTGAAGGCTTGGGCTAGACCAAGAGGAACTAGTGACTAGCCGCTTCTGCATTCCAGATATTACTAACCAAATAGGGCCGCGATAGCCCAGTTGGAAGAGTAAAGGATTAGTTCTTAACGAGTTCGATCCAACCAAAGAGAACCGATGATTATATACATGAAACAGGTAAAAATATACAAAATCTTCAAAACATTGGCCAACAATAGCACAGTTATGCAAGAGGAAATAATAAAATAAAACCCCAATCACTTTTGCCAATGACGCCTTACATTGAACCCGTCGTGTACAAAAGGGTCTGGTGCACGTTAAATCTGTCGTGGCCTCAAATGTCCTAACGTCGGAGTGGTGTGGAAGTTTGCACAGAGGGGCGCCAGCTCAGGTGTTACCTCGCCATCTCACCGTGGTTCAAAATGAGGTGCTGCTGTCCCCGAATCTTTCCCTACGGGTTTGGTCCCGGACAGTCGCCAATAGTCCATTGTGTTTCTCCACTGCGACGTTAATTAAAATACCTACCTAACCAAATAACAAATACATTTTAAAATTTTGTTGCGTCCACAAGGCATAGCTCAGTTATAGCACATCTAAGACACGTTTAAATTCAAAAATTCTGTCGGTTGGGTTAGTGCAGATCAATCCATCTTCATTGCATTTATGCCTATCAATATCATCTGGAAAGGCCAACTAACGAACATGGAAAGATCTCTCAATGCGGTGATCAAAAACCGCAACTCATTCAAGCGCATGGAGATGCTTGTTCGGATCGCTTATCACGCGCAGACGGAATTACAAAATTTTTTGAATTGTTTACGCTGTTTTGTCACCATTAGAAAACTTATTTTTGGTTACAGTGAGAGGTAGCTTTTATAATTTGCTGTAAAAAGTGATATTCAATGTAATAAGTCATTGCAAAAAATTGGGGCTGTCTCTTATTGTCTTTTTTATTATTATTCCTTGTGTAAACAATGTGCTGTTGCCTGTCCGTTTTTGAAGATTTTTTATGTATATTTTTGCCAAAATGTTGCTTATAATCCTTGATACTGGTCATGCCCTTTTTTAAAATAATTTTATTTCTGCATGCACCACTAATAGTATTTTCTAGAAACAAAATACTTAAATGTAGAGAAGTAATTATCAGTGAAGAGCAGATTGTAAAAAAGAATGCAAAAATCTTCCTGACAAAGGATTTTGAAGTAGCCAACCATTTATGAGGTAAGAAAGAAAATATATTAAAGATTATGAGTAAAAAGGATATCAACTTACAAACTCGTCAATGAATGATAAATCGAATTCAAGCCACTTAAGAGTTCTATGGAATGTCTAGTTTTTAAGTTAGGCGCTAATAAGGACCGCAACCGTAGTTCCAGTCATGCTTTCCAACTAAGGGAAAGCGAGTTTTACAGAAACAATTTCTTTAGTTTTAATCTTTCAAGCAATTATTGATATTTATAGTTTTTCAGAAATGCTTTTAGACTACGTAACGCAATGGTGACCTATCCCTACCAAGATGTATTGTTTGTGATCTCTATAGGTCTTCTGAAGAAGTGCAGTACATTTAGAATTTGGCATCTAAAATTTAGAGGCTGGATGGCAATTGGCGTAATGCCGAAAGTGCCCGAAAGTATTCAAACTTGAAAAACAGTACATAAATTCGTATAATTGCGTTTAGATCTTTGTTTTGAATGGATGGTGAAAAAATATTGGAGAAAGATAGTTTAAGATTATATCTGGTTTTTAAAACGGAAGCTACATTGAGTCTAAAGCTTGAAACTAAGGAATCCCCGATCTAGGTCCATGATAAAAGAATTGCAAATTTCCCGTAGATCAAGTACATGCGCAGATGTAAAATGCGCTGAAACAATGTCTTCAATTCAAAGGTAAATTTTAAGAGGGTATGGGGAGATGCTTTTTCTGTAACACTGATTATAGATGGCGCTAGTGTTTTGTGGTAGAACGTGCTTCCTGTACGTATTTCGCATTGGGTAACAGAAAGTAAAATCCTCGTTTTCGGTTGGTTTGCTTGTTTACACTAAAAACCCCTCATAATTTTTCTATCCTTATAAATCAACATTATTTATTCAAAATTGCTCGCTTGCTTTGTATTGCTTCTATGTATTCGAACTGTGTACATTAAAATCGTTGGCATCCAATTCATTTCCGTTGTTATATCTTCTTTGATGGGCGAAAATAACAGTACGTCAAAAATTGACATTTTTAGGAGAACAAAAACCATTTAATATTCCATATTGTGAATGAATAAAATTTATAAAATCAGTTCTGCACCTTATGTCTGACAACTTTAAAGGGGAAATTTGGATGTCGCCCTGTGACAAAATTAAGTTACTTGTACTTTTCGTACCAAGAAAATTGTGCACATCACAACTGACTTGTACTGTTATTTCCGCCCATCAAAGATACATCCTACCATTTTGGAGGGATGTCAGAGCTTCCCCCTGCGAGACGGAATCGAATGTTACCATTGATTGTCATACGAACTGTTGTGAGCGAGCGTAAGCAGCTTACCGAGCTTAAGCTTCCTGCAACACGAGCTTGTTTTTTAAAATCTCCGCATGCTAACTAGTTTTCTGTTTTTCTTCCTCGATCCTCTGCTAATATCCAGACGGTGTTCCTTGAACTTTCCTCGGCGTTTCACGGCTCGATTCGCTTACTTTAACTATCTGCATCAGCGGTTTACTGTTTCTGTGTCGCTGCCTTCCAGACTGTCTTCTGTATTCGACATTGTAAACATCAGCGAAAGACATGGCTCAATGCTTCCCATACAAGACAAAAATGTACCTCTGGAATTCTTTGCAGTCATTAAGAAGTCACTATATAACGTAATACAACTTTCACGAGCTTTGCCTTAATTTGTTTCAGGACAGTTTTTCACTCGGTCAAATTCAGAAACATTTGAATTCAAAGCTCATATCGTCGTCTTAGAGCAGAAACTTCATTGACTGACAAAATAAAACTTTTACTTTACAGCTGTTTAAAAAGTAACTATGCGTTTTTGGCTCAAATATAAAAATTATGAACATTTTTTATAGTGTATTGTAAATTTTAAACAGATTACAATGTATTGCTCATCATTATGAAAATAAACATTTAATGTCTGCGAAAAATATTCAGTCACTGAATTTCTGCTCTAAGCCAACGATATGTGTCAAAATATATCATTGCTCATCACTGGGTGCTACATTTTGATTTTGAGCGCGCTGGAATTCAATCAAAATCTATTTATGAATTGAATATTTCAGAGAATCTACATCAATCTTTACCTTATTGATGTATCATTTAACGCAATATCAGCTTCGATGAACGACATAAAAATCAGTAAAGGTTTGATGTGAATCATGTTGGGTTATTTAAAACTGGTAGTAAAAGTTAGGTGGATAGAATTAATGTAAAAGGGAAAATCGACGAGATTTCAGAGGAAAGAACATTTTCTCCTTGTGTGTACCATGTCATCACGGATATTTGTACTTTTCAGCTGGATCAGTTCGTGCAGGCGAAGCTGAGCCCGGACAGCACCCAATCCTTCCACCTGGTGACAGACGGACAGATGCACCTGCGACAGGTCCTCCATCCCGAGGCCTGCCACAAGAACATTAACATACCACACTACTACTATTCCTTCTTCGATCTACGGAAGGAGTTCAGGAAGTTCTACCACTCAGACGAAATACACTCCATACAAGACATGCTCAACTGTATCCTTTTGGCTTTTCTTTTTATCAGTTAGGTATGTATTTTAATTAGCCCGTTGTGTGTTGCTCCAGTGCAACGTTATCGGTGACGATCCGGGATCAAACTCGAAGGGAAGATCCACGGCAACACCGCGTCATTTTGAACCACAATCAGATGACGAGGTCAACACCTGAGCTGGCACCCCACTCTCCAAACTTCCGCACCACGCCAACGTGAGGACATTCGAGGCCACAATAGATGCACCAGCCCCTTTGTACACGTTGGTCGGATTCGAACTCGCAACCCTCCGTTTGCTAATCCTTTACCCTTCCAACCGGCTTACCACGGCCCTTCTATTATTTATACTCAGGTTAAGAGTGACTCTAATAGACATTCTGATATTCACTGAACTATAGACATGGTAGACAGAATCGACTGCACACCAAGCGATCTCTTGCCGAAAACCAACCCGAAAAAGTCGTCCGTTTTTCGATTGCATTTAGGAGATGCGTACCATAGACGTGAGATACAAGTGGACTGATCATTCTATTGAGAGGAGCATCAAAAAGGGTGACCAGCATGCCGACTAGTAGTCACATGACTGGATTCAACTCGCAACCCTCCGTTTGCTAATTCGTTACTCTTCCAACCGGCTTACCACGGCTCTTCTATTATTTATACTCAGGATAAGAGTGACTCCAATAGACATTTTGGATATCCACTGAACTATAGACATGGTAGACAGAATCGACTGCACACCAAGCGATCTCTTGTCGAAAACCAACCCGAAAAAGTGTCCCGTTTTTCGATTGCATTTAGACATGAGATGTATGATCATTCTATTGAGGGGAGCATCAAAAAGGGTGACCAGCATGCCGATAGTAGTCTCATGACTGCTCTGTGAAAATTTGACCGATTTGGCATCTTATCGCCTCGTTTGGCGATGTAATATCTTATAAGGTAGGGGTTTGAATACGCATTTTAATAGTGGCGACAAAATTGGAAAAATCGCTAGTCTACCAGTGTCGCGCTAGCCAATCAGATGATGGATCAGTGGATGGGCGTCTTCTCCCGTCCCGTGAACCAATCATGATGAATGTTGGGTACCACCCAGCTGACGAAAGTAGTCTAAGGGTCACGTTACTACTAGTTTTGGTCACATGATCTTGGGTGCATAAAAATGTTGCCATTGCTCACTCCACTTTTATATTTCCTCTATGATGCGCACCTACAAGTGATAGTTTAAAGCACTCGTTGCATATGCATCGGGTGTTTTATCCCCGTCTCAGCAACAAAAGAAAAATTTGATTGGTGATTGGGCCGTTGAAATTTCGAATGATCGGGAAGGACGTCGACGCCAATTCCTCCAGTCCAATTCAAAGAGAGGACAACACTTTTTCCAGTTGGTTTTCGACAAGGAATCACGTGCTTTGACAATTGTGCAGTCGATTCCGACCACTCTGAATAAATCCACAAACATTCAAACTATGAATCTATCAGCATACAGTTCACACATCCACAGGCATACAGTCTATAAACACATTTTTGAAATCCATAGACATTTAGTCCTTTAATCTATAGATACACAGTTCATAAACAAAGGGGCCGCGGTGACCCGATTGAAGAGTAACGGATTAGCAACCAGAGGGTTGCGAGTTCAAATCCAACCAAAGACCGTCGTGTACAGGGAGGGCTGGTACATGTTCAATCTGTCTTTGCCTGAGATATCCTCATGTTGGCGTGGTGTGGACGTTTGGAGAGTAGGGTGCCAGCTCAAGTGTTGCCTCGTCATCTGGCCGTGATTCCAAATGACGTGTTGTCCTCGGATCTTTTCCTTTGGGATTGATACCGGACCGTCACCAATAGCCCGTGTGTTGCTCCAGTGTGACGTTAATTAAAATACCTACCTACCAGCCGAAGTGAACCCAATGAATCATATCATAACGTAGCAAGAACGATATTTACGGGTGGAAACAAGCAAAAAGTGGTTTTGTGAATTTTACAAGTTCATTTGTTAAAAAGGAGTTTCATTGCGGGGTTACTTCACTCAAAAGAAATTAAACAGTCGAACAAAAAGGACTGAAATGGGGGTCCCGTGGACTCATTCACGCAATGAAACAATGAGGAATCGCTCTTTCTGCACACCCATAAACTCTCGCATCACTAACTACACCGGGGCAGAGTGAATCCGATTCACGAATCAAAACACCCTTCCTTTGCCAATAAAAAGCGAAGTGAGCGTGCGCAAATATGCGCGACCAGTCACCCACAGCAGGGGACGACACTCAGGAAAACGCTCGTCACGCCTTCGGAGACCGAAAAACGCTCTTGACATTGACTCCGAGAAAAGCTTTCGTTTCTTCAGTTTCGTGTGACGCCCACGGGCTATCCTCTTTTCTGAATCCTTTTTTCTTGAATGCGTCGTTTGGGCTGAAAGGCGTTCTGAAAGACCTTGATCATCCAAGAACGTTGCTTCTGCACCAGAAATCTTCGACCAGGAAATCCCGCTGGGATTCTGAACCGATTTAGCTCTAATCCCAAGATTGGGTGACGCAAATGCAACACTGTGGCACTTATCCCACACTTAGTAGGAGTTTTGCATTCGCGGCTCTCATGTTGTGATAGGCTCCCTCTCTCTGCTGTCTTCAAAAACAGGGAGATAGGTCAGAATCGATCCCACATACCACGCGTTTCCTAGGCGATGGGTTGGAAGAGTAACGAATTAGCAAACGGAGGGCTGCGAATTGAATCCAGTCATGTGACTACTAGTCGGCATGCTGGTCACCCTTTGTGATGCTCCTCTCAATGGAATGATCAGTCCACTTGTATCTCACGTCTATGGTACGCATCTCCTAAATGCAATCGAAAAACGGACGACTTTTTCGGGTTGGTTTTCGACAAGAGATCGCTTGGTGTGCAGTCGATTCTGTCTACCATGTCTATAGTTCAGTGAATATCCAAAATGTCTATTGGAATCACTTTTATCCTGAGTATAAATAATAGAAGGGCCGCGGTAAGCTGGTTGGAAGAGTAAAGGATTAGCAACCGGAGGGTTGCGAGTACGAATCCGACCAACGACCGTCATGTACAAAGGGGGCTGGTGCACGTTCAATCTATCGTGGTCTCAAATTGGCGTGGTGTCAAATCACGTTGGCGTGGTGTGGAAGTTTGGAGACTGGGGTGCCAGCTCAGGTGTGACCTATTCATCTGACCGTGGTTCAAAATTACTTGCTGTTGTCCTCGATTCCTTTCCATTCGGGGGATGATCCCGGACTATCGCCAATAGCCCATTGTGTTGCTCCAATGCGACGCTAATTAAATACCTACCTACTTTGGGTTTGATCCTGGACCGTCGTCAATAGCCCGTTGTGTTGCTCCAGAGCGACGTTAAATACCATACCAATACCTTGTCGGATTTTATGGCGCAAAAGTCGTGTTTGGCCAAGCTGCGCCAAGCACAAGACAACCAATTCCTTGTCGGAAACGAACCCAAAAAAGGGTTGTCCGTTTTTCGATTGGACGTGGTATTTCGGAAATGATAGTTAAACGTACACATTCGGATTTGCATATTCATTTGGCGCTTTATTTTCGTTTTGGCTGACTTTCAACAACCCACAAGGACGCCAAAAAGAAAGTTTGGTGTTTGTAGCGCTACTTTCGAATGACAGGATGGGACGCCATAGATTTGAACATCTCAGATATGCCACCTCCAATCGAAAGGAGATACTTTTTCGGGTTGGTTTTCAACAGACTATGATTATTGTCGTCGATTCTCATTCCTCTGTATATTTTAAACAAATGAATAACTGAGTTCATTTATGTTTGAAAGCAACCCGCCAAGATATGATCTAACTACACTTCTGGCCATCAAAAATGCAACAATTTTGAAACAAATTGGTGAAATGAGTATTTATAACCAGTACACTAATCACTAAAATAGCTTTTTCTAAATTCCTTGTAATGTGGTGCTCTTGTATTACGTATGGTTCTGTTTATGCGAGAAAGAATATTACGTCAGCCAAGTATTGTAGCAATAGCATTATAATTGCTTTAAAATTGAAGGGATTGAAGGGGAAGGAAAATTGAAGGACAACATGGAAGAAAAATCACTCTTTCTCAACTTTGTTTACTAATGCATACAAACACTTCAAATGTTACGTTACAATTTATTCACTATCATTACATAGATCTATGTTCGGTCTTGATAAAATCAAAGTTGTACACAAGATTTTTCAAAATAAAAATACCCCAAAAGCATTGTCCGTGAGCATATTTTTTTTATCAACCAAACAGCTCAAAGAAATGTGCAAAGTAACAAAATATTTTCTTCAGCTTTAAGTAACATGTTTTTGAGATGTTGTTTTTATGATCAAGTTTATTCCCTTAACCTGGGTGCTGCAGATCTAGCAATGGATTCGGACGGATCCGCTGAATTCTCAATGCAGCAGGTACAGAACATAGCCAAGATCATCTTACGACTCGGAGAAGATGGTGAGTACACTTCTGCCTTTATTTCTAACGCTCCTGGCCCGAGAACCGTTCATCTCCAAATCTAGGTTGTCCGGCAAAACAGCTTGCCCCAAGGACACCTTCAATTTCATTATTGTTTATCTCTGAATGGTCCTCAATGAATGCATCTTCATTTTTTCGGTGTCGGACTAAGCATCGACGAGGGTCGTCATATAAGCTTTTGCAAATCGCAGGTTCTTCTACAAGCGATCGAAAGGTGGGTGACACACGAGGCGTTTCGAGCAGCGCGACTCGGTGGTTGAAGGGCCGCCGTTGGAAGAGTAACGGATTAGCAACCGGAGATTTGTGAGCTCGAATCCAACCAAACACCGTCGTGTACAAAGGGGGCTGGTGAACGTTAAATCTCGTGGCCTCAAATGTCCTCACGTTGGCGTGGTGTTGAAGTTTGGAGAGTGGGGTGTCAGCTCAGGTGTTGCCTCGTCAGCTGACCGTGGTTACGTGGCGTTGTCCTAGGATCTTTGGGATTGATCCCGAACCGTCACCAATAGCCCGTTGTGTTGCTCCAGTGTGACGTTAATTAAATATTCCAATACCTCCCCTGGTATTGGAGGTATTGGAATATTCCAATATTCCAATACCTCCCCTGGCTCGTCCAACATTGGAAGGACTCTGTGATTGTGTCAATAAAAATTTTCAGTTATATGTTGATATAACATAACGGTTGTAGAGTTTTTGCCCTAGATTACCTTTAGTCTATTATAATTCAACAGGTATTTGGGAGATAACCAACAGAAATTTTGCTCCCCGGACTTTTTGTCCAACAATTGTATATTTGGTGCTTCCTTGGCTCGCGCTTTGGGATGTTCTTCCCGCTTTGCATGAATCTTAATTAATGATTGACTATCAACTAAGTATAATTAGTTGTTTGATTTTAATTATTTTTTAATTGCCTCTTGTATTTTTAAAATTTAAATGATGGGGAAGAGAAAAAATTCGTTTAGTTTCTACCGCTGGTATACCTCTTATATAGGGCGTCAAGTTACATCCTGAGCTTGGGGCTTATTGAGCATTAGCATTTGGGCTCGGGCCCGTCGCCGGGGTCGCTGGATTTATTTATGTTTATTCCGAGTTTGCGGCACAGCCTACAATAAAAATGATTAACAGGGTTCTTGTTCTTGCTGTGTTCTATTGTAATTTTGTCCAGTTTAGCAGCTAGGCGGGGACTCCGATGGGGCTGGACCGGTGAGGGCTGAGTGCCTGGATCTCCAGGGATGAGGCCTGGAACCTCTGCCCTTGGTCGCTGCCCTGGGTGTCTTCGCTGGATGGAGTGTTGCGGGTCTTCGGATATGCTGACGTCTGATCAAGCGACTTGTCTCCTTCGTTTGAGGTTTGTGGAGTTGAGTTGATGGATAGCTTGAGCACACCGCAACGAGAGACTGAAAAGAAGAAAAGGATATAAAGAACCAAGTACAACTAGGGGGACTTAGTCGAAATTAACAATTTGACAGCACACCACAACGAAAAATACGGCGAAAAAGAAAAAAAGGGGGTTTACTTACCTTCCTCCGGACATTTGAGGGGGAGCCTGGTGATGATCTTGGAGTGTTGGAGAGTCATCCCTGCCGTCGAGAGAGACTAAACTTACCTTCGGAACTCTGGGCGACCGCTTCGAGCGAATATGTTATTCTGGAATTTTTACCTTTTGGCCCTGTTGGCCTTTTTGTCGGGACTTTCTTCTGTTGTGTTTGGCCCTTTTTTTTTTTTTTGGCCAGTTCATTTTTCTCCGCACTTTTGTGCGTTGAGCCCATGTTACAAACCATTTATGTCGGGACACTCTTTGTAATTATGATCTTGGTTTTCAATAAAATTGTTCGGCAGTGCGCGTCCACACTGGAGGCAGGCTCTCCCAATCCGTGGAAGGGCTGCCCGGTTCCTCCGACGTGCGATGGGGATCAAAAACCACTCAACCCCGATCCCCACCCAAGCTCGAAACCTTGCGGTGAGCTGGGGAAATCGAGGGTCTTGAATACCTCCCCTGGGTCATTTAATGACTCTAAACCACTGGTGAGTCGGCCCAGGGAGGGCCTACAATACCAATACCTGGTGGTTGAATACATTTCTACCGCTCCTGCCACACGGGGTAGCGCTGCTCAGCAAATCGCGCGCGACGGTCGTCCACCCACGACTTACAAGTCGCTCCACATCGCTTACCTATTGTTTTCTTAGGTGGGTGACACACTGGGTGACTTGAGTAGAGCAACCCGGGTTCGTCTTTCTTCCTGATAGGGAAGAAAGACGACTGAACCGCTCGGAACGTGCAGCCAGGTCTTCCACCCAAACACCTTTGCAGAAATGAACTTCTCCAAGACCATCTGCCTTCTCACCGAAGAGTCACATTTTAAATGGCCGAGTTGTGATGGAAACCACTTTCCATAGAAAAGGGCTGGTAGTCATTTTCTGATTTTACCCCGATGCATTAGCAATTCAATTGCCTTTCAACCGCATCTGTCGTTGATTCCTGGAAGAAGGATCGTTGTGCCGCATTCTCTCAAGCGCCTCCAATCCAAGCTGCGTACTCACAGGAAATCGGATTCGGATTAATCCGAAGCGATTAATCGCCTTAACACGCCGGCTGTCGTGATGCGTCGTACGTCACACTGTGACGGGTCACGCATTTTTGCGATCAAGGTCGCCGGAGGAGAAAGAATCCCGTGCTGGTAACGAGGCGAAATGCAAATAATGCAACGGTCCATAACAAGACAGCAGGGGTGGAGTACTGCACTCTCGTGAATGATTGTTTCCGCCGTGAACTTGGAATCCCAGTCTAACTGTTACCTCGTGGACGTGAAAGGCAGTTTTTTGCATGTGAATGAGCCGCGTTTCGAAACGCTCCGGAAACCTCTGTTGATTCAACCGTCGGTATTTAAATAACAAGCAATCAGTGAAAGTAATGGTACGCTATCAACGATAAATACCGTGATACAAAATGTTTGTTCAATTTTAGTATAGGATGGCTCGACTTACTGTTTCAGGAAAGGAGCGCTAACCCATTTTCAATAGCATTTTTAATACTAGTATTTGTTTTAAGTTTTATATGTATGCAATAATTACGACCAGAGTGCAAACTCGAAGACATTATTTGGGGGATTGGATTTTGGGATGCAAGGTCCAAAAGCGGACAAGCTGCGCCGAACACAAAACAGAATATGACCCAATAAAAGTATAAAATATATAAAAATTAATAGGTCTAAAATAAAAGGTGATTTAAAACATGTAAAATGTACAGATGAAAATAAAAATATTCAAACAGTCAGATGATAAAATAAGATAATCGTTTGCAACTTAACTAATGAAACTGAAGAATTTAATTTGCATAAGTATAAAATTTTGAGTGAAATTTAAAAGATGGAAAAAGTTAGATGAGGTTTAATGAACCAACTGAACGTAAAAACGGGAAAAGGTTTGAATGGGGATCTTCCTAAATCAATTATTTGAGGTTTTGTATCCGAATTCGTACACATGGATGTGAATCCATAGGTAGATATATGAAATTTTAAACTCCAAAATTTTCTATTCACACCACATGTAAGTCCCTTAACGTCCCAAAATCCCTCCCATTTTTACTTTTTTACCAGCTAGTGTTTGTCCCATTGCTACAGTCATTTGGTCTCCAATGCATGTTTGCAAGCCTTCTGACCTTTCCCACTAATTATGGATTCACACAGCCCAGCTCTTACAGTGTTTACTTCCTTCCCGATCGCACTGGCATCTCATTACACTTATAGTGACCGTGCCTCTTCAATAGAACACCCGCCTCTCCTGCCCCCCAATAAGCTTTCATAATCGGTCCTCTAATTCAATACCATTTCTCCAAATTCATTTCCGCCAAGTGGATGAAACTTAACCTTTCTTCTACGAGCCCCTTAGAAGAAAGGTAGCTCAAAGCCGTTTCACGCACGAAACAAATCCCCGTACTATGAACATCATTATATTCTAACTCGTCCTTTGATTTATTGAAGGATTAAATATGTCTTGTATTTTCATGGATATTTCTCTGCCTCGACAGATCCCAATTGTGAATTTCAACTTATTCAACACTATACCCACATTCCAATGGATAACTTGAACGAAACCCTACACCACTCGCCGCCAGTCTACCCACCTCTCCGTACTGAATCCTGGGTTGTTTAAAAAGCACTGAAACCAGTCTGAATTGCATATTGCACTTTAAATGGATATCTTGAAGTAAACCGGGCAGAAACTTATAGACGCGTATTCGTCTCGTTTGTCGTCTTCGGGCAAACTTAAGTGGCTATTTCTACGGAAAGTAGGCCAAGTTTGATTTTAATATTTGACAGGAGTAATGAACTTCCTAAAATGTTTTACGAATTTCTACTCCTGAAAACCGTTGTTTTAGATCACTATAACACTGCCCATGTGAAACGAAACATTCGCTGGGGTGATTTCCGGTGATGTCTAACGGGACAACCCAAACGCCAGAATTCGAAAACTTCAACCGCCGATCCCTTCACTGAGATATTTTTTAACTTCGAACAAATTAACGGATATGTTTATCTGAGGAGGATTAACAAACTTTTTATCATTAGAATTTGTTCTGGCGATATTTGATTTTTTTTTCCGGCCCACCCTAATGTACACAGATTAAAACTACTGAGGTGAATGGGAAAAATGGACAAAACAAGTGACTACTTTAATCAAGGAAAGTCTAAGTGAATCAATCGTTCTTTAGTCTTTTCTGCAGTGCCTAACTAGACTCATGGACTCTCTTTGATCTATGCTATATTAAGCGCTACTCATTTTGAGGAATGATGTTCCCTTTCCTTTTATAGTATCTATATTTCGTTGGTTTATTGTTACATACGTATGTGCAATGCACATCCATATTTTGAAGCAGATGCAGTATAGGACATTTGGCTTGTTTTTTCCTTGGCTACCAAAAATGGTCGCCAAGGAAGAAACGCGTCTTCCGCCTTGGTTCAACACGGACAAAACATTGCACAATCGCCTTGATTAAATATACAATTAAAAATAAAACATCACATAAAATAAACATATCTTGATTAAATAAGGCATTTTGATAAAAACAAATCTGGATTAAATATATAAATCTGGATAAAATTTGCAATCTTGACTAAATATAAATCTTAGGTAAATAATAAAACATTACAAAATTCAAGAGAGCCACACAAATGTGAAAGAAACCAAATATCGGCAGAAATTTAAAATAAAACATCTTAAAACGCAACATAAAATAAACAGTGGAACATTCGGAGAATTAGAGGGGTTGCCAGAAACCGCAAAAATCCGAAAAAACCCGCCAAATAAAACCACGACGAAAGATGTCCTATACTGCATCTGTTCCCATATTTTTGAATTTTGTCTTCCACTTTTGAGGGACCGGTCTCCAACATACAATAATGGAGGGAAATTATTTTGAATCCCGAGGTCTTGGCGCCCTTGTTTATGACCTTTTCTCATTCAAATAATTCTGGCTGAAAACCGACTATTCGAGGCATTGGATTCACAATTTCTTAACTCTGTTCGAAACCATGCAATTCAAGACTCCAGATCCATTTGAATTGGGCATTTAGTTCCAAGAATATTTCAAGAGTGTCCCAACAACCCGAACGTAACCCATTCCAGAATGTTATCCAATTACTCAAATGACTAGGATCACGTGATGGAATAGTTTCTAGCAGTAGTTTTCAGTGTACTAATGGCCGCCGTATTCACAAGTCCGAGTTAACTTTATCGAAGAAACCGTATTCACAATGCCTGATTCGAGGTTTGAATTGCCGTCTCGGTGTTAAATTTCGATCCTCCGAAATCGGAGGTTTAACACTCAGTTGAGGGTTAACGCATGAGCAGTGCTAGCTCTTTGCTTAGGAAGCAAAGCCATCCGTCAACAAAACAAAATGGTCGACACTTCATTCTGTGCTAAACTACAGAATTCTGACTAAGGATTCTCAAATATTACGTTTGGTAGCTGAGATTGGTGCTGAATCTGTACAATGTATTCGTGTGATAAAACTTTGATGTTATCAGCTTTCGGAATCGCTAGGAATAGTTCGGAATATAGTTGATTCGTAAACATGCAGCTGCTTTAACCACGGCAGATGCAAATTCGTCGCAGAAGAAAAATGCTTTTCTTTATTTATTAGATATAAAAGAAAATTAAATGCAAGTTACTTCACTCCTTGCATCAACACACCAATATCGACGAGAAAAAAGTAATCGGAATTCAATTATGCCGAAGTATTTGGCCAGTATGGAATGTATTTAGATCCGGGCGTCATAAGAAAAGTAAACGTCACATGGTCGAGAGAGGAGACAGTAGCCAATCACAGCGAACTTATCGCTTTAATCGGTGGTTCATTCAACTTAACTCATGTTGTATGAATACGGTTGGATAATCCCTAGTTTAATTTTGACCCGCGGATTTTCTGATCCACGGATTAGCACGAGACTTGTGAATACGACCGTAAACCTTGTTGAAGTAAACAAAGTAATCGTTCAGTCGAAATAACTATAAACTTAATTACCAGGACAAGTAAACTTCCCGCAACATAACCACATGACTCAATCGAAACAAAGCGGGAGAAATTTGTTGTTTTACAACTCCGCACATTAACGCCTGAACAGTTGACTCGTCCGACAAACAACTCGACTCACGACCTGTGTGCAGTTGCCATCGAAGGGATTGAAACGAGCGTCTCTACCTGTACGGACACGCGGGGTGGTGCCACATTATGTCCCCGAGTGTCATAAATCGTCCGCACGCACGCTCACACAGCCGCGGTCGTTTGTTGTTTCGAGTGCCTAGTGTGGTCTCGACCTCGATATCGGTGTTAGTCGGCTCTGACTGCGGTCGTATGTCACCGTTTTATGGATGTTTAGCTGGAATGGCGTTCCAATCCTGTACCTCATCGATTCCGTTTCTCGAACGATTTTGAGCGTTTTCGTTCCAAAATTGACTCGGGTGGAGTTTCATGCTCACATCGCAATGACTCTTGCAACTTTGGCTTACAAAATAATGATTATTCTGAACCCAAACCAAGGAACAATGGAAAGAGAAACATTAATTTTAGTACACTAAGTGATCAAAACTAGGCATAACCGGAATGTGACTGGCGGTACTGAAGAGGAATTTGGATATTTATTGTACGCTTATGTTCTCGTTGGAGGACAAACACAGTTTCAACTAGTTTCCCTAACAAAATTGCGTGCCATTTATCAATTTGGATATAAACTCCATTTCATGATTAGACCACAGCTAAGCTTGCAGTGCTGGATTATTCCCTTTTCATAGCTATGCAGATTGAACGGAGCCTTCCCAACGAATGGTCAAAATGCTTTCTCAAATATCTCCAAGAGAGGACTCTGGGAATTCGCTAAGACGGAATACAACAGCAGTACTCTCTGATTCAATGGGTTGGTTGATATGGGTTTTTAATGGCGCTAGGTCCAAAAGTGGACAAGCCACGCCAAACACATGACAGAATGCAACACAATAGAAGATAGGTAAAGTATTTTAAGTTTCATTTGTCAAACCAAGTAAAAGGTAGATTTTTAAAATGTAAAAAAACCTGGAATATATTGAATAATAAAATAAAAACGAACGCCTCGATAAAAAAGGGAAATATGAGGTTATTGTCGCCATTGTTAAAAGTTTTGATGAAGTTTAATATATGAAAGATAAAAACATTAGATGGAATTTAAAAATTTTATGGCATTGCAAGAATATGAAAATATTTGTGTGGAGAATTTCCCCGATCAAATCTTGCAAATTTAAATTTGTTCGATGAAAGAAATGTAGGCGATGACGATTAAAAACTGGGCAATCAATTAAAATGTGTCGTATAGTAAAAGGAACTACACAGGCAGTTTCTCCGAATAAAAGATGCCTAAGGGTAAAACGTGTGTATCCTATTCTAACACGAGTTAAAAGTACATCAAAGTGTCGTACTGGCCAAAAAGAAACGATAGGCCGGATGTTGTGGAGCTTGTTGTGACTTTCATTGCTCCAGCAGATCCAATGGGAAAACGATGGCAAGGATCGGTTCATAGGCATATAGAAAAAATACTTACTCCAAAGAAAAAAACAATTTCAATAATAATTTACTGTCAATTTGTACTTGAGATAAATTATACCTTTCTTTTCAAGAGTGGTCAGATGAGCACTTTTCCGCAAAGATGAATGTCACAAATATACGATACAAAAAATTCTCCACTCCCGCAGGAAAAATGTCCTAAACCCAGCTCTTACATGCGTTCTATAGTCCCTCGATATTATACTCGTACAGTACGTTCATCGGCACCGTCCCTAAACTTTCCCTTCATACAAACCAGTTAAAAGTGTGTTCGAAATCAGGTCAATCGAGGGAGAGTGGGCAATCAAAGAGAGAGAAACCAAAAGCGTGTTCTTCGTTTCCACTTCTTCGAACCGATTCATTTCACTTCCGTCTGTGGACCGTCGGGCGATATCCCATCCGCCTCGTTACACTGCAAGACGGGATTCCTGGCATGCTTTCGTGATTAGTTTTGCTAATTTTACCGTTCCGGAATTCCTTTTGTTCGATAAGAAAATCAAGGTTCCACTCCATTTGAATTGAGCCTTTCGATCTGCATTAAAACCAGACATTTGAAGCAGTTTTATACCCTTCAACATCCATCAAGGCTTGTCTAGCTCTTCACTGGACAATGAAAAGTATCAACAAAATTCTAAGCAAAGGAGAAAATCATTTATTTTTTGAGGGGAAAAGCGTGAATTGTGTCAGACGGTGATTTTTCCAGTAGTTCTGTCCACCATCAAATGCAACCACAGAGTTGGGTTCTTCAAAACTGCTGATTTCTGTACTTCAAACCAATTTACCTTCAGAGGCAAGGGAGTTTAATAGAGATGTGGTGAAGCAAGCACCGTTTAATCAAAACATTTGCTGTACTACATTTCGCACGAATTAAAAATAACGAACCAAAGGAATTTTTTCGTAATTTTGGAATAATAAGATTTAAACTTGCAGAGGTGCACCAAGAAAATCAATCTGGAGAGACCCACGACGTAATCGAAAACTTTCAATTTGAGATGATTACGTCGCCATGTTTATGATTTGGTTGTGTAGCCAACCAAATCAATAAACATGGTGGATGGGGGAGTGATTTTTAAAATTTACATTCATTTCTTTGAAGTACAGATGAGGTTTAAAATCGAGATTAATATTAGAGTGACTGCTCCAAGACAGTATTGAAGACAAGAAGTGGCCCAACTTTCTTGCTGACAAATTTTAACGTATCTATTCAAAACGTTTATAATTGGAGAATTTCAAATACAACTTCATACGCGATTTCTTTAAGAACAGGTTAAGTAGTTAAATTATGATATTTCTTATGTCATGGTAGTGGCTTAAGCCCCTCCGTAAGTGTGTTCCTGCAAATTTCTTACTAGCGACGGTCAAATTTTTTTCTTGCCTGTTTGAGTAAACAAATCTTTTGACTACAAATAGGAGCGAAAAAAAATTCAAAATTTCTATTATAGGACGCCTCTACTTTATATTAAACCTTTTTGGTTTATAAAAATTACATTGTTGGCAATATAACTGCTGTTTATATCAACAGCTTGTGACTCGAAATCTCGAATTTTGGACTGAATTTCCTAGCGTATCAAGCAGGAAATTTGTAGTCTTTGTTAACTTGATGAAATACAAATGCTTCTTTACGAATCATTTTATAGATCATTTTGTAAAATAATCCGAGAAAACCCACGAAAAACGATTTAGCGAAAAAATTCTTTCCAAAGTAGGTAGATTATCAAGAAAAAAACCTTGAAAAGACCTCAAAGCAGTTTGGTGGTTTGCAAATCCAGCATTTGAAGACGCTGGCAACTAAACCTCTTAAAACAGTTACCGTCTGACTCAAAATTCACACCTTTTCGGCTCAAACTTTGGGGCCGCGGTAGCCCGGTAGGAAGAGTAGCGGAGCAAGCAACCAGAGTTCAAAAATAGATTCAACCAAAGACTCGCGTACGTGGGGGCTGGTGCACGTTAAATCTGTCGTGGCCTCAAATGCCCTCACGTTGGCGTGGTGTTGAAGTTTGGAGAGTGGGGTGCCAGCTTAGGTGTATATCTCGTCATCTGACCGTGGTGAAGAAGACGAGGTGTTATCCTCGGATTTTTCCCTGCGGGATAGATCCCCGACCGTCACCAATAGCCCGTTATGTCTCTCCAGTGCGACGTTAATTCAACTACCCCCTCTCAAACTTTGAGTCTCAAAAATACCTTTGCTAAATATTTTTGATTGCATTCATTATCCCGAAGGTAACCAAGCCATGATGGATATGAGTAATGCATCAGCACTTGTCTAGTCTCAGTAGGTTAATGATTTGAAATTCAGCAATTCAGCCAACTGGGTCGATTTTCCAATCTAGGCTTGGGAATGGGATTTTGGATGAAAGTAAAAAATAGCTACACTACAATGGAAGTGAGGCACGACTTTCCAGGCATTGAATGTTATGAATTTGAAAAATAGTTTCTCTTAAAGGTTGACAAATCGAGTGTGAAAGCCATTTTCAAATTTTTTAACTGGATAAACAGTTGAAGTAATTGAAACCAGTGCACCTATGATAAGCAATCGGTTGCGAAAAATAAAAGGGATTGGCATTATCAGTGGAGAAAGACATTAGACGTCATGGTTAACGCAAAAAATGTACCTTTCAAATAGTTTTGCATTAGCTGTACCTAAATGGATATTTCTAAATGTTTAGTAGATAAAGAGAAAAATTCTTGTTTGTATTTGCCCCAATTTATTAGTAATCGTTTTAGGATGAAAAAAATGATTTTCCTTTTTTGTGCAACATACCTATCTTCTCTTGCGAGAGGAATTCAACGTTTCTGTGAAATGGCAAGTTAGCTTTGGAGAAACCTCATGAAATTTCAAAGCAAGACCTTTGAACGCATTAAGTTTTAAACAATCTAACACTTTCATCGAAACAAGATGACCGAAATATTTCTTTCAAATGGAGAACATTATACTTCGAACAATACCTGACCCAATAACGAAACGCTTTTCTTATTTTGCTCCGGCCCGAAAGGTTTTTTAAACTTTCCACCTCATGAAATGCTTGAAATAATCGAGAAACAAAAGGAGTTTTTGTGCGCTTTTTAGCAACAATCAATCGCCACTCTCCGTAACTGAATAAAAGTACGTTCCTCAGGTTTCAGAAGTAACATTCATTGGCCGGTAGATGAACTTTATCGGAGAATTGTGCTTTTTTTTCCAGATGATGAAAGAACGAGCCTGCATCATTGTTTCTACAACGGCTCAGATAACAAAAAACAACTCTGTCATTTAAAGAAAATCAATGAGCTGAAAAGTAGGAAAATGGATTTAATCTTTGTTCTTGGTGTCAGATACCCTATCTCCGGTGCCTCATTTTACCTGGTCCTATTAAAAGAGGGGTCCCAAGTGCCAGGTTAAATGACGGAGTCTCAGGAAATTCGTGTCTTACCTCCTCAGGAAAAGTTCGTGTAGCAAAACATGACCGTAGAGTGACAAAACAAACCATTTCTAGAAAAGTGATGCTACATATGCACAAAACAAATTAACTTTACAAGCGAATCATAAGTCCTCCCCAAAAAATTATCCGGAAAAAAGAACGAAAACAAAGACGAACATATCTTTAAGCCTATTTTACTCGTCAATTTGAAATTTCTAGAATTCCTCCACTTTTTTTTTTATCAAAAATGCTAATGAATTGTTGGTTAGAGTGGATAAAATCTTCATTTTTAATTATTTCACTTTTCTGGAGGCGTGAAATAGAACTAGTTAATGTTTGAACACACAACACAAACGTATTTGTCTCTTTTCCTTTGCACTTGCTGTAGTTTTATTACAGAAAAAGATTAAGGAAGATTAAGATGAAAATATTTTTATTTCTAGAAACTATTTTGAGTAGGGCAAGAAACCTCACGTTTCCCGGCCATCCTCGGTCCAGGGTACCTGCACAGTGGAGTACTTAAGTGAGGGGGGGGCAGCACATAAAGGGGCAGAAATATTTATTAAAATGTGGTTTTTCTTGCAAGGTATGTAAACATTTGCCCTTGCCACAGAAATATTTTCAAGAGAGTGAAGTGAATATGCTTTCTTGTACTCCATCTTTAGCATACACTTCGTAATAGTCAATTTTCCTTTCTACCCTGCGATTATATTGCTATTCAGAAGAGTCGAAGTTTTTTAATTATTTTCTCCCACACCGTCTGGTGAACATAAAAGAAGACGGGTATCTTTACGTACTTCGTCCTGGAGACCCATTCACAAAAGCTCGGCATTTTATTAGTCTTTTATGCATAGTCAATAATTAATTGCAAATAAAGAACTAATACTGAGAACATTTATTTATTAGCGAAACTAATATGGCTCGCACGAGTATAATTTTTCCTTCTTTCTTAGCTTCAAATACGTAAATTTTGTTTTGGGCATCGTTTACCTAGATCCCGAAAAGTCCAGCTTCGCCTCTTCCTTTCTTTCACGGTCGACAGGTGCCGGGCAAACACAAATCAACTTGACGGTTCCGCAATTCTCAAATTGCGAACGAAAAAATTTGGATAAGCTGAATACAAAATCGAAGCTCAGGTCATTAGCTCTGTTTCCAGAAGCAAATTGCCATATCTTTCCAAGAATTGAGCTCTCTGATACCGCAAAATCGAACGAATCTCCCCAATTTCGGAGATCACTCGGATCTCCAGCGAGTGAAAAATGGACGGTTGCGCAAAATGGCATTTCTAGCTACATTTAATTTTTTTTTTGCAAAAAGCTGATGGTTGTACTCAGTCTTGCCTTCTCTCATTGCAGGTCATTCTTTTGAAACGCCAGAGGAGATAAATACTCACCTAGAACCGGGCATTTGGTAAGTGGAACTTTTTTGTTGCGCAAGTTAGAATGTGTTTTTTGTTAAGATTATCGCTCACTTCACGGTAGAAAATTAGCTATTTGGAAATGTTATTCTGAATGTTTCGAACAATGATTGAAGTGTCGAAATAAAATTACGCGAGATGTCGGAAAGTAGTCAACAAATTCAATTTTAAACATATTCTGTTTAGTTTTACAATTTTACCTTTCTAAACACTTGTACCGAATCGTATCTTTGAGATATGATTTAAAAAAGTACTGAGATTTTGTGCGGCACACTCAACGGGCACGTATTCGGAAACAAGTTGTTCCAGACATAGTGTCCTTTCCCCCCGCCCCGATTGAGTTGTTTTTATGCAAACAGCAGATCATGCAGGCGTCAACAGATTGTTTTCGAAACCTGACCCACTCAAATCGGGCCACTTTGACGACAGAAGCTTTCTCCCATGCAACGCATAAAATAAATAGTATTTAAATTAAAACAAGCTTTTTTACAAACTTTGTCCATTCATTCGTCTTATAAACTTGTGAATGGTATGTTTGCTTCTCTTCTAGACTTCTAACTTTTATCGTTACTCCAATGTTCACCAAATCGTGATGTTTTCTTCATAAACTTTGATTCATTTCGAAAAGTATAAGAAATATATCTAAAGCCCGGCATGTTTAGAACAATAGTATACGTAATAAAATAAACGTACCTTCCGACCTCTGCACATTTCTCGTTCTCCCACCCCCCTTGAATGTGTTTCTAATTCTACCACTTCCGTACCTTTGAGTATAAAGAAATTTTATTTGTCATTTTTAATTTCAGTAAATTTTTAATGAATAATCCATAGAAATGACATTTTCAATCACAAAGATTTGTAACCCTCCTGGTGGTTGTCTCGTAGAGGTATCTCATCATCAGCAAAACTGACCAGATATTGAAGAACGAGATATCTCATCTTTAAAAAACCTAGACCAGATTTTGATCTCGTCATAAGAAAAATCAGCAATATCTTGATGGACGAACTATCTCGTCATCAGCAAAGTTGGTCAGATCTTGATGGACGATATATCTCGTCGAAACCACTTGAAGGGTTAATATATACTATTATTTTTTCAGTCTTAAAGTGAAACTATTTAGAACATTTCTTGCAAACAGGTTGCGTTTTGCGTATACACTTTCCACAAACGTATTTTTTACATTGTCTACTATAATCTCTATTTTTGTTGTGACAACCGATTTGACAGGATTTTTTGCCTTTGTTGGAAGCTTCGTTTGAAATATTCGGTGTGTGTATCCAAACTTTAGTCGGTAGTCTAATTCCTGGTATTGTTCTAGTGTTAAACCGTCACTGCTTCCAAATATAATTATTATCCACCTGATAAATAAACATTCTTTTCGTGCTTGTACAAGATAAAAATATGAAGAAGTGTAGAAATAAAAGTCGCTTCTTTTTGATTTACGTTATTTGCGTTTAGCCTGGATTTGTCCAAAGAGAGGCGTTGTAGTACGGTACGTAGTTCGTATGTTGTTCCTATTTATTATTATGTTTATTTTTGGGACTCGTCGGGCCAAACTAACCAGTCAGGTCTAAGTTCGTTATTTGTGGGGTGAACGAGACTGAATTAACTTCACCCCTTCTGTTGCTTTTTAGCACTAAAATATTTCGGAACACCTGTTAGTTTCCTCACCAGGAGCCCTAAAAAGCCTCTAAAGGTAGAATGGATGAGCTTGAGATGGATCAATTGATTGAAAATTGAATCGATCATAAAGATTACAAAGGTGAACTCGTAGATAGTGGACAATTTAAATATTCCATAAAAGGTCTAAAGATTATATCTATGTATAAACACCCACAAAAAAGGCGATTTAATCCCCAAACGCTTTTGCCAGCGATTTTAACGTGTAATGGAGCTCAGCTTCAATAGATTCAAAGAGTTCCTCGGTAGGTTTTGTGGTATTTCAAAGTTCAGTGATGAAACGAAGGTAGAACCACTGGTTATATAAGTCATAAGTCAGTCAGCATACTAAATACCCCGATTGATAAACTAAAACCATCTAAAACCAAGCTAACCATTAACGGGAATTTTTAGCAAAAATTCGTAAAAAATACTTTGACAACACCTTACGCCTAAGACCAAGTGGTTTGGTTTGTCGCTTTGACTAAACGAGGGCTAATTAGACCATAAAATCCTAGGAATCATCTTTTTCACTACAAAAAGTGGACATTACCGTCTTGGCCAGCCATTGCTCGACTCGAAAGCCCCAAGGTGAACTCAAGACCAACGTTATCATTTTTATTATCATTTAAAACTCATCTGTAAAACAAGTTTGACTTTCACAGAACAATGCAGTCTGAGAAAAACCTACACAATTGAATGTGTCCAGATGGAAATGAAATGTATATTTTTATTCGTGTGAGAAGAGACGAGGAGGGCCTCCGATGCTCTCAAGACGGCCCTCATGCATGCTAACCGTTGCAAGAAGGCCGCCTGCATTAGGCATTCTGGTCGGGTGGCTACCCGGATAGCAGAGGGGGGGGACTGGACCGTGTCTTCATCTGAACGGGTCGTTGGCCACGTGACCCCTATATTGCGCAAGCTCCTTTCCGAGTGGATGGCCGCTGTCAAGGTTGAAGGGGGCCCCATCTTCAGAAATTAGGTTCTGCCTGCAGGGAGGGGTGCATTAATGCACTGGGCAAATTATATGCTCTCTTTTTATCCAATCTTTTCTCGCCGTTAAACCCGTTTCATTTCGTCAGGGGTGGATTGCTCTCCCCCCTTTTTTTCCGAGTGATGGGAATTCGTGTCGGGAGGGGGGTACTTGGAGCGATGGAAGTTGTTTTGTCTTCTCGTCAGGAGCCCTTGGGGATGGATGTCTTCTTTCCCTCGTGTAAAGGGTTGATTGGTGCATCCAACCGAACCATAAAACCTAGCCACAGCAGATTCCAACGAAACTGTTGGTGCGGCTTTTCTCAGTGCAAAAAAGTGCACTTTCTATGGTTGTGTGCTGTTGGCTTTTCATCCTTAAGATAATGTAACTAGATAGGGAAAGAAAACGTGACCCTTTTATAAAGGCCGGTTTGTATCGTAGGGTATGAATCCAAACACAATCCTTGACTCTAGACTTGTTGGCTACTTTTCCTTTACTATAGCTTGACCCTTCTCGACAAAACTCCAGCTTAAACTATATAAAAATCCTTGTGCTAACTTTAGACAGTTGAATCCCTCGATTATTCTCAAGAAACTGAATTCATATTTTCGTTGGCATATGCTTAAAAATGTAGAATTAAATTTTTATTAAACTATACCATACTTTTCTAAATTATCAGTCAGTTAGACTTGTTAAAATTTGGACAACTTCATAAGTATTTGGGCCGACTCCATACATATGAAACTTATAACTTGTATGACCTGATCTCATTAAGATCCCAACATGAAATTTTGGGATGTATAAGATAACAATACAACGTTATTTGGAAATATCTTTCAATTTCTCAAGATTGTCCATTTCAATTTAAAGAATTTTAAAACTTTAAAACTGGTATTCTGTTTCGTTATAAATTTATACCCATTAAAAAGAGCTTTCCAACGAGACATTTCACAGGTCTATATCATACCTGGTTACCCCGAGAAAATGACGGTTAACCATCTCAAGATGTAACAATTTTAATTAAAATTTAAATAATTAAATCTCAGTACCTTTTGAACAGAAGGCAAAAAAATGTTTTATTTTCCCAGATTTAACTATGCATGGGACTCAAAGTTTCATCAAAATCCGAGAGGAGTTATGGACAAAATAATGCTTTGATTTGACATGGAAGCAGAACTCGTCTTTTCGATAAAATCTTGCTTCTATCATTGATTTCAGGGCCGCGGTGACCCGGTTGGTAGAGTAATGGATTAGCAATTGGAGGGTTGCGAGGTCGAATCCAACCAAACATCGTCGTGTACAAAGGGGGGCTGGTGCGCGTTAAATTCATATCGTGGCCTCAAATGTCATCACGTTGGCATGGTGTGGAAGTTTGGAGAGTAGGGTGCCAGCTCAGGTGTTGCCTCGTCATCTGATCATGGTTAAAAGTTACATGGTGTTGTCCTCGATCTTTCCCTTTGGGATTGATCCCGGACGTTACCAGTAGCACGTTGTGTTGCTTCAGTGTGTCGTTAATTAAAATACCTACCTATCACTGAATTCTCAACTGTACACTGCGGACATTTTCCACGTCTAACAGATCTTATGTGTTTGATGAACTCTAAACGTTTGTTCGCTTGAAAAAATTACAAGAAAGGCATTCTTATTGGCGAAAACCATTGCTTAGCTTGCATGGCGAACACACAAAAGTCTACAAAATCCTAATTGTTCTCCAACAGACATACGAAGGAATGTAGAATTTTGCAATTAGCACTCTTGCCCTTGTTAGGACAAAACTTCTTTTGAATACATTGTTTCACGTCCACACAATCCCTAAAATCCTTGTTGGTCTGCTTCAGAGTAGTCCAGAACGAGTCTTTTCGCTGCAAACAAACCCTTTTGCCCTTGTTGGCAGGCAATTCTTATGCAAATCTTTAGATAAAAATCAACAAATGCACAGAAATTTTCTCGCTTTTTAGCTTACTCCAAATAGTTACAGTGGCAGTTTGAACTGGGCCTTTTTTAAAGAGAACCAAGAGAAATCCTGATTCAAAGCGGTGGAATCAAGGAAGCGTAACTGACAGTCGAGATGAACAAAAGGAAAAAATAAAATAAACGAAACGAAAAAATGAAGTGGACTGATTCTGTCATTTGCATTTGCCGCTAGACACAACATTGCCTTCTTTCCCGACAATTTTTTAATTGAAAAATGAGCTAAGTTATACAGGTATATCGAGGTACCTGAAGGCCACGGAGATTCGATCAGAGGTTGCAGGGATCAAGCATATATTTCCCTTTGGGATAAGTTAGGTGACCAAGCACAATCGGGTTTTCAAGTCGGGATCGAAACCAGTAGGATAAGCCAGGGTCAAATAGCACTGATTCGTAACGAAAATCCGGGCAGCAAAAGACCGTACAGCGACAAACTAAATATGTACTAATGTTTTGTTGCAATTTTTATAGGTACCGAACCACATCCAATTTACAGCTTTTTCGTGAGATTTTCCACATCAGAACAAAAAGAACTTTATGTATTTGTAATTTCGCATGCTTGTAACTTAAGCTTTTAAAACACGAACTGAATGAATTCTTTCAATAGGCACACGTACTTCAGACCCGAGTTAAATGACTGTCCACCATTCATAAAGGGAAATGCATGTTCCAAGTACTCGATGTTAACTTGTACGGTTTTCTAGTTTTCTTTCCTCTTACACAACTATAGTCATTAAACTACAAATGAAAACATTAAGATTGTAGAAAACAGACTGCCACCGTTACATTACAAAAAACTTTTCACCCCTTCCTCCCAATCCGGAGGAGACTGAGTTTGGAAGATATCTTAAATCTTTAAATTTTTGTAAATATTTGTCAGACATGTTTAGACCATTTGATTCGTAACATTCATCCGTTTTGATATGCGGGGATCTTAAACGTGCACTGTCAGGTTTACGTTTCCCACATCAGCCTTTCCTACGCTCAGGCCAAAGTAGTTTGGGAAATGTTTTGGCAAAACGGCATATTTTGGCCACCGAAAGCTCAGCAGTCATTCGAAATTACGGTCGTTTCAGCTCATTAATAACACTCAGTAGGACAATTATCCCCCTTTAAAGATTAAAATGTATAATTTGGGAAAAGGAGTTGATGTGGGAGCATTTTTTTTCTGCCAGTCGGTGTACTGTCATCTGATAATGATGGATGGTGGGAATGATGACCTCGGGCATTTCTTATACCCATTTCACGGAGCTCACTACTCTCATGCAGGTGGCACCGCGGTCAACCACTCCCTTGTACACGCTGTCCGTTTGACGAACCGAAAGAGATTTGCACCTGTGTAATCCCTTCCTGGCATTTTTTGGCAATAGACTTAAGCAACCGAATTCCTATTTCTCCAGTTGCATTGCAAACTCTTCACACAACCTCATCTCCTATACCATGGCCCCATGAACAATTTTTTGTTCTGAAATGTGCAGTGAGTTCTGCAGAGACCTGTTCAGCATCAGCATTTTTTTAGATGATGACAAGATCGGGTTAGTTTTCTTCTAATGACGAGGTATCTCGCCCATCAAGGATCTGGTCAGTTTTGACCAAATCTAATGAATGACGAGATACCTCGTCGAGACAACCACCAGAAGGGTTAAGCACTGAGTACTTGGAATACATATTTCACGAGGGGCCCTCCATGTAACCTAGTACTATGGCCCTGATACTAAGACTAGGAGTGTAGATAGAATATAGTATGCTATCTTCGAGGTTCAGAGGTACATTTTGATGTCTCACTTAAGAAAATGTATCAATCGCCGACTTGAAAGTGGCCAGCACGTAGGTCGGGTCGCTGAAGCCACATTTTTCAGACAGCAAAAGATCGTTATTGAAGTGATTTTCCCTCTTCGGACTCCACTTAGGAATTTATATAAGAGCCAGTCTCACCATTGCCAGCTAAGAGATAAATTAAAACCATTACTTTTGAAATTCTGAGCCTCTGTGAATTAAGGCAGGTTTTGTAACTTTATTCTAGACAAGTGTAGAACGCTAAGAAACAAATTTTGATCACAGATCCGTTTGCATCAGTCAAAGCAAGGAAGGTGAGGCTTCAATTTCCCTGTAGTGCCATCATTTAACCCTCCAAGTAGTTTCGACGAGATATCTCGTCCATCAAGATTTGACCAATTTTGCTAATGCAGAGATATCTCGTCATCAAGATATTGGCGATTTTTCTTTATGATGCAGAGATCAAGATCTGGTCAGTTTTGCTAATGACAAGATATCTCGTCGAGACAACCACCAGGAGGGTTAACGACAAAGAGAATAAGTAGTTTTGAGCTTCTGTAATGGTAAAATTGGTCTAAAAGATGGATGTCAGTTCCTTGACGCGATTTCAGTGCGTTGCCCTGGGTGCTGATTTTCCTAGACTCGTCAACTGTGGTACGACAATGTGCTGGCGAGGAACTAAATGAAAATGGCACCGATGTCTCGGGCTGCACCACTCAGAGCGGCGTCTCTGCATCTGAAACTGACTCGGAGAAAGATAAGGAAGCGGGTATGAATGGAGGCACGCATCGCTTGGTAACTGATCAGCAGCAGATAACCAAATAAACGGTTGAAAGCAGTCTGTTACATTCTTCCTCAAATAATGGTCCGCTATCGTCGTTGAGGGGGCTTCAGTGGAAGTGCGAAAGCTGAAGTGGAGACGTGTTTGTTGTCCCTCTCCAGAGAAGCCTGATAAAAACGTTGAATAAACATTTCATTGTCGTCGCTCCTAGTAATGACCCGCACTCTACCTGCTTCGCTGCTGCATTGGGAGAAGATGCAATATCGGTTAGCGGAGAGTTTGTATTTCGCAATCAGTACAACGGAATGGAAACCGTAATTACCTAAATAATTCACATGAAACGAAATGGATTAAGATATAAAGCTATAGGTTCAGGTCTAATGTAGCCAACGTAGAGCGACACCAAAGTATTTGAAGTTTTAGAAAAATGAATCCGTTTTCTTTTAATGACAAGATATCTATCAAGATCTGGTCTGTTTTGACCTAATCAAATGATGAGGAGATGCTAATCACGGCACGCCTCGTCGAAACAACCACCAGTAAGCTTCAGCACTGAGTACTTGGAATACATATTTCATGAGGGATACATACTCCATGTAACCTAGTACTACTGCCTTAGTACTAAGACCAGGCATGCAGATGGGAGGCTGGAACATAGGATACTGTACTCGAACGGTACTGTAAGCAGTACAGTTTGAACATCAATATTATATTTCAGTGTAAGTTGCAAAGACTTTTCCTTAAAATTAAAATAATAAAAGAGCCAAAGTCAAAACAGAAGACTCGTTTGAACGGGTGGGTAAGTTGAAAATCATTACACTGAAGGCTCCAGTCGGTGGAAGTTTAAATGAGTCTCGAACAGTGTCGTGCAGAACTCCCAATTATTAACAATCCAAGTGGTTTCGACGAGATATATCGTCATCAAGAATGCCGATTGAATTCCGAATGATGAAGATAGTGCTATTTTTTTATGAAGACGCGATCAGGCCAGTTTTTTCTAATGACGAGATATCTCGTTCATCAAGATCTGGTCAGTTTTGCTAATGACGAGATACCTCGTCAAGACAACCACCAGGAGGGTTAGGGCAAGGATTGCTTGATGCATTCAGCAAAGGGAACATTCAGGACTCTTTTTGCGCATAGGAAATACATCTTGTAAGTTTCAGTATTTATAACATTAGCTCTTTGATTGGTCAAACTAGAACGTGTTGTAAAGAGTGATCATCGCAATCGCAGATAGGACAAATTCTATGATGCAGGATAATAGGTACGACGTTCTCGATGTATCCGAGTTAAGTTGAGACACGCTGTGATGGATCATGCGCGTAAAACTGATTCGTTGTTGCATTTAGTGTGCGTGTGGTGCATGCAAGAATCAACTGGATATAACGAGTACGGCTACATTTGTTTAAAAAATGAAGAAAACTCATTACTCACGGACGAGGGCTCGGAGAAGGGGGGGACTTCCAGACTGTAACTCAAACCGGTCGGCCATTTTCCATTCTCTCGCTTTTCTTTATTCCAAACTAGCTGCTCGGTGTTGTTCACCTTCATCGGTGCATCGAAAATTCCACGTGTGCCTCCAACAACAATAACGAAACAAGAAGAGCAAAATCGAAAGCATTTCGGCAGACCCATTGCTCGGAGCAGCAGATCAGAAAACGATAAAGAAGAAAATCTTGGGCATCAACGGCCGATTACGCATGCACAATTTCAGACGGAGCTTTTCAACCGCGTTAGAACTCGTTTCCCTCTTTCGGAGTTCTCTCTCTTTTTGATTTCTTACGATGCCACATGCATTTGATTTCTGCTGGGCGATTTTTTTTCTCGCATTGTTCGTACCACTCTTTGGAACTGGTTTAAATTCGATTTCTGTTCCGAGAGCAAGAATTCCAGAACGGGGAGATGCATTCGAATGGGGCATTATGCGGCACGTAATCGTGTACTGCTACGGGTCAAACCGATAAAAGTCAAGATTTTGTAGAAAGGCGCTCCCTCTGAAAGCTGAGCGGTCAGTCCTGCTCATTTGCAATGCAGATTCGACTGGAATAACTAGAATTGTGTGATGGCAGAAGTAACATTTTCAAGCGGCAGCTAATGTTCTGGAAGGGCACTTCATTGGCGTGAGAAATGAAATAATTAATTTTGTGCTTTTGCGGATCGTAATCAGATTGTATCGAGGAGATGCTTTGAAAATCCAATCTTGGGTAGGTAATTAACGTCGCACTGGAACAAGACAAAGGGCTATTGCTGACAGTGCGGGATCAATCCCAAAGACAATTTTATGGGACAAGAAAAAAAGTTTGATAGTTTGAAAAACATGTAATTTGTGCTTTTTATTTTTAATAGACATCTCAAATTTTTTATTTCAAGTTATCTAAAACAGCAAGTTAAGCACGAAATCGATGCTCCAACCTTTTAATGTGAACCTAAACATGGTAGACTATTATCGAAAATAAATTTCTGGTCAACGCTTTAGGTATTTGGTATTTTAATTAACGTCGCATGGAGCGACACAACGGGCTATTGGCGACCGTCTGGAATCAAACTCGAAGGGAAAGATCCGAGACAACATCACGTCATTTTGAACCAAGGTCAGATGACGAGGTCAAACCTGAGCTGGCACCCCACTCTCCAAACTTCCACACCAACGTGAGGACATAGGAGGCCACTTACAGATTTAAAGTGTACCAGTCCCCTTTGTATACGATGGTCTTTAGTTTGATTCGAACTCGCAACCCTCTGGTTGCTAATCCGTTACTCTTCCAACCGGGCTATCGCGGCCCTGTCCACGCTTTAGACATCCAAATCTTTTATGTTAATTCACAGTTGAGGACAATTGCTTGAAACAAGGGACCTAACAATTCTATAGAATCTTGAGCCAGAAAATCCAAACAACCAAACAATTCTAAAGAAATAGATTGCGATTTCTTTTGCCAGCTCGCAAAACGAAAATTCATTGAGGGACAAATAAGAAGGAGCGATGTATATCCGAATTGTGTGATATAATGAATAGTGAATAGTACCTATTTGTTCAAGGTGACCATGAAAATTTCAGTGCGTTCATTTACTAGCTACAAAAAAGCTTTCTGGTTTCGGAAGTTTTTCGCCGCTTTTTTCATTATTTTTCAATTGATTGACACAAACACATACGTCAACGCCTAACACCCCCACACACTCACATCTGTGTTCCGGATTCCAATACTAGGTGATGGGTTGTTCCTGAAATACAAATTCGCACTTAAAATGTACTCAATGTTCAACTTTTTTTTTTATCTCAGAGCAATAAAAATTTCCGGGAGTTCCGAGAAACCCAATAGTTATAAAACTTTGATTTGACGATGTCCTTTTTACTTTCCCGTCGTTTGCATTGGGACTGGTGCACGTTAAATCTAGCGTGGCCTCAAATGTCCTCACGTTAGCGTGGTGTGACGTTTGAAGTGTGGTCCCAGCTCAGGTGTTGACCTCGTCATCTGACCGTGATTCAAAATTACGAGGTGTTGTCCTCGAATCTTTCCCTTCGGGATGGATCCCGGACCGTCACCAATAGCCCTCTTTGTGTTGCTCCAGTTCGACAATTCAACAACCAACGAACCATTTTTACTTTCAAGAAGTTATGAAATGATTTCAGAGAGATAGTTAACAAAGTACAACACACTGACACAAGCCAGCCATATGTTGATGCAAGAATGTTTTTGTTATTAAATATCCAAAAATACGTATTGAAAAATTTCATCATATTGAGGTTTCTCAAATCAAGTAAAATACACGCTTGAAAACGACCGCAAAAACGCTTTTTTGACGCACATCCAACTTCTAGCAAATACAATATAAAGATTCACAACTTTTAAATTAAGAAAACAGACTGCTCATAACAAGCAACGTTTTAACATTTCCCGAGACTGAGTCCAATTCGAAATTATTTTCTGAACACGAACGGGATTTCAAAATAGCACGACAACGCGGATGCAACAGCAGCAGGAAATTTACGACCTGCGATGTTTCTCAACGCTACCCTTCAACAACAGATTCATGCTACAGTTACAATATGATAGTTAGAAGGTATATTTCCAGCTGCCATCTTTTGCCCGTTTAAGGTGTTCCGCTTTCGGTATGTAATCTCCCTTCCAACGACGGCATTTAAATAAAACAAAATGCAGAAGCGTTCGTCGTTATCGCCAGTCTCGCCTTCCTAACCTGCTCAGCGGCTAAAATTACCGTCTTTATCTGCAATGTCGATAAACGAGTCACTATCTCACTTGCTCTTTTCTGTTGCAGCACCAAGAACGAAGTAGTGGACAACAACACGGTCGTCAGAGCACGAGGTCTGCCCTGGCAGTCATCTGACCAAGACATCGCCAAGTTTTTCAGAGGTCTCAACATCGTCAGGTGAGTACGGCTTTCTTGGCAATCCCGTTGTTTGGAGACGAGATTAGACTGGCCCCACGAAGCGAATTGTAACGTGTCACGTATCGCAACCAGTTTCTCGACGCCTATCAAACCGCGAACAGCCTTGTAATGCTCGAAACGGCGGGTTGTCGATTTTTTGGTGGCGAACGCAAAGGGGATCTCGTTCATTAAGATTGTAGGATAGGAGCTGTTCGATAGTGTGTTGGCTCATTACCCCAGTCTTAGACACAACGCCGCTGTGGATTCGTCTGCTATTAAGTACATTCTGAATTCTGTGGACGGACCCTTCACGACAATTTTCACTTGAAGTTGTCTGTTCTGTGTTTGACGCAGCTTAGCCAAACATGGCCCTTGCGCCATAAAACACGAAACCAACCAACTGCGGACAGGACTTACTCGAGTGGTGCGCTGGGAGTGTATTTGATCGTTGTCAGAAAAGATCCAGACGGCGCCTTCAAGTGTAAAAGTCCGGTCATAAATCTTCCGATGTTTTCGTCTATATTTTTAGGTCTTTTCGCGATTGTAATTAAAGGAAGTTATGAATTTATATGCATATGTTATTCTCAATTTACATTAAAAATTCAAAAGGCACTCTAAAAGCATTTTTTTGGGGGAATCAAGTATTTCAAGTGGCATCAGGAACGGTCCTGTCTGGATTCGACTGTCTGCGGCGTGGTACAAGTTGGCTGTGGGCATCCCTTCTATACCTGAAGCATCACAGGTTACATTACAGTTACATCACAGGTCCATTAGTGGAAGTACGTGACTTGCGTATACACTAGATTGTTTTTTTAATTTTGGCTTTAAAAATTCAATTTTTTCCAAGTTATTGGCTTATGCTTAAACTAATTTCAGAAAAAAAATCAGATTAAGATAATTATAAATGATCTAATTTATATATAATCAGCTAATTAGCATTATTTCTAAACAGTGATATCTCAAATTCTAATTTGTTCAGAAAGACAATTCCTGTTGGAAATTATTCCTAATATTATTCTCCATGTTTTGGCCCCCATCAAGTTGCTAGAGGGAATAAGTTATTTTTACAATTGTTTCTTCCAAGGAAGTAAAAAAGATCAAGATTTTTCAGTTTTAACATTTAAAAATCAACTAACAATTCATTTCTTAACTAAAACCTGTGATTGAGGTTCAGAAAATCCACTGTATTACATGGATTATAATGATACAAAATAATTATAATAGATCAATTCGTTGTTGAGTTATCACTGAGCAAAGTACCGTATTGCGCAAAAACACAATTCTTTAGAAATTGAGTTTAAAGTTTTGGAAACGTGTTTGTACTGGTGACAGTACCTAACGAAAAACCCTTGTAACTAGAAAAGTCTTTCGAATATTTACAAGATCTTGGTATACCAAATTCGATATTCTGGTCAATTTTCGTGATTTCTAGTGTATACATACACCTTAAGGTACCTATAATATTGTAACCAGTTTCAGATGTACGTCCAGTCGCCATCGAATCCATAGTTCTGTCGCGTGTAGAAGGGGGAAATGCTCGTGTTCCTGAGAGCATCCCTCTGTGTTTCTTCCAGAAACTGACAACTAATCAGATTGCTCGCCATGTGCTCGCGAACCTTACTCCCAAAGGCGACTTTATAAATTTCAAACTCGTGCAGTGATGCCGCAACAGACTTCAAGAGATGAGCAACACCCCTCTTTTCCGAGTCACTCTTTTCAATCCAACTCTTAAAAACTGAATGGAACAAAGTCCATTTTCCGCCTCAAAGATATTGACGTTTCATAGTTTAATCTCACAAACTACGAAATAAGTTTATCTGGATCTAGTACGATTATAGTAATACGATCTGGTTAAACCAAACAAGCAAGAGAACATCCCGAGAAAGAGTTGCGATCGCGATGTCGTATCTCACGGATCCAGTGAAGGTATGGCTTGAAATTTATCGTCACGGAGAACAAACTATAACTGGTTATCAACCTCCGAAGCCAAATATTCAATCAGCTAAACAAATAGCATGCATCTCATTTCCCAGTTGAACATAGGGACAAAAGGAACTTCGATTAAATGCAGTCCATTCACATTCCATGTGCAGTTCAGGAGTTTCAATTCACGCTACGAAAACCAACCTAACTATGGAGACGTTTTTCACTCATCACCTGCCGATGAAAATAGCCTTAATTATACTAATAATTAAACATTTAGTTGAAGGGAAAAAATAAATGATTTTAATCGTACAGATAAGAGTACACTTTTATTTAGATTATTATCTTGATTGAAAGAGATTGATCTCAGATTTCGATACAACAGTCCATAATTTTTCTACCATTATATCCTCGAAACTAGTAATTTTGATTGAGAAATGAAACCATCAGAACTCAAAATGATACCCATTGTGAGCGATTTAAATTGATTTAAGTCAAGTTTGTTCTGACAGTGATGTTAGACCTGATCACATCTTTCTCAAGTGATTCTTTGCAGGAATAGACTCAAGAATAGACAGGAATAGACATCAGAACTCAAAATGATACCCATTGTGAGCGATTTAAATTGATTTAAGTCAAGTTTGTTCTGACAGTGATGTTAGACCTGATCACATCTTTCTCAAGTGATTCTTTGCAGGAATAGACTCAAGAATAGACAGGAATAGACATCAGAACTCAAAATGATACCCATTGTGAGCGATTTAAATTGATTTAAGTCAAGTTTGTTCTGACAGTGATGTTAGACCTGATCACATCTTTCTCAAGTGATTCTTTGCAGTAGTTTGGGGGTAAAATTCAATTTGGGTCAAATTCTGACGAAGCGAATGTTCATTTTTCATTTAGTTAACAAACATACAACTAGAATCTACGGTTCGTATCCTCTTTACTAGGTCTTATTACGGTATGAGAAATGTGTGGCTCTATAGGGGAAATGACCAATTTTATTTCGGTTATTATAATAGATCTGGCAAAATGTAAAAGATGAAGATGGGAATAAA
The DNA here is from genome assembly GCA_933210815.1 of Meta bourneti. Lineage (NCBI taxonomy): Eukaryota > Metazoa > Arthropoda > Arachnida > Araneae > Tetragnathidae > Meta > Meta bourneti. The sequence continues at coordinate 4,085,354 of OW119927.1, read as the reverse complement.
AATAACCCATATTTCTGTGAACGTTTTTAGCGTTAGATATTCATAAAAAGTTAAATCTAATAATTATAATATATATATAAAAAATATTTAAGGAAGGTAGGTTGTCGAATTTACGTTGCACTGGAACAACACAATTAGAAGGAAAATTACGCATTCTCCATAAATATTTTTACAAATTTTGTTCAAAGTAATCAGATCCTGGGTTTATACGCTTTCAGATCAGATACGCGACACAGATTGTATTCGTATGTGTGTACTCCTTATTGTGGTGATAATAACTGATCGGTCTGTTCAAGTGTCGTGTTTCTGTTGCAGAGGCGGCGTCGCACTCTGCCTGAGTCCCCAGGGACGCAGAAACGGTGAAGCCCTGGTGCGCTTCGAAAGTCAGGAGCACCGGGACATGGCTCTCAAGAGACACAAGCACCACATCGGACAGCGGTACATCGAGGTGTACCGGGCCACGGGAGAAGACTTCGTCAACGTTGCCGGTGGTACGTTCTCATGCGTTCTCCCGAAAATTCTCTTTGTAGCTATCGCGTCTAGTCTAGTAGGCAGTTAAGGGTCCTGCACTCTGTTCCAAATACTTACTGTTTAACATGCACAAATGGATGATACATTATCTGATTTTCCTCTGGACAACTTAATGAAAAGATGTATGTTTTTTGTACACTTGCAGCACAGTAAACAGACATTGCAGTATAACAACTTTACATATTTTCCGGGTTCGATCACGCGACCTCAGGATGCCCAAGCGATATTTCTTTTTCCTTTCCATCCCCTTTTCTTTTCACGATTATTTGACATTGTGTGTTTTGTCTTCGGCTCAGCTTGGCCAAATACCCTCGATCTAAATAAATGTCCTCGGATGTCCCTGGATCCTCGATCTAAATTGTTTTGAAGTAAATGAATCTCGAGTGAATGGATGTTTTGAAGACAAGAGCGACATATTGGACTTGGGCTAAACCGAGTGGAATTAGTAGCAACAAGTAATTCTTTACAGCAAAGATTAAATATCAATCGCAATAAACAGGTCGGGAAACACTGATCTAGGAATTGAGTTAACTTAGGAAACATTAAAGACAACTTGAGACAAGGCATATTGACATTTCCTTGTGTGTCGCCTTTCGAAGTTTTTGTTTATTCCAAATATAAGTGCTGTTCGAGAAAGGAGCCATACTCTCAATATTCTAGAATGCCTACTCCAATCATCTTATAAGAGACATTTTCTGTTAAACTAAATATAGGTTGGGGTGTGTTTCTGCGGCGATACTTGTTTCCTGAGCGTATTCTGAACGGAACGTCAATTGGCTTGTTTTTCGAATACGATTTCAGTAGATATATATACGATTTCAGCACTCACAAAAATAAATTCCGAATTGATATGATAGTTCAACACTAATTAGGTTAAATGCCAAACATTGCCGAAACGGCAATAAACAACATTTTAAAGTAACCTGATATGTATCACGCGAGAGCATTTGGACCAGAAGTAAAATCTTCGCAGACCGCCTGGTTTGTCTGTTTCCCTCCCATAGGTATCGGTTTAACCAGTCTTCGATGTAGTGCCAAATCTCATACAAATTTACAACTGGTACTTTGGTGATACTTAAATTTTACAATTTCTAAATCTTACAAAACAGTGCAAAGATAGCATTATGAGCAGAAAAATAACCTTCTTTAAAGCACACAGAAAGTTAATAAAGGAATCGCCAAAACGCTTTTCGAATTCCTTTAATGAGTAACGTTCTTGTTTGCACGCGTAGAGTCTGAATGCCGCCATTTCGTACGCTTCATTGAATCCTTTTATTTCCAGTGACATGATATCTTTTTAAGTGCAGACCGAAAGGAAACGCGTTCGGCCTCTGAATAAGCGTGACGAACTGCAAGTTCAATCACACAAACCATTATTTCCAGATATCTCTTGAAATGTCTTTCGATTCCACATTAAGTCGCCTCCAACACATTTATTTCGCGATATACGTTTCATCATCGTAAGACTGGTTGAAAAATCAATGTCGTATCTGTCATTAGTAAGAAAACCAACAGAGTGAGGAAGCGTTATTCATTAAAGGTTCAAAATTGTGTACCACCTCAACAATTCGCAATATATGTAATGTGTATGCGTGAATGTTGTAAATCAGAACTTTCTCATTTTCAGAGCTTAGAGCAGTGGTCGATATCGACCGATGGGGGTCGATTGTTAGGGGTTGTTCGGGCTCAGGGGTGGATAGAAAAATCGAATGAAATACTGAAATATCGAATGTAACTTAGATGTACTTATTGAATTATCAGTTGATCTTGAAGCTAAGGCGCTTTTTAAAAACAGGACTTTAAATTACTTTTGGACGAATATAAATGTAGGAAAATATCCAAAACTCCTGTACTCCCTTTTTTGCTTGCACTTCCAAGCTCGTACAGGGTTGAAGCTGGTTTCAGCCATGTTAACTCCATTTTAACAAAACAAATAAATAAGCTAGACATAAAATTCCGTAGCGATTTAGGGCTGAAACTTACTTATTTTGAGCCCAACATTGCCAATCATGTCAAGTCACGAAGTCACCCTTAACATTGACTAATTTATTATTAGTAAATCGTATACTAAATAAATGTCTTATTTTCACACATATAAGGATGATTGTATTGTTATTTTGTTATCTAAATTAAATTTTTATGTTTTATTTATCCCTCCTATCCAATATATAATGTTAAGAAGGACGTCAAAAAGTATCCCTTTTTGACGTTAAGCCAATATAATAATAGTCTATTATACATACAATAAACACTGTAAGTATAAAATAAACAATCTAAAAACTCACATAAGCGTCACTTTTTGCTTGTCCTACTATAATTAAGTAATAGTAAAATAGAGCGGATCGATGAAAAGTCAAGAAACTCTTGAAGAAGTCGACGGTCAAAGAAGTTTGTTTACACCTGGTTTAGATCATCATAAATATGCTTCGATAGATCTGTTTGGTCTCTGAGGGACGTAAACGTGTCGTGTAGGATGTTCAAGACTTGTCGTGTAACGTAAATAAGGTATTTGGCATTAAAAAACTCGAGTTATTTGATCGAGATTATATAAAAGTAATATTTTATTCGCTAATGGCTGTTTACAGGGACACTAGCTTGTCACAAAATAAAACACTTTTCTTGTTCTCATAAACAGAAGAGGAAAAAAAATCAAGTAATAAAAAGAAGTGAAGAACTAAACAAGGGAATATTTGATAAAAAGAGTGCATTAAGCATCCAGTCAGCTTGACTGTTACCCCCTCATTTTTAAGGAAGGCGAACCGGATATGTCAATTTCACTCGCTCTCATTGGTTCAACGGCGACAGGTAGTGGCCTAGTCTTCTACTTACTACCGTCTTTCCTTATTTTTATCTCTTTGGAAATAAAATATCTTTATGATATTAAAATAGGAAAAAAACATAAAGGGAAATCAATAGTTTATTAAATTGATGTTTTACTCAGAAATTCGAAAGCAGGAAAATTATTTATTAGTTTTTCCCATGATATAAATCTCATATTTGCATATCTACACATAGTATGGCGCCCTTATATGGAACTTGCTCCATAAAACCCTAAGTGCAATCCGATTCCTATGTATAGTAACAAAACTTCAAATAAAAGTTATAAAAATAAAAAGTTAATTTCGATGAAGGAGAGTTGGACATTCATTGGATCGTTGCACATACACTTTTCTTTTCTAGGATCAATTGAGATTTTTATGAAAACGCAATCCCTTATTTAAAACTTAATCTAGGATAAGTATAAAATATAGTCTGACTTTAAATTTCGAATAACCCTCAGATTTTCGTTTGTGGCATACAAACTGCATTTGGCACTTTGGAAATGAAAACCTGTGACTAGGCTACTGAACGGTACTTGGGGATACAGAAATCTGTTCTTTTAGCACCTGTGAAATGTGTTTTCTCCCTTTTGAAAAAAACTTGTATTCCAGGTAACAACAACGAGGCACACGCGTTCCTGACTAGAGGAGGTCAAGTCATTGTTCGAATGCGAGGTTTGCCTTACGACTGCACTAACAAACAAGTGGTAAGCTCATCTTCTGTTCGTGCTGTTACTCTCGGTACACATACTTCAATCATTTGTAGTGGTTCGGAATCTGTTTCAAGCCATAGGTCTCGGTTCAAGGAGTCCTGATGTGGCGAAAAGTGACTGGAGCAACAAACCACAAAATCTCAATGCAAAAACATTAATTATGCAAATACTAATAACTTTCCATCTTAATCCAATACTTATGGGATTTTGTTTGGCTATGTTATAAACCTTATCTTCATATACCAATACCGGAAATATCGAAACAAACTTTGTTTTTAGTAATTTAATTCAAATACGAAACCTTTCCATACCATTTAAAGGTAATTTAATATATTTTTAAGAACAATATTTAAGTATCATGCATTTGAAAAAAAAGACAATGTTTACGTTCTTGTGCAGAATACCGCACACGTTTCATTATAATAATAAACTAATTACTGTGGAACTATTATAATGTGTATTATAATAATAACACATTTTCCTAACACAAAAATAAGTATTAATATTTCATTCCACACCGTATTCTTGTTACGCCACACGCGTTCATTATCATATTAATCATGTTTTCATTTTGTGTGAAAATATTTTTCGCATTCCACTAACACACTTATAAACGCTTTGATTTTACTTATTATTCCATAAATATTTGATGAATATGGAAATGTAGATAAATCTAAATTAAGTACAGGAAGCAGTTTTCCTTTTAATAAATTTGTTAAAAACTTATAAGTTAGAAGAATGTTTCGCTTTTCCAGTAATGGCGATGATGTCGAATAATAGTTCTATCTCCAGCACAAATTTTAAAAATAAATATTGAGTTGTATCTTATAACTTCAGTTTTCTTCAACACAGAAGAGAAAATGAAGAAATAATTTGCAGCGTTTTCTGGTTTCTACCGAAAACACACAAAAGATATTCAAAACTGCTGACTACATTGCGCAGACGATAATTTAATTAGGACATTCCATATTTTATACGATTATTCGATCAGTTGGAATCAGTTTGTATCAATGGGGTCGTTTGATTTAACCTTTTGAGATCCGCATTTGTATTGAGCAGAAGATAAAATGAATTCAATTAAGCCCGTTTTTTGCTTAGATCAACAGAAATATTTATTACAAATTTCATTTTAACTTATAAAATTTTTAAATATCATTTGGAATCTTACGTTTATTGTGGTGCCATTTGGAATCACTGGTCCAAACATAGGATGTTCAAGAACACTTCAGCCAGACATGGAAGTAGGCAGGGGGTGTCCTTGACGGTCATCCGGGTCCTGTGAAGAGAATTTCTGGCGTAAAAGGGCTCTCGCGAGGGCGGGTTGGACACAGGATGTGAGAGGAATCCTTCCAGCGTCACGTCGATAAGACTGAACCATTGCTATTCAATGGCAATGTATAAATATGTGCATAATATGATACTCGGAAACTAAATGCAATGCACACCTAGAAGTGTCATATTTAAAAGGTTGGTAGGGGTAGTTAAATTAACTTCCCACTGGAGCAACACAATGGGCTATTGGCGACGGTCCGGGATCCATCCTTTGCGGAGGTAGCCAGGTTGGAAGAATAACGATGATCAATTGTAGGGTTGAGAGTTCGAATCCAATCAAAGACCGTCGTGTACAAAGGGGGCTGCTGCACGTTAAATCTGTCGTGGCGTCAAATGTCCTCACGTTAGCGTGGTGTGCACGTTTGGGGAGTGGGCTGCTAGCTCAGGTGTTGACCTTCATCTGATTGGTTCAAAATAACATGGTGTTTTCGGATCTTTCCCTTCGGAATTGATCCCGGACCGTCGCCAATAGCTCGCTCTGTTGCTCTAGTGCGACGTTAATTAAAATACCTACCTCAGTTATTTGAAGGAGGTTAAAGAGTTAACATAGAGCATTTTTCGATGAGATGAAGACGCACAATAAGAGTTTGTAGGAAACAAATCATACATGTGAACCTGAATCTTTTGCAGTTGTCGTTCTTCACGAGCGGGGAGGTGCACTGCGAGGTGATGGACGGCGAGGAGGGGGTGCTGTTCGTCAAGAAGGCGGACGGGCGGGCGACGGGCGACGCCTTCGTCCTCTTCGAGAGCGAGGACATGGCTGCAAGGGCACTCCAGAAGCACAGGGAGGTCATCGGATCCCGATACATCGAGCTCTTCAGGAGTACGACGGCAGAGGTGCAACAGGTGAGTGGAAATCACTTTGCGTGGTAACGTGTACTTGTATTTGTATATGATTGACTAGTCCCTTGAATTGGCACACAGTATAAATCCTGCATTGATGAACCAGCGAGTTGGTTGCGTAAGTTCGATTCCTCACTGGATGTAGTTCTCTCTTCAATAAACCCTTCCTTGTGTGTATGTCCATTACATGACAGTGTCTGTCTTGTGTCTGGCGCAGCATAGGCCCTTGCGCCATAAAACCCCACCTGCTTTGTTGAAATCTGTTACTAGAACAGAATTTTTAATTGTCTTGGTTTCGTCCAAATCGGTGAATTGCGGGAGCGAATTTGCAGGGAGTAGTAAAAACAGTTGAGTCAACTATGCAATTTAAATGATTGTCTCACGGTAAATAGCGCGTTGGAATTATTGCAGTATAGTGCATACTATACTGCAAACAATTCAAAGAACTATTGCACGGCACATAACAGACCATACTCGAAGACAAAAAAATACCACTGTCACAGATTATGCTCTTGTAAATAAATCCAAAGAATAATTTCCAAAAGAATATGCTAGATTTACTTACACTTGCCAAGATTGATTCATTTTCTACATTCAGTAGTGAAATTAACTCTTAATACTGAATAATTAATTTTCTATTGTTCATTCCGCCATTTGTTTTGACACTCATTTTATAGAACGATGTTTGACAAATCTATTGCAATATAAATGTAATAATTGAGATACATTCATGTAGTACAGTGTCTAGGGTGTGATGAAGCTGGATGACACGGAGATGAGGAATAACACAACATTTAATTCTGAAAATTATGCACAGAAAAAGTTACATGGATCATGGCACAGCCTACACGTCGGCACATGTATGAGTTGTATGGACGGCGCTCCACCTGTGCGTGGAAGTGTAGTCACAACTACAACCCTAGTTGAGTTAAGAAAATAAAGTTACAGTTACAGTTCTGGGCTCGGCGGTACGGGAATGGATTCCACATACATTCACCAGTTTCGTATTTCTTTTTAGAAATTTTTGTAAATGTAAAAATAGAATAATCATTTGTGGCCAATATTCCAGCTTGTCGTTATTCCAGTATGTCACATATATTCATATAATTAACAGACTCGATAGAAAACAGACATTTTAAACATCTTTCGAGGGAACCCTTCAAAGTAATAATCGATCTTCCAGGTTCTGAATAGGTGCATGGACCCCAGGACCTACGAGCAGCCCCAGCCTCTACTTACGAACATCCCCCAAGTGCCCCTCATCTCCCCTCAGCTGTTGCCACCGGGATCTCGCAAAGATTGCATTCGCCTCCGGGGACTGCCCTTCGAGGCTCAGGTGGAACAGATCTTGGAATTCCTGGGAGAACACTCCAAGAACATCGTGTACCAGGGCGTCCACATGGTGTACAATGCACAGGTGAGTGCCTTCTCACAAATTGCCGACATTCTTAATGCACGGGGCCGCGGTAGCCTGGTTGGAAGAGTAACGAATTAGCAACCGGAGGGTTGCGAGTTCGAATCCAACCAAAGACCGTCGTGTACAAAGGGGATAGTGCACATTCAATCTGTCGTGGCCTCCAATGTCCACATTGGCGTGGTGCGGAAGTTTGGAATGGAGTTCCAGCTCAGGTGTTGCCTCGTCATCTGACCGTGGTTCAAAATTACGTGGTGTTGTCCTCGGATCTTTCCCTTTGGGATTGATCCCGGACCGTCACCAATAGCCCGTTGTGTTGCTCCAGTGTGACGTTAATTGAAATAACAATAACAATAACAAAACCTATCAGGACTGCAGAGGAGCAAAAAGGGGCACAACCTCCTTTTTATCTTCAAACTAGAAGTGCCTTTTTGGGGTTAATATTTGCTTTTGGAATATGACGAAATCTGAAAGAACCATACTGTGTGAAATGTATATAGGTGTTCTTTAGGTTAATATACACAGTTACGTGCTTTGCCTATTATTTGGACCGTCTTCTTCTCACGTTCAACATTGAAAGGGCAATACACTGGTAGCTAGTTTCAAACCTCAAGGTCGGCTTTTCAGCCTTCTTAAAATTGTATGGAAAATATAGCTCCATAAGGGGCCATATATTCCTGTGCTGTGTGGGAAAGCAACAGGTAGCGACCACGAGAGGTTTCAAGAAGGTTCTAGATGAAGAAGATCGAGTTCTCTGCTTTTTTTTCGAAATGGAAATAGGTTATATATTTTGGGGAATTCTAGCATTAACAGTCCACATCTGAATTGTAAGCTTCAGATATGTGTGTGCTGCCCTTCCACAAGCGGCGTTAATTAAAAATACCTACCTGCCCTTCCATAAGTGTTGTGTCCAGACATTGACAGCGCCTTCTTCCGTAGGGCCAGCCATCTGGAGAGGCCTTCATCCAGATGGACACGGAGCATTCTGCGTTTATGGCTGCCCAGCAACGGCACCACCGGTACATGGTGTTCGGCAAGAAACAGCGCTACATCGAGGTCTTCCAGTGCTCGGTGGATGACATGACGCTCGTACTCAACGGCGGAATACCGGTTCAGAGGTCACTCTTATCCTCAAGTAAGCGAACTTCTCATTCAAAACTCAAAGATCTCGTAGAAAAACTAATGAATTTCTGGATTATCTTTATAAAGACGATTAAAAAATATAAATAAATAAAAAACATCAAAAGATACATATCGTTACCACCACGCCAAATGCACGAATCTTGCAAAATTGACGTTTCTACAAAAACGCATTCAATGTTTTGGTACTTCGGGAAAAATCGAGTGACGACTCAAAGGTTGTTTTCTAGTGACACCGTTGTCTCATCCTTCTGTGAGGTACGCCTACAGTGGATCCTTTCACAAAAGGATCTCAGGGGATACGAAGTTGCGGATGGTTTGGCCTAGGCGGGTGTCGATGAACTAATGTGTCCGATACCCACTCATTGACGTTCCTCTATTAGAAAAAAATCTTGATAAGACGGCATGAATCGTTCCCCCGATACACTCTTGGTATCGTGGAGATCGCCCCGGAAGATCTCCTGCTCTCAATTGAGACATTGAGACAACGCTCTCCCGCTTTTTCAGTGGCCATCTGAGGTGTCTCGCATTTTGCTTTGGTCGCTAGATTCATTCTGTTTGCCTTAAATGACCGGGCCTCCCCAGCGCACATTCTCAAGTTCCTGGAGTTGTCCCGAGACCACCTGTTTTCTGAATCTCTTTTGGTGTATGACTTTGTGCGGGTGAATGGACTTGTGGATTGGGTCTAGCTGGAGCTACAAGTAGAGATTAGCAGCAGGTTGTTTTCTCATGAAAATCGGCATTTCCACTGATTGATTCGTGACTTTATCATAGTTTAAAACATGAAATGATGACTCAAAATAATGCAGTTAGGTGAAAATCGCCAAAATGCCGATTCGTGTCTTTGGCGTGGTAGTAACGATATATTATAAGTTGTGAAATTCCCAGATATCTCAAGCAGAAAAGCAATTTTTAAAATTTATCTCTAGTTTAAAATGGAAATTTTAAGTTCTTAATTATCTATATTCTGCTTTAAGACCAGACATGAATAAATTTTAACTATTATTACAGAAATTAGTTTCGTAGTCGTGAGTCGAACATAGAAACTGGGTTTCCACCTCATTACAACAGGCTGCTAGTCTCTGAGCTCTTCACACGACGGTAGCCTAGGATCCTTTACATTTCAAGTGTGCGCAATAGACGGCCTGGCTTATCCCAGAGCTCAATGTTTTGCCTTTTATGTCGTTTCCAAGAGACTAATTACTAGCACGGCTACACACGCTCGCCTCTATCGGGAGTGCTTCAGTGGTGTAGAGCCCCTCCCTTGGCCAGCGAGATCCCCAGATATGTCTCTCATTAGCTTATTTGGGGTATGCTAGGCCGTCACTTGCACTACCCCCTCCCTGTATATAAGGGACCAGGAGCAGAATGTTTGGTATACTTTACCAGACAGTATAAGAGGTTTGCTTGCCTCCATACCAAACCGTACATCGGTATGTATCGCCGCAAGAGGGGGCTTTACAGCTTATTAATTTATTACCTTTCTGATGTAATTGCACAATAATAAAGAGATATAGATTTGATATTGGGATCACTTCTTTATCTCTTCATGTGCATCACACATGCTCATTCCGATCGAACACTGGCTTCGGGGTATTTAGATTTTGCATACTGGATGGTTTAAGTTGAGCTGTAGGTTTTTAGTAATGGCATATACATTAAAAACAGGTTGACATTGGGTCGGAAGTCTTTAAGTGGAATGCAATCTGAAATACTATGTTTCTAGCCCGATTGGAAGAGTAACGGATTAGTAACAGGATGGTTGCGAGTTCGAATCCAACCAGAGAACGTCGTGTACACGGGTTCTGATGCACGCTAAATCTGTCGTGACCTCCAATGTCCACGTTGGCGTGGAAGTTTGGAGAGTGAGGTGCCAGCTCAAGTGCTGCCTCGTCATCTGACCGTGGTTCAAAATTACGTGGTGTTGTCCTCGGAATTTTCCCTTCGGGTTTGATCCCGGACCGTCGCCAATAGCCCGCTATGTTGCTTCAGTGCGAGGTTAATTAGATACCTACATACTCGAACCGTCATCAATAGATCGTTGTGTAGCTCCAGTGCGACGTTAATTAACTACCTGTCTGAAATATGTTTCACGAATTTTGTGCTTTGTAATAACTTTATGCGCTTTCTTTTCAGGTGGAAATATGTTGCCACCGCCCTATGGTGCTTTCCCCTATGTGCAGAGCCCCCAGATCCTACCAGCGGTGGCTCCCCTGACACCTAGGCTCCCAGCAGCCTACTACTCCCCAGTCTTCTACTGGCCCTACCCCAGTCCCCCAGTGTCGCCCACCACCTACTACCCACACTCCGGAACTACAGTGGTAAGATGGCTTTCTTTTCTCCACAATAAGTTCAAATCAACTGCTATTAAATATCAATTTAAAATCAATTTTTAAGTCTATTAAAAATGTGCAAATTAATGCATTGACCACGAAGGCACGCAACAGTATGAAAATAATTTCTAAGGTGATTTCGGGGAGGGCTTGAACCTTCTGGGCCCTTCCTCTAAATACGTCATTGGTCCCTCATGTCTAGGCAAATGGACTAGAAATTTTTCTCGCCTCGTCCAAATCCCTTCCTACTCGGTCACTTAATGCGGCAGTCCGGTTGGAAGAGTAACGGATTAGCAACCGGAGGGTTGCGAGTTCGAATCCAACCAGACAATCGTGTACAAGGGGTTAAATCTGTCGTGGCGTCCAATGTCCTTACGTTGCCGTGGAGTGTAAGTTTGGAGAGTAGGGTTCCAACTCAGGTGTTGCCTCGTCATCTGACGTGATTCAAAATTATGTGCTCGGCTCTTTCCCTTTGGGATTGATCCCGGACCTTCGCCAATAGCCCGTCGTGTTACTCCAGCGCGACATTAATTAAAATACCTACCAGGTCTTATTACGGGGCAGTGGGAACTCTGCTTTTGCTATGAATTAAAAAGAAAAACTAGGACCTTTGCTTGATGACTTGCTGGGGCTAATCCGGCCGTTTTTCCCTTCCAGCTGACCACGGAGTGCATCCAGGTGCCCCGCAACGGGGAGGTGCGCCCCAGCGGGGAGGCCATGGTGACGTTCCCGGGCTCCCGCCTCGAAGCGGAGCGCGCCCTGCAGGAGAAGAACCGCCCCAACAGCAACCGCTTCATCGAGCTCTTCATGGCCTGAGGCAAAGTATTTCGTGATCTTACACACCAGTGACTGAAGTCTTTCCCATAAACTCTTCACTGCGTCCATTTCACTGTATCTTTTGTTGCGTGCGACCGGTGAATCGATGCCCTACTCTTCCGCACCCTCTTGCTGGATCAATTTTACTACGAAATGCATCTTAAGAATGCAGGAATTTTTTAAATTCTAGCACAATTTGATAAGTAAATAAATCTTAACCAATAAGTTACCGAGAGTAATGCACTTTATAACAGCGTAACCCATAACGATAGACAAGGTTGCTCCAAGATCATTTCTTGCATGGTTCAAGTCCAAGAGGATGAGTTATTTGAGCATGGCAGAGCTTTCACCGAACGCTGCATATTTAAAACTTGTATTTTGCCACTGTTGATGTTATATACTCATAGAAAACTATGCATGCAATTAGTTTTTGTGTCTGAATATAATTTGTAACCTTGTTTGTGTGTTGCCTTCATGCAGTCCATCCTTTATATTGGATTGAAGCACATTTGCTGTTTTCATCAAGGTGCAGACTTTTTTTTACGAGTGATCAAAAGGGCAGATGTCTTTTTCATCATCTTATAGACGACCATCTGGAGTAAAATTTAAGAAAATTGTTTTTTCCCCTTTTCCTAATTTTAAATTCCACTGTACCATCCTACTTTTGCATGTCTAGTCTCCGATCTAGATGGTTTGGCAATATATGTGTTTTATTATCAGTGGACATCTGCCCATGAATTATATTATGTACGCAAGATATAATTTTATAGCCCGTCTTTTATAAATTGGAAACTATTCCACATCACGTTTACTTCTTAGACATTCCATTAGAAGTTGAAAAATTAGGTATGTAAAACTTAGCAAACAATTAGAAAATTATGTTGTCTGTTAATGGATGAATTATTGTTGAACATTTTATCTGAACCAGGATCTGATAGTTAAAAAAATCTTTTTATGAAACATGCAACAAAGTCTCGTCGAATTATTTTAACGAAAAGTGTTTGAGCCCTTCATCATCGATCGATACCGTAAACACTGGCGTTTTGTTAAGGTGCTATTGAATTAAATAGTTGAATTTTAATGACATAGCAACAAAACAGTTGTTATCAATGTTTTAACTTCTAAGGTATATTTTTGATAGGATCATCAAAATATTCTGGAACATTTTACATTGTTGTCTCTGTAGCCCTCTTAAAACACGTTTCCTTGCAAGGAGGGAAACTAGATTGAGAGATGAGAAATGTGGAGTCTGTAACTTCCAGCTTGCCCATGTGTATTATATATAAACAAACCAGTGTGTGTCCTTTTTATATGCTTTTGTATACAGATACTCTATTCGATTAATGTGTTTATTAAATGAGTTTTTATTTATTTTAAGAGAGATTGTGGAGATGTAACAAAGAAATGCATTCCAAGTGCCTTAATCTATGTATACTGCTATTCTATTCCATTTGCACACTGAATGTTGAACACGCAATGCAGGAAAATATTGAAACACAGCGTAGGAAACAAAGGAAAATATTTGTTTCCTACAATACAAAATTCAATTTGACTATGCGCATGCAGCAGTAAGGTCCAAAAATGTTTCTGGTCCATGGTTATTAAAGAGGTATTGCAATCAAACAATAATTATTTTTCAGTAGAATATCAATTTCCAACGTCAACTGCGAATAAATTTTTTTATACTTAAAAAACCTCATCTGAATTTGTGTCCTTTTCTCACGCAGATCCGACTTCAATTTCGAAAGCAAAACAAATTTGAAAATTGAATGACTGCGATATTCAAATTCAAACAAAAAATATTGGACAGTACTTCCCTGTCTGCAACTCTAGCTGGAGTGTTACCGAGACGCAAGATTTTAACAATAGGTCGGGGATTGGTAGAATTAGATGAGCCAGTTCTTGTTTTAACGTGATCGGGCCGGAAATTTTTGGTTGTTTGGGGGTTTTATGGCGCAAGGGCCATATTTGGCCAAGATGTACCAAACGCAAGATAGACAATGTCAAGTTAATGTGAAAAGATAGGATGGAGAGGAGAAAGTATATAGACATAGATCGCTTGAAACTCTGAGAAAAGAATAGATCAACTGAGGTTCGTCGGAAATTTTTTGGGCATTACCGTGAAAATTCTTATTCAGAAACAGAAATTAAGGAATTTCTTGTAGCTTTATATGCATGTCATAAACGAAAACACCAATTAAAAACCGAAATGCTCTGTTAAAGGATACAATCCTGTTTTTAATACAATTGGAACTGTGTTCTCTATTTGACTGCATTGCGTAGTAAAAGATTGAATTTATTCTTGTATTGTGCTTAGTTGTATTTGCTATGTCTATATGCATATGAATTTATACATATATATCAGAATCAAAATATCGAGTCTTTTATACTGTGTATTTTCCTACGTCTTTTACTCTTTTTTTGTCATTTATTAACATTGAATACACCATTGCATGAACATTTTCTTAAATTTATTTAGCGAAAAGTGTTTTTATACAATACAAGACATGCATTTTTGAATAAGCAAACCGCTTGTTCCTAGTGATATATCAAGTATCTCTTCACTGCACTCACAAATACTTGTTTTTGATACAGATGTGCAATACTCGCAGTTTGAAAATGTCTAGAATCTATCGAGTGAGCGAAAAGTCAACAGACCTATTTTGTTGACCGTTCGATGGGATGAAGCGATCGAGAGTTTGCGCATTTATATAACTGTTGCAGAATTGGAAATTTTATACAAAGGTTATAAACTCGGTGCTAGCATTTTTACGAAGCATATTTAAATTTTTGAACACCGAAAAACGTGCCTTACTATCATTATGATTGCATTTTTAAATAAAATTATTAAATTACAAATATATATACATGAATGAACCTACATTTTATGATCCATATTTTCGGTTTGTTGCTCTACGGTCATTGTTTTGTGAGACGAAGGATAATCAAACCAGGACTCGAGGCTTAAAGAAGATTCCGAATCACTACGAACATCCATGCCAAATTTGAATCGATGGCCAGAGCACTAACTACTTGGCTGCAAGATCTATATTTTTGATATAAATCCGTAGTGGATGAATCATTTCTTCCATTGGCACTCAATTTTAATTTTGCCTCTAATAAAAAATGAATGTGCTGCAATTCGTTTTGGAGTCCTTAGATATCTCAAGATATTGGACACCCCAATGACAAACACTGTCGCCCGAGTGAATCCCCTTCAATGCACTGTTGTCATTTTCGTTCTCCACAAGCTAATGAATGGGCAATGTGCAAATATTTATTGAGTTCGCCCTTTGAAATAAAAGCATGAAATGAAAATCAAAATGACGTAGCAACGAAGAGTGACACATCTCCATACACACACGTGCATGTATATAGAAGTGTGTCTTTTTTTATAAAAGTGAGTTGTAATATGTAGTGCCTTATTGACTGTACATGATTGTATTCATCTATTTCTCATTGCGTAAATCTGTCATGCTTGCTGAACATTCCAATAAAGTTTTATGTATATTTCAGACCATGTAATTCATTCATGTTATTGAATCACATTTCTCAGTATGACTGACACAAAGGTATTTCCAAACTTTTCCCATCACTCATGAATCCAAAATTCTAAGGCCATCAAAAAGTATTTTTAAATACTCATTTATCTGAAGTAAATTAAACATATATACGGAAATATTAGGTGGGAGTTTTACAAAATCAAACGGGATAGTAATTTAAATGCAAATTCAGAATGCAAAACATTTTTTACACGTCCTCACACAAGCAGAAAAAAATTAGGGTCTTTTCAAAGCAATTTTCCATTTTAAGTCTACATCACAATAGGTGAACCCATAAGTAACACAGGCAAAGGAGCTTTCACGAGTTAGGTTTGGCTCCTATGGACCATTTTAAAAACATCAATTTTTGACTAGCTATTAGTACTATGCCCCTGATTTTTGACCTTGGACGAGTATTGTTGATTTTGGTTTTTGAATGCAAGATTCTGATAAAAACTAAGACTTTTGTAAATTTTTCAAAAGGCGTTCTGTAAATATCAAGGTTTTACAAAAACAAATAAAAAAATCAGACCTTAACCCCTGGCCAATATTGGCACCATTGCATTTTCTATATGAGGATGAATGTGTCGGAATTGCTCATGGTAGGTATTTAATTAACGTCGCACTGGAACAACACAATGGGCTATTGGCGACAGTCCGGGATTAATCCCAAAGGGAAACATTCGAGGACGTCATTTTTAACCACGGTCAGATATGATGAGGTCACACCTGAAATATAACTCCACTCCAAACTTCCACACCACGCCAATGCGGACATTGGAGGCCACGATAGATTGAACGTGTACTAGCCGCCTTTGTACACGACGGTTTTGGTTCGATTCGAACTCGCAACCCTCCGGTTCCTAATCCGTTACTCTTCCTACCGGGCTCCGCGGCCCGCTTATAATAGGGGGGGGGGAATTTCAATTAACGTCACACTGGAGCAACACAATGGGCTATTGGTGACGGTCCGGGATCAATCCCAAAGGAAAAGATCCGGGGACAACACCACGTAATTTTGAACCACGGTCAGATGACGAGGCAACACCTGAGCTGGCACCCCACTCTCCAAACTTCCACACCAAGCCAACGTGAGGACATTTGAGGCCACGACAGATTTAACGTGCACCAGCCCCCTTTGTACACGACGGTGTTTGGCTGGATTCGAACTCGCAACCCTTCGGTTGCAAGTCCGTTACTCTTCCAACGCTTATAATAGGATTCTCTGGATCTTTCATAATGCTCTTCAAAATGAAGTGACATAATTTTTCAATCAATCAGCGGTTTACATGTATTAATGGAAAACCACGTCTTTAGTTAGCCAAGGAGTTTTACTTTACTCACAAGACTGAGCGAGTTACACAAGAGATTAAGGCTTTTAAAAGTCATTGGGGACACTGGTCTTAATTATTGGAACACTTACCACACATTGGTTTAGAACAGCGGTCGCCAAAGGGGTCGATAGAAAAATGTGACACGAAAATATCCAAAACTTTCTGACTCCTTTTTGCTTGCACTTCCAAGCTCGTACATGGTTGAAGCTGGTTTCAGCAATATTAATTTCATTTTAACAAACAAAGAAATAAGCTAGATATAAAATTCCGTGTCGATTTAAGGCCGAAACGTACTAATATCGAATCCAACATTGCTAATCTTGTCACGGTATTTTTAATTAACGTTACACTGGAGCAACAAAACGGGCTTTTGGTGACGGTTCGGGATCAATCCCAAAGGGAAAGATCCGAGGACAACACCACGTAATTTTGAATCACGATCAGATGACGAGGCAACACCTGAGCTGGCACCCCTCTCCAAACTTCCACACCACGCCAACGTGCTAATCTTGTCATGAAGCATACCCTTCACATTGACAACGTTAATAAACTGTATACTAAGTTAATAAGTCTTATTTTTACATATATAAGGAAGATTGTATTATTGTTATCGAAATTAAATTTCATATATTATTTATCCCTCCTATCCAACATATAATATTAAGTACGTCAAAAATAAAAACGTGTCCCGTTGACGTTAAGAGAATACAATATATTCTATACTATACATACGCTAACTATTAAATTAACAATCTAAATACACTCACATAAGCGTCTTTTCTGCTTGTCCTATTATAATTACGTAATAGTAAAATAGAAGGGGTCGATTAAGTTTGGCTATCCCTGGTTTAGAAGAAATGACTGAAAAATTCATACATGAAAAAAAGGATGTGTAATCAAATATCCTGTAATACAATTGAAGATTTAATTCGATTGACAGTTTACTCTTTTCCTTC
The DNA here is from genome assembly GCA_933210815.1 of Meta bourneti. Classification (NCBI taxonomy): domain Eukaryota; kingdom Metazoa; phylum Arthropoda; class Arachnida; order Araneae; family Tetragnathidae; genus Meta; species Meta bourneti. Next base: position 4,067,581 of record OW119927.1, on the reverse strand, counting down.
AAGAACATGCCTTCAACCAAACTCATTCTATCCTTCTCCATTATCGATTGAAGCTTTACGTACAAAGCTAATATGTTTTTGATTGTTGCATTACAACTCTTGTTTCACAACTATTTTCCAACTTGTTTATTATTGCCTGGCTTCAAAAAGAATCTAGAAATTTTAATTTAAGATTTTCATAAAGTATTTGTGCTTACCAGAATCAATAACGGTCCTTTGAAACAAATGTAAAGAAACTTTAATGATTATTGAATTCAAGAGTCACCATTTTTTCTCTTTTGCTCAGGCATTTATAATTGTCAGCATGTGATATTTCTTCATTATTTAAAGGACTCGATATTTTCCCACCCTTCAAAGTGGCGAAACCATACAAGAATCAATACTTAATACACATTTCAGGAATGAAATGGGAAAAAATTAAAAGCATTTTCAGAAAACATACTTAAAAAGAAAAAAAAATTGAAATTCTTTACAAAGATACATCTTATCTTCACCGTTTCCCCCAAATTCTATCCGATGATTCATGGTATTTATAGTCGATTCTAAATCCAATGCAACTTAGTTTACACTAATTGTTTTTAAAATTTTGTTTCCATTTATTAACTTTTCGAATCAAATTCTCAAGTGAACAGAGCATTATGTAGTTAGTCTCCACAAATGACAAAAATTATTACTCATGAAAATGGAAAGTTAACTCTAAATTAAACAAATATGAAACTAATATTTTCAAATATTATAAGTTGACATCAGTCGATTTTTAACATTAGATGAAAAATATATATCTGGCACAAAACTAAAAGGGTTTGAATAATTTCTTTAGCTATTTACTGGGAAACATTCTTTTCTCCCTTATATGGATATATGCATAAAATGAAAGACTTGGTTAATAAAGTATTTTATTTAATTGCTCACAACTATTTAGGTTCTATTGTATTTGGTTTACTGCACTCGATTATATTAATGCTCCATTTCAAATTTAGGATGTGATTTTTACCAATTGTTCATCCAGGTTGTTGCTCAATTTGCTAAATTAAGATGAACAATGTAAAAGTATGAGGTTTATTACAATGACTTGAAAATGTTCTTATAGGTAACAGGGTTTTGACACGAAGGAACAGGAACATCCGTGAAAATATTTGCCAACGTTAATGATTAGTTAGTTGCTTGTTACCATTTCTTGTTATGCTACTATAGTCAGGTTGTGGCAAGTTGGCATTTCAGACACGCGGTTTCGAATCTATTTGATGAATTAAGGTGACAGATCAATGCATTCCCACAACTGGCATCTTTAGAGTGGTTTCTGGCTGCTGGTTTATCATTGCTGACGGCACTGATTATGAGTTGGCGAAACATTTACCTGTCGTGATCGTCATACATGACTGTACGAGTATATGACAGCCTTCCCCACACCATTATAGAAATAGACTTCTCCAAGGTCATCTGCCTTCTTACCATAGTTCCTTGCACAGCTTTTGTAGATAACAGATAGACATTAAAACAAAATGCTGCACTCTAACATAGTAGCAAAAGAAAAACAGTGTTTATTTACAAGAAATGAAAATGATATGATACAGGTGCTCAGAGGTACTGCTTGGCCATGGCCCGTAGGAACCAGCCCTTGCGCAGACTGGCGGCCTCACGCTGGATCTCCTCATTGTTGTTGGAGTTGAGTTCGAGCTGCCCGATGAGTTGTACGACGTGCTGCCGGCAGTCTGTCTCGCCCCGCTTCGTGTGGTGGTGCACAAGGAACTCCAGCAGCGTGATGTCCCAGATGCAAGAGTAGTACGTGTCGCAGCTGTCGTTGCACACCCTCTCCCCCAGTGCCTTGAATGCCATTGAGTAGTATGGCTCCTCCAGGAACTGGTGGAGGATCGATGCCTGCGGAAAGACAAAGAACCCTTAGAGTGCACTAGTGGTTAATAATCAGAAATATTTTTATATAGAATCTTGAAATAAAAATGTCTACAAGTCTTTTAAAAACAATTGTAAATGGTGTGCATTTAAGTTTTATTAAAAAGGAGTCAATTTGAGTATGTTTACACATGCATGAATTGTAACACAGTAGAAACAACATTGAAAGTCACATGTGTTCTGAAATGTTTCTTATATTGGGTTGAAGCAAAAGTTTGTCTCGCTTTTGGCACTAGGTGGCATTGTATAGCAAAACCAAAGTGTTATTTACTTCACACGTGTAAAGTTTTGATGTTGTTTGAAAGAAAAAATTTCAGTGAGTACTTGGGAAAAAAATTGTTATTGGGTTGTGTTTTTAAATTTTTGCATTAAAAATAGCAGAAAATAATGACATATTATGCTTTTTTATTTCCGGAAAGGCAAGAATGCTTCGCAGATGCAAAAAACGATATGTGATGTGTAGGGTGAGGGTTAACGATTCCACGTGCCATGAGTGGTTCAAAGTTTTGTGAAAACAATTTTAATCTTAGTGATGCACCACCTTTTGGATGACCGACTGAGGCTGTTGGCAGATACTGGAGAGATGGAGATAGGTGTTGAACAGAATACTATATTGATTAAATGTAATTTTTAGTAAATAAAATTTTTCTTCAATTTTTGTTAACACGAGATGAACTTTTGCATCAACCTAATACATTGCATCATCTTTCCTGAGCTAACTTTTTGTGACTGTTGCATCATCTTTTCTGATGAAATCTTTTGTGAATCTTTCATCATCCTCCAATGGGGAGGGTTAGTGAGGTGGAGACTGACTGGGGTTGCGTATTGCACAGGTTTTCTCGTGTCGTGTTCAATGTGCGCAGTCATCGGTGAGAATCGTTAGTGTTATCATGTGATGCGTTATAATTAAAGTTATGTGAACGAAATTGTGGAGTTTCGTGTTTGTGTTCATCTTTTACTCAATCTAGAGGGAATTAGGTTTCACAGAGTAATAAAAAATTTGACACTTAGTGATTTAGAAAGTGTGAGTGTATTGAAAAATTATTGTACCTTTATATTCATTGAAAACAAAACTTATTTTTTTCATTCACTTAGGTTTTTGATTATTTAAATATTCTAATTAATTTTTGTGAGAAACATTAAAGCAAAAAATGCTTGCAAGTCTTCTGAAGTACAATGTAGGGTAAAAGCCATTCTCAGAAATCTCGCGAGGCCACTTTGGGGCAGACTTCCACAGGCCACAAACAGCTACTTCCTTTCAGTTCCAGTCTACCAGACATTTATTCCAATAAAATGCCAACACACTGCATGATCAAATAGTTAACCGATTATAAACGAATTCAAAAAAGGAAAAGAAAAATTCACATCAAAGTGTAAATCTGCACTGATAAATTATATGCTGCCTGCTGTGAACTAACTTAACGATAATTTTAAACGTTTTAAAAATGAGAGCGAACTGTGTACAATTATTCATGACTTAAATGTAAATATGTATGCCATAATTTACATGGCACTTTTTTAACAAAATCTTCGGTATGATAAATTTTCTCTTCAGGTGATGCATATTATGAACTGTACTCCAGAGATAAACTGTCGTAAGTCCATTTTTGGCGGTTTGGAGTTAGATCAACAACTCTACATAAAAAAATGCACTCTATCTAGTGGCGAACTGTGGCAACTGTCAGGGACTTCTATTCTGAATTAGTGATCGATTAGAACAATGTACGTCCATGTTGTTCCATAAGTAAAAAGTTAGTTTTTTCACTTTCCTGAAAAGCACCCAATTTGGACTTATGACATTTTACCTCTGAGGTACAGAACTAATGAAAAACATTTAAATTAAAAAATTTATAATTTAAATTATTAAATTTCCAAAGAATCTCCAAGTTCAACAAGATTGCAAGAATCTGAAATCTCACTAAGAAAATCATGAGGTGAAAACCTTCATACCTAAAAATCATTGACAATAAACAATTTACCTGTGGTTGTTCTAAAAATGGAGTTTAAAGCACAAAATAAAGAGTCAATTTCTCAAATCAGATGTGAGTGACTCAAAATGCATAAATTAGATTCACCATTTTTTAACCCCAATTTTTTTACATTGGAAATAATTCCCTGAAGAAATTTCTACTTGTGTATATTGACCAAAAGTTAACAATTTTTATTCATATCAACAACTTTTGTGGAACATCTGTTAATTGCTTTTCTTTTCAGTGTTGTATAATTGATAAATTTAATTCTGAAATCTGAAACTTAAAAGTTAGCAAATATCATTTGTTCAATTAATACAAGGCCATTCGACTAATGAATAAGTAAATATTATTTCATGAACTGTATCTGATTCTTTTATGTTTAAATAAATATCACTTGGAAAAATGAATATCAGACATTTTACTTATGACAAACCTCAACAAAGTACCTTGTACTTCAAAAATCTTCTTCATAAAGTTTAATGAAGTAGAATGGTCTTTCTCTGCATATCACATATTGGGTAACAGAAAGTAAAATCCTCATCTGGTGGTTTATTCGATTACACTGAAAATTCCTCTCATAGGAGACAAATGCTACATAACAAAACACTGACTACCAGATAATACCATACATGTCAATTTTGGAAATCCTACAATTTCTATGGGTTCATATGCAAACACGTGAAATGTATGTATACAATTATAAACAGATATTTAAAAAAATCCAGATAATACTATAGTTTTACTACATTTTAAGTATTTATAAGGCTGATTTGGCTTTCTTCAAAAATGACATTTTTAGCTATTTGATCGGAGAAACAATTAGGAGGCACCACAAACATTGACCTTGATTGGTGATACCAATGGAACATCTGCAACTTTTTTCATTTCATGAATTTTTGGAGACTTTTGTGACCTGGTCTGTGTAGAGATGCAAAACAGCTAGAGGAAACACAAACTTTGAAAACTCAATAGAAAATTTATTTTCCGAGAACAGAATGTTTTCCAGTAAAACTTTTTCGGAGATTTCTAAACAGTCAGCAACTCTTAAATATGTATTGGATCTCTTTTGTAAACAAAATTTAAGATTAATTTGTAAAATTCAAGAAAAATTGTGCAATTTTTACAATCCAGTCAAAATCAGTACATCAAATGTGCCCAAATACGACTTGTGCCCAAATTGCACAAGTCGCCAGATATTCAGAGTAACACAAATAATAAGGTAGCCCACCTGTGTATGGTTCTGCAATTTTGTGCAGCAATGGATCATGTGTTTGAACTGCTGGTCGTCGAATATCGCCTTCGGCAGTGGTAGGCTGAAGAAGTCACTGCTCACCATGGCGGCAGAGATGTAGTACTTCAAGGCATTGGCATAATGACACTGAACTGAAAGGACACATTTTTAATTCACATAATTTCATTCATTTAAGTAATACAAGATTATTTAATTTAACAGAACATACAGATAGTTTAAAATACACAGGGCTGAATAATAGTGTAACTCAATCTCCACCTATAGACTGATGAACTGCATAAAAATTTGCAAATATGAAACCGAAAACACTGTATAATTCTAATGGTTACATATATATGGGGCATATATGTGTATGTTACATTATTATGCTTACATTTTCCATTGTCTGATTTCTATGCTCATTTTGTAAATTTTATAACCACTAGTCTCTAGGCAGTTAAGTTGTCCTATGAGTTGCATCTATATAACTTTACTTGTTCCTTACTTTTCTGTATGAATCGACTGTATTTTGATTGGGCTAAGGACTTTATGGGGCCTGACGCATGTCCTCCCGACCGCCTCTCGTGTAGCACCCCTTACACCTTCTGGGTAGGTAGGGTCTTATAGAAAGTAATACAGACAATTCTTCCCCAAGCATAATCTTCCTGTCATGAACCAGATGGTGCAATTCCACCCAAGACATAGTCCCTTTGCCTCGTATCTATTCAAGTCTCGATAGACTTGTGTCTTGCTGGAGAGGAAATAAAGGGCAGAACTAAATGAAAAAATAACCTCTACATTCTAAATTATTTAATTCGATTGGAAAAAATTATGTACAGGTATTTACAGAAAATCGAAATGAAGTTCAGATAGTTCGATAAAATGGCATCCTTCCTTTTTCCTCTCAAGATGAAGAGTGTTCGTTTTCTTTTGAAAAGAAAGTATTCTTGTTCCAACTGAAGGTCACTGGAGGTGACAGAAGGGATCTCCTGATTGGTATAGAGTGTGAAGGAATCTTCTGATTGTCCCAGCAACGCTAAGCACTGCTTTCATGTTGCTGGGACTCCTTGTCCTTTGTCATCTATATCTCATTTTGGGCTCCACCAGACTTGTGGAGAAGTTGGAGATTCTGCTTTTGACTGGTCACTCCCAAGGAGTGATGCAAGGCCACATATTAAGCAGGACTGGTGTTGCCTATAACACAGAATTATTAGTTTCATGGGCAGAGGGAGCCTCTTGGAGTAGATACTGGGGTTCATTTGAAAATATCTCATGATTGGCCTTTCCCCTGAACACTTGGAATTACACAAAGCTGTTTTGCTGCTGGGGACCATGGTAGCCTGGTTGGAAGTGTAAGACAAAGTGACGAGGTGTTGTCATTGGACCTTTCCCTTCAGGATTGATCCTGGACCATCGCCAATGGCCAGTCGCGTTGCTCCAGCGCGATGTTAATTCAATTACCTGCCTGCTGGGAAAATCCTGGTGCATTGAACTCTTTCAAACTTTCATGACTCCATATGCACTGTATATAGACTTATCGGCTTTTTCTATTTTTATATTGCTGTTTTGTTTTCACTTGTTGCATTAGCTGTAGTACTTTTTCCCCTTTTTTGCTGCACTGTTTTTTATATACACTGCTGGCCACCCAAATTGCAACACCAAGAAAGACAAGAGATATCACAACAAAATTTATTTTGTAGATAGCATGTTGACCAAGTATCAAATGATTAAATTTATAGACTTCTGTGAAGTGTGGTTCCTGCCAAAATCAGTAGCCAGAGTAGCCGCCATTGTTGGAGATCACCGCTGCCACACGCCTCGGCATTGATTCAAAGAGACTTTGGATGTGTTCTTGGGGTACAGCAGACCAAGCAGCTTCCACACGTTGCCAAAGTTGATCTGGTGTGGCAGCTGGGGATGTATTCTGGGTCAATCGTTGAGCAACCATGGACCACATGTTTTCTATCGGCGAAAGATCCGGAGAGCGAGCTGGCCAGGGAAGCAATTCAATCTGGCGATTGACGAAGAACCCTTGGACAATGCGTGCCACGTGTGGTCGCGCATTATCCTGTTGAAATATGGCTGTGGGCAAGCCCTGAAGGTAAGGAAGGATAACTGGCTCCAACTCCTCGGAGATGTAGCGCTGGCTGTTTAAAGTACCGGTAATGCGTACTAGAGGAGTGCGAGAGTGATATCCAATACCGCCCCATACCATAATACCCGGTGCAGGACCAGTGTGGCGGTGCATAACGCAGCTGTTCAGCATCCTCTCTCCACGGTGTCTCCAGACTCGAATCCGACCATCGTGGTGTTGCAGACAGAAGCGTGACTCGTCAGTAAAGACAATTTCGTTCCATTCTGCCGTCCACATCCTTCTTTCATCGCACCATTGGCGGCGGAAACGTCTGTGGTTCTGCGTCAAGGGTAGACGAAGCAATGGACGTCTTGCGGACAGACCACTCTGCTGTAAACGGCGTCGAATGGTACGCGCAGACACTGGATGATGCGGTACAGACTGAATGTGCTGTGCTATGGTTCGTGATGTGGCTGAGTGATCCGTCACTGGCCATACGCACAATATGCCTGTCATCACGTGAAGTGGTGCACTGAGGTGGATGCGATCCAACACGTCGGTCCGTCGTACCCTCCTGCATCCAACGATCACATATCCGCATTACAGTTGTTTGGTTTCGTCCAACACGACTACCGATTTCCCTGAAAGATAATCCACAATCTCGGTAGGCCACTATCCTTCCTCTGTCGAACTCGGATACTTGATCAAAAGATGATCGCTGTTTTCTACGAGGCATAATTGATCGTTTTTTGAAAAAACCACAATTGCCGTACTTGAAATCGTCGAAATCTCCAAGCCTTAAATAGCACTTTGAAGTGGCGCCACAGGCACGCGTGATGTGCGTCTGCGCTGAAATTCTAATCATTTGCATATCTCACCTCCGCTAATGCATGTTGTAAATTTCATATTATTTGCATGCTTCCTTCAGGGTGTTGCATTTACGGTGGCCAGCAGTGTATGTATGTCATATATCTAAGATCATTGAGAGGCACTTCTCGTGAGAGGTTTTCTTGAATAATTCTCAAATCCACGCTTTATGGTATAGTCAGGTGTAAATCCCTCAGGGATCGATTCAGTGGGTTGGTGAAAATCAAAATAATAGATGTTACAATACCCTTAGTGGAAAGCTTAATGGGAAGCATACAATGACAAATGTTTTCCATCTGCTTATGCCATCCTTCGTTTCTCAGTTTCTGCAGCCTTAGTGCACACATGAATACAAACGAGTGATTCACATGTTTGCTACAGGTATTCAAAGTTGGGTGTTAGATGACAATATTGCAAGAATAACATGGCTGCAACACATTCCTGGCAGTTTGCAAATCATTGCAGCAGTTCCTGCAACTTTTTCAAATCTGTTTTCAATTAAACAGTGGAGAAGCCTCTTCTGATTAAAGAATAAATACAAGAGCTTTTCCACCCTAATCTATTGTCTGGGAAGGCTTACTTATCCAAGTGAGTGAAATTTCCTTTCCATCAATATTTCAACTCAAGTTTATTTTGATCCTGAAGAATGGTGGACATCTCAGAAATGGCCATCCAATGGCTTACTGAATATCTTGACTACGATTTTTGTTAAGAACATTTTTTTATTATAAATTGGTAAGGCCTATTTCAGAAGACAGGCTAATAGAACTTCACAGCCATCGCAGTCACAAATTGCACTTGGTTTATGAAAGTTGATGGCAACAGATTCCCCTTCACCTCTTTGATTCCCCTCAGTTGATTGCAACACAACCAAACAATTTTAACCAGCACTGAAGGTAGGTTGTTTTGGGGTTTTATGGCACAAAAGAAAGCTGTGCCCAAACAGACAAGGTAAAGTGAAAAATGTCATGAAAGGGGAAAAAAGAGTTCTTAATTGGGGTACAGCTACAGTTGCTACACTCAATATCAACCTGCTCTAGCATTAGCAATAGTCTGATGAGCAAGGATGAGATCGTGCCACAATGCAAAAAAGGATTGGGGAATATAGAATAAAGCACAAAAAGATCGCTTGGATATCCCAGGAGCATGACCCCAGTGTTTCCTGAAGACAGCAGACTCCATCGACAAAGAAAAGATCACTAGAGTCCTTGGGTCAGTGAAGCCCGTGCACACCTAAAGGAGATGAGGGCCTAGCCCTAAAGGAAGAGTCAGTAGATATACAATCAGCTAAGTTTGTCCATTGTGTCTCCCTTTAAAACTTCCACTTTTGGAATGTCGTCTAAGACATGAAAAATCCTGAATTCTATAAGAGCGTTTATTTAGGCAGAAATAAAATTGGATTAACATTTAAGAAAGCTATTACATTTTATGGGTGAGTTTGAAAGAGCTGAATTTGTATAATTCAGTTTTGCAGTTTGCCAAGCGTCTTTTAAAGTCTTAACAATCTCAGTGTCTGCAATAGAGGTAAACAAAACACAGTTAAAACGTTATTTTCAAAAGCTGTGCTTTACAAAACCTAAGAGTCCTCAATGAATCACTCACCATACATGACGTCTCCCTTAGTGCGCAACCATGCAGTGTGAGTGGGGTGAGTTGACAAAGCATGATGCAAAGTATTCTGGAACACTTCACTGACAGCAGTCATGTTGAAAACATTCGAGCTATGCAAACAAAAAGTGAAGTTAAGAGACTATTTTGAAAAATCTGTTTTAAGCATAAGAAACAAAAATATAATTTCTAGTAGCAATTTTGTCATACACTCGAGTTACATCAAGAACGATATTACATTGCCAAAAGTTGTAAGGCTAGTAATTAACAAGCAACAGTTTAACTCATTCTGTTTCCCTATATCAGGATGAAGGATGTTCATCTATACTTGCTTCTAAAACATTGTCTGGCTTGAATGCTACAGAAAATCAAAATTCTTTCTTCCAAAGCACATTTCCCAAAGACATGACCTTCTACAAATAGTATCATGAAATACTTGCATTTCTAATAAAATGAAACGCAATACTTTTTTATTACAAAATGTAACAGCATTTACTATTAGGTTCTACATTTTAGCAAAACAAATCAGTTAGCTTATATCAGACGAATTTAAACTTTGCTTCAAGAATCACTTCTAATTGAAAGAAAATTATTGCAATCAAATGTCTATCCACGAGAGGATGTTTCCGAAGTTCTCTGGGAATCGTATACAAATTTTTGTTTTTAAAATTTTCATCTATATTGCATTGCAATTTTTTAAATATAATTCCTGTTTAACTGTATGGCACTTATCCCAGCTTGAAAATAGCTTTTTAGGCCATCTAAAAACATTTTTGGGAGTCTTTGGCTTATATTTCGTTTGAATAATAAAATCGAATAGGGGTTTTCCATTCTGGAAACTGATGGTAGTCACTGGGTGCTTCCACACCCTCCTTCCATAAAAAGTGGCATTTGAGGCTCTTTGAGAATTTACAGCATTTTATTCAGTTCCAAAATTAACACTAAAAATGTCTGTATTCACCAAGCAGCTAAATCATCTTGACATACCATAATAATCATTAGAAAAACCAAACTCTGTGCCTGGTCAAAAGTGATTCTGAGGAAGAATTCCAAGCAAGTGAAACTTACTTTGTGATGACAGTTGGCCAGAGTCCTTGATATTCTATAAATATCTCTCCCATAGAATCATCCTGAAACAAAATGAAAGATTTGAGGGTTATCAGATTTTTTTTACGAAACAAGAGCAAAGCATTCTCATGGGGTACAAATAGTACTAACTTTTAAAATATTGTAGATCTTAGCCAAGCAGGAAATGATGATGCCCAACACTAAAGTATCCTATTGTGAAAGTAATAAAAGCATCATTACAGTAAAGCAAATAAAAGAAACAAATGCCTGGCACATGACATTATGTCATTCACCATCAGTAAAATAAATAGTTATGAACTATAATGGTGGTGTGCCAAAAATTGGGAAAAGGGACTAATTTAATTTTAATGTCAAGGAATATGACCTACTTTTAATTTCTTGATAAACTGGAAAAGCTGGACCCTGGAGGACAGAAAATTTTTTAATGCAATGAAAAATTTACTAAAGCAGAAAACTGTTCAGTTTGCATTCGGCAATGGAGACAACTTACTTGTTTATGACAGCTTGAGAATTGTCACGTTGAGAATCCTTCATAACTCCAGAGGCAGAACGCTTGTGCTGATTAGACACTGGATTGTTGAAAATGGGAAGAACTGGAAAATCAACAATGGCATGAATGAGCAAATAAATATTGTAATGAAATCAGCCTGCCACAAGTGATGAAATTTAATTATATCTTTATACAACATCAAGAAGTGAACAATTTCACTCTGAATTTACTATGGAATTGAAACTCGAAAAGACAGATAGAGGTAAGACTGAAGAAATACATTGTTATTAGATACATTAAAAAACAATTAAAAAAACAATTGCTATCATGACTACATGTAACATTAAGTTATAAAAGTAAATACAATTGCTTTAATCATTCAGGATATTATCAAGCACTACTATATTTTACACAAAATGTCTTGATTCAAATGCTTAATCACAACTTACTTGTATCCCACAATTCTTTAGTAAAGTTTTTTCCTCCTTTGTTCATTACATCTTTACATGCAGATGCAATTATTTTTGCAAACTATGAGAAAAAATTTTCAGCAATAAGTAAATATTTTAACTTTTCATATATGACGAATTATTAGACAATACAATATTTTGGATTGAAAAACAGAACAGTATTATAAACAGAAACTTAAAATATTAACATTGGAACTGAAACAAAATTCTACTCATGTTCTTCGAATTAATATTGGTTACAAATATAATTTACAGTGTAGTCTTGAGAATTGAAATAGAAAATGAGATATTAATACGATATTTGCCCAAAAAGTATCCAGCCATTGCCAATATGATAACAGTTAGCCCTGGTATTATTATAACTTGGCAGCCAAAAATGAAGAGGCATTGATTTATGCATGTGTGTGAAAAGTCATTAACTCATTGCACCAATCAGTTTGGTGCTAGTTGCCCTTGAGTGAGCGAATGTTCTCATTCACAATGCTTAAGCAAGTAGAGTGGCAAATTTGCATGACATTTTTGCATTAAACTTGAAAATTCATCCACAGAAACTAATCAGGTGTTTAAGAAGTCTTCTCAATGGAAGATGCCTCATTCTCTCCGCACGAAAGTCGCAACACCTTCTTCAAGGCCATGTTGACTGTATCTTTGGTTGTGAAGGCATCTATCACGAGTACATTCCTCCAGACCAAACAATTGATAGAGTACAGTCAGATGAATCATAAATTGCAGTTGGAACCACTGAACTGTGTTCCTCCCTGCGATGCATTGGAGATTAATTAAATAAAAAAAAGACCCAACAAGGCAAATAGGTCTTTTAATTAATGTCGCACTGGAGCAACACCACGGGCTATTGGCCACAGTCCGGGGTCAATCTCCAAGGGAAAGAACGGAGCACAACACCACGTAATTTTGAACCATGGTCAGATGATGCAAGGTAGGTAGGTATATTTTAATTAACCAGAGCAACACAATGGAATAGTGGCGACAGTCCGGGATCAAACCCAAAGGGAAGGATTCAACAACTCCATGTAATTTTGAACCACAGTCAGATGACAAAGTCACACCTGAGCTGGCACCCCACTCTCCAAACTTGCAACCATGAGGACATTTGAGGCCACGACACATTTAACGTGCACCAGCCCCCTTTATACACGATGGTCTTTGGTTGGATTTGAACTGCAAACCTCTAGTTGCTAATCCGTTACTCTTCCAATCGAGCTACCGCGGCCCCGACCCAACAAGGAAGTAGAGAAATAAATAGAATGGTGCAGAGATAAAAAAGGAGACGCCAGGTCTCAATGCGAACAATCTTGATGTTCAGGGCTTCTAGAGCTCCCCATCTGTGGTTGTTTTAGTGTAGTGTTTAATTTTTATATGCATGTGGTGCTTAAAAGAAATGTTTTAAAATTAAAAATATTTAGTCTTTGTCTTAATGAGACAGACAATATCCCTTTGGTTGAATGCGGGGAAAACGAACTATCTCAATGTTCTTCGTCGGTTGAGAGATGCAGAACAAAGAAAATGGCCATAGCTGTGGGCAATCGGCAGATTCATCAGGAGAGCATGCCTGCCCATTCATCAACTCATGTGCAGGGTTTTTCAGTAAAACATCAAATCACCCAGTTGGCTAAGACCAGATTCGGTGCCCTGAGACATCTGGCTTTTCCCAAAGCTGAAATCACCTCCGAAAGGGAAGACATTTCACCCGCAGATACAACTTAGGAGAACACAACGAGGCAGCTGATGTCGATTCCAATAATGGACTTTGCAGAGTGTTTTCAAAAGTGGAAGAGACGCTGTGAGAAGTGTGTGAGAATCCTACTTTGAAGGAAACTAGGTGCCAAAACTCCTAGGTACAATATATCTCGTTTCATATTATATGGCTAGATATTTTTCAGAGACCTTGTACATGTAAAAGGCTAAGAAAATATACAAGATGATTCTCACTAGTAAAAATAAAATCTGAAACGAAATTGACGAAAAATATACATTTAGAAACAAATGACAAATAGATGTGAAGTACTTTTTAAAGACTTAATTTATTAAAATTAATCTTGAGGTATGTTATTTTTCTCCATACAAAACATATGTATTATTATAAATCAAATGTGTTTGAGTGGAGCACCCTATTTTGTAATACAAATCCGTAATAATGGGAATTCCAGAAAAAATAGACAAAAAAACATCTAAGTGAAAGATTTTTTCAAATATCACAGCATTGTTAGGAACCAGTATTTAGGGCAGTGGTCACCAAGTGATTGACCATCAACCAACCCCTAACAATGATATATCGACCCCTGGGGAGTCGATATATCATTGTTAGGGGTCGATTGGGGGTCAATAGAAAAATATAAGACATCATAGTACAGCTAATATTTAAGTAGGTTAACTTGGACTACCTCCATCTCCAATGACAACGCAATTAAGGGTGAATATAGAATTCCATGTTGATTTAAGGCTGAAACTTACTCATTTTGAATTCAACTGCTAATCTTGTCAAAAGTCAAGAAGCACACCTTTCACACTGACAATGTTAGTAAATTGTATACTAATCATTGTTCTTCGTCGGTTGAGAGATGCAGAACAAAGAAAATGGCCATAGCTGTGGGCAATCGGCAGATTCATCAGGAGAGCATGCCTGCCCATTCATCAACTCATGTGCAGGGTTTATCAGTAAAACATCAAATCACCCAGCTGGCTAAGACCAGATTCGGTTAACATTTTATTAACTTATACTAAGTTAATAAAAGTCTTATTTTCACATATATAAGATTGTATTATTGTTATCTAAATTAAATTTTAATTTTAGATGTTGTTTATCCCTCCTATCAAATATGTAATGTTAAGAAGGACGTCGAAAACAAAAACGTATCCTTTGAAGTTAAGTCAATATAATACAATCACTGCCAAAAAACGAATCAGTAAAATGCGAAAAAATCAACAAGTACAGCTTTGATTGACACGAATTGCGGCAGGAAAGAAGCAAATATGTTTATGCATGAAACAAAACAAAGAATTACATGCAGAGATGAAAACAATATTGAATTTTCATAAATTATAAGATGAAGTCATATTTGAGTCATTAACAAAATGATGTTTAAATCCAAAACAAACAAAACCGACATTAATAGGTATGTGACCACATACAAAGTTTATAGCGTGTGACCATGCTTTCCATGAGGTGATCAACCACCCCAGAGTCAAGTAATCGCCATTCCTCCTGTAGAGCAGTTTGCAACTCTGTGAGAGTGACTGAGGGTGGGAAACGTGCAGACACAGCATGACTGAGGGCATCCCAAAGATTTTCAATAGGATTAAGGTAGGGCAAGTACGCCTGCCAATCCATACGTGCAATCGCCTCACTCTCCAGGTAGTCGTCAACGATGTTGGCTCAATGGGGACGCGCATTATCATTCATTAAAACAAAAGCAGGACCAACTGCTGCAGCGTACAATCTCACAGTGGGTTTTAGGACTTGATCCCGATACCGGACAGCCGTCACAGAACCCCGTCTATAGATATGCAGGTTGATGCGATATCCCAACGAAATCCCTGCCCACACCATGATGCTTCCACCTCGGAATGCATGATGCTCGATGATGTTCTGGGGCCGTTGCGTGTGCCTTGTTCTCTCCAGACCCTTACACACTTGTCATCTGGTTCCAAGGAAATCTCGACTCATCCGTGAACATAATGTTGGCGCAATCAGACACAGTTGAATTCACATGTTGCCTACACCACTTTAATTGTGCCCCTCTGGATTGGACAGATAGAGGAACACAAATTCGTGGTACCCGGGCATACAGTCCATTCATGTGTAGCCTTCGGCGCACAGTAGTGGCAGATATTGTCTTACCAATGGACACTGTAACCGTAGATGACACACGTGTGGAGGTCGCTCTTCGATTCCGCTCGACTAAAACAGCAATATATCGATCTTCCGCGGGGGTTGTAACCCTTGGGCGACAGGCGACAGGTCTTCAGGCAACTGTTTGAAATTGTTTCCATAATCGTGAAATTACGGAATGATGAACACCGAAGAAAAGAGCAACATCTGTGATTGATTGTCCTGCTTCAAGGCGTCCCACAGAACGCCAGCACTCACTATCTGCCATTCATCTTCTGAAAGCCATAGAAACACGTCTGTCTTGAAAACTAATCGTACGAAAGTTCTAAACACTTTTTATCAGCACTAACATGACACTCCTCTAACCCTTCACAATGCTGGCTTCTTATATGACTGCCTTTTTGCATATTTCTCGACATGAAACCGTGATTGGCTGTTACAGAACATATTTGTGTACTTCCATCTACCTCTGCAGCGAAATGCAGCCTCTCAAATTCAGATTGGCTTCTGGGAATTAACATTTTCCTCTCCCTGCTTAACTTTTGACAGTGAGTGTATATACTATGTTATACATACAATTAACACTGTAACTATAAAATAAACTATCTAAAAACTCACATAAAAGTCTTTTTCCTTGTCATATTATAATTACATAATAGTAAAATAGAGGCAGTTGATAAAAAGCCAAGTAGGTGCTGAATGGGTCGACGGTCAAAGAAGTTTGGTGACCCCTGATTTAGGACTTTTAAGAAAAACTTACTTTTCCTACAATTTGCTTGTTAGTGTTTTGAGGGTATAAGATTATAAGTTGTAAATGTTTTTTCCACCAATGCAGTAGTTGTTGCCAATCAGTTGTATCCAGCAAAAATCTCTCGATGTTATAAACTTATCAACTTTGTGGTGGTAAAGAGATGATATTTTCAAAATATTTAGATTTAAATAGTTTTGAGTTAAGTGAAAACTATTTTTAGAGATCAACTTGACAGGTATTTAACATGAAAAGTGGGACTCAGTCTGTTATTTCAACTGACCCTTTCCACTCAATACCCAAATCATTAAGAAGGCTGAAGTTAACATCTAGAGTGAATTATAAGAAAAGAAAACGAGTTCTTTAAAGACCTGTATGTAAGAATCTATCTTATGCTCCACTTCAATCAACTTGTCCCATTCGCGGAAGTTAAGAAGCACGGCCGAACACAGCTCCATCAAGTTGGGATCTGGTGGAACTTCTGCAAAAATATGAAAACCGAATTGTGGAGTGAGAAAAAGTGACCCAAAGCAGATCAATTGTCAAAACTACAGAAACAAATGAAAACAAAATATTATTTTCAAGCAACTGAAGTTGCTTGGAACATATTACTACAGTGTGATAAATTTACAAAATAGTAAATTAAGCATCAATAATTTAATTATATTAACCTTTACACTACAGCGCTTTTATTCCGCTACCCGAATACGGGACGACTGTTGTACTGCCCGTAGTCTAAAGGTTAATTAATAACTAAACTCTGAAAATTTATAAATTATATTACAGGTGATAACAGAACAAAATATTTTACAAAGGATATGTTTTTATCTACATTTAAAATTTTGAGTCATTCATTTTCAGGCAAATGTCTATTATACCACTTGATGATGTAATGATTATTGGATGAAAATAAACTGCATTCATTGTTCTCAAATAAAATTAGTTTGGGATCTGATTTTAATTAAAATTCTACCAGAATTACAAAAAAAGATTACTTCTCTCCCACATAAACATTGTTAGAATATGTAAGATAATCTCAATTGCTACTCACTTTCTACTAGATCTTATTACTACTCTACTATTATAGGTGTTGACATAGAGTAACATTTTCAACTGAGGAAGCTGAGATTGGATGGCAAATCTTAGGCTTAGTTTTACAAAACCTTATGACATTTCCATTCGCCATTGTTTGTTTTCCACTAAGTCTACACAATAAAAATAATTTTAGCCCTAAGTCCAACTTGGGCAAGTCTGAATGGAAGATCAAAACCCTGTCTTAAAACTCAAGGCAGTCCAAAACAAATGAGGAGAGTGTGATAGGCCGTGCACAAGGACCCACTGAGTACATTCCCAACTGGACGAGTCTCAAACTTGGAGGCATGGAGTTGGAGGAAAGGTAAGTGCTGAAGGAACTCATTGCACACAACAAACACCATTCACCAACCATAGAAAGAAACCATTTGAAGCAGAAATGATCAGCATCTGAATCCAACCATAGACTGTCGTGTACAAAGGGGGCTGGTGAACATTCAATCTGTCATGGCCTCAAATGTCCTCACATTGGTGTGGTGTGGAAGTTTGGAGAGTGGGGTGCCAGCTCAGGTGTTGCCTCGACATCTGATCGTGGTTCAAAATTATGTGGTGTTGTCCTTGGATCTTTCCCTTTGGGTTTGATCCCAGACTGTCGCCAATAACCCATTATGTTGCTCCAGTGAGACGCTAATTACACACCTACCAGGATGTCGAAATATCACTTGGATTGTCATTTTCGTATAAGGTGGTATCGATTATTATTTTTTCACCACAGAATCTTACCAATTTCTTTAAATCAGGGGATGTTGGGCTTTCACGGCTGTTACACCACAATGTCTCTAGAGCATGATGAATTAAATATTATTTTAACATTTAACTTAGCATGTTGAAATCACACAATTTAAAAGCAACCCACCTCTCTCCTTCTTGTAGGAAGCCAAGAGAGACAGTATTCTTTGAACAATTTCCGCCCTGTAGGTGGCAGTCTGGCAGACATGCACAGGGGCATCCAACACCTCCAGCAAGTCCAGCCGCAGGTGCTCCCAGTTGAGGAAACGACTCAGCCTTGGCGAGGCGTTGCGCACCTCACTGTGGATCATCTGGTAGAGTTGTCGGACTTCGCCGTACTTCTGTGGAAATCAGTGCCGATCATTGCAAATTAGTATTTCATAACTTATGGTGTATGTATGCACAAGAAGATATTTTTTGGAATTTTGACTGGAATTTTAACGTTTTTACAATAGGTCATTGGTTTGTTCTTAAATTTATTTCAGTGTGAAAAATTCAGATTAGACTAATCATTAATTATCTAATTTAGATATAATTAGCATGTTTTTTTAACATTGATATCTCAATTTTTTATATGTCCAGAAAGCCGATTCCTGTTGGAAATCATTCCTAATATTATTCATGGTTTGACCCGACATGAAGTTGCTAGAGAGAATAGTGTCTTTGACAATTTTTTTTCACGAAGGAAGTCTATAAAGTTCCTTGGTGAAGTTAAGATTTTTTCAGGAATTTCAACATTTAAAATCAACTAAAAATTCATTTCTAAACTAATAACTTTGACTGAGGGTCAAAACATTCACTGTATTATATAGAGTATAATGACACAAAAATAATTATAATAGATCAATTCATTGTTGAGTTACCACTGTTTGAACAAAGAATCCTATTGCAAAAATCCAGTTCTTCAGAAATTGAGTTTAAAGTTTTGGAAACATGTTTGTCTATGGCGATAGTACCTAACGAAAACCCTTGTGAAGTAGAAAACTATTTCGAATATTTACAAGATCTTGGTATCGTTTGAAAGCTAAGAAGTTGGAAAATATTTTGAATTAATAAAAAGTATCGATATTCTGGTCGATTTTCGCAATTTCTAGTGCATACATACACCTTAACAGAAAACAGCGAAATATCACATCATTTAAAAAACTTGTGATTTTGAACATTTTAATGTAGTTGCAATGCAAACCTGCAACCGGATGGCAATCTTCTGCAAACCCTTTTAACTTTATAAAAACACCTTTTGACACCTCTGCAATTTTCCTCTTATCTGTGAACCCATAATTTAAAAAAAGCACAAGACTTGGAAGCAGGGATGACCATAAAAGGTGCAAAGCTAGGCACCCTCGTTTTTTATTTAGTTTCAAGTGTTAGGGGAAAACAGGATTCTATCACAACATTTCACAACTTTCGTGTATAAAGCACTTGACATTATTATCCAAATGTGACATACTTTTTAATTTTGAGATCGTTCATCATCTTTTACTGTACTTTGGTTGATGCTCATTGCAATTCAACACTCCAAGCAGCATGTCATCACATAGCTTGGAAAATTCAGTTTGAATACAGAAAGTAAAAATTAAGCAAATATTTAGAAATCTGGCTCCTCGAAATATTTCGGTTTGCCAACCTCTAAGCTGCAGTCGGGAGTGCCACCTTGAGAGTCAATGACAGTTTGAACACCTATTTGGGTGTATACCAGAGTTACCAAGACAATTACTGAAACAATATTTTGTGACATGGTTTTTACAGATATTTCAATGATTATATCAAAATTATATAACATTCAACTATTTGCATAAATATACAATAGTTAAATACAAATTAGTTATTGGAAACTAAAATATTGCTTTCCACTACAAATCAAACCCTCTAGCTTAAAAAAGCTTAACCGATATCAAAAAGCAAACACTGCTACGTTAGTGAACAACATACAAGCTACTGTAAGTTAGGTGCAATAGTATTTAGTGACAATGACAGAAAATGCTTCCTTTTGAGGGCTGTAAAGAAATCTAAAAATATTCACTTACCCATGAGATTTTTACCCACACATTTTAAGAAAAAGAAAAATTACAGCCTTTTCAATGCTATTTCTCATGTTCTTAAAGCTACATTTCATATAGATTACAATAGTTGGTTCGGTTGTATGGAACTAGGGTCATATTTGGCAACACAACGTCAAGTAAATGGACTAATACACACGAGAGAAATACACCCAAGGAGGAATCAAATTTTGCTACCTACATCATGCAGCACATTGGGCAAATCCACTGAGTCATGGTGACCCCTAGATTGCAGTAGATTAACCCATGACTGTACAAGTGAAGAAACTTTCAAGAGTGCTTGGTTTGGCTTGGCCTCACGGAATCAGTTTTAAAACATCCATTTTTAGCGAACCTGCCAATATTATGCCCTCCATCTTTGATGCTCTTTCATCTCGAAAGTATATCACTGACTGTTTTCTGAATGTAGTTGAAACAATATGTTCAGTGCTCTAAAGCTTTGAAAAAATGATATGGATTTTCAGCAGATTTTAAGGCTTTTTATTTTAAGGGCCCATAAAAACTAAAATGAAAAATCAGGCCTCATTAAAGCTTTGTAAGGTTCATGGGAACACTTTTAATGTGCACAATGCTCAAAGCGGCATGGCCGAGTACGGTTCAGAGGAGTTTCTGTGTGTTGAGCGGCAGACACAAAGCATTTTGAGGATGTCCTGGGATCAGGATGATATGTCTGAATATTTAAGATCTGCTTCTTGCAATTTTTCTGAGTCATATTCAAACTGAATTTTCTAAACTATGCTCCAATATGCAGCTTGGAGGGTTAATGTGTAATTAAATAAACCAACAAATGTCTTAATAAAAGGGTAAGAAGCAGCATACCTTTATTGCTCTCAGCTCTGCAGCTTTGGCCAGCAAGATGTGAATCATTTCCTGATCAACATTTGGTGGGACATTCTTCAAAAAGATGTTCACAGCCACTGGAGATTCCCACTAGAAACACAAAATTACACTTGTTTTTACATATTTCTGCTTCCTCCCTTCTCTTGGACAGAAAGGTGGGTGCTCGACACAGAGAATAGGAATACATTCTTCTCATGCACCGATGGTGAAGTAGTTTAAATTGTGTGAGATTTCAATGGTTTAGTTTTGAACTTTTGACAAGGGTGTTCTAGAATAATTTCAAGTAATACTAGTATGAATAATTTTGAATATTATTTTTTTTTATTACAAAGTATCAGAATATTTTTCAAATTTTTTTACTTTGGAGTGAAAAGGGTAGATAATTTCAAATACTTTTTTATAATTCAATCAAAATATCTAATTTTTTTGTCAGATTGGCATAAAATATATTTTTTTGGTGCACTACAGAAGTTTAATACATTTATGTGTCCCATCAGATGAAAAAGGTTTAAAATTGCTGGCTTACAGAGTAGTACAGTAACTCCTTGATATATTAAGCTTCTTGGGAGATAAGGGAAGATATGCCAAGAGAAATTCTCAAGGAACTCATTCACATGGAAATAAGATTTCAAAACATAACAAAGTAATACCCAAAAGACATGTCGTCACCTGAACCAGGTAATTAGAAAAATGGTGTATTTTGAGTTATACTAGGTGAGATCATGCAGAATTTAATTCATGCACAAGATTACTTTTTGCCACTTAAGTTCTATCAATTGGTTAATAAAAAATGTAGTTATGTATAAAACTGGGATTGGCAGCAAACTGCTTTCCCAAAAAATTGACTTATCTAGTTCTTGCATTCAAGTGATGAAGTGTTATCTGCTCATATAGTTAAATATTTTCCTAAACTAGAAATAAACAGTTTGTATTCTCTTTTACATGAGGAAAACTCTCTCAAAGTCCTATCCTATGGCCTCATTGTGGCGAGAGGGTGAAAGGGATAGAACAGGCGAAGTACATCAGGAGTATATACTCCTGGCAGGGCCACCCGTAGCGTGAAGGCTGTGCTGCTTTACCCTTCTTCTTAGTTGGAGACACTATCCTCTACATGAGCCACTACTGATAAGGACAGGGTCTCAAAAGTTTCAGCAGGTGGTCACGCAGAGCAAGACATGCTAGTTCTGGTTCATAAGAACATTTCAACAGTGCACGTTGAAGTACAAATTGCCATACTAATCTCAAGCTCAGAGGATGGAAGGAGCTTGTGCTGCTTTACCTGGATAACATAGGAAGGTGAACAGGTGGCCAAGTCGGATTGCTACAGAGATGGCTCCCAGATCTTATGATCAATAGCAGACTACCCATGTCATGGACTTGTGCAAAAATGCTTAATTTGAAAAGCCAACTGTGCAGATCATCTCCAGTGCCTTTTCATCACTGGTACCTCATTAAAACACCAGGAGAGTTGTTTGCCATCAATTTGCACAGGAAAACTTTCTCTATGCTTGCCAGGCTCCGATCTGGCTATTTGATGATATTCTTTGATGGCCAGCAATCCTTTCCCTCCAAAGTGCAGCTTATTGTCAGCCTCTCCCTCACACATTTTGAATTGCATTGGAGCCATACACGAAGACATCTTTAAAGATCCATCTGCCCCAAAACGTTTTTTGCAGACTCAATGATCTAGTGTAATTTTTTTATACTGGGATAAGAAAGATGAGGAAAAAGAGTTAAAAGGTGAACCCACTTTCTTATTCAGAGTCCACAAATGAGGATGGCTGAATTTTGCACGCAGCTGGTTGACCAGGTGTTTGGTGTTGACTGCTTCAGTGCACGTCAACAGCCGTCTCTCAAAGGTGGTGATTTGGACATTCAGATCATCTGGAATAAAGACAATTGGATATTTCCACTAAGTAATGCATATCTGCCAACTAAGTAAAGCATGTGTCCATGAAAAAACTACAAACTAATTAAAAGCAAGACATTCTAATAAACAATGCAGCACATTTTACTTTTTCTCTTTAAAATCAAGCTGAAAATTGTATATGTACGAAGCACATAACCCATAACCTTTTATATTCAGTACGGTTAAGTCCCTTATCATTCCTTGGATAACTGTCCCTTTTGACAATCCTCACTTACAAATTTTTGTCTCATTACTATGGTTGTTCTGGTTCCTATCCCAATGCATATTTACACCACTTCAAGTTGATCCCCTGAACTTTCCCACCCAGCTAACATGGCTTCAAACAGAACTGCTCATGCATGGTCTTTATTTCTTCTTTTCCCTAGCAATCGCCCTGTGCTTTCCACCGCAACACTTGAGATGCAAATTTAATAGAAACCCTGCTTTTGCCAAAAAACCTTCTTAATTAGTTCACTGAACTTTCCCCAATGTCTTAACACTTTGGCAGATTAAACTTTAACTTCTTCCACGATCCCCTAAGACAAAAGATTATGGAGCTGTTTCGATACCCCACATGTAACACAATCCACTCCATGTACACTAATTATCCTTTAAATCAGGGATGCAGACTTGTTAAGACTAAGGGCTACATAGATTCACTGTGCCGTCGAATACACAAGAGTTAGCTATCATATTTCATATAGTGTCACAAAGAAAGATATTGAAAAGTAAATGCTTGACATTGTATTGATTTAATAACTGTTTTAATATTCAGTTCGATCTTTGTAGTAGCCAAGCGCCATATTGCTTCTAAATTTTCATTTGCCAAGCGGTTCCTATTTTTCAATTTGTTAATATTCATGATTGAAAAAGATATATGAAATCTCACCAGTGAAACTCTTATCAAACTTAAACATTTCTCGCTTTGCAGTCGGCCCGTACGCAAACAATGTTTCCAATTCCTCTGCCGTGAAAAGTATCAGTAAATACTTGTCATACTTCTTCATCAATTGTTTTGCAGGGATTGATGTCAGACACAGGAACCTGAAATTAACTTCTGCTTTAGCAACAACTAACATCTGACCAGCTGAAAGTTAACTCTAGATTTAAATCTCACCTAGCAAAGTTCTTCAGGTAGCATTTCATGACTGGTGTTGCACTGGGAATGACATCTTTCAGCAACTGTAGGAAAACAGATAAATGATAGTTGACTTAGTCTCCCAATATATAGGAATAACACACATGAAGAGTTGCCCAATTTAACATGTAAACATTGTTGTGTGATGACGATAGAAAAACCTGAGTTTTTAAAAATAGTTAATATATGATTCAGCCTACTGTAAACTTATCAATGCACTTTCCTGAGAAATATATCTCATTATAATCTCAAATATTTTTAATATAGAAAGAATTAAAAAAAATGCCTACTTTGACTGCAAAAATTATGTCATAAACAAGATAAATTACTTTAAAAAATCATAAATTAATTAGGTTTGGTATAAAATAATAATGTGACAGTTGGTTTATAGGTACATTGGCTCTTGTAATGAAACATAGCAACTAGAAAAATACCTATATGAATAAATATTGTGAATATAAACTTTTCATGATACAATTGCAGTTTCAGTATGCATTTCCACCTGAATACTGAAGTCAGTTCTAGCAATTGGCTCTTGTGAACTGTTTAATTTGTTTGCTCACTCACTGTTCATTGGATTTTTCCTTTTACAAGTTTGAATTTTGGTAAAATTCTAGTTAATGTAACGGGCTTGGCGAGATTTCAATTTTTGTCATCAAGTCACTATCCAATGAAAATAATGGGCCAAAAAGAACACCACATTGTAATGTGGATAATAGGATAATGTATGATTTGGAATTTTTGGATTGTTACAAGGTGCCAACTTGGCGACCTCTTGTTGAGAAAAGGATAGTACACTTCCAACTTGGCAGATTTCTGTGTCTGCACCTTTCTATTATCTCAAATGGAATTTTACGTAATAATTTCATTTTTCACAGTAATTAAAGGCCTGTAACAATTAAGGTAGGTAGGTATTTTAATTAACATTGCACTGGTGCAACACAATGGGCTATTGGTGACAGACCACAGGATGGTACAGAAGGGAAAGATCCGATGACAACACCCGGTAATTTTGCATCAAGTGTTGCCATGCGATGCCAGACCAGGTGTTGAGGGTCAGATGACGAGGTCAACACCTGGGCTGGCATCCGACTCTACAAATTTCCACACCACACCAAGGACATTTGAGGCCACGGCAGATTGAACATGCATCAGCCCCCCTGTACACAAAGGTCTTTGGTTGGTTTCAAAATCACAATCCTCTGGTTTCTAATCAATTACTCTTCCAATCGGGTTACAGAGGTCCCATAACTATTAAGGAAAATTCATAATAGTCAGCATCTCTGGATATATATGCAGAAATAGGTGAACAGCCTCTTACTTCGCACAGTATCAAAGACGACTTTTCCTCGTGTAATTTCAGCATGGAATACCAGTTACTAATCACAACTTCGCCATCCAAAATGCGTCTGATGGCATTTGAGAACAAAACATACAGTAACAAGTCAGTTTTCCTGAAAAAGCAGCAATGTAGAACTTAAAACTAGTAATGTAGAAAAGGAACTTGTGAAACATATCACACAAAACTTGGATAAACTCCTCTCCACGTTGACAAAGCCCAACTGAATTGAAATTTTGATAGAAGCAATACAACATTAAAATATGCACCTTTAGGTACACATACTAACCAAAGTAAAATAATTGACATTTAACATCCTCATATGGCTTGAACACATTTTCAAACTGTTTCCATGACAAATGGTTAAAAATACAATCACTGTAACACCAGAATCACTATAAACTAGACAGTCTGTGGAATATTTTTCTATTTGCAATTAAAATTGTGAGAGTTAATAAGATAATTTCACTACCAATATTTTGACATACATAAACATAAAATTATTTAACAGATATTTATGCTGAAACACAAATTGTCACAATCTGAAGTTTCAGCAAATATTCCGTATTCAGTCATAAGAAACTGAAAAACATTCCACAGCAATGTTCCGTTTTAATGTTTGTATTTAAGAAATTCCTAGTGATTTTACAAAACACTACATTTCTACAAATTTTGCAGATTACATATAAATATGTAAGATCACATTATTAAATTAACTTTTGCCACGTCTCTTTCAAGAATAACTATGCAATTATAATCAAAATTCAAAACTGACCATTGAGTCAGATGAAATTGGGTTCAATATATTCATTTTAAATAATATTTTATGGTTATTTTGAATATAACAAGGATCGATTTTTATGCAATTATTAATCCTTCATAACATGCTTTTCTCATGTACAAAATCAGTTACTGATGCGGAATAACTCAGAACTAAACTACAACAAATTCATACAAGAGAAAACAATCGAGATTACTTACCCTTCATGCTCTTGAAGAATGCTGAGTTCAACAGCATCCCTCAAAGACAACGGCAACTCCATTTTTAAGTTGTCGCTTTTAAAAATTTCTATAGTTTTCTGGAAAACAGGAACTTTCATAAAAATATCAGATGCAAAGAAACTCAATTGACATTTTAGGAGCCACATATCTCAGCAAGTTTTAGATTAGAACAATATAAAATGTTTCACTCAAAGCCCAAAAACTTGGAATTAAATTTAATTTCATAAAAGCTTTGAGAAAATAATTAACAAAGAATTACATATTTTAAAATGATAAACAATTAAACAAATTGGCACTGATAAAATTAACTCGCAATAACGAATATTATCACTGCATTTAAAAAGAAAACTTTCCAATTTTAATGAAATCCAAAAATAAGTTTGCTCTCGCAATGCAGCTGTCTGTTCAGTATTAGTATGAAGACCACATATTTATTGAGTTTACTATCTCACTGCATATTTTGTACCCATTGTTCAATAAAACGTACTGATGGCCCCATTTGGCTGTCTTCCTTAATTAAGGTATACACTAGAAGATTTTTTAAATTTTGGTTTAAAAAATCTATTTTTTTACAATAAGTCAATGGTTTGTGCTTAAATTCATTTGAGTATAAAATTTCAGATTAAGCTAGTCATTAATTATCTAATTTAGTTATAATGAGTTAATTAGCATGTTTTTTGAACAGTGATATCTCAAATTCTAATTTGTTCAGACAATTCTTGTTGGAAATTATTTCTAATATTGTTCTCCATGTTTTGACCCTCAGTCAAGTAGTTAGAAAGAATCGATTTTTTGACAATTTTTTTTTACCAAGGCTAAAAAAAGCAAGATTTTTAACATTTAAAAATCAGCTACAAATTCATTCTTAACCCTCCAAGCGGCATTTTCGAACTCAGCTCAGAAAATTCAGTTTGAATATGGCCCAGAAAATTGCAACAGGGTGAGTGGCAGACCCTAAATATTCAGACATGTCACCCTGACCATCTTGCTCCTTAAAATATTTTAGATCTGGTGCCCACCACACAGAAACCCTTCTGAATAGCACTCGGGCACGCCGCTTGCAGGGTTAACTAATAGCTTTGACGAGGGTCAAAGCATCCACTTGATCCATCATCCGTACAAGATCTTGGTATCGTTTGAAAGCTAAGGAGTAGGAAAATATTTTGAATTAATAAAACAGATATTGATATTCTGGCCAATTTTCGTGATTTCTAGTGTATACATACACCTTAAAACTTTTCAAATAAAAACATCCCAAAGAAACACTTGAATGGTTGAAGGGAAGAAACACAGGAAGATGCCCACCACAAGAATTATTAAACTAAATAGGAACCGAAGTAATTTAGGTGTCACCAAAGACAAGCAAAAATAGCAAGTTTTTAAGTAGAACAATCAAAACCAATATAATCGCAAAGCAACAGTGAGTTTAGAAAGTATAAGACCACTTAAAAGTATAACAATTCTCAAAGAGGGAAGAACATGGAAATTTCAGTACTTGTATTTAAAAAGGAATAAAGACAAAGACTATGGAACAAAATTGGTGAAATGAACCATTTTTATTAAAAAAAAAACATCCATGAAAAATCATGCATTAGGAAAATATCTGACGAAAATGTGCTTGTTTAGAGCTCATGAACTTTAATGACTGAAAGGAAAATTGGAAAGATAATATATTAAACTTTCAGCAGTTCATTTCGTTTTTTAATAAAGAAGCTCATGATAAAAAGAAATTACCAGGAAAGGGGAAATCCTTTGACCAGTATAAGGACAAAAAAAATCTTTCAAATTGTAAGAGCAAAGCTGCTCCAATTTCTGCTCTAAGACGACGATATGCTCTTTGAACTCAAGTTTGTTTCTGAATTTGGCCAAGTGAAAAACTGTACCGAAACAAATTAAAGCCAAGCTCTTGAAAGTTCTATTACATTATAGTGACTTCTTAATGACTGAAAAGAATTCTAGAGGTACATTATTGTCTTGTATGGGAAGCCTTGAGCCATGTCATTCGCTGATGTTTACTATGTCGAATACAGAAGAGACAGTCTGGAAGGCAGTGACAAAGAAACAGTAAACTGCTGATGCAGATAGTTAAAGTAAGCGAATCGAGCCATGAAAAGCCGAGGAAAGTTCAAGGAACATCGTATGGGCATTAGCAGAGGACCGAGGAAGAAAAACAGAAAACTTGTTAGCATGAAGAGATTTTAAAAATAGGCTATGTTGCAGGAAGCTTAAGCTCGGATAAGCTGTTTATGCTCACTCCCAACAGTTTGTGTGACAATCGATGGTAATATTCGATTCCGTCTCATACGGGGAGTTCTGTGACATCCCTCCAAAATAGTATGATATATAATGATGGAAATGAATTTGATGCTAATGCCTTTAAGGCACACAGTATTACGTTCGAATACATTGAAGCTTTAAAGTAAGCAATCAATTTTGTATAAATAATGTTGATTTGTAAGGAGCAAGAGAACCCACGTGACACGTCTGAAAAAGTTGAAACTCAAATTCCAAAGGAAATTATGGAAAATGAGAAATAAACCTGGACTGCTGAAATAATATAGAGAACTAAGACTTTAACAGGTCAATGTCAAAGATTGGAAACAAATAATTTTTTCAGATGACAAAAGTTCATATTGATGGACAAGAAGGCTACAACTATTACTGACATGATTCAATGATAGAACTTACTGATTGCTCTAGTAGATAAATGAGTAAAGGCGAGTGTGTCCAGATGCGTAAAAACCAGATTTAGAGCAAATTTCTGGCCAATTCAATTCTACTATTAAACATTGTTGTGCAAACATCTAATACAATTTGGTAATAAGTGGCCCTAATTGAAACAACAACAACATACTTCCTGTACATACATCTAATTCGACTAAGAACTTGTTTAAGGAGGAAATTGGCATTTCACACTACCCATGTCAAAGTGCAGATCTAAATGTAGTAATGTTTTGAACCATAGAGTGTGTATGCAAAAAATTGCCAATTCTCTTCAGAGAATGAATTTGTAGTAACTATTGTGACTGAATGGAGCTACATGGAATCATGGTTCACAACTTAATTGATTCTATGGAAAATTGGAAGTTCGTAGTTATGTGCAAGTCAAGGAGTAATTTCTTTTTTATTTTTGTACAAGTAGTCAATTAATTATCAGCTGAGTTCCTCAATATTTTTAAAAGTAATGCTTTTTTTCTTGATTGTATTAGCCACACACAATATGCCACACTGAAACTGTATTATATCATATGACATTCACAATTTATAATAGATCTAAACAAAATTACTGCAGCAATAGCTATACATTATGTCCTTCTTTGACTGACGTCTGAAGGGCCTCCTTCAGAGGTGTCGTGGAGTCAGAAACCTGGTAACCGAGAATGTGAGCACAGGCATCATAAAATCCTTTCAGCTTATCTGACTTTAACTGACAGAAGACTGGATCTTTCAACTGTGAATAAAATAATGAAAACTCAAAAGTCATATCATCCCATAGTAAAAAATGCACATTTCTCAAGAATAAAAAGGTGTAGTCTGTTTATACAATCACTGGATAATTTTGTAGACCATCCCCATATATGCTCATTTCTTTTATTTTCAGTATTTACTAATTTACTAGAAATATTGCACTTGTTAACTATAAAAGTGGTGAAAATTTCAACTATGTAAGTCAAAAGTTATTCACACTTTATTTTTTCAATCTATTTACACAAATGTAGGGGTTGAACAAGTTCGTCATTTTTCTACATAGTCTCCTTCCTTTTTGATGCATTTGGCCCAGCGGTCCATCAGGTTGCGTATTCCCTCTGAGAAGGTTTTTGGTGGGTCGCCCAACTACTTATCCACCGCATCTTTGTCTGTCTGTCTCATCTGCAGAGAACACGCTACATTGTCGGTGGTAACTCGCCTGTTGGCCAGTACCGTGTTTCAAGTTTGCTGAATCTTCTCGTCAGTGGTGGAGCTTGATGAGCATCCTGCTCCCTCTTCGTGCATCACGCTTGTTCAGCCCCTTTTAAACTTCTCGATCCACTCATACACAATTCTACATGGTAGAGCACTATCCCCGTATTGTGTTGTAAGCCCCTGGCACACCTTCT
Source organism: Meta bourneti (assembly GCA_933210815.1). Taxonomy (NCBI): domain Eukaryota; kingdom Metazoa; phylum Arthropoda; class Arachnida; order Araneae; family Tetragnathidae; genus Meta; species Meta bourneti. The sequence goes on along the minus strand of OW119927.1, from coordinate 4,037,064 downwards.
GCCCTAGAAATCGGATCACTGCTCTTTATTCCTACTTGGTGCATACTGCCAGCAGAGCGACCTTGTTTACAGAGCACATGAGCAGAAGCATGAAAAATGATGCTATCTAGATTAAACTTCGGTAAAGTGACCACAATAGTATCAACTCTAAGCATGCATGTGAAGAAGGCAGTGTGACAAGCCTAAAGATGTGTTATAGCGAAAGTGCGGATTATTTTTAACTTACCCTCGTAATATTGAATTTTCCCCTAACATGTGAGTTTATTTGGCAGTTACAAGTCCCCATCCAGCAGACAATATTAGGAATTAAACAATTGAGATCAGGAACTAATATGTAAGCCTTAATGATTTTGCATATTTTGGAAATGTTGGAACATTACTCAAGTACCCTCGATACATAGCTACATTTGGCTATGTCGTTCTTTTTTACTTGTCGCATGATGAATTTTATGTTTGTGAACCGCAGAAAAATGTCAATATCTTTCTTTAGAATCAGGGGAGCAGTCTCTTGTTTCAAGCAGTTGACCTAAACTGGAGAGGTCCCAGTCTAATTAACCCTTGTGAAGCAAAAAATGACTAGAGCGGCAATTCAAACTCAAATTGGATTGATAAAAAAATATTTTGATGCCTTCAAAACTTGAAAGAGGTGGACTTTCTATTTCTATTGAACTGCAATTTAAAAAGGTTTTACTATTGAGTTTGACTGGATTGAGGATTTACTGCACAGATGAATGTGTCATAAAAAGTAAGTTGATTAAGATACCCTTGCTAGGGCATCCTGATTTTAAAATGATATGGCAATTATTTAGGTTCCTAGGTCACTTTAAGGTATTTTTAATTTTTGAGTCATTGTTTGGGCATTGCATGATTTGAAAGCCAGAAGCAAGAATGAAGGTAGTAAAATTGAAACTTTTAGTTTGTTAAATGCAAACATTTTTTTACATCTCATAATTTCCCCGAATCTAAATTTAGAAACTCAAATGAGAATTTTAAGAAAAACATAACAAAATTAAAAATAGCTATTTTCTTTTGTTATTTCAACATTGTACAAAAACAAGACAATGATGTGCATGCTAACCTAGGTCATTTATAATTGTTTCATTGCACCTACATTTCAAGCACAAAACAATTAGAGAAACCAAAGTTGTTTTCTGCACTTTACATCTTAACTTTCATTGTTGAATGCAATATTTACCTTAGAATAGATTTCAGATGCTCTTATAAAATGTTTGCTGGCTTTTTCATACTTTTCTTGGAAGAAATAATAGCGTCCCATGTCATAGGAAATCTAAAAGAAAGGAAAAAGGTTGTTAATAAATATTAAAACTTTTAATAATAAAGTTCACTTTTTTTCACAGGTCAGATTTTGATGAGCTAAACTTTTAAATACGAAGAAACACTACATGATCAATCCTTCATAAAAAAAAGTTTGAGTTCAGAACTAATCATTAAGTCATTGAGTAACAAGCATCCAATAATGTTCAGCAATAATGCAGGTTATATCACAATAGTATGAGTTGAGATATGAATGACTGCAAATTACAAACTGTTTTTTTGATAATGTCATCCACCAAGGAACACACATTTCACATGGTTGCAATTATAAAAGGTGATAATCACCTAATGGAAAAACTACTGGAATTGTTCCAAGGCAACCCATTGTAAGGATATGAACATTTGCACACATTTTCAAATCATCAGCATGATGGCCGATTTGTTTATGTAAACACTGGCATGTAAATAATGACATGCATTCAATATTTTGAGCACTGGCACGTAGGAACACCATCATTTATGAACTGTAATAGAATGAACATGAGTCGCTCTAACCATTTACACTAGTTTAATTTAGAAGTTAAAACATAAAATTTTCATACACATATTTGTCTAAAATAAAAAAATTCAGTACAAATTTAAATGAAATTAATATATTTTATTGACATGCTTGAAACATTTTTACTGGGGTAATGTGTTACATGGAATAAGTGACTAAGTCCATTGGAAAATATATTTATGTTAACTGGTGCTCAGAAGCACCTGTTATAATGGACTACGTAGTTTCTTAACATCTCGCTTTCAATGGTTGTTTGTTTGGTTTAGGTTTAATGGCATAAAGTCCAATATTGGACAAGCTGAGCCAAAAGCAAGATGGAATGAAAATTGATAAATATACATGAGACATTCGAAATATCAAGCCAAACCAACATTAAAAAGTACATTAAAAATACAAAAGCTGAACATGTGGAAGAAAAATTTAATTTAATCAAAGATATGGCAAAGTATAAGATTAAAATTTGCCATCATTAATATAAAATGTATAAAATCATGATTGATATGAATTGATGCTTTGAAACATGTTGACCAGCAACAAGGTGAATAGTATAAAACGTATGATTAATAAATAGTGAGTTGCGAAAAGTAAAAAATATCAAACGAGGTTTAAAAGGCAATGTTATTTAAAAATAAGAAGAGATTTGAATGGGGATTTTCCCCAATCAAATCTTATAATGATAAAATATGTTTGTTAAAATAATTATGATGGTGATAATTAAAAGTCGGACAGTCAATTAAAATATGATGGAACTATACACATGTCACACACAGGGTCATTTTCACCCCAAAAAAAGATATTTGTGCATGAAACATGTGTCTGATACGTACGCAAGTTAAAACCACATCAGAATGTAGAGTGAGTAAGCATGGCCATAATGAAAGTGATGGATGAATGCTATGGAGCTTGTTAAGATAATGCATGCTCCATTCATTCCACACAATGTCTCAGACAGCTTGTTGGAGATCATTGTATGGAACGTGAGGATTCAAAAGGGTCATAGCATTCTTTGCCGCATCACCAGCCCACTCATTGCCTACAATTCCGACGTGGCCAAGTGGCCAACAAAAGGAGACATTAAAGCCAAGATGGGCAAGCTGGCGATGGATGTTAAATACAGCAAGACCTCACTTTCGAAAATATCAGAAGAATGCTGATTTGGCAAAAAGCCTATTTTAGTCAACCATTTTCTTCTTTCTAAAACTTAACTCTCGATTAACAGTATTTAAAACTTCAGCAACAATACCTTTTGCATTTCTTTCCAGATAATCCATTCACTATTTTCTATTATCCCTTCTATGCAATTCTAAGGGATTCAGAATATTGATTTTCATCACTTGTACCATCTGGCAAAATCAACTCTTCATCCAAATGATCTTAATAACTATATGTACACTCTTTCCAATTTTTGTTTTTCTTTTCAATATCTTCTTTTTCTATTTTGGTCCTACCTTTTCATCTTGGAACTTTCGGTTCAATTACTTCAGGGGATACTGCTACAAATGGTTCTAGAACCAGAACATGTTTTTCTAGGTTCATCACCATTGTGGTTGAAGGGCAAAACAGAGGAACTTTATCAATTTTAAGATTTTGTGTGGACTCAAATGGAAGATCATGGGGTCGATCAGTTACAGTGATGTTAGTAAGTTGTCACTGAATTTCACTTAAAGGGTATGCTTTCGTTGCCTTAAATCCTTTGACAATTTTTTCAACTGTTGCTGTGTTTCAATACAAGAGTTAATGCACAAATATCACCTTACATTTTATTACTTTTGAATTTCGAAATTTAAAATTTTTTTAAAGTAACTTGTACTATTTTTTGATGCCTTCTCATGTTTGCAGTCAAAGCACCCAGTCTAGATATTATTCTGTCTACATTATTAAAAATATTTGAAGCTATAATGAAATACATTTCTCAGAAAAGTTATTTAAATAGAAATGATAGAACTGTTCCAGGGAAAATCTGCATTGATAAAAGCTATAGCAGTGGAAGAATAGTGAAATTTTATTAGATAATGGTTTAGTTATGTTATTCCTCTAAAGAATTAATTCAGATCAACAAACCAGAAAAACCAACAAAACAGAAAATATAAGTATGGGTATTGTTTACATAGTTATCGTGTAACCCTAGTCTTGATTAAAACATCACATCTACAAAAATTTTAACTATACAATATTACATGAGACATTCCTGAAAGTCACTACAGATTCCTGAACCATCGAATCAGAGGTTAGCATCTCTGTATTGTATTTTTTTGCATATTGGTTATGGTCAGGAGCAATGTACCTTACATAAGCATGGATGAATGAAACTATTGTGTTTATGTCAATGATAAATTATGCATTTATTTAAATTTTTGTAATGTAGTCGCTGGAAAAAAACCAAACCACCCATCTTCATTTGAACAATTTTGACAGTACAGAAAATTCAAAGATGGCGTTTGACAGGAAGGAATTAACGTCTTCTATACATTTAAATGCATAAAATTTGCATAAGGGGTCGTCTTCATATTAAATTGAGCACCAACTTCATAATTTCCAATAAAAATCCCTATTTTGACACACTATTTCGAATCTATATCAAAATTTAACTTCAGATACCAAATTTCATGCCATTAGGTCTTACCGTTTCAAAGTTATGAGTACCGAAAGATTGAAGCACCTAATGTTAAATCAGTTTCTTAAACTTTTATGGATATCTTCTAAATATTTCTATAGTGCTGATATTTTGTATCACGTTACTGTTAAACAGCCCAAACAAAATCCGCCTAATATTTTATTTTAAAAACAGTCTTTAGCATTCAATAATAATTATTACATAACATTTGAAAAATTATGAATTGGAACTTTATTATATTTTGATGGGAATTGATTCAGAAGGACTTCTAATAGGACCATGCACAATTTCAGCTAATTTCAATCGTTAGTTTTTGAGTTACATTCAATTTTCATCATTATTGCGATTTTAGGGGGCAAATCAAAAGTTTAATAAACGTCTGAAAAACCTCAGATCATTTGCACATGTAATTCTCCAATTGTTTTCACTTGCATAAGAAATATAACTAGTGGTCGCCCAGTGGTCGAAATTCGACCATAATTCATTTAATTTTTAAGTTTGAACGTTAATAAGGTTCTTTTGTCAAAGAGTATACCTCTATATTCATTGCATATAATTTTTTTGAATTTTGTTCCATTACGTCTATTACGTAAGCTTTGAGCATGTACAAATACGTCATAGGTAAAATGCGGTATAGCTTGGTTAAGCCATATCTAAAAAACAATAACGAGTTCTTTGACATTTTCTTGGGTTTTTTTATTGCTATACTGGCCACAGGTTTCGCCAAGGCTACACAGTTAATTTGCCTATCTTTTTCAAATTATATAAAATTTAAATAAAAAATAAATCCAAAAAATGAAATAAGGAATACGTGCTTCGTATTTTTTTATATATTTTTTATTGAAACAAAAAAACCGGGTGGTTAAAAAAATAAATGTTGTCCATTGAACTTGAAATAGTTCAACAATGAATTTAATGATTCAAAACTTCTGTGTAGACGATGTTTTTTGTAAAAACTCTTTCATCGTTTGCTAAATGCCCTTGACCGTTATAGTCTGAAATATAAAATCTCAAACCATCGAATGATCGAACTCTACTTGCTGCGACGTACAATTGACCATGGGTAAAAACTGGCTGCCTCAATCAAATTCCAATTTTTTCGAATGTTTGTCCTTGAGACTTATTTATTGTCATCGCAAATGCAGGTATAATTAGAAATTGAGTTCTTTGAAAGTGAAATGTTAAAATAGTTCCGGAATATGTTAAATTTTTATACGTGGAATCAAAATTCTCTTATTGCGTGCGGTTCCAGTTAAAACTTCGCAATCAATAGTATTACGATGCATAAATTTGATACGCATTCTTGTTCCATTGACTAATGCTTCCTTTGTATTTAAGTTTCTGATCAGCAAAACGATGCAATTAACTTTCAATAATAACTTATGTGGTGGCAAATTATGCCAAACCTCATACTCCTCCGTGCGCGCAATGTACTAAAAAGGGGTACAAAGTTTTTCTTCACGTATTAATATATAGATTACAGTATATGAACGTAAACAATGAATGTTTTATTTTGTTTAATTTAATATATTTGTAACGCATATTATACATTAATTTTATCTTTCTGAACTCCTTCTCCATATGAACTTTAATTATGCCAAATCTCATACTCCTCTGTGCGCGCAATGTGCTTAAAAAGGGGTACAAAGTTTTTTCTTCACATATTAATATATAGATTCTCGGATCGTTTGCACAATATGTTTAAAATAATGTTCAAATTTGAAATTCAGGTAAGTATAACTACAATTAATCTCGATCTATGAGTAGCAATTTTCAATGTGGAGATGATCCCTGAAATTGACTGCAACTATAGCATTGAATATCTCTGGATATAAAGACAGTAGTCATGAAATTTTATATTTAGACTAATTTAACGATGCAGAATTTGATTAAGGCATCAATACATGGTGTTTCAATTGGAAATTTTGTTGAATGTACAAAATATGATATGAAGACGGCCCTTAATGAATTTTTTTTGCATCAGAATTTTTAGAGGATGTTACTCCCTATCGAATGATATCTTTGAATTTCCTCTACTATGAATTGTGCTCTAAATAAAGGGGGTTGAACAAATAGACATGACTCAAATGCAATCTCGCCAGAGACGGACTACTGAAAATTTGCTAAAGTATAAAGCATTAAAAGAAGGCACTCCACACAACAGACGTTTAGATATGGAGGAACTCACTTGGCAAACGACGTCTTCTCTCCTCAGAACAAGGCCCTCCTCCCATTTGTGGTCGGGATTGGGGCACTCTTCGGTCAGGGAGCCGAAGCAGTTGATGAGAGGCATCCGCACCACGTTCTCAGACTCCAGAAAAGCCTCTAGGGCAGCAGCAGACTTCTCAGACTCCTCGCACAGCTGGGAAGACATTAGAGGGATCAAAGAATGCACAATTAAGCCACAGTAAAATGTGAAGACAATAAAAGGAAAAAGTAACAATACATATAAATCTGCAAATTTTAACATAGCTATTTGCGAAATAATGCTAGGTTCAGATTTGCTACTTCTTTTTAAAATATTTTTCATGAATGAGCTGGATAATCTGGTATCTGTATCAGGTCTGCAAAGGATAAACCTATTCAGAGGGCCGTATTTGGCTGCAAGACGGTTAAACCTGTCAGGAGAGATAATATTCAAAATGTCCAGTAGATAATGTTATATACATTGGGTTGATGCAAAAGTTTGTCCCATCCTTGGTGCTCGATGGCATTGCATCGTAAAACACGTGCAATGTTTGATGTTATTTGAAAGGAATTTCAGAGTACTTGTGAAACAAATTGTGTTATTGGGTTGTGTTTTTTAAATTTGCTATGTATTAAAAATGGCAGAAAATAAGGAGCATTTTTGACATATGATGCTTTTTTATTTCCAAAGAGGCAAGAATGCTTCGCAGACGCAAACGATATGTTGTGAATGGTGAGGGTGCCGTTGACGATTCCACATGTCATAAGTGGTTTGGAAAGTTTCGTCACCTGGATCAGTTCTTTATCCAAAAACCTCAAAACTTCTATGAGCGAGGGATGATGCAGCTACCGGAGAGATGGAGAAAGGTCACTGAACAGAATGGCACATACTATATTGATTAAATGTAATTCTTAGTAAATAAAATTTGTATTCAATTTTTGTCAAAAAGCCCAGGATCAACTTTTGCTTATATATATATATATATATATATATATATATATGTATGTATGTATATGTATATATATATATGGAATTTTGAATATCCATCTATTGCTTACCGATCTACTAGTCTGACTGGATAAATAATTAAATTTGAAAATGTTCCCAAGCTGTGTGAAGAAGTTAGCTCACGAAAGCGAGCAATTGGACAGGAAGTAATTCTAAAGATGTGAAACAGATGGTTGGATTAGAAAATAGACGATTGATAGACGTCATTTTCGTGTATGTCAAAACAAGTGTTTGTGCTTCATCTTATGTTCCTGCTGTTCTCGTTTATGGTCATCAATATAAATCCCCTATACGATGTTACTGAAAAATCCTCTTATATATCTTTTCAACAGATTACAATTACTGTGTATTTCTTACCATGAAAATAAACATTCAGTGTCTCCAAAAAAATACCAGTTAATGGGTTTTGCTCTAAATCGACAATACAAAATAGGTCTTTCTCACCCAAAAAAGTGAGAATTAGAATATGAAATTTAGTCAAGGGGATTTAATGAAAAAAGCTAATTTAACCGTAGAAACATTCTGAATGTATTATTCTATAGCCTTACACCCAACTTGGAGGTTGCATGGCTCCTTTAACCTTCTTGACCAAGGATTTTCTAGAAGCATATAACAATGCCTAGGTGCATACTAGGAACTAACCCCTCTAGGTACGGCTATTTAACAGAAACTGTTTTGTACACTAAAAGCAATATTAATAAAGCAAAATAAATATATTTGAATACTTTGCAAACAAAAGTTAAATTTTTATTACTACGATAGAAGGAATTCAAGGAACTAAGTTTCTTTTTAAGACCCAGACTTCTCAGAGGGTGTGAGATTACTCTTAGAGGTGGTCAGGAGGACCTTCACCAGACCCCAAAAGGGCCCTTTGCCCAACTGGACTGTCAAAATACAATTAATTCACATAAAACAAAGGTAAGGTACAAAAGACTTATAAGATTCAAAGACTAGTCAAATTACAGACTGCCTACATCTTGTACTCCAAATAAGAATAAATAAATGAACAAAGCCCTAAATAGTTGAAATGAATAAAAATTAAATTAAAGGGAACTGTGCTACAACCTTTAGAACAATTTAACTGATAGGCAATTAATCATTATTAAATTTGCAAGGCGAGAATAGAAATCAGACAAGGAAAAACATGAATATAATAATGATATACACATACACACAATACATATATAATTGGGATCAAACAATAATTTCAATTAAATATTTGGAAATTTTTAAACAGTCTGCAGATGGACAAAGTTTATCAAATTAACAATTGTTGAATGACATAAAATAATGTTTGTAGATTTTCACTGGGGTAGTTTATATTTCTTACAATCTTCATTGGACATGGTTACTTCTTGCAACACATTCTAAAAATACATACATTTGAAGGAGGTATACAATTCCCCTCCAAAACAAAATAAATTCCAACATTGCAAAGCAATACCTTTCTCATCACCGATTCAATGACAGTCTGCGATACGATGGACGGATCCACTTGTCCTGGGCTGAAATAAGTGGGATAGATTCATTATTTTGTAGGTAATAGACTTATTGGAAATTACTCATTGGGAAATGCAGATCAGAAAAGTAAGGAAACATTTGAACTCACAGCTGGACATTCAAGCCCTTTTGATTCTTCACAGGAAAACTTCCTTCCACAACAGCTCTAAGAACCCTACATAAAGAGTTACATGTTTAACAGAAAATATCAATAGATGGGCTTATATACTAAACACAAATTGTATACAAAATTTATCAAAGAAACATTGAAGTAATAATTATTAAGAGACCGATTCCGTATTTTGTGATAGCCGTTAATTGTTTTAACATTTGTGCACCTCCATTAGGGGCATTTATGTCAAGCCAAGGGATGACTGAAAATTGAGGTAGGTGGACTTATCTATACCCTCTAACTGTAAGAGAGGAATTGCTTTCATTCAGCTCAACACTGTTGTCGTTTACCTAATAAACAGAAAAAGGCAAAATCCTCATGTGAAAGATGAGGGGAAATTTTGCCAATCTGTGCAACTCTGGTAATAGCCCTGTTTTATTAGTCAACTGCCCCATCGAATTTCAAAATCCCATGTGCTCTCTCTGAATTTCTCTTTGGAATTGCAACCAGGCCAGGTTTCTTGCATACACTTTTCTCACGATAGTGAGATTTTTAAGATAATGATGTAACTATGCCAGTTTAACAAAGATGTAGTGGGAGGGGGTTCACATCAATAACATCCAGGGTTCAGTCTTCAAGCAAAAGAAAAATTAGGACCATTTTTCCATTTTTAGGACCGTTACATTTAACATTGATCAAAATTGACACGAAATACTCACTTAAAAAAGTTAGGTAGCAAAATATTGAATACTAACACTATCCAATAGCATTTTATTAAATGTTATTACCGAGTTGTAATGATATTTAATAAAATATAATCACTGAGTTGTTTTCCATTTAATAAAATGCTGATACAACTAGGTAATGTAAATCAAGGTTGGCAAGAAAAGTCTTTTCTATGCCTATTCAATGTACCACATGTGCATGAAGGTACACACATGAAATGAATTGGGTTGTTTTTCAAGGCTTTATCTCAACTAAAAGAATGAGAAGCACACTCTTTGCATATTCTCCCATAGGTATGAGTTTTAGGAATTGTCTAACAATGCAGATCTTTTCGTAAATCCACTGAAACCAAAATCAATGACATTTAAGCCCTGATCATGTATCATCAATCTTGGGTTTAGAATGGTGGTGAAATATTGGAGTATTCAGAAGTATTGACTTACAACAGACTTGCATTTAATTTAATTGTAAATACAATTCATTTTGATTATTGATTTCATTATTTTTAACTAGGAATTTCACTTTAAAACTAATTATTCTTGGATGCAGTGAAAACAGTAAACAAATAAGTGAATGCTTTATTTATAGATACTTGCTAAAAAGAAAAACCTTACTTATTAGAAAGAAAAAAGCATAAATTATCAAATTACGTGTTTTTTATTTAATATCATGTAAAATTACAAGTTAAACACAAAATCAATGGCAAAAGCTTTCAAGCAATGCCAAATATGTTTGAAAACAGAAAGTCCTTGCTACTCATGCTTTCAAGATACCAAAATTATTTTTACCGATTCCAGTCCTAAAGAAACAGACTGAGATTACCTTAAATCCAAAAATTACCTTAAACCATTTGAAATGTGGTTGGAACACCAAAAATTCATCCGGGAGGTAATAAAAAGGTGATGCAGTCAAATTAACCAGCTATGAAGACACTACAGAATGAAGGGTTGCTGCAGTTCCAAAATAAGTCTTGCATAATAATTTGGACATGCAACTGAGATATTTGTAAACAACCATTTTAAATTCTGCTCTTTTCTGTGAAGGATATAAAATCTTTTATAGTTCTTTCCTGCAGTGCTCAAGAAAATAATTAACTTAATTGAAGAAAAAATTTTCATTGAAAATCTGTTTTATTCACTTTACATTATTGTATGTAAAAGAAACAGGAAAATTTGGTTTCTTAAAATTAAAAATTATAATCAGTTGGCAAAGGCTCCTGTCCTGGATTTTAAAATACAGTAATACCCCAAAGTTATGCTATAGGTGGGTCTGACGAAAATCGCGTAAGTCGGGGTACAATTTTGCATACAAATTTTGTTTAATTGCGATTAACAAAAACACTTAACAAAAATTAAGGATTAACAAAAACACTAGTTCAGAAGAAAAATATTTAATAAAATTGCAGTTCTTTATACATATTAATACAAAATATTAAAAAATAAACGAGTTACGTAAAAAAGTTATTTCGATGTCGATGGCTTTATAAAATCTAACAAATTCATCTGATGACACAATGCCTTCTTTTTTGCATGCAGAATTTCTGCGTAGCAAGCTAATAATTTTTTTATTCCTTGCTTTGTAGCTATAACACGTTCTTCATTGGAGTCTAAGTTTTCTAAAATTTTTAAGCCCTTTTCAATCGAGCTGAGACCTGTCAAGCTTGCAATTGGCATGTCCTTTTCTGGTGGAACTGGGTCTAAAGTGTCGGATACTTCAGTGACGTTTTGCTCATGCATCTCTATGAGCTCATCAATTGTCAGCTCCTGATTATGTGAATCCAACAGCTTGTAGACATCATCACCATTGACTTCCAAATCTAATTGCCAGGCAAGATTAACAAAACTTCTTCTATCACATGAGCGACATGATCGGTTTCTGGCGTTGTTTCCGCTCGTCTTTGAAAAAATGGACTGTTTATTCCAGACACCATTCAAAGTTTCTTTGAAAATTTCATCCCAAGATTTTCTAATGATTCTTAAGGCATCTAAAACATTCAATTGTTTCCAAGTCTTTAACATATATCTCACTGTTTTGCCTCATAGCTTCATTCAGATGTGCAAACGAACGCCTTGTGTAGTAAGCCTTGAATGTTTTGATGACTCCCTCGTCCATCGATTGAAACAAGCTGGTTGTGTTTGGAGGCAAAAACACAACTTTCACATGTGGGTAGAAATCAATTAGGGTGGCAGGAGGGTGACCGAGTGCATTGTAAAAAGAAGCATCAGTTTAAATGGAATCTGCTTAAACTTGCAATAACGTTCGACTTTGGGTATGAAGTGGTGACCAAACCAGTCCTCAAAAACGGAAGCTGTCACCCAAGCTTTATGATTTGACTTCCAAATCACTGGTAAGCTAATTTTAGATATATTTTTAAGGCTCTTGGGTTTTCGGAGCAGTAAATTAAGAGAGGTTTTAACTTGCAATCACCAGCTGCATTCCCGCCAACCATAACTGTCAATCGGTTTTTAGAAACCTCAAAGCCTGGAAAGTTTTTTTCATGTGCGATAAAAGTTCTTTTAGGCATCTTCTTCCAGAACAGGCCAGTCTCATCCACATTAAATACGGTTTCAATGCTATAGTCACCTTCTTCTATCATAGCCTTGAGTGTCTCAGGAAAAGAAGATGCAGCTTCTTTATCGGCACTTGCTGCCTCTCCACTTTCTGCGATGCTGTGACAGTTACAGCTAGTTTTAAATCGGTTGAACCAGCCGTTACTAGCTACAAAGTTTTCATCTTCACCCGCCTCCCCAGCTCCTTCTTTCAACCTCTCAAAAATCAGCTTAGCATGATAGCACACAATGTTCTGATCGACTGGACAATTCTTCACTTTTATACATGATTATCACACCATAATTTCAGCATTGTTTCCATCTCAGCAATAATACCATGGCGTTTACGAATTATGCTTGAGTTCAGGGATTGAGCATTTTTCACCACATCGAGAATTCTTTCTTTATCTTTTATAACTGCTCTTACTGTGGATTCCGGAAGCTCAAACTTCTTTGCCAATTCACAAATTTTCATTCTGCTATGAAAATCCTTGATAATGTTGAGTTTACATTCCAAAGATATCGTTTTCCTTTTCTTACTAGGTGCAGGAGAATCAGATTTAATTCGTTTGGACGACAGTTTTTTAAGGGTTTAGAAAACGTATGACAAAACAATCTTAACTTTCGTTGATCATAGAATTGTTATCGCGCACGCAGAGTTCGCGCAAAACGCGTATCACAGCAAGAGAAACACTGAAGATAGCAGGCGTCAGTGTTGCCAAATGAAAAAATCAGGAACCGCCTAACTCCAAGTTCGCGTATGTTGGGGTAGCCTAAGTCAGGGTATAACTGCAATGTAAAACATGCTTTTTATCTTTATGACCAGACAGTAAGTAATTTGTATGGTGAGAGAAAAAGCTTAGAGAAGGAAAGAAGCTTAGGGCCTAAGGAAACCAATTGGCACTTCAAGAAACAATAAATAAAATAGGAAACCATTTTTGGAAAGAAATTTGAAGTTCAACTTAATGCATCAATTCCAGATTCTGCAACACTGTTAAAAACTCATTATTTAGATGTTTTATCGATAGATTCACTGATTTAGCAGAACGACCACCAAATGGTTCCATTACTCTCCAAGTAAAGCTCTGATCCTAGTGCATTGTTTAAACAAAATCTAAGAGATGCCTTGTAATAAATAAACACATAAATAATTTGAAATGAGTGCCGGCCACAAGCACACCGCAACATTAAAGTGATTTGAAAAGATTTATTTTGCACTTTATTGCAGTTTTCAGAAGTAAAAAAGTGACAAAATATTACAATTTGATTTTAAGTAAGGATCACTTACCATATGTTGTATAAAATACAAGCAAACAGGCCATCTCCAGAAAAATCTTTGGCATTCGAAGCACTGAAATTTGAATCTCCTCCAGTTATTTTCAATAGCTCTGTCAGAATAGCCTGTTGCATAGTCAGTGGTAATCTTTTGAAAGAAAAAGTAGTTAAAAGAAATAAAGAATCCTTTTTATAGCAATGATTAAATCATCCAGTGGAAAATCAAAGATCAATCAAAAAAGATTTTCAACTGGATTTCAAAACCTACAAGGGATGCTTTTCAAAGTTCTGGCAATTGCCATCCTAATAATGCGGGGCTAATGATTAAAGCTTTCAGATACAGACAAGTCCTGATGGGTTTTCCCAACTGTGTAGCCAATGCCGATCAGTATGGTTGAGCCACTTGCAAATACAGATGGACTATTTAAGTGTTCATTTTGAAACTATGGAAGATGCTGTTCAAAGTCGTAATTATCTTTATATGGAAAAAAGGTGTTAAGAGGACATCCAGCAACTTTCATCTGTTTCCAGAATTAAAAAAACTTCTGCGTGGTGTACGATTTTAGAACATCAATGACGTAAGTGAGCTGTAAGCCGGTGGATAAGACTTCCAAGAAATGTTTTAGATACCCTAACAAAATTAATTTCTTGCTAAGACGAGTGCATACAATTAAGTGGAAATTATATTGAAAAATAACGATGTAATGGATAAAAATTTTAAAAAAGTTTATAATGCACTTCTCAGAACTTTGGAAACATACCTCATATGTTAGTCATGGGTGTCACATATTTAAGGGAAATTATTGGTAGAAAGAAGCAAGTATATAAATTTTGTTGAAACATTATTGGTTGTTAATTGGTGATTCATTTTAATAATTGATAGTAAACATTTACCATAATTCATTAGTACCAGTAGTAAATCCTAATATTTATTCTTCCCACTTGAGTGATTTAGGCCCAGAAGAGTCCATGACTTTAGTTATCAAAATAAAATTTCTTCAGAACAAGATCTCGTTTTTAAGGAAAAGTTTACTTCCATACAATATTCTCAACATAATTGTTCTTAAGATATAAATTTCTAAATTTCATTTACTACAGTAAAAACAATGAGTGAACACTTCATTTTTTTCATAGATTAATTTCTAAATAGGAAATAGTTCTTCCAGCTTTGAAAAATAGAATTTCCAAAGTGAGACATTTAAACTCTAATTCGGAATGAACAATACAAAATTGAGTTTGGTCAAACTGAACACTTGAGGAAATTCTATGCCATGTTTAAATAATTACTTTTTTTCGAGACTATTCAAGTCCCACTTTAGGTAAGCAGCAACCTTAAGAGCAAGTAACTTCAAAGCAATTTTCTTTTTGCTTTCTTTTTCTTCAGTATTATCTATTAATTAAAAAAATATGTTAAATACAAAGTAAATTTGTTTAAAACATGCATAAAAATAATGATAATACCACTTTATTGTTCTGTGATTGTACACATTAAAATAAATTAACTTTCTGAACAAATAAAAAAAGACAGCTACTTTTAACCCACCTGGTTGTTGTCTCAATGAGGTATCTCGTCATTAAGCAAAACTGACCAGACCCTGATGGACGAGATATCTCGTCATGAGAAAAAAACTGACTTGATCTTGATTTTGTCACCATAAAAAATGGGAAATATCATGATGAGATATGTCATCATTAGCAAATTGGTCGGATCTTGATGGACGAGATATCTCATCAGCTACTTGGAGGGTTAAATGTAACAGATTTCTTATACAAGTTATAATTTCATCTTTTAAGCTATAAAAACCAGGACCATTCCTGAGTAGTGTGCACTAGCACATCATCAGAAAGGGTAGGGTCAGTTGAGACAGGGACACAGTATGGCTCCAATTTTCAACAAAAATGTGCTGTTATACATTTTCTGATACTTGGTAGTTATACTTTATTGGTCAACATTTTAAAATTCTTTTACGACTTTGAAAAAGATACTTATAAATCTGCACATTTTATACTTAATTTACATTAAAATATTCAAAAAGGCACTACAACAAATGAGAAATTAAATGTTTTTGTAATAGGGTGGCCAATAGTTTTGCCCAGGGATGGTCCTATGTAAAATATATAAATATTCTTGGTTTTAAGGAAATATTTCAGTTTCAAAAGTTTCAGTAGTAGTGTTTTGATGAAACTGCAATTAAAAATAGATCCATAGACTGAATGTTGAAATAAATGAAGGCCTTTCCATCCATACTTTTTGAATGTTCGTAATCTGGCACGACCTCCTCCGAGCCATTCCCAAATGCAGAGAAGTGGGAAGAGTTGTTGTGCTGGCCATGATTCCCAGGTGGATCAGCAGTGATGGGAGCCATGGAATTGGCCAGGAATTTTATGATCAAGTCTGTTGGACCAGGATCTGGAAGTAAAATGAACACACTTGTTATTTTCGATGAATCAGAATGATCACCAAAGCTTAGAAACGATGGGATAAAAATGAAAGATAATTTTTTATGAACACCTTTATCGCACAAGTGGTGAAACTCTTCCAGTACAACAATCGAAGAAATGCAACTTCAGTCTGCCTAAAAGTGATTCCTGCTACCCACTCTGGAGTAGGTGACGATCCCAAGCATGTCCTTTATGAAAGGAGAACAAGGTGGTCTGTCAGCAACATATCAGTTTGGAGAAAGGGCAGCTTGACATGTCCTTTTGGTCAGTTGGTAATACCTAAAGTTTGCTTCCATGACAGTGGAAAGAAGTTTTGTTTCACACTGGAGTGACCCACAGAGTGCTGCTTTGGGACTTCTCCATATCTTTAGTGACCTCCACTGCACCTGATAGGAGTTTCTCCCTATTTAAGAAGAAATTGGGATTTGTTGCATTACTATATTGCTACAAATTACTAATTGCAGTTGTGGCTTAGTTTCCTACAATGCTCCTCCTCTAGACTTTAGCACTGAATGAATTCAAAAGATCATGGCCAACTGATTGCCAATAGTGTGAGTACTGTATCGACATCACTGGGGTACTTCTGTATGCATAGTTGTACAATAAATGAGACCATTCAACTGTTTTGTGTTGTCTTCAACAGCCGAGTAAATTGAGAGGTAATGAAGAGTGAGGCTGTGATAGGAGTAGAAGCAGTATCTGTTATCACAGAGCTTCAGACAGTCAGGAATGATTTGCATCACACATTGGCAATAAAACTGTTCATCATAGGCTATCCATTGAAGTGTGCACTGACTGGCAAGTGCCATCTGACTTGTTAGAAAGCACACATGCTCAAAATAATGAAGAGTAACTAATGTAGCATAACATGTTAAGAGACAGCAAGTCCTTAATGGCTGAGTTTAGTTGCACTTCTATAAATATTACCATATTGAAAATTAATTATTATAGAGGTAGATACATTCCCACAAACTTGCACACAATACATAGTAGAACAACAAATCTCAACCTTGAAGTACTTTATAGTATACTGAAGTTCTGCTATAGTTTGACTCCGGCAAGTTTATACTTAAATAATAATGGTTTTTAATGAATATAAAAATTAAGGGGCAAGTCAAATATAAACAATCGATTCCCACTATTGACATCTTTAGAACAATTTCTGGTTTGAGTTTATAATTCTGTACCAGATGCTATAGCAGAGATTACAAGTTGGAGAAACAAATAATCATCTGTGGCAGTTGACATACATGATTTTGATGAGCCTTTTCCCTTGCAAGATTAACCATCTTTACGCAAATCAAATTCCCAAAGGTCCTCAGTGGAGCCGCACTACACAGTGGAAACCAGCAGACACGATGAACACACACTATTAGAAAGCTGCTTAATTGTGCAACTACCGAAAATGCTACGTAGCATTGATGGATGGTTGCTTGTTTTCAGGTTTTACGGCAAAAAGGCCATATTTGGCCAAGCTGAACCAATCACAAGATAGACAATGTAATGAGGGATGAAGAAAAAGCATAAGGGTAGGTGAGAGTAAAAGTGAAAGGGAAAAAAGATCACTCTGGTACTTCGGGGGTTGTGATGCCTGTACACACCTATAGATGATGTACTCCTGATAGTTCATTGCTGGATGATCCATAATGAATATTGAACTGTTATGATATAAACCACTTTCAATAACTCTGGAACTATAATCAAGATTAGAAATTAGGAGCAGAAAGTCAGCCCTTGTGGGCACCTAAACATTTTTCCTCAGTTACTTTAGAGGAATTTCGATACATATTTTGTTCACATGTTTATAAGCACACAGTATTATAAATGACTAAATCCTGGGCTTCAATGACATTTGGGGACGTTTTTCACTTAAAGTACATTTTTTGTTTAGGATCATTGTTTTAAAAAAATAGTTGATTGAATTAGAGTTGACAGCCTTGAAATTGGTATTATATTTCATCACCATAGTGGAAAGAAGAGGTTGCCAAGTCTTGTTGCTATTCTTCCCACTTACTTGGCGGGTTACCAGAATAAAGAGTATTATTACCCAAATAATTTCCAAGTTCGAGGTTGTATCATTAGCTAGAGATGAACCAGATTAAGTTATCAAGTGCTATCACTATAAAACTCAGTCAAGTGGAGTTAATGTGAATTATTTGTTTGAAAGCTTATGTCTAGATTAGATAAAATACATCTTCAGTTTTGCAAAGTCAGAATTAACCAATTTGAACAATCCTTTTCATTACAAATGTGCCTAGTTCATAAATAATACAATAAAATATTTCTTAAATATAACTTCAGCTTAATTTTTATCTTGTCAAACTTATACGAAGAAATCTCAAAATAAAAGCATCATAAAATAGGAAAATAAACTGAATATCTTCAATCACAGCAGAATGAAACTGGCACCAAAATCCTTTTCCAAACAATGCTATTTGGTCTTAATCAGTTATAGTTCAAGGTTTAATTTGGTTTGTTGGGGTTATGGCACAAGGGCCATATTTGGCCATGCTGTACCAGGCACAAGACATACAATATCAAGTAATAGACAACACACAATGAAAGTTTTACTAACAGAGAAGAGAGAAATATACCCAGGGAGGAATACACCTGACAGAAATCGAACCTGCGCCGCCTATAACTCGAAGGTCATAGGGTCAAGAAAATGCAACAAAATATTACACAAGCATTGTTTTTCACCAAAATTTCAATGCTCTATGGGAGGTGGACGGCCACTTTGTAGTTTGTTCTTAATAGCAAGACAACACACACACAAAATCAGTAAACAACCACACACACAAAATCAGTAAAACTTATTTAATTAAACTCAAGAACAATGTACCATAGTCAAGTAGAGATAATTTTGGAATATGGTAAAACACTGACCTTTCAAATTAGTCATTTGGTGATAGACCAGTACTGAGTTCTTGAGTTTTACCAATTGTTTGAATCACATTTAAAGTTTGTGCAATGGTGTTATGTGAAAAGAAAAAAAGCAAAATACTTGTATATAATGGCTTTGAAGGTTTCATACTAATAACTGGTGCAGTTGCCAAAGTTGGCATCTTATCTGCAATTCTAACTATTACAATATGGTATTGCCGATTAGAAAACTGAAATCCCGTAGGGTTGTAACATTCCCTTACGAAAATCTTTTGTAGTTGAATAGAATTTTAAAGATTTCTATAGAAACGAAATTTCGTTTCTTTTGAAAAAATTCTAAAGAAAAAGAGTAGATTCTACAGAAATGTATTTCTATCGAATTCTAGCTCTATAGAAAAGTTGTCATGGAACAAAGGAATTGAGCTTCTTTTGAAATCTATAGAGGTTTCTAAAGATTTTATATTTCTAGAGGTTACTTTATAGAAAAGAGAGGTTATAGATTATAGAAAAGAGCCATAATTCTATAGACCACATTCTATAGAAATTTTTACAGAAGCTTTTTGTAGGGGATAACTAGGATTTCACTTCTTAAAATTTAAAAAGCGGCTAAACATTTTGCAACATACCTGTATTAGATTCTGATAAATATTTTTCTAAGATTGCCGGATTAAGCAAAAACTCAAACCAGAGAATCTTTTGAGGCGAAGGTGGACGGTGTTTGTTCCGTGCATCAAACATGTTTGCTTCTTGTTTTCTGACAGTCCTTTTGAAGAAAAGAGTAGGAAAGATTTGTTCAAAACATGCGAAAAATGAGTCGTATTATTAGTTCTAACTCAATTCAATTCACACCGAACTCATTGGCTGGTTGGTTGAATTCCTTGAGACTTTTAGCTGCAGAATCAGGCTTTTGTCACCAATCTTCCTAATTGATCTAGATTTCAGACAAATAACATAAGGAAATCAAAATTTGAACTCATTGGCCATCGGTGTGTTTACTTTTTGAAAGAATAGTACTTTAATTTGTAATAGAGGTTTTTTCTCTATTTTCTGCCATCTAGTTCTCAACTGTTACGTTTTCTCACTTGTGGAAAGATAGTAGAAATTCTAGTAGTTGCTCGAAAAGTTAGGAAAATATGTATCACAGAGTATATTTACTCTGTAATATGTATGATAATCATGTTGAGAATATGCACATTCTAAAGTGGAACTATTTTAAAAAAATGAAAGGAAACTGATAACTTCGCCGTTGATACAGGAAGCAGACAACCAATCCCCGAAATGACGTCATGTATTCTGTGTTGTTACTTGCGGCCTTTTTGATCAAGATTTTTCTCCGTAATTTATGGATATTTCCAATACAAATGTTTCTATTCCGGAAAGCATTCGGTATTGTTTTATCATTTTTATTATAGCAATGAAAGAAACGTGTGCACATTTGTTATTGTGAAAGTAGGAAGATTGAAATGTCATCGCATCGTAAGGGTACATCAGTGTTCACAAGTTGTCAGTGCGTTTTCTGGTTTTGAAAACGGTGGATTGTGACAATTTCACTCAATTTACTATTTATTTCGTTTTGAAATGTCCTTGCTTGTTGCAGATCTTGCATGTTTCCTGAAACTGCCAAATATGGCGTATTCATTTTCTATATTAAGCAATTAACATGAGGGTTTTACATTTTCAATGTTTGCCTCAAACAAAGTTGAAGACGAGTTTCCAGCCATATCTAGATTTTCTTTTCATTTACAACCAAAAAACTCCAAACAAATTTCAAAGGCTTTATTTTCTTCACCAGCAAAAAGATTGTGGAGTTCTGTCCAAACCTCATCTGGGCTTAAAAGATTTCTTATTTGAGCTCTGACTTTTGAACTCAAGGTTTAAACTAATAGAAACATTATTTCTGATTCTGTCTTTTTAAAATTTTCCAAGTCTTGTAGACATTTCTTCTAATGTTGCACTGCTACTGGGTTCTTTAGGAATTTTTAATTTTCCTGAAATTAATTCCATTGCATTTGGAATTCCTTTTAATTTGATCTGAATCAAACGTTTCCAATCTTCCCAGTTTTCCCTTCCTTGAAGAGGTTCAATTTTCTGCATGACTTGTTCCATTTTCTTTTCTCAAGAAAAAAATGGTGTTAGGGTTAGGTAACGTATTCTGGGGATCTATTACGATAAATTTTTAATAACTGCAGAAATTATCTTCTCTTTTAATAATTATTTATTACTTTAAATAATTAACTTATTTTACTAATAATATTTTACTAATTTTTTAAATAATTACTTTAAATAATTTAATTATTTGGTACTTTCGTATTAACCGCATGCCATTGGCGAATATCAACCAGGTTTTGTTTCGGGCGGAAAATGTTTAGCAATTATCCTTAAGATGGCATCAAACATATTTTCATTTGAGGTTCGTTTTTCCTCCACATAAACTCCGTGAGGTAAGACTCGACGTGGTGGCGAGGTGTTCCTCGATGTTTTTTATTTCGCCATTTTGCACTTCCCCAGATGTGTTCTATATACTGTGTGTGCCAGTTTCAGAATCAATGAAATTATACTTGGTTCACTTGACAGTGAATATAACCAGATTGTTCAGTTCTTCCATCTTATACCCCTTCTAACAGATTTGGCGATTAATCGCTGGCATGCGGTTAATATGAAAGTACCAATTATTTTATTTATACATAAGAAGAAATTAAAATTGAAGAAAAAATAAAAAAGAACACTTGCTTGACAATAAAATACAACTTAAAATTTTGTAAACAGCTCGAGCAACATGAAAATCAACAGTTTAGTTGCTTCTCTTACTATTTACACTAAACAAAAAATAGAACAATATATTCAACAGATTATTGTGCTTACCATAAATATGAACATTTGAGCATGCTCTTAAAAAATAAATATCTATTCAGCTATTCTTGAAACTCAAATGTTGCAAAAGAATACCCTGTAATTTTTCTCTCTATTTGAGTATAGTAGGGTGAACCCGCCATTGCATTTTTGTGAAAAAATTTCCCGAGCTAATTTGCAATTGTACTTTAAAGATTTTTCTATCTTGTAAAGATAGTGATTAAAATGAGCTATAGTATAATTTTTAATATTTGATAACTCAATATAATTTTTATCCCGAAGTTCAGAATAAAGATTGGACCAGTATTTGATTACCACACATCCAATAATTGACCACTATTTTTCAAATTAAAACATTGCAAATATTTTTGTGATCAGTTTTTTTCTATGAAAGCTCTGGTAAACTTTGCATGATTTTCTCTATAGTTTGGCATGGTTTGTGTTCCTGAGTTTATCCTTTGGTGCTGCAAGATATAGCAGTGGTTATGAGTTGGGGAAACAAATAATCATCTATGGTGACTCCATACTTGATTAGGAGTGGCAATCCTTTACCCTGGCAAGCTTGACCACCTCTGTACAAATGGACTTTCCCAAGGTCTTCTACATTCTCATCGTAGCAGCACTCTACTTGAACAAAGTAAATTTGAAATTACATCCAAGTGAGAGAAAATGGCAACTGGGACAAAATATGTGGAAGAGCTGTAGTATACGTCTCTCGTTTGGAGGCAACGCTCTTGGTGTGTGTTTTTTTTTTTGCACTTTTAGTAGCGAGTTATTGCAGGTGAAGGCACCTCATCTTTATAAGGGTTATTCCAGTTTTTATGGCAAGTGGGCAGTTTACTCTTTTATTTGGCTAAGTATTGGTTTGAAAATTCGTGTGAAGATTTAAAAATTGATTATTAAACAAGTTAGAAATTGTTAAAGAAAAAGATTGGAAGAAGTTTAAAAATAAAGATTTGAACTGTTATTTTCCAACTATTTCTGCTAATTATTTTCTGATAAAAACATTTTCCCCTGTCAATTACTTTCCGCAAAATCTTATTATTTTCCATTCGAGATAACAATTTTTTAATTATTTTCTTGGTGACATAAAAATTGCGCCAAAGATGTGCCAAGAACTCTGTCACCAAACAAAGTGTATAGTGCAGCTGCACCAAAAATTTTTTGGTCAAACTGAGCACCCTTAATTCTTAACCCTGTGACCCATTTCTCTATTCTATGTCAGTAAAACTCCTTATGTGCATGTTTATGTACTTGATATTACTTGGCCAAAATATGGCCCTCTTGCCATCAAACCCTAACTCTATAGGGCTCTTGATGAGACATTGTTTTTAAATAAGCTTTCCGATTTCTCACTTCATTGCCATCAAGATTCTTGCAACATGCCAATAACTAGTGTCAAGTAAATGCTGCTAGCTTAAAATGCCTGAGTGAAGGTGTATCAAAAAGAATATTCGGGATAGCTATGAGTTCTTACAAAATCAGTCAGAAATTAGAAAAAGTAAAAATATTTTTATAATATTGTTAGACTTGTTTCTTGCGAAGTTCTTTGAAAGAATTGATAAAACATGTTTTTTTAACCATCTGTCCTTTTGCCCTGCCTTTTTCCTCCCTGGATGTATTTCTTCTGTCTCAGTAAAACTTTCATTGTGTGTGTCTGTCTATTTGATATTGTATGTCTTGTGTCTGGCGCAGCATGGCCAAATATGGCCCTTGCGCCATAAAACCCGAAAACTAACCAACCTTTTGCCTTGCCAATGAATCAATTTTCACAGTATTAATAAAATATACAATTTGTCTAAAAGTTCACTTTTTGTTTTAGCTTTTTCATGTGTATAATCTACTCTCATCAAGGAAATAGTGTGGATGTAACATCCAATTATATCCGATTGTACGACCTGGTTATAGAACATCATAATATCCATCTTCAAAAGCTGCATATGAATTAATGCTGACGGAAAGCTTTGTGTATGCATTTGCAAAAGAAACTTCAGAATTAAGTTTGATATAACAGGACTGTTTTGTGTATCTACAAGGTGCCATTGAATGTTTGTTAAATTTAAAAAATGTTTCCAAACTACCTTTTGTATGTGCAAATTCTTTGATGTAAAGTCCTGTTTACTTTTCTTATAGAAAATACGAAATATATGGTATGCTTTGTCACACACATTATTTATTTTGTGTGCTATAGATCAACTAAAACTTTTTGTACATTACATGCATATATTACAACTTTAATACCCTTGTTATTTCTCTCATTTTTACTTGTCCCACGATAAATTTTAATTTCAAGAACAGCAAAAGAAATCTGAATATCCTTTTTAGAATTGGGAGTTTTTCAGTTAAAAATGTTCAAGTCGCTTTTTTAACTGGTTATCTTTTCCTATCGCCCCTTCTCCCACAGTTTGCTTATTTATGAAAAAAATATTGCTTGGCCATTAAAAGAGCCATTACCGTAACATGAAATTTTCTAGGAACATGGAACAAACATGTGTTTCGAACTTGAGGTTCTTCATCGGTCTAATCCGAAAAGGGGGCCACGATAGCCCGGTTGGAAGAGTCACAGATTAGCAATCGGAGGGCTGCGAGTTCGAATCCAACCAAAGACCTTCATGTACAAAGGGGGCTGGTGCATGTTAAATCTGCCGTGTCCTCACATTGGCATGATGTGGAAGTTTGGAGAATTGAGTGCCAGCTCAGGTGTGACCTCGTCATCTGACCATGATTCAAAATTATATGGTGTTCCTGGATCTTTCCCTTTGGGTTCGATCGCAGACCGTCACCAATAGCCTGTTGTATTGCTCCAGTGTGACTAACTAAATTACTTACCCAACCTCAAAAGGAAAGTATAAAAATCTTAAATGATCTAATGTGCATACAAAAATCCGTAATCCAAAGAAATACATAATCTAAAGCATAATTTGTTTTTCTCTCAAGTTCATAGTAAAGCGGTATATCATGCTTTTCTGTCATCCCCCTAGAATTGAGATATATTGTGGGATTACTGTATTACGTTTACCCTTGATTTGTAATTGGGTCTAGGATGGAAGAAAGTATGATTTTTGAGAGGTAAATGTTGAAGGATAAATTATTTGTAAATGCGAAAAATTATTATTTTGAAATTTTGGTGGAAGCTTTGGCACTTGCTGTATGATTTTTTTGGTCTTTGAACCAACTTTTGTTTTAGAGAAGTGTAAATTTTACAAGTCGGAAACATTCTTACATTAAAATGAATTTTTCACAAAGAATTCTGGATTTCTTTCCTAAATATGGTAACCTTAGTATTCTCAATTTCATGTAACCATGGTAGTGTTGAATTTTGCTTGTGAGGGCACGCTATTGTATTTGTAAAAAATTGTGTATTTTTGTTAGGACTAAAGGGTTTTTGCCTTTCCTTAAAAAATTTGTAAGCTTGTTTGTTCTTCATGCAAAGCCTGTTGTCAACATGCATACTTTATTTATATAAATTTTTTGCAGCTCTTTCAACCACGAGTTCATACAGAGCAGTCGATCCTTTTGAGAGATGTGGCAAGCAACATCGATGCGCCTTCTGTCCGTACTCTACTTTTCACAAAGGTAACCTGGGAAAGCATGTGCTTCTGCACACTGGAGAGAAGCCGTACACGTGTGACGTTTGCAGGCGGCATTTCACGCAAATATCAAATCTCCGGAGGCATTCATTGGTTCATAAGAAAAGTCTTTGTGTGTCGCGCTTGAGTTAATGTTAATACTCGGACTGAAAACCTCCTGATACACCTGTAAGTTCAAGAGACCATTCTCTGATTTCTGTTCTGCTTGGAAAAGTGACTTTTCAAGACTTAGAAAGTGCAGATTCCTCTTTCTGCATTGCTTAATGCAGTTTTGCTTCTATGTCACAAAGCTGTGGTGCGTTGTTTCCCGAGAAAAGGGGATTTTCGTAGGATTGAAAATCTTTGAGCATGCTTTATTTCTCAACGTTGTACAATTTTATATCTATATTAAAAATGTGACCTATTTCCTGATTTGATTTCCATTTCGAGTTTTTCTCATGAAAATGTGATATTAATAACAGAACTTATATGCCACACCTAGCTTTATTTAATCCAAAGGAAACTAAGTTAAAGAGTATTGTAAAAACCTGTCCGAGATACACAAAGGAAAAATGTTTTTTAATGTCTTCACGAGTGAAAATTTTGTGATTAAAGCTCTTTAATTTGTAAGTACTACATAAGTTCAACATTTACTTTGTATACTACATAACTTAAATGTTTTAATTTGTTTGAATAAATTGACTCTTTTTTCTCAATTAAAATAATCATTTTTCAATTTTTTTATGACCATAAGAATTATAGCTAAGATAGTTATTTTTAGTCCAAAATGGTTATATTTAAATTGTTAATTTCTGAGGGGGGGGGGGGAAATGGAAGTTTTTGTAATTTTGTTAAATGCTGACTTGAATGTTGTACATGGTGATAAATATTTTTCTTAGTCATGAATCCAAAACAATAATTATTTATTCCGTTTCTGTACTGAAAACTTAAAAGTAGAAAATAGTGTATAAAGATACTGAACTCCCATGGTTGGATAACAGTACTATATCTAGTGACTTTCTAGCTATCACAGAAAAGAAATATTTGCAATAACCCCAACTCTGGACTGTTGGAAAGTAACTTTTACCACAGAAAATAAGCTTTCTGTTTTTAAATCTGGTGCTTTGATAGTGCAAAATGTTCAAAGTAGAAATCAGTTTTAAATGTGTACTAAATTCACACGGACATTTACTATCTTTGTACACATGATCTGGTTCCGAGGAATCAACTTGGAATATTATCATAATTTCATTGAATACTTTTTGAATGTTTGAAGAGTGGAATGTTTCATATTTTGTGTTTGAAGTAACTTATGTAGGATGTAAATGGGAAAACGTTTTATGCCTTATTTTGCTCACATTTTGAAGACTAAATGGCTATTGCTGTTCACAGAATCACTAATCACACTATCATCTAAAACTAAAGGAACAGTAAAGTTTACAGCTGTCGTTCGGAACGCTACACATGCTGAGACAATTCTAGAGGCGACATTGAATTTGGCAGCCTCCCACTTTTTCTTGCTTCCCATTTGTTCTACTGCATGTGAAATCATCTACATGTTTCCTAGTGAATATTTTGTTTGTAGTACAGAACGAACCTCACTGAATGTCTCACGATCGTGCTCACCGTTTGGAACTTTAGAGAATTCTTGAACTTCTGCTTTTATTGTTTATTCTCTGCTACATCACAATTTCAAAATTTGAATGTTGCACTAGTTTTCTACTGAATACCGTTGGTCACCATAGGTTGTTTTGTTTAATTTTGAGGTTATCACCTTTAAAAATAGCAGTGTTTTTTAAGTTTTGCATGCCAGCATAAATTGTCTTAGTTAGAAACACAAATTAACGTTATGGTATTGAAGCAGTGAGTTAAATAGAAATAATTCATTCAATATATAATTAAGTCTCAAGTTAAAATTCCTTCAGAAAGTGAAACAAATTAGCGTATATTATATTATATTATTAGATTGCTTGATATATTTATTAGATTGATAAATACAATATGTACGGAACTCAAATACAAAACTTAATATACAAGCATAGTGCGACTTGAGCGAGAAGGCAGTTAAGTCACGTGGTTTTGTACAAGTATTAGTTAATTTAGGGGACAGGTAACATGTCAACAAATCCTTTGCGCAATTGACCGCTTTAGTGTGCGGATTCTGGTTTTAAGCTTATATTTTGGTGTCAAAAGCGACAGCATTGATAAGAAATTTGCAAGAGAAAAGCATCCATGGCAATTGCCATTCATGCTTTTGCATATGGCAGTCTCCTAACGCACTTTTACACCTATTCAGGAATAAACTGACTCTGAGGCCTCGCAGGAGCTGCACTATAGATCTTGAAGCCTGGGGTACTCCATGGATTAAGATATGAACTCAAGTACCTTGATCAATTTTCAATGGATCTCATCACATGTTGGCATTCTGGGCACTGAGAAGCAAAAGCTGGAGCAAATAAACAACCTGCACAAGAGAAAGTACCGTCCCATTCTCTAAGGCTGACCGACCATCTGTCTGCACTTAAAAAGCAATTTGCGCAAATCATCTCCAGTACCTTTTCATCACTAGTACCTTAGTCAAACTCCAGGAGAGTTGCCTTCAATTTTTCCTCAGAAAATTTCCTCTATGCTTGCCAGATTCTAATCTGGCCATTTGATGATATTCTTTGATGGGTAGAAATCCTTTCCCACCTGTATAAAGTGCTGCTTATTACCAGCCTCACGTCCTGAATTGCATTGGAGCCATACATGAAGACATCTTTGAGGACCCATCTGCCATTGCCTCAAAACCTTTTTTTGCATACTCGATGACTTAGTGTAATTTGTTTGTTTTTTACACTGGGATAAGAAAGAAGCACACATGATCTCTAGTATTTGAATATTTTTGCCAAAGAAATAATCTTCAGGCATTATAATCAAACTGAGGCACTGAAAATGATATAGTAAATGATGGTTCCATAAAAATTTGACTATGAACTGAGAAATCCAAAGAAAAATTTGCTCAGCATTATCTTCATTTAAATTTGTATCTATCAACATTTAAATAGTGTTTTGTAATTTTTCTCAAAATGTATGTATGTAGTTTAAAGTGGAAGACTCTTCCATCATAAGGTCACTATTTTTGACTGGACTTTATTTTCTCACATAATTGTGTCATAATTTGTGAATAAGTGCTTTATTATGTGATTGAATTTGGTAATTTTATTACGCACACAGAGCAATTTGTTACTTGACTACTAAAAAGGTTCAAAGCTATTGTTTTCTCTTGTGTTATACTGAAAATTTCTTTATTGGGTTGGCATCCTGTATTTGCCATATAATGAGGAAAGCATTTTTCAACAAATTAAAATTCTTTAATATTTTGTGGTAATTTTAGTATGGGTGATATGTATAATTTTATCAATACAATTTGTTTTGTTTAAACCCATACTGCCCATGCTATGTCTGAAGATACACGCAAGCAATTAATTTAATACCTACATTTCACAATTTATTTATTTAATATACACATACAGAAGCAATTTAATATAAATTTGTATTTATTATTTTATTTAATACAATTCTTTTTGCAACTGCTGACATTGCATCTCCAGATGGTTTCTTTAATATAAATTTTTCATTGTTAAATATTTAATATGCTTATTGTTTTCAATCTGTCATCAACAGAAAAAGATGCTATAGCTTTTTTCTAAGAGAAATGTATTTTACCCTCTGAAAGAATTTGAAAATGGCCATAATATGCAATTGCATGTAGAAAAAGAAACCATCTTGAGATCGTAACTGTTTCTCGACAAGACAGAAACATGCCAATTCTCCTTGCCAAGGGGAAAATAAAAAGGAAGTACCCTGAAAATGGATAATCTCATTACTGATACAGAGATTCAAAGTCTGGCGTCTTTCTGTACCAGGCATGTATTCAGAAAATAATTATAAAGGCCCAATCTTTTCTCTTGAACTTTTATTCCAGTCAAAAAAGTGTAATACTAAATTATCATTGCATTTAATTGTTTTTACTGTTTTTAAACATACATGGTGACTTAATTTCTGTTTCCTTAACATTGATTAAAATGTCACATTTATAAAATAATGCTTAATAATATAGCATTATTTAAAACATTCTGGAAAGTAAGCAAAAATTCCTTAAAATCACATTTCAAATTACTGAAATTTGATCTGTTTAGAGTCGTCAAAGTTTGCTGTCTTAGGCAGCTGATTGCCATTTGGCATTGGCTTGATAAAAAGTTATTGTAATAGCTCCAAGGTGACCATTTACTTGATGTTATTTGGCCAAGAGAGAGTATATATATATGGGCCTTGCTCCATAAAACCTGACCATCACCACTATAAAAACTTTACATAAAAAATTTTCTATTTAGCAAATTTTTTAAAAAAATCTCGAGCCTTTGTTATTTTCTTCTGTACCTGACTCGTTTATAATTCTTCTTTCAGCTCTTTCCTTTCCATTTTTGGATTCCAGAGATTCTTTAGGCAGGAAGAGGCACCAGTGCTCGTTCTGCGCCTTCTCCACCTTTTACAGAGGCAACCTGAAGAGCCACTTGATGTTGCACACTGGGGAGAAACCGTACTCATGCGAAGTGTGCAACAAGTGTTTCACCCAGCGGTCGAATTTGCAATCACATTCCTGGATACACAAAGTGAAGAAACGCTTCAAGTGCCATATTTGTGAAAAAACGTGTGCCCAGAAAGCAAACTTTGTAACACACTTGAAAACCCATAAGAAGCGTTGAATTTGTGGGAGATGAAAGAGTAAGGGCATTTTCCACGCAGGCTCATCTTTCACACATGCCGGCATCGCCTGTGCCGATTACTTTGACCAAGATGAGAGAAAGATGTGTGCTACTGACAGCAGACATCATCTCCTCAGAGCTATTGAACCTTAGGAGGAAGACAATATTGGTGCATTCCCTTTTTACTGAAATACTTAGAAGGCAGTTTTTATGTGTTATTTGAAAAACTTAGAAAGGGTCAGTCCAAATTTTTCAACTTTCTTATGAGTACAAACACATTTGATTTTCTGGTGGAATGATTAGATAATAGTATTAAGCACCAGGATACTACAATGAAATATAGAAAGTAAACCTTGTTTGTAATTATAAGTTCAATTAAGGTGAAAACACCTTACTATGAATTTACTCAAATAAAACAAGAAATGGCTCTGATAGCTATGAGAACAATGACAGAACTGATGTAAAAGTAAACAAAGAAGTAATGGGAACATGTGCAGGTCGATTTATCGAGTTCAACACCAGCTGCAAATGTCAGGGCCGGCAAATCTGCAGAACCAAGATTCGTCTTAAATCTCCCATTTGATTACATTGCATTGGACTCCTGCACCGGTCTTGCCGGCGTGTGTGAAAACGGCCTAAGACGTAAAATAGGATATTCAAGACAATATTTTCTTAGACTTTTTGCAGAGGTTTACTAATTGTTTTCTGGTTACCTCTGTTCTGTGAGAAGATATTAATTGTGGATAAAAAAGCAAGGAAAAAATTCCAATTTTTTAAAAATCTAACTGATTATTTTCTATTTCCTTTAAAAATTTTCATATAAAATGTGCTGTTTTGTCTGGGAAAGTAGCAGTAAAAGTTTACTTTATCTCTGTTTTGTAGTTTGTAAAATTTAGTGGATATATGTGAAGCTTTATTAGGCGAGGAAGGAATAAATTGCTGTAGGGGAAAATTTGATAATGTTTCAATCACCTCACTGTTTGAAAACTGTTCAACTTATCTGTTTCTGAGTTAATGGAATATTTGAATAGATTTTTCATGGTTTTAGTGTTCTTTGCGAACTGCATTGTATGAACCTTGTCTGAATATTAGCATTAATGTGTCCACAGTACAATTATTAAAAAAAAACATTTTTGTTACTTGATGGCTATACTCACCCCATCTAAAAAAACTTCAGTTGACTATGAGAAAAATACATGACCCAAACCATGGGGCCACAGTAGTCCAGTTGGAAGATTAAAGGATTAGGAACTGGAGTGTTGCGAGTTCATATCCAGCCAAACACTCATGTACAAAAGGTGCTGGTGCATGTTCAATATGTCGTGGCCTCAAATGTCCTCACGTTGGTGTGATGTGGAAGTTTAGAGAGTGGGATGCCAGCTCAGGTGTGACCTTGTCATCTGACTGATTCCAAATGACTTGGTGTTGTCCTTGGATCTTTCCCTTCAGGTTTGAACCCTGACCGTTGCCAATAGCCAGTGTTGCTTCAGTGCAACATTATTTAAAATAAATAAAATCTCTTTCCGATGATTTTCTTGTGAAGTACTGGCCTTGTATTAGAAAGCATATTGTTTTTATTAGATACTCTGTTGAACATGAATCTGCCTGTTGTTTCAGTATGCTTTTAAATCCTGAATTACCATCCCTGTCAACTCTGATACACTAACCTCGCAATATATCACTCTTTTTTAACTTGTTCCCCATGAATTTTAAGTTTGTAAACAGCCTAAGAAATCTTTAGAATTGGGAGTTGAAAGGTTTCAACCTTGGCCTTTTTCCTTGGGCCCTGCTGCCACATTGTGTAATTTCATAGGGGCATCTGCAGACATTGTCGAGTTGAGGTTCTTCGGTCAGATCCCGAAAAGACCCTTAAGAAAAATTTCTATAGAATGTGTAGAAGCTCATTTCTTTTGTTTCACTTCTTTACTTCTCTATAGAAGTACATTCCTATGGAATCAGCTTGTTTTCTATCGAATTTTTTCAAAAGAAACAAGATTTCATTTCTCTAGAATTATATGGAACTCTAAAATTTTTTTCGTAAGGGAAAGTAGAATCTAAATAGAGACAAGTATTCTACCATATTGTACTTCATATAATTAAAAATAAAAAAGGTGCAATATATGGTATAATTTGTGCTTTTTTTTCTGATAAATACATTTTTCTCGACCCTTGGCTTCCCTGCATATCACACTTTTCTTGTCCCTCTATAAGTGTATAAGATATTCACTGCACAGTAAATTGTTCAGTTATTGTATGTCGTGTAACATCAGTCTAAAATGAAATTCCTGTTTGAAACTATCAATATTAGACATGTATGGATTTGTGGTTTGAAATGAATGGCTAACAGTTGAGACTACATTCGTCGACTTGGGAATCATGCTAAACAAACTGATTTGATGGCAGAATTGAGTTTCAGATTCAATTCCTTTGTTTCATATTGGGATCATTAATAATTTTTCATTTCTATATATCTATTGCCGACCTGGTAGACTTATGTTTCAGACCTTGTTCCATTAAGCTAAATCTTTTCCTCAATTCAGCAGGCACTAGGTTCAAATCCCAGTGCATGCAAGGATGTTTGCAGTGATTTGGAATCCACTTTAAAATGGTCTTAACTTTTGTCTAGCAAAAAATGACTGTCGAGCAACACATCATCTCTATCTCATAATAAAATTGTATTTTATTTCAACCTTGACAAGGGAATATCAGCTTTTGTACTGATCATGAGAAGTGTGTATTTTTTTATTTACAACTGAGGTTTTATTTAAATTTGTATAAAACTGAAAGTTTTGTTGAAGCTATTGTTTTGAAAAATGAGAATGCCTGTATAAGATAGAAAATTTTATTGTTACATGTTTATGACTGATATTTTCCTTAATAAAACAATGGAAAAATCTCGGACTATGCTATTTTATTAAGCAATTTGTAGATTATTGCTTTGGTTTGTCCAACAGTGAATCATTCTTTTTCTACTATATCTACAAATTTCGTTTTATAATTAGAAATCTTAAGTCTGTTTATAGTGATGTTCACATTTAGACAAAATATATAGTTTGTTCTTAAATGTGTTTTCTTTCATTTGATTTATTTTATTATTTATAAGTTTTATCTGATATTTGTTTACACTTGTACTGTATTTTTATTTGATGCTTTTTGTTATATTACATCAAACAATGTAAAATTTATTGAAATTGGTAGTTTTTAAATGTGGTGATAATGGTTTAGGTAAATGATTTTACTTCATGTGTTCTATTATATGGGTTTTAGAGTCGATTATCTATACTTTTTCTGTGCCACAAATAGGGGCAGTCTTGTTTCAGTGGGTATGCCCACTATGCTAGCAACCTTCGAGTTGTAGGTGGCACAGGTTCGATTCCTGTCAGGTGCATATCCTCCCTGGGTGTATTTCTCTCTGCTGTCAGTAAAACTTTCATTGTTGTGTGTATGTCTATTACTTTGTATTGTATAGCATGGCCAAATATTGTCCTTGTGCCATAAAACCCCATAACCAACCAATCAGTGCCACAAATTATTGTGTATTAAGCTAAATGTTAACTAAAGGTGGTCATTTAGATATAGCTATTTTACATAATTTATTTACTGGTGTCAAAACGACACCTGCCGAGCGTTAGTGAGGTAAATTAGGAGAACATGAAACGAGCAACTTTACTGTTTCAGCTGAAGATTATAGTTGATATTTTATTGACTATAAAAAACTTGAAGCATACTTATGATCTGTTTCATATATTACTTTCTATTTCAGCCCTCTTTGCAGTTGCGAGTTCTATTTGTGATGTGGTTGATCCTTCTGGGCGCGTGCGCAAGAAACACAAATGCTCATTGTGTCCTTACTCCACTTTTCAAAAGTGTAACTTGCGCAGTCACCTGCTCATTCATACTGGAGAGAAGCCATACGCGTGTTCAGTTTGCAACAAGCGCTTCACGCAGTTGTCGAACATGCGAACACATTACCTGACTCACAACGAGGAAAAGAGTTTCAAGTGCTATCTATGTGGAAAAGCCTATAGCCAAAAATGGAACCTGATATTACACTTAAAATCTCACAAAAACAATCTGTGATTGTCATTTGTGAAGCGGTAACTCTTCGAAAGTATTTATTCTATCAAAAGTTGAATGTTGTCTGGTGAATCCAGGGAAGGTGAGATTTGTGAAAAGGTTCGAATATTTTTTGTCAATTTGAACTTCGGAGAAATTTTTCAATTCGTTTGCTCATTGATATTAAATAATTTTTTTTAGCATTTTCTATTTTCCAAAGTCAAATATTTTTTATGTATTTGATGCATTAACATATTTTATTTTTTAACAATTAAAATATTTTCAATCAATTTTGTTTTTGCAACACTAGGATTTGAGCAAATTTTGCTTAATGCAGAAACTTACCCTGTATTTTCATTTGTTAGTATTTGAAAAATGCAGTGGGCAGCATTTGTGTTTAAAAATTTGTTCATTCGTCATACATCCTGCTTTCTTATTTTGATTGACTGAGAGTGAACAAAATAAATGGGGACATCAGTTTTAGACAATGGATTGCCTTGTATAATTATAATCACTAATGAACGGATTAGTTGATCTAAAAATTAAAAAAAATTACCTTAAAATTTGACCTAGACACTTAACTGAACTTTTGATTAGCATTGAACAGGATAAACCTGTGGATCATAGTTTGGGAACCATGCTATAGATGGTCCCGATTTTGGCGTTATTGAATGTAATGATTAACATCTTGAAGATCCAAAAGGTTCTCTTAAAACTGGAGAAAGCTCCCTCATTCTCCATTGTTGGTGATTCATCCACCAATAGAAAAGGTTATTAAGTATTTTTTTTTTTCAGTTTAAGGGTGAACACTGATGTTTTGGCGCAAGCTTAGTCATTTGTAACGTGTTCTGTTGTAAAAAGATTATTTTAAAAAAACTGCGGATGAAAGATTGTGGAATGTTTACACAAATTTAATTAAAACTAGGGACAAAACTATAGCATTATGCTAAAGACTTATAAAATAAGCAGATAACTTTCAAAAAATTTCCAATCTCTTGATAATAACTTAAAATCTTCATAGAAATGACTTGATTTCTAGAATTATGAGATTATAAACACAATTTTTGCCAACACTGGTATTGTCTGAGAAGTATTGACGGAAGATGTCGACAAAATCAGATCTTGGATAATCATATAATACTTTCTTCTGTGGTCACTCATTCATGTAGATGTGACTTGTATTTGTTATGAACCTTTTGAATTAATATTTATAATAGTTTGATTTTAAGTGATAAAATAAAACTATCCTATCACAAATGTTTGAGTTTATTTTTGCTAAATTAAGCTCATTATTTCATATTATCTTTTTTCTTATTTTCAAACTGATGTATAAACAAAACCATATACCTTTTTTCTATAATTCTGCAACTAAAGTTTTCAAAACTATTGTTGGCATATTGACTCATATTTATGAATAAAAATTGATGCCTAGCCAAAAATTTTAGAGAATTATTGAATTTCTCTACTTTTAAAAAGATTCAACCATCCTAAATGTTTTTGTTGCATTTTTCTATGTAAAAATTGCATTGCATTCTTGGGAAAACATTGTCTCTTGTACTATATTGGTTTTGAAAGATTCTTGCATGTATGCTTGATGATTTGCTTGTTCTGTGATGGTGTTGATATATTCCTAAAGTTAATTTTATTGACATTTTTGAAATTTTAATAGTGAACAAATGTAGTAATGTAGTAGCAATTGCACAAAATTGGTTTATTTACAAATTATGCTTCCTTGTATATGTATCACTTGATTATTTTATTTTAAAGATAATTTGTTACTTAGAGCATGCTTAACAAACTTTAATTAATAGTTAATATTCTGTTTCACGTGATATAATTGATAGTGTATTTTCGGATTATTTGAGTAAAAGTATCAGTTTAAAAGAAGTTGCACTTTTATTGCCTATATTTTGTCTTTTTCAACTATTCTTTATTTCAAAGTGTTCTGTGCTTTTTAAAATTTAATTTAATAAAATGCATAACATCTGGTACTTTTAGAAACATGTTTACTTTCTTGAAGGCCCTATCATGAATAATAGCAAAATGTTAATATGAAATTCACGTTCTTAAGGATTTGGTTTTGAATTTCATTTGTAAATCTTTATGAAATAAATATATAGATCATATGTTTAGATTCTCTTGATTTTGTAGCTGTGTATTTTTGTAGAGATTATTATATTAGAAACAAAACAAGTTCTATGCCTTATTCCATAAAGTATATTTTCAATTTCCTTGACCATAGGTCAATTTCTAGTATTGTGTACGATGTTCTAGTACTGTGTAGGGATGTTTCCAAAATTCTGGGAATTGAGATCTGGCTGAATAATGCAGGCTAATGACTAATATTAAGTACAAGTACTGACAGTCCTCCCAACAATCAGGGCTGCGGTAGCCCTGTTGGAAGAGTAACGGATTAGCAACTGCAGGATTGCGAGTTCGAATCCAACCAAAGACCTTCCTCCCTGGGTGTATTTCTCTCTTCGGTGACAGTAAAACTTTCATTGTGTGTGTTTGTCTATTACTTGATATTGTATATCTTGTGTCTGGCGCAATATGGCCCTTGGCATAAAAAAAACCCAATCAACCAACCAAAGACCATTGTATTCAAAGGGGACTGATGCACATTAAATCTGTCATGGTCTCAAATGTCTTCACGTTGGCATGGTTTGGAGAGGGGAGTCAGCTCAGGTGTAACTTCGTCATCTGACCGTGATTCAAAAGACATTGTCCTCTGATCTTTCCCTTCGAGGTTGATCCCGGACCGTCGCCAATAGCTCGTTGTGTTGCTCCAGTGCAACGTTAATTAAAATACCTATCCTCTTCTATGACAGGAAAACTTTCCTTGTGTTTGTTCATTACTTAATATTGTCTGCTGTAGCATGGCCAAATATGGCACTTGTGCCATTGAATCCCCAAAACAAACGGGAAGAGGGTGTGTTAAGTTTCCATAATTGAAAAACCTCTCGGTGTCTGCAGAGGTTTGGGACTTAAACAAGCAGATGGAAGAGACCCAAAGTTTTTTAGATGGCCTAAAAATACTAGTTTTGTGCTGGGACTAGGTCATACAGTTAAACGGAAATTATATATAGTTGAAAATTAATAAAATAAAAAATATGACACGATTCCCAGAACCTTTGAGACATCCCTCTGATTGTTTTAAAATAAGCTATTGGACCACACTGGATACAAGGAGGATGAGATGTACTACAAAAATGTGCCAAAATGCTTTTGGGTATTCCATCATGTATTTATTACTCATTTGTTTGTATGCTTTTTCTCGATATTTGTTTTTGCATTGTATCATGAAATAAGGTTGCTTGTTTATAAGAGTAACTACAAAATAATACAAAGGTGACATTCTAAAAGTATTTGAAAGAAGGCATAGTTTTTATTGAGTTACATTACTCATGATTTTCTGTTT
This sequence comes from Meta bourneti, assembly GCA_933210815.1. NCBI lineage: Eukaryota > Metazoa > Arthropoda > Arachnida > Araneae > Tetragnathidae > Meta > Meta bourneti. The sequence goes on along the minus strand of OW119927.1, from coordinate 3,999,289 downwards.
CCTGCTGTTTATGTTGGCACATTCACTACTTTTTGTTTGATTTGTTCAATCGAAAACTATTGTTCTAATTTTATGTTGTCCATTTATTTTTACAGTATATTTTTGCTAGTCAACTTTCTCTTATTCTGATTGATTGTGACATAAATGTACCTATTGACCAATCTGAGCATAACATTGGATTTAAAAAGTTGATAGACTTTTAGATGTGTTATTTTTTAATTCTTGAGGTTTGTTAAACAAGAATTTATCTTCCAAAGATATTGTAAAAAAATGTGGCAACAATTCAGTTTTGTTTGTAGAGAACAAGATATGTTTTAAATGGTGTTCTTTATGCTGCACAGCTACAGGAGAAAACTGAACCACTTTTTTATTTGTATCTTTCATAGTTGAGAAAATTCAAAGGTGCCTTTCGATAGGGAATAATGTTCTATATAAATGTATTGCATATAAAATGTGCATAAGGGATTGCCTTCATATCAAATTAGGCACACGTTAGAAATTTTCAATAACAATACCAATTTTATCTCTTAATTTTGAATCTCAAAATTTAATCTTCAGTATTGAGTTTCATGGCATTTGGTCCAGCCATTTCTGAATTATGATATGGAAAATTCAGAACTCTTGAATCACTTTTCATACTTTTAGTCTTATCTTCTAAAAATCTTCCTGTCATGCTGAAATTTATGTTTCTAATAAAGAATCCAAACATATCCATCAAATGTTTTTATTAATCTTTTTAAAATTAATTTTTATTATACAATATTTAATTATGAAATGATATGTTTGAAAATTTGTGAAAAGCAACCTTCATATATTGATAGAAATCGATGCAGAAATTTGTATAATTATGCAAAATTTTAGCCCTTTCCTCCAGTAGATTTTTCACTGTAATAAAGTTAATATTTACTATTTAAGCCGTGTTCTGCAAAAAAGTAACCAATTACTAGGAGGAAAACGGGAATTTTGCATTACCATCTAAGAAGTCCTGAATCAATTTCCATCAAAATATATAAAGGTTCCTATTCACAATTTTTGAATGTTGATTTCATTCTAAGCACATATTAAACATTACCTTAAGAAAGAAGCATTATGTAGATATTATTTGGGTTCTATAATATTTTTAATAAAATATTCTTGAGTATTATAGGAAGATAATTTTGGAAGATATGTATGAAAATATAGTAATCTAACTTAACCAGAAACAGTTGTGCTATATGACTTGAAACTTGGATTCAGGGTTATTTTTCTGCTTCAAAATTGGGTGTTGTCATGAGAAATTATTCAGTCTTATGCAGATAAATTCATGGAAGGTATTATAGTCTATTGAATCTTTTAATTTCTTTACTATCACCAATGCACAAAAGTGGTAGTTTGATTTTTCCTGCAGCTGCACATTGGAATTTTAAGAGAAGAGCGTAAAAAGAAAAACTAAACAATAAAGTAAAATTTTATCTGTTTAGATTTTGCTCATCTTTATTTTATTTAACTCAAGGAAAGAAATTAATGACATTCAAAAATCAAATGAGGTCAGATATATTGAGTTCTACTATTGTGCAAGATGTTCATTTGTCTCATAATTATACTTTTAATCATTTGTGTTTCATCTATTTTTTGTTTGTACATAAATTGTAAATGTTAAATGTGTATACATTCACCATACTCCTCTTTAAATGATGCTACTTAAAATGGGTATTTCCTAAATTATGAAAATTGAGTATTATATCGTAAAGTTACCTGCATATAGCCTCGAATTTAAATTGGCTATAGTAGATGTAGATGTTATCCTTTACCACTTTGTTTTCTATAAATATACTTTCAGTTAGGAAAAGGATTTGAATCGTGTGAATATTAAATACATCGTTTATTTCGTAAAGAATTGTATATGTAAAAATACAAGATGCAACATTATTCAGGCACTATACCAAGAAATTTTCAGTTAAAAATTGCATTATAATGCAATGTTGTGCTATTCTTTTAGGAAACAACTGTTTTGTAAAAAAATTATTCTGTAGAAATTGGTTAAATTTAGGTACAATCTTATTTATTTAAAGGATTTTTTAAAATTGTTCTTTAGCACTGCTAAGCATTAAAAATAAGTGCTTTCCTATAATTCCTTGAAATTTTTTGTAGGCCTTTTGAAAACTTAATTTTTAATTCTTCATGAACTCGGACAGGGAATTTGGGATAGGGTATTCAAATGATGGGAAATAATGATGCCTTTAGCCGAGCTCCAACATTTTCATTAATATCTACAAACAGGGAGCCTTTGGATTATTTTATTAGGTAAACCAATTTTAAAAGCCTGAATTATTAATCAATCCTTTTTCGTTAAGTCCTCGGAAAGTAGTTGTTGAATTTTTGCTGACTTTGTCTGACCTATGGAAACAGTCTTTATTTTATTCCAAATATAACATGAATTTATTATCAGTTTTGTGTATTACTTGATTTTACTTGTAAACATGTTTTCACTCCATCAATGTGATGATGGAATGGTAGAACATCTATAAACCACTAACTGAAGTGAATGATCTCAAGACAAAATCTGGCAGCATGAACTTTTGGCTATCAATAAAAGATGAATACCTGCTGTTGAGGGGTGAAGCTCAATGCATTCGCTCAGCTGACAAATCCTTCAGAAGTCTTCCGGAAAACCGCTTTTTCTGAATATTTCTTTTCAATGTGGGAAATTTTCATGACATCAAATTCGACATTTGGTACCATCTAGGAGCGACCTTGGAATCAGGTTGGTGAGCTGATCCCGATATAATCGGGTTGCAGTGAACCGAAACAGTTAGGGAACCCCTGTATTAAGGATAAAAACCATTGTCTATAACCAATTAGGCTTTGTATGCATTCATTATTTAATGTTATCTTTTGTTTTCCAGACTTCTCATTTGTCAATGAAATGGCATCAGCACAGAAAGGATTCACCATGCTCAACTGCCCACAGTGTCATTTGAAGTTTTCGACTCCAAGCAAGTTGCGTAGACATTTGTTGGTGCATACTGGGGAGAAACCGTATCAGTGCGACATTTGCTTCAAGTGTTTCAGCCAGAAATACAATTTGGGATTGCACAAGCTCGTTCACTCCAAGGAACGCCCCCACACATGCACTCAGTGTCAGAAAGCCTTTAAGTGTAAATCATCCCTGAAAAGGCATGAAGTAACCCACTTGAAAATTTGCTGATGAATTTTGTGCTCTGAAATTGACTGACAATCAGATGGCTTTGAAATGCCTTTGTATTTGCAACTACACAGAGCAAACTTCTGTTTAACAAATTTTTCTATTCAATAAGTATTTTTACGGAACCTCAATGAATATTTTTTGAAATCACAATCTCCTCAAAACAAAGCTGAATTCTATTTAGCAAATGTTTTATGGCTCCGACCACCTTGATTTATATTGGGCATGGATTGCATGTATGCCAATCCATGCATATGTGGCTCAGTGGGTATGTCTACTGCGCTAGCAACCTTTGAGTTGTAGGAGGCACAGGTTCGATTTCTGTAATTTGCATTCGTCCCTGGGTGTATTTCTCTCTTCTGTGTCAGTAAAACTTTCATTTGTGTGTGTATGTCTCTTACTTGATATTGTATGTCTTGTGTCTGGCACAGCATGGCCAAATATGGCCCTTGAGCCCCAAAAACCAACCTTGATTTCTGTTGAGGATCACAGAATCTGTTTTCAACTTTTCTTCATCTGCGGATAAATTATACATTTTCAGATAGTAAAGATGAGAGTATGCAACATGTTCTAGTGAGGCAACTGGATCACCGTAATTGTTGGTCTCCTCTGTTAGATGTCCAATAATATTCCTTTTCTGTCAATCACTTTTTCAAATGTCACAAATATACTTGCAAATGTCACTAGAAAGAAAATGCAGTATGGAGATTATTTTTTAGCTGTGTTGACAACCATCAAAGTGTCCTTTTATAGAATAACCCCCTGTTATATTGTGTCTCAATATATTTATTGCTTGTTTCGATGTATCGATTCATTTCAACTTGTTCTCGATGAATTTTAAGTTTGAACCTCGAAGGAAATCTCAATCTGCTTGTAAAAAATTAGGAGCAAAAAAGGTTACCTGTTTCAATCTGAACTCTTCCCTCTGGGTTTTTCTGTCACTTCATAGGGCATCTGCAGACATGTTCAGGATTAAGGCTCTTCATCAGTCCGCCTCCGAAACGAAGGTTGACAAATCATTGGTGACCTACCATATATACAAAAGCTTTCTACTGCATTGTAATTTTACATAATTTTTTCCTAAAAACACAATATGTATAATTTACATATTTTTTCTCTGAGCAAAATTTTTTTAACCCTCACTATATCACATCCCTAGATATATACGCCTTTTCTTGTCCCCTAGAAATGCGCTATATTGAATGTTACTGTATTAATTTAAGCATTTTCCATTTGAAATATTGTATATTCTGTCATCTTGTTAATTTGTTTACATAAATAAATACTTCTTTACTCATTTAAAAAGTGTATAGCTTGATTAAAATATTACAAGAAATGTTCATATCAATGCTTAAAAAATAACTGCCGTCAGAATTGTACTCAGCAAAGTTTTTTAAACATTTTGAGCCTTCGTTATATAGTGACGAATAGTTTTGACTGGCTGAAGATGAAGAAATGGGAACGTAAAAGCATGATTTGTACAAACAGGGTTATCAAGATGGATTGCTTTTTATTTATAAAAAATTATTTTAATTTTTGTCATCTTACTACCAGTTTGGCATACGTTATTTTACCTTTGTTTTCTCCTTGGCATGTCTAAGATATGAAACATGTGATGCAGTAATCTGTATCAGTGAAATTTTCAACCAAATGTTTTCCACACCTGAAAAATTAATATGCAAACTGCACTGCCAATTTTCAGATTTTTATGAATTTTTGAAAAGCTTATAGTCTTTAGGGACATTCTGTATTACATTGCTCTACAGAATTTTTAGAACAACGGAAAGGGTTAAATAATTTTTTCATGAAAGAATAAATTCAATGAAAACAAATCTAGACCTCATGAAAATGGCAAAACTTTTGTTCTTAGAGACATTTCTAATGCATTCATTCATCCAATTATGCTTTAATCATGCACTACCATGTTATCTATGACTTAAAAATGAATTTTCTGAATTGATTCACGAAGGAATCAAGTTTCGGAAAGTGTAACGTGTTGATTTTTGGGGGTGTTCATAAAATCAATTTGTGAAACCAATAATTGGACATTAGAAGTTTATGTGTGTATATAAAAAAATCGTTTCCTATATTTATGTATATTTTGTTCCATCATACTACATATGTATTTACAAAATGCATTGTATCGCTTTCATCCTGGGCTACAGCAGGTCTAAACAGTTGAATACTTCAGTCAGAATGAGTTGAAACATCTAAATTAGATTCATCATGTGTCAGATGTTTCTATGACGATACAATTTTTTCATCTTGTATTGCTTAATGTATCTGATCACCACTGTTTGGATAACTCGTTAAGAGAATCATTTACTGTTTCACCTCATAATTTTTTTATTTTGTCGGGTTGACTGTTCCAATTTTTTTCTGTATGGATGTGCACACATTGTTGCTTATTACACAATAGTATCACCAATGCTTAGAAATGTTCTGAAACAGTTTTAAATCCCATTTATGTTGGTATAAATTATGTGTTTCCTCAATCCATCTTTTTAGATTTCAGAGGAATGTAATAATCAAATGGATGCAGCATAATATGTGATACTTTGTATAGAATATGATTAGTAGTGATGCTCTCAACGATTGCATGACAACGAAATGTTCTTTTTAATGCTTTGAACCTCAGTTGCCTGACAGAAGGTTCCATTTTAAAAGGATTTACATACCCATTTATCATATTAATAGGTTGCAGTACCCTTGTATGTGTAAAATAAATGCTTAATATAATTTCTCCCGGCAATCATGAATATCGCACAAACTATCCTGATATTTTCCAATTATAATAATGGATTTTCTTACATATATATTTCTGAATTATGTTTATAATGTTTAGTTACATGGGCTATTCTGAGCTACTACTCTGAAATACATATGTAAAGAGGTTGTATAGATGTCTTTCCAATGGGTAAAAATCAGAACAAATATATTTCTAATTTGTCATGAAGTATTACAGTATGAAAAATTTTAATATGTTAAAGCATCCCTTGTGCGAGAGCCTAGCATGGGGATAGTTGGAAGAGTAACAGATTAGCAACCAGAGGGTTGCGAGTTCGAATCCAACCAAAGACTGTCGTGTACAAGGAGGGCTAGTGCATGTTCAATCTCTCATGGCCTCAGATGTCCTCACATTGGTATTCTGTGGAAGTTTAGAGTGGGATGCCAGATCAGGTGTGACCTCGTCATCTAACCATGGTTCAAAATGGTGTGGTGTCGTCTTCAGTTCTTTCCCTTCAGGTTTGATCCTGGACCATCACCAATAGCTCATTGTGTTGCTCCAGTGTGAGGTTAATTAAATACCTACAGCAACAGACAGACCAAGGAGCATTTCTTGTTTGGTAGACAGACAGAAAATGACAAGTGTGTGTTTCGAGGAGAAAACAGCAAAACTACTTAAGAAAAAAAGGTTAACAATGAACAAAGGCAACATTCGGTTTTGGGGGGTCCTTGGGCACTCGGAAAACCACAGGATGCTCTCCCACGTTCGACTGACATTCTGTTGCACATAAGGAGAGAGGAAAGCCAAATGTTGGCTGGAACTCATTCACTTTACCAATTATGTTTAAGATTCAAATGACTTCAATGTATATTTTGTATTTCAGGTATATACCCCTTCCTGCACTGCGTCCACTGCAGTTTCACATGCGCAACTCCGAGCAGGCTGCGATCGCACATGCTTCTGCACTCTGGTGAAAAGCCCTTCCAGTGCCAAGTGTGCCACAAGTGCTTCAATCAGAAATCCAATCTGACGACGCACTCGCGGATCCATTCCGAAGTTCGGCCTTTCAGCTGCAATGAATGTGGTCGAGGTTTCATTCAAAAAATAAACCTTATAAGACATTTGCTTACCCACAGGAATTCAAATTGATACTCAAATTGGGGAACCAAGGATGCAAGCTGCTGCAAAGAAGTGAAGTGATTATGGGAAGCTCAGTAGTGAGTTGCAAGAAATACTGTGTCATAAGTGAATGGGAAGTTATTTTAGCAATAGCAAAAATTCATCCTTTAAAGGATTGCACTACCATGACAAAACTTTGGTAATATCCATCCATTCTATCATTTGTATATTTTGTACCTATCATGTACTTTTGTGTTCATCGTGTGTTTTGTATCCAATCTTTTAAAATGAATTCCAACTACTATTTAAAAATGTCTAATAAAAGCTGAGTGTTTAAGGTGAAAACAATTTATTCTCTTCATTTTTCTTTTATTTTGGGGCTACGGTAGCCCGGTTGGAAAAGTAATGGATTAGCAACCGGAGGGTTGCAAATTCATATCTAACCATAGAATCGCTGCAAAGGCTGGTGCACATTAAATCTGTCGTGACTTCAAATGTCCTTACGTTGGAGTAGTGTGGAAGTTTGGAGAGTGGGGTGCCAGCTCAGGTGTGATCTCGTCATCTGACCATGGTGTTGTCCTCGGTCTTTACCTTTGGATTTGATCCCGGACTGTTTCCAATAGCCCATTGTGTTGCTGCAGTGCAACATTAATTAAATACTTATCTACCTTTTATTTTTGTTGAATTATGCCAGGACTTTTGGTTGTATTGGAATTGAGAAATTCTTTCATTGCAAAAAAAAATATTTTGATTGTCAAGAGAAAATTAAAGAAGTCTTAAGAGATTGTTACAAGAATGAACTGCTATGGGGCATATTTAATTGAAAATCAGCCCCTTTTCCATTGAAAATTTTCTACTTTCTGTCCATCCAAGAAAACTTGATCCATTTTGAATGTGATTTCTGGCAATTGATATGCAAATTCTTTTATTTATTCACTATTCTAGAATCTGCTAATTGTGTAATACTCTGGGCTTGTCAATTTTGTGTTACTGATTGTGTTCAACATTCTATAGCAGAGATTCGCAATATGGGGTGTGGTAAAAATTTTGGAACTACTCTGAGCTCAAAAGCTGCTATATTTAGTACTGTCTGTTTACCCTGAGGATTGCTCTTGCTGCAAAGTTTGGGTGGTGGTGGTTGCTGTAAGAAAAAACTGGACTCCTTCATTTCGAGTAGAGGTAACTGGTGGATATCTTAATTTTAGTTTGTCAAATATTGCTGGTAGAAAGTGGTATTTTCTCATTTTGATATTCTCTGCAGCAAGTGAATTGTTCATATTTTTAGAAGATTTGTTATGTTTATGTCAATTTTTTATGTTAATAAATGTGTAATTTATGAATACTAATTTTGTTGTGTATATACTTTTTATTTTATTCTCATTGTTTTGCAATAACGAATTTTATCTAGACTAGGGGTCCTTCAGTCAGTTACGTACACATTTCCATGACGCCTAAAAGGTTGAGAATCGCTAGAGCAGATATGACGTGTAACAATGCTACCATGTCCTAAAATTATGCTTATCTAAGAAAAAGCAAGTTTTTAAGTTCTTTATGCTGCCTGCAGGGGCACATGCCTTTAAGTGTGTGCTGTCTTCACAGACCCAAGGTAATCAAGTGATCTTTTCCCAGTCTTTCCCCATGGGGTTTACTGTCTTTAGTAAACATGGGAGTCATGCTCCCAGGTTACCCAAGCAATCTTTTTCTTTCGTCCCACTATTCTGTTCCCCAATAACTCTTTTTGTCCCCTTTCATGCTTGACGTCGTCTTGTGTTTGGCACAGCTTGGCCAAATATGGCCATAAAACAACCAAGCATCTTTATGATGCTGTAAATTGCATATATAAGTGTAAATATTCAAAACCTAAAGAACCTTGAAAATGATCACATATCGGACATGAAATCCCCTGGTGTGCAAAACTAAAGGAACAGTAAAATTTTCAACAGCTACTTTGCAGTAGTGACCTAGATGAGTGAAAAAAGGTACGTTTAGAGCTACCGAAGCAATGAGTAAAAACAAGAACAGAACTAAACAGTAAAAAAATCTTAGAACTGAAGTGGAGACACTGCACTGCATGCCATGAGACAGAAGGGTAACTGAAAACTTCAAAAAGATAGTAGGATGTCCTTTGTAGACTGTATGACCACCTCAAACACTGAAACAGGCTTTGGACCACTTTTACATACAGAGGATGAGTTGATGCAGTAGCAGAACCCAGTGCCTCTGACATCATGATTCCAAAATATGCACCTGCTTTCATCTGAATATCCTTGGTTATGCATCACTATAAGCTGTTTAATTTTTGAGATTGTAACCTTTAAAAATAATGAGTCCTTAAGTTTAGCATGCCAGTGCAATTTATTCGAGTATGTCATGTAAAAATAGGATTACCAATCTTGAGCTTTATCGCAGTGGCCACATAGCACTGGTCACACCCAAGTTCTGATATTTGGCAGGTAAAAAGATTCTAAAATTTTTCTCATGCATGGCTAGCCCCCTGATTAGTGTTCCAAAAAGTGATGATTCAAGACACTTTTCGCAGGAAGAACATGATGGGACTAATCTAATTCGGATCTCGGGATATGAAAGGAAAAAGCTTTAGTAACTACAAAAAACATTTATTAATTATTGATACTGATTGAAATAGTTAATCACTCCAACTAAGATGTATAAATTCAGTTACGTTTTGAATTCATGTATTACATAACCTGTCGTGAAAATATATGTGAAATAAAAGCACTATTTTTATGTACCTATCTTGTTTGTTACAGTTTAAGTAACTAGGCATTTGCTCATTTTCAATTTAATTCCTTTTTGTCGAAAAAACTACGATAATCAGAAGCAGTTTCATGCAATTGTTTAATTAGGTTCCATTACTCGTACTGAGTTATTGTTTTTAACTTAATGTAGTGTCTTACACAAAAGCATTTTTGGAGTACTGAATAGAATTCCATGCTTATTTCAATTATGTCAAAATATTCTTGTTTTAGTCCATTAAATGAAAGTACATGAATTCCTGTGTCCTTTTAGAGTCGCCAATTTTAGTCATTCCACTTATAAAGTCGAGAATGAGTACTTATCCAGTACTCATGAGAATGAGTACTTTTCCAGTACTCATTCTCACATGATTTTTCAACCTTTTAAATTAGAAATATTGGTCAAAATGTGTTTCTATAGAATGTAACTTCAATTCTGTGAAATAAAAACTTGTTCAAGTTTGTCATTTATGGTTCCTCTTTTGACTTGTGGATTCTAATTTATGTTTCATTTCTTTTCATCTTTAATTTGTGTTTCAAATTTCAGTTGCCAATCTATGGCCCAAAAGCACTCTGTCCTGTCAATTGAAGAGACCGCCCAAGATACACCAGTGCCCTTACTGCCCCTATATGTCCAACAAATCAACCAATCTCCAAACCCATTTATCGGTGCACACTGGAGAACGACCTTTCGGCTGCAATGTTTGTGGAAAACGCTTCACTACCAAATCAAACCTCAAACAGCATTCCATCATTCATTTCAAGCGGCTGTGAAGGATTGTGTCCATGACTCATTATGTATCATTTAAACATCTATACGTATTCCTTACAGTGTTGGTTGTAATGTATTTATTAAATTGTAATTACAGTAAATGTTATTCGTCTGAAAGCTTAGGTACCCTTTCGCATAAAACATGCTTTGTTATTGACGAATAAGGTTCTGTTGGATAGATTCTTTATTGTGTACCATTCAAATCAATGCAAATAAAAGTTTTATTGACTAAAGAACGAGAATGGACTTGAGCAATGTCCCTATGTATTAATAATTTGAGAAAGCAGTTTTGTATTAATTACAGATAAGTGTCAAAATATATGCCTAAAAGTTGGAAAATGTTTTGCAAAATATGGCCTGTTTGAAAAAGATATAAAACAAATCATTGAAAGAAAAATGGGTACAAATTTATTAAACACACAATCAAACTCTGACGTTGCACTTTTTTATCTTGCATTCCAAGTTCATTATCGCAAAAGAGCCTGTCTCCTAATTTTTCAAAAATTGAGAAATAAACTATTATGTAACAAAATCTAGAATTTATATTCATTAAATTTTTTCAAATTATGAAAACTGTTGAATGGAGGTAAATTTTTAAAAAATGCTAGGGGAGCAACTATAATTTCAGGTGACTTTGCTTTCGTTGATTCTTATGCATGGTTTTTTATATAAAAATGGGCTTTATGTTCAATGTTTGAAAAATGACAGCTACATTCTTATAAAAGTTTGAAGTTTTGATAGAAAAGTTTATGTAATGGCAGTTGATCCCATTGTCTTTTGCTATTTCGTGTTTAAATTTTATTTCTTTGAAATATTTTCGTATTATTAATTCATATTTCCCACTTTTACTTATACTTTAGAAAAATGTCCAGTTCCATAGAATCCAACATTAAACCTCAAATCTTTTTTCTCCTTCAGTTTTCTCTAAACTAATCATGTATTTTAGCAGTTTTCAAGTGCTGCATTGTAATTTAATTTTCATAATGATTAAAATTTTGTCAATTTTGTTTAAAAAGTTGTCTTAATGATTCAAATTTACTATACTGTAATTCCTTTGATTTCGTGAAACTTCTGCCTCATAATGTAATCTTTTTTGTTGTCTACTGTATAGTTCTCTTAAGATCTCATAAATATGCACTATACTATTTAAGAAATATTTTCTTTCAATAATCTTTTGAGTTTTAGCAATTAAAGCATGAAAGGTAGTTAAGTGCATCTCTGATAAAGAAGGCAAATGACCTTGGTTAAATGCACTTCTGGACTGGTACTTAGCTACCCTGGGAAAGGTTTGCTACTAGCAAAAGCATGTGCAAGGTCTCTGGAAAGTATCCAGCCATTGTTAGAATGGTTTGTGCAGTGTTGATGCAACTCGACAGCCATGAGGAACTTTGATGTGTGAAAAGTTATGAACCTATTGGACTCGTCAGTTGGTTGCTAGATGCCCTTGAATGAACGTAGGTCCGCGGTAACCCTGTTGAAAGAGTAATGTATTAACCAGTGTGTTGAGAGTTCAAATCCTATCCATGGCCGTCATGTACAAAGGGGGCTGGTGCACGTTAAATCTGTCATGGTCTCCAATGTCCTCATGTTGGCATGGTGTGGAAGTTTGGAGAGGGGTGCCAGCTCAGGTGTGACCTCGTCATCTGACCATGGTTCAAAATAACGTCCTAGGATCATTCCCTCCGAGTTTGATCCCAGACCGTCATGGATAGCCTGTTGTGTTGCTCCAATGCGATGTTAATTAAAATACCTACCTTGAATGAGTGTATGTTATGTGAGACCATCGCATTCACAATAACGAGCGAATCGAGCTGTGAATTTGTATCGAATTTTGTTTCATCCACAGAAACTATTCAGATGATTAAGAAGGCTTTTGAACCCTATGCAATGAGTGCAGCACAAATAAAAATATAGCACAGAGATGATTGGAGTCCTGTTGAAAATTATCCACGTTCTGAAACAATTCAACATTTTGGTAAAACATCAATCACCCTGGTTACTATGCTCCCCAACAGCCCGGATTCGGCACCCTGCCACTTCTATCTTTTCCTATTGCTAAAATCATCTCTGAAAAGGAAGAGATTCCAGATCATGGATGGCGATTCATATAAACGTGACAAGGCAGCTAACTAATGGTAATTCCAACAATGGACTTGGTAGAGTATTTGAAAAGTGGAAGAGAAGTGTGTGAGAATGCCTACTCTGAAGTAGACTAGAGTATTTGAAAAGTGGAAGAGAAGTGTGGGAATGCCTACTCTGAAATAGACTAGGTGCTTTCCAAACAGACCTCATACCAATTGAAGTAAAAAATTTCCTTCTATCAACACATACTTACTGCTGTTTCTTCTGAATGATAAACTCAGAGCCAGAATCCACACAAAAGAAGTCAAATGTGGAAAGACTTTCGTTTGCACTTAGCCTACCTTCTAACTAATGAGTTTACTTGTTCAAAAGCAGGGTGACTCGAGTGCCAAATTTACCTGAGCTGGACTATACTTTGTGGGGAAAAAAATGTGAAACACTCAAGTGTTTTATTCAAACGAAATTTTTTTCTCCTTAGTTTCATCTTGTCTTGTGAAAGATGTTCCAATACCTAGAGTCATGCACAAATGCAGCTTCTGTCCATATTCCACTCCTAAGTAAATATACTTGCAGTTCCTCCTTCATTCGCATACAGGGAAGAGCCTCTGCATGTATGACACCTGTGAAGAGGTTTTACCAGGAAAGAGAATGTGGGAAACATTACTTAAGTCACTGACAAAAAGAATCTTGCTCCCTCACAGCCAACTTCAAGTAAAACAAGTTCTTTTTCTGTCATCACTAGTTGTGATAACACCCTTCATCTTTGGTGACATTTCTTATACTGCTCCATAGTTTCTGCTATGCAGCCACACCATTTCATTTACTCTTAGAATGCCAAACTTTGTATCTTTAATTAATTTCTGCTAATTCCGGCCTTGTTCCTCAACAACAAAACTAAAACAAGTTATAACCAAAAGCATCTAATCACTTGACATTATTTATTCATGTTATCCTTCTGGATTATGAAACTCCTTGTGTAGAAAAAGGATGTTGATTTCAATGGCTTTTCAGTAAATGTGTTTCAGTCGATCAATTATTCAGTTAAATGCCGTGCTAAAAGCATGCTTACCTTTTTTGGAATGTCTGTAGTTTTGCGCTCTTCAGCTGACTATGGAATAAACATCACTACACTGGTTCTAACATATGCAAGTGCAATACAACTCCAGACTCCATGTTTTTAAAGATATTAAATAAGAGAAGTATGTCGTTCGTTGAGATCCGTTTTGGAGTCATTTAAAACTGAAATCCATGAAATACAAGCCCTCAGGGACATAACTTTAGGTAAGTATGGGCATCATAACCCCAAGGTTCAGTGATATTTCATCCCTTTCACTTTTACCCTCTCCTACCCTTTTGCTTTTCTACCCTCATTGTGTTGTGTCTTGTGATTGGTGCAGCTTGGTCAAATATGGCCCTTGTGCCATAAAAAAACCCAAAACAACCAACCTTGAAAACGAACGACTATTCAAGAACTAATAATGCTTGACCACTAAGATATTTAGTTAGAAAATAAATAAAATATAAGAATGGTTAAAAAAGAAACATACTTTCGTAATTCTTGAAACAGTGGGTTTTGCTGGTTAGCCCTTTGCTATTCTAGTACAACACCCCTCAATATATCATGCTTCTTTGGAGACGAGAAAAAGTATGATATATAATAACTGAGCAACCCTGCTTGGAAGGAGTAAAGGCATAAATTCGACCTTAAATTGCACGTTTTTGATACTGTGTAAAACTACAAATTTGACACAAAATTGTTGACTAAACCTTTCAAAATAATACAACTGAATATTGATAAATAGAATACAATACCAAACTATGTATGATTTGTTCATACAATGTACAGATTTTGGTCAAATTGGAAGATCGTATTTTTCTCTAAATTTACAAATCAACTCTCTCTCTCTCTCTCTGAGACATTTCATAGAACAAAAAATTTCTCCTTAAACTTTTTCCTCTAGTTGTTTTGCATCTGAAAACAAACCAGGTCTTGGAAATTATCAAGCAATGAGGAAAAAGGTTATGCCACAACAGGTCGCATAATCAAGGTCAATGTTCATGTTTCCCCATTCCTTCCCCCTAACAATTGGGTAAAAGCATCATTTATTGAATAGCCAAATCATCCATTAAAATGCAATATAATTGTATTCTTTGGATTTCTGTATATGTGCAATAGATTTCGTTTCTTACATCTGCATATCATGAGCCCATACAAATAGTAAGAATTCCAAACATGACATGCTGGCTAGTGCTTGAAATTTATAATAAATATCTAGTGGGTAAATAACAGTTGTATGTTTTACATGATTTCCAAATTTTCTTGAAGAATCTAAAGTTTATTTCTTGTTATTTTTAAGGATAACTCAAATAAGTATAAAGTCCAAAGAAAAGATTTTCTCTACAACTGTCTGTGAGCTAAAAACGCATCAGAGAAGTGAAAAAGAGTGCTGTGGCGATTTGAATGATTGTAAAAGTGTTTACCTGCATTTATATATATATACACATTCAGTTTCATTGGTTGCATAACCTACTGACTGGCAAGTACGTATCCAACACCTATAGACTGTCTGGTTTCTTGTAGATCATTTACTTGAAATTTTATTTGTTTAATGTTATTACTAAATAAGTTAATTGTTTGCAGTGCTTATTGCATTTATTATCTCATACAATAAGATTTGCAAAGGTCTATATACTGAATAAATTTTCTAAGATAATTTAGTGAACACTTTTTTTTTACATTTTGTTTATTGCAGTGAAATATTTCTATTAAAAGAATTTTCGTTCAAGAAAAGGGTCATGTTTATAGAAGTATGGTATCATCTGAGTTCTAAATTGGAGAATAATTCATCTTTAAGCTAAGTTGTTTTAAAAATAAGGTGTTTTTATGACCTGGACTGATACTCTATTTTCAAGTGTTTGCAGTTATAAATTTCCGCATTTTGTAGATAACTTTTTGTAGAAAGGGACCATTTTCTTCAAGTTCTGTGCAAATTGCATTTTAAACTGTTTTTACTCCACCAACTATAGTAACAAAACCTAATTTAGTTTTACGTTAAAATATTGTGAAACTGTCTGGTCTTAATTGAGAGGGTACAGATTCGTTAGGCAAAATATTTGAAAAATCACCAGTAAAGGAAGTATTTTATGTAAAAATTTACTTTTGAAGAAAGCATTTTTTAAATTGTACTGCCATTTGCCTTATTTGGTTTCCGTCTATCTGCAATACATAAATTTGTGGAATATTCTCATTTCTATGTATATGTTTCATTTTCTATGTATAAAATGATGACTGATGACCTGGATCTTTTAGTAGTTATCTGAAAAATCTCTTCTGCCAATATCTGATAGAATAAATTTCATCAAAATAAATATTTTCTGTGAGCTTTGTGTTTAAGGAAAATAAAGCCATTGTGCATATTTTCTTGTACGAGAGATGCTTCCAAAGTACTGGGAATTGTCATCTGGCTGAATAATGCATGACCAATGCTTTCAGTTGCAGATAAGTCGTGACAGGTTTTCACCACAATGTTAGTCACTGGCAATTAGCATGATTTGAGACACTTGGCAAAAACATTCGTTTTTTAAATATTAATTTTGCAACTAGGAAATACTTAGTTCTCAGTTGGGCCACGGTGGCCCAGTTGGAAGAGTAACATATTAGCAACTGGAGGGTTGAAAGTTCGAATCCAACCAAACACTGTCGTGTACAAAGGGGGCTGGTGTGCGTTAAATCTATCAAATGTCCTCACATTGGCGTGGTGTGGTGTGGAAGTTTGGCGAGTGGAATGCCAGCTCAGGTGTTACCTTGTCATCTGACCATGGTCAGAATTACATGGTGTTGTCCTTAAATCTTTCCCTTTGGGATTGATCCCGGACTATCACCAATAGCCGTTGTGTTGCTCCAGTGTGACGTTAATTAAAATACCTAAATTTAAAAAATGCCTCAATTTTCAGTCATTTTTTTCTATGGAAAGATCGTGTTAAGAGGCAACTTTCATGTTTCCAGAATTGAAAAACCTCCACATGGTGTGCTATTTCAGAACTTAAATGAGCTGCATTCCAGTGAACTCTCAAAAAAGGGTTTCGTTTAGATGGCCTAAGGAAACTAGTTTTACACTGGAATAATTTCATACTGTGAATGGAAATTATGGGACCATTGTGGCTCGTTAGGCTTTCCCACTATGCTAGCAACCTGGTAGGCAGCACAAGTTCAATTCGTGTATTTTACCCTGTGTATTTCCCTCTTCTATGTCAGGTACAGCTTGTCTGTTTTTGGACCTTGCGCCATGAAACCCAAACATCCAATCCTCTTCTGTGTCAGTAAAACTTTCCTTGTGTGTGCATGTCCATTACTTGAATTTGTCTGTTTTGTATTTCGCCACATATGACCCATAAAACCCAACCAGCTAGATGGAAATTACAATATAATATAGATGAAAATTAAAATAAAAAAATTAACCCTCAAAGTAGTTTCGATAAGTTATCTCATCCATCACGATATTGCCGAATTTTTGAAGATGAAGAGAATATTTGGATGACATTCGTGTTTGTAGCTAAAGAAAAACTGTTACCTGTCTGTTGTTTCCAATAAGTAAGAAAATTCTGATTCAAGACATAAGTAATGTCTTTGGTAATAAGCCACTTATCTCTGATCAATGTGACATGGAGTATTTCTTTCAAATGTGATGACAAATCATACTTAAAAAATATTTAAGCTCTCATTTATTTTGTTCAATGTACCACAAAACTACTGCTTGTAAGAGTTTCTTATTACAATATATTTTTGTGCTAATGTTCAGTTCTAGCATGAGCTTCCATTTAATGAAAAGATGGAATTCCTGATCACAGGCTTTATTAAAGATGAGGCACTGATTGAATGCAACAGACAAGATTTGTGTTCACTTCAGTTCCATTGTCTCGAATTCTTGTATTTTGATGTAATTAGTACAAAATATCTAAGCACTTAAAGCGCTTTTTTATATTTCTTTTTTGTTACAGGAATTTGTAAAATTGTGCTATTTTAAATCTATTTTCTATTTCACTTAAAATAATTAGTGGAATCTGATGCAATTTTGCAGATTTCCATCACATATTCTGAGATGTTGACTCAAAAAATTTACCCCAATCACTGTGACCTATTGAAAGTTCCTTGGGATTTATTTCAACCAATAGAGCAGTCATTTCCTGTGGTAGAAGCAATGGTATGAGATAGAGGGGGAAAATGGAACTTTAGCTTACTTTTACGTACCTAAAGTGCTTCCATACTTATATAAATAATAAAACATACTATTACTAATTGCTTAAAGATAGACTACATTAATTTTTTAACTTTCGCTGTAATCGCAGATTTATGTTGGACTCCTCCACTACACATTGGGCAAAAAAAGTCAAATCATAATTGAAACTAAATACTCTGCAAGAGTTATGTATACACACTTGTATTTGTTGTAAAAAAATAGTTCTTTCTTGTGAATAATGTATATTTAAATGATCTGTATGGATGTTAAAATCGGATTTGAATACTGATCATAACAGTGCTGCCACAAGCAACTAAAAATGTTGCTATTATTTTTAACCTTGGCAATGGCAAGATATTTACAAATATACTAATTTAGGAATTTTCAGTTTTGATGATCTTTTCCCTCAAAAGCACCAGTGGTGTCAACTTGCCCCATTGCAGACATTCTTTAAAACTTTAGTGCAGTTATGGCTAATTTGGCATTTCAATTAAAACATTTTTAGCCAGGCTTTTCTCTTTGGAAGAAAGTTTTGAACAATTCTGCCATAATCAGTATGAAATCTTTGAAATAGATTGTTTAGAGTGTATTTTGGAATTGTATAATATGAAAAATTTTATTTACTAACATTGTGAAATTCAGCGGGAACTGTAATTACCAACGAAGACATTTTAGGAAGTTCTGGTTCCATACAAAGAAAATATTCAGTTTTGAAAATTTTGTATTTATGCTTCTGTTGAGTTTTCCGACATCCCTTTCATACTAAATTAGCTCATTTTGCTAGTGTTTAAGTTGTATTGTAGCAGTCATGATATAACAGTGTCAGGTCTGGTAACTGTGAGATCCAAATTCAAGATCTATGAAATGATGGGATGAGGTTATTGTAATGTATCCATATAACATTAACTTAAGTAATATTAGTGTCGCCAAAGAAAGACAGGAAATGCTTATCCAAAAGTAGGAAGTGGCTTTAATCGAGATCGCTGTCTTCGAAAAAGGATGTGCACTAGCTGTAAATGTCCCAAAATGTTTTGAATTTCCTGAGATGTAGACATCTCAGGAAATTCAAAATGGTACGCTGTTCTTGGAAGCCTGATTATGATGATATGCATGTTTAATTTATGTCTGCAAAATAATCCAAATGGTTTTGAGTAACAGGGTGTTTGTTTCAGATTCTCTTCATTTCCAACATCCCGATGCATTTGTCTTAAAAAGTTCGAGATGTCAACAATGCTCCCTGTGTGCAGTGCTGCTTTTAATCATGCGAGAAAGCTGAAAGAGCATTGGCTCACATATACCGGAGGAAGGCCATGCGACATCTGCCACAAACGCTTGACTCGGAAATCCCACTTCAAGACACCTGTTGATCCATTCTGAGGATCCTCCTTTCAGCTGTGCTTGTAGCAGGAAGAGATTTAATCAAAAAATAAATCTCCAGTTCCATGTGGTTATCTATGAGAAACTTCAGGATTCCTATAGAGCTCAAAAGTCCTTAAAAATACTTGAATTTTATTTCCCTACCTCAGGAACCATGGAAGAAATTGAAAACATTTTGTTTAGTCCTGGAATTTTACTGACTTAATTTTTAACAAGCTTTTCTAGCTACTTAAAATACACACCTTTTTGTATTTAATTCATTTTTCTCCATGCTGCCAGTGCATTATACAATTTTATGCTATTAATTTTTATGTAATGATAAACTAAAGTGTATATAACTTTTCTATGCTGCATGTTTTGAATGCATAAAGTTGTGTTAGTACGATTTTGTTGCATAAATTTAATAAGGTTATTTATTGATCTTGACTCATACTACATTTCTTTTCCAATGTGGAATTGTAACAGGGATCCGAGGAGACTATAGAATAGTTAATTTTCTTTAAAATGCTGTGATATTGTGCACAAAAATTTCGATTTTTGTTTGTGGCTGTGATTTTCTGTTGAAATAATTTGATTATGTTCAGTGACAAAATTTAGTAAGGGTAGACGCTGTACCAGTGTACATATTTTTGTAGAGTGAAAATTAAAAATTGAACAATCTTAAACACTTAAATTGCACATTTTAATAATACATTGACACAAAATTTGCTCTAACATTCCAAGTTAATAGCATTGAATTCATACAAATAATTTTACTGTTAAGAAGGTTCCATGTAATCTAATTGGATAAATGTCTTGAAGAAACCATGTGACCTCCACAAATGCTCTGAAGTTTTATGTTCTACATGCTATAATCATCTCCATACTGTTAGAAAATATGAAAGGTGGCTGTATGCTGATCCTAATGATTTATTTAATTTGAATGTAAGTGTATCGTTGGTAACAATGTTTGCAATTGGCAAATTAGCAATGATTACTGCATTTGATATTGATTTTGTAAAATAACGTTTCAGTGTTTTGGCAGATACAGTTTTGAGTACTTATGTATGCATGTTAAAATCCTGAAAACACTTTTACTTGAAATTTGCATTCTCATTTAACAAGATATATTAGTCTAAACCAGTGGTTCTTAACCATTTTAATAATAAGCACCCCCTTGAATCTAAAAATGCATTCTCACGCCCCCTTGAAAAATGTGCTCCTATTTCTTTATTCAGGAAATTACTTTTGCAGGATAATTTATTTACTGAAAAATACGTACAAAATAATACCTCAATTTTTAATGGCTACGTTGTTTACTCATAATAATACTTTTGAAGCAAGGCTCCTTTTTTTGAAAGAGCCACTCGTAAGTCATAACTTATATTGAAACGATTTCTGGCTTTTGTTTTTATGTGCAAAAGTCATGAAAATCCCATTTCACAGGTAGGTGGTGGCAAATGGGAAAAGTGTCTGCAATGTTGCTTTTGCCCGCTGTGTATAAGATTAACCATGTACGCCAGAATTGTTCTAAGTCCAGTTTTTCAAATTCCATTTGAATACATGCATTGGCTCGTATTCCAATAAGATCATCTTTCATTAAATCGCTGTCCATCGAAACTTCTCTCGCACCCCTGGAAATGCTTTATCGCACCCCCAGGGGTGCACACACCCCTGGTCTAAGTGAGAACCACTGGTCTAAATATATGTAAACAAACCACATTTTTATGTACATGAATCTTTTGCATATAATGTATTTAAATGAGAGTTGGCCTCATTTTTAAAAATCTAATTTGTCAATTTCACCTCAGAAGTTCTTTTGTGTATGAATTGTAGAATCACCTTCACATGGTGACTTTACATTTCAGTTAAATCAATTTCCATCCTAAAGTTGTCAACCAGTGTATCAAAATTGTGTCTTGTACTTGACATGTTTTCTAAGATAGATTAGATTTCAATTAGATTATTTTGTGCCTATTTTTAAAACAACTCGAACCAGTTTATTGACTCTAGTCATTTCTTTTCAGATCTACCTTTGTAAGACCTCAGTGCTGCAAGGTCAAAAAATCGCATGCACCTCCTGCAGTCTGATATTTGCTTTTCCAAGCTGGCTGCTGAACCATCAGCTCTGGCACACTGGAAAGAAGCTCTACCAATGCCACAAGTGCTTCACTCAGAAATGTATCCTCAAAATGCACTTGTTTATCCATTCTGAGAAGCTGCTACCTTTCAGTTGTAGGGAGTGTGAGAAGGGCTTTGTTTACAAAGAAAATCTTCGAAGCCGTTCAGTTTCTCACAGGAAATAATAATGAATAATAAATAAATGATAATGGAATCAAAGGTGTTAGAGTGGAGAAAAAAATCTTTAAGGAAGTGGGAAAATAGGATTGTAACTACTGTCCGTGGTACTGGACCCAAACTGATTTCGTAAGAAACGACAGCAGAGTTTTGATTGGTTGAGTTGGTTGTGTTTGGGTTTTATTACGCAAGGTCCATATTTGGCCAAGCTGCACCAAACACAAGACAGGCAAGGTCAAGTAATTGTGAAAAGAAAGGATGGAGAGAAGTAGAGAGGAAGATCGCATTGATCAGTCGGGTATTTGGTACAGGCATTGTATAGGACACAGTATATTTGGTGGTAGACAATAATCGTAGTGTTGTTTTGGAATTTATTTTTCTTGTACTTTATGTATTGTTCCTTTTGAGAAAATGGAAAAGAAGGTGTTAATTTCTACTATTTACTGTAAGAGCTCAATTTAAGGAATTTTATCCTGTCCCAATGAAGATGAGTATCAGCCCCAACTGAACAAAGTACAGGGTGATCCAAAAGTCACTGGACCATTTTAACTTATTTTTTGCTATTATTTTTTTGAAATTTTTTTTCAGATTATTTATATGTAATCCTTGGAAAATAAAGACCAAGGATTACATTTATTTATATTTAATCCTTGGAGAAATTCAAAAAAGAGCAACAAGTAAAAATAATCCAATTTTATCTACAAAATCAATGGTCAGTTGTGCTCACCCAAAGACCTTACATTTGTCATTCGGCAACACACCAGAGGTATGGTGGCAACAAGATGGGCAACTCCCCATACAGTTCATCTGATGATGGAGCTCATAAAGCAAATTTTTGGATGGCTGATAATTTTGTGAAACTGAATTAAATTGCCTCCATGCTCACCTGACCTCAGGGCTCCAGACTTTTCCCGTGTTTTTGTGGGGATATCTAAAAGAAAGCATACTGTGACAAACCTTGGACCATCTAACAATTGAAGGCAACATCCGTGAAGGAATAAGCCATATTGTTTATAAAAGAACAAATATGAATTTTTAATGCATAAAAGAGTTATTCTATTTTTAAATGGTCTAGTGACTTTTGAACCACCCTGTATAAAATATTTTACAAATTATTTTACTTGCAATTCTGAATTTCTTTAATTTTTGTGGCATCAGTAGTCAATTCAAACTCTGCGTTCTACAACGCAATTCGTGACATTGACCAGATTAAAAGAGTGAATGAAATAGTGTGATTAAGTATATGTCGATTATTTTATGTAAAATGAAATAGCGAATGGTTTGCAATATCGCGCCTTGAAGATAAATGAGTTGTCTAGTTTGCTATTCACAATTATATTTACTATACCCTTTGCGTCTTTACCAGGACGTGATATTTATCAGCACTCCTTCCCTCCAATCTCACGATTCCTTCTAAAGTGAGTAAGAGTCCCTTCCAAAACATAAAATTGGGCCCTGCTATATTTCTCTGAGTTGAAGTGTGAAAAAAGGCTTATGAAGTAAGTCATAGCTTATTAATACTGGCAGAAGGTAGGTAGGTATTTTAATTAATGTAGCACTGGAGCAACACAATGGGCTTTTGGGGATGTTCCGGGATCAACCCCCGAAGAGAATGATCCGAGGACACCAAGTAATTTTAGCTATGATCAGATGACAAGAGGCAACACCTTAGTTGGCACCCCTCTCCAAACTTCCACACCATGCCAACGTGGAGATGAGCTGATTTTTTTTATGATGATTTTATCAAGATCTGGTCAGTTTTCTAATGACAAGATATCTCGTCCACCAAGATCTGGTTAGTTCTGCCAATGATGAGATACTTCGTCGAGATAACCACCAGGTAGGTATTTTAACTAACATCGCAGAGCAACACAATGGGTTATTTGCGATGGTTCAGGATTAAACCCAAAGGGGAAAGTTCTGAGGACAACACCATGTCAGTTTGAACCATGGTCAGATGACGAGGTCAACACCTGAGCTGGCATCTTACGCTCCAAACTTCCACATCATGCCAACGTCTGGACAATTGAGGCCAGATTTAACATGCACCAGCCTCCTTTGTACACGATGGTCTTTGGTTGGATTCGAACTCGCAATCATTCGGTTGCTAGTCCTGTACTCTACCAACGAGGCTACCGCTGGCCTACTGGCAGAAGGTTGCTATGAAAACTGCTGTGGTAAAGACGACAGACAGTCTTGTTAGATATATGCTGCATTTAGTTGAGATTTAATTGTGTTGTGTTCCTTAGTCCAGTTGCTTATTCAAAACCATCTCTATTCTGATGCAATGATGTGTTTAATTAAATTGTGTCTTCTGTTTTACGACATCAATTCGATAGTTGGGACTATTTGAAATCATATGATTTTTACTGCCATTTATAGTTAACTTGAAAATGTCATGTAATTGTTTTGGGATATAAACTATTTGAGTTTTTATCTCTATTGAAATTCTGAAAGCACCTTAACCTGAGATTTTCTTTCCAGTTTAATATCCACAGTTAGGGGTTTTCTCACACGGATCCTTCCTCTTCAACTCTTTCTGAGTTTCAGCTTTGTTTTGCAGAGTAATTGTTACATCCTGATGAAACACGTCATATTAACCTGGTCTGGCCCTCAGTTCAGCAGGATCTGTGTTTGAATCCTGATCTGGTCTTGGATGTTCTGAATCCATAGGTCCCAGTCTAATTAGGGCCACTATAGCCCAGTCCGAAGAGTAAGCGGATTAGCAACCGGAGGGTTTCAAGTTGGAAATTCGATCCAACCAAAGACCGTCGTGTATGTGGGGGCTAATGCACGTAAATCTACAGAGGCCTCGAATGTCTCCGTGCTGGTGTGGTGTGGAAGTTTGGAGAGTGGCGTGTCAGCTCAGTTGTTGACATCATCATCTGACCGTGATTCAAAATAATTACGAGGTGTCCTCGAATCTTTCCCTTCGGGATAGATCCTGGATCATCGCCAATGGGCTGTTGTGTTGCTCCAGTGTGATGTTAATTCAACTACCCTACCCCTTAGTCTAAATAGCCTTCATGGCCACAAAGTGACTAGAGTGGCAAACCGGGTGGAACAGATTCAGTCTCTCTTTGATCTCTGCTTTGTCACTATCAACTACGAAGATTGCTTATAATTCCATTTTGTATGTTAATTATATAAAAATTCATTTTGTTCATTCTCTTAACATGTTTATAATTTGTTTTTATTATTATATAACTTAAATATCATTTCTATATCTTGTTTCACATAGACCTTATCTTTTACAAAAAAAACCTGCATATTTTATTTCATCTGCATTCAAAAACCAAGTTCAGTGATATTCTTCCAAAGGTCAAGTGTCAAAAAATTAATGTCTTAATAGTTGTAGGTTGCTTATAAAAGAATGTTTTTAAAACAGTGCATGAGACAAACTCGTAAAAGTCTCTGCACACAGTGGCACTACTGTGATCTGTTATGAGTTGTAGCCTTTAAAAATAAAATATAGCCAAATTTTTCTTTGGCTTGAAGAGTATATAATTTAACGCATCCTTTACACATTAATGCTATCTTGGCTGCTTCAATTGGGTAAAATGCAATTGATGTTATTTTCCAAGAGCTACTTTTTTATCTCCTCAATAAAAAGATATTTTATCATATACCTCAAAAATGTTTTCATATTTGGAGAAAATGGAAAATTTTTAGGTATTTTTCTTTGTATGTGAATAAGATTGTAAATTGAAATAGTTCATTGTGTATGTGAAGTTTTAGATGAGTGGTAAATATAAATTCTCTTCATCCTGCTCTTGCAATCAAATTATAATCATGCTCTTCCAAAGCTGTTTTTATAAGGTACTAATCCATACTTGCAATGTGTAAAGCTTTTTAAAATGTAGAGCTATTTTTCCTGGTTGGTAAAGATGTTTAAATTCTGAAAATATTTTCAGCCTCCCGGCAACATTTAGCAGATGCCCGGGTCTGTCTGTCCAAGAAAGTGCCAAAGATGCACCGGTGCCCTTCCTGCCAGTACTTCTCCAACAGATCGAACAGTCTCAAAATTCACATGCTGGTGCACACTGGAGAACGACCTTTCAGCTGCGACGTTTGCGGAAAGCGCTTCACGACCAAATCGAACCTCAAACAGCATTCCATCATTCACTATGGTAGAAAATTGAAGCATGCCTAACTTCTGCAGAACTTGAAGCCAAAAAGCGTCATTATCATAATTTTTTTTAATAGCATTTTGAATTTTTGTATATCCTTTTGAAATGTATGTGTAATTCTAGGAGTGTGTGTATTAAAAGTGTACATTTATCTCTTGTTTAGTGTGTTTTGTATTGTTTTAATCTATTACACCATTTTCACTTAGGCACGACCATCATGCAATCGATTTAACGTTTTCATCCTCTGTCAACTGAATGTCCAAAATGATACCTTGTATTGTCTGCCTACCACGAGAACTGCTCCCACCACAAAGTCTTCACCTGCTTGTTGCCATAGAAATGGTCCCATTTTCAATAGGAGATGCTTGAAGAAAGGCTTTCAGTTTGTCACACACTCAATGACTAATCAGAAATTTATTTGTTTTGATTTTTACTTCGTGAGATTATCTATACAAGTAAATTACCTCTTTCTGCCTCAAAACAAGAAAAAGTATATTCCACCAGTTCCCTACTCAAAATGAAAAAGCCTTGTTACTATAGTTACAGATAATACTAAATCTAGCAACTTTTGTGTACCTCCATAGAGTTTGTTACTACAAACTCTTGAGAACCCCTGCTTTAGACTGAACAGGGTAGAGTCACGGAACGGATTAGCAACTGACCCGAACAAAGACCGTCGTGTACTTTGAGGCTAGTGCACTTTAAATTTGTCATGACCTCAATATCCTTACACTGGCGTGGTGTGGAAATTTGTAGAGTGGGGGGGCAGCTCAGGTGTGGACTTCGTCATCTGACCGTGGTTAAAAATTACATGATGTCCTCAAATCTTTCCCTTATTTAGTATTATCTGTAACTATGGTAACAGGGCTTTTTCATTTGGGAGTGATCCAGTACCTTCATTAATAGCCTATTGTGTTGCTCTAGTGTGACGAATTCAACTACCAACCAGACTAATCATTGCGAAATTAAATAATTGGTGGAATAAATGATTGGTAAAGATAGGTGGATGGTACATGTATATTTCAATGGGACTGCATTTTATGCCTGCTTTTGAAGTAACCCAAAGCAATTTATTGACTCCAGTCTTTTCTTTCCAGGTTTCCCAGCTTTGCATAATCTGAGTGGCTGCACACACTCATGTACCTCTTGCAACGTGTCATTTGCTTTTCCAAGCCAGCTGCAGAACCATTTGCTCTGGCACACTGGAGAGAAGCCGCACCGTTGCCACATCTGCCACAAGTGCTTCACTCAGAAATCCAACCTCAAAACACACCTGTTGATCCATTCTGACAAACCCGCATTCAGCTGTACGGAGTGTGGGAAGGGCTTTGCCCAGAAAGCAAATCTTCTGAAGCATTTGATTTCTCACAGGAAACAACGATGATTGATGAAGTTGCGGACAAAGGGTTAGAGTGGAGAATATAGGAAGCATAATTAGAATTGTAACTGAGATATAAATGGTCGACCCGGCATAGTGTATCTGGTATAAAAGGCACATGGCCTTGGGTAAATCCACTTATAGAATGGTATTAAGTTTGGGGCTGCCTTACCAGGGTTCACACTGGCCAGAAAAATGCCTGCTTTCGTTTTGGTTTTTAAGGGTCCATGATAGCTTTCCAGATGTCCTTGAGAAAAGTTTCACAAGGCCTTACTTTTTTCAAGAACACTAATCTGCCTGCATTCAAAACCACAAGCTATGTTACTTGCCCGAGGTCAAGTATCCATTATAAATAAGGGCTTAATGTAATTAGGTTTGCTAAAAATTTATGTCTTTAGAATTGGGTCTGAAGGACTTGATCCTGGTAAGTCTCAGGACCTGTGCACTCATGCATTAGTCTATTGTAATCTTAATTAATCGAGCTTCTTCAAAAGTGGGAAAATAGCCTTGAAAATGCAGTGAATGTTATTTTGCTGGAAGAATGAGAACCCAGCATGTGCAAAAGTATATTTGATGATCATCATTTTGTTTTTGCGAACTCGTTAATCGCTTCTATAGCTTCCAGTACTGAAGGATAATCTCAGCAGGAAACCTATATTAAATGTGAGCCAACTGTCACATAAGTAGACAACTAGATTTGTTCAAAACCATGTGACTATCAGAGCTGGACTACTGGAATAAAAACAGTTTTGTGGTGAAAAGAGACTCCATTTTCTTAAGATATGACATCAGTTTTCATCAGCCAGTACATTTCACTGTTTGTGTTTTAGTTTTGTGAGTAAAATTAGTTGAATCTGTCACACTAAAAAATGTGACTCCTTCCTATTGTTTCATTTTACTGATTATTTTTTCTTACAAGAAAGTAAGTTTAGAGTTGAAACAAAGAAAAGTAATGTTAATTTCCAAACTGAATGTTAGAGCTTCCTTTTATAGATCAAATACAAAGAGAAAATCATTTTCAAACACTGCCCTTTCATTAACTTCCTTTTTTTTAATCATTTGAAATTTTTTAAAAGATCAATTTTAAATTTGCAAGATCTTATTGGGGAAAACCCTCATCCAAATCTTTTTCCTTTTTTAAGTACCATTGGATTTTTAAATTTCATATAGTGCTTTTATCCATCACGATATTTATATCATCTGTTATTTCCATACTTTTTTATATTGTACTTCATGTTGATCAGCATGCTTTTAATCACAGAATTTCATTATACTGTTTCAGTCAACGATATATACTTTTTTATATATTATCCGTAACCTGATTTAAAAAAATCCTGAAATAAATTTTTAGTTATGTAAACTTTTGTTCAGGACTTCTATAACAATGTTTTTATATCTGCATTGATTTTATTTCTTTCATCTTGCATTTGGCGCAGCTTGTCCACTTTTGGACCTTGCACCATAAAACCCTAATTACCTACCTATTTTCCAATGAGGTTTACTGCCTCTTGTGAACATGGGGATTGCAACCCCAGGATGCACAAAAAATCTTTCCATCCTTTCTTTCTACAATTACTTGACATTGTCTGGTGTTTGGCACAGCTTGGCCAAATATAGCCCTTCTCCATAAAACCTCAAAACAACCAACCCCAGGGGTCCCAAACTTAAAATAAAATTCCCTACATAGTTCAAATAACCAAGTACACAATGACTTTCAATTATTAACTTTGACTTTTATCAAGGGATGCTACCAACACCTTGAACCCCAATGTTTTATGGTTGCCTCCCTTCTCCAACGTGAGGGATAAAAATGCTTGTAATATTAGTTATGATCTGTATAAAAAGTTTCGAGACACTTACATATGAAGCCACTGGAGATCTTGTCCCCAAATTGGTGCCACTGGAGGTTGTAACGTAGTGGGGTGAGTAGTGTGCCAATGAACACGACACAGCCTAAATTATAAATAAACTAACGTTTATTTGACACTGTGATATGTACAATACCTTACAATTAGGGATTTGTATCCCTAGGTCATGGGCACTGCAATCAGGGAATGGGACCTACTCAATGGCTGTGGCTCCAAAACGAGCACCACAAAGAAAACACCTCCAACATTTCTCTTTCTGTGTCACCAGATTCCACTGGGGGGGGGCCTTGTGCACTCTTAAAAACCATCTGGATGGCAATTAGGCCACCCCGATAGATGTTTCAGGAATTTTCGGCCAAAGGTCAGTGGTGCTGACCTCTGGTACCGAGCTGTTAGGGACGTTACAAGGTCTTGTCCCTTAATTAGTGCCACTGGATGTCTTGTCCCCTAATTGGTGGCACTGAGGGTCGTGCACACACTATGGCAATCTAGTTTCTCCTGCATGAGACTTCTAACCATTTCTAGATTTCTTAACCAATGAAATCTTTCCTAGGATTCTTTCAACCTATGGCAATTAACTCAAGTATTGTAGCATGCTTCCTACTAGCCTCTAAAAGCCTTAATAAGGCCTGATTTTACATTTTAGAGGCCCATAAAAAGCCTTTCTATCTGCTCAAAACTTAAAGCTCTAATCTTGTTGCTATTTATTACTAGTAATTTTACTGAAACTGCATATTTTATTTTTTCACCCACATTCAAAATTGACCAGGATTAAATGACAGAACGAACAGCAAGTCTGGCAAAATGACTTCATCTGAAAGAAGGAAATATTATGTTCATAATGTGCATATTATGAACATGCTGAGAATATTGAACATGAAAGATACACGAATATTATGAACATGCTGAGAGTCAATTGTGGTTAGATTGAAAATGATATTCAGAAAAGGTTGACAATGTGGATAAGGTTTTTTATCCACATTTAGCTTTTTTCTTTTGCTCGAAGAGCGGGCAATTCCCGGAAGTCCAGCGACCCTCATAGTATTAAAATTCAAGCACATGCAAAACTTTGCAATTCTCTGTGATATCTTTACATCACATGTTATTTAAAATCAATCCTTAAGGAAAAACAATTTTATTGGCAGTTGGGTTTTTATCAAATCCGATGTGGCAAAATTGCTGATCTTGTTGAATGTGTTGTACTTTTGTCACTGATAATGCTAATTTGTGGTGTAATTACCTTCATACAGTTTATTTGGAATCATCTGAGGTTAGCAGAATGATGCAAATATTGTTTAATTCTAAGGCATATCTTTTGTTCTATGACATCAATTTTAGAACCAGCATTGATAATATTTGCAACTGATATTGTTGCAAACTTATGTTAGGCTTGTACAGTGTTATGTAATTGTATTAGCAAATAAAATATTTGAGTATTTATTTAGATCTTTTCAATTCCGAAACTTTGTTTTAATTGATACTGCATTATCTCTCGTTGATTAGAATCTTATCTTTTCCTCTTTTCCCATATTTTTGTAAATTGCCTTTTCTTTCGCCAAAATTATCAATGAAGTAAATGAAAATTTGATTGTAGAACAGGTTTAGGACAACATAATGAATCACTTAGTTCTGTCATTAATGGGCAGTGGTTTCCAAGCTTTTTCCTTTCAGTGCTCTTAGGATTTATCCTCAATACCCTAAGTTTGAAGTGTGCAGTTGGTGCATTAGGTTGGTGGTTAAGTATAAAATGTACCAAGTTTTCAACAATAAGTGAATAAATGAATGGCACATGTAACCAATTGTTCACTGCTCATATTCTTTAAACTTGGAATCAAACGAAACAACCACTCTTATTTCTTGTTCAATGTTGCACAGTGTGTGCTTTTTGTCACGGCAGTAAAACCAACTTCATACAAATGATACATTAAGATTTGCTGAGCTTTACCACTTAATAGAGATAAGCTTAGCAAATCTTAGTCTTACTGCTATCCAAAAGTGCCAAATTTTATCCTCAGTGTATTGTGTTCAATAAGTGGGTTGTACAGTGGTGGTTAGATACCAACACATTGATCTGATTTTAAGTTCGTGTGGGCTAAATATCATTTTAGTGAAAAAATTATATATTTCGCAGCACCCCCTGTAAGACAGTTGCTCTGCAATCTGGGAATCAGCCACAAATGATTTCAGTTACACCTGAAAACACCAATTCATAAACCTTCAAATTGAAAAATTATATGAATTCACATTCATTTCACTCATAGCTGATCTTTTGCTTTATGAAGATAAAGCACGCACTTCTTAATTTTTGTTGATATCCAAATATTTGTGATGCACCACACCAAGAGCTGTGACTGCACCTCTAATATCAGTTATGTCACAGAAATTATTCTGTCATCCATTTTGTGTTTTTACCTTGCAGTTGTACATAATTTTAATTGAAAAATAAGTGCATAACTTATGGCTTTTCATTTCTAATAAGCAATTTTTTTTCTCGATCCCCAAGAAGTGCGATACATTGAGGGATTTTTGCTCTATTCCTTAAAAGAAAACTAAACATTGGAAAACTAGTTCAAAATGTTCAACCTAAATGGCTCTTCAAGAAATTTTTTCATAAGTATCAGCGAGATTCGACAACCTATCTTGTTTAAAATGACAGTGAAGAAGAAATGGAGTCCCTTCCAACTTGAAAAGGAAGACTTGTCACAAACTGGTACTGATTTTTGTGGCATCAGACGGAGGAAAGGACAGTTATTTCAGTTAAAACCACATTTCTCCAAATCTTTTATTTCTTGTTTAGTTTTCACCTTTGTTAATTTTATGTTAACTTGAAGGTCTTGCCACCATTTAGGCAGATGCAATTTCAGTTAAAGTACAATGCACCTTGGAATTTGCTTCACCGAAAATTGCCTCCAACTTTGAGTGTTATGTACATACCCTATTTCTCATTGCAACCTGCAATTTTTTCTGCATGACCAGTTTTAGCCGAGAGAGCTTTCTGGGATTCTTTGGACCAATGGGTAGGTGATTGAATTAACATTGCACTAGAACAACACAATAGGCTATTGCCGACGGTCTGAATCAGTCCCATAGGGGAAGGAAGATCCAAGGACATCACTTCGTATTTTTAAACCAAGGTCAATCAATACCTGAGTTGGTACCCCACTCTCTAAACTTCCACACTATGGCAACGAGCAAACGTTTGAGGCCAAATTTAATTTACATAACATACACGACAGTCAATGACAAATTTAACATGCACGACTATCTTAGGTAGGATCAAGTTTCAATGCTAATCCACTGTTCTTCCAACCTCTATGGCCCCCTTAAGACCAAGAGATGTGGCTGTTTGATCATTAAAAGTGATGGGTCAAAACATCAGTTCTTGGTGCTCAGTTTATACACATTTCAATGAGGCTTTATCGTTTTTCAGTCTATTCATCATTCTTGTTAACCCTAATCATCCCGGTTACCTCAATTTTTCTATTTCAGGTTTACGTGATCTTCTCAAGCACCCAATGGAAAGATCACACAAATGCACCTTCTGCAGTGCCTCGTTTTCTTACCCTAGCAAGCTACTCACGCACTTGCGCACTCACACTGGCAAAAAGCCCTTCCAGTGTGGAGTCTGTAACATGTGCTTCAATCAGAAATCCAACCTCATCACGCATTTGCTGATCCATTCTGAGAAGCATCGTTTCACTTGTACCGTTTGTGGAAAAGGCTTTGCTCAGAAAGCTAGTCTCCTTGTTCGTTTTACTTCACACAGGATGGTTCAGTGAATTGTAACTAAGTGGACCGTCACTGAGGGAAATGTACAAAAGGAAAAAAGTAGGATTTGTAACAGTATGACTTTCCACGCCTGTTTTGTGTTTGAAGATTGCTTACTTACTGCCACAATAATGTGCTGTTCTGATGTTTCATTTACTACTAAAAACTGCTCAAAATGTTGACAAATGACCAAGGGTTTGCAAGGATCTTTCCGAGACATGCTGAATGTGTACTATGCTTTTAGCTGTATGGAAATTTTAATTGAAAAACTATGTATGTGTATTCCATTATTAATTCTGATGTTATGATGTGTTTCTTTCAAATGAAAAGCAGTGCTTCTCTAGATGCAGTTTTTGCATTTTGAAAAAATAATTTATGGAAATCTCGTCAAATCAATTATTTTATGAGAGCTGGTAAGAAAGTACTGCCACTTAATTTTTTCTCAACTAACTTTATTTTGGAATTCTTGCATGTAGAAATCTGTCTTTACTTAGCAGTTATTTGTGCAAATGATTTTCCATCGGTTCCATGCAATTTTCTCATTTGTAATTCAGACGCTAGATAAACGTGCTGTAAAAAATCTTTGCTTTTGTTCTTGAGGGGCTCACATACTGAAGCAAGTCATGCCAACACCATTTAACATGATTAATTGAGTACTGATTGTAGGAAACGTGAAACTTTCTCAGTGATGATCTGGTAGTAAAAAATTATGCAGCTTTGCTCTCATACTAGCATTTAGTTCCTTTTGTGGTTGACTTAAATTTTTTCTTCATATTAAATTGATGACTAATCTTTGCAATTTTTTGCAGCCCTGAGTCCCCAGTGGTTGCCGGTTACCTGCGTTCATCCCTCAAAGAGACAGCCAAAGATGCACTGTTGTCCATACTGCAAGTATGTCTCTAACAAAACGACCAATCTGCACCAACATTTGATGGTACACACTGGGGAGCGACCCTTCATCTGTGACATTTGTGGAAAACGTTTCACAAGGAAATATATCCTCAAGAGACATTTTGTTATTCACGCTAAGTTATAACACTTTCAGTGCAGGGATGGTTTAGAATTTTAAAACTATTCAGCGGCGACATGTTCTATTACCATTAGATATTATCATTGGAGTTGAATCGTAGAAGACTTAATTGTGCAAGTTTTTTATTCTCTCTATTTCAGAAAATTCACAATTGTATGTAGTTATAACCTCTTGAAATTCTGTTGATTTCCATGTAGCTGCACTCATGGCATATTTTGAACTTATGGAATATGGATGCATGATGTGCATACAATCATTCTATATTTTATGGTTTTTATCATTTGTAGTTTTATTATAGTTAAAACGTTTTATAGTTTTTATCACTATGTTGCAGCACGAGAAACTACCGTAGGACAAAGTATTTAGTTAGGTTCGAAAGCATTCGTCTCAAGAGATCAAGGACTAAATATGATTTTTGTCCTTAAATGCCGCAAAAATTATTACCTCATCACTTTACCTTGCACAGTAAAAAAACTTACAAACCAACCGACTTCGATTTTGAAAACAAAAAGGTTTTTAATTTGAAAATTGAATGACCATGCAACACTCAAGCATAAACATTTAAAAATATTGGGCAACAGCATTTCTCTATCTGCAACACTAGTTGCATTTCCAATGGTGTTAGAGTGAAGCATTTTTACTGCAATGCTATGAAAGATAGTGTGGTATTCATTCTTGTTCTAACATGTTTGGGCCAGAAACTTTTGGATTTTTCTATGGTAGGTAGGTATTTTAAATAACATTGCACTGGAGCAACACAACAGGCTATTGGCGACGGTCCGGGATCAGGTACGAAGGGAAAGTACCAAGAACAACACGTGATTTTGAACCACGGTCAGATGATGAGGTGGCATCCCACTCTCTCTCCAAACTTCCATACCATGCCAACGTGAGGCCACGACACATTTAACGTGCACCAGCCCCCTTTGTACACAATGGTCTCTGGTTGAATTTGAACTCGCGAGCCTCCGGTTGCTAATCTGCTACTCTTCCAACCGAACTACAGCGGTCCTGGACTTTTTTATGCAATAATCACCAAAGGATAGATTAGCTATTGAAGTTTCCTCACAGGGTGAGTGCAAAATTGCAAGATCCATAAAAAACTTCCTCTTGCTTTAATCAGTGCTATTTTGCATATGCAAAATGCATGATTGTATACCTCTTGGAAATCCTTTAAAACTCCTAGAAATTAATTATTTTTCCAAGGGAAATGTAAAACGAATTGGCTTGAGTTTCCTGGAAAATTGAAATGTACTCTTGCGATTTTTATTTCAGTTCTGATTAAGTAATGGTGTAAAGATTAAGTTAACAAATAATCTTTCAAACTTATATTCGGAATAACGCTAATTGAAACAAACAAGAAAAACTAATTCACATTTTTTCACAGTTTTCAATGAAACTTGAAATCTGCTTATTCATTGTGATCAAAGTGAAGAATGTGATCCCCCCAACTATACTCCTACAAAAATTAATCAGAAACAAAAGTCTGGGTTTTGTTGTGCTGCTCTGGATATATAGAAAAATAATTTTTCTTGTCTTTTTATTCAGCCCGTTGTGTTGCTCCAGTGTGACATTAATTAAATACCTCGATTTCTTGACCACTTTAAAGACAAAAATTCAGATTACTTTGTTGTATATAAAGTTAATTAGCTGTTCTAAAACTATTGAAATAATGGGTGATTCTATTGAAAAGTAAAAACCACTGTATGATTATATTATTCCTCTTAAAAACCCATGGGCCAGCAGCTTTTGAACTTTAGTAGGTACATATAGTGTCTCAATTTAACTCATCTTCTATGCATGTGACCTCAAAATATTTATATTCTGTTAAGTATTAGTGTTGGAAATATTGTGGATATTTTCTGCCTTCAATTTAGCTGTTTAAATCCTTTTGAGAATTGATGGAGCCTCTAACCTTATTAAATTCTCATCACTCTAAGCTGCTTTTGAATGCAAATGTAAGTTTATCAAAACTGATATGGTGATTTTGTCAATTCTAATGATACACTGAATGCAATCTTACAGAAACTAGGTCAGTCTCAAGACTGGTATGTGTATGTCTATTACTTACCATTATGTGTCTTGTGTTTGGCACAGCTTGGCCAAATATGGCCCTTGTGCTTTAAAAAGCCTTCCAACCAGTCTCCAGACTGAATATTTGCAATGTTCCACTGTTATGCATTCTGATAACAATCTACTGCAAGGGTCACCAAACTTTGACCTCGATTTTGATGAATCAATAACCATTAAAGTTTCTTTATATTTGTTTTAAAGAACCTTTATTATCAAAATTCTGGTAAGCGCAAATAGTTTATGAAAATCTTAAATTAAAATTTCAAGATTCTTTTGAAGCCATGCAATAAATGTTAATAATAAACAAGTTAAAAAATAGTTATATTGAAACAAGAGTTGCAATACAACAAAAACATATTAGCTTTGTATCTATTAATAAGTGGAGAGAGAAGAAAGCTAGAATGAATTTGGTTGAAGGCTTGTTCTTGAAGCAAAAGAGTAAGTGTCAATCGAATTAAATCTTCAATTGTATTACTTGATATTTGATTGCACATCCTTTTTTTATGTATGAACTTTTCAATCATTTCTTATAAACCAGGAGTCACCAAACTTCTTTAACCATCAACCCCTTCAAGAGTTTCTTGACTTTTTATCAACCCCCTCTTTTTATTATTACGTAATTATAATAGAACATGCAAAAAAGATGCTTAAATTAGTTTTTAGAATGTTTATTTTATTGTTAATGTTTATTGTGGTATAATACAGTATATTATTATATTGGCTTAACTTCAAAGGGATACTTTTTCGTTTTTGACTTCCTTCTTAACATTACATATTTGATAGGAGGAATAAATAATATATGTAAAATATAAAATTTAAGTTAGATAACAATAATACAATCTTCCTTTATATATGAAAATAAGACTTATTAAATTAATATACAGTTTACTAACATTGTCAATGTGAAGGGTGTGCTTCGTGAGTCTTGACAAGATTAGCAATTCAGAATGAGTAAGTTTCAGCCTTAAATCACCATGGATTTCTATATTCACTCTTAATTGCGTTGTCATTCGGGATGGAGGTAATCCAAGTTAAATATTACCCATACAATTATGTCATATTTTTCTGTCGACCCCTAGCAATGTTATATAGACCCCTGGGGATCAATATTGACAACTTTGGAGACCACAGATCTACAGTATATTCAATTAAATGATGAAATGGTTGGTTTTAATTGCTATGAATGTTTGACCAGGTTTTATAGTGGTGGGGAGATTTGAGAATATCTATAAGTTATTTTGGGGTTCAAACATTTCTGAACTTTAATAGGATGTGAACAACTATTGTTGAAGTGTCCACTTTCCTACTCAATTGCAGGTTGGTTTGATGTAAGCATTTCAGCATTCATTTCATAAGCATGTCAGAACTGCAAGATAAAAAAAGCTATGTTAATAGTAATTTAATAATAGTTGACTGTAAATTTCTCATGCAAGCAAAGCTATTTTGCCCAATTTAGTCTCATAGAAATTGAAGATTTAAGTGAGGGAACATCTTCAGTTGAAGGTTGTTTCTCTTATACTTTATTCTCTTTAAAACCTTACCTGTTTATTAGAAGTCTATGCAACACTTTAGAATTGGACAGTCACTTCTAAAACCTAGATTGTTTGAATTTTGGTCACTGGATCTGCAGTTTTGCAAAGTTTACTCTCCTCATGTTTTATATAAATTTATTGTTTTTTAAATAAACCGTTTTCCCGTGTATATCTACTAGTCTGAGCCCCATGCTAAGTATACAGAAGTATAAGAAATGCCCCTGTATAAGAAAACGCATTGAAACTTCAACTTATAATGAGGAAAATAAATTTAGTTCCAATTTGTCTATAGCACTTAGTGTGAATTTTGATTTGTTTACTATAATCAGTTTATAAAATGTCTTGCATATATATGTTAATAAAAATAATTAATTTACTGGAGTATTAAAATGGACTTGTATGATTTTACCATTAGATAATTTTAACTACAGAATACTAGATCAAATACCATTAAAAGATTTACTATTGAAATGCTTTGGAGCATCTCTTTAAACCTATTGGAAAATACTGCTGTGAATAAAAGTAGCCTACCTAAAAGAAACAACCACAAAAGCTGTCAAGATATTTTATTGATCTTTGTCTGCAGCTATCTTATTGGGACCCAAATGCATGCAAGTTTGTTGCTGCTATTTATAGCCAAAGAAAATGAGCACCCACCAAATTTGGTGAATCATCACTTGGAGTTACAGCTAGAAGTGAGAGTGGCAATAACAATCTTACTAAGTGCAACCAGACTTTTGTAATATTTATTGTACATTGCATCTTATTTTCTAAGTTGACATTACATACAATTTAAAAATAGCTGATTCTGTCTTCCAAATTAAAAAGATATTCCTACTTTGTTATAAAATCTAGACTTTTAATCATTAAATTCTTTTCTAAGTTAGGACTGTTAATTGAAGGTTGAATTTATTATTTTGTAGTAATATTTTTCATTTTGTATTGTTTAGTAAACACTATCAATAAGAGTT
Source organism: Meta bourneti (assembly GCA_933210815.1). NCBI lineage: Eukaryota > Metazoa > Arthropoda > Arachnida > Araneae > Tetragnathidae > Meta > Meta bourneti. The sequence goes on along the minus strand of OW119927.1, from coordinate 3,961,010 downwards.
CATTTAAAATATTAATATTTAAAGACCCCATTGATAAATACCACTTTGCTGGTCTTCGTGTTTCTTAAACATGAAAAGGGCCCTATGCCAGAAAAAGTTTTTTGGGGAATAAATCTTTATGGGTGAGGACCTCATTATATAAACATATTTTGCACATAACCTCAATTTAGTTTTCTAAGGGGTGGTAGGCATTCATGTCTTGTTACTCATCTGGTTGATATTAGAATATCAACTGACGGAATATTTATATATCTTAGACTTCATATGCCTTTAATGATTTCAAGGAGGTAAGATATCTAATTGTTCCTGAAAGAGCTTTAATTTTTAAAATTTCTATCTGAATTCTTTCAAGATTTGTTTAACATAACTATTTTTCATTGCAAATTATGTATTTGTTCTCGTCTTATGAGCGATGTTTCCAAAGTTCTGGGGCCACGGTAGCTTGGTTGGAAGAGTAACTGATTAGCAACAGGAGGATTGTGAGTTCGAACCCAACCAAAGACCATCATTACAAGAGGGGGCATGTTAAATCTGTAGTGGCCTCAAATGTCCTCATGTTGGCATGGGTGGAAGCTTGGAGAGTGGGGTGCCAGCTCAGGTATGACCCCATCATTTGACCATGGTTCAGAATGATGTGGTGTTCTCGAATCTTTCCCTTCGGGTTTGATCCAGGATCATCGCCAATAGCCCGTTGTGGCCTCAGTGCGATGTTAATTAAATACCTACCTACCAAAGTTCTGGGAATTGCAATCCTGCTAAATAATGTCTGAAGCTTTCAGATACAGACAAGTCCCGACGGATATTCCAGTTCCTCCCTGGGTGTGTTTCTCTCTTCTATTTCTGTGAACTTTCATTGTGTGTATATCTATTTGATATTATGTCTTGTTTGGCGCAGTATGGTCAAATATGTCCCTTGCGCCATAAAAACCCAATTGCCCTGACAGATTTTCCTGCTGATGTCAGTTAGCATGATGCAGCTGATTGGTGAATATATATGAATTTTTAAGTATTAATTTGCATCTATGAAGATGCTGTAAATTCTTAGAGACATTGGTTTCTTTTTGTGAAAAGATAAGCACCCAGCTAATATTATCTGTTTCTAGAATTGAAAAAAAAAATCTTTGGTGTGCTTTTTCAGGATTTAAACGGGAGGATAACACCCCAAAAAAGGGTTTTTATTTGAAAACAAGTTTTGCATTGGCACAAATGCATAGTTAAACAGAAATCGTATTGAAAAATTTCAATGTATATAGACGAAATACAAATTAAATTAAAAAATGTATAGCACTGTTCCACAGAACTTTGGGAAAATATTCTGTGATGCATTTTCCAGTTAGCAACTCTTATAGAAACTGTTTGGTACTAAACCTTCATAACTAATGTTGCTTTATGTTCAAACCAATTTTTCTTTTTCAGTTGCATTTAATCTGCAGAGGAACGTCCACCTATCGAGACCTCGAGTTCAGCACACATGCAGCTTCTGTCCATACACCACTCACAAGAAGAGCAACCTGCAGAGTCATGTGCGAACTCATACGGGGGAGAAGCCCTACCTGTGCCAGGTGTGTGGGAAGCACTTTACCACCAAGGGGAACCTGCAGAAGCATTACATATGCCACATAATGGCATAAAGACCTTGCAACTCAACCTCAAGTAAAGTGGACTTCAACATTTTTGTGTTCATCTTGAATCGATAACGTTTTGAAATGACAACATGAACTTCATTTTCGCAACCTTTCCTACGCACTATTTCTGATAGACAATTATGGAAGTAATTGCTAAAATATAGTTTCAGGTTTTGTTTGGACAGCAAGCACTGAATTTGTTCATTGTGTGATACTTGGATTGGGAAAATATGATTTGGAAATAATTTTAAAATGAACTTCATGATCTGAAATATTTTGCAAATGTTACATTTAAATTTCTATAGGTCTTCCATGGTATGAGAAAATCAGATTTTTAATATTTGTATTAATGTGTTGCCATCATAGGTTCAAACCTGTAATATGACATGCAAGTCATAATGCAGTTTCTAGATAGAATTGATTTTTACATATAGATATAAGTAGTATGGTCCAAAAGTTAGTTTCCAGCCCAAATTTATTGAAGGTAATCTAACAATAATTTTATTTTCGAAGTACAATCACTTTATTTCAATACATTTTTTGAAATGACTAGTTAACTACTATACTACTAAATAATACTTTTATAGTAATATAACTATACTACTAAAGAATACTTTAGTAGTAATAACTATACTAATAGCCTGAATTTTTGTCCTTAAAATGGGATAAAATATTTGGTGTTGTCCTCGGATCTCCCTTTGGGTTTGATCCAGGACTGTCACCAATAGCCCATTGTGTTGCTCCAGTGCGACATTAATTGAAATACCACCAAACATGTATTGAAAAATGTCTTCATGGAGACGAAACCAATGCAATTATCTGCTTTCACTCGAAATTTCTTAATTGCAGGCTTGATACTAAATGAACATTTCACTTAACAAACATTAAGAGATTCTTTTTATTCAAGCTCAATTCATTTGCTTTTAGAAGTCTAATAAGCTAGGAAATGGGACAAATAGTACTTGTTTAGAATGTAATGAACTTTAATTTCCATCTTGAAAAGGCATCATTTCAAGTATGCATTTCCAACCTTTATAGAGAAGGGGATGTTGAAATTATCAAATGTACTTTAGAGACATTCCACTGTCATACGATCTCAGAGGTCAAGCACCTAAACTCTCTCCTTCAAGCAAGTTCCTCTCAAATTTTGATGTATATTGCATTGTTTTCTATAAGAGGAGCTAATAGCCATCACGTATTGACATCTCTCATCACATTGACATTCGTGTTAGCTTGATATTAGCTCTTTTGTACAGAAAAAAGGACGTACCAAAAATTTGGAATAAGCTTGAGGGATGATAAATTTTAAAAAGGGGAAAAGAATAACAAAAATTAGACTCTTCATGACTAAAATGTGTGATTGAATTGTACATCACAATAGAAAGCTCCTTTACAACATAAATATGCTGGCCCCATATGTTTAAAACTCAGCCTCTGCTAATAAACATATTTATGAGTGACACTTGTTTTCAGCAAGCAAAAAAGTACTTGTTGGTCCAGTTTTCATCACCATCCTAATCACTATCTTATGAGAATGTCTTCAAAGTAGATAGACATCATTTCAGGTTAATTCATTCCTGAGGTTACTGACTTATTGAGTAGAAGCAAAATTCTTGTCTTATTTAATAAAGTAATATGTATCCTATCTGGGGCTATTTCATTTTCAATGTTACTAAACCATAATAAAGAAAATTTTTAAAGTTTGATTCAAATAATTTTGTTTATAAAAATTCAATCATGCAAATCAAGTGGAGGATACTAAAAGATCGTTCACAAATAGTGTTCGAATATCACCTGTGCATTTATTGTATAAATGAAAGAAATTATAATTTTATTTAGGATAGTAATTTTATATTGAATTATATCAAACGATTTTGCTTTTTGTATTGTTAGACGGATAAGAAATGGCATTTATTTGTTTTTAGTCAAATTCATTGGTGATGTACTATACTGCTTTCTTCTATAAATTAAGGAAAAATCAGAAAAGTCATGATGGTTAAAAATCTAATTGGTAGAATTTTATGAAATTTGGAACAAATATAAATTAAATAAGTTATAGATTAGTCTAAAAAATAATTGCTCAAAATTTTTTACCAGAAAAATTGGCAACACAGGAATTTGTCCATAGATAGGATACATGAGTTGAATTTTGGACACAGCTTGAATATGGAGTGTGGTCACCTCTAACAGATATGCAAGACCAACAGCAATTCTTCATGTTCATTATCCTAGTGTCGATTTACTCAGTAGACAGCAGTGAGTATTGTTCCTTCAGTCATGGGTTTGAGGGACATGTTGAGCATAGTAGTACGTCTTCCTAGAGCATCCCAGATATGCTCAATTTGGATTGAGGTCAGATTTAGCAGCTGAGGAGATTTAGGCAGCTGTTCTATACCTACAAAGGTCTCACCATGAAGTCGTTTGGCAAGATTCCCATGTTGTAAGACAAAGGAATCTACATAAGGATGTACAATTGAATCAGGGACACCGCCTCTATATCTCGGCTTTAAGGTTACGACTTATGGCAACACATAAATGTCTTTGTGTCCACCTAATCAGATGCCACCACAAACATGTCCTCAGGGGCACATCTTTAGGTGTGTACGGGCATCACAACCCCAAGGTGCCCAAATGATTTTTCCTCCCTTCTATTTTTACCCTTGCCTATCCTTATGCTTTTTCTTCCTCCCTAATTGTGTTGTCTGTCTTGTGTTTGGTGCAGCTTGGCCAAATATAGCCCTTGCACCATAAAACCCCAAAACAACCAACCAACCTCATAACTACTAGTGTCTGATGATCTCATAAGACACCAGCACTACAAATTTGATACAGTATTATTTTTTAATGTCACATTCATATTCTAATTTTGTGTAAATTGATTTTTGACAACTAATAGTGATTTTAGTGCTTTTTCCTTAATTTAAGGAAACCAGTGTATCTCAAATTTAGTATTGATTTATTTTTGAACAATACACACATGCATCATACAAGTTGTTTTTGTTAAAAAGCTGTATTGTTTTTGTGTCTATGTCCATTACTTGATGTTTCCTGTCTTGTGTTTGACATGGCCAAATACTGCCCTTGGTCCATAAAACTCAAAAACAACCAAACTATATTGTATTATTTATGCTTGTTAGTTTGTCTGGATCAAAGAAACTTTTATTTTGATATGTTTGTTTACCTAGATTTTTTTTATTCTTATCTTCTTGAACATGTGTCCATCTTTTTCATTTCTGTAAAGGAGCATCTAAAGGTTTTACTGAGGTAGTTTAAATTTTTTACAATCCTTGGCTACATCTTGCAACAAAGCATTTTTTGAATATCAGTTAATGTTGCAAAAGCCATAGGAAGGGCTGAAATACTAAAAATAGATGTCTTTTGTTGAAAACAACACAACTTTTGCCACAATTAAGATTACTATAGAGTGCAACTCCAGTAAGAAGGCAGATGTCCTTAGAGAATTTCATTTCTACAGAGGTAGTCAGCCAAAAGGCTGCCGTGCGCAAATGCAATGCACGCCTATGGTGATCACCATAAGTGATTATTTGTTTCACCAACTAATCGCTGCTGTTTCTTCCAGCACTGACCTATGAAATCAGAATCCATGGTAAAAATGCCAATTGTGCGAACGCATCGTTTACGTTTAACCTGACCCCTAATTGAACGAACAGACTCGTCCAAAACCATGCGGCATATGCCAACTCAACTGAACCCGACTTTGTGCCCCAGGGCACAGTGTTAGTAAAGTGCAACAAAGAAATTGTTTCAGAATATTCCTCAATTAGAATTATTTATACATACTTCGATTATTGTTAGAACAATACCTTTATTTTATTCAATTAGCTATATATTTTAATAGTATTTTTCTCTTTATTCTAATTGATACATGCCAAAATAAAGATATGATATAAAATTTTAGTTGAATCTGCTATCCGAGGTAACCATTGTTAGACACATAACACCTTCATTAAACTGTAACACCTCCGCTCTGTGTTTAAGTGTTACATTGCTCCCTGTAGGGTAAGCAAGGGTTAGATCAAAAGTCCAGATGTATGTGACCTACTTAATATGTGCAGGTGATGAAACACTTTCGTTACTCAGGGTTCCTACAGGTCTTAATAGTTTTTGAAGGTCTTTAATAAATTTTGGTTGTTACAAGGACATTGCATATTTCATTTCTCCTGCATTTGAAAACCATGATCTATGTTGCTTGTCGAGTGTCTAAAAACCCAAGGGTTTAATTTGTTTAGGTTAACTAAATATTTATATTTTCAAATCGAGATCTGTGAGACCCAACTAGCGTTCCTTAGATCAGGGGTCACCAAACTTCTTTGACTTTCGACTCCTTCAAGAGTTTTTTGACTTTTTATTGACCCCTTCTATTTTACTATTATGTATTTATAATAGGACAAGCAAAAAACATGCTTTTGTGAGTTTTTAGATTGTTTATTTATAGTTACAGTGTTTATTGTACGTATAATATAGTCTATTATTATATTGGCTTAATGTCAAATGATACGTTTTTGATGTCCTTAACATTACATATTGGATAGGAGGGATAAATAATGTATGAAATTTAATTTAGATGACATAATACAATCTTCCTTATATATGTGAAAATACGACTTTTATTAACTTAATATACAATTTACTAATGTTGTCAAAGTGGAGGGTGTTCTCCGTGACACTGACTAGCAATGTTAGGCTCAAAATTCGTAACTTTCAGTCTTAAAGTGCCATGGAATTCTATTCTATTCTCACTCACAAGTTAATTTTTTTGCAATCTACAAGGTCTGTCCAGAAAGCATCTAGCAATTGCTGTTATGACGAGGTCAGTTTGTAACTTGGCAGCCAAGGAGAAGGGATCCTGATGTGCATGTGTGAAATGCCATGAACCCATTGGACTAATCAGTTCTGTGCTAGAAGCCTTTGATTGAATTTATGGTTCTATGTTCTGCGGAGCCATCACATTCGCAATAACCAAGCGAGTATAGCAATTATTTGCAACAAATTTTGTGTTTCATAGTAAATAAACTATACATTATTATAGATTATTTCATAGTAAATAGACCACAGAAACTATTCAAATGATTCAGAATGCTATTGGGTAGGATGCAATGAGTGCAGTGCAAATAGAAATGTGGCACAGCTGCTTCAAAGATGGCTTGGATTCTGTTGAATATCATTCATGTTCTAGAAGGAATTCAATAAGCAGAACGCCTGAGAAAATTGAACATGTATGAGCCATAATCAGCAACTGACAGTGTGAGAATTAGATGATATGGGGATTAAAAAACTTCTGTGTTCGAGATTTTGATGAAAGATCTTGGCATGAAATGTGTAGCAGTGCCCATTCACATCATGCCTCGTGCACAGTTTTTTGGTAAAACATCAATTCATCGTGGTAGCTCTGCTCCACTCACCCACACAGATTTGGAGCCCTGTAACTTCCAGCTTTTCCCAAAGCTGAAATCACCTGAAAAGGAAGAGATTTCAGACCATGAATGCGATTCACGAAAACATGACGAGGAAGCTGATGGTGATTCCAACAATGGACTTAAGCTGAATATTTTAAAAGTGTGATATCGGAAGGTGCCTACTTTAAAGGAGACAAAAATCTTGGGTACAATTTATCTTGTTTCCTATTACATGGCTGGATACTTTCTGAACAGACCTCATTTGTTGAATACCCTCTAAAATAAAATATAGCCTTTAAAAGGTTCTTTCGCATGAAGAAAGAGCATACATCTGTTACTATAACATCATATCTGACATAATATAGAGTGAAGTGCCAACTCAGGTGGGACCTCGTCATCTGACCATGGTTCAAAAGGATGTGTTGACCTCGGTTCTTTCCCTCCGGGTTCGATCCCGGACCATTGCCAATAGCTCATTGTGCTGCACCAGTGCGACGTTAATTAAAATAACAACCTACCTGTGACATAATATTAGCATAAAAAATCAGCATCAGGTGAAAAGAAGTACTTTACTTGTCCTAAAACAAGGAAATAAATAATTTTCATCCGCATGTGCAACACACATACCTATTGAGGTCATTAAGAGAAAGTATCAACACAGCTACTGCTTGGAGTTTTCTGCTCACTTGATTGTGTAGCTTACACGAGATTCAAAGTGTTACATTATCCACCTGCCCCAACTTCGCTTGTACTGGATGGTCAGAATCAGCACATGATTCCCCCCCTCTGGGCTAATTTCTTTAAGAGCATCACAACCCCCAGGCACCCCAGTGATCTGACATCCCTTTACCCTCACTTCTTCCTATGTTTTTGTCTTTTTTCCTTCCTTCTTTTTTCATTGCATTTACTTGATGCTGTTTTGCACAGCTTGTCTCTTGAGCCATCAACTCCCTTAACCTTCCTTGTCGAAAAACAACCCGAAACAGTGTCATCTGTCTCTTGCATTCTGGAGATATTCGCGTCGAAAGTTCTAAGACATCACTTCCAACCATTCGAAATTTCTGCACTAAAAACACCGATCTATCCTTTCGGCATCTGGAATTGCTGGCCCAAAGAGACAAAACCAAAGAACCAGATGGATATGCCAATCTGAATGTGTGCATTAAACTATCGAAAATGCCATGTCCAATCAAAAAAACAGTTTTCAACAAGGAATTGCATTATATGATTAATGAGCAGTCCATTCTGACCACCATGTGTAACATATAACTTATGTATTATGCAAGGTGTATATATATTATACAAGGTATAAATGTTTTAGTTTTTAAGGGTCTTTAGAAAGCCTTAATATTTGCTGTAAGTTGAAAGTCTGAGAAGCTTTAGTTTTTACAAGATAAAGAAAACTACACAAAAACACTGCATATTTTCTTAAACCTGCAACAGAAAACCAAGACTAATAATGCTCTTCCAAGGTCAAGTGTCATCGAAAATGGATGTCTTTTTATAACTTAGCTAAAAATTGATGTTTATAAAACTAGGCCTGTTAGACCCAAAGATAGCTCTTGTGAAAACTTCTTATGTGCACTCGTGGAGTTAATCTACTGCGACCTGTGAAGAAGCCTTAAAAAATAAAAAATAACCTTGAAAAGACCCTTTTTTTTTGCTTGAGGAGTGGGAGCCCTGAAATTTTATTTTTTAAATTTAAGTTAAGCATAAATAAGTTACAATACTTAACTTTTTGTATCAAGAGAATTAAAAATTCAGGAACCAACTCATTCAGATCCCAGTCTTGCTAATCCCTGTTCCTATACAAATTAATTTTGAGATATTTTATTCCATGCAGACTGAAGAATGTTTTCTTTTATTTTAGCCCTTTGTCATCCGAGAGATTTCTCGACTCCTTTGAAAGCAAGAAAGCGACACAAGTGCACTTTCTGCCCCTACTCCACCATCTACACCAGCAGCCTGCGTCGACACCTGTGCACGCACACTGGAGAAAGGCCTTACCAGTGCAACGTCTGCGGAAGAGGCTTCACCCAGAAGACGACTCTCAAAATGCACTACATCACTCACATGAAATACAGAGCCGCGGTAGCCCAGTTGGAAGAGTAACGGATTAGCAACCGCGAATTCGAATCCAACCAAGGACTCGTGTACAAAGGGGGTAGTGCTCATTAAATCTGTTGTGGCCTACAATGTCCTCGTGGCATAGTGTGGAGAGTGGGATCCCAGCTCAGGTGTGACCGCGTCATCTGAGCGTGGTTCAAAATGACATGGTGTTAACCTCAGATCTTTCCCTTCGGGTTTGATACTGAACTGTCACTAATGCCCGTTGCGTTGCTCCAGTGCAACGTTAATTAAAATACCTACCTTGAAATAGAAAGGGGCTCAACACCACAGCCCCTGATTGGAAACAATATCCAGCCTCTGACTGCACATATATTTCTACAAAATTATATAAAATTGTTATTCCGCTGGCACGGATTTTCTTGACCTCAAAAATGTGAAAAGATGACTTTAAAATTTAATTAATGCACCTTTGATCAGCAAAATATTTTCTTATTAAGCAGATTTCCCAACCAATAATTTGAGAGCCTTGGTTTATGTTTCAGACCAATGTTGCTAAAGTGTTTCACCAGGGAAATTCATTTACTGAGACCATCTCTAAACAGATTAATGCTACTTAGTGTAAAGTTGGTGCAATTCCAATGGAATAAATTTCAGGTATTTTTTAGCAAGACATTTTCATGCGTTTTTCTAATACTTCAGTCGACTGGTATTTTTCCCCTTGCCACTTTAAATTAATTAGATTGTGGAATTATTAAAATAATTCAATTATATAACAACTCAAAGATCCAAAAATAAAATAGGATATTTCACTTTCTTTTGTCAGAACTTCAGAAAACTTGTTCTAGCCCCTTTGCACTAATTAGCACCCTAGACTAAAAACTAATTCCAAAGACTACAACTCTTAAAGCCATTCAAAAAAACTTTTAATTGCTCATTTTTCTTACATTTAGCCACTATTCTTTGATGGCCAGAAATCCTTTCCCACCTGTAGAAAATGCAGCTTATTACCAGCCTCTCCCTCACACATCCTGAATTGCATTGGAGCCATAAATGAAGACATTTTTAAGGACCCATCTGCCATTGCCCAAAAACGTTTTTTGCACAGACAAAACGACTTGTGTAATTTTTTTACACTGGGATAAGAAGGAAGATTTAGTCCCCTTTTGCATTTAACTTTTGTGCATTTACATACATTTGAGCAATGTTTTGGTATTACCTAAAAAGGACGCAGCATTAAATGCTAGCTCCAGTAATTGTAAGAAAACAGGAAATTTAAATTCTGTATTTACATGAAAATGAAAAACCTATCTAAACGAATTTTCAATGAAACCTTTCAATTTTCTATATAGAGGAAAACATTTTTGTGCAGTTTTCAATTAGCATTATTTTTTTTTTGTCGTGTAATTTTACATCAACACTTGTGATTTGTATTCATCGTTTTAAATTAGTGTAAGATTTTTTGAATAAATATTAAATTTATCGACCTTATTCCTTTTGCATAATATATTGCTTATCACAATTAATTTATTAAAACGTATTTTTGATTCTGGAATTTTCTGCATGGTCAGTTTTCAACAACTTAGAAATTGAAAGCATTGCTCTTTTTTCAATATTTGGTTTACGAAATGTACTCTTTATTTTTGCCTTGTTTAAATACTTCTACCAATAAGTTGAAGTTTCCTAATGCTTCCATTTTCAACTAATGTCTACTTAAAAATTTTCTTCATTGAATAATTTTATGTTTTAATAGAATTTATAAGAACAAACAACATTACTAAAAAACATTAGTTTCTTTTTTAAAAGCATAGAATTATTGGGCAATTAATTCTAGATTCTTCTAAAATTTTAAAATTGTTAACTACTATATAAAATAAACCAAAAATAACTAAAGAAAATACCTTTAGTTTAATGTGTGCTTGATATTTAGTTTACTTATATGTGGGATGTTTCCAAAGTTGTGGGAATTGTGATTTTACTGACCAATGCTTTCAGGTACAGTCAAGTCCAGACAGATTTTCCCATCAATTTTTATTGGTATGGTTGAGATACTTAGTGAATATTGACATGTTTTTTAGTGTTCATTTGCAACTATGAAGATGCTGAAAATTCTCAGACATTTTCTTGTTTGGAAAGAGGGGTATAGAGTATCCAGGATTAAATGGATTATATCCAGGATTATCCTCCAGGACTTAAATGAGATGTAAACCAGCAGATAAAAGAGACTACCCCAAAAAGACTTATTTCACACTGGGACAAGTGCATGTAGTAAAACAAAAAATGTTTGACACTAATCCGAGAACTTTGGACGCATCACTCATAATAACTGTTGAAGGTTAACACTGGTTAAAATGTTTTAAAAAATGAAATAGAAAGCGAGGGAAAAGGTTACAACCTTCTCCCTTGCTCCATGAACCATCTTGTTACCACATTTCATTTTATTGCTGTAAAGTCAGGTATTTTCTTGTTCCATTTTAATGTGTAAGTGTTCTAAATATGCAATGTTTAGTTTTCTAGAAGAAATATATATATATATATATATATCAATTTGTTTAATTGGCACTTCCGTTATAGCCATATGGATAAACTTCATCGCCAGTTAGGAGCATTTTTGCTTATTTCTTAGCTATTTGTTTCTATACACACACAAGCTTTTTGTTTTTTTAGCACCATTTTAGCTTAGATTATATTTAGACTCTTATCTAATTTAATTTATGTGGCGTCGGCTACATTCTAAAGAGGAAATGTTCTCTGCTATGCTAAATGCAATTTCTAATTTCATGCCTGCTGTTTAGTCTTATATAATTCAGTTTTTTCACTGCAATGATTATTAATTGGTTTTGTGTAGCTAGTCATTGAAGATATATAGTCAATTAAGATGCAATAATTAAAACAATCTTTTTTCTGTATTTGTTTATTGTTAGTTGAGCCGGAAAGAAACGAAAATGAGTGGTGTGACTATGACATAAGAGTACCGTTTAATTCATTAGAAAGAATAAATAAATGTGTCCTTGCTACGTAAGTATTTTCCAGTATTATGCTTGTGAAGCGAATGTGGTATCGTGCACTCCAACTTTTAAATATGATACTTGAATGTCAATTATTTCCATGTACCCCTGCAATGGTGTTGCTGTTCAGAAAACACTATTCTCTTCTCATGTCTGGAGAGCACAAAAGAAGACATTGAGCGCCTTCTCTTATGTCCTGGAGACCCGTCCACACAAGGGCTGCTGTAGCCCTGTTGGAAGAGTAACAGATTAGCAATTGGAGGGTTGCGAGTTCGAAACTCAATCCAACCAAAGCTATTGTGTACATGTGGGCTGCTGCATGTTCAATCTGTCTTGGCCTCAAATGTCCTCACGTTGGCATGGTGCGGAAGTTTGAAGAGTGGGGTTCCATCAGGTGTTTCCTCGTCATCTAACCGTGGTTCAAAATTATGTGTTCTCGGCTTTCTTTCTGTGGTATTAATCTGCGGACCGTTGCCAATAGCCCGTTGTGTTACTCCAGTGCGACGTTAGTTAATTACCAAAACCCGTCCACACAACTCCTCCTTTTGATAGTTTTTATGCAGTCAATAAATGATTGCAATTAAAAAAAACTAGTATGGGAATATCTTTACAGAATTAATGCGATACAAATGGTATTTTGTTTTAATTTTGAATCCGTAAATTTTATTTTGAGCGGCCTCATTTGCCTCAAAAGGTCCAATTTTGCCTCTGTTTTGTCTGGATTTTAATGTTGAGATATTATAGTCCATGCAATCTGAAGAATGTTTTCCTTTATTTCAGCTCATCCGAAAGACTTTCAGGTTGGTGCAAAAGAAAGAAAGCGGCACAAGTGCTCTTTCTGCCCCTACTCCACCATCTACACGAGCAGCCTGCGACATCACCTGTTCACGCACACTGGAGAAAGGCCTTACCAGTGCATGGTCTGCGGCAGAGGCTTCACACAGAAGACGATTCTCAAAATGCACTCCCTCACTCACTTGAAATAGCAACTTGATTGTAAACAATATCCAGCCTCTGACTGCACATGTACCTCTACAAAAATATAAAATTGTTACAACCTATAAGTCTGGATTTTATTGGGTCAAAAAGATGTTTGAATATGATCAAAGAATGAATTCAATTAATGCTCTTTCGATCAGTCCAATACTTTCTGCCTCAGGCAAATTTCCCAACCCACTTTCAGATTACCAATAGCACTAAATTATTTCGTTTCGACTTTATTAAATATTTCAGTTAGCAACTCGAAGATCCCTAAGTAAATTGGGGTCTTTTATTTTCTTCTGTCCAAAGTAGAGAAAAGTCCTCAAACAACCCAATCGCAAAAATATTATGCAAATCGCACATTTGATCACAGAAAATTGCCAGCCTGCGGTCTGCAAATGATGTCAGTTTTCAACAATTTAGAACTTGAAAGCATTGCGCTTTTTCAATATTTGGTTTATGAAATGTTCTCTTTATTTTTTGCCTTGTTATTTTAAGTACTTCTACCAACAAGTTGAAGTTTCCGAACGTTTCCGTTTTCAATTAATGTGTACTAAAATTTTACAATTTGTAAAAACGAAACACTAGTTTCTCTTTAAATACATAAAATATTTGGGCAATTAATTCTTTGGATGCTTTTAACATCGTTAACTACTAAAATAAACCCAAAAAAAATACCTTTAGCTTAATGTGTGCTTGATATTTAGTTTACTTATACACGGGATGTTTCCAAAATTTGCTTTCAGGTAGTCAAGTCCAGACAGATTTTCCCACCAATTTTTATTGGTATGGTCGAGACACTTAGTGAATATTGACAGGTTTCTTGTGTGTTCATTTGCATCTATGAAGATGCTGAAAATTCTCAGACATTATTTTCTTACTTTGGTAAGGGGCTATAGAGTATCACCTCTATCTCCAGAATTGAAAAAACCTGCTTGGTGTGCAATTCCAAGAGATGTAACCAGATGATATGTAACCAGCAGATAAAATGAGATATGTAAACCAGCAGATAAAAGACTACCAAAAAAAAACTTATTTCACACTGGGACAAGTGCATGCAGTAAAACAAAAAATGTTTTACACTAATCCGAGAACTTGGACACATCACTCGTAATAACTGTTGAAGGTAAACATTGGTTAAAATGTTTTAAAAAATGAAATAGAAAGCAAGGGAAAAGGTTACAACCTTCTCCCTTGCTTCATGAGGAACCATCGTGTTACCACATTTCATTTTATTACTGTGAAGTCAGATTTTCTTGTTCCATTTTATTGTGTAAGTTTTCTAATTATGCAATGTTTAGTTTTCTAGAAGACATGTATATCAATTTGTTTAATTGGTACTTTTCCGTTGTTGAATGTATGTGGCGTCGGCTACATTCTAAAGAGGAACTGTTCTGTTATGCTAAATGCAATTTCTAATTTTATGTCTGCTGTTTAGTCTTATATAATTCAGTTTTTTTCACTGCAATGATTATTAATTTGTTTTGTGTTGGTTTTGGAGGTAGGCCAGAAAGAAACGAAAATGAGTGGTGTGGCTATAAGGGAAGAGTACCGTTTAATTCATTAGAAAGAATAAATAAATGTGTCCTTGCTACATAAGATTTTCTAGTGCCATGGGTGTGAAACGAATTTGGTATCGTGCACTCCAACTTTTAAATATGACACTTGAATGTCAATTATTTTCATGTACCCCCTGCAATGGCCTTGCTGTTCAGAAAACACCATTCTCTTCTCAAACGTCTGGAGAGCACAAATAAAGACATTGAGCGCCTTCTCTTATGTCCTTGAGACCCGTCCACACAGGGGCCGCTGCAGCCTTGTTGGAAGAGTAGCGGATTAGCAATCGGAGGGTTGCGAGTTCGAAACTCGGTCTAAACAAAGACTTGTGGACACCGGAGCTGCTGCACGTTCAATCTGTCGTGGCCTCGAATGTCCTCACGTTGGCGTGATGTGGAAGCTTGGAGAGTGGGGTGCCATCGAGGTGTTTCCTCGTCATCTGACCGTGGTGTTGTCCGCGGATCTTTGCCTTCGGGATTATCTTGAACCGTCGCCAATAGCCCGTTGCGTTGCTCCAGAGTGTGATGTTAATTACCAAATCCCGTCCACACAACTCTGCCTTTCGATAGTTTTTATGCTGTCAATAAATGATTGCAATTAAAAAAGAACTAGTATTGTGGGAATATCTTAACAGAATTAATTCGATACAAATGGTATTTTTTATTATCTTCTTTTTAAATCCGTAAATTGTATTTTGAGCGGCCTCACTTGTCCCAAAAGATCCAATTTTGCCTCTACTGTTTTGTCTGGATTTTAATGTTGAGATATTATAGTCCATGCAATCTGAAGAATATGTGTTCCTTTATTTCAGCTCATCCGAAAGACTTCCAGGTTGGTGCAAAAGGAAGAAAGCGGCACAAGTGCACTTTCTGCCCCTACTCTACCATCTACACGAGCAATCTGCGACATCATCTGTGCACGCACACTGGAGAAAGGCCTTACCAGTGTAGCGTCTGCGGCAGAGGCTTCACGCAGAAAACGACTCTCAAAATGCACTACATCACTCACTTGAAATAGAAACCTGATTGGAAACTATCCAGCCTCTGACTGCACATGTACCTCTACAAAAATATAAAATTGTTACAACCTATAAGTCTGGATTTTATTGGGTCAAAAAGATGTTTGAATATGATCAAAGAATGAATTCAATTAATGCTCTTTCGATCAGTCCAATACTTTCTGCCTAAGGCAAATTTCCCAACCCACTTTCAGATTACCAATAGCACTAAATTATTTCGTTTCGACTTTATTAAATATTTCAGTTAGCAACTCGAAGATCCCTAAGTAAATTGGGGTCTTTTATTTTCTTCTGTCCAAAGTAGAGAAAAGTCCTCAAACAACCCAATCGCTAAAAAATTATGCAAATCGCACATTTGATCACTGAAAATTGCCAGTCTGCAAGCGATGTCTGATGTTCGTTTTCACAAACCTGTGAAACGATTCACCCCAGTAACTGTCGAGACCCTCAGCAAATTTTACTCGGGGCCTTTCCTACACCCGTAATGACTTCAGCTAGTCGGAGTGTAGGGGCTGCGACCCCAACTAAGAAGGTAGGTAGTTAATTACCTTCATACTGAAGCAACACAACGGACTGTTGCCGAATGTCCAGGATCCCTACCGAAGGGAGATTCAAGGACAACGCCTTGTAATTTTGAACCAAGTATAAGACGAGGTCACATCACACTCCAAACTTCTACACATCGCCACGACATATCTAACGTGCACCAGCCCCCTTTGTACACTACGGTGTTTGGTTGGATTTGAACTAAACCCTCCGGTTTCTAATCCGCTACTCTTCCAACCATGCTACCGCGGATCTTTTCAAAGTCGAAGGTCTAGAAGAGAAATTGTTTAAAATTGAATAGGTGTATTTGATTGTTTTTTGTTTTCAATAAAAATTAAACCATAAGTAATTTAACTTTTATACTAAACTTTAGTATTCAATCTATCTGTAATACTCAGTTGAATGTCGGATCTTTCCCTTCGGTGGATGGTCCCGGACCGTCGCCAATAGCCCGTTGTGTTGCTCCAGTGTGACGTTAATTAAAACCTACCTACCTCAGTCGAATGTCACTAAAACATACTCCTACCATTCTATTAATTCTGATACTAATTTCTTTTCTTGTACCGTTCCAGTATCTAAAAGTCCGAAAGGATTACTCAGAAATCAAAATCATTACTAAAATTGATTGGTTATATGAATTTAATATTTTTTTGGCAAAGTGAGAACATACTCGAGGTTTCTAAAGAGTTAAGATAACCTTGTAATGTCTTGGTCCATGGGGAGCTTAGACTAGTTACCATTGAAAAGTGATCCGTTTCTAGATTAACGAATTTTATTTACACTTTTTACAATTAGTTGATAAAACGAATGAAGAGTTCCAAATGGAATTCACGAGTGATCGTGTTCGTTGGAATGTCCAATATTGTATCAAGTTGCTTCTTATGGCTTCTGGCGAGCCTTTCACAAATTACTCGGAGGAGTCTCCTTCACGGCTACGGGCGAGCCTTTCTCAATAAAATACGCAGGCGAGTATAGAGTCCCAAGGCGGATAAATCAGCCTTCTCCAGCTCTGATGAGCTCAAATCTCCTCTACTCGGGCGAGTAATTTCTCCCAAAAGATGGCAATCTTTCGCCGACAGTGAACGGGTGTTCACTTCTTGTTCGACTCTGGTCTCTCCAAAAACTCCTCTTCCTCTCTAAGATCCGAAAAATTCTCTATATATATCGGGTGCTTCTCGACTCCCCTAGACTCTTTCGGCGGACTTGAAAGGGACCATTAACCCTTGTCGGCAATGGTCATCGTAACTCATCCCCGTACCCTTTTGTCTCGAAATATCATAGAGGGCGACAGAAGGACGCCTGCCTTTTGTTGCAAAGCCACCAACAGTTTCGCCTCTGGAAGCGGTGCTTTCCCTATCTGCCGTTAATAAGCTGCTCCGGTGGTCGTTCTTTTCGGCGCTTGATCGCCGGCAAGATTGTCCAGTTTCCTTAGCTGCCGTTACAACCTTATTAGGCCTTTTGGCGGAAGAATTACGTGCTTTACACAAATGGTTGGAGCTCTTTCATATACTTATTCAACCGTGATGTTTTAATTCCATGTTTGTCAACATGCCCAAAAGAAAATCTTTGAGCACTATTACTGAGAGGCGCCGCAGATAACAAGCAGCAAGGAATGAAGACTCATCTCAGAGACAGCGGGGCTGGCCACCTAGCGATAAACAAGAGAAAGACCTATGAACAACAATCGGCACATCCACAACCACCTACATCAGTTGCAACAAATACAACCATCTACACCAACACAGCCAGCTCGATCACCTGCATCAACAGCCACCAAATGAACTAAGAAATTCAGACATTAATGGATTAAGAGATGATATAAATAGGAAACGATATATCCCCATTGGAAGAATTTGCGAGAATTCTCGCACGGGAACGCTAGTTAGTATTTAATTGTTGATGGAGCTGTTAATATTAGTAGCTATCGAAATAGAATGAATGAAACAAATGCCAGGCACTTGACGTCATTTGCAATCTTGTTTCTCAATACTTGTGAATTCTGTTAATAAAATTCTCAAGTGTTATGCATGTGTTTAAGTGTTGAGCTTTCACACACACACACACATGGCTTGTCTACTATTACATAAAATGCGCAGTCAGTAGAATCAACACTATAACTATGAAGCAAGTGTACACGTAGACAATCGTGCCCAGTCAGGAAACGAAACAGCAATTGTTGCCTTCCTTGGTGAGTCGGAGACAACGTCACTGGAGGAAGGTAAGGCATTCATAAAACGCATTTCTTCCACTTTTATTAGTGTCGCTGTACCCCAAAGGGAAGAGAAACGGATTAGCAACACGGGTTGCTACTTCGAAACTCGATCCAGCCAAGCACCGTCGGGTACATGAGGGCTGTGTAAGTTAAATCTGCCGTGAACTCAAATGTCCTCATGTTTTTGTGGTGGGGATTTAGGTAAGTATTTGAATTAACGTCGCAATGGAGCAACACAACGGGCTATTGACAATGGTCCGGGATTAATCCCTAAGGGAAAGATCCAAGGACAACAGCCAACTTCCACGCCAACGTGAGGACATTTGAGGCCACGACAGATTTAACGTGCACCAGTCATATCTGTACACGACGGTCTTTGGATGGATTCAAACTCTCAACCCTCCGGTTGCTGATCCGTTACTCTTCCAACCGGCCTACCACGACCCTTTTATGTGGTGTGGAAGTTTGGAGAGTGGGGTGCCAGTTCAGGCGTTGACCTCGTCATCTGACCGTAGTTCAAAATTACGAGGCGTTGTCCTTGGATCTTTCCCTTACGGATTAATCCCGGACCATCGCCAATAGCCCGTTGCGTTGCTCCAGTGTGACGTTAATTCACTACCTAACCGAACCCAATATTACTGACACCTGGCGGAAAGGAGTAAAACTACGTTTTTGTCAACAACGTATGACACTAAGAGTTGATTTAGGTTGTTTGTTTTTGCGGGGGTTTATGGCGCAAGGGCCAGTTGATTTAGGAGTCTTATTGGAAAGTATAACTTAACCCTCTCAGCGTTACGAGATTTCCGGGTAGTGTGTATTATTGTGTATTTCAGAGTAATCCATACCCACACGAAACATATAATGACTACATAAAGGCATCAAATGTTTGAAAGAATTCTAGAGAAGATTCTATAGGTCAAAACTGGTAGGAAATCATGCGGGGAAGACTATAGGTTGCACAAACGGATATTTGCGTGTGAAACCCTCAGAGGGTTAATGTTTATTTTAGATCGTGAATGGCATATGGTCTGTAATTTAGAATCCGTATTTCGACTGAGGGACGAAAAGCGTTGTCTATATACACAGTTACTCATAACTCACAATTACCACATTTGGATAAACAGCTTTTTGATTCGTTTAGCTGTAATAGACTTAATAGAAACTGGTACAAGACATGCCATTTTTGGGTGTTTGAATGTTTGCATGAAAGCTTTGCATTTGTTAGAGTTCTGCATAAAAACTTTAAAATACATATTGAATCATCATCAAAAAATATTGAACCAAACCATCATCATCACATCAAGCCTTCAATCTAGATCGCCAAAGTTTCCTGTCCGATGCAGCAAGTCTAGCTTCATATCAGCTCGCCCATCCATCCTCACTCCTCTCTTCCACGCTTTCTCTTTCCATCAGGGGTCAATGCTATATTAGGAATACTGTCCCTGTTCATTTTTAAAAGGTGTCCTGTAAACTTCCGACGTCTAAATTTCATTTCATTTCCTATTTCATTAAATTGTGCTTTATTTAATAATTCTTCATTTGAAATGTAGTATGGACAAAAAATCTTAATAATTCTTAAGCATTTATTTTGAAAACATTTAGTTTATTGCACTGTGTTTTGGTAATTTTCCATGCTTCAGAACCGTATTAGAGAACTGAAAGTACTAGTGATTTGTACACATTTAACTTGGTTTCTACATGTATATTAGTTGCTCTCCACAATTTGTTAAGATTCTTAAAACAGTTGCGAGCTTTCGAAATTCTAAGATCTATATCTTCATCAATACCTCCATTTTTTTATTGTTGCTTCCAGATATGAAAAGGTGCTTACATCTTCTATTGAGTTATTTTGTACCTTGATGGGAGTGCTAGATTTTTCGTTAATTCTGAAGACTTTTGTTTTATTCTGATTGATTTTTAGTCCCACTAGTTTAGATTTATTGAATCACCTACATCTAATTCGATTGCAATAAGTATGAGTAGAAATGTTGGAGGGGCGTTACATGTTAAAAGAATGAATTCTCTCCTTCAAAAAATTTGGAATTCATTGAGCACTCTATAGAGTGTAACTACAAGAGTTAACTTTTGGGGAAACAATGGAATAACGAATGCTGGAAATCATACTTTGCCAATACGACCGTTGCCAAACACGTAATTCGATACGAAACTTCAAAAGCAATAAAACTTCGATTTAATTTTGACCAATGTAAAAACTACTTATTGCTCGAAAAATAATATTTTGCAGTTTTCCGTTTATTTTAACAAATTACATTTCCTTTTACGTGGAGGCCAGCGGTAGCCCGGATGTAAGAGCAACGGATTAGCAACCGAGGGTTCCGAGTTCGAATCCAACCAAGCACCGTCGCGTAAAAAGGGGGTTGGTGCACGTTAAATCTGCCGTGTCCTCACGGTGGCGAGGTGTGGAAGTTTGAAGAGTCCAGCTCAGGTGTTGAATCGTCTTCTGACCGTGGTTCAAAATTACGTGGTGTCCTCGGATCTTTGATATTGATACTGAACCGTCACCAAAACCTCGTTGTGTTGCTCCAGTGCGACATTAATTAAAATACCTACCCACGCATACCACTAAGATTCCGGAGGGAGAATGAAATCCGTTCCGTCCGTTCAGAAAGACTCGTACTGCGCATGAGGTGCGAATGACTCATCCGTACCTCATGCACATTGAGAGCCTTTATGTAGGTTCTACTGACTCCCTAAATGACGTTCTCTCCATTTGAATGTGATCTCAGGATGTCTCGAAGTGCTGCACCAACTTGAGGAAATTTGATCCCGTGAGAGATTAAACGTGCACCAGTCCCTTCATCGGTGTTTGGTTGGACCGTGTTTCAAAATCGCAACACTCCGTTTGCTAATCCGCTACTCTTCCAGACGGGTTACCGCAACTCTGATGTTCAAGATACTTTTTAACATCACTATTAGTTAGGTGGGGATACCGTACGTGAATGAACCTATTTCACGTGATATTCCACATACATGAACGAGAATATTCTGCCTTTTCGTGGTTCACCCTGTGCTTGCAAACCCACGGGGTGCATTTTGATCTGTGAAGGAAAATTTTGTCTAATTAATTTTATCTACCTTTCTTTTGCACTTTGTATCTATCGCTTAATATATTTAGATATCTTCATATACGGTTAATTTTAACTGTGATTCACTGTTTCAATTTCCTTTATTACTATCGCAATAACAGCTATAGATAACTGTTAATATTTTAGATCACAGTAACTAACATTTGAGTTTCGAAAATATTTGCTAAATGTTATCCGAAAATACTGTTTGTTAAACTGTTGTCTGAATAAATGCAAATCTCTTGCATCTTTGATATTTGAAAGCGAATTTTATGTCAGAATGAACATTTCTTGAAGGTTTTTCTAAGGCCACTTTCATTAAAGCATCAAACGAACAGTTCCTTATTAACCCTCCAAGTGGTCTCGATGAGATATCTTGTCCATCAAGATCTACCCAAATTCGCAAATGACAAGATATCTCGTCATAAAAATATTGATGAATTTATTTTATTGTGACGAGATCAAGATTAATCAGTTTTGTTAATGAGATTACTCGTGGATACAACCACCATTAGGGTTAATAGAGCAAAGGTCTTCATTAATTTATTAATAAAATCTAACTTTAAAATTTGTCGTTTTGTTTAGTGTTGCGATAGGAAAAGAAAAAATGAGGAATTCAGCATGAGGTCAGCATGAGACTTAATTGACTTAGAACTGGAGCAACACAACGGGCTATTGGCAACGCCGCTACTCCTAACTAGGACAATCACTTACATCATGAGCTGGGATACGAACCCGGGACATACTGGGTGGTAAATAAGTACTACCCATTATTACAGCTAGGCGGCTAAAATGATCCAACTGAAATATACAAAGATATTACAAGAAAGTCGTTCGGAATTCCACTTGTTTGTTAATCCCAAACTTAAATATCTACAGGTTCTCGAAGTGAACTCCAGGAACCCAAACAGAGTTGAAATTGCCGCTCAGATCATCGTTACGAAATCTTCAATAAACTCATCAGAAAGTCGCGAAAGGCACACTAGTAGTGTAGGAGTCTCAATCCAAAATGGAGGCAGCAGTTATTGTCCCTATACTGAAGCCAAGTAAAAGTCCTGCTAAATCTGACAGCTACAGGCCGATCAGTTTACTGACTGTACTAAGCAAAACAGCCGAGTACGTTATTAAGGAGAGTAGATAAATATCGCCAAAGGGTTAATCTGCTTATTCCTCAGCAATTTGACTTCAGAAAACAGCTGTCTACATATCTACTCAGTCACTGAATTTATTATTGATGGATTTCAAATTAGAAATAGCACTGGTGCAGTTGTCCTTGATGCAGCGAAAGCTTTTGATCGATTTTGGGTTAGTGGTCTAATCCACAAACTGATTACATTCGGTTTCCCTGCTTCACTTATACATCTAATTCATTCCTACCTGACAAGAAGGCAATTTGTTCGAATAACAATTTCTACACGCCGTGGCATTCAGGCAGGCACTCCATAGGGCTCCATACTAGATTATTTAACATCTCTAATCAGCTTAAATTATTTAACATCTATGTGATCGACATAACTAGAGCAACTCTGCACTACTCTGTATGTTTGCAGATGACACTGGAATATAGCAAAAAGCAACAATCTTACGAATATCTGAAAGTCACTCTTACGCGATACCTACATTCACTTGAGTCCTGGCTTATTGATTGGAGGATCCAAATCAATGTTGACAAATGTCAAGCGGTTATGTTTACTAAAACGCGAAACCTACTACCACCTGTTCAGCTGTTCGAAAAGGATATTCCCTGGTGCCAAGTTTGTATGTACCTCGGTGTCACTTTAGACAACCACTTGACATGGGATAGGCACATATTCTCAATTAAATCTAAATTTCTGGCTGCACGTAATATTGTATAACCCTTAATTGCCAGAAATTCGAAAATGTCAATACATAATAAACTGCTCATATTTAAAACTATGCTCCGCCCAGTGGTTAGTTACACCTGTCAGGTCTGGGGATATGCAGCTAAGACCCACATAAACAAACTTGAAGTACTAATCATATTTACAGATAGGCTGCTAAAATTATCAGACTAAAATATACAGATATTACAAGAAAGTCGTTCGGGCCTTCGGCCCAGGAGCTCCGTGGAAAATTCACTCTCCTTTTCTCCAAAAACTGTCTGGTAGCCAAATAGTCTTTGAATTAGAAAGAGAATATGAAACTATCAGTAGTATTATTCACAGCGACGTCGGTAAGACCAGAGCACAAATGTTGATGTGTGTTTCTGTCATGTCTGATACGCCACACAGGGCAAGTCGCAGTCTTACAGTTTAATTCGATAAAGCTAATTTAGAGATTACTCGTGTCCAGAAAGAACGCTAACGGAAGTGACTCCTATAGCTGTCGGAAATTCCTATGGCAAATACGACCTAAACAGAGTTCCAGTCTTTCTCTTTGGTCATATTTTTGTAAGTTTAAATGCTGGCACATTTGATTTTGTTTTCGTAATTTTACATTCTATGGCACTCAATGGGAGAATATGGTTGAGGTAGATAAAAACCGGAATCAGGTAAGGTATCCGTAAATTCATTGTCATAAACACTATAGTGACTGGGTATCCACTGAATTGTAATGTGCCGGCCACTAACCATAATAGAATCTATCATAAAATTATGATAGATTTTTGCAATCGACGATAAGGAACTGCGAGAAGCAGATGTAATTGACGCTATTACGACTTGAAAGTAAACAAAGACAGAATCGGGTTAGCTTCCTTCTGATAGCCACAGAGATCGAACTCAGTAGTTCAGCCAGAAGAGGGAAGACAACTATTAGACAATAGCATCTCGTCTATTTCTATTCACTCACCAACTGTTGATGCAGTGTTTTCCGTTTTCAAGTGACACCAGAGAAGTCTAATTAGCCCCAATGTAGAAACAAAAAATGACCTGGAGTCACAAAAAGATCTTTGAATTGTAATTACCATCTTTTTAAACTTTATATACCTTTTGGCAAAGGTTGGAGTTCTTTTCTAAACACGAACGGCTGAGTGGCTTGAACAATTTTAAAAAGAAAACCAATGTCTGATAGGTGTGCCTTACTATTAGCATAAACTAACCAGGCACAAAAGAAACTTTAATTTAAGTACCACTAAAAAAAAAGAAAATTTTTCACATATCATAACAAGGGATCATTCATCTAATATACAGGTGAATCTAACGGTATAAACTACCTTGCTCCCTTTAATTGTCGAGCAAAGTCTGTGAGTTAGCTCGCTGACTTAATTTTGAAATAGTAGTCACTTGCATCATCGGACTTCGATTTCCTTCTATAGGGTTTCGAAAGGCGTATCAGTTTACATATCAAATGTCGCACTGCACGAATTCCGAGACACGCGCCTAACGCTTTGGTCTGGCAATGGAAACCGAAGGGATGCATAAAGATTGTACTGTGAACGCTTCACGAATCAGGGATATTTAAGACTAACCGAACGCAAAGCAAAGATTTTACTTTCTACACACTTGAAAGGTCTTGCATAATACGTTTGGGAAAAAACCAATTTAATGACAGCAATTTTAACAGTAAAACAAATTCAAAGATAGCGTTCGACAGGGAATAGCGTCTTATATAAATTCATATGCAAAAAGTTCGTATAAGTAGCCGTCTTAGTATTAAATTGAGCACCAAATTCATTGTTTTCGAAGCAACCCCTATATTGACACAAATTCGAATGTATATTAAACTTTAATTTCAGGTAACAAGTTTCATATCATTCGGTCCAAATGTTTTAGAATTCAATACAAAAATTGAGATCTTCAAACGCTGAACAGTTTCTCAGACTTTTATGGATATCTTCCCAAATAATATTCCTATAACGTTTATATTTCGTACCATGTTCCTATAAGCCCTCCTGATGGTTGTCTCGGAGATAGATTTGCTAATGAAGAACTATCTCGTCATTAAAAGAAAAGTGACCAGATCTTGACATCGTCACAAAAAATCGGCGATATCTTGATAACGAGGTATCTGTTCATTAGCAAAAAAGGTCAGATCTTGATGGACGAGGTATCTCGTCGAAACCATTTGAAGGGTTGAATTAGTTCGGAAATGCAGTGAAGCCATTGCACTGTTCGCAACTGTTGCGCGTGGGTTCTAGAGGATTCCTGGCACCGTTTGTAAATCTTTCTTTCATTCAAACTTCGTCATTTGCAACGTAGATTTTGCAAGTGATAGAGGCCTATTGACGTAAATTTTCTGGTTTCACACAGCTTCAAGTCTTAGAGCTCAAATGTTTTACAATTCCGCAATCGTGTTTGCCAGGCTTTGTAAGCTAAATGTAGGCGGCAGTATTTTCTGCGGATACGTGATTTCACTTGGCTTAAAGTATCGAATACTAGTTCTGAAATGAGGAAGGGGATAGTGAAATTAACGTCGCACTGGAGCAATACAACGGGATATTGACGACTGTTCGTGATCCATCGCGAAGGGAAAAATCCGAAAACAACACCTCTTTAGTCTGAACCACGATAAGATGACGATTCAACACCTGAGCTATCACCCCACTCTCCAAACATCCACACCACTCCTACGTGAGGACGTTTAAGTCTACGACAGATTTAACATGCCGTGTTGACGTGGATCTCTGACTAGACCACGCCTCGTATTCACATCCTCCGGTTTCTAAGTGGTTACTCTTCCAACTTGGCTTCCATTCGAAATCCGAGTAGTTTCTTTTTTTTTTCACTTATTGCAGATTTCCTTCCTTTTTGACTGGTAGACTGTATCCTATTTGGCATCATTCAGAGAAAAAGGATGAATCAAATCACATTTTGTTGGCCAAAATTTAGTCTTCAGTATATGCAACATCTCTTTCTCTGAAGATACACATCACGTTGAAGTGGTAAATTTGGAGAGTGGGTAGTCTGCTCAGGTGTTGACGGTGTCACCTGACCGTGGTTGAAAATCCGCGATCCATCCCTCTAGGATGGATAGCTAACCTTCATTTATAGCATGTTAATTAACTACCTCTGAATACACGATTCCTTTATAAGAACCATTTGACTACCATTTTAATTTTGAAATAGCTGTACCTCCATGCAGTGTTTGGAATTGCGAAACGTTACTCTACTCATGACTACACGTATTAAAAACTCACATTTTAAGCATACCTATAATATCCAAAGAGCTAGACATTCGAAATCCGAGTACTTTCTTTTTTTCACTTATTGCAGATTTCCTTTCTTTTAGACTGGTAGACTGTATCCTATTTGGCATCTGAAGAGATTAACAAACAGGGTTTGAAAATGTAAAAAATATATACATACAACTATATAAGTGGAACACCGATACTTTTTTTCATCACTGAATGAATTCAAGACAACTTTTCTTTTTTCGTCAAAAGAATGAACCTGGAGAAAGGAAAAATATAGATGGCGCTTCTAAGTTAATGTTCGCTTCTATCCTTTGCCAAAATACATCCTCTTTTCCCCAAGTCTGGCAGCCCAACAGTTTTGCATTAGAAATCTATATATTAATACGAGAAGAAAAAACTTTTTGTACCCCTTTTTAAGCACATTGCGCTCAAGGAGGAGTATGAGATTTGGTATAATTAAAGTTCATATGGCGAAGGAGTGCCGAAATATAAAATTAATCTATAATATGCGTTACAAATATATTCAATTAAACAAAATAAAACATTCATTGTTTACGTTCATATATTGTAATCTATATATTAATACGTGAAGAAAAAACTTTGTACCCCTTTTTAAGCACATTGCGCGCACGGTGGTGTATGAGATTTGGCATAATTAAAGTTCATATGGCGAAGGAGTGCAGAAATATAAAATTAATGTATAATATGCGTTACAAATATATTCAATTAAACAAAATAAAACATTCATTGTTTACGTTCATATACTGTAATCTATATATTAATACGTGAAGAAAAAACTTTGTACCCCTTTTTAAGCACATTGCGAGCACGGAGGAGTATGAGATTTGGCATAATTTGCTACCACATAAGTTAGTATTGAAAGTTATATTTGCATCGTTTTGCTGATCAGAAACTTAAATACAAAGGAAGCATTAGTCAATGGAACAAGAATGCGCATCAAATTTATGCATCGTAATACTATTGATTGCGAAGTTTTAACTGGAGCCGCACGCAATAAGAGAATTTTGATTCCACGTATAAAAATTTAACATATTCCGGAACTATTTTACCATTTAACTTTCAAAGAACTCAATTTCTAATTATACCTGCATTTGCGATGACAATAAATAAGTCTCAAGGACAAACATTCGAAAAAATTGGAATTTTATTGAGGCAGCCAGTTTTTACACATGGTCAATTGTACGTCGCAGCAAGTAGAGTTCGATCATTCGATGGTTTGAGATTTTATATTTCAGAATATAACGGTCAAGGGCATTTAGCAAACGATGAAAGAGTTTTTACAAAAAACATCGTCTACACAGAAGTTTTGAATCATTAAATTCATTGTCGAACTATTTCAAGTTCAATGGAAAACATTTATTCTTTTAACCACCCGGTTTTTTTTTGTTTCAATAAAAAATACATATAAAAATACGAAGCACGTATTCCTTATTTCATTTTTCATTTTTTGGATTTATTTTTTATTTAAATTTTATATAATTTGAAAAAGATAGGCAAATTAACTGTGTAGCCTTGGCGAAACCTGTGGCCAGTATAGCAATAAAAAAAACCCAAGAAAATGTCAAACAACGCGTTATTGTTTTTTAGATATGGCTTAACCAAGCTATACCGCATTTTTCCTATGACGTATTTGTACATGCTCGCAGCTTACGTAATAGAACAAAATTCAAAAAAATTATATGCAATGAATATAGAGGTATACTCTTTGACAAAAGAACCTTATCAACGTTCAAACTTAAAAATTAAATGAATTATGGTCGAATTTCGACCACTGGGCGACCACTAGTAGAATATTAAACTATCAGTAGTATTATTCACTGCGACGTCGGTAAGATCAGAGCAAATGTATGTACGGGCTCCTGTTATGTGTTATAGGATACACAGGACAAGTCGCAGTCTGACTGTTTAATTCGATAAAGCTAATTTAGAATACTCGTGTCCAGGATGAACGCTAACCGAAGTGACTCCTATAGCTGTCGGAAATTCCTATGGCAAATACGACCTAAACAGAGTTCCAGTCTTTCTCTTTGGTCATATCTTTGTAAGTATAAATGTCGGTACGTTTGATTTTGCTTCCGTAATTTTACATTCTATGGCACTCAATGGGAGAACATGATTGAGGTAATTAAAAACCGGAATCAGGTAAGGCATCCGTAAATTCATTGTCATAAACACTAGTGACTTGGTATCCACTGAAGTGTGATGTGCCGGCCACTAACTATAATAGAATCTATTATAAATTGGCACCTCCCAATCGAGGATAAGGAACCGCGAGACGCAGATGCAATTGACGCTATTACGAGCTTCCTTCTGATAGCCACAGAGATCGAACTCAGTAGTTCAGCCAGAAGAGGGAAGACAACTATTAGACAATAGAATTCGTCTATTTCTACTCACTCACCAATTGTTGATGCAGTGTTTTCCGTTTTCTAGTGACATCAGAGAAGTCTAATTAGCCTCAATTTAGAAACAAAAAATGACTATGGAGTCACAAAAAGAAATCTTTGTATTATAATTACCATCTTTTAAACTACCTCTAAAACACGGACGGCTGAGTGGCTTGAACAATTTTAAAAAGAAAACCAATGTCTGATAGGTGGGCCTTACTATTAGCATAAACTAACCACGCTCGAAACAAAACTTGCATTTAAGTACCAGTAAAAAAAAGAAAAATTTTCATATATCACAACAAGGGATCGTTCATCTACTAGCCCGGTGAATCATTACGGTATATTTTGGCTTTCATTTTTCTAGCAAAGTCGGTGAATTAACCAGTTGACTTAATTTTGAAACAGTAGTCACTATTGCATCATCGAACTTCGATTTCGTTTTAACGAGTTTCGAGATGTTTGGCACGCGTCTAACGCATAGGTCTGGCAATTGAAACCGAAAGGACGCTTAAAGATTGTACTTAGAACGCTTCCCTAAAGATAGGGATATTTAAGAGTAAACAAACCGATCGCAATGCGAAGATTTTACTTTCAACCCACTTGAAAGGTCTTGCATAATACAATTGGGAAAAAACCGTTTTAATGACAGCAATTTTAACAGTAAAGCAAATTCAAAGATAGCGTTCGACAGGGAATAGCGTCTTCTATAAATTCATATGCAAAATATTTGTATAAGGAGCCGCCTTAATATTAAATTGAGCACGAATCTACTGTTTTCAAAAGAACCCACTATATTGACACACAATTTCGAATGTATATCAAACTTTAATTTCGGGTAACAAGTTTCATGTCATTCGGTTCAGCTGTTTCAGAATACAATACAAAAATTGTGATCTTCAAATGCTAAATCAGTTTCCCATACTTTTGTTTACATCTTCCCAAATAATATTCCTATAGCGCTTATATTTCGTACCATGTTGCTATAACCCCTCCTGGTGGTTGTCACGGAGATAGTTGTATTTGCTAATGAAGAACTATCTCGTCATTAAAAGAAAAGTGATCAGATTTTGACATTGTCACAAAAAATCGGCAATATCTTGATGACGAGATATCTATTCATAGACAAAAATGGTGAGATCTTGATGGACGAGATATCTCGTCGGACCAAGACTAGAGAGTTCATTATATTTGAATCATAGTATAATAATAAAATTGTATTCATTTTGTATTTGTATTATATATTTTAAAAGCAGGTTTACCTAAAGTGCGGCCCGCTGTAACGTTACTCGTCATCAAAGTGGCCCGTGAAACCATATGGGTTGACCAGGCCTGGTCTAACGCATTGCTCTGACAATGGAAACCGAAAGGACGCTTTAAGACTGTACTTTGAACGCTTCCCTAAAGATGGGAATATTTACACAAACCAAACGTAAAGCGAAGATTTTACTCTCAACCCACTTGAAAGGTCTTGCATAATACAATTGGGAAAAAACCGTTTTAATGACTGCAATTTTAACAGTAAAGCAAATTTAAAGATAGCGTTCGACAGGAAATAGCGTCTTCTATAAATTCATATGCAAAAAGTTCGTATAAGGAGCTGTCTTAGTAACAAATTGAGCGCCAACTTCATTGTTTTCAAAAGAACCCCTTTATTGACACACAATTTCGAATGTATATCAAACTTTAATTTCAGGAAACAAGTTTCATGTCATTCGGTCCAGCTATTTCAGAATTCAATACAAAAATTGGGATCTTCAAATGCTAAATCAGTTTCCCAGACTTTTATGGATGTCTTCCCAAATAATATTCCTATAGCGCTCATTAAAAGAAAAGTGAGCAGAGGTTGACATTCTCACATCAAAAATCGGCAATATCTTGATGACGAGATATCTCTTCATTAGCAAAAAGGGTCAGATCTTGATGGACGAGATATCTCGTCGAAACCACTGGGAGGTTTAATTCGTTCGGGAGTGTAGTAAAGTCATTCCACTGCTCGCAACGGTTGTGCGTGGGTTCTAGAGTACTCCTGGCACGTTTGCAAATCGTTCTTTTCATTCAAACTTCGTCGTTTGCAACGCAGATTTTGCTAGTGATAGTGGCCTATTGACCGAAATTTGCTGGTTTCATACAGCTTCCGGTCTAAGAGCTCAAATGTTTTACAATTCCGCAATTGAGTATGGCAGGCTTTGAATCCTAAACCAAATGTAGGCATCAGTATTTACTGCGGATACGTGATTTCACTTTTCTTAAAGAATCCAATACTATTTCAGAAATTAGGATGGGGATAGATAAATTAACGTCTCACTGGATCAATACACCGGGCTATTGAATGTCCGGGATTCATCCCGAAGGGAAAAATGACATCAAGTCTTATTCTGAACCTTAAATCGCATCTGAAAGCTCAAACGATGTTTGATTCATTGTTACAACCATCTACCATTGTCAAAGCAAGCATTGTCAAAGAAAATGAAACCATTTTTAGATGGTGAACTGGTAAAGGACTGTTTGGAAGCAGTTATAAAAGATGTTTGCTTGTATATGTCGTCGCATTAATGACATTTCAGATGATATCGTAGTAACTTTGCGAGATAAAATTAACAAATTCAAAGAATATTCTTTGGCATTTTATGAGTGAGAGAGTACAGATATCTCAGACACATCCCAACTTGTGACATTTATTCGCGGTGTGAATGATTCATTCCAAGTGACAGAAGAAATGTTAAATCTTTTGCATTTAAAAGACACAACTAGAGGAGAAGATGTTTCCCAGACGATTGGAAAATGTTTAGCCGAAAATAGCTTAATTTTCGAGGCTCTTTCAGGATTAACAACAGATGGAACACCAGCTTTGGTAGGTAAAAATAAGGGATCTGTAAAATTACTTATTGATAAGCTAGATTGCAGAGGCATTAAAACAATGATATTTTTATTATTCACTGTTTGATACATCGACAAAATTTATGTGCTCGAGTATTATCCATGAATCACGTTATGAAAGTACACTGCTGGCCACCGTAAATGCAACACCCTGAAGGAAGCATGCAAATAATATGAAATTTACAACATGCATTAGCGGAGGTGAGATATGCAAATGATTAGAATTTCAGCGCAGACGCACATCACGCGCGCCTGTGGCGCCACTTCAAAGCGCTATTTAAGGCTTGGAGATTTCGACGATTTCAAGTACGGCAATTGTGTTTTTCTTGTGGTTTTTTTAAAAAAAAAAACGATCAATTATGCCTCGTAGAAAACAGCGATCATCTTTCGATCAAGTATCCGAGTTCGACAGAGGAAGGATAGTGGCCTACCGAGATTGTGGATTATCTTTCAGGGAAATCAGTAGTCGTGTTGGACGAAACCAAACAACTGTAATGCGGATATGTGATCGTTGGATGCAGGAGGGTACGACGGACCGACGTGTTCGATCCCATCCACCTCAGTGCACCACTTCACGTGATGACAGGCATATTGTGCGTATGGCAGTGACGGATCGCTCAGCCACATCACGAACCATAGCACAGCACATTCAGTCTGTACCGCATCATCCAGTGTCTGCGCGTACCATTCGACGCCGTTTACAGCAGAGTGGTCTGTCCGCAAGACGTCCATTGCTTCGTCTACCCTTGACGCAGAACCACAGACGTTTCCGCCGCCAATGGTGCGATGAAAGAAGGATGTGGACGGCAGAATGGAATGAAATTGTCTTTACTGACGAGTCACGCTTCTGTCTGCAACACCACGATGGTCGGATTCGAGTCTGGAGACACCGTGGAGAGAGGATGCTGAACAGCTGCGTTATGCACCGCCACACTGGTCCTGCACCGGGTATTATGGTATGGGGCGGTATTGGATATCACTCTCGCACTCCTCTAGTACGTATTGCCGGTACTTTAAACAGCCAGCGCTACATCTCCGAGGTGTTGGAGCCAGTTGTCCTTCCTTACCTTCAGGGCTTGCCCACAGCCATATTTCAACAGGATAATGCGCGACCACACGTGGCACGCATTGTCCAAGGGTTCTTCGTCAATCGCCAGATTGAATTGCTTCCCTGGCCAGCTCGCTCTCCGGATCTTTCGCCGATAGAAAACATGTGGTCCATGGTTGCTCAACGATTGACCCAGAATACATCCCCAGCTGCCACACCAGATCAACTTTGGCAACGTGTGGAAGCTGCTTGGTCTGCTGTACCCCAAGAACACATCCAAAGTCTCTTTGAATCAATGCCGAGGCGTGTGGCAGCGGTGATCTCCAACAATGGCGGCTACTCTGGCTACTGATTTTGGCAGGAACCACACTTCACAGAAGTCTATAAATTTAATCATTTGGTACTTGGTCAACATGTTATCTACAAAATAAATTTTGTTGTGATATCTCTTGTCTTTCTTGGTGTTGCAATTTGGGTGGCCAGCAGTGTAGTTATAAAAATAGTAAATTACATTCGTTCACATGCTCTTCAGCATCGGCAATTCTAAGAATTCCTTAGCGAATTATCTTCTGAATATGGTGATATCGTATATTTTACCAATGTTAGATGGCTAAGTCGAGGAAAATATTTAGAAAGATTTTTTAATTTACGGGAGGAAATAGATATGTTTATGAACGAGAAACAAGAATCTGTTCCTGAATTAAGTGATGATTGGTTGTTAGACCTGTTTTTAGTGGATATAACAGAAAAACTTAATCAGCTAAATAAGGACTTGCAAGGGCAAGATAATTTAATAATCGATGCTTGTAATTTCATCAAAGCTTTTAATAAGAAATTATTGTTATTTGAGTGCTAACATAGAAATAATAATGCTCAATATTTTCCGCTGTTAAATAACTTCCCAAAAAGCCAACCTAAGAATTTCTCGAAATATGCTAATGAAGTAAAGAAACTTATAACTGCATTTGATAGTCGTTTTTCAGAATTAGCAAAATATGAAAAAATGTTTGAAATATTTTCATGCCCATTTCATGTTGACGTCAATAGTGTTTCTGAAAATCTGCAAATGGAGTTAATTGAGTTAAAGTGCAACAATGAAATGAAACAAATTTTTGCGTCCACGTCAAAAATTAATTTTTACAATACTTATATTACATCCGATAAATAATCCAACTTAAGATATTTTGCACGAGTTGCAAGTGCTTTTGTATCCACATATGTTTGTGAAATATTTTTTTCGTAGATGCAATTTACAGAGTTCATCACGTGCTTCATTAACTGATGCCAATTTAGAAAACCAGCTACGATGTGCAACGTCGAACATAAATATAGATTTAAAAAATTAAGTGAAGGAAAGGATAAACAAACATCTCATTAAGACTCGAGAGTTCATTATATTTGAATCATAGTATAATAATAAAATTGTATTCATTTTGTATTTGTATTATATATTTTAAAAGCAGGTTTACCTAAAGTGCGGCCCGCTGTAAAGTTACTCGTCATCAAAGTGGCCCGTGAAACCATATGGGTTGACCAGGCCTGGTCTAACGCATTGCTTTGACAATGGAAACCGAAAGGACGCTTTAAGATTGTACTTTGAACGCTTCCCTAAAGATGGGAATATTTAAGAGTAAACAAACCAAACGCAAAGCGAAGATTTTACTCTCAACCCGCTTGAAAGGTCTTGCATAATACAATTGAGAAAAAACCGTTTTAATGACAGCAATTTTAACAGTAAAGCAAATTCAAAGATATCGTTCGACAGGGAACAGCGTCTTCTATAAATTCATATGCAAAAAGTTCGTAAAAGGAGCCGTCATAGTAACAAATTGAGCACCAACTTCATTGTTTTCGAAACAACCCCTATATATTAACACGCAATTTCGAATGTACATCAAACTTTAATTTCAGGTAACAAGTTTCATGTCATTCTGTCCAACTGTTTCAGAATTTAATACAAAAATTGGGATCTTCAAATAATAAATCAGTTTCCCAGACTTTTATGGATATCTTCCCAAATAATATTCCTATAGCGCTCATATTTCGTACCATGTTGCTATAAGCCCTCCTGGTGGTTGTCTCGGAGATAGATTTGCTAATAAAGAACTATCTCGTCATTAAAAGAAAAGTGACCAGAGGTTGACATTCTCACATCAAAAATCGGCAATATCTTGATGACGAGATATCTCTTCATTAGCAAAATGGGTCAGATCTTGATGGACGAGATATCTCGTCGAAACCACTAGGAGGTTTATTTAGTTCGGAAGTGCAGCACACAAAGTCATTCCACTGCTCGCAACTGTTGTGCGTGGGTTCTAGAGGACTCCTGGCACGTTTGCAAATCGTTCTTTTCATTCAAACTTCGTCGTTTGCAACGCAGATTTTGCAAGTGATAGTGGCCTATTGACCGAAATTTGCTGGTTTCACACATCTTCCGGTCTAAGAGCTCAAATGTTTTAAAATTCCGCAATTGAGTATGGCAGGCTTTGAATACCAAGCCAAATGTAGGCGGCAGTATTTACTGCGGATAGGTGATTTCACTTTTCTTAAAGAATCGAAGACTATTTCAGAAATTAGGATGGGGAAAGTTAAATTAACGTCGCACTGGAGCAATACACCAGGCTATTGACTGTCCGGGATTCATCCCGAAGGGAAAAATGACATCAAGTCTTTATTCTGAATCACGATCAGATGACGATTCAACACCTGAGCTATCACCCCATTCTTCAAGCTTCCACACCAATCCTACATGAGGACGTTTAAGTCCACGAGAGATTTAACATGCACCAGCCTCCGCGTTGACGTGGGTCTTTGACTGGACCGAGCTTCGAACTCGCAAGAGTCTCCGGTTTCTTATTCGCTACTCTTCCAACTGGGCAACCGAGCCCCTTTGGTTTCAGGTATAAAGGTGGTTAAAGTGGTGCTGCAAATAAGAACTCAAAGTTTGTGTTTTGTGTGTCATTTCACTCGACGGGCTGTTTTTGCTATTTGGATGCTAATTAGAACGATCCGATGGAGCTAGGAACCAGAAGACACATTGCCTCAACAATGGATTATTGAAGAGAAATGGATGAAATACAGTCGCTTACCACTGGTGTCTCTTGATCTATCTGAAAAACTGATTTTTGTCAATCTGTGGCTATCGGAGATTAAAAAAAAAAACTAAACCGATTTGTCATTTTTGTTGACTCTCATGCCACAATTAGTCATTTATATCTGTATCTAGCAGTTTCTTAGTGACGATTTCCTGGTATCAAATTGAAATAAATTCTATTATTGTCAGAGGCCGACATGTCTAACTCCAGTGAATTCTCAGTCACTGGTGTTCATGGCATTGAATAGGCGGATGGTTTAGCTAAAGGGAGGTTCTTAATTTCTTCTTTGTCCTCGCACTGAATACCATATGTAAAAAAGTTTACAAATCCAAAAATCAAGCATTCCAGGCTTCATATTTACAGATACCACTAAAGAGAGAGTGAGACTGTTAGTATTAACGGTTTGTTATCAGCAAGTGGTAAACTAGTGGTATTTAGATTTCTGTAGAAGCGGTTCATTTTAACTATTATCACAATAAAAGCTGTTGGTAAGTATTAATATTTAAAAATAACAATTACTAACTCTTGAGTTTCTATAACAGTTGCTGTTATTTAAACTGCTACCTGAATAAAATGAAATCTCAATATTTGGTATTTGCTAACGAATATTATGTCAAGAAGGAAACATTCTTTTAAGGATATTTGTAGACTTCTTTCAGTTAAACATCAAATGAACTGTGCCTGATTAACTACAAGTTATCTCGATCTAGGAATAGCGAATTTCGATGTGGATGTTTCTTCCCTCTATTGGACAATAGCTTTAACATCGAATATTTCTGGTCGGTTGGTTTTATCGAATTTATATATATAGGGCCTTATTTGGTCACAAGACAAACACAATGATGGAGGAAGTAAAAGAAAAAAGCCGAAGGGTAGACGAGCGAAGAAAGGAAAGTGAGGAACGATCGCTTGGATATCTCGGGGTTGTGATGGCCATATACACCTAAAGATTTGACACTGAGGGCTGAATATCTCCGGATATAACGATAGCAAATTTATAAAATTTCAGAGTTTGATTAATTTGACGACGTAGAATCTAAATAAGACATCAAACATGGTGTTCCTTTGGAAATTTTGTTGTTTATGCAAACTTTGATAAGAGGTCCCGTTATGCAATTCCTTTGCATATGAATTTGTAAATGATTATTCTGTATTGAATCGTACCTTTGAATACACTCTACAGTGAATAGTGCCCGAAATAAGGTGGGCGGTTTTCTTTTATCTGCGGCTGCAGCATGCGAAAGCATTTGTGTTGTGGAAATGAAATCTTAGCTTTCCGTCAGGTTTGTTTATACCGAAACAACTTAGAACAGCTCTGCTTTAAATGCACGCCAACGATCGCGGAACCCGTGATTTGTAATAAGGTAGAATTTGAAAACGATTACGAGAAGACAAACAGATGATACAGTAAACGCCTTTGCAACTCGTTACAAATTTAAGTCGCAAAGCGAAATCGGCGAACCTCCCAAGTTTTACCAATTTCATACTAGTTCACCGATATCAGTCGCGGCGATATGAAATGCATGATCCCTTGTTATGATATGCAAATTTCTTTCTAACTTTTTACTGGTACTTAAGAGTAATTACTGCGTGTGCGTGGTTCACTCTTGTGGGTAGACCTACGTTTAATTGGTTTGAAAAGAGTGCAATTCATTCTGACGTCCGAGTCAAGAAGGCAACAACTTCGACTTTACCTTTTACATAGGGTAGGTATTTAATTAACTTCACACTGGAGCAACACAATGGGCTATTGGTCATGGTCCGGGATCAATCCCGAATGGAAAGATTCAAGGAAAACACCACGTAATTTCGAATCACGGTCAGATGACTAGGACAGCACCTGAGCTGGCACCCCACTCTCCAAATTTCCACATCACGTCAACGTGAGGAATATTCATTCTACGACAGATTCAACGTGCACTACCCCCTGCATAGACGTGGTCGGTAGATGGATCGAGTTCCGAATTAGCAACTCTGAGATTTCTAAACAGGTTCTCTTCCAATTGGACTGCCTTGGCCCTCTTCCCTTTTAGGATAAAGGTATTTTATAGGGCTGCATCTAAGGAAATTCGAGGATTCGTTGTTTTTTTTTACGTCAATGCGTCTTTAAAATTGGAACAGTTGAGGGCATGCATGAAGAGTCAAGCGTTGCAAAAAGCGTTACTATTGTTTTGTCTTAAGAAGCATCCATAAGATAAATAGTTCATGCAAATATCGAAATTCTACTGTGCTGGGTGAGCTTTGAGCCATTGTATCTTTAGATTACGTGGACTGCTTAGGTGGTGTCATTCGAAAGGCTATGCTTAGCCCGTTGTGTTGCTCTAGTGCGACTTTAATTAATAACCAAATACCAACCAACATGCTCTACAACCACAGGCATCTAATTAATAAAGTGATCCATCCATAATAATATTGCACTTTAATCGCTCCAAATGTAAAATAATTGTTAAATATTCACACTGAACAACCGTTCACACTTCCTATGTCTGCTACATTCATTCCACATTCCAACATCAGGCCCGAGTATTCAAGTCAAAATTATGCTTTGTGTTCTCGACACAACTTATTAATTTCTTGTCATTCTTCAGCTCATCTCACGGCTACCTGCAAAACCATCGCACCGAATTGACTTGTGAAACTCCCCAAATTGATCTCTGTGTAGCCCCCCAATCAGACTTAACAGGATCAGACTTCAACAGTTGCCCTGCTCATACAGATGGCGCTGTGAATAGTACTGCTGATAGTTGCATATTTTATTTCCATTTCATACGCTGTACAAAGGGGGGGGAGAATTTCAATTAACGTCACACTGGAGCAACACAATGGGCTATTGGTGACGGTCCGGGATCAATCCCAAAGGGAAAGATCCGAGGACAACACCACGTAATTTTGAACCACGGTCAGATGACGAGGCGACACCTGAGCTGGCACCCCACTCTCCAAACTTCCACACCACGCCAACGTGAGGACATTTGAGGCCACGACAGATTTAACGTACACCAGCCCCCTTTGTACACGGCGGTGTTTGGCTGGATTTGAACTCGCAACCCTTCGGTTGCTAGTCCGTTGCTCTTCCAACCGGGCCGCTGTTTAAAGGGGGTTGGTGCATGTTAAATCGATATTGGCCTCAAATGTCCTCACTTTGGCGTGGTGTTTAAATTTGGTGATTGGTGTGCCAGTTCAGGTGTTGACTCCTCATCTGACCGTGCTTCAAAATTATGTGATGTCCTCGATGTCCTATGATGATTTCCCTTTGGGACTGATCCTGGACCGTCGCCAATAGTCAGTCGTGTTTCTCTAGTGTGACATTAATTGAAATACCTACCTACCATTGAAGTTGCAGTTAAAGAATAAATTAAAATACATTTAGCGGATTATGGGAATACTAGGAGCAAATAAATATTAAATCATGACAGAATACATGTAATAAATCATTCATAATAGATCATTTTCAAAGTTATATCATTCGATCCATAATACTCTTCAATTCACTTGCAAAACGTCATTATTACAACTGCTATTTTCGTTTCAGATTACAAAATTTGTAAGCTCAATACCTTCAGAATTTCTAAGATACCAAGTTTAGAATGTACAGGTTGATCCAGAGAAAACCTGAAATTTCGAAGGGCTCTCTAACAGCGGAACTATTGTTCAGAATGACTTAAAATTTTGTCTGAACACTCGAAACAACGGCTATTCTTTTTGGGAAAGAAGTAATGCTCAAGAGCATAAAGCTAGGTGGCGCAGTGGGGTTATTGCCTTTGTCCAAATGTGAAAATTGCTTATACTTAACATGCTAGCTTCAAAAACCTTTCTGATTGAAAACAAACAACTGATTGCATGTCCCACTGAATGCGACAAATCGGGATAGTTATATTGTAATGGCTGTTAACAAAACAACTCGCTCTTGTAGCGAAGCGCCATTAAATCCAAAATTCCAATCCAGTCCTAGTAGAGTCCCGTGTTGTACTTCTGTGGAGCACGGGGATTTGGCTTTTGCTCAGTTAAAAAAATCCTAGTAGAATGTGTGAAAGTACATTAGAAGGATGCCATACGCAAAAGTAGGCATGTCAATGTCCTAGGGTGTTTCCTCCCCTACCGACTGGTTATCACAGCTATCACTTTCGGCAACGAACGATTAACTTAGTGAGAATTCGTATTAAAGACGTACGTTGTGAAAGGGATTTGCTTACGTTACCACAATTTAATTAACAGACACGTTCAAAACGTTAAGAGACTAGTATACCGATGAAATATCTGTTATACCCGCTCCATGAATGTCTGTTATTCGCCCAACGTTCAATGAACGGGATAAGACGACCATGCACTGATTCATTATCTGATTGGTTGACGCGACATAGTAGTAGTCTGGCGATTTCACCATTTTTTCGCCACACAATAGAAACTCGCATTCACGCATCAACCTGCGATAAGATGCAATATTCCTAAACGAGCGATAGGATGACAAATTGGTCAACCAAGTCAATTTTTCTCAGATCAGTCTCGGGAGTGCTAGTCGACATGTTCGCCATTTTTCAATCTCCTCTCAGCAATGTTCAGTCGACTTATATTTCATGTCTGTGTATTCAATTATCATTCAGAAAAAAAAGGCTGAATCAAATCACTTTTTGGTATCAAAATTTAGTCTACATTATATGCAACATCTCTTTCTCTGAAGGTACACATCACGTTGAAGTGGTAAGTTTGGAGAGTGGGGTGGTCTGCTCAGGTGTTGATAATGACGGTGATATCGGATCCATCCCTCTAGGATGGATCGCGGACCTTCATTTGTAGCATGTTAATTAACTTCCTCTTAAGACACGTATAAGAACCATTTGAGTACCATTTTAATTTTAAAATAGGTGTACCTCATTGCAGTGTTTAGAATAGCAGAATCGTTACTCTACTCTAGGGATGTTAAGCGAATCACAGAACTGCTACTCAATCACAGATATTTTTGAATCACAGTTCTTACCTTTTACTGGAATATCGAAATAACAGTGATTTAGGAACAGTGATTGAGAGTATCGGTGATTGAGCTGATATCGCTTAGCTGACACCTAAGCTGATATCTTGACTGATCGCTTGGCTGATATCGATACTGCTACTGCGACTGCGACCGGGATCTCTGATTCGGTATGAGTGAAAACTGTGACTGAGTATCGGTGATTTGGTAGTGGTGACAGCTGGTTTATCGGTGATTCCCTCGATGGAGTGTGTGCCGTGGGGTGGGGCTCTGTGATGGATTCGGGCTTCTTTAGAGGATCAGGATTTTCAACCTGATGCTAAAGGAGGCTTTATGACACACAGGTTGCCACGCATTTGTCTATAATAAATAGGCTCCACAGTTTA
This sequence comes from Meta bourneti, assembly GCA_933210815.1. Lineage (NCBI taxonomy): Eukaryota > Metazoa > Arthropoda > Arachnida > Araneae > Tetragnathidae > Meta > Meta bourneti. The sequence continues at coordinate 3,919,615 of OW119927.1, read as the reverse complement.
AAGCAGTGGGCTCCAAACTTTTTCCCTTAAGGGCCAGATTGAAAGATCCTGGAAGTCAGGCGGGCCAACAACACACACACACATATATATATATATACACTGCTGGCCACCCAAATTGCAACACCAAGAAAGACAAGAGATATCACAACAAAATTTATTTTGTAGATAACATGTTGACCAAGTATCAAATGATTAAATTTATAGACTTCTGTGAAGTGTGGTTCCTGCCAAAATCAGTAGCCAGAGTAGCCGCCATTGTTGGAGATCACCGCTGCCACACGCCTCGGCATTGATTCAAAGAGACTTTGGATGTGTTCTTGGGGTACAGCAGACCAAGCAGCTTCCACACGTTGCCAAAGTTGATCTGGTGTGGCAGCTGGGGATGTATTCTGGGTCAATCGTTGAGCAACCATGGACCACATGTTTTCTATCGGCGAAAGATCCGGAGAGCGAGCTGGCCAGGGAAGCAATTCAATCTGGCGATTGACGAAGAACCCTTGGACAATGCGTGCCACGTGTGGTCGCGCATTATCCTGTTGAAATATGGCTGTGGGCAAGCCCTGAATGTAAGGAAGGACAACTGGCTCCAACACCTCGGAGATGTAGCGCTGGCTGTTTAAAGTACCGGCAATGCGTACTAGAGGAGTGCGAGAGTGATATCCAATACCGCCCCATACCATAATACCCGGTGCAGGACCAGTGTGGCGGTGCATAACGCAGCTGTTCAACATCCTCTCTCCACGGTGTCTCCAGACTCGAATCCGACCATCGTGGTGTTGCAGACAGAAGCGTGACTCGTCAGTAAAGACAATTTCATTCCATTCTGCCGTCCACATCCTTCTTTCATCGCACCATTGGCGGCGGAAACGTCTGTGGTTCTGCGTCAAGGGTAGACGAAGCAATGGACGTCTTGCGGACAGACCACTCTGCTGTAAACGGCGTCGAATGGTACGCGCAGACACTGGATTATGCGGTACAGACTGAATGTGCTGTGCTATGGTTCGTGATGTGGCTGAGCGATCCGTCACTGCCATACGCACAATATGCCTGTCATCACGTGAAGTGGTGCACTGAGGTGGATGCGATCGAACACGTCGGTCCGTCGTACCCTCCTGCATCCAACGATCACATATCCGCATTACAGTTGTTTGGTTTCGTCCAACACGACTACCGATTTCCCTGAAAGATAATCCACAATCTCGGTAGGCCACTATCCTTCCTCTGTCGAACTCGGATACTTGATCAAAAGATGATCGCTGTTTTCTACGAGGCATAATTGATCGTTTTTTTGAAAAAACCACAAGAAAAACACAATTGCCGTACTTGAAATCGTCGAAATCTCCAAGCCTTAAATAGCGCTTTGAAGTGGCGCCACAGGCGCGCGTGATGTGCGTCTGCGCTGAAATTCTAATCATTTGCATATCTCACCTCCGCTAATGCATGTTGTAAATTTCATATTATTTGCATGCTTCCTTCAGGGTGTTGCATTTACGGTGGCCAGCAGTGTATATATATATATATATATATATATATATATGTGTGTGTGTTATATATATATATATATATATGAGATATATCTCGCATATGTGAGATCACATTCCCTTCGTAAAACCACCGTTTTCTACCAATGAACTTTCTTGTTAAATCCCCTCGTCCAATAATTTTTTCCTAATCCTAATCCCTCTAGCGAGATTTTTGTAAACTATTTATTCTTTCACGAGCCTCTTGGGCTAAGAAGCCCTCAGAGCCACTCCAAACCCTCAACAACCTCATGATGTAACTACTCGTCTACTGAAATAATAAAGAATTGTTGTGGAATCTGCATTACACTCAATATCAATTGATCATTCTCTCCGGTTGCCTTACACCACTCTTGCCACTCTCGTCACGACTGCAGGCTTATAAGATCTGTTATTTTGACATATATATATATATGTTGAGTATTTTCCTACGAGATGGCGCACGGACAACCCGACCTCCCGGGGATGTCACCGCGCCTGCATGTTTATGTTCAAAGGGGCTGCTTAACCACCCCCTCTTTTTCTTGTTTATCTGTCACTTGCGAGGAGACTGCCTGCCGAGAACCAACCTACATATATATATATATATATATATATATATATATATATATATATATATATATATATATATATATATATATATATATATATATATATATATATATATATATATATATATATATAGACCATCACCACAAATCAAAAAGGAGAAACCAAATAAAAACAAAAACAAAATGCAAATAATAACCTCTGATTAAAATTAAAAAAATCCTTTGCACTCAAATCTTTTCTTAACGACATAGATCTCTTCTGCCTCAAAATTTCAAACAAATTTTCTTTAGCCCTGGATTTTTTTCACTGAATGGAAGTGGTGCCTCTACAGTTTCTTTAAAAAATTCATCTCCTCTACTTCTTTTAAAACTAGCACTTTCAATTTGGCAGAAATTAAAAATTCTATTAGAAACCTACAATCTCTTTTTATTATTGCACCAATTGACAAAGCCAACAACAATTTCGGTTTTTTCTGCAAAAAACTATATCTTGACCTACTTGATTCAGAACTTAAAAATTCCATCACCTACAAAAAACCACATGCTACTCATAATATTATTGTTAAAAAAATCATTGCATTCAACAAAATTCTTAAGCTTAAGAACTACAATATACTCTTCCCCTACATTACCATCACCCCTAAATTTCACAAAAACCCCATAGCTTTTAGATTCATCACTTGTGCACTAGCCAAAATTACATGCATAAACCAGGCAAAATCTTTTTTAAATTTTTAAAAATCATTCTTAAAGCTATCACGGTTAAAGAAAACTGTTGGATCATTAATAATAACACTCCAGTTCTTAATTTTCTTTCCTCTAATAACAATATCTCACAAATTGACTCTTTCGATTTTAAAGACCTCTTCACTAGCATCCCGCTCCATAACCTTATAGATGTTCTTAACTCCTACTACACTGAATTTAACCTTCCTCTTAATATTTCTCAACAATATTGGAATAGTCTTATCAATCTTTGTGTCCTCAACAATTTTATCTTTAATGGTGAACATCTTTTCCAACAAGTACAAGGAATACCACAAGGTACCACTTTCTCCAGTATTCTTGCTAACCTCTACCTCCATTTCTATGAAAGATCACACACTTCTAAATTTATTAACTACTATCGCTATATAGATGATTTAATCATTTTTAACTCACCAGAGTTCACTGATTTTTGGAAAAGTATTTATCCCACTGAACTCATCCTCAAAAAAACAAATAGCTCACCTTTATCTACTAACTTCCTTGACATTCATATTGATGTCAGTTCTAAATCTTCAACCGATATCTATGACAAAAGAAATGACTTTCAAGTTAATATTAACAAACTTGTTCCCTGGAATTCTAATATTTCTTTCAACATCTACAGAAACTTAATTTATAATCAAATCTATAGAATTCATCATATTTGCAGGGACCAAACTACTATTGATAATCAGCTCAAAACTCTTAAAACCACCCTTTTAAATAACAACTTCCCCAACAATTTTCTTAAAAAGTTTTTTCTTTAAAAATGATTTTCTTTTTCTCGACTTTACTTTCTTTCTCCTCAGACAGATGGAGCCAAAATATAATTATATAATTATTTTTTTCACTTTTGCCCTCGTTTTTTTCTTTCAATTTCATCACTGCCCACAATCTTTACTCCTTGTCACAATTTTATTTTCTTGTTAAAATTTACCTTTCTTCCCTCCCTTTCATTTACACTAAATTGTTCACATTATCTCCAAGCCACCCTCTTTCTTTTTTAAATCCGTTATTCTACATAATACGGATCTGGCAATGTTTTGCTCTCCTAGCTTGCGCGGCAACTTTCGGTAAGGTATTACTTTGGCTATGTTCTTTTGATTCCTAACCTTGGTAACAGGTATTATTTTCATGATTTTTTTCTCTCTGGTAGTACTTTGAGTTTTCGGGGGGTAACTTATGTTGATCTCTTCGGCCTGGCCTCACATAAGTACAGAAAAAACTCAAAGCATCGCATTTTTAAGTGACAACCTGGCCTTGCTCCCCTTGAAAAAGTAGGCAGGCTCACTTAACATTTACATATTTTATTTCATCTTGTTTCTCGGGGAAATCTATTCTATTCTTAGGGTAGTTTTACTTATTATATATATATATATATTGCATGCTGCATCGGCTTGGTTTCCGCGGGTCGGGCAATGACCCTTCGCGGGTAGAGTCTGGCCCGCGGGCAGTAGTTTGGAGACCCCTGGTTTAAAGGAAAGTTCAGAAGAAAGCGTTTTTAAAATTCGCTATTTTAAATGGCAAATTTATTATTGTTCTTCAACTTTCTCTGATTATTTATTAAGTTGTATTTTTATAAAGAACACATGAGGTAGAATTTTTTTTTCTATTTTTTTTTTGGTTTTATTAAAACATAAAAATTTTCTTTTCAACCTCTTGTAAATTGTTTAAAAAAAATGAATAATGTGTGTAAAGGTAGGTGCTTCTGAAAGACTTTATACATTGAATGAATCTAAATCAGGGGGCCAGAAGGTAATTATTTGATTTCGCTAGTGAATAGAATAAGAACATGGCTGCATGCTGATTTTTTACACTGAGAAATTTCTTTTATTCTGTAAGACAATTTCACTCTCTTCAGTTTTACCTACATGCAGCCATGCTTTAGAATTCAAAGATGAATTCTGGGTATTAACAAAGGGAAGATAAAATTTTAGAAGTGTGTGAAAGTAATGTGATTGAAATGCAATCATAACAATTTTAAAAATTTAAATATAAATTAAATGACTTGAAATATGGCATTCGAGGCTAAATTTTGATATAAATTCTAAATTTTTCACAAAAATTGGGTGTTTGTATGCAATTTAATATGAAGACAATCCCTTATACATATTTTATGCATGTGAATTTATAAAAATTATAGAAACAATATTTGCTTTGGCAAAAGAAAATAGTTAATTTTAGATTTGAGTTTTATAAACACAAATGGATTCGGATGTTACCAGAGATTTAGAAAAATTACTTAATATTTTGAAACAGTTACTCCTTGTGTGTGTGAATATTTCAGTACCTCCAGATTGTCAAACGTAAGGAAATTGTCTTGTTACACATATCGTGTAAATTTTTTTTTTCAACTAACCAATATTTTAGATAAGAGTGACTAATTTAAATGTTTTTAAAAGAAAAATATAGGTATGCGAATTATTTAATAATTATAATTCAATAATTTACATTCAATTAGAAGCAAATTCATCAAGTATTCCAATGCATATATCTTGATTTTAATGTTTGATTAATTATGAAATTTAATTTAATTTATATGAAATGAAAACATCGATATATTTTAATCTGCAAAAACCAGTTATGAGCAAGGGGCTTCTAAGTTACCTCGCATAATAGCTCAAAATGACGATCCATCATTGTCAGGAAGAGAAAAAAAATGTCTGAAATAGTTTATTGAGGGAAAAAGTATCTTTAGAGAAAGAAATAACGGGATTAATATAAAATACGGCACATTGGCGGAATATGTTAGATTCAATTTAAATTGTAGGTTTATTGAGTGGTATTGTGTTTGATTAAATTTTAAAAAATTAAACGATATTCCATTTGTTCTGGACGAAAAGAAAAACCTATGTTCGAACTGGGTTCCCTGACGTTGTAAGCCGCGACACTACTAACAGAGCTGTGCATTATGCATCTTTAGGTATCTACTAAAGGCCTTTAAAACATCAATACGAGCATTCCGTTGCTACGAGATACTTTCCAATCATATTAAGCCCCAGTTTAGAATCACAATCACAGTTTAGAATCACAGATATTCTTCAGTAGCAGTCACAGTTAGAACTGTTACTGTGAAATCACTCTTTGTACCATGTCTACTCTAATCATGACCACACGTATTAAAAACTCATTTTATCACATTTTAAGCATACGTATAATAGCCTAAGACCTAGACATTCGAAAACCGAATGCCTTCTTTTTTTTTCACTTATTGCAGATTTCCTTTTAGACTGATAGATAATCTTGTATCCCATTTGGCATTTGAAGAGATTAACAGGGTTTGAAAATGTAAAAAATATATACATAAAATTATATTAGTGGAACACTGATACTTTTTCCATCACTGAATGGATTCAAGACAACTTTGCTTTTTTCGTCACTACTTTTTGCGCCAAATGAATGAACGTGGAGAAAGGAAAAAATATAGGTGTCGCTTCTAAGTTAATGTGCACTTCTATCCTTTGCAAAAATTCATCCTCTCTCCCCAAATCTCACTCTGGCAGCCCAACAGTTTTGGAATTAGAAATAGAATATGAAACTATCAGTAGTATTATTCACTGCGACGTCGGTAAGATCAGAGCAAACGTATATACGGATTCCTGTTATGTCTTATAGGATACACAGGGCAAGTCGCAGTTAATTCGATAAAGCAAATTTAGAGTAGTCGTGACCAGGAAGAAAGCTAACGGAAATGACTCCCATAGCTGTCGGAAAATCCTATGGCAAATGAGAACTAAAGAGTGTTCCATTCTTTCTCTTTAGTCATATATTTGTAAGTATAAATGCTAGTACGTTTGATTTTGTTTTCGTAATTTTACATTCTATGGCACTCAATGGGAGAACACGGTTGAGGTAATTAAAAACCGGAATCAGGTAAGGCATCCGTAAATTCATTGTCATAAACACTAGTGACTTGGTATCCACTGAAGTGTGATGTGCCGGCCACTAACTATAATAGAATCTATTATAAATTGGCACCTCCCAATCGAGGATAAGGAACCGCGAGACGCAGAAGCAATTGACGCTATTACGACTTGAAAGTAAACAGACAAAATCGGGTTAACTTCCTTCTGATAGCCACAGAGATCGAACTCAGTAGTTCAGCCAGAAGAGGGAAGACAACTATTAGACAATAGCATTTCGTCTATTTCTACTCACTCACCAATTGTTGATGCAGTGTTTTCAGCTTTCTAGTGACATCAGAGAAGTCTAATTAGCCCCAAATTAGAAACAAAAAATGACCCTGGAGTCACAAAAAAATCTTTGAATTGTAATTACCATCTTTATAAACTTTATACCTTTTAGCAAAAGTTGGAGTTCATTTCTTAACACGGACGGCTGAGTGGCTTGAACAATTTTAAAAAGAAAACCAATGTCTGATAGGTGGGCCTTACTATTAGCATAAACTAACTACGCACGAAACAAAACTTGCATTTAAGTACCAGTAAAAAAAAAAGATAAATTTTCATATATCACAACAAGGCTTCGTCTAACCCGGTGAAGCAAGTATTAACAATAGATTTTAGCCTTTATTTGTCTTGCAAAGTCGGTGAATCAGCCCGCTGACTTAATTTTGAAACAGTAGTCACTTTGCATCATCGAACTTCGATTTCATTCTAACGGGTTTCGAAAAGCGTATCAGTTTAGTTATCAAATGTCGCACTGCACGAATTCCGAGATGTTTGACATGCGTCTAACGCAGGCCTGGCCAACACGAGGGCCGCATGCGGTCTGTCACGTTAAATTGTGCGGCCCGTCGGGCGATTTTATATTTCTATTGAAACTTGTTTTTCGTTGCATGTATACCAAAAAATATTAAATGAATGAAAATTTGAAAAAACGATAAAAAAATTAAATTTTAAATTAACGATAGAAAAGCCACGTAAAAATGTGTAGCATAAATTGCGCCAGTACGTGATAATTTCGCCAAGGGGTAATCTTGGTTGTGTATGGAAGCCGGCATAACAAGGGTGAATCTAACAGTATCATCTAACTTGGCCCTAATTGTCGAGCAAAGTCTGTGAGTTAGCTCCTAGACAATTTTGAAATAGTAGTCACTTTGGCATTAATTGTATCATCGGACTTCTATAGAGTTTTGAAAAGCGTATCAGTTTAGTTATCAAATGTCGCACTGCTCGAATTCCGAGACACGCGCCTAACGCTTTGGTCTGGCAATGGAAACCGAAGGGATGCATAAAGATTGTACTGTGAACGCTTCACGAATCAGGGATATTTAAGAGTAACCGAACGCAAAGCAAAGATTTTACTTTCTACCCACTTGAAAGGTCTTGCATAATACATTTGGGAAAAAAACGATTTAATGACAGCAATTTTAACAGTAAAGCAAATTCAAAGATAGAGTTCGACAGGGAATAGCGTCTTCTATAAATTCATATGCAAAAAGTTCGTATAAGTAGCCGTCTTAGTATTAAATTGAGCACCAAATTCATTGTTTTCGAAGCCAACCCCTATATTGACACAAATTCGAATGTATATCAAACTTTAATTTTAGGTAACAAGTTTCATGTCATTCGGTCCAGCTGTTTCAGAATTCAATACAAAAATTGAGATCTTCAAAAGCTGAACAGTTTCTCAGACTTTTATGGATATCTTCCCAAATAATATTCCTATACGCTTATATTTCGTACCATGTTCCTATAAGCCCTCCTGTTGGTTGTTTCGGAGATGGTAAGATTTGCTAATGAAGAAAAGTGACCAGATCTTGTCATCGTCACAAAAAATCGTCAATATCTTGATGACGAGATATCTGTTCATTAGTAAAAAGGGTCAGATCTTGATGGACGAGGTATCTCGTCGAAACCATTTGAAGGGTTGAATTAGTTCGGAAATGCAATGAAGCCATTGCACTGTTCGCAACTGTTGCGCGTGGGTTCTAGAGGATTCCTGGCACCATTTGCAAATCTTTTCACTCAAACTTCGTCGTTTGCAAAGCAGATTTTGCAAGTGATAGAGGCCTATTGACGTAAATTTTCTGGTTTCACACAGCTTCAAGTCTTAGAGCTCAAATGTTTTACAATTCCGCAATCGTGTTTGCCAGGCTTTGTAGACTAAGCTAAATGTAGGCGGCAGTATTTTGTGCGGATACGTGATTTCCCTTGGCTTAAAGTATCTAATACTAATTCTGAAATGAGGAAGGGGATAGTTAAATTAACGTCGCACTGGAGCAATACAACGGGATATTGACGACTGTTCGTGATCCATCGCGAAGGAAAAAATCCGAAGAGAACACCTCTTTAGTCTGAACCACGATCAGATGACGATTCAACACCTGAGCTATCACCCCACTCTCCAAACTTCTACACCACTCCTATGTGAGGACGTTTAAGTCTACGACAGATTTTGCCGTGTTGACGTGGATCTTTGACTAGACCGAGCCTCGTATTCACATCCTCTGGTTTCTAAGTCGTTGCTCTTCCAACTTGGCTACTGAGGGCCTTTGCTTTTAGGAATAAAGGTGGTTAAAGTGGTGCTCCGTATAAGAACTCGAAGTTTCATTGGGTTTTGTGTCATTTCACTCGACGGCAGTTTTTGCTGTTTTGGTGCTAATTTGAACGATCAAATGAAGCTAGGAACCAAAACACACACTGCCTCAATAATGGATTATTGAAGAGAAATGGACAAAATGCAGTCGCTTACAACTAGTTCCTCTTGATCTATCTGAAAAACTGATTCTTGTCAATCTGGCTAGCGGAAAAAAATCTAAACCTATTTGGTCGTTTCTGTTGACACTCATACCACAATCAAGTCATTCATATCTGTATCTCTCAGTTTCTTATCGTCTATTTCCAGATATCAAATTGAAATAAATTCTGTTATGGTCATAGGTCGACATATCTAATCCAGTGAATCCTCAGTCACTGGTGTTTATGGCATTGAATATGCGGATGGTTTAGCAAAGCGAGGTTTTTAATTGCTTCTTCCTTGTCCTCCCATTGAATACCATACTGTAGAAAAGTTTACAAATTAAAAAATCAAACATTCAAGGCTTCATATTTACATATACCACTAAAGAGAGAGTGCGACTGTTAATATTAAAAGTTTGTTATCGGCAAGTGGTCAACTACTGGTATCAAATCAATTGAGGCTTTTACATGGAAAAGCATGTAAATCACAAAAACCAAATTTTAAAGGACAAGCTAACAACGTTTGAGCCTGTTGTAAAAGAAATGTGTTTGTATAAACTAAAAGAGCTGAAAAACTGAACTATTTTTTCTAGCCACTTACTGGTTTTACCATGACACTGGCATGGGTTCTTACTATCTTATCCGGCAAAACTAATTTTCAATTTTTTTTTGCGACACATGCTTTTCCATGACAACGCCTCAATTGTTGTTTACTTAAATATCTGCAGAAACAATTTATTTTAACTGTTATTCACTCTTTCAATTTCCTTCATGGTTATCACAATAACAGTTGTTGATAACTGTTAATATTTAAAATAAACATTAATAACTTTTGAGATTCGATAAAAGTTGCTTTATTTTGTTAAAACAGTGTTATTTAACCTGCTGTCTGAATAACATCAAATCTCTGAATATTTGAAAACGAACATTATTTCAAGAAAGAACCTTTCTTTTAAGGATGTTTGTACGCTTCTTTCAGAGTCAAGCACAAAAAAACCAGTCCCTGATTAACTACAAATAATCTCGATCTAGGAAAAGCGAGTTTCGATGTGGATGTTTTATCTCTCTAATGGACAGTAGCTTTAACATCGAATATCTCAAGTCGGTTGGTTTTTCGAGTTTATGTAGTACGTATATAGGGCCATATTTAGTCACACAAGGTAGACAACCAATGATGGAAGAAATAAAAGAAAAAAGCCGAAGTGAAGACGAGGGAAAAAACGAAAGGGACGAAAGATCGCTCGGGTAACTCGGGGTTGTGATGGCCACATACACACCTATAGATGTGCCCCTGAAGGCTGAATATCTTCGGATATAACGATAGCAAATTTATGAAATTTCATATCTAGATTAATTTGACGATGTAGAATCTAAATAAGACATCAAACATGGTGTTGCCAATGGAAATTTGGTTGTTTATACAAACTTTGATAAGACGGCCCAACATGCAATTCCTTTGTAGATGACTATTCTCCGTTGAATCGTAATTTTGAATATATTCTACAGTAAATTGTGCCCGAAATACGGTGGAGTGGTTCTACTATCAGCAGCTGTACCATGAGAGAGCATTGGTGAGGCATAAATAAAATTTTGACTTTCCGTCAGGTTTGTTGGTCTATACTGAAAATCTGAAACATTTTCGAAGCGTTAACCCTACAATCTTAGAGCAGTTCTGCCGTTCGTAATGGCAGCTTTGTGCTTTAAATGCACGCCAACGATCGCGGAATCCTTTCGAAGCTCCATCAAGTGTGAAACCCGTGATTTGTAACAAGGTAGAACGTGAAAACGATTACGAGAAGATAACAAACAGACGATATAGCAAACGACTTTGCAAACTGTTACAAATTTAAGTCGGCAAGCGAAATCGGCAACCCTCCTAGGGCCAGTGTATCTTTAGATTGCGTTGAGTTAGAACTGCTTAAGTGGTGTCATTCGAAAGCAAAGGAACTATGCTTACCACGTTGTGTTGCTCTAGTGCAACGCTAATTAATTACCAACCAACCGAACTGTGCTACAACCACAGATATCTATAATTGACAAAATGACCCATCAATAATAATATTGCACTTTAATCGCTCCAAATGTAAAATAATTGCTGAATATTCACACTAAACAATTGTTCAAATTTCCTATGTCTGCTACATTTTTCCACAATCCAACATCAGGCCCGAGTATTCGTCAAAAATATGGTTTGTGTCCTTGACACAACTTATTAATTTCTTGTCATTCTTCAGCTCATCTCACGACTACCTGCAAAGCCATCGCACCGAATTGACTTGTGAAACTCCACAAATTGATCACTGTAGCCCCCAATCAGACTTCAACAGTTGCCCTGCTCATACAGACGGCGCTGTGAATAGTACTGCTGATAGTTTTATATTTTATTTCTATTTCATACGCTGTACATGTTAAATCTATCTTCGCCTCAAATGTCCTCACTTTGGCGTGTTGTTTAAATTTGGTGACTGAAGTGACAATTCAGGTGTTGACCGTGGTTCAAAATTATGTGGTGTCCTCGGTCTCTCCCTTTGGGATTGATCTTGGACCGTCACCAATAACCCGTTGTGTTGCTCAAGTGTGACGTTAATTGAAATACATACATAAAGTTGAAGTTGCAGTTAAAGAATAAATTAAAATACATTTAGCGGATAATTGGAATACTAGGGGCAAATAAATATTAAATCATGACAGAATACATGTAATAAATCATTCATAATAGATCATGTTCAAAGTTATATCATTCGATCCATAATACTCATCAATTCACTTGCAAAACGTCTTTATTAAAACTGCTGTTTTCGTTTCAGATTACAAAATTTGTAAGCTCAATACCTTCAGAATTTCTAAGATACCAAGTTTAGAATGTACAGGTTGATCCAGAGAAAACCTGAAATTTCGAAAGGCTCTGTAACAAAGGAACTATTGTTCAGAATGACTTAGAATTTTATCTGAACACTCGAAACAACGGCTATTCTTTTGGGAAAGGAAATAATGCTCAAGAGTATACCGCTAGGTGGCGCAGTGGGGTTATTGCCTTTGTCCAAATGTGCAAATTGCTTATACTTAAAATGCTAGCTTCAAAAACCTTTCTGATTGAAAACAAACAACTGATTGCATGTCCCACTGAATGCGAGAAATCAGGATAGTTATATTTTAATGGCTGTTAACAAAACAACTCGCTCTTGTAGCGAAGCGTCATTAAATCCAAAATTCCAATCAAGTCCTAGTAGAGTACCGTGTTGTTCTTCTATGGAGCACGGGGATTTGCTCAATTAAAAAAAAATCCTACTAGAATGCGTGAAAGCGCATTAGAAGGCTGCCATACGCAAAAGTAGGAATGTCAATATCCTAGGATGTTTCCTCCCCTTCCGACTGATTATCACAGGTATCACTTTCGGCACCGAACGATTAACTTCGTGAGAATCCGTATTAAAGACGTACGTTGTGAAAGGGATTTGCTTACCTTACCACAATTTAACTAACAGACACGTTCGAAACATTAAGAGGCTATTATAGAGATGAAATATCTGTAATACCCGTTCCGTCAAAGTGGTCAAAGTTCAATGAACGGAATAATATGACCATGCATTGATTCATTATCTGATTGGTTGACACGACATAGTAGTAGCCGCGATTTCACCATTTTTTCGCCACACAATAGAAACGCGCATTCACCCCCGAATCTACTTGCGATAAGATGTCATATCCCTAAACGAGGCGATAGGATGCCAAATCGGTCAACCAAGTCAATTTTTCTCAGATCAGTCTCGTGACTGCTAGTCGACATGTTCGCCATTTTTCAAGCTCCTCTCAGCAATGTTCAGTCGACTTATATTTCACGTCTGTGTATTCAATTATCATTCAGAGAAAAAGGATGAATCAAATCACATTTTGTTGGCCAAAATTTAGTCTTCAGTATATGCAACATCTCTTTCTCTGAAGATACACATCACGTTGAAGTGGTAAATTTGGAGAATGGGTAGTCTGCTCAGGTGTTGACGGTGTCACCTGACCGTGGTTGAAAATCCGCGATCCATCCCTCTAGGATGGATAGCTAACCTTCATTTATAGCATGTTAATTAACTACCTCTGAATACACGATTCCTTTATAAGAACCATTTGACTACCATTTTAATTTTGAAATAGCTGTACCTCCATGCAGTGTTTGGAATTAGCGAAACGTTACTCTACTCATGACTACACGTATTAAAAACTCACATTTTAAGCATACCTATAATATCCATAGAGCTAGACATTCCAAATCCGAATACTTTCTTTTTTTCACTTATTGCAGATTTCCTTTCTTTTAGACTGGTAGACTGTATCCTATTTGGCATCTGAAGAGATTAACAAACAGGGTTTGAAAATGTAAAAAATATATACATACAACTATATAAGTGGAACACCGATACTTTTTTTCATCACTGAATGAATTCAAGACAACTTTTCTTTTTTCGTCAAAAGAATGAACCTGGAGAAAGGAAAAATATAGATGGCGCTTCTAAGTTAATGTTCGCTTCTATCCTTTGCCAAAATACATCCTCTTTTCCCCAAGTCTGGCAGCCCAACAGTTTTGCATTAGAAATCTATATATTAATACGAGAAGAAAAAACTTTTTGTACCCCTTTTTAAGCACATTGCGCGCACGGTGGTGTATGAGATTTGGTATAATTAAAGTTCATATGGCGAAGGAGTGCAGAAATATAAAATTAATCTATAATATGCGTTACAAATATATTCAATTAAACAAAATAAAACATTCATTGTTTACGTTCATATACTGTAATCTATATATTAATACCTGAAGAAAAAACTTTGTACCCCTTTTTAAGCACATTGCGCGCACGGTGGTGTATGAGATTTGGCATAATTAAAGTTCATATGGCGAAGGAGTGCAGAAATATAAAATTAATGTATAATATGCGTTACAAATATATTCAATTAAACAAAATAAAACATTCATTGTTTACGTTCATATACTGTAATCTATATATTAATACGTGAATAAAAAACTTTGTACCCCTTTTTAAGCACATTGCGCGCACGGTGGTGTATGAGATTTGGCATAATTAAAGTTCATATGGCGAAGGAGTGCAGAAATATAAAATTAATGTATAATATGCGTTACAAATATATTCAATTAAACAAAATAAAACATTCATTGTTTACGTTCATATACTGTAATCTATATATTAATACGTGAAGAAAAAACTTTGTACCCCTTTTTAAGCACATTGCGCGCACGGAGGAGTATGAGATTTGGCATAATTTGCTACCACATAAGTTAGTATTGAAAGTTATAATTGCATCGTTTTGCTGATCAGAAACTTAAATACAAAGGAAGCATTAGTCAATGGAACAAGAATGCGCATCAAATTTATGCATCGTAATACTATTGATTGCGAAGTTTTAACTGGAGCCGCACGCAATAAGAGAATTTTGATTCCACGTATAAAAATTTAACATATTCCGGAACTATTTTACCATTTAACTTTCAAAGAACTCAATTTCTAATTATACCTGCATTTGCGATGACAATACAACGGGATATTGACGACTGTTCGTGATCCATCGCGAAGGGAAAAATCCGAAAACAACACCTCTTTAGTCTGAACCACGATAAGATGACGATTCAACACCTGAGCTATCACCCCACTCTCCAAACATCCACACCACTCCTACGTGAGGACGTTTAAGTCTACGACAGATTTAACATGCCGTGTTGACGTGGATCTCTGACTAGACCACGCCTCGTATTCACATCCTCCGGTTTCTAAGTGGTTACTCTTCCAACTTGGCTTCCATTCGAAATCCGAGTAGTTTCTTTTTTTTTTCACTTATTGCAGATTTCCTTCCTTTTTGACTGGTAGACTGTATCCTATTTGGCATCATTCAGAGAAAAAGGATGAATCAAATCACATTTTGTTGGCCAAAATTTAGTCTTCAGTATATGCAACATCTCTTTCTCTGAAGATACACATCACGTTGAAGTGGTAAATTTGGAGAGTGGGTAGTCTGCTCAGGTGTTGACGGTGTCACCTGACCGTGGTTGAAAATCCGCGATCCATCCCTCTAGGATGGATAGCTAACCTTCATTTATAGCATGTTAATTAACTACCTCTGAATACACGATTCCTTTATAAGAACCATTTGACTACCATTTTAATTTTGAAACAGCTGTACCTCCATGCAGTGTTTGGAATTGCGAAACGTTACTCTACTCATGACTACACGTATTAAAAACTCACATTTTAAGCATACCTATAATATCCAAAGAGCTAGACATTCGAAATCCGAGTACTTTCTTTTTTTCACTTATTGCAGATTTCCTTTCTTTTAGACTGGTAGACTGTATCCTATTTGGCATCTGAAGAGATTAACAAACAGGGTTTGAAAATGTAAAAAATATATACATACAACTATATAAGTGGAACACCGATACTTTTTTTCATCACTGAATGAATTCAAGACAACTTTTCTTTTTTCGTCAAAAGAATGAACCTGGAGAAAGGAAAAATATAGATAGCGCTTCTAAGTTAATGTTCGCTTCTATCCTTTGCCAAAATACATCCTCTTTTCCCCAAGTCTGGCAGCCCAACAGTTTTGCATTAGAAATCTATATATTAATACGAGAAGAAAAAACTTTTTGTACCCCTTTTTAAGCACATTGCGCTCAAGGAGGAGTATGAGATTTGGTATAATTAAAGTTCATATGGCGAAGGAGTGCCGAAATATAAAATTAATCTATAATATGCGTTACAAATATATTCAATTAAACAAAATAAAACATTCATTGTTTACGTTCATATATTGTAATCTATATATTAATACGTGAAGAAAAAACTTTGTACCCCTTTTTAAGCACATTGCGCGCACGGTGGTGTATGAGATTTGGCATAATTAAAGTTCATATGGCGAAGGAGTGCAGAAATATAAAATTAATGTATAATATGCGTTACAAATATATTCAATTAAACAAAATAAAACATTCATTGTTTACGTTCATATACTGTAATCTATATATTAATACGTGAATAAAAAACTTTGTACCCCTTTTTAAGCACATTGCGAGCACGGAGGAGTATGAGATTTGGCATAATTTGCTACCACATAAGTTAGTATTGAAAGTTATATTTGCATCGTTTTGCTGATCAGAAACTTAAATACAAAGGAAGCATTAGTCAATGGAACAAGAATGCGCATCAAATTTATGCATCGTAATACTATTGATTGCGAAGTTTTAACTGGAGCCGCACGCAATAAGAGAATTTTGATTCCACGTATAAAAATTTAACATATTCCGGAACTATTTTACCATTTAACTTTCAAAGAACTCAATTTCTAATTATACCTGCATTTGCGATGACAATAAATAAGTCTCAAGGACAAACATTCGAAAAAATTGGAATTTTATTGAGGCAGCCAGTTTTTACACATGGTCAATTGTACGTCGCAGCAAGTAGAGTTCGATCATTCGATGGTTTGAGATTTTATATTTCAGAATATAACGGTCAAGGGCATTTAGCAAACGATGAAAGAGTTTTTACAAAAAACATCGTCTACACAGAAGTTTTGAATCATTAAATTCATTGTCGAACTATTTCAAGTTCAATGGAAAACATTTATTCTTTTAACCACCCGGTTTTTTTTGTTTCAATAAAAAATACATATAAAAATACGAAGCACGTATTCCTTATTTCATTTTTCATTTTTTGGATTTATTTTTTATTTAAATTTTATATAATTTGAAAAAGATAGGCAAATTAACTGTGTAGCCTTGGCGAAACCTGTGGCCAGTATAGCAATAAAAAAAACCAAGAAAATGTCAAACAACGCGTTATTGTTTTTTAGATATGGCTTAACCAAGCTATACCGCATTTTTCCTATGACGTATTTGTACATGCTCGCAGCTTACGTAATAGAACAAAATTCAAAAAAATTATATGCAATGAATATAGAGGTATACTCTTTGACAAAAGAACCTTATCAACGTTCAAACTTAAAAATTAAATGAATTATGGTCGAATTTCGACCACTGGGCGACCACTAGTAGAATATTAAACTATCAGTAGTATTATTCACTGCGACGTCGGTAAGATCAGAGCAAATGTATGTACGGGCTCCTGTTATGTGTTATAGGATACACAGGACAAGTCGCAGTCTGACTGTTTAATTCGATAAAGCTAATTTAGAATACTCGTGTCCAGGATGAACGCTAACCGAAGTGACTCCTATAGCTGTCGGAAATTCCTATGGCAAATACGACCTAAACAGAGTTCCAGTCTTTCTCTTTGGTCATATCTTTGTAAGTATAAATGTCGGTACGTTTGATTTTGCTTCCGTAATTTTACATTCTATGGCACTCAATGGGAGAACATGATTGAGGTAATTAAAAACCGGAATCAGGTAAGGCATCCGTAAATTCATTGTCATAAACACTAGTGACTTGGTATCCACTGAAGTGTGATGTGCCGGCCACTAACTATAATAGAATCTATTATAAATTGGCACCTCCCAATCGAGGATAAGGAACCGCGAGACGCAGATGCAATTGACGCTATTACGAGCTTCCTTCTGATAGCCACAGAGATCGAACTCAGTAGTTCAGCCAGAAGAGGGAAGACAACTATTAGACAATAGAATTCGTCTATTTCTACTCACTCACCAATTGTTGATGCAGTGTTTTCCGTTTTCTAGTGACATCAGAGAAGTCTAATTAGCCTCAATTTAGAAACAAAAAATGACTATGGAGTCACAAAAAGAAATCTTTGTATTATAATTACCATCTTTTAAACTACCTCTAAAACACGGACGGCTGAGTGGCTTGAACAATTTTAAAAAGAAAACCAATGTCTGATAGGTGGGCCTTACTATTAGCATAAACTAACCACGCTCGAAACAAAACTTGCATTTAAGTACCAGTAAAAAAAAGAAAAATTTTCATATATCACAACAAGGGATCGTTCATCTACTAGCCCGGTGAATCATTACGGTATATTTTGGCTTTCATTTTTCTAGCAAAGTCGGTGAATTAACCAGCTGACTTAATTTTGAAACAGTAGTCACTATTGCATCATCGAACTTCGATTTCGTTTTAACGAGTTTCGAGATGTTTGGCACGCGTCTAACGCATAGGTCTGGCAATTGAAACCGAAAGGACGCTTAAAGATTGTACTTAGAACGCTTCCCTAAAGATAGGGATATTTAAGAGTAAACAAACCGATCGCAATGCGAAGATTTTACTTTCAACCCACTTGAAAGGTCTTGCATAATACAATTGGGAAAAAACCGTTTTAATGACAGCAATTTTAACAGTAAAGCAAATTCAAAGATAGCGTTCGACAGGGAATAGCGTCTTCTATAAATTCATATGCAAAATATTTGTATAAGGAGCCGCCTTAATATTAAATTGAGCACGAATCTACTGTTTTCAAAAGAACCCACTATATTGACACACAATTTCGAATGTATATCAAACTTTAATTTCGGGTAACAAGTTTCATGTCATTCGGTTCAGCTGTTTCAGAATACAATACAAAAATTGTGATCTTCAAATGCTAAATCAGTTTCCCATACTTTTGTTTACATCTTCCCAAATAATATTCCTATAGCGCTTATATTTCGTACCATGTTGCTATAACCCCTCCTGGTGGTTGTCACGGAGATAGTTGTATTTGCTAATGAAGAACTATCTCGTCATTAAAAGAAAAGTGATCAGATTTTGACATTGTCACAAAAAATCGGCAATATCTTGATGACGAGATATCTATTCATAGACAAAAATGGTGAGATCTTGATGGACGAGATATCTCGTCGGACCAAGACTCGAGAGTTCATTATATTTGAATCATAGTATAATAATAAAATTGTATTCATTTTGTATTTGTATTATATATTTTAAAAGCAGGTTTACCTAAAGTGCGGCCCGCTGTAACGTTACTCGTCATCAAAGTGGCCCGTGGAACCATATGGGTTGACCAGGCCTGGTCTAACGCATTGCTCTGACAATGGAAACCGAAAGGACGCTTTAAGACTGTACTTTGAACGCTTCCCTAAAGATGGGAATATTTACACAAACCAAACGTAAAGCGAAGATTTTACTCTCAACCCACTTGAAAGGTCTTGCATAATACAATTGGGAAAAAACCGTTTTAATGACTGCAATTTTAACAGTAAAGCAAATTTAAAGATAGCGTTCGACAGGAAATAGCGTCTTCTATAAATTCATATGCAAAAAGTTCGTATAAGGAGCTGTCTTAGTAACAAATTGAGCGCCAACTTCATTGTTTTCAAAAGAACCCCTTTATTGACACACAATTTCGAATGTATATCAAACTTTAATTTCAGGAAACAAGTTTCATGTCATTCGGTCCAGCTATTTCAGAATTCAATACAAAAATTGGGATCTTCAAATGCTAAATCAGTTTCCCAGACTTTTATGGATGTCTTCCCAAATAATATTCCTATAGCGCTCATTAAAAGAAAAGTGAGCAGAGGTTGACATTCTCACATCAAAAATCGGCAATATCTTGATGACGAGATATCTCTTCATTAGCAAAAAGGGTCAGATCTTGATGGACGAGATATCTCGTCGAAACCACTGGGAGGTTTAATTCGTTCGGGAGTGTAGTAAAGTCATTCCACTGCTCGCAACGGTTGTGCGTGGGTTCTAGAGTACTCCTGGCACGTTTGCAAATCGTTCTTTTCATTCAAACTTCGTCGTTTGCAACGCAGATTTTGCTAGTGATAGTGGCCTATTGACCGAAATTTGCTGGTTTCATACAGCTTCCGGTCTAAGAGCTCAAATGTTTTACAATTCCGCAATTGAGTATGGCAGGCTTTGAATCCTAAACCAAATGTAGGCGTCAGTATTTACTGCGGATACGTGATTTCACTTTTCTTAAAGAATCCAATACTATTTCAGAAATTAGGATGGGGATAGATAAATTAACGTCTCACTGGATCAATACACCGGGCTATTGAATGTCCGGGATTCATCCCGAATTGAAAAATGACATCAAGTCTTATTCTGAACCACGATCAGATGACGATTCAACACCTGAGCTACCACCCCACTCTTCAAGCTTCCACACCACTCCTACATGAGGACGTTTAAATCCACGATAGATTTATCATGCACCATCCTGCGCGTTACGTGGGTCTTTGGACCAAGCATCGATCTCACAATCCTCCGGTTTCTAATTCGTTGCTCTTCCAACTGGGCAACCGAGCCCCTTTGGTTTCAGGAATAAAGGTGGTTGAAGTGGTGCTGCGAATAAGAATTCTAAGTTAGTTTGTGTTTTGTGTGTCATTTCACTCGACGGGCTGTTTTTGCTATTTGGATGCTAATTAGAACGATCCGATGGAGCTAGGAACCAGAACACACACTGCCTCAACAATGGATTATTGAAGAGAAATGGATGAAATGCAGTCGCTTACAACTGGTGTCTCTTGATCTATCTGAAAAACTGATTCTTGTCAATCTGGCTATCGGAGATAAAAAACTAAACCGATTTGTAATTTTTGTAGACTCTCATGCCACAATTAGTCATTTCCATCTGTATCTTGCAGTTTCTTAGTGTCGATTTCCAGGTATCAAATTGAAATAAATTCTATTATTGTCAGAGGCCGACATGTCTAACTCCAGTGAATTCTCAGTCACTGGTGTTCATGGCATTGAATAGGCGGATGATTTAGTTAGGGGAGGTTCTTAATTTCTTCTTTGTCCGCCCATTGAATACCATATGTAAAAGAGTACAATTTCAAAAATCAAGCATTCCAGCCTTCATATTTACAGATACCACTAAAGAGAGAGTGAGACTGTTAATATTAGCAGTTTGTTATAAGCAAGTGGCAAACTGCTGGTGTCTAAACATAAAAATTGGTTACTTAGATTTCTGCAGAAACAGTTTATTTTAACTATTATCTCAATAAAAGCATTTAATCAGAATTAATATTTAAAAATAACAGTTACTAACTGTAGTGTTCCTATAACAGTTGCTGTTATTTTGTTTAAACAGTGTTATTTAAACTGCTGCCTGAATAACATCAAATCTCAATATTTGGTATTTGTAAACGAATATTATGTCAAGAAGGAAACTTTCTTTTAATGATATTTGTAGACTTC
Source organism: Meta bourneti (assembly GCA_933210815.1). NCBI lineage: Eukaryota > Metazoa > Arthropoda > Arachnida > Araneae > Tetragnathidae > Meta > Meta bourneti. Next base: position 3,898,026 of record OW119927.1, on the reverse strand, counting down.
TTTCAGTTAAACATATATATGGCCGTATTTAGTCACAAGACAAACACAATGATGGAGGAAGTAAAAGAAAAAAGCCGAAGGATAGACGGGCGAAAAAAGGAAAGTGAGGAACGATCGCTTGGATATCTCGGGGTTGTGATGGCCATATACACCTAAAGATTTGACTCTGAGGGCTGAATATCTCCGGATATAACGATAGGAAATTTATGAAATTTCATATTTTGATTAATTTGACGGAACCTCGGATCTTTGCCTTTGGGATTGATCTTGGACCGTCACCAATAGCCCGTTATGTTGCTCTCGTGTGACGTTAATTGAAATACCTACCTACCATTGAAGTTGCAGTTAAAGAATAAATTAAAATACATTTAGCGGATTATTGGAATACTAGGAGCAAATAAATATTAAATCATGACAGAATACATGTAATAAATCATTCATAATAGATCATGTTCAAAGTTATATCATTCGATCCATAATACTCTTCAATTCACTTGCAAAACGTCTTTATTAAAACTGCTGTTTTCGTTTCAGATTACAAAATTTGTCTATTGTTCAGAATGACTTAAAATTTTGTCTGAATACTCGAAACAACGGCTATTCTTTTGGAGATGGAAGTAATGCTCAAGAGTATAGCGCTAGGTGGCGCAGTGGGATTATTACCGTTTTCCAAATGTGCAGAATGATTATACTTAACATGCTAGCTTCAAAAACATTTCTGATTGAAAACAAACAACTGATTGCATGTCCCACTGAATGCGAGAAATCAGGATAATACCATTGTAATGACTATTAACAAAACAACTAGCTCTAGTAGCCTAGCGCCATTAAATCCAAAATTCCAATCCAATCCTAGTAGAGTCCCGTGTTGTACTTCTGTGGAGCACGGGGATTTGGCTTTTGCTCAATTAAAAAAAATCCTAGTAGAATGCGTGAAAGCGCATTAGAAGGCTGCCATACGCAAAAGTAGGAATGTCAATATCCTAGTATGTTTCCTCCCCTACCGACTGATTATCACAGCTATCACTTTCGGCACCGAACGATTAACTTAGTGAGAATCCGTATTAAAGACATACGTTGTGAAAGGGATTTGCTTACGTTACCACAATTTAACTAACAGACACGTTCGAAACGTTAAGCGGCTAGTATAGCGACGAAATATCTGTAATACCCGTTCCGTGAAATTCGGTCAATCGCCCAACGTTCAATGAACGGAATAAGACGACCATGCATTCATTCATTATCTGATTGGTTGACACGACATAATAATAGTCTGGCGATTTCACCATTTTTCGCCACACAATAGAAACGCGCATTCACCCCCGAATCAACCTGCGATAAGATGCCATATCCCTAAACATGGCGATAGGATGCCAAATCGGTCAAACAAGTAAATTTTTCTCAGATCAGTCTCGTGACTGCTAGTCGACATGTTCGCCATTTTCAAGTTCCTCTCAGCAATGTTAAGTCGACTTATATTTTACGTCTGTGTATTCAATTATCATTCAGAGAAAAAGGATGAATCAAATCACATTTTGGTGGCCAAAATTTAGTCTACAGTATATGCAACATCTCTTTCTCTGAAGATATACATCACGTTGAAGTGGTAAGTTTGGAGAGTGGGGTGGGTCTGCTCAGGTGTTGACGGCGTCAACTGACAGTGGTTGAAAATGACGGTGTCATCGGATCCATCCCTCTAGGATGGATCGCGGACCTTCATTAGTAGCATGTTAATTAACTACCTCTGACGACACGATTCCTTTATAAGAACCATTTGAATACCATTTTAATTTGAAATAGGTGTACCCCAATGCAGTGTTTAGTATACCTGAAACATTACATTACTCACATTTTAAGCATAAGTATGATACCAAAGACCTAAACATTCGGAATCCGAGTACTTTATTTTTTTTACTTACTGCATATTTCCTTTCTTTTAGACTGGTAGACAAGCTTGTATCCAATTTGGCATCTGAAAAGAGATTAACAAACAGGGTTTGAAAATGTAAAAAATATATACATACAACTATATAAGTGGAACACCGATACTTTTTTCATCACTGAATGGATTCAAGACAATTTTGCTTTTTTTGTCACTACTTTTTGCGTCAAACGAATGAACGTGGAGAAAGGAAAACTATAGGTGGCACTTCTAAGTTAATGTGAGCTTCTATCCTTTGCCAAAACTCAACCTCTTCTCCCCAAGTCTGGCAGCCCAACAGTTTTGCATTAGAAATAGAATATTAAACTATCAGTAGTATTATTCACTTCGACGTCGGTAAGATCAGAGCAAATGTATGTACGGGCTCCTGTTATGTCTTACAGTTTAATTCAATAAAGCTAATTTAGAATACTCGTGTCTAGGAAAAACGCTAACGGAAGTAACTCCTATAGCTGTCAAAATCCTATGGCAAATGCAACCTAAACAGGGTTCCAGTCTCTCTTTGGTCATATCTTTGTAAGTATAAATGCGGTTACATTTGATTTTGTTTTCGTAATTTTACATTCTATGGCACTCAATGGGAGAACATGGTTGAGGTAATTAAGAACCGGAATCAGGTAAGGCATCCGTAAATTCATTGTCATAAACAATAGTGACTACGTATCCACTGAAGTGTGATGTGCCGGCCACCAACCATAATAGGATCTATCATAATTTGGCACTTCCCAATCGACGATAAGGAACTGCGAGACGCAGATGTAATTGACGCTATTACGACTTGAAAGTAAACAGACAAAATCGGGTTAACTTCCTTCTGATAGCCACAGAGATCGAACTCAGTAGTTCAGCCAGAAGAGGGAAGACAACTATTAGACAATAGAATTCGTCTATTTCTACTCACTCACCAATTGTTGATGCAGTGTTTTCCGCTTTCTAGTGACATCAGAGAAGTCTAATTAGCCCCAATTTAGAAACAAAAAATGACCCTGGAGTCACAAAAAAAAATCTTTGTATTATAATTACCATCTTTTAAACTACCTCTAAAACACGGACGGCTGAGTGGCTTGAACAATTTTAAAAAGAAAACCAATGTCTGATAGGTGGGCCTTACTATTAGCATAAACTAACCACGCTCGAAACAAAACTTGCATTTAAGTACCAGTAAAAAAAAGAAAATTTTTCATATATCACAACAAGGGATCGTTCATCTACTAGCCCGGTGAGTAGTATGCAGTGGTGTATACGGGGCGGAAGTGACGTCAGACCACGTGACGTCACACCACGTGACCGGAAGTGGGCGTGTCTGAATGACGTGACGTATTGTTTGTTTACATTTTGGACACGAGAAGACATTTGAGGCCACGACGGATGTAACGTGCACCATCCCCCTTTGTAGACGGTCTTGGGCTGGATTCGAATTCGCAACCCTCTGAGTGCTAATCCGTTCTTCCTACCGTGCTACCGCGGCCCTGTTGGGCTTGGGGGAAAAATGTTTAATCGTTTGAATAGCCACAATTGTAAAATACTTCGTTTTCAAACACCTGGTACCTTTCAACGCTAGCAACCAATAACAGCACTCAATAGAGTTATCTACCGCTTTGTTGTGAGTAGATGTTTGCATTCTAAGCAGAAAAACTATCGTCAATTCAAAAGAATAAATTTGGAGGTAGTGTCTTTTTGGGTTTACACGGTACTTTACCTTCTTCAAAGATATCCGATACTTCCTAACGCTTGACAACGGAATGCATACTGCACTAGTTTGAATGCACGTAAGTTGTCAGCGCGTGTTAGATATCAGGTGATACTTCAGCATATGACCGACCACCTATAAACCTGAATAGATCACACTCCTTGCCTGGGGACACGTCACGTACTAGGTTAATTTAAAATTGGATGCTTACTTTTTACATTCTATAAAATTCAGGTTTTCTTCAGGTTCATCCACAAACGGAATTGTTATGTAAGTGATGTATAGCAAATTTATCGAAATATTTCTGCTGCTAAAACGTGGCAATACCTACGGCATTCCGTCTGATACAGATTGCTTTGAAGCATATTAAGTGCTCTAACTTTGAACTAATAGCTACTTCTCGGGAAATTAACATTGGTGACTTGATTTCAACTAAAATTGAGTTGAAATCCTTAGAGAATGAGTTAATTTATACGATTCAAAAATGAGCAATGTGCCACAAAAGCCTTTACGGTTCACCTCTGCAAGGTGGTTAGTGTATTATGCCTCAAACTATTAACCAAGTTCGAATAGAAGTCCTGCCTAATCAGGTTGGAAACACGAATCGCATTCGGTTGTTGTTTAATAGGGAATAGGTCGAGAGTAGAGGGTTAGGTTAGGCTTGTTTTGGCTACACCTACTCGAAAAGAGAAATGTCAATAAGGGTTGCTATGGCTATATTAGTCCAAGCTACACCAAAATAAAGATATTAAGTATATGATCGAAACATTTTACTAACTCAGAAGGGAGGGGGTAATTATAGGAATCGAACCAAATATGCGGGAGCAAAAAGAGTGGTTTGGAAGGTAATGAATGACGTATTTGATCGATTTGTGTACAGCAACCCAAATTGAGTTTCCTCTTTTCATTCTCGATCAAAAAATTTGACAACAAAGCGCAAATTCGGTTTTGTGTAAGTTCGTATGAGGTATATACGAGTTGTGAAAACTGTTTCAAATACGAAAAAGGCCGCGTTACCCCGATTGGAAAAGAAACGGATATACAATCGGAGTTTGCGAGTTGGAAACTAGGTCCATTCAACGAACACAGGGGCTGGTGCACGTTAGTCGCATCATAAATCGTCACGTTAGAAAGTGGAAGTTTACGGAGTGGGATGCCAGCTCAGATGTTATCATCTGACCTTGATTCAAAATTACGAGGCGTCCTTGGGTCTTCCACTTCGGGATAGATCCCGGACCGTCGCCGATAGCTCGTTCTGTTATTTCTGTGCGAAGTATATTAAATGTCCATCCTTGAACATCGATGCAACTCTTTGGACGTCGCAGCATATTCCGAGACACTTCCAACTGGGCCCTGCGCCATTCGAGCAAATGATGTTTCATCACGTATGAAATCAGCGAGGTTCTAACGAATACATGTTTGAAAACTAATTGTACTGCAATCGTAAATAGACGAGGCAGTTAATTGTAGTGTCTTTAATTTCGAAGTTCAGTCAGATCGAAATCGCTGACTTTGGTAAAAAAAAAGACCAGAAACACATGAACAACTAAGAATCACAGGCATGATATATGCAATTTTTTTTCCTTTTACTGGTATTTAAAAGTATAACTTGTGCTTGCATGCTTATATCACTCGCGAATCAGACATTCGTTTCAGAAGCATACTTAGAATTCTTTTGTGTGTGACATGATGGGTAGGTAGTAAATTAACGTCGCATTGGAGCAACAAATGGGGGATTTGTGACGGTCCGGGATCAAACACGAATACAATACCTAATCCGAGGACAATGCCTCATAATTTTGAACTACGGGCAGATGACGAGGTCAACACCTAATAACCCCGAAAAGTAGAGTTTTTAAAAATGCGCTAGAACTGTCATCCTCTGATTTGAGAACTATAAGCAGAGGATAATTATAGTATAGGGTAAAAGACAAAGGATGTCGTACCTGGCATGATCTTTAGAAAAAGAAGCAATGAGCGCGGTGTGGGTGTCCATAATATGTCGAAATTCTACGGTCCTGGGCAAGCTTTGGAACAGTGTCATTTTGAACCGTGGTTCAAAATGGCGAGCTTTGGGCATTTGCATTGCGTGAAGTGAGGACTGCGTAAGTGGTGTCATTCAAAAGCACCAATTAGTATTGGACAATAATCTAAAAACGTTAATATCAAACTGCACTCTAATCGTTCAGATTGTAAATGAATTGCTGAATATTCACACAGTAAACAAACGTTGAAACTTATTATGTCTGCTTCATTTTACAAACCAACATCATGTCCGAGTATTCACATCAAAAATATGGTTTGTGTCCTCGACACATCCTACCAATTCTTTTTTATATCCAAAACAACATTTAGTGGAACGACTTTGTTATGCTGCCTTCTTGGCCATTTCTGCAGTAATCTATGCTCTAACCATCAGTAATCCGTCATCATGCTAACATACCAGTGCCCTTAGTACTTCCTTTCCATACCTAAGGGCTCCGGTAGTACGGTTGGAAGAGAAACGGATTAGCAACCGGAGGGTTGTAAGTTCGAAACTCGATCCAGTCAAATACACGTGACTTCAAATGTCCTCACGTTGGCATGGTGTGAAAATTTGGAGAGTGGGTTGCCAGCTCAGGTGTTGACCTCGTCGTCCGAGCATATGCCTTAATCTAACAGAATTAAATGATGTCCTCGATTTTTCCCTTCGGGATTGATCCACGACAGTCGCCAATAGCCCGTCGTGTTGCTCCAGTGCAACGTTAATAAATTACCTTTACATTACGGTGCTAGAATGTATCTTCAGATCAGAATTTCAAGATATTCTAATGATGAGGAATCGAATCTTCGCTGCTTACAACTCGAATATATTGGTTATTTCAGAACTTGTAAAAGCGACCTTTGATAAAATTTGAGATTCGTACGTTCAGCATAAAGAGTGATTCGACTTCTCAACAGAAATGAGACAACGCGTTCCTCGGACAATTGCGGTCATTTTTAATTCATCAAATCACTAGCGCAACACACTCACTTAATATCTAGTTACATAGATATTAAGTGAGTGTATCGAGAACCCATAGATGTTAAATAATTTAAGCCCTAATAGGGAGCCCTGTGGAGTGCCTGCCTGAATGCCACGGCGTGTAGAAATTGTTTGTTATTCGAATAAATTGCCTTCTTATCAGGTAGGAGTGAATTAGATGTATAAGTGAAGCAGGGAAACCGAATGTAATAAGTTTGTGGATTAGACCAGTGGTGCGCAAACCGTGGGTCGCGACCCCTCTGGGGGTTGCTTGAAAATTTTTGTGGGTCGCCAAATTCAAAGAAATTTATTTGAAATAAAAATATAAGACTTTTTTTCAACAAGTATCAGGTACCAGTAAAATAGTGAAATGAGATATTTATAAAAAAAGAACTATATTTTTTACGAAAGCAATTGTCTGTATTAGTATATAATACCTATACTTCGGCAACCGGCAGGCGAACAGACATAGTGATAAAAGATAATTGTCAATTTGAGATGCCCTTTACCTACTCTCTCGTGGGATCCATATGCAACTTGGGTCGGTCTGACGTTTGGCAGTAGCCATCATTACTACAGCTTTTTCAATCTAGGTGTGCACCCCTGCTATTTAGTCTTTATACTGTGATCACAGTTAGGACCGTGCAATTCTTTCCGTCTGTGCCTCAGTAGTTCGGTTTTGCTGCTTCTTACGTTCATTCAAGTGCATTCTGTAATTCTGTTTATACGTATACTGCTTTTGCTAATTTTAAGTAACATTTGCAATCGGCTATGTACATAACATATTTTTAAGTATAGTACAGTTCAGTAGCGTGCTCGGAAGGCAATAATAAACAATTAATTAAAAAATCAATATGGATATTAAAATGTTTATAAAGAAAAACTGTTTTTTTTTAATATTTTGTATTTTTTTTTTCGTTTTAGATTTTTTTCGAAAATAAATTATCCTCAACTGATATTTCGTGGTAAACGCTACAAGGGTAGTTACTATTTTAAAACGTATAAGGGAACAGTGAGTTCTGTTTTTATTACAGATGGCGGCACACTAAACAAAGCCTGCTTTTGCAGTTTAAGTGCGAGTACAAATTTAAGATCATAGTAAGATGAATTTTGAAAAGTAAACGCGAATTGTAATTTTTAAATATATATTTTACCATCTTTGGAGTAAGTAATGTTGTTAAACATAATTATATTAAATCACTATAATTAATTTTGTACTTGTTTTGTATTTTTTTAAGTAAGCTCCAATATTTGCATGTTATGATTCACTGTAACCTCTGTGTACAATATAGATGTGTGCTCGACTGGCAACACCAGTTGAGATATTTCCTTGCCTCGATTACCATGTGTAAATTTTTACTTGAACGTTGCATTTTTTATTTCAAGTAGCGAACATGTGCAATTGGTATAAAGAGATGTTTCTGTTATAATTTAGTTTTCTTTTCTTCAATTCTCGTCTGAATAAACTACAAATAAACATGATTTATACAGAGTAATCCCGGACTTTATTTTCTTCCCACGTGGTAGCCTCACGTGATTGAACAAACGCAAAGAAATGAAATATTGTATATTTATAATTTTGTTTTAGTTTTAATACCCTCATGATGGTATTGGGATGATAAATGGCTAAAAATAGGTACCCAACGTCTAGAAAATGAAAAGAATGACAATACAAATGAGAATGATGGGTCAACATCCAATGAACTTAAAAAAACTGTGAATGAATTCAATGGCACTGTTTCTGCATAAAAAATATCGAACAAAATGTGCTATCTAATAAAAAATTGAGAAAATATCAAGAGTTTATTAAATATGGATTTACATGTTGCGTTGTTAATGGGAAAGAACATCCGTTATGTGTTAATTGCAGGGATAAATTAGCAAATGAAAGTATGAAACCTGCTAAATTAAAAGGACATTTGGAAACCAAACATAAATAATTAGCAAATAAATCAGAAACATTTAAAAAAAACGAGCTGAAAGTGTGAAAAATCAAAATGTATTTTTGAAAAATACACAATTGCTGAGAAGGCTTTACAGGCATCCTTAGAAGTTTCATATTTAATAGGAAAAAATTTGAAACCACATACAATTGGAGAACCACTCATTCTTCCTTCAGCAATTAAAAAGACATAATTTATTCAAAGAGAAACATATGGTAACGATTTAAAGACGATACCATTATCAAGAGATACCGTTTCTCGGCGAATTTCCGCCATACCACGTAATATAGAATCAGTTCTGTTAAATCGATTACAAAACTATGTATTTGCTCTACAACTTGACGAAACTACAGACATTTCTAAAGTGTCTCAATTAATTGCTTATGTGAGATACGTTTATGAAGAAGACATATCAGAAAATTTTTTATGTTGTAAAAAATTGGAAGGAAAAACAAATGGAGAGAAAATATTTGAAATTACTATGATATTTTGGGGAAACAAATGACCTTACCTGGACACACTGTGTCGCGGTTTGCTCTGATGGTGCTGCTGCATTAACAGGTAGTAATAAAGGACTAAGAGGGTTAATAAAGAAAATTGCTCCCCATACAGTATTCAACCATTGCATGATACATAGACAAGCTCTTGTTGCAAAAGACATTGATGAAAAATTGCACAAGATATTACAGGATGCTGTTATTGTAATTATTACATTAAAAGCAACAGCTCCCTAAACAGTCGTCTCTTTTCAATACTTTGTGATGAGATGGGTTCTGTGTTATGAGACATTATTACTACATACCGAACTCAGATGGCTCTCACGCTGCAAAATGCTGCTACGTATTTTCGATTTGAGAAACGAAGTTTACATTTTTTGGTAGAAAAGAAATATATTGGTAAGTTCATTCATTAATGAAGATTGGCTCGGAAAACTCAGTTGTAGGGCTGACATTTTCGAAAAACTTAAAGATTTGAATGTAAGTCTACAGGGAGAGAAAACAAACATTTTAACATCGAGCATTAAAATTGAAGCTTTTAAAAATAAGCTGATACTTTGGCAAGGAGAATTGAGCAAAAACAACACAGACATGTTCCCGTGCTTTTCAGAATTTAATAAAGAAAATAATATAGATTTCTTGATATTTAAAAACACCATTTCCCGTCATATGATAAAATTGGGAGAAAACTCTTCTAGATAATGAATTAGGTTGGATACGTGATCCATTTTCGTTTGATATTTTTAAATCCAATATCTCTTTAAATGAAAAAGAACATTTAATTGATGTTTCAAGCGATGAAACACTGCGCATTCAATTTAAGTCTGACTTGCCAGAAATTTTGGTTAACGATTGGAAACGAATATGCCGATTTGAAGAAAAAGGCAATTAATATTTTTATTCAGTTTGCATCGACCTACTTATGTGAAACCGGTTTTTCTTAATTAGTTGCCATTAAAACAAAATATCGATCTCGATTGGATCCAGAGAATGACTCACGGCTTGCGATTTCCAATACAGATCCGAACATAGAAGCAATCATGAGCTCTTTCCAAGCACATACCTCACATTGAATTCTTATGCTGTAAGTTTTTTTAAAGTATTTTCCATTAAAAAATATTTATACCCATATGCATAAATAAAACCATTGCTTCATAAAATTATGTGTTTTATTCAGACCTCTAATAAGGCACAAACAGAAGCGCAAATCCCAAACAGAATTCGACTTGAACTACGTTGATGATTAAAAAAACGTCTATTGTATATCCAGGGGTCGCGACAAAATAGTAAACGAAATTGGGGGGCGGAAATGAAAATAGTTTGCGCACCACTGGATTAGACCACTAACCCAAAATCGATCAAAAGCTTTCGCTACATCAAGGAAAACTGCACCAGTGCTATTTCTAATTTGAAGTCCATCAATAATAAATTCAGTGACTGAGGAGTAGATGTGATATGGACAGCTGTTTTCTGAAGCCAAATTGCTGAGGAATAAGCAGATTAACCCTTTGGCAATGTTTATCAACTCTCATTAATAACGGCTGTTTTGCTGAGTACAGTCAGTAAACTGATCGGCCTGTAGCTGTCAGATATAGCAGGACTTTTACTTGGCTTCAGTATAGGGACAATAACTGCTGTCTTCACTTCTTTGGATTGAGACACCTCTGCTTTCGAGACTTTCCGATGAGCTTATTGAATCTCGTAACGATGATCTGAGCGGCAATTTCGGTTCTGTTTGGGTTCCTGGAGTTCACTTCGAGAATCTGTAGATATTTAGGTTTGGGATTAACAAACAATAGGAATTCCGCACGACTTTCTTCTAATATCTTTGTATATTTCAGTTGGATCATTTTAGCCGCCTAGCTGTAATAATGAGTAATACTTGTCAACCACCCAGTATGACACGGATTCGAATCCCAGTTCATGGTTGTAAGTGATTATCCTAGTTAGAAGTAGCGGCATCTCAACCATTGGATGTTCCTTCAAAGTATCCTTCAAAATAGCCGTCAGTTCGCCCCTTGTAATACCGAAGGCCAAGAGGTCAGGCTTGGAAAAAGGATTGATTATTTAACCCTCCTGGTGGTTAAAGCCTTCGTATCCCAGTTGGAAGAGCAACGGATTAGCAAACGGAGGGTTGAGTTCGAAACTTGCTCTATCCAAAGACCGTCATGTACACGGGTGCTGGTGCACGTTAAATCTGTCGTGGCTTCCAATGTCCTCATGTTGGCGTGGTGTGGCAGATTGGAGAACTTGGTGCGAGATCAGGTGCTGTTCTCGTCGTCTTTCGTGGTTCAAAATTTCGGAGTCCTCGGATCTTTCAATTCGGAATCGATCCCGGACAATCGCCAATAACTCGTTGTGTTGCTGCAGTTCTAAGTTAATTAAATACCTACCTCATGCTAAATTCCTCGTTTTTTATTTTCTAATCGCAACACTAAACAAAACGACAAATTTTAGAGTTAGATTTTATTAATAAATTAATGAAGACCTTTGGTTATTGACCCTAATGGTGGTTGTATCGATTTTTGTATTGTATTGTATTCTGAAGAATTGAAGAATTTTTGTATTGTATTCTGAAACAGCTGAACCGAATGACATGAAAAACTTGTTACCCGAAATTAAAGTTTGATATACATTCGAAATTGTGTGTCAATATTGTGGGTTCTTTTGAAAACAATAGATTCGTGCTCAATTTAATATTAAGGCGGCTCCTTATACAAATATTTTGCATATGAATTTATAGAAGACGCTATTCCCTGTCGAACGCTATCTTTGAATTTGCTTTACTGTTAAAATTGCTGTCATTAAAACGGTTTTTTCCCAATTGTATTATGCAAGACCTTTCACGTGGGTTGAAAGTAAAATCTTCGCATTGCGATCGGTTTGTTTACTCTTAAATAACCCTATCTTTAGGGAAGCGTTCTAAGTACAATCTTTAAGCGTCCTTTCGGTTTCAATTGCCAGACCTATGCGTTAGACGCGTGCCAAACATCTCGAAACTCGTTAAAACGAAATCGAAGTTCGATGATGCAATAGTGACTACTGTTTCAAAATTAAGTCAGCGGGTTAATTCACCGACTTTGCTAGAAAAATGAAAGCCAAAATATAACGTAATGATTCACCGGAGTAGTATGCAGTGGTGTATACGGGGCGGAAGTGACGTCAGACCACGTGACCGGAAATGGGCGGGACAAGTGACGTCACACCACGTGACCGGAAGTGGGCGTGTCTGAATGACGTGACGTATTGTTTGTTTACATTTTGGACTTGGAATTTTTTTTTGTCATCGTGCAGGCGTTGAGTTGTTTCAAGATGGCGTCGTTTCGTTGCCATGGTGACGAATCACTCGCGTAGTGCCATCTGGTGGAGATATTCGAAACCCTATTATTTTTAATTAAAAAGCAATTTCGTGTATTCGAACCCGGGACCATGGGATCCGAGGTCAAGTGCGCTATCCGTTAGGCTGTAAGAGAGTTAACTTAAGATGGTGAATTAATGTAGTGTTTATTTCTCTTTCTTTTGGACTTGTATTTTTTCTTAGTATTAGGAATGGGTTATTTTTAGAAAATGGTTTGAATAATTGCATAGGGGTTTTAATAAATGCGTTTTCAAAATGACTTATGGCGCCATCTGGTGATTTTAAAAGTAATTAATCTAAGGAACGAATTGATTTCTTAATGTTTTTACTTTATTCATGACCGGTGACGTCAGTGTGTTTACGTTTGGGACTTGGATTTTTTTTCCTTCTGAGATTTCGATGTGACGTCACGATTATGTCCATCGAGCAAGTCTGAACTTGAAAAAGTCTACTCACAATTCTTTATGTTATGAGTATGGTAAATTGTTTACAGATCGTGAAGACTGGGCATACTTCCGTCGATTGGAAAACGAATTAACGTATTAAAAAAAGACGAAATTTAGAAATTTTAGGTCAAAAATATACTGTGCCTTGTCAACTTGTAGCATACGAAGACGAAGGAATAAGCTATACTTTTAGTGGGTCTTCTATTGCAGCCAAGCCTTGATCTCCTTAAGTATTGGAAATAAAGGGAGAAATGGAGCGAATAATTGGTGCAAGATTTAATTTTGAGTTGGTGAACCGTTATAAAGATGGTAAGGACTGCATAGTTGCCCATAAAAACAACGAGAAGGACTTGGAACTTTATGCACCCATAGCGTCTGTTTCATTTGGGCAGAAAAGACAATTTGCGTTTTCTAACTACAATTGTTTAAAAATTGTTCTGGAAAATGGAAGTTTGCTTGGAATGAAGTATCCAACAAACCAATTTTGGTTTCACAAGTTTCGTAAAATTCTAGCGTAAATAAGCAATAATCCACTTATGTGCCCCCGAACTGAACACATATACTGTATTTTGGATTGTTTGTTTTTTATTACATAGTTTTATAAATTGTCTTAAAATGCAAGATCTGAAATGAAATTTTTCTATGCTATAAAGATTTATGGTTTTTTTTAAGTTAGATGTTTTTACTCAAAAATTAATTATACATTAGATGCTATAAGACCTATTTTTTAACAGAAATTTTGTTTTAATTAATATACACTTAAGTAAGAGTAAAATTTTTGAAACTTTATAAGACCCATACTATGAATACGTTTTCTTGTACATTTGAAGAAGTTTTAGTATAAAAACCATTTATCCTATAAATCTAAATTAAATGTTATTTTTTAAATTCTCTTTCCTTGCATATTATTTTTTTTACTTTGAATAAATCTTCATAAATTTTAGTGATTTAATTTATATTATATAGATTTACAAACCTGTTTTTGGATGAAATATAAGGATTTTATATTTTAAAAGTTAATGTTTTTACTCAAAAAATTAATTATATATTAAATACTATTACACATATTTTTAATGTTGAAGATTTTAGAAAACATTTTACAATTGAAACATATGCATTACATATTATGACAAACACTTAAATGGAGATCCATAAGGGAATATTGGAAATCTTTTTAATGCTTACACCTTTCTATTTTAAATAAACTTTTGCTTGTCTTACCACATACACTGTATTTTGGATTATTTGATTTTTATTACCCATGGTCTTATAAATTTTCTTTTAAAATACAAGATCTGAAATGAAATTTTCCTTGATTTTAAGATTTATGTTTTACTCAAAAATTAATTATACATTAGATGCTATAGCACATATTTTATTACATAATTTTTTAATATTATACACTTAAGTGAGCGTAAAATTTTTGAAACTTTACAAGACCCATATTATGAACATGTTTCCTTACACATTTGAAGTAGTGAAAAATAGTATTAAAACCCTTTATCCTGTAAAATCTAAATTAAATATTATATTTAATTAATCTTTCCTTGCATATTATTGTTTACTTTAAATACATTTTCATTAATTTTAGTGATTTTATTTATATTATAAAGATTTACAAATTGTTTTTAACAAAATTTTCTTTGATATAAGGATTTTATATTTTAAAAGTTAGATGTTTTTTACACAAAAATTAATTATATATCAAATATTATTGCACGTATTATAACATTGAAGATTTTTAGAAAACGTTTAACAATTGAAATATATACTTTAAATATTATTACAAACATTTAAATGCAATTTGCTTTTTATTTTTAATTTTACAATTGAGACATTTTTAAAAGTTTGGTTCTTAAAGTGTGTGTTTTATGCATAGTAAAAAAATTATTATAAAAAACCTGTAAGAGTAAAAAGAATTTTATGCATTAATTTCAAACTTTACAAGACCCATACCATGTTTCCGTGCACATTTGAAGTAGTGAAATATAGAATTAAAAACCATTTGTCCTTGAAGTTCTAAATTAAAAGTTATTTTTCTTTAATGCTTTTTCAAACCACACATTTTACTAAATATGAACTTTTATTTATTTGAAAACCTTATGCACATCGTACAATTAAATTGCACAGCAAAATACCAATACTGTACGAAGCTATGAAGTATTTTACAAGATACTTTGGTACTGTTTTCTTAATTTTAAGTGTTCTACATTGCTATGTTAAATGGATAGTAAGTGGTTTTTCTGTTTTTGAAAATAATGTGTGCACATCTGTGCTGCTAAGCAAATTAACTTTTGCCCTTTTCTTGATATTTAATGCATAATCTAAATATTTACTGACACCGCTGATAGTTTTACCCATGAGTAAAATTAAATAATAACTGAAAATTTTAAGTATTAATGTGAATTTTAAAATGAACAAATATTATTAAAATAATGGATTAAATCTGAATTTTATGTATTCTTAAAACAATCTCTGCAAAAACCAGCACAGACAATTCTTAAACAGATTGAAGGAAGCCACATGGAAACAAAGTTAATGGAAGCACTTTTTATAGAAAAAAACATAGTTCATATATTTTACACAAGTAATACATTGTAGTGTAAAAAATAACTTTAGTTTTTTACATACTTGCACAGACGCATATTTCCGACAAGCCAATTATTCGATGCCGCCACCTAAACTTTTGGGCAATGCAAATTATTTTTGTGATGACCACATGATAGTTTTTGGAAATCAAGTTGATATTCGGAAGTAATACATCTAAGCGTTTCTTTTCCATATGACCACCTTTGTAAGCAACTAGGTACTGAGTGGCCCTCTTGGTCTGATCGTACAATTCTAAAAGCTTAGAGTCTAAACTTTCTAAGGGAGCACAATTTGCTATGTCATGAGACAGAAATGAAGAGTACATACGTAATTTTTAACATATCACACAGTTGTACGATCTTTGCACTAAGTTTATGCTCAGACGATAAGTTAAAACGAATACTTGAAGCTACTTGCGATTTTTTTTTTTACAGCGATGTATGCATATTTACGTACTAAGAAACTTTCTTGAGTCTGAAATCCATCAAAATCCACAATTTCACAAATATTAAGCATTGCTATTGAAAAGCGTTAGCTGTTCTTGGAAAAATAATTGTAAACTGGAGGCCACGAAGAACTGGACTATATAACACCATACACTTACTAATCATACTAATCAGTAAAGTTAAAATTTATCTTTTGCGTTCCATAGTTACTCACAAAAGATAAGACTAAGTGAAGAATGTACATACTCAGAAAACATGGTGTTTGTGATAATGCGCGAAATAAAATTTTGTGTTATAATACAAGAAGATTTTAACGAAAGGATATACTTAAATGTGCGTTTGATTTTTTTTTACTCTACCACGTTTATGCGCTGAATGCAATTCAATTCTACGACTAAACTTGAGCAAGAAAAAAATATAACCAAATATAATTTATAAGAGAAACGCATTTTGACTTTCTTTAAAACGAGAACTTTAAAGTATACTGAATTCTCTTGATTCTGCAGTTTTATGTTTTTTCTAAAATTACATCAACGAATTGAATTATTTATTTGTGGGCACACACAAGTCTTTGCCCTTATTGAAAGGAAACTAGTATCTTTGACAAGTATCAGATTTTTAAAAATTGATTAAGAGAAGAACCTTTTTTCATGGAATTTAATTCAATCTGCACCATAATTTTACACTTAAGAGTAATAGAGCATAATATAGTTTTAAGGAAAATGAATAACCATTATGCAAATTTGAAGCCAAAAGTTCCAAGCATGTCTATGCGCCTATCTACGTTTAGAGATTGGCCAACGCACATACGTTGACCTTAGAGACCTAGCCGAAAACGGATTGTATTATACTGGTGTCTTGGACGTGATCAGGTGCTATTGGTGTGGCGAAGGGGCTTGAAAATTGGTAAAAAGAAGATGTAGTGAGACACAAACACAAAGTTTTATCCAAAATGTTTGGTAGCCCATAGATGAAATTGTACAGGTGCTGGATGAAATCAACAACAATAATACCAATGATTTTATAAAAAACCCGATGTATAGCTTTACCCCTTATACAACGACAAGGACGAACGACTTTGAAAAATTTGCAAGGAATCGGAAAATGAATGCTACTTTACAGCCTTGCGGTCATTTGGTGACATGCATGAGATGTACGAAGAGTCTTTCAACGTGTCCTATGTGCCGAACCAATATTTTGCACAAAATTTTAAAACGTACATTTGTTACTAAACTGTCTATTTATTAGTACATGCAGTAGATGCAATTTCAAGTGATATACTGAACATGGTGAGGAAGAAAATCCAATTGTAAAAGGGTGGTATTGAGTTGCAAGTTATTAAATTGGCACAAGTGCTTCAGTAAAAAGATTAGTAAGGAAGTTTGAGATTCTAAAACCCTAAGACTCTTTATTAAGGAAAAAGTCGTGTAGGAAAGACTTATACACCCTTATAAATATATTGACTATTTTAATTATTAGTCGTTTGTTCATTACATGTTAAACCTATTTACTAAAGAAATTTAAAGAGTGCCTTAAACAGGAGTTACTAAATGCTTTTCGGCACATAGGACACGTTGAAAGACTCTTCGTACATCTCATGCATGTCACCAAATGACCGCAAGGCTGTAAAGTAGCATTCATTTTCCGATTCCTTGCAAATTTTTCAAAGTCGTTCGTCCTTGTCGTTGTATAAGGGGTAAAGCTATACATCGGGTTTTTTATAAAATCATTGGTATTATTGTTGTTGATTTCATCCAGCACCTGTACAATTTCATCTATGGGCTACCAAACATTTTGGATAAAACTTTGTGTTTGTGTCTCACTACATCTTCTTTTTACCAATTTTCAAGCCCCTTCGCCACACCAATAGCACCTGATCACGTCCAAGACACCAGTATAATACAATCCGTTTTCGGCTAGGTCTCTAAGGTCAACGTATGTGCGTTGGCCAATCTCTAAACGTAGATAGGCGCATAGACATGCTTGGAACTTTTGGCTTCAAATTTGCATAATGGTTATTCATTTTCCTTAAAACTATATTATGCTCTATTACTCTTAAGTGTAAAATTATGGTGCAGATTGAATTAAATTCCATGAAAAAAGGTTCTTCTCTTAATCAATTTTTAAAAATCTGATACTTGTCAAAGATACTAGTTTCCTTTCAATAAGGGCAAAGACTTGTGTGTGCCCACAAATAAATAATTCAATTCGTTGATGTAATTTTAGAAAAAACATAAAACTGCAGAATCAAGAGAATTCAGTATACTTTAAAGTTCTCGTTTTAAAGAAAGTCAAAATGCGTTTCTCTTATAAATTATATTTGGTTATATTTTTTTCTTGCTCAAGTTTAGTCGTAGAATTGAATTGCATTCAGCGCATAAACGTGGTAGAGTAAAAAAAAATCAAACGCACATTTAAGTATATCCTTTCGTTAAAATCTTCTTGTATTATAACACAAAATTTTATTTCGCGCATTATCACAAACACCATGTTTTCTGAGTATGTACATTCTTCACTTAGTCTTATCTTTTGTGAGTAACTATGGAACGCAAAAGATAAATTTTAACTTTACTGATTAGTATGATTAGTAAGTGTATGGTGTTATATAGTCCAGTTCTTCGTGGCCTCCAGTTTACAATTATTTTTCCAAGAACAGCTAACGCTTTTCAATAGCAATGCTTAATATTTGTGAAATTGTGGATTTTGATGGATTTCAGACTCAAGAAAGTTTCTTAGTACGTAAATATGCATACATCGCTGTAAAAAAAAAAATCGCAAGTAGCTTCAAGTATTCGTTTTAACTTATCGTCTGAGCATAAACTTAGTGCAAAGATCGTACAACTGTGTGATATGTTAAAAATTACGTATGTACTCTTCATTTCTGTCTCATGACATAGCAAATTGTGCTCCCTTAGAAAGTTTAGACTCTAAGCTTTTAGAATTGTACGATCAGACCAAGAGGGCCACTCAGTACCTAGTTGCTTACAAAGGTGGTCATATGGAAAAGAAACGCTTAGATGTATTACTTCCGAATATCAACTTGATTTCCAAAAACTATCATGTGGTCATCACAAAAATAATTTGCATTGCCCAAAAGTTTAGGTGGCGGCATCGAATAATTGGCTTGTCGGAAATATGCGTCTGTGCAAGTATGTAAAAAACTAAAGTTATTTTTTACACTACAATGTATTACTTGTGTAAAATATATGAACTATGTTTTTTTCTATAAAAAGTGCTTCCATTAACTTTGTTTCCATGTGGCTTCCTTCAATCTGTTTAAGAATTGTCTGTGCTGGTTTTTGCAGAGATTGTTTTAAGAATACATAAAATTCAGATTTAATCCATTATTTTAATAATATTTGTTCATTTTAAAATTCACATTAATACTTAAAATTTTCAGTTATTATTTAATTTTACTCATGGGTAAAACTATCAGCGGTGTCAGTAAATATTTAGATTATGCATTAAATATCAAGAAAAGGGCAAAAGTTAATTTGCTTAGCAGCACAGATGTGCACACATTATTTTCAAAAACAGAAAAACCACTTACTATCCATTTAACATAGCAATGTAGAACACTTAAAATTAAGAAAACAGTACCAAAGTATCTTGTAAAATACTTCATAGCTTCGTACAGTATTGGTATTTTGCTGTGCAATTTAATTGTACGATGTGCATAAGGTTTTCAAATAAATAAAAGTTCATATTTAGTAAAATGTGTGGTTTGAAAAAGCATTAAAGAAAAATAACTTTTAATTTAGAACTTCAAGGACAAATGGTTTTTAATTCTATATTTCACTACTTCAAATGTGCACGGAAACATGGTATGGGTCTTGTAAAGTTTGAAATTAATGCATAAAATTCTTTTTACTCTTACAGGTTTTTTATAATAATTTTTTTACTATGCATAAAACACACACTTTAAGAACCAAACTTTTAAAAATGTCTCAATTGTAAAATTAAAAATAAAAAGCAAATTGCATTTAAATGTTTGTAATAATATTTAAAGTATATATTTCAATTGTTAAACGTTTTCTAAAAATCTTCAATGTTATAATACGTGCAATAATATTTGATATATAATTAATTTTTGTGTAAAAAACATCTAACTTTTAAAATATAAAATCCTTATATCAAAGAAAATTTTGTTAAAAACAATTTGTAAATCTTTATAATATAAATAAAATCACTAAAATTAATGAAAATGTATTTAAAGTAAACAATAATATGCAAGGAAAGATTAATTAAAAATAATATTTAATTTAGATTTTACAGGATAAAGGGTTTTAATACTATTTTTCACTACTTCAAATGTGTAAGGAAACATGTTCATAATATGGGTCTTGTAAAGTTTCAAAAATTTTACGCTCACTTAAGTGTATAATATTAAAAAATTATGTAATAAAATATGTGCTATAGCATCTAATGTATAATTAATTTTTGAGTAAAACATAAATCTTAAAATCAAGGAAAATTTCATTTCAGATCTTGTATTTTAAAAGAAAATTTATAAGACCATGGGTAATAAAAATCAAATAATCCAAAATACAGTGTATGTGGTAAGACAAGCAAAAGTTTATTTAAAATAGAAAGGTGTAAGCATTAAAAAGATTTCCAATATTCCCTTATGGATCTCCATTTAAGTGTTTGTCATAATATGTAATGCATATGTTTCAATTGTAAAATGTTTTCTAAAATCTTCAACATTAAAAATATGTGTAATAGTATTTAATATATAATTAATTTTTTGAGTAAAAACATTAACTTTTAAAATATAAAATCCTTATATTTCATCCAAAAACAGGTTTGTAAATCTATATAATATAAATTAAATCACTAAAATTTATGAAGATTTATTCAAAGTAAAAAAAATAATATGCAAGGAAAGAGAATTTAAAAAATAACATTTAATTTAGATTTATAGGATAAATGGTTTTTATACTAAAACTTCTTCAAATGTACAAGAAAACGTATTCATAGTATGGGTCTTATAAAGTTTCAAAAATTTTACTCTTACTTAAGTGTATATTAATTAAAACAAAATTTCTGTTAAAAAATAGGTCTTATAGCATCTAATGTATAATTAATTTTTGAGTAAAAACATCTAACTTAAAAAAAACCATAAATCTTTATAGCATAGAAAAATTTCATTTCAGATCTTGCATTTTAAGACAATTTATAAAACTATGTAATAAAAAACAAACAATCCAAAATACAGTATATGTGTTCAGTTCGGGGGCACATAAGTGGATTATTGCTTATTTACGCTAGAATTTTACGAAACTTGTGAAACCAAAATTGGTTTGTTGGATACTTCATTCCAAGCAAACTTCCATTTTCCAGAACAATTTTTAAACAATTGTAGTTAGAAAACACAAATTGTCTTTTCTGCCCAAATGAAACAGACGCTATGGGTGCATAAAGTTCCAAGTCCTTCTCGTTGTTTTTATGGGCAACTATGCAGTCCTTACCATCTTTATAACGGTTCACCAACTCAAAATTAAATCTTGCACCAATTATTCGCTCCATTTCTCCCTTTATTTCCAATACTTAAGGAGATCAAGGCTTGGCTGCAATAGAAGACCCACTAAAAGTATAGCTTATTCCTTCGTCTTCGTATGCTACAAGTTGACAAGGCACAGTATATTTTTGACCTAAAATTTCTAAATTTCGTCTTTTTTTAATACGTTAATTCGTTTTCCAATCGACGGAAGTATGCCCAGTCTTCACGATCTGTAAACAATTTACCATACTCATAACATAAAGAATTGTGAGTAGACTTTTTCAAGTTCAGACTTGCTCGATGGACATAATCGTGACGTCACATCGAAATCTCAGAAGGAAAAAAAATCCAAGTCCCAAACGTAAACACACTGACGTCACCGGTCATGAATAAAGTAAAAACATTAAGAAATCAATTCGTTCCTTAGATTAATTACTTTTAAAATCACCAGATGGCGCCATAAGTCATTTTGAAAACGCATTTATTAAAACCCCTATGCAATTATTCAAACCATTTTCTAAAAATAACCCATTCCTAATACTAAGAAAAAATACAAGTCCAAAAGAAAGAGAAATAAACACTACATTAATTCACCATCTTAAGTTAACTCTCTTACAGCCTAACGGATAGCGCACTTGACCTCGGATCCCATGGTCCCGGGTTCGAATACACGAAATTGCTTTTTAATTAAAAATAATAGGGTTTCGAATATCTCCACCAGATGGCACTACGCGAGTGATTCGTCACCATGGCAACGAAACGACGCCATCTTGAAACAACTCAACGCCTGCACGATGACAAAAAAAAATTCCAAGTCCAAAATGTAAACAAACAATACGTCACGTCATTCAGACACGCCCACTTCCGGTCACGTGGTGTGACGTCACTTGTCCCGCCCATTTCCGGTCACGTGGTCTGACGTCACTTCCGCCCCGTATACACCACTGCATACTACTCCGGTGAATCATTACGTTATATTTTGGCTTTCATTTTTCTAGCAAAGTCGGTGAATTAACCCGCTGACTTAATTTTGAAACAGTAGTCACTATTGCATCATCGAACTTCGATTTCGTTTTAACGAGTTTCGAGATGTTTGGCACGCGTCTAACGCATAGGTCTGGCAATTGAAACCGAAAGGACGCTTAAAGATTGTACTTAGAACGCTTCCCTAAAGATAGGGTTATTTAAGAGTAAACAAACCGATCGCAATGCGAAGATTTTACTTTCAACCCACGTGAAAGGTCTTGCATAATACAATTGGGAAAAAACCGTTTTAATGACAGCAATTTTAACAGTAAAGCAAATTCAAAGATAGCGTTCGACAGGGAATAGCGTCTTCTATAAATTCATATGCAAAATATTTGTATAAGGAGCCGCCTTAATATTAAATTGAGCACGAATCTATTGTTTTCAAAAGAACCCACAATATTGACACACAATTTCGAATGTATATCAAACTTTAATTTCGGGTAACAAGTTTTTCATGTCATTCGGTTCAGCTGTTTCAGAATACAATACAAAAATTCTTCAATTCTTCAGAATACAATACAATACAAAAATCGATACAACCACCATTAGGGTCAATAACCAAAGGTCTTCATTAATTTATTAATAAAATCTAACTCTAAAATTTGTCGTTTTGTTTAGTGTTGCGATTAGAAAATAAAAAACGAGGAATTTAGCATGAGGTAGGTATTTAATTAACTTAGAACTGCAGCAACACAACGAGTTATTGGCGATTGTCCGGGATCGATTCCGAATTGAAAGATCCGAGGACTCCGAAATTTTGAACCACGAAAGACGACGAGAACAGCACCTGATCTCGCACCAAGTTCTCCAATCTGCCACACCACGCCAACATGAGGACATTGGAAGCCACGACAGATTTAACGTGCACCAGCACCCGTGTACATGACGGTCTTTGGATAGAGCAAGTTTCGAACTCAACCCTCCGTTTGCTAATCCGTTGCTCTTCCAACTGGGATACGAAGGCTTTAACCACCAGGAGGGTTAAATAATCAATCCTTTTTCCAAGCCTGACCTCTTGGCCTTCGGTATTACAAGGGGCGAACTGACGGCTATTTTGAAGGATACTTTGAAGGAACATCCAATGGTTGAGATGCCGCTACTTCTAACTAGGATAATCACTTACAACCATGAACTGGGATTCGAATCCGTGTCATACTGGGTGGTTGACAAGTATTACTCATTATTACAGCTAGGCGGCTAAAATGATCCAACTGAAATATACAAAGATATTAGAAGAAAGTCGTGCGGAATTCCTATTGTTTGTTAATCCCAAACCTAAATATCTACAGATTCTCGAAGTGAACTCCAGGAACCCAAACAGAACCGAAATTGCCGCTCAGATCATCGTTACGAGATTCAATAAGCTCATCGGAAAGTCTCGAAAGCAGAGGTGTCTCAATCCAAAGAAGTGAAGACAGCAGTTATTGTCCCTATACTGAAGCCAAGTAAAAGTCCTGCTATATCTGACAGCTACAGGCCGATCAGTTTACTGACTGTACTCAGCAAAACAGCCGTTATTAATGAGAGTTGATAAACATTGCCAAAGGGTTAATCTGCTTATTCCTCAGCAATTTGGCTTCAGAAAACAGCTGTCCATATCACATCTACTCCTCAGTCACTGAATTTATTATTGATGGACTTCAAATTAGAAATAGCACTGGTGCAGTTTTCCTTGATGTAGCGAAAGCTTTTGATCGATTTTGGGTTAGTGGTCTAATCCAGTGGTGCGCAAACTATTTTCATTTCCGCCCCCCAATTTCGTTTACTATTTTGTCGCGACCCCTGGATATACAATAGACGTTTTTTTAATCATCAACGTAGTTCAAGTCGAATTCTGTTTGGGATTTGCGCTTCTGTTTGTGCCTTATTAGAGGTCTGAATAAAACACATAATTTTATGAAGCAATGGTTTTATTTATGCATATGGGTATAAATATTTTTTAATGGAAAATACTTTAAAAAAACTTACAGCATAAGAATTCAATGTGAGGTATGTGCTTGGAAAGAGCTCATGATTGCTTCTATGTTCGGATCTGTATTGGAAATCGCAAGCCGTGAGTCATTCTCTGGATCCAATCGAGATCGATATTTTGTTTTAATGGCAACTAATTAAGAAAAACCGGTTTCACATAAGTAGGTCGATGCAAACTGAATAAAAATATTAATTGCCTTTTTCTTCAAATCGGCATATTCGTTTCCAATCGTTAACCAAAATTTCTGGCAAGTCAGACTTAAATTGAATGCGCAGTGTTTCATCGCTTGAAACATCAATTAAATGTTCTTTTTCATTTAAAGAGATATTGGATTTAAAAATATCAAACGAAAATGGATCACGTATCCAACCTAATTCATTATCTAGAAGAGTTTTCTCCCAATTTTATCATATGACGGGAAATGGTGTTTTTAAATATCAAGAAATCTATATTATTTTCTTTATTAAATTCTGAAAAGCACGGGAACATGTCTGTGTTGTTTTTGCTCAATTCTCCTTGCCAAAGTATCAGCTTATTTTTAAAAGCTTCAATTTTAATGCTCGATGTTAAAATGTTTGTTTTCTCTCCCTGTAGACTTACATTCAAATCTTTAAGTTTTTCGAAAATGTCAGCCCTACAACTGAGTTTTCCGAGCCAATCTTCATTAATGAATGAACTTACCAATATATTTCTTTTCTACCAAAAAATGTAAACTTCGTTTCTCAAATCGAAAATACGTAGCAGCATTTTGCAGCGTGAGAGCCATCTGAGTTCGGTATGTAGTAATAATGTCTCATAACACAGAACCCATCTCATCACAAAGTATTGAAAAGAGACGACTGTTTAGGGAGCTGTTGCTTTTAATGTAATAATTACAATAACAGCATCCTGTAATATCTTGTGCAATTTTTCATCAATGTCTTTTGCAACAAGAGCTTGTCTATGTATCATGCAATGGTTGAATACTGTATGGGGAGCAATTTTCTTTATTAACCCTCTTAGTCCTTTATTACTACCTGTTAATGCAGCAGCACCATCAGAGCAAACCGCGACACAGTGTGTCCAGGTAAGGTCATTTGTTTCCCCAAAATATCATAGTAATTTCAAATATTTTCTCTCCATTTGTTTTTCCTTCCAATTTTTTACAACATAAAAAATTTTCTGATATGTCTTCTTCATAAACGTATCTCACATAAGCAATTAATTGAGACACTTTAGAAATGTCTGTAGTTTCGTCAAGTTGTAGAGCAAATACATAGTTTTGTAATCGATTTAACAGAACTGATTCTATATTACGTGGTATGGCGGAAATTCGCCGAGAAACGGTATCTCTTGATAATGGTATCGTCTTTAAATCGTTACCATATGTTTCTCTTTGAATAAATTATGTCTTTTTAATTGCTGAAGGAAGAATGAGTGGTTCTCCAATTGTATGTGGTTTCAAATTTTTTCCTATTAAATATGAAACTTCTAAGGATGCCTGTAAAGCCTTCTCAGCAATTGTGTATTTTTCAAAAATACATTTTGATTTTTCACACTTTCAGCTCGTTTTTTTTAAATGTTTCTGATTTATTTGCTAATTATTTATGTTTGGTTTCCAAATGTCCTTTTAATTTAGCAGGTTTCATACTTTCATTTGCTAATTTATCCCTGCAATTAACACATAACGGATGTTCTTTCCCATTAACAACGCAACATGTAAATCCATATTTAATAAACTCTTGATATTTTCTCAATTTTTTATTAGATAGCACATTTTGTTCGATATTTTTTATGCAGAAACAGTGCCATTGAATTCATTCACAGTTTTTTTAAGTTCATTGGATGTTGACCCATCATTCTCATTTGTATTGTCATTCTTTTCATTTTCTAGACGTTGGGTACCTATTTTTAGCCATTTATCATCCCAATACCATCATGAGGGTATTAAAACTAAAACAAAATTATAAATATACAATATTTCATTTCTTTGCGTTTGTTCAATCACGTGAGGCTACCACGTGGGAAGAAAATAAAGTCCGGGATTACTCTGTATAAATCATGTTTATTTGTAGTTTATTCAGACGAGAATTGAAGAAAAGAAAACTAAATTATAACAGAAACATCTCTTTATACCAATTGCACATGTTCGCTACTTGAAATAAAAAATGCAACGTTCAAGTAAAAATTTACACATGGTAATCGAGGCAAGGAAATATCTCAACTGGTGTTGCCAGTCGAGCACACATCTATATTGTACACAGAGGTTACAGTGAATCATAACATGCAAATATTGGAGCTTACTTAAAAAAATACAAAACAAGTACAAAATTAATTATAGTGATTTAATATAATTATGTTTAACAACATTACTTACTCCAAAGATGGTAAAATATATATTTAAAAATTACAATTCGCGTTTACTTTTCAAAATTCATCTTACTATGATCTTAAATTTGTACTCGCACTTAAACTGCAAAAGCAGGCTTTGTTTAGTGTGCCGCCATCTGTAATAAAAACAGAACTCACTGTTCCCTTATACGTTTTAAAATAGTAACTACCCTTGTAGCGTTTACCACGAAATATCAGTTGAGGATAATTTATTTTCGAAAAAAATCTAAAACGAAAAAAAAAATACAAAATATTAAAAAAAAACAGTTTTTCTTTATAAACATTTTAATATCCATATTGATTTTTTAATTAATTGTTTATTATTGCCTTCCGAGCACGCTACTGAACTGTACTATACTTAAAAATATGTTATGTACATAGCCGATTGCAAATGTTACTTAAAATTAGCAAAAGCAGTATACGTATAAACAGAATTACAGAATGCACTTGAATGAACGTAAGAAGCAGCAAAACCGAACTACTGAGGCACAGACGGAAAGAATTGCACGGTCCTAACTGTGATCACAGTATAAAGACTAAATAGCAGGGGTGCACACCTAGATTGAAAAAGCTGTAGTAATGATGGCTACTGCCAAACGTCAGACCGACCCAAGTTGCATATGGATCCCACGAGAGAGTAGGTAAAGGGCATCTCAAATTGACAATTATCTTTTATCACTATGTCTGTTCGCCTGCCGGTTGCCGAAGTATAGGTATTATATACTAATACAGACAATTGCTTTCGTAAAAAATATAGTTCTTTTTTTATAAATATCTCATTTCACTATTTTACTGGTACCTGATACTTGTTGAAAAAAAGTCTTATATTTTTATTTCAAATAAATTTCTTTGAATTTGGCGACCCACAAAAATTTTCAAGCAACCCCCAGAGGGGTCGCGACCCACGGTTTGCGCACCACTGGTCTAATCCACAAACTTATTACATTCGGTTTCCCTGCTTCACTTATACATCTAATTCACTCCTACCTGATAAGAAGGCAATTTATTCGAATAACAAACAATTTCTACACGCCGTGGCATTCAGGCAGGCACTCCACAGGGCTCCCTATTAGGGCTTAAATTATTTAACATCTATGGGTTCTCGATACACTCACTTAATATCTATGTAACTAGATATTAAGTGAGTGTGTTGCGCTAGTGATTTGATGAATTAAAAATGACCGCAATTGTCCGAGGAACGCGTTGTCTCATTTCTGTTGAGAAGTCGAATCACTCTTTATGCTGAACGTACGAATCTCAAATTTTATCAAAGGTCGCTTTTACAAGTTCTGAAATAACCAATATATTCGAGTTGTAAGCAGCGAAGATTCGATTCCTCATCATTAGAATATCTTGAAATTCTGATCTGAAGATACATTCTAGCACCGTAATGTAAAGGTAATTTATTAACGTTGCACTGGAGCAACACGACGGGCTATTGGCGACTGTCGTGGATCAATCCCGAAGGGAAAAATCGAGGACATCATTTAATTCTGTTAGATTAAGGCATATGCTCGGACGACGAGGTCAACACCTGAGCTGGCAACCCACTCTCCAAATTTTCACACCATGCCAACGTGAGGACATTTGAAGTCACGTGTATTTGACTGGATCGAGTTTCGAACTTACAACCCTCCGGTTGCTAATCCGTTTCTCTTCCAACCGTACTACCGGAGCCCTTAGGTATGGAAAGGAAGTACTAAGGGCACTGGTATGTTAGCATGATGACGGATTACTGATGGTTAGAGCATAGATTACTGCAGAAATGGCCAAGAAGGCAGCATAACAAAGTCGTTCCACTAAATGTTGTTTTGGATATAAAAAAGAATTGGTAGGATGTGTCGAGGACACAAACCATATTTTTGATGTGAATACTCGGACATGATGTTGGTTTGTAAAATGAAGCAGACATAATAAGTTTCAACGTTTGTTTACTGTGTGAATATTCAGCAATTCATTTACAATCTGAACGATTAGAGTGCAGTTTGATATTAACGTTTTTAGATTATTGTCCAATACTAATTGGTGCTTTTGAATGACACCACTTACGCAGTCCTCACTTCACGCAATGCAAATGCCCAAAGCTCGCCATTTTGAACCACGGTTCAAAATGACACTGTTCCAAAGCTTGCCCAGGACCGTAGAATTTCGACATATTATGGACACCCACACCGCGCTCATTGCTTCTTTTTCTAAAGATCATGCCAGGTACGACATCCTTTGTCTTTTACCCTATACTATAATTATCCTCTGCTTATAGTTCTCAAATCAGAGGATGACAGTTCTAGCGCATTTTTAAAAACTCTACTTTTCGGGGTTATTAGGTGTTGACCTCGTCATCTGCCCGTAGTTCAAAATTATGAGGCATTGTCCTCGGATTAGGTATTGTATTCGTGTTTGATCCCGGACCGTCACAAATCCCCCATTTGTTGCTCCAATGCGACGTTAATTTACTACCTACCCATCATGTCACACACAAAAGAATTCTAAGTATGCTTCTGAAACGAATGTCTGATTCGCGAGTGATATAAGCATGCAAGCACAAGTTATACTTTTAAATACCAGTAAAAGGAAAAAAAATTGCATATATCATGCCTGTGATTCTTAGTTGTTCATGTGTTTCTGGTCTTTTTTTTTACCAAAGTCAGCGATTTCGATCTGACTGAACTTCGAAATTAAAGACACTACAATTAACTGCCTCGTCTATTTACGATTGCAGTACAATTAGTTTTCAAACATGTATTCGTTAGAACCTCGCTGATTTCATACGTGATGAAACATCATTTGCTCGAATGGCGCAGGGCCCAGTTGGAAGTGTCTCGGAATATGCTGCGACGTCCAAAGAGTTGCATCGATGTTCAAGGATGGACATTTAATATACTTCGCACAGAAATAACAGAACGAGCTATCGGCGACGGTCCGGGATCTATCCCGAAGTGGAAGACCCAAGGACGCCTCGTAATTTTGAATCAAGGTCAGATGATAACATCTGAGCTGGCATCCCACTCCGTAAACTTCCACTTTCTAACGTGACGATTTATGATGCGACTAACGTGCACCAGCCCCTGTGTTCGTTGAATGGACCTAGTTTCCAACTCGCAAACTCCGATTGTATATCCGTTTCTTTTCCAATCGGGGTAACGCGGCCTTTTTCGTATTTGAAACAGTTTTCACAACTCGTATATACCTCATACGAACTTACACAAAACCGAATTTGCGCTTTGTTGTCAAATTTTTTGATCGAGAATGAAAAGAGGAAACTCAATTTGGGTTGCTGTACACAAATCGATCAAATACGTCATTCATTACCTTCCAAACCACTCTTTTTGCTCCCGCATATTTGGTTCGATTCCTATAATTACCCCCTCCCTTCTGAGTTAGTAAAATGTTTCGATCATATACTTAATATCTTTATTTTGGTGTAGCTTGGACTAATATAGCCATAGCAACCCTTATTGACATTTCTCTTTTCGAGTAGGTGTAGCCAAAACAAGCCTAACCTAACCCTCTACTCTCGACCTATTCCCTATTAAACAACAACCGAATGCGATTCGTGTTTCCAACCTGATTAGGCAGGACTTCTATTCGAACTTGGTTAATAGTTTGAGGCATAATACACTAACCACCTTGCAGAGGTGAACCGTAAAGGCTTTTGTGGCACATTGCTCATTTTTGAATCGTATAAATTAACTCATTCTCTAAGGATTTCAACTCAATTTTAGTTGAAATCAAGTCACCAATGTTAATTTCCCGAGAAGTAGCTATTAGTTCAAAGTTAGAGCACTTAATATGCTTCAAAGCAATCTGTATCAGACGGAATGCCGTAGGTATTGCCACGTTTTAGCAGCAGAAATATTTCGATAAATTTGCTATACATCACTTACATAACAATTCCGTTTGTGGATGAACCTGAAGAAAACCTGAATTTTATAGAATGTAAAAAGTAAGCATCCAATTTTAAATTAACCTAGTACGTGACGTGTCCCCAGGCAAGGAGTGTGATCTATTCAGGTTTATAGGTGGTCGGTCATATGCTGAAGTATCACCTGATATCTAACACGCGCTGACAACTTACGTGCATTCAAACTAGTGCAGTATGCATTCCGTTGTCAAGCGTTAGGAAGTATCGGATATCTTTGAAGAAGGTAAAGTACCGTGTAAACCCAAAAAGACACTACCTCCAAATTTATTCTTTTGAATTGACGATAGTTTTTCTGCTTAGAATGCAAACATCTACTCACAACAAAGCGGTAGATAACTCTATTGAGTGCTGTTATTGGTTGCTAGCGTTGAAAGGTACCAGGTGTTTGAAAACGAAGTATTTTACAATTGTGGCTATTCAAACGATTAAACATTTTTCCCCCAAGCCCAACAGGGCCGCGGTAGCACGGTAGGAAGAACGGATTAGCACTCAGAGGGTTGCGAATTCGAATCCAGCCCAAGACCGTCTACAAAGGGGGATGGTGCACGTTACATCCGTCGTGGCCTCAAATGTCTTCTCGTGTGCGTGGTCTGGAAGTTTGGATAGAGGGGTGCCAGCTCAGGTGTTGCCTCGTCATCTGACCGTGATTCAAAATTACGGTTGTCCTCGGATCTTTCCCGGTGGGATTGTTCCCGGACCGTCACCAATAGCCCGCTGTGTTGCTCCAGTGTGGCATTAATTAAAATACCTACCCAAGCCTGATCACTCGATCTTCGGCACTACAAGAGGCGAACTGATGCTCTATTTGTGTATAGTCATCCGACCGTGGCTCAAAATTATGTGGCGTATCTTTATTATGTCCCTCGTATCTTTCCCTTCGGGACGGATTCCGGTTCTTCGCCAATAACCCGTTGTGTTGCTCTAGTGAGACGCGTAAATTAACTACCTACCTCAAGTTTCATCAAAGGTCACTACTTTTACATGTTCTGAAATAACAGGTATATTCGCTGCTGTAAAAGGCAAAAAGAATGCAAGAACGTCGTTGATCAACATCATTAGAATATCTTGCAATTCTGATAGGTTGGTTCTAAGTTTCGATTTCTCTCTTTTTGTGCCAGTAAAACTTAACTTGTGTGTGTATTAATTGATATTGTATGCTTTGTATGTGGCCAAATATGGCTGTTGCACCATAAAAAGCAAATCAATCATTACTTCACTCCGAGAAATGAGAACTAAGTTCTTTCACATCAAAAGACGTTCTCCTGTTCATAATCACTTTCAGGCAACCTGCTCTTTAGCATACACATTTTTCTGATTTTTATGTATTTTTGAAATGTTTACGAATATTTTGGACACCCTGTAAACACGGCATGGAAGTTTGGTTCGTTTATTCGCCAAGACATTTTTTGCTGCCCAAGTTCTAGAACGGGACTACAGCTTCGAATAGAATCCGAACCTCTACGTACTTTCATGCCAACACCGAGATTCGAACCCAGATTCTGCTGAACAGATTATCGCTATGAAAAGAAATGGGAAATATTTGGTATAGTCATACTGAGGTACCTTAGTTCAAAGAGCACTTGTCCGACATGAACTAGTGAATAAAAGATTGGACTCACAAGTTAGAAATTTAGTTGAAAGAGTTTCTGAAATCCTATGGAACTTAGCAATAGAACTTGTTAAAGAAAACCAACATATTCTGAACCAATGCAAATTTAAATCGAAATGAAGTTACCAGCATGAATTTCGTAAAAATGTAATCAAAAGTTCAAAATTAAGGAATGTCAATTATCCTTGAGTACTAAAGCAATGGTTCTAAATCAGGCGGTATGCTGAGGACATAAATAAAGATCAGAGATTAAGTTTACTCTTGATGGAATTATAAGCTAGTTAATTAACGTCTTAATGGAGCAACTCAACGGATCACTGGCGACGTTCCGCGATCCTTCCCGAAGAGAAAGATCCGAGGGCACCTCGTCCTTTTTAGACGCGGTCCATCACGGTCAGATGACAAGAACACCCGAAATGGAGACCCATTCTCCAAACTTCCACACTATGCCCAACGTGAGGACATTTTTGACCAAGACAGATTGAACGAGCACTAGCCTCCACGTACACGACTGTCTTTGAGTGGATCAAGTTCCGAACTCGCAAGCCTCCGAATAAAATCGTTTAGAAAGATCCTACTTCTCATTCTCTTGTAATAGATTCTTTTGGAAAGGTTCTAATGGCCAAAAGGGTAGAAAATAGAAATCATGCTGGAAGATTGTGCTAGGTGAAATTATTGTAATCTGAGGGTATAAGGTTATGAACACCTAACTTAATATGGACAAACATTTAAAACTTAAGAAAATAACCTATAAAGATAAAAGTAAGGTGATAAAATTGTCATCTATTTTGTTAGAGTAAAATAGTTATCAAGACAAAAGGCAACCAAAGATGATATCTCATTAATTTTACTTTAACGCACTATTCCGAAATGTTACTATCTTCTCATGACATGTGCGTCTTACATGACTACTGATCTTACAGTAACGTATTTTCAATGCATTCAAGATTGCCAAAAAAAGCAACCTCACGTCTCCTGATAGACAATCTAGGCTCTTGTCACTTATTTCAGACTTCATTTCCTTAAGAGTGGTAGACATATATCCCATTGTTGCACCTGAGAAGAGAATAAGAGATTATGAAGGTAAAAAAGCAATAGTAGTGGAATATCAATATTTTACTTCGTCGCACAACTTAAACGAGATTACCCTTGCACAAACTCGTCACTGATTTTGGCGTCACGAAAAAATATAGATGGATGCTTCTCTCTCTGCGTTAACCCTCCAAGTGGTTTCGACGAGATATCTCGTTCAAGATGCGTCAATTTCGCTAATGACCATTGATTGGAAAGATATTGCAGATTACTTGATTTTGACCAGACAAAGCCTGGTTATTTTTCTTCAGGTGACGAGATATTTCGTCCTTCAACATCTGGCCAGCTTTAATAATGACAAGACACTTCGAGACAACCACCAGGAGGGTTAGTGGGTAATTCAGCTTCTTTTCCAGAGACCGCTACCTGACAGTCCAATGCACTCTGAAACAGGTATTCAACATGAAACTCTATCAGCAGTATCATTCACTGCGACGTCGGTAAGACCAGGGCAACTGTAGATGTGGGGTTCTGTCATGTCGGATAGACTACACAGAAAGTACACTAAAAGAGACGACTCCTATGGATCTCGGTAGACCCTATGGAAACTGTGAGCTCGTCTTTTTCTTTGGTCATATCTTTGCAAATATGAAGTCTGAAATGTTAGATTTTGTATTTATATTTTTCATTCTTTGCCACTCAATGGGAGGTTGAGTGGCATAGAATGAAAATGGGAGGATAATGGTTGAGGTAATTAAGAACAAGGCTTAGCTAAGCCCTCCGCTAATTCATAGCCATTAATACCACAGTGACTGGAGATTCACAGTAGTGAAATATATATTGTCCTCTGTCCATAAGAGAATTTATCGCAATTTGGCACCTGGAAATCAGGACTCAGTAACTGCGAGAGGCAAATATAATTTCCTTGATTGCGGCTTGACTAAAAATCATACAGAAACGGTTTAGTTTCGTTCCATGATGCCACAGTTTAACAAGTGTCAGTAGGTCAGATAGATCAAGAGACGCCAATTGTAGGCCACTCCATTTCGTCCATTTCTCTTTACTTAAACATTGTTGAAATAGTGTGTTCTGTTTTGTAGCATCATCAAATTGGTCTAATTAGCCCCGTATAGCAAAAACTGATCATGGAGGGAAATAACACAAAAAGCCAAAAGTGTCTTCGAATTCTCTTCGCAACACTTTAACGAGCTTTATTCCTAAAAGCTAAAGTTGAAGTTCCTGGTTTTTTGACTCGAGTTGTAGATTGGGTTCAACAATTTTAAAAAGAAAGAAACAAACCAATGTCTGATAGGTGTGTCTTACGATTGGTGTAAACCTGTCACGCACGAAATAAAATTAATTTTTAAGTACCAGTACAATTGAAGAAAAAGAACCAAGGTATCCTACATTTCATATCCCGGCGAACAAACACAACTTTCAGATATCAAGTGAATCCCTTGAGTTAGCTCGATGGCTCAAATTCAAAAGTTAGTTGCGTTGGAATCAACTGCATAGTCGTTTTTGATCTCTTCAAGATTGCATTGGCTTAATTCTCACCGATGTTGCTTTGCTTGAATACGATGTCTGACTTGCGTCTAACGTATCGAGCTGCCAATGAGAACAGAAGAAAATGTGACATGAACGCTTCCACATTGACAGGGATAATCAGCGTAAACAAACAAAACTGGACAGAAAGTGAGGATTTCGATTCCGCCCCCTAAATGCTCTTGCATGGTACGTATTGGAGTTACAAGGAAATGAAATTCATTGACACTTTGGCAACATTTGGCACCTATTTGAAGGTTGTTGCCCAATCATCTATAATACATGGCTTTTGACTTCAATCATTGGAATTCCAATTGAAGACGTAGTGGCTTGGGTTGAAGAGTTGCGGATTAGAAACCGAAGGGTTGCGAGTACGAAACTTGATTCATTCCAAGACCATCATGTTCTTGGAAACTGGTGCACGTTAAATATGTCGTGGCCTCAAATGTCGTCACGTTGGCGTGGTTTGGAAGTTTGGAGAGTGGGTTTCCAGCTCAGGTTGTGTTTTCTTCATCTGACCGAGATTCAAAATGACATAGCGTTGCCAGAACCCCGTTGTGTTACTCCAGTGCAACGTTAATTAATCATTTGAGGCACTAGGATATTTGACCACGACATATTTAACGTGCCCCCTCTCCGTACACGACTTTTTTTTGGTGAAATCAAGTTTCGAACTGAGCAACCCTCCTGTTGCTACTCTGCCAACCGGGCTGCCCCGACCACCACGTAGTCAATGAAATTACAAAGATTGAATTCTAAAGCCATATATTATAGTTGATGGGGAAACACCCTCCAGATAGGTGCCAAATGTTTTAGTGAGCTAACATGGCCCCGATAATTGTTAGGTAAAATCTACCCTATTCTGCGAATTCGATTTTAGTTGTAATCAAGTCAACAGCGTTAAGGGGGCACAGTACCTTTAAGCATACAAATCAACAGGTAAAACAGACTAATTTCGGTAAACTGTATCACCAAAAGTTTTATGTGTATCATAATGAAATTTTTTGCGGGGTTTATTTATACTTTATACTACACAATGCAGAAAAATGCATTTGCATATGCACAATGCATTTTAAAAATTAAATAATACAATATTTTACTAGAATTTACATAAGGTCACTTTTAACATACTTTTTTACAAGCATAACTTGTGCGCAACATTCTGAGTCATCCTGTGCATTTTCTATAAAACTAATGGCTGATATGAGTAACACAATGCTTTTATTTTAAATTAAAATCAAAAAATAGTAGTTAAGTAACACATAAATATAACAATCAATTAATATTTCACTTCATTAATTTTTTCCAAATTTTCGCTCATACTATATCAAAACATTTTTATATATTTTTGAGTAAAATTTTGGTTTCATTTTGAAGCCCTTTTGATAATCTATTTTCATTTAAAATTTCAGGAGTCTACGTTCATTAGTTGCAGAGTTATAGTGCGCGCAAGCTTGAAAATTACCATTCTGCGATAAATGCAATTAAAGTTGAAATAGTTATTTATAGCATTCACGTGCGTTCAAGTAAACAGATTTGTGAAATGAAAGAGTTGAGTAGTACATATTCTGCTTATATTCGTTACAGTAAAAATATTATTAAAACTTTCGAAAAAATAAACAGCATAATTCCAAACCAAAACTAAGAAACGTAAACAAACGAACAACTGAAAATAAAAATAGGTGTGTTCGAAAAATCCTCATTACGAACGAACGAATGCGAATTTTTTCATGCGGTTTTTTTACCAGAATCAGAACATTTCAAACTATTCAAATAAATCAAAATTGGAAAATCGATTTTTTTAAGGTACTGTGCCCCCTTAATTCCTTGAGAAATAACTATGAGTTTAAAGTTAGGAAACGTTGTTTAACGTCAATACTAGTTTACGCTATCTGGATGGGACTTCCATAGGTAGGTTTGAATTTCAACAACAGATCTATTCCGATACAATTACGAGCCAGTACCAGCACTTGATTTAATTTCCAAATAACGATTGTGTTTGTGCCTGAGGATAAACTAAATTTTACGGTATCGAAAAAAGGAGAGAACCATTGCTAATTTAAAATTAATCTCAGTATGTGAAGATAAGAGATTGGGGCTATTCGGGCCTAAACCTCAAGTGGTTTCGACTAGATATCTCATCCATCGAGATCTGACCAGTTTTGCTAATGACCATACACCTCTTCGACACAACCACCAGAAGGATTCACGTTTGAATTATGCTGCGGAAATACATGACAAACACTGATCATTTTAAAGCTATTCAACCAACTGCTGTCTGCATTCCGTTTTCAAGTGTTAAGAGGTATCGTTTGAAGAAGGTAACCTATCGTCAAAATCCCAAAAGACGCTACCTCCAGATTTGTTCTTTTTGAATTGATTGTTTTCCTTAGCTTAGTAAACAAACATCTACTCACTAAATAGCAGTACCATAACTCAATCAACTCGATCGAGTGCTGTTATTGGTTTCCAGCGTTGTGAGGAATCAGATACTTGAAAACTTCACAACTGTTCTACTTAACACTCCAAGTATATCGACGAGATATCTCGTTCAAGATCTGGTCAATTTTATTAAGGACGAGATACCTCGTATAGACAAACTGGCCTGTTACTCCAAGGGACATTAAGATCCGAGTTGGAAAAACAAATTATCCCTTGCCTAAAAATGGCGACAGTTTCGAATAGGAACTTGCACCAGACTGGTTTCTACAGGGAAGATTTTGACAAGAAATTAAATCACCGGGTAAGTAGGTAGTTAATTAACGTCTCACTGAACCAACACACGGGCTATTGGCGACAGTCCGAGATGTATCCCGAAGGCAAGATCCGAGGTTGGGGTTTTATTGCTCAAGGCCATATTTGGTCTGGAAAGTTCCCAGGAAAACGCCTTGGAATTTTGAGAAACGGTCAGATGACGAGAACAACTGAGTTGGCTCCCCACTCTCCAAACGTCCACACCACGCCAACGTGAGAACATTTGACGCCACGGTAGATTTAACGTACTCCAACTCCTGTGTATACGGCGGTCTTTGACTGGACCGAGTTTTGAACTCGCAATCCTCCGGTTACTAATTCGTTGATATTACAACTGGTCTACCGCGGTTCTAAACCATCATGAGAGTTAAATAATCAATCTTTTTTTCCAAGCCCGACCACTGACCTCTCGGTATAACAAAGGGCGAAGTGATGGCTACTTGTGAACACCCATTGGGCGAGTCACCGCTACTCCTAACAAGGACACTCACTAACATCCATGAGCTTACAGACGGGGATTCGAACCCGCGACCTACTGGGCGGCAGACAAGCGCTATGACCTATATACCAGCTAGGCGGCTAAAACGATCAATTTAAAAAGATAATACAAGAACGTCGATCACAATTCTCTTTGTTTGGTTTACTCCCAAACTTAGATAGCTACAGATTCTCGATGTGAATTCCAGAAACACCACCAGATATCATTGTTATGAAATCCTTTACTTAATTGAACTCATTGGAATGTCTCAAAAGCCATTCCAACTGTGTAAGTCTTAATCTAAAGAAGTGATAACACTAGGTCACAAGAATGAAAACCTCGCGTCTGATTTATAGATGTTTTGTGAAATCTTCGCGTTGGTAAATTGATGAAATGGCCTAAATTATCCCGGGATCGCATTGTCTAATTTTCTGTTGAGAACTCGAATCAATTTTGTCATCAAAGTACGAATCTCAAGTTTCATCAAAGGTTAATTTTACATGCTTTGAACAGGTATATTCGCTGCTGTAAAGAGCATAAATAATACAAGAATGTCTTTGATCATCATTAGAATATTTCGCATTTCTGAACTGCAGATGCATTACTTAGCACCGTGGTGGCTGTTCCTGATCCCCGTAAGAAAAAAACTTTTTAACTTTAACATATTGGAATGTCACTAGTCGTAATCGAAAGTGATAACGCACATGTGTCAAATACTACCAGAGAACTCGTCTCCAGTATGAAAATAAATCTCACATTTGATGACTTAAGTGTTTCGAGCTAGTGATTGGATTAACTGAAAATGCCCGAAATTATCCCAGGTACGTGTTGTCCAAATTTCTCTGGCGAACTGGAATCAATTTTCTGTTAAACGTACGAATCTCTTGATTTCTCAACCAAACGTTCACATATTTAGAAGGAGCCGTTCAATTCACTGCGAGAAAGAGTAAAATGACACCTTATTTTCTTCACCTGCTAGCCAGTTTGAAAACTGTCGTCCGTCGAGATCAAGAGACGCCACAAGTAGGAGACTGCATTTAGTAAATTTCTACTCACACATTGTTGAGGCCAGTGTGTTCTGTTTTCTGTCATCAAAGAGGTCAAATTAGCTCCCGTATAGCAAAAACTTCCAATGGAGAGAAATGACACAAAAATCCAACAGATCTTAGAATTCTTACACGCAACACCACTTTGACAACCTTATTTCCTAAAACTAAAAGTTGGATTCACCTTTTTCGACTCGGGCTACATATATTCACAATTTTAAAACGAATTAAGTGAATGTCCGACAGGTGTGCATTACGATTGGTACAAGAGTTCCAAGCCCAAAATAAAACTAATTTTTTAAGTACCAGTAAAAATAAAGAAAAAGTTGCATATATCATTACCAGGGATCCTACATTTCATCATCTTGCGAATGTTAATGATCATACATGTCGTAGACCAGTGGTGCGCAAACCGGGGATCGCTTGAAAATTCAAAGAAATTTATTTGACAATAAAAAATATAAGGTTTTTCTTCAACAGGTACCAGTAAAATAGTGAAATGAGGTATTATTTATAAAAAAGAACTATTTTACGAAAACAATTGTCTGTATTAGTATATAATACCTATACTTCGGCAACCGGCAGGCGAACAGACATAGTGATAAAAGATAATTGTCAATTTGAGATGCCCTTTACGTGCTCTCCGGTGGGATTCATATGCAACTTGGGTAGGTCTGACGTTTAGCAGTGGCCATCTTCACCCCTGCTATTTAGTCTTTATATTGTGATCATAGCTAGGACCGTGCAGTTCTTTCCGTCTTTGCCTCAGTAGTTCAGTTTTGCTGCTTATTACGTTCATTCAAATGCATTCTGTAATTCTGTTTATACTGCTTTTGCTAATGTTAAGTAAAATTTGCAATCGGATATGTACATAACATATTTTTTAAGTATAGGACAGTTCAGTAGCGTGCTCGGAGGGCAATAATAAACAATTAATTAAAAAATCAATATAGATATTAAAATGTTTATAAAGAAAAACTTTTTTATATTTTGTATTTTTTTCGTTTTTTATTTTTTCGAAAATCAATTATCCTCAACTGATATTTTGTTGGAAACGCTACCAGGGTAGTTACTGTTTTAAAACGTGTTAAGGGAACAGTTAGTTCTGTTTTTGGATTACAGATTGCGGCACACTAAACAAAGCCTTTACTTGAGTGTTATATTTTTTATTTTAAGTAGCGAGCATATACAATTAGTATGAGATGTTTCTCTTATAATTAAGTTTTCTTTTCTTTAATTCTCGTCTGAATAAGCTACATATAAACATGATTTATACAGAGTTATACCCGACTTTATTTTCTTCCCACGTGGTAGCCGCACGTGATTGAACAAACGCAAAGAAATGAAATATTGTATATTTATAATTTTGTTTTAGTTTTAATACCCTCATGATGTATAAATGGCTAAAAATAGGTATCCAACGTCCAGAAAATGAAAAGAATGACAATACAAATGAGAATGATGGACCAACATCCAATGAACTTACAAAAACTGTGAATGAATCCAATGGCACTGTTTCTGCACCAAAAAATATCGAACGAAATGTGCTATCTAATAAAAAATTGAGAAAATATCAAGAGTTTATTAAATATGGATTTACATGTTGCGTTGTTAATGGGAAAGAACATCCGTTGTGTGTTAATTGCAGGGATAAATTAGCAAATGAAAGTATGAAACCTGCTAAATTAAAAGGACATTTGGAAACCAAACATAAATAATTAGCAAATAAATCAGAAACATTTAAAAAAAACGAGCTGAAAGTGTGAAAAATCAAAATGTATTTTTGAAAAATACACAATTGCTGAGAAGGCTTTACAGGCATCCTTAGAAGTTTCATATTTAATAGGAAAAAATTTGAAACCACATACAATTGGAGAACCACTCATTCTTCCTTCAGCAATTAAAAAGACATAATTTATTCAAAGAGAAACATATGGTAACGATTTAAAAACGATATCATTATCAAGAGATACCGTTTCTCGCCGAATTTACGCCATATCACGTAATATAGAATCAGTTCTGTTAAATCGATTACAAAACTCTCCTGTATTTGCTCTACAACTTGACGAAACTACTGACATTTCTAAACTGTCTCAACTAATTGCTTATGTGAGATACGTTTATGAAGAAGACATATCAGAAGATTTTTTATGTTGTAAAAAATTGGAAGGAAAAACAAATGGAGAGAAAATATTTCAAATTATTAATAGATATTTTGAAACAAATGACCTTACCTGGACACACTGCGTCGCGGTTTGCACTGATGGTGCTGCAGCATTAACAGGTAGTAATAAAAGACTAAGAGGGTTAATAAAGAAAATTGCTCCCCATATAAGTATTCAACCATTGCATGATACATAGACAAGCTCTTGTTGCAAAAGACATTGATGAAGAATTGTACAAGATATTACAGGACGTTGTTAGTGTAATTAATTAAAAAAGCAACAGCTCCCTAAACAGTCGCCTCTTTTCAATGCTCTGTAATGAGATGGGTTCTGTGTATGAAACATTATTACTACCTACCGAAGTCAGATGGCTCTCGAGCGGCAAAATACTGCGACGTATTTTCGATTTGAGAAACGAAGTTTACATTTTTTGGTAGAAAAGAAACATATTGGCAAGTTCATTCATTAATGAAGATTGGCTCGGAAAACTCAGTTACATGGTTGACATTTTCGAAAAGCTTAATGATTTGAATTTAAGTCTACAGGGAGAGAATACAAACATTTTAACATCGAGCAGTAAAATTGAAGCTTCTAAGAATAAGCTGATACTTTGGCAAGGAGAATTGAACAAAAACAACAGACATGTTCCCGTGCTTTTTAGAATTTACTAAAGAAAATAATACAGATTTCTTGATATTTCAAAACACCATTTTCCGTCATATGATAAAATTGGGTGAAAACTTTTCGAAAAGGTTCGAAAAATTTCCAGATAATGAATTAGGTTGGATACGTGATCCATTTTCGTTTGATATTTTTAAATCCAATATCTCTTTAAATGAAAAAGAACAGTTAATTGATGTTTCAAGCGACGAA
Organism: Meta bourneti; assembly: GCA_933210815.1. Lineage (NCBI taxonomy): Eukaryota > Metazoa > Arthropoda > Arachnida > Araneae > Tetragnathidae > Meta > Meta bourneti. Next base: position 3,855,813 of record OW119927.1, on the reverse strand, counting down.
ACACTGGGCATTCAATTTAAGTCTGACTTGCCAAAAATTTTGGTTATCGATTGGAAACGAATATGCCGATTTGAAGGAAAAGGCAATTAATATTTTGATTCAGTTTGCATCGACCTACTTATGTGAAATCGGCTTTTCAAAATTAGTTGCCATTAAAACAAAATATCGATCTCGATTGGATCCAGAGAATGACTCACGGCTTGCGATTTCCAATACAGATCCGAACATAGAAGCAATCATGAGCTCTTTCCAAGCACATACCTTACATTGAATTCTTATGTTGTACGTTTTTTAAAGTATTTTCCATTAATAAAATATTTATACCCATATGCATAAATAAAACCATTGCTTCATAAAATTATGTGTTTTATTCAGATCTCTAATAAGGCACAAACATAAGCGCAAATCGCAAAAGGAATTCAACTTTAATTACGTTGATGATTAAAAAAACGTCTGTTGTCTATCCAGGGGTCGCGACAAAAAAGTACTCAAAATTGGGGGTTGGAAATGAAAATAGTTTGCGCACCACTGTCCTAGACTATCTCTAATAGTCGGTGGGTTCGCTCTGACTCCAATATATAACTAAAGCCCCAATGAAATCGATTGCATCTTCAGTTTTCGATCTCATCCTAAAGATTTCCTCATGTTGGTGTGGTGTGGAAGTTTGGAGATTGGGTTGCCAGTTCTGGTGTTGGTCTCGTCATCTGACCGTGCTTCGAACTAACGAGGTGTTGTCCTCGGATGGATGCTGGACCGTCGCAACTAGGCCTTTGTTGCTCCAATGCAACGTGAATTTGAATATCTAATCTAATTGACGACGTGTTGAAATAATAGATAATATAAGCCAAGTGAAGTCACGCATCTCAGCAGAAACTACTGCCGCTTACATTTAGCTTGATAATAAAAGAATGGAATAGCCGACTGCGGAAATATTAAACATGAGTTTAAACTACCAGCTGACTGAAACTGGAACGTTTGGGACAATAGGACTCTATCACTTGAGAAATCTGCGTTACAAAGTTTGAATGAAAAGAACGATTTGAAAACGTTCCAAACAGCGTAATCTAGAATCCACGCGCAAAAGTAACGAACAGTGCAATGACTTCACTGCATTAACGAACTAATTCAACTTTCTAAGTGGTTTTGACGAGACATCTCGTTCATCGAGATCTGACCATTTTCCCTAACGAAGAGATATCTCGTCAAGATATTGCCGAGGTTATATGCGACAATGTCAATATCTTGTCACATCTTTTAATGACTAGATAGTTCTTCATTAGCAAATCTATCTCCGAGACAACCACCAGGAGGGCTTATAGCAACATGTTACGAAATATCAGCTCTATGGGAATGTTATTTGGGAAAATATACAAAAAAGCATGGAAAACTGATTTAACCGTTTGGAGATCCAAACGTTTCGTATCCATAATTCCAAAACGGCTGGACCGAATGACCTGAAATTATTTTCATATAGATTCGAAATGGTGTGTCAATATAGAGGTTGTTATTGAAAACAATGAATTTAGTGCTCACTTTAATATAAAGACGGCTCCCTATACAAAATTAATGCATATCAATTTATAGAAGACGCTACTCCCTGTCGAACGCTATCTTTGAATTTGCTCTACTGTTAATGTAGTGTTTTCCGTTTTCTAGCGACATCAAAGAGGTCTGATTAGCCCCAAGATAGCAAAAAAGGACCTGGTGTGACAAAAAAGAATCTTCAAATTGTTATTAACTTCCTTTTAAACTTTATTTCTTTAAGCAAAAGTTGGGGTTGTTTTCTTAACACGGACGGCTGAAAGGGTTGAACAATTTTAAAAAGAAGAAATTAAAGTCTGATAGGTGTGCCTTACTATCGGTATAAACCTGCCACGCACGAAAGAAAAAATACATTTAAGTACCAGTACAAAAAAGAACAATTTTCTCATATCACAACCAGGCATCATTCATCTCATACCGGTGAATAATAGCATCACGATTTTAGGAATCACAGTCTAGTAAAGTCGGTGAGTTAGCTCGTCGACTTAATTACAAAACCGAATTCACATTGGAATCCATCGCATCCTCTGACTTGGATTTCATCTTAACGAGATTCGAAAAGTCTATCAGTTTAATTCTGGCAAAAGTCATGCTGCACGAATCCCGTGATATTTTACACTCGTCTAACGCATTGGTCTGGTAATGAAAATTCGAGGGATGTTCAAAGATTGCACCGTGAACGCTTCCCGAATCAGGAATATTTAAGAGGAAACAAACCGAACGCAAAGCGAAGATTTTACATTCAACCCATTTGAAGGTCTTGAATGACGCAATTGGGATAAAACCGTTTTAATGGCAGCAATTTTGACAGTAGAGGAAATTCAAAGATAGCATTCGAACCGGAATAGCGTCTTCTATAAATTCATATGTATACAGTTTGTATACGGAGCCGTATTTATATTTAATATATAGCACCAAATTTTTTTTCAATAACAAACTTTATATTGATACACAATTTCGTCTCTATCAAACCAATTTCAGGTAACACGTTTCAGGTCATTAAGTCCAGCCGTTTTGGAAATATGAATACAAAAAATTTGGATCTCCAAACGTTAAATCAATTTCCCAATTTTTTGTGGATATCTTCCCAAATAAGATTCCTATAGCTCTGATACTTCATACATTGTTGCTATAAGCCCTCCTGTGGTTGCCTCGAAGATAGTTAGATTTGCTAATGAAGAACTATCTCGTCATTAAAAGAAAAGTGAACAGATCTTGACATTGTCACTGCCGAAGTCCTGTAGAACCCACTGGCAACAGTTGCGAACAGTGCGATAACTTCACTGCATTTCCGAACTAATTCAACTTTCTAAGTGGTTTTGACGAGATATCTCGTCTTCAAGATACTATACCAATTTTCTATGACTATGTTAAGATCTCGTCACTTTTCTTTAATGACGAGATAGTTCTTCATTAGCAAATCTAACTATCTTCGAGACCACCAGAACGGCTTATAAAATGGTATGAAATAGCACTATAGTAAAATTATTTGGGTGTATATGCATAAGGGAAGATATCGATAAAAGTCTGGGAAACTAACGCTTGATCCAAACATTTCTTCTCATAATTCCTAAATGGCTCGACCGAATGATATAAAACTTGCTACCTGAAATTAGTTTGATATAGATTCGAAATTGTGTGTCAATATAGAGCTTGTTATTGAAAACAATGAATTTGGAGCTCACTTTAATATGAAAACGGCTCCTTATAAAACTTTTATGCAAATGAATTTATAGACGTCGCTATTCCTTGGCAACTATCTATGAATCTGCTTTACAATTGCTGTCAAAAGTGGTGTGGTTCGTTTTTATCCCAACTTCACTACCATGCAAGTGCTTTGAAGTGGTGAAAGTAAAGTCTTCGCTTTGCTTAATCTAAAATATACCTATCATTGAGGCAACATTCACGGTACAATCTTTCAGCAACTCTTCCGTTTCCATTGGCAGGAAAATACGTTAGGCGCAAGTCAAATATCTCGGAACCGACGCATGTAACATCTGAGAATTAAATAGATGGAGCTTTCGAAACCCGTTAGGATGACAGGAAAACGACGAAGCAGCAGTTAACTCTAACGTACCTACATTATCAAAATTGTGCCAGCAAGCTCACCGGCTTTGCTAAATAAGATTGCTTCGACCTTTGGTCGGTTATGATATGTGCATTTCATCCTTACGTTTTACTGGTATTTAAAAGTAAGTGCCATTTCATGCGCGCCAGGATTGTTCCAATCTTAAGGAACACCTATAAGACACAATTTACTTTAAAAATTGTTCAACCCGTTCAGCCATTTGTGTGAAGAAAGCATCAACTCAAACTTTGGTTAAAGGAATAAAGGCCAAATAATGACTCTACACGTATAAACTCTATAACAACCAACCATAGATATTCGATGTTAAAGCTGTGGTTCAAAATAGGGATAAACTTCACATCGAAAGTCGCTATTTCTAGTTCGAGATTATTTGTAATTAATCAGGAATTGTTTATTTGATGCTTTACTGAAAGAAGCCTACAAATATCCTTAAAATAAAGGTTCATAATATACGTTTTCAAATGCCAAGAATTGAGATTTGATGTTATTCAGACATCACTTTAAATAGCAGTGTTTTAACAAAATAACCGCAACTGTTTTCGAAACTCAAAAGTTTGTAACTGCTATCTAAAATATTAACATTTATCAACAACTTTTATTGTGATAGCAATGAAGGAAATCGAAGCAGTGGATAACAACAGTTAAAATAAATTGTATACGTAGATATCTAAGTAAATAACAACTGTTATTTTTATATACCAGCAGTTTGTGCCACTTGCTAACAATCTGGTAATACTAACAGTCCCTCTTTAGTGGTATCTGTAAACACGAAGCCTGGAACGTTTAATTTTTGAATTCGAAAACTTTCCTTACCGTATGGTATTCAATGGGAGGACATGAAAGGAGAAATTAAGAAACTCCCTTAGCTAAACCATCCGCCTATTCAATGCCATAAACTCCACGATGACTGGGGATTCACTGGAGTGTGACGTGTCGGTCTCTGACGATAATAGAATTTATTTCAGTTTGATACCTGGAAATCGACGCTAAAAAACTGCGAGATACAGATGTAGATGACTTGACTGTGGCATGACAGTCAACAAAAACGACCGAATCGGTTTAATTTTTTGCTCTGATTGCTTGACAAAAATCAATTTTTCAGACAGATCAAGACACCAGTTGTAAGCGACTGCATTTCGTCCATTTCTCTTCAATCACCCATTGTAGTATGTGTTCTTCCTAGATTCATCAAATCGTTCTAATCAGCCCCCGAACTGCCCGTCCAGTGAAATAACAAACAAAACCCCAAAAAACTTCAGTTATACGCAGAACCACTTCAACAACCTTTATTCCTAAAAACATGGGGCCTCGGTAGCCCAGTTGGAAGAGAAACGGATTAGCAACCGGAGGGTTGCGAGTTCGAAGATCGGTCCAGCCAAAGACCCACCTCTACGCGGAGGCTGGTATATGTTAAATCTCTCGTGGCCTCAAAGGTCTTCACGTTGGAGTGGTGTGCAAGTTTGGAGAGTGGCGTGACAACTCACAGGTGGTGCCTCCTCATCTGATCGTGGTTCAAACTAGAGGTGTCTTTGGATCTTTCCCTTTGGAATAGATCCGGACCGTCGACTGCATAACCAGTTGTGTTCCTCCAGTGTGACGTTAATTTAACTATCCCCTTCCTCATGGACGATGTGCTGAAATAATTTTCGATACTCTAAGTCAAGTGAAGTCAGGTATCTCCGCAGAATCTATTGCCGCCTACATTTAGCTTGTTATTCCAAGTTTGACATAGTCAACAGCGGAATTGTTAAACATTTGATCGCTTAAACCCCAGATGTATGAAACCGGAACTTTTCCGTCATTAGGCCTCTATCACTTGCGAAATCTGCGTTGCAAACGACGAAGGGGTGAATGAAAAGAACGATTTTCAAACGTGCCGGAGTCCTGTAGAAACCACGCGCAAAAGTTACGAACAGTGCAGTGACTTCACTGCATTTCCGAACTAATTCAACCCTACAAGTGGTTTCGACGAGATATCATCCGTCAAGATCTGACCCTTTTTACTAATGAAGAGATATCTCGTCATCAAGATATTGCCGATTTTTTATGTGACAATGTCAACATCTTGTCACTTCTTTTAATGACTAGATAGTTCTTCATTAGCAAATCTATCTCCGAGACAACCACCAGGAGGGCTTATAGCAACATGTTACGAAATATCAGCTCTATAGGAATATTATTTGGGAAAATATCCACAAAAGTATGGGAAACTGATTTAACCGTTTGGAGATCCAAACTTTTCGTATCCATAATTCCAAAACGGCTGGACCGAATGACCTGAAATTATTTTCATATAGATTCGAAATGGTGTGTCAATATAGAGGTTGTTATTGAAAACAATGAATTTAGTGCTCACTTTAATATAAAGACGGCTCCCTATACAAACTTAATGCATATTAATTTATAGAAGACGCTACTCCCTGTCGAACGCTATCTTTGAATTTGCTCTACTGTTAATGTAGTGTTTTCCGTTTTCTAGCGACATCAAAGAGGTCTAATTAGCCCCAAGATAGCAAAAAAGGACCTGGTGTGACAAAAAAGAATCTTCAAATTGTTATTAACTTCCTTTTAAACTTTATTTCTTTAAGCAAAAGTTGGGGTTGTTTTCTTAACACGGACGGCTGAAAGGGTTGAACAATTTTAAAAAGAAGAAATTAAAGTCTGATAGGTGTGCCTTACTATCGGTATAAACCTGCCACGCACAAAAGAAAAAATACATTTAAGTACCAGTAAAAAAAAGAACAATTTTCTCATATCACAACCAGGCATCATTCATCTCATACCGGTGAATAATAGCATCACGATTTTAGGAATCACAGTCTAGTAAAGTCGGTGAGTTAGCTCGTCGACTTAATTACAAAACCGAAGTCACATTGGAATCCATTGCATCCTCTGACTTGGATTTCATCTTAACGATATTCGAAAAGTCTATCAGTTTAATTCTGGCAAAAGTCATGCTGCACGAATCCCGTGATATTTTACACTCGTCTAACGCATTGGTCTGGTAATGAAAATTCGAGGGATGTTCAAAGATTGCACCGTGAACGCTTCCCGAATCAGGAATATTTAAGAGGAAACAAACCGAACGCAAAGCGAAGATTTTACATTCAACCCATTTGAAGGTCTTGAATGACGCAATTGGGATAAAACCGTTTTAATGGCAGCAATTTTGACAGTAGAGGAAATTCAAAGATAGCATTCGAACCGGAATAGCGTCTTCTATAAATTCATATGTATACAGTTTGTATACGGAGCCGTATTTATATTTAATATATAGCACCAAATTTTTTTTCAATAACAAACTTTATATTGATACACAATTTCGTCTCTATCAAACCAATTTCAGGTAACACGTTTCAGGTCATTAAGTCCAGCCGTTTTGGAAATATGAATACAAAAAATTTGGATCTCCAAACGTTAAATCAATTTCCCAATTTTTCGTGGATATCTTCCCAAATAAGATTCCTATAGCTCTGATACTTCATACATTGTTGCCATAAGCCCTCCTGTGGTTGCCTCGAAGATAGTTAGATTTGCTAATGAAGAACTATCTTGTCATTAAAAGAAAAGTGAACAGATCTTGACATTGTCACTGCCGAAGTCCTGTAGAACCCACTGGCAACAGTTGCGAACAGTGCGATGACTTCACTGCATTTCCGAACTAATTCAACTTTCTAAGTGGGTTTGACGAGATATCTCGTCTTCAAGATACTACCAATTTTCTATGACTATGTTAAGATCTCGTCACTTTTCTTTAATGACGAGATAGTTCTTCATTAGCAAATCTAACTATCTTCGAGACCATCAGAACGGCTTATAAAATGGTATGAAATAGCGCTATAGTAAAATTATTTGGGTGTATATTCATAAGGGAAGATATCGATAAAAATCTGGGAAATTAACGCTTGATCCAAATATTTTTTCTCATAATTCCTAAATGGCTCGACCGAAGGATATGAAACTTGCTACCTGAAATTAGTTTGATATAGATTCGAAATTTTGAGTCAATATAGAGGTTGTTATTGAAAACAATGAATTTAGTGCTCACTTTAATATAAAGACGGCTCCCTATACAAACTGTGTGCATATTAATATACAGAAGACACTACTAACTGTCGAACGCTATCTTTGAATTTGCTCTACTGTTAATGCAGTTTTTTCCGTTTACTAGCGACATCAAAGAGGTCTAATTGACGCCAAGATAGCAAAAACCTACTTCACATTCGAGACACTTCGTCTATGATGATTCCCAGCCTCTTCACTGGCCCCGTGTTATTTCTCTGTTAACTAAAGTAATGCATATAGGAAATGCATCACCGGAACACAATAAATGCAGAGGTGGAGGTGAGAACGACTTCATATTCGAGACACTTCGTCTACAAAGTCAAAGAATTCTCGCACGGGTCGAAAACGCATTTGGAACAATCCCATACGACATCTTGATAGCCTGGAATGCAGAGTGTGAGAGACCCGCCCCCTTCACCTAGCCTTGGCAGATTTCCTGAAATGGTTCCCCGCCTCTTCTCTGACCCCGTGTTATTTCTCTGTTAACTAAACTTATGATATTAAGAAACGCATCACCGGAACACAATAAGTGCAGAGGTGGAGGTGAGAACGACTTCACATTCGAGACACTTCGTCTACAAAGTGAAAGAACTCTCGAACGGGTCGAAAACGCCTTTGGAACAATCCCATTCGACATCTTGATAGCTAAGAATGCGGTGTGTGGGAGACCCGCCCCCTTCACCTAGCCTTGGCAGATTTCCTGAAATGGTTCCCCGCCTCTTCTCTGACCCCGTGTTATTTCTCTGTTAACTAAACTTATGATATTAAGAAACGCATCACCGGAACACAGTAAGTGCAGAGGTGGAGGTGAGAACGACTTCACATTCGAGACACTTCGTCTACAAAGTGAAAGAACTCTCGAACGGGTCGAAAACGCCTTTGGAACAATCCCATTCGACATCTTGATAGCCTAGAATGCGGTGTGTGAGAGACCCGCCCCCTTCACCTAGCCTTGGCAGATTTCCTGAAATGGTTCCCCGCCTCTTCTCTGACCCCGTGTTATTTCTCTGTTAACTAAACTTATGATATTAAGAAAAACATCACCGGAACACAATAAGTGCAGAGGTGGAGGTGAGAACGACTTCACATTCGAGACACTTCGTCTACAAAGTGAAAGAACTCTCGAACGGGTCGAAAACGCCTTTGGAACAATCCCATTCGACATCTTGATAGCTAAGAATGCGGTGTGTGGGAGACCCGCCCCCTTCACCTAGCCTTGGCAGATTTCCTGAAATGGTTCCCCGCCTCTTCTCTGACCCCGTGTTATTTCTCTGTTAACTAAACTTATGATATTAAGAAACGCATCACCGGAACACAGTAAGTGCAGAGGTGGAGGTGAGAACGACTTCACATTCGAGACACTTCGTCTACAAAGTGAAAGAACTCTCGAACGGGTCGAAAACGCCTTTGGAACAATCCCATTCGACATCTTGATAGCCTAGAATGCGGTGTGTGAGAGACCCGCCCCCTTCACCTAGCCTTCGCAGATTTCCTGAAATGGTTCCCCGCCTCTTCTCTGACCCCGTGTTATTTCTCTGTTAACTAAACTTATGATATTAAGAAAAACATCACCGGAACACAATAAGTGCAGAGGTGGAGGTGAGAACGACTTCACATTCGAGACACTTCGTCTACAAAGTGAAAGAACTCTCGAACGGGTCGAAAACGCCTTTGGAACAATCCCATACGACATCTTGTGAATGCGGTGTGTGAGAGACCCGCCTATTCACCTAGCCTTGGCAGATTTCCTGAAATGGTTCCCCGCCTCTTCTCTGACCCCGTGTTATTTCTCTGTTAACTAAACTTATGATATTAAGAAAAACATCACCGGAACACAATAAGTGCAGAGGTGGAGGTGAGAACGACTTCACATTCGAGACACTTCGTCTACAAAGTGAAAGAACTCTCGAACGGGTCGAAAACGCCTTTGGAACAATCCCATACGACATCTTGTGAATGCGGTGTGTGAGAGACCCGCCCCCTTCACCTAGCCTTGGCAGATTTCCTGAAATGGTTCCCCGCCTCTTCTCTGACCCCGTGTTATTTCTCTGTTAACTAAACTTATGATATTAAGAAAAACATCACCGGAACACAATAAGTGCAGAGGTGGAGGTGAGAACGACTTCACATTCGAGACACTTCGTCTACAAAGTGAAAGAACTCTCGAACGGGTCGAAAACGCCTTTGGAACAATCCCATACGACATCTTGTGAATGCGGTGTGTGAGAGACCCGCCTATTCACCTAGCCTTGGCAGATTTCCTGAAATGGTTCCCCGCCTCTTCTCTGACCCCGTGTTATTTCTCTGTTAACTAAACTTATGATATTAAGAAAAACATCACCGGAACACAATAAGTGCAGAGGTGGAGGTGAGAACGACTTCACATTCGAGACACTTCGTCTACAAAGTGAAAGAACTCTCGAACGGGTCGAAAACGCCTTTGGAACAATCCCATACGACATCTTGTGAATGCGGTGTGTGAGAGACCCGCCTATTCACCTAGCCTTGGCAGATTTCCTGAAATGGTTCCCCGCCTCTTCTCTGACCCCGTGTTATTTCTCTGTTAACTAAACTTATGATATTAAGAAAAACATCACCGGAACACAATAAGTGCAGAGGTGGAGGTGAGAACGACTTCACATTCGAGACACTTCGTCTACAAAGTGAAAGAACTCTCGAACGGGTCGAAAACGCCTTTGGAACAATCCCATTCGACATCTTGATAGCCTAGAATGCGGTGTGTGAGAGACCCGCCCCCTTCACCTAGCCTTGGCAGATTTCCTGAAATGGTTCCCCGCCTCTTCTCTGACCCCGTGTTATTTCTCTGTTAACTAAACTTATGATATTAAGAAAAACATCACCGGAACACAATAAGTGCAGAGGTGGAGGTGAGAACGACTTCACATTCGAGACACTTCGTCTACAAAGTGAAAGAACTCTCGAACGGGTCGAAAACGCCTTTGGAACAATCCCATTCGACATCTTGATAGCCTAGAATGCGGTGTGTGAGAGACCCGCCCCCTTCACCTAGCCTTGGCAGATTTCCTGAAATGGTTCCCCGCCTCTTCTCTGACCCCGTGTTATTTCTCTGTTAACTAAACTTATGATATTAAGAAAAACATCACCGGAACACAATAAGTGCAGAGGTGGAGGTGAGAACGACTTCACATTCGAGACACTTCGTCTACAAAGTGAAAGAACTCTCGAACGGGTCGAAAACGCCTTTGGAACAATCCCATACGACATCTTGTGAATGCGGTGTGTGAGAGACCCGCCTATTCACCTAGCCTTGGCAGATTTCCTGAAATGGTTCCCCGCCTCTTCTCTGACCCCGTGTTATTTCTCTGTTAACTAAACTTATGATATTAAGAAAAACATCACCGGAACACAATAAGTGCAGAGGTGGAGGTGAGAACGACTTCACATTCGAGACACTTCGTCTACAAAGTGAAAGAACTCTCGAACGGGTCGAAAACGCCTTTGGAACAATCCCATACGACATCTTGTGAATGCGGTGTGTGAGAGATCCGCCTATTCACCTAGCCTTGGCAGATTTCCTGAAATGGTTCCCCGCCTCTTCTCTGACCCCGTGTTATTTCTCTGTTAACTAAACTTATGATATTAAGAAAAACATCACCGGAACACAATAAGTGCAGAGGTGGAGGTGAGAACGACTTCACATTCGAGACACTTCGTCTACAAAGTGAAAGAACTCTCGAACGGGTCGAAAACGCCTTTGGAACAATCCCATTCGACATCTTGATAGCCTAGAATGCGGTGTGTGAGAGACCCGCCCCCTTCACCTAGCCTTGGCAGATTTCCTGAAATGGTTCCCCGCCTCTTCTCTGACCCCGTGTTATTTCTCTGTTAACTAAACTTATGATATTAAGAAAAACATCACCGGAACACAATAAGTGCAGAGGTGGAGGTGAGAACGACTTCACATTCGAGACACTTCGTCTACAAAGTGAAAGAACTCTCGAACGGGTCGAAAACGCCTTTGGAACAATCCCATTCGACATCTTGATAGCCTAGAATGCGGTGTGTGAGAGACCCGCCCCCTTCACCTAGCCTTGGCAGATTTCCTGAAATGGTTCCCCGCCTCTTCTCTGACCCCGTGTTATTTCTCTGTTAACTAAACTTATGATATTAAGAAAAACATCACCGGAACACAATAAGTGCAGAGGTGGAGGTGAGAACGACTTCACATTCGAGACACTTCGTCTACAAAGTGAAAGAACTCTCGAACGGGTCGAAAACGCCTTTGGAACAATCCCATTCGACATCTTGATAGCCTAGAATGCGGTGTGTGAGAGACCCGCCCCCTTCACCTAGCCTTGGCAGATTTCCTGAAATGGTTCCCCGCCTCTTCTCTGACCCCGTGTTATTTCTCTGTTAACTAAACTTATGATATTAAGAAAAACATCACCGGAACACAATAAGTGCAGAGGTGGAGGTGAGAACGACTTCACATTCGAGACACTTCGTCTACAAAGTGAAAGAACTCTCGAACGGGTCGAAAACGCCTTTGGAACAATCCCATACGACATCTTGTGAATGCGGTGTGTGAGAGACCCGCCTATTCACCTAGCCTTGGCAGATTTCCTGAAATGGTTCCCCGCCTCTTCTCTGACCCCGTGTTATTTCTCTGTTAACTAAACTTATGATATTAAGAAAAACATCACCGGAACACAATAAGTGCAGAGGTGGAGGTGAGAACGACTTCACATTCGAGACACTTCGTCTACAAAGTGAAAGAACTCTCGAACGGGTCGAAAACGCCTTTGGAACAATCCCATACGACATCTTGTGAATGCGGTGTGTGAGAGACCCGCCCCTTCACCTAGCCTTGGCAGATTTCCTGAAATGGTTCCCCGCCTCTTCTCTGACCCCGTGTTATTTCTCTGTTAACTAAACTTATGATATTAAGAAAAACATCACCGGAACACAATAAGTGCAGAGGTGGAGGTGAGAACGACTTCACATTCGAGACACTTCGTCTACAAAGTGAAAGAACTCTCGAACGGGTCGAAAACGCCTTTGGAACAATCCCATACGACATCTTGTGAATGCGGTGTGTGAGAGACCCGCCTATTCACCTAGCCTTGGCAGATTTCCTGAAATGGTTCCCCGCCTCTTCTCTGACCCCGTGTTATTTCTCTGTTAACTAAACTTATGATATTAAGAAAAACATCACCGGAACACAATAAGTGCAGAGGTGGAGGTGAGAACGACTTCACATTCGAGACACTTCGTCTACAAAGTGAAAGAACTCTCGAACGGGTCGAAAACGCCTTTGGAACAATCCCATACGACATCTTGTGAATGCGGTGTGTGAGAGACCCGCCCCCTTCACCTAGCCTTGGCAGATTTCCTGAAATGGTTCCCCGCCTCTTCTCTGACCCCGTGTTATTTCTCTGTTAACTAAACTTATGATATTAAGAAAAACATCACCGGAACACAATAAGTGCAGAGGTGGAGGTGAGAACGACTTCACATTCGAGACACTTCGTCTACAAAGTGAAAGAACTCTCGAACGGGTCGAAAACGCCTTTGGAACAATCCCATACGACATCTTGATAGCCTGGAATGCAGAGTGTGAGAGACCCGCCCCCTTCACCTAGCCTTGGCAGATTTCCTGAAATGGTTCCCCGCCTCTTCTCTGACCCCGTGTTATTTCTCTGTTAACTAAACTTATGATATTAAGAAACGCATCACCGGAACACAATAAGTGCAGAGGTGGAGGTGAGAACGACTTCACATTCGAGACACTTCGTCTACAAAGTGAAAGAACTCTCGAACGGGTCGAAAACGCCTTTGGAACAATCCCATTCGACATCTTGATAGCTAAGAATGCGGTGTGTGGGAGACCCGCCCCCTTCACCTAGCCTTGGCAGATTTCCTGAAATGGTTCCCCGCCTCTTCTCTGACCCCGTGTTATTTCTCTGTTAACTAAACTTATGATATTAAGAAACGCATCACCGGAACACAGTAAGTGCAGAGGTGGAGGTGAGAACGACTTCACATTCGAGACACTTCGTCTACAAAGTGAAAGAACTCTCGAACGGGTCGAAAACGCCTTTGGAACAATCCCATTCGACATCTTGATAGCCTAGAATGCGGTGTGTGAGAGACCCGCCCCCTTCACCTAGCCTTCGCAGATTTCCTGAAATGGTTCCCCGCCTCTTCTCTGACCCCGTGTTATTTCTCTGTTAACTAAACTTATGATATTAAGAAAAACATCACCGGAACACAATAAGTGCAGAGGTGGAGGTGAGAACGACTTCACATTCGAGACACTTCGTCTACAAAGTGAAAGAACTCTCGAACGGGTCGAAAACGCCTTTGGAACAATCCCATACGACATCTTGTGAATGCGGTGTGTGAGAGACCCGCCTATTCACCTAGCCTTGGCAGATTTCCTGAAATGGTTCCCCGCCTCTTCTCTGACCCCGTGTTATTTCTCTGTTAACTAAACTTATGATATTAAGAAAAACATCACCGGAACACAATAAGTGCAGAGGTGGAGGTGAGAACGACTTCACATTCGAGACACTTCGTCTACAAAGTGAAAGAACTCTCGAACGGGTCGAAAACGCCTTTGGAACAATCCCATACGACATCTTGTGAATGCGGTGTGTGAGAGACCCGCCCCCTTCACCTAGCCTTGGCAGATTTCCTGAAATGGTTCCCCGCCTCTTCTCTGACCCCGTGTTATTTCTCTGTTAACTAAACTTATGATATTAAGAAAAACATCACCGGAACACAATAAGTGCAGAGGTGGAGGTGAGAACGACTTCACATTCGAGACACTTCGTCTACAAAGTGAAAGAACTCTCGAACGGGTCGAAAACGCCTTTGGAACAATCCCATACGACATCTTGTGAATGCGGTGTGTGAGAGACCCGCCTATTCACCTAGCCTTGGCAGATTTCCTGAAATGGTTCCCCGCCTCTTCTCTGACCCCGTGTATTTTTCTCTGTTAACTAAACTTATGATATTAAGAAAAACATCACCGGAACACAATAAGTGCAGAGGTGGAGGTGAGAACGACTTCACATTCGAGACACTTCGTCTACAAAGTGAAAGAACTCTCGAACGGGTCGAAAACGCCTTTGGAACAATCCCATACGACATCTTGTGAATGCGGTGTGTGAGAGACCCGCCTATTCACCTAGCCTTGGCAGATTTCCTGAAATGGTTCCCCGCCTCTTCTCTGACCCCGTGTTATTTCTCTGTTAACTAAACTTATGATATTAAGAAAAACATCACCGGAACACAATAAGTGCAGAGGTGGAGGTGAGAACGACTTCACATTCGAGACACTTCGTCTACAAAGTGAAAGAACTCTCGAACGGGTCGAAAACGCCTTTGGAACAATCCCATTCGACATCTTGATAGCCTAGAATGCGGTGTGTGAGAGACCCGCCCCCTTCACCTAGCCTTGGCAGATTTCCTGAAATGGTTCCCCGCCTCTTCTCTGACCCCGTGTTATTTCTCTGTTAACTAAACTTATGATATTAAGAAAAACATCACCGGAACACAATAAGTGCAGAGGTGGAGGTGAGAACGACTTCACATTCGAGACACTTCGTCTACAAAGTGAAAGAACTCTCGAACGGGTCGAAAACGCCTTTGGAACAATCCCATTCGACATCTTGATAGCCTAGAATGCGGTGTGTGAGAGACCCGCCCCCTTCACCTAGCCTTGGCAGATTTCCTGAAATGGTTCCCCGCCTCTTCTCTGACCCCGTGTTATTTCTCTGTTAACTAAACTTATGATATTAAGAGAAACATCACCGGAACACAATAAGTGCAGAGGTGGAGGTGAGAACGACTTCACATTCGAGACACTTCGTCTACAAAGTGAAAGAACTCTCGAACGGGTCGAAAACGCCTTTGGAACAATCCCATACGACATCTTGTGAATGCGGTGTGTGAGAGACCCGCCCCCTTCACCTAGCCTTGGCAGATTTCCTGAAATGGTTCCCCGCCTCTTCTCTGACCCCGTGTTATTTCTCTGTTAACTAAACTTATGATATTAAGAAAAACATCACCGGAACACAATAAGTGCAGAGGTGGAGGTGAGAACGACTTCACATTCGAGACACTTCGTCTACAAAGTGAAAGAACTCTCGAACGGGTCGAAAACGCCTTTGGAACAATCCCATACGACATCTTGTGAATGCGGTGTGTGAGAGACCCGCCTATTCACCTAGCCTTGGCAGATTTCCTGAAATGGTTCCCCGCCTCTTCTCTGACCCCGTGTTATTTCTCTGTTAACTAAACTTATGATATTAAGAAAAACATCACCGGAACACAATAAGTGCAGAGGTGGAGGTGAGAACGACTTCACATTCGAGACACTTCGTCTACAAAGTGAAAGAACTCTCGAACGGGTCGAAAACGCCTTTGGAACAATCCCATTCGACATCTTGATAGCCTAGAATGCGGTGTGTGAGAGACCCGCCCCCTTCACCTAGCCTTGGCAGATTTCCTGAAATGGTTCCCCGCCTCTTCTCTGACCCCGTGTTATTTCTCTGTTAACTAAACTTATGATATTAAGAAAAACATCACCGGAACACAATAAGTGCAGAGGTGGAGGTGAGAACGACTTCACATTCGAGACACTTCGTCTACAAAGTGAAAGAACTCTCGAACGGGTCGAAAACGCCTTTGGAACAATCCCATTCGACATCTTGATAGCCTAGAATGCGGTGTGTGAGAGACCCGCCCATTCACCTAGCCTTGGCAGATTTCCTGAAATGGTTCCCCGCCTCTTCTCTGACCCCGTGTTATTTCTCTGTTAACTAAACTTATGATATTAAGAAAAACATCACCGGAACACAATAAGTGCAGAGGTGGAGGTGAGAACGACTTCACATTCGAGACACTTCGTCTACAAAGTGAAAGAACTCTCGAACGGGTCGAAAACGCCTTTGGAACAATCCCATTCGACATCTTGATAGCCTAGAATGCGGTGTGTGAGAGACCCGCCCCCTTCACCTAGCCTTGGCAGATTTCCTGAAATGGTTCCCCGCCTCTTCTCTGACCCCGTGTTATTTCTCTGTTAACTAAACTTATGATATTAAGAAAAACATCACCGGAACACAATAAGTGCAGAGGTGGAGGTGAGAACGACTTCACATTCGAGACACTTCGTCTACAAAGTGAAAGAACTCTCGAACGGGTCGAAAACGCCTTTGGAACAATCCCATTCGACATCTTGATAGCCTAGAATGCGGTGTGTGAGAGACCCGCCCCCTTCACCTAGCCTTGGCAGATTTCCTGAAATGGTTCCCCGCCTCTTCTCTGACCCCGTGTTATTTCTCTGTTAACTAAACTTATGATATTAAGAAAAACATCACCGGAACACAATAAGTGCAGAGGTGGAGGTGAGAACGACTTCACATTCGAGACACTTCGTCTACAAAGTGAAAGAACTCTCGAACGGGTCGAAAACGCCTTTGGAACAATCCCATACGACATCTTGTGAATGCGGTGTGTGAGAGACCCGCCTATTCACCTAGCCTTGGCAGATTTCCTGAAATGGTTCCCCGCCTCTTCTCTGACCCCGTGTTATTTCTCTGTTAACTAAACTTATGATATTAAGAAAAACATCACCGGAACACAATAAGTGCAGAGGTGGAGGTGAGAACGACTTCACATTCGAGACACTTCGTCTACAAAGTGAAAGAACTCTCGAACGGGTCGAAAACGCCTTTGGAACAATCCCATACGACATCTTGTGAATGCGGTGTGTGAGAGACCCGCCCCTTCACCTAGCCTTGGCAGATTTCCTGAAATGGTTCCCCGCCTCTTCTCTGACCCCGTGTTATTTCTCTGTTAACTAAACTTATGATATTAAGAAAAACATCACCGGAACACAATAAGTGCAGAGGTGGAGGTGAGAACGACTTCACATTCGAGACACTTCGTCTACAAAGTGAAAGAACTCTCGAACGGGTCGAAAACGCCTTTGGAACAATCCCATACGACATCTTGTGAATGCGGTGTGTGAGAGACCCGCCTATTCACCTAGCCTTGGCAGATTTCCTGAAATGGTTCCCCGCCTCTTCTCTGACCCCGTGTTATTTCTCTGTTAACTAAACTTATGATATTAAGAAAAACATCACCGGAACACAATAAGTGCAGAGGTGGAGGTGAGAACGACTTCACATTCGAGACACTTCGTCTACAAAGTGAAAGAACTCTCGAACGGGTCGAAAACGCCTTTGGAACAATCCCATACGACATCTTGTGAATGCGGTGTGTGAGAGACCCGCCCCCTTCACCTAGCCTTGGCAGATTTCCTGAAATGGTTCCCCGCCTCTTCTCTGACCCCGTGTTATTTCTCTGTTAACTAAACTTATGATATTAAGAAAAACATCACCGGAACACAATAAGTGCAGAGGTGGAGGTGAGAACGACTTCACATTCGAGACACTTCGTCTACAAAGTGAAAGAACTCTCGAACGGGTCGAAAACGCCTTTGGAACAATCCCATTCGACATCTTGATAGCCTAGAATGCGGTGTGTGAGAGACCCGCCCCCTTCACCTAGCCTTCGCAGATTTCCTGAAATGGTTCCCCGCCTCTTCTCTGACCCCGTGTTATTTCTCTGTTAACTAAACTTATGATATTAAGAAAAACATCACCGGAACACAATAAGTGCAGAGGTGGAGGTGAGAACGACTTCACATTCGAGACACTTCGTCTACAAAGTGAAAGAACTCTCGAACGGGTCGAAAACGCCTTTGGAACAATCCCATACGACATCTTGTGAATGCGGTGTGTGAGAGACCCGCCTATTCACCTAGCCTTGGCAGATTTCCTGAAATGGTTCCCCGCCTCTTCTCTGACCCCGTGTTATTTCTCTGTTAACTAAACTTATGATATTAAGAAAAACATCACCGGAACACAATAAGTGCAGAGGTGGAGGTGAGAACGACTTCACATTCGAGACACTTCGTCTACAAAGTGAAAGAACTCTCGAACGGGTCGAAAACGCCTTTGGAACAATCCCATACGACATCTTGTGAATGCGGTGTGTGAGAGACCCGCCCCCTTCACCTAGCCTTGGCAGATTTCCTGAAATGGTTCCCCGCCTCTTCTCTGACCCCGTGTTATTTCTCTGTTAACTAAACTTATGATATTAAGAAAAACATCACCGGAACACAATAAGTGCAGAGGTGGAGGTGAGAACGACTTCACATTCGAGACACTTCGTCTACAAAGTGAAAGAACTCTCGAACGGGTCGAAAACGCCTTTGGAACAATCCCATACGACATCTTGTGAATGCGGTGTGTGAGAGACCCGCCTATTCACCTAGCCTTGGCAGATTTCCTGAAATGGTTCCCCGCCTCTTCTCTGACCCCGTGTTATTTCTCTGTTAACTAAACTTATGATATTAAGAAACGCATCACCGGAACACAGTAAGTGCAGAGGTGGAGGTGAGAACGACTTCACATTCGAGACACTTCGTCTACAAAGTGAAAGAACTCTCGAACGGGTCGAAAACGCCTTTGGAACAATCCCATTCGACATCTTGATAGCCTAGAATGCGGTGTGTGAGAGACCCGCCCCCTTCACCTAGCCTTCGCAGATTTCCTGAAATGGTTCCCCGCCTCTTCTCTGACCCCGTGTTATTTCTCTGTTAACTAAACTTATGATATTAAGAAAAACATCACCGGAACACAATAAGTGCAGAGGTGGAGGTGAGAACGACTTCACATTCGAGACACTTCGTCTACAAAGTGAAAGAACTCTCGAACGGGTCGAAAACGCCTTTGGAACAATCCCATACGACATCTTGTGAATGCGGTGTGTGAGAGACCCGCCTATTCACCTAGCCTTGGCAGATTTCCTGAAATGGTTCCCCGCCTCTTCTCTGACCCCGTGTTATTTCTCTGTTAACTAAACTTATGATATTAAGAAAAACATCACCGGAACACAATAAGTGCAGAGGTGGAGGTGAGAACGACTTCACATTCGAGACACTTCGTCTACAAAGTGAAAGAACTCTCGAACGGGTCGAAAACGCCTTTGGAACAATCCCATACGACATCTTGTGAATGCGGTGTGTGAGAGACCCGCCCCCTTCACCTAGCCTTGGCAGATTTCCTGAAATGGTTCCCCGCCTCTTCTCTGACCCCGTGTTATTTCTCTGTTAACTAAACTTATGATATTAAGAAAAACATCACCGGAACACAATAAGTGCAGAGGTGGAGGTGAGAACGACTTCACATTCGAGACACTTCGTCTACAAAGTGAAAGAACTCTCGAACGGGTCGAAAACGCCTTTGGAACAATCCCATACGACATCTTGTGAATGCGGTGTGTGAGAGACCCGCCTATTCACCTAGCCTTGGCAGATTTCCTGAAATGGTTCCCCGCCTCTTCTCTGACCCCGTGTATTTTTCTCTGTTAACTAAACTTATGATATTAAGAAAAACATCACCGGAACACAATAAGTGCAGAGGTGGAGGTGAGAACGACTTCACATTCGAGACACTTCGTCTACAAAGTGAAAGAACTCTCGAACGGGTCGAAAACGCCTTTGGAACAATCCCATACGACATCTTGTGAATGCGGTGTGTGAGAGACCCGCCTATTCACCTAGCCTTGGCAGATTTCCTGAAATGGTTCCCCGCCTCTTCTCTGACCCCGTGTTATTTCTCTGTTAACTAAACTTATGATATTAAGAAAAACATCACCGGAACACAATAAGTGCAGAGGTGGAGGTGAGAACGACTTCACATTCGAGACACTTCGTCTACAAAGTGAAAGAACTCTCGAACGGGTCGAAAACGCCTTTGGAACAATCCCATTCGACATCTTGATAGCCTAGAATGCGGTGTGTGAGAGACCCGCCCCCTTCACCTAGCCTTGGCAGATTTCCTGAAATGGTTCCCCGCCTCTTCTCTGACCCCGTGTTATTTCTCTGTTAACTAAACTTATGATATTAAGAAAAACATCACCGGAACACAATAAGTGCAGAGGTGGAGGTGAGAACGACTTCACATTCGAGACACTTCGTCTACAAAGTGAAAGAACTCTCGAACGGGTCGAAAACGCCTTTGGAACAATCCCATTCGACATCTTGATAGCCTAGAATGCGGTGTGTGAGAGACCCGCCCCCTTCACCTAGCCTTGGCAGATTTCCTGAAATGGTTCCCCGCCTCTTCTCTGACCCCGTGTTATTTCTCTGTTAACTAAACTTATGATATTAAGAGAAACATCACCGGAACACAATAAGTGCAGAGGTGGAGGTGAGAACGACTTCACATTCGAGACACTTCGTCTACAAAGTGAAAGAACTCTCGAACGGGTCGAAAACGCCTTTGGAACAATCCCATACGACATCTTGTGAATGCGGTGTGTGAGAGACCCGCCCCCTTCACCTAGCCTTGGCAGATTTCCTGAAATGGTTCCCCGCCTCTTCTCTGACCCCGTGTTATTTCTCTGTTAACTAAACTTATGATATTAAGAAAAACATCACCGGAACACAATAAGTGCAGAGGTGGAGGTGAGAACGACTTCACATTCGAGACACTTCGTCTACAAAGTGAAAGAACTCTCGAACGGGTCGAAAACGCCTTTGGAACAATCCCATACGACATCTTGTGAATGCGGTGTGTGAGAGACCCGCCTATTCACCTAGCCTTGGCAGATTTCCTGAAATGGTTCCCCGCCTCTTCTCTGACCCCGTGTTATTTCTCTGTTAACTAAACTTATGATATTAAGAAAAACATCACCGGAACACAATAAGTGCAGAGGTGGAGGTGAGAACGACTTCACATTCGAGACACTTCGTCTACAAAGTGAAAGAACTCTCGAACGGGTCGAAAACGCCTTTGGAACAATCCCATTCGACATCTTGATAGCCTAGAATGCGGTGTGTGAGAGACCCGCCCCCTTCACCTAGCCTTGGCAGATTTCCTGAAATGGTTCCCCGCCTCTTCTCTGACCCCGTGTTATTTCTCTGTTAACTAAACTTATGATATTAAGAAAAACATCACCGGAACACAATAAGTGCAGAGGTGGAGGTGAGAACGACTTCACATTCGAGACACTTCGTCTACAAAGTGAAAGAACTCTCGAACGGGTCGAAAACGCCTTTGGAACAATCCCATTCGACATCTTGATAGCCTAGAATGCGGTGTGTGAGAGACCCGCCCATTCACCTAGCCTTGGCAGATTTCCTGAAATGGTTCCCCGCCTCTTCTCTGACCCCGTGTTATTTCTCTGTTAACTAAACTTATGATATTAAGAAAAACATCACCGGAACACAATAAGTGCAGAGGTGGAGGTGAGAACGACTTCACATTCGAGACACTTCGTCTACAAAGTGAAAGAACTCTCGAACGGGTCGAAAACGCCTTTGGAACAATCCCATTCGACATCTTGATAGCCTAGAATGCGGTGTGTGAGAGACCCGCCCCCTTCACCTAGCCTTGGCAGATTTCCTGAAATGGTTCCCCGCCTCTTCTCTGACCCCGTGTTATTTCTCTGTTAACTAAACTTATGATATTAAGAAAAACATCACCGGAACACAATAAGTGCAGAGGTGGAGGTGAGAACGACTTCACATTCGAGACACTTCGTCTACAAAGTGAAAGAACTCTCGAACGGGTCGAAAACGCCTTTGGAACAATCCCATTCGACATCTTGATAGCCTAGAATGCGGTGTGTGAGAGACCCGCCCCCTTCACCTAGCCTTGGCAGATTTCCTGAAATGGTTCCCCGCCTCTTCTCTGACCCCGTGTTATTTCTCTGTTAACTAAACTTATGATATTAAGAAAAACATCACCGGAACACAATAAGTGCAGAGGTGGAGGTGAGAACGACTTCACATTCGAGACACTTCGTCTACAAAGTGAAAGAACTCTCGAACGGGTCGAAAACGCCTTTGGAACAATCCCATACGACATCTTGTGAATGCGGTGTGTGAGAGACCCGCCTATTCACCTAGCCTTGGCAGATTTCCTGAAATGGTTCCCCGCCTCTTCTCTGACCCCGTGTTATTTCTCTGTTAACTAAACTTATGATATTAAGAAAAACATCACCGGAACACAATAAGTGCAGAGGTGGAGGTGAGAACGACTTCACATTCGAGACACTTCGTCTACAAAGTGAAAGAACTCTCGAACGGGTCGAAAACGCCTTTGGAACAATCCCATACGACATCTTGTGAATGCGGTGTGTGAGAGACCCGCCCCTTCACCTAGCCTTGGCAGATTTCCTGAAATGGTTCCCCGCCTCTTCTCTGACCCCGTGTTATTTCTCTGTTAACTAAACTTATGATATTAAGAAAAACATCACCGGAACACAATAAGTGCAGAGGTGGAGGTGAGAACGACTTCACATTCGAGACACTTCGTCTACAAAGTGAAAGAACTCTCGAACGGGTCGAAAACGCCTTTGGAACAATCCCATACGACATCTTGTGAATGCGGTGTGTGAGAGACCCGCCTATTCACCTAGCCTTGGCAGATTTCCTGAAATGGTTCCCCGCCTCTTCTCTGACCCCGTGTTATTTCTCTGTTAACTAAACTTATGATATTAAGAAAAACATCACCGGAACACAATAAGTGCAGAGGTGGAGGTGAGAACGACTTCACATTCGAGACACTTCGTCTACAAAGTGAAAGAACTCTCGAACGGGTCGAAAACGCCTTTGGAACAATCCCATACGACATCTTGTGAATGCGGTGTGTGAGAGACCCGCCCCCTTCACCTAGCCTTGGCAGATTTCCTGAAATGGTTCCCCGCCTCTTCTCTGACCCCGTGTTATTTCTCTGTTAACTAAACTTATGATATTAAGAAAAACATCACCGGAACACAATAAGTGCAGAGGTGGAGGTGAGAACGACTTCACATTCGAGACACTTCGTCTACAAAGTGAAAGAACTCTCGAACGGGTCGAAAACGCCTTTGGAACAATCCCATACGACATCTTGTGAATGCGGTGTGTGAGAGACCCGCCTATTCACCTAGCCTTGGCAGATTTCCTGAAATGGTTCCCCGCCTCTTCTCTGACCCCGTGTTATTTCTCTGTTAACTAAACTTATGATATTAAGAAAAACATCACCGGAACACAATAAGTGCAGAGGTGGAGGTGAGAACGACTTCACATTCGAGACACTTCGTCTACAAAGTGAAAGAACTCTCGAACGGGTCGAAAACGCCTTTGGAACAATCCCATACGACATCTTGTGAATGCGGTGTGTGAGAGACCCGCCCCCTTCACCTAGCCTTGGCAGATTTCCTGAAATGGTTCCCCGCCTCTTCTCTGACCCCGTGTTATTTCTCTGTTAACTAAACTTATGATATTAAGAAAAACATCACCGGAACACAATAAGTGCAGAGGTGGAGGTGAGAACGACTTCACATTCGAGACACTTCGTCTACAAAGTGAAAGAACTCTCGAACGGGTCGAAAACGCCTTTGGAACAATCCCATACGACATCTTGTGAATGCGGTGTGTGAGAGACCCGCCCCCTTCACCTAGCCTTGGCAGATTTCCTGAAATGGTTCCCCGCCTCTTCTCTGACCCCGTGTTATTTCTCTGTTAACTAAACTTATGATATTAAGAAAAACATCACCGGAACACAATAAGTGCAGAGGTGGAGGTGAGAACGACTTCACATTCGAGACACTTCGTCTACAAAGTGAAAGAACTCTCGAACGGGTCGAAAACGCCTTTGGAACAATCCCATTCGACATCTTGATAGCCTAGAATGCGGTGTGTGAGAGACCCGCCCATTCACCTAGCCTTGGCAGATTTCCTGAAATGGTTCCCCGCCTCTTCTCTGACCCCGTGTTATTTCTCTGTTAACTAAACTTATGATATTAAGAAAAACATCACCGGAACACAATAAGTGCAGAGGTGGAGGTGAGAACGACTTCACATTCGAGACACTTCGTCTACAAAGTGAAAGAACTCTCGAACGGGTCGAAAACGCCTTTGGAACAATCCCATACGACATCTTGTGAATGCGGTGTGTGAGAGACCCGCCCCCTTCACCTAGCCTTGGCAGATTTCCTGAAATGGTTCCCCGCCTCTTCTCTGACCCCGTGTTATTTCTCTGTTAACTAAACTTATGATATTAAGAAAAACATCACCGGAACACAATAAGTGCAGAGGTGGAGGTGAGAACGACTTCACATTCGAGACACTTCGTCTACAAAGTGAAAGAACTCTCGAACGGGTCGAAAACGCCTTTGGAACAATCCCATTCGACATCTTGATAGCCTAGAATGCGGTGTGTGAGAGACCCGCCCATTCACCTAGCCTTGGCAGATTTCCTGAAATGGGTCCCCGCCTCTTCTCTGACCCCGTGTTATTTCTCTGTTAACTAAACTTATGATATTAAGAAAAACATCACCGGAACACAATAAGTGCAGAGGTGGAGGTGAGAACGACTTCACATTCGAGACACTTCGTCTACAAAGTGAAAGAACTCTCGAACGGGTCGAAAACGCCTTTGGAACAATCCCATTCGACATCTTGATAGCCTAGAATGCGGTGTGTGAGAGACCCGCCCATTCACCTAGCCTTGGCAGATTTCCTGAAATGGGTCCCCGCCTCTTCTCTGACCCCGTGTTATTTCTCTGTTAACTAAACTTATGATATTAAGAAAAACATCACCGGAACACAATAAGTGCAGAGGTGGAGGTGAGAACGACTTCACATTCGGGACACTTCGTCTACAAAGTGAAAGAACTCTCGAACGGGTCGAAAACGCCTTTGGAACAATCCCATTCGACATCTTGATAGCCTAGAATGCGGTGTGTGAGAGACCCGCCCATTCACCTAGCCTTGGCAGATTTCCTGAAATGGTTCCCCGCCTCTTCTCTGACCCCGTGTTATTTCTCTGTTAACTAAACTTATGATATTAAGAAAAACATCACCGGAACACAATAAGTGCAGAGGTGGAGGTGAGAACGACTTCACATTCGAGACACTTCGTCTACAAAGTGAAAGAACTCTCGAACGGGTCGAAAACGCCTTTGGAACAATCCCATTCGACATCTTGATAGCCTAGAATGCGGTGTGTGAGAGACCCGCCCCCTTCACCTAGCCTTGGCAGATTTCCTGAAATGGTTCCCCGCCTCTTCTCTGACCCCGTGTTATTTCTCTGTTAACTAAACTTATGATATTAAGAAAAACATCACCGGAACACAATAAGTGCAGAGGTGGAGGTGAGAACGACTTCACATTCGAGACACTTCGTCTACAAAGTGAAAGAACTCTCGAACGGGTCGAAAACGCCTTTGGAACAATCCCATTCGACATCTTGATAGCCTAGAATGCGGTGTGTGAGAGACCCGCCCCCTTCACCTAGCCTTGGCAGATTTCCTGAAATGGTTCCCCGCCTCTTCTCTGACCCCGTGTTATTTCTCTGTTAACTAAACTTATGATATTAAGAAAAACATCACCGGAACACAATAAGTGCAGAGGTGGAGGTGAGAACGACTTCACATTCGAGACACTTCGTCTACAAAGTGAAAGAACTCTCGAACGGGTCGAAAACGCCTTTGGAACAATCCCATTCGACATCTTGATAGCCTAGAATGCGGTGTGTGAGAGACCCGCCCATTCACCTAGCCTTGGCAGATTTCCTGAAATGGTTCCCCGCCTCTTCTCTGACCCCGTGTTATTTCTCTGTTAACTAAACTTATGATATTAAGAAAAACATCACCGGAACACAATAAGTGCAGAGGTGGAGGTGAGAACGACTTCACATTCGAGACACTTCGTCTACAAAGTGAAAGAACTCTCGAACGGGTCGAAAACGCCTTTGGAACAATCCCATTCGACATCTTGATAGCCTAGAATGCGGTGTGTGAGAGACCCGCCCCCTTCACCTAGCCTTGGCAGATTTCCTGAAATGGTTCCCCGCCTCTTCTCTGACCCCGTGTTATTTCTCTGTTAACTAAACTTATGATATTAAGAAAAACATCACCGGAACACAATAAGTGCAGAGGTGGAGGTGAGAACGACTTCACATTCGAGACACTTCGTCTACAAAGTGAAAGAACTCTCGAACGGGTCGAAAACGCCTTTGGAACAATCCCATTCGACATCTTGATAGCCTAGAATGCGGTGTGTGAGAGACCCGCCCATTCACCTAGCCTTGGCAGATTTCCTGAAATGGTTCCCCGCCTCTTCTCTGACCCCGTGTTATTTCTCTGTTAACTAAACTTATGATATTAAGAAAAACATCACCGGAACACAATAAGTGCAGAGGTGGAGGTGAGAACGACTTCACATTCGAGACACTTCGTCTACAAAGTGAAAGAACTCTCGAACGGGTCGAAAACGCCTTTGGAACAATCCCATTCGACATCTTGATAGCCTAGAATGCGGTGTGTGAGAGACCCGCCCCCTTCACCTAGCCTTGGCAGATTTCCTGAAATGGTTCCCCGCCTCTTCTCTGACCCCGTGTTATTTCTCTGTTAACTAAACTTATGATATTAAGAAAAACATCACCGGAACACAATAAGTGCAGAGGTGGAGGTGAGAACGACTTCACATTCGAGACACTTCGTCTACAAAGTGAAAGAACTCTCGAACGGGTCGAAAACGCCTTTGGAACAATCCCATTCGACATCTTGATAGCCTAGAATGCGGTGTGTGAGAGACCCGCCCCCTTCACCTAGCCTTGGCAGATTTCCTGAAATGGTTCCCCGCCTCTTCTCTGACCCCGTGTTATTTCTCTGTTAACTAAACTTATGATATTAAGAAAAACATCACCGGAACACAATAAGTGCAGAGGTGGAGGTGAGAACGACTTCACATTCGAGACACTTCGTCTACAAAGTGAAAGAACTCTCGAACGGGTCGAAAACGCCTTTGGAACAATCCCATTCGACATCTTGATAGCCTAGAATGCGGTGTGTGAGAGACCCGCCCATTCACCTAGCCTTGGCAGATTTCCTGAAATGGTTCCCCGCCTCTTCTCTGACCCCGTGTTATTTCTCTGTTAACTAAACTTATGATATTAAGAAAAACATCACCGGAACACAATAAGTGCAGAGGTGGAGGTGAGAACGACTTCACATTCGAGACACTTCGTCTACAAAGTGAAAGAACTCTCGAACGGGTCGAAAACGCCTTTGGAACAATCCCATTCGACATCTTGATAGCCTAGAATGCGGTGTGTGAGAGACCCGCCCCCTTCACCTAGCCTTGGCAGATTTCCTGAAATGGTTCCCCGCCTCTTCTCTGACCCCGTGTTATTTCTCTGTTAACTAAACTTATGATATTAAGAAAAACATCACCGGAACACAATAAGTGCAGAGGTGGAGGTGAGAACGACTTCACATTCGAGACACTTCGTCTACAAAGTGAAAGAACTCTCGAACGGGTCGAAAACGCCTTTGGAACAATCCCATACGACATCTTGTGAATGCGGTGTGTGAGAGACCCGCCCCCTTCACCTAGCCTTGGCAGATTTCCTGAAATGGTTCCCCGCCTCTTCTCTGACCCCGTGTTATTTCTCTGTTAACTAAACTTATGATATTAAGAAAAACATCACCGGAACACAATAAGTGCAGAGGTGGAGGTGAGAACGACTTCACATTCGAGACACTTCGTCTACAAAGTGAAAGAACTCTCGAACGGGTCGAAAACGCCTTTGGAACAATCCCATACGACATCTTGTGAATGCGGTGTGTGAGAGACCCGCCTATTCACCTAGCCTTGGCAGATTTCCTGAAATGGTTCCCCGCCTCTTCTCTGACCCCGTGTTATTTCTCTGTTAACTAAACTTATGATATTAAGAAAAACATCACCGGAACACAATAAGTGCAGAGGTGGAGGTGAGAACGACTTCACATTCGAGACACTTCGTCTACAAAGTGAAAGAACTCTCGAACGGGTCGAAAACGCCTTTGGAACAATCCCATTCGACATCTTGATAGCCTAGAATGCGGTGTGTGAGAGACCCGCCCCCTTCACCTAGCCTTGGCAGATTTCCTGAAATGGTTCCCCGCCTCTTCTCTGACCCCGTGTTATTTCTCTGTTAACTAAACTTATGATATTAAGAAAAACATCACCGGAACACAATAAGTGCAGAGGTGGAGGTGAGAACGACTTCACATTCGAGACACTTCGTCTACAAAGTGAAAGAACTCTCGAACGGGTCGAAAACGCCTTTGGAACAATCCCATACGACATCTTGTGAATGCGGTGTGTGAGAGACCCGCCTATTCACCTAGCCTTGGCAGATTTCCTGAAATGGTTCCCCGCCTCTTCTCTGACCCCGTGTTATTTCTCTGTTAACTAAACTTATGATATTAAGAAAAACATCACCGGAACACAATAAGTGCAGAGGTGGAGGTGAGAACGACTTCACATTCGAGACACTTCGTCTACAAAGTGAAAGAACTCTCGAACGGGTCGAAAACGCCTTTGGAACAATCCCATACGACATCTTGTGAATGCGGTGTGTGAGAGACCCGCCCCCTTCACCTAGCCTTGGCAGATTTCCTGAAATGGTTCCCCGCCTCTTCTCTGACCCCGTGTTATTTCTCTGTTAACTAAACTTATGATATTAAGAAAAACATCACCGGAACACAATAAGTGCAGAGGTGGAGGTGAGAACGACTTCACATTCGAGACACTTCGTCTACAAAGTGAAAGAACTCTCGAACGGGTCGAAAACGCCTTTGGAACAATCCCATACGACATCTTGTGAATGCGGTGTGTGAGAGACCCGCCTATTCACCTAGCCTTGGCAGATTTCCTGAAATGGTTCCCCGCCTCTTCTCTGACCCCGTGTTATTTCTCTGTTAACTAAACTTATGATATTAAGAAAAACATCACCGGAACACAATAAGTGCAGAGGTGGAGGTGAGAACGACTTCACATTCGAGACACTTCGTCTACAAAGTGAAAGAACTCTCGAACGGGTCGAAAACGCCTTTGGAACAATCCCATACGACATCTTGTGAATGCGGTGTGTGAGAGACCCGCCCCCTTCACCTAGCCTTGGCAGATTTCCTGAAATGGTACCCCGCCTCTTCTCTGACCCCGTGTTATTTCTCTGTTAACTAAACTTATGATATTAAGAAAAACATCACCGGAACACAATAAGTGCAGAGGTGGAGGTGAGAACGACTTCACATTCGAGACACTTCGTCTACAAAGTGAAAGAACTCTCGAACGGGTCGAAAACGCCTTTGGAACAATCCCATACGACATCTTGTGAATGCGGTGTGTGAGAGACCCGCCTATTCACCTAGCCTTGGCAGATTTCCTGAAATGGTTCCCCGCCTCTTCTCTGACCCCGTGTTATTTCTCTGTTAACTAAACTTATGATATTAAGAAAAACATCACCGGAACACAATAAGTGCAGAGGTGGAGGTGAGAACGACTTCACATTCGAGACACTTCGTCTACAAAGTGAAAGAACTCTCGAACGGGTCGAAAACGCCTTTGGAACAATCCCATACGACATCTTGTGAATGCGGTGTGTGAGAGACCCGCCCCCTTCACCTAGCCTTGGCAGATTTCCTGAAATGGTTCCCCGCCTCTTCTCTGACCCCGTGTTATTTCTCTGTTAACTAAACTTATGATATTAAGAAAAACATCACCGGAACACAATAAGTGCAGAGGTGGAGGTGAGAACGACTTCACATTCGAGACACTTCGTCTACAAAGTGAAAGAACTCTCGAACGGGTCGAAAACGCCTTTGGAACAATCCCATACGACATCTTGTGAATGCGGTGTGTGAGAGACCCGCCCCCTTCACCTAGCCTTGGCAGATTTCCTGAAATGGTTCCCCGCCTCTTCTCTGTCCCCGTGTTATTTCTCTGTTAACTAAACTTATGATATTAAGAAAAACATCACCGGAACACAATAAGTGCAGAGGTGGAGGTGAGAACGACTTCACATTCGAGACACTTCGTCTACAAAGTGAAAGAACTCTCGAACGGGTCGAAAACGCCTTTGGAACAATCCCATACGACATCTTGTGAATGCGGTGTGTGAGAGACCCGCCCCCTTCACCTAGCCTTGGCAGATTTCCTGAAATGGTTCCCCGCCTCTTCTCTGACCCCGTGTTATTTCTCTGTTAACTAAACTTATGATATTAAGAAAAACATCACCGGAACACAATAAGTGCAGAGGTGGAGGTGAGAACGACTTCACATTCGAGACACTTCGTCTACAAAGTGAAAGAACTCTCGAACGGGTCGAAAACGCCTTTGGAACAATCCCATTCGACATCTTGATAGCCTAGAATGCGGTGTGTGAGAGACCCGCCCATTCACCTAGCCTTGGCAGATTTCCTGAAATGGTTCCCCGCCTCTTCTCTGACCCCGTGTTATTTCTCTGTTAACTAAACTTATGATATTAAGAAAAACATCACCGGAACACAATAAGTGCAGAGGTGGAGGTGAGAACGACTTCACATTCGAGACACTTCGTCTACAAAGTGAAAGAACTCTCGAACGGGTCGAAAACGCCTTTGGAACAATCCCATACGACATCTTGTGAATGCGGTGTGTGAGAGACCCGCCCCCTTCACCTAGCCTTGGCAGATTTCCTGAAATGGTTCCCCGCCTCTTCTCTGACCCCGTGTTATTTCTCTGTTAACTAAACTTATGATATTAAGAAAAACATCACCGGAACACAATAAGTGCAGAGGTGGAGGTGAGAACGACTTCACATTCGAGACACTTCGTCTACAAAGTGAAAGAACTCTCGAACGGGTCGAAAACGCCTTTGGAACAATCCCATTCGACATCTTGATAGCCTAGAATGCGGTGTGTGAGAGACCCGCCCATTCACCTAGCCTTGGCAGATTTCCTGAAATGGGTCCCCGCCTCTTCTCTGACCCCGTGTTATTTCTCTGTTAACTAAACTTATGATATTAAGAAAAACATCACCGGAACACAATAAGTGCAGAGGTGGAGGTGAGAACGACTTCACATTCGAGACACTTCGTCTACAAAGTGAAAGAACTCTCGAACGGGTCGAAAACGCCTTTGGAACAATCCCATTCGACATCTTGATAGCCTAGAATGCGGTGTGTGAGAGACCCGCCCATTCACCTAGCCTTGGCAGATTTCCTGAAATGGGTCCCCGCCTCTTCTCTGACCCCGTGTTATTTCTCTGTTAACTAAACTTATGATATTAAGAAAAACATCACCGGAACACAATAAGTGCAGAGGTGGAGGTGAGAACGACTTCACATTCGAGACACTTCGTCTACAAAGTGAAAGAACTCTCGAACGGGTCGAAAACGCCTTTGGAACAATCCCATTCGACATCTTGATAGCCTAGAATGCGGTGTGTGAGAGACCCGCCCATTCACCTAGCCTTGGCAGATTTCCTGAAATGGTTCCCCGCCTCTTCTCTGACCCCGTGTTATTTCTCTGTTAACTAAACTTATGATATTAAGAAAAACATCACCGGAACACAATAAGTGCAGAGGTGGAGGTGAGAACGACTTCACATTCGAGACACTTCGTCTACAAAGTGAAAGAACTCTCGAACGGGTCGAAAACGCCTTTGGAACAATCCCATTCGACATCTTGATAGCCTAGAATGCGGTGTGTGAGAGACCCGCCCCCTTCACCTAGCCTTGGCAGATTTCCTGAAATGGTTCCCCGCCTCTTCTCTGACCCCGTGTTATTTCTCTGTTAACTAAACTTATGATATTAAGAAAAACATCACCGGAACACAATAAGTGCAGAGGTGGAGGTGAGAACGACTTCACATTCGAGACACTTCGTCTACAAAGTGAAAGAACTCTCGAACGGGTCGAAAACGCCTTTGGAACAATCCCATTCGACATCTTGATAGCCTAGAATGCGGTGTGTGAGAGACCCGCCCCCTTCACCTAGCCTTGGCAGATTTCCTGAAATGGTTCCCCGCCTCTTCTCTGACCCCGTGTTATTTCTCTGTTAACTAAACTTATGATATTAAGAAAAACATCACCGGAACACAATAAGTGCAGAGGTGGAGGTGAGAACGACTTCACATTCGAGACACTTCGTCTACAAAGTGAAAGAACTCTCGAACGGGTCGAAAACGCCTTTGGAACAATCCCATTCGACATCTTGATAGCCTAGAATGCGGTGTGTGAGAGACCCGCCCCCTTCACCTAGCCTTGGCAGATTTCCTGAAATGGTTCCCCGCCTCTTCTCTGACCCCGTGTTATTTCTCTGTTAACTAAACTTATGATATTAAGAAAAACATCACCGGAACACAATAAGTGCAGAGGTGGAGGTGAGAACGACTTCACATTCGAGACACTTCGTCTACAAAGTGAAAGAACTCTCGAACGGGTCGAAAACGCCTTTGGAACAATCCCATTCGACATCTTGATAGCCTAGAATGCGGTGTGTGAGAGACCCGCCCATTCACCTAGCCTTGGCAGATTTCCTGAAATGGTTCCCCGCCTCTTCTCTGACCCCGTGTTATTTCTCTGTTAACTAAACTTATGATATTAAGAAAAACATCACCGGAACACAATAAGTGCAGAGGTGGAGGTGAGAACGACTTCACATTCGAGACACTTCGTCTACAAAGTGAAAGAACTCTCGAACGGGTCGAAAACGCCTTTGGAACAATCCCATTCGACATCTTGATAGCCTAGAATGCGGTGTGTGAGAGACCCGCCCCCTTCACCTAGCCTTGGCAGATTTCCTGAAATGGTTCCCCGCCTCTTCTCTGACCCCGTGTTATTTCTCTGTTAACTAAACTTATGATATTAAGAAAAACATCACCGGAACACAATAAGTGCAGACGTGGAGGTGAGAACGACTTCACATTCGAGACACTTCGTCTACAAAGTGAAAGAACTCTCGAACGGGTCGAAAACGCCTTTGGAACAATCCCATTCGACATCTTGATAGCCTAGAATGCGGTGTGTGAGAGACCCGCCCCCTTCACCTAGCCTTGGCAGATTTCCTGAAATGGTTCCCCGCCTCTTCTCTGACCCCGTGTTATTTCTCTGTTAACTAAACTTATGATATTAAGAAAAACATCACCGGAACACAATAAGTGCAGAGGTGGAGGTGAGAACGACTTCACATTCGAGACACTTCGTCTACAAAGTGAAAGAACTCTCGAACGGGTCGAAAACGCCTTTGGAACAATCCCATTCGACATCTTGATAGCCTAGAATGCGGTGTGTGAGAGACCCGCCCATTCACCTAGCCTTGGCAGATTTCCTGAAATGGTTCCCCGCCTCTTCTCTGACCCCGTGTTATTTCTCTGTTAACTAAACTTATGATATTAAGAAAAACATCACCGGAACACAATAAGTGCAGAGGTGGAGGTGAGAACGACTTCACATTCGAGACACTTCGTCTACAAAGTGAAAGAACTCTCGAACCGGTCGAAAACGCCTTTGGAACAATCCCATTCGACATCTTGATAGCCTAGAATGCGGTGTGTGAGAGACCCGCCCCCTTCACCTAGCCTTGGCAGATTTCCTGAAATGGTTCCCCGCCTCTTCTCTGACCCCGTGTTATTTCTCTGTTAACTAAACTTATGATATTAAGAAAAACATCACCGGAACACAATAAGTGCAGAGGTGGAGGTGAGAACGACTTCACATTCGAGACACTTCGTCTACAAAGTGAAAGAACTCTCGAACGGGTCGAAAACGCCTTTGGAACAATCCCATTCGACATCTTGATAGCCTAGAATGCGGTGTGTGAGAGACCCGCCCCCTTCACCTAGCCTTGGCAGATTTCCTGAAATGGTTCCCCGCCTCTTCTCTGACCCCGTGTTATTTCTCTGTTAACTAAACTTATGATATTAAGAAAAACATCACCGGAACACAATAAGTGCAGAGGTGGAGGTGAGAACGACTTCACATTCGAGACACTTCGTCTACAAAGTGAAAGAACTCTCGAACGGGTCGAAAACGCCTTTGGAACAATCCCATTCGACATCTTGATAGCCTAGAATGCGGTGTGTGAGAGACCCGCCCCCTTCACCTAGCCTTGGCAGATTTCCTGAAATGGTTCCCCGCCTCTTCTCTGACCCCGTGTTATTTCTCTGTTAACTAAACTTATGATATTAAGAAAAACATCACCGGAACACAATAAGTGCAGAGGTGGAGGTGAGAACGACTTCACATTCGAGACACTTCGTCTACAAAGTGAAAGAACTCTCGAACGGGTCGAAAACGCCTTTGGAACAATCCCATTCGACATCTTGATAGCCTAGAATGCGGTGTGTGAGAGACCCGCCCATTCACCTAGCCTTGGCAGATTTCCTGAAATGGTTCCCCGCCTCTTCTCTGACCCCGTGTTATTTCTCTGTTAACTAAACTTATGATATTAAGAAAAACATCACCGGAACACAATAAGTGCAGAGGTGGAGGTGAGAACGACTTCACATTCGAGACACTTCGTCTACAAAGTGAAAGAACTCTCGAACGGGTCGAAAACGCCTTTGGAACAATCCCATTCGACATCTTGATAGCCTAGAATGCGGTGTGTGAGAGACCCGCCCCCTTCACCTAGCCTTGGCAGATTTCCTGAAATGGTTCCCCGCCTCTTCTCTGACCCCGTGTTATTTCTCTGTTAACTAAACTTATGATATTAAGAAAAACATCACCGGAACACAATAAGTGCAGAGGTGGAGGTGAGAACGACTTCACATTCGAGACACTTCGTCTACAAAGTGAAAGAACTCTCGAACGGGTCGAAAACGCCTTTGGAACAATCCCATTCGACATCTTGATAGCCTAGAATGCGGTGTGTGAGAGACCCGCCCATTCACCTAGCCTTGGCAGATTTCCTGAAATGGTTCCCCGCCTCTTCTCTGACCCCGTGTTATTTCTCTGTTAACTAAACTTATGATATTAAGAAAAACATCACCGGAACACAATAAGTGCAGAGGTGGAGGTGAGAACGACTTCACATTCGAGACACTTCGTCTACAAAGTGAAAGAACTCTCGAACGGGTCGAAAACGCCTTTGGAACAATCCCATTCGACATCTTGATAGCCTAGAATGCGGTGTGTGAGAGACCCGCCCCCTTCACCTAGCCTTGGCAGATTTCCTGAAATGGTTCCCCGCCTCTTCTCTGACCCCGTGTTATTTCTCTGTTAACTAAACTTATGATATTAAGAAAAACATCACCGGAACACAATAAGTGCAGAGGTGGAGGTGAGAACGACTTCACATTCGAGACACTTCGTCTACAAAGTGAAAGAACTCTCGAACGGGTCGAAAACGCCTTTGGAACAATCCCATTCGACATCTTGATAGCCTAGAATGCGGTGTGTGAGAGACCCGCCCCCTTCACCTAGCCTTGGCAGATTTCCTGAAATGGTTCCCCGCCTCTTCTCTGACCCCGTGTTATTTCTCTGTTAACTAAACTTATGATATTAAGAAAAACATCACCGGAACACAATAAGTGCAGAGGTGGAGGTGAGAACGACTTCACATTCGAGACACTTCGTCTACAAAGTGAAAGAACTCTCGAACGGGTCGAAAACGCCTTTGGAACAATCCCATTCGACATCTTGATAGCCTAGAATGCGGTGTGTGAGAGACCCGCCCATTCACCTAGCCTTGGCAGATTTCCTGAAATGGTTCCCCGCCTCTTCTCTGACCCCGTGTTATTTCTCTGTTAACTAAACTTATGATATTAAGAAAAACATCACCGGAACACAATAAGTGCAGAGGTGGAGGTGAGAACGACTTCACATTCGAGACACTTCGTCTACAAAGTGAAAGAACTCTCGAACGGGTCGAAAACGCCTTTGGAACAATCCCATTCGACATCTTGATAGCCTAGAATGCGGTGTGTGAGAGACCCGCCCCCTTCACCTAGCCTTGGCAGATTTCCTGAAATGGTTCCCCGCCTCTTCTCTGACCCCGTGTTATTTCTCTGTTAACTAAACTTATGATATTAAGAAAAACATCACCGGAACACAATAAGTGCAGAGGTGGAGGTGAGAACGACTTCACATTCGAGACACTTCGTCTACAAAGTGAAAGAACTCTCGAACGGGTCGAAAACGCCTTTGGAACAATCCCATTCGACATCTTGATAGCCTAGAATGCGGTGTGTGAGAGACCCGCCCCCTTCACCTAGCCTTGGCAGATTTCCTGAAATGGTTCCCCGCCTCTTCTCTGACCCCGTGTTATTTCTCTGTTAACTAAACTTATGATATTAAGAAAAACATCACCGGAACACAATAAGTGCAGAGGTGGAGGTGAGAACGACTTCACATTCGAGACACTTCGTCTACAAAGTGAAAGAACTCTCGAACGGGTCGAAAACGCCTTTGGAACAATCCCATTCGACATCTTGATAGCCTAGAATGCGGTGTGTGAGAGACCCGCCCCCTTCACCTAGCCTTGGCAGATTTCCTGAAATGGTTCCCCGCCTCTTCTCTGACCCCGTGTTATTTCTCTGTTAACTAAACTTATGATATTAAGAAAAACATCACCGGAACACAATAAGTGCAGAGGTGGAGGTGAGAACGACTTCACATTCGAGACACTTCGTCTACAAAGTGAAAGAACTCTCGAACGGGTCGAAAACGCCTTTGGAACAATCCCATTCGACATCTTGATAGCCTAGAATGCGGTGTGTGAGAGACCCGCCCATTCACCTAGCCTTGGCAGATTTCCTGAAATGGTTCCCCGCCTCTTCTCTGACCCCGTGTTATTTCTCTGTTAACTAAACTTATGATATTAAGAAAAACATCACCGGAACACAATAAGTGCAGAGGTGGAGGTGAGAACGACTTCACATTCGAGACACTTCGTCTACAAAGTGAAAGAACTCTCGAACGGGTCGAAAACGCCTTTGGAACAATCCCATTCGACATCTTGATAGCCTAGAATGCGGTGTGTGAGAGACCCGCCCCCTTCACCTAGCCTTGGCAGATTTCCTGAAATGGTTCCCCGCCTCTTCTCTGACCCCGTGTTATTTCTCTGTTAACTAAACTTATGATATTAAGAAAAACATCACCGGAACACAATAAGTGCAGAGGTGGAGGTGAGAACGACTTCACATTCGAGACACTTCGTCTACAAAGTGAAAGAACTCTCGAACGGGTCGAAAACGCCTTTGGAACAATCCCATTCGACATCTTGATAGCCTAGAATGCGGTGTGTGAGAGACCCGCCCCCTTCACCTAGCCTTGGCAGATTTCCTGAAATGGTTCCCCGCCTCTTCTCTGACCCCGTGTTATTTCTCTGTTAACTAAACTTATGATATTAAGAAAAACATCACCGGAACACAATAAGTGCAGAGGTGGAGGTGAGAACGACTTCACATTCGAGACACTTCGTCTACAAAGTGAAAGAACTCTCGAACGGGTCGAAAACGCCTTTGGAGCAATCCCATTCGACATCTTGATAGCCTAGAATGCGGTGTGTGAGAGACCCGCCCCCTTCACCTAGCCTTGGCAGATTTCCTGAAATGGTTCCCCGCCTCTTCTCTGACCCCGTGTTATTTCTCTGTTAACTAAACTTATGATATTAAGAAAAACATCACCGGAACACAATAAGTGCAGAGGTGGAGGTGAGAACGACTTCACATTCGAGACACTTCGTCTACAAAGTGAAAGAACTCTCGAACGGGTCGAAAACGCCTTTGGAACAATCCCATTCGACATCTTGATAGCCTAGAATGCGGTGTGTGAGAGACCCGCCCCCTTCACCTAGCCTTGGCAGATTTCCTGAAATGG
This sequence comes from Meta bourneti, assembly GCA_933210815.1. NCBI lineage: Eukaryota > Metazoa > Arthropoda > Arachnida > Araneae > Tetragnathidae > Meta > Meta bourneti. Next base: position 3,817,430 of record OW119927.1, on the reverse strand, counting down.
TTCCCCGCCTCTTCTCTGACCCCGTGTTATTTCTCTGTTAACTAAACTTATGATATTAAGAAAAACATCACCGGAACACAATAAGTGCAGAGGTGGAGGTGAGAACGACTTCACATTCGAGACACTTTGTCTACAAAGTGAAAGAACTCTCGAACGGGTCGAAAACGCCTTTGGAACAATCCCATTCGACATCTTGATAGCCTAGAATGCGGTGTGTGAGAGACCCGCCCATTCACCTAGCCTTGGCAGATTTCCTGAAATGGTTCCCCGCCTCTTCTCTGACCCCGTGTTATTTCTCTGTTAACTAAACTTATGATATTAAGAAAAACATCACCGGAACACAATAAGTGCAGAGGTGGAGGTGAGAACGACTTCACATTCGAGACACTTCGTCTACAAAGTGAAAGAACTCTCGAACGAGTCGAAAACGCCTTTGGAACAATCCCATTCGACATCTTGATAGCCTAGAATGCGGTGTGTGAGAGACCCGCCCCCTTCACCTAGCCTTGGCAGATTTCCTGAAATGGTTCCCCGCCTCTTCTCTGACCCCGTGTTATTTCTCTGTTAACTAAACTTATGATATTAAGAAAAACATCACCGGAACACAATAAGTGCAGAGGTGGAGGTGAGAACGACTTCACATTCGAGACACTTCGTCTACAAAGTGAAAGAACTCTCGAACGGGTCGAAAACGCCTTTGGAACAATCCCATTCGACATCTTGATAGCCTAGAATGCGGTGTGTGAGAGACCCGCCCCCTTCACCTAGCCTTGGCAGATTTCCTGAAATGGTTCCCCGCCTCTTCTCTGACCCCGTGTTATTTCTCTGTTAACTAAACTTATGATATTAAGAAAAACATCACCGGAACACAATAAGTGCAGAGGTGGAGGTGAGAACGACTTCACATTCGAGACACTTCGTCTACAAAGTGAAAGAACTCTCGAACGGGTCGAAAACGCCTTTGGAACAATCCCATTCGACATCTTGATAGCCTAGAATGCGGTGTGTGAGAGACCCGCCCCCTTCACCTAGCCTTGGCAGATTTCCTGAAATGGTTCCCCGCCTCTTCTCTGACCCCGTGTTATTTCTCTGTTAACTAAACTTATGATATTAAGAAAAACATCACCGGAACACAATAAGTGCAGAGGTGGAGGTGAGAACGACTTCACATTCGAGACACTTCGTCTACAAAGTGAAAGAACTCTCGAACGGGTCGAAAACGCCTTTGGAACAATCCCATTCGACATCTTGATAGCCTAGAATGCGGTGTGTGAGAGACCCGCCCATTCACCTAGCCTTGGCAGATTTCCTGAAATGGTTCCCCGCCTCTTCTCTGACCCCGTGTTATTTCTCTGTTAACTAAACTTATGATATTAAGAAAAACATCACCGGAACACAATAAGTGCAGAGGTGGAGGTGAGAACGACTTCACATTCGAGACACTTCGTCTACAAAGTGAAAGAACTCTCGAACGGGTCGAAAACGCCTTTGGAACAATCCCATTCGACATCTTGATAGCCTAGAATGCGGTGTGTGAGAGACCCGCCCCCTTCACCTAGCCTTGGCAGATTTCCTGAAATGGTTCCCCGCCTCTTCTCTGACCCCGTGTTATTTCTCTGTTAACTAAACTTATGATATTAAGAAAAACATCACCGGAACACAATAAGTGCAGAGGTGGAGGTGAGAACGACTTCACATTCGAGACACTTCGTCTACAAAGTGAAAGAACTCTCGAACGGGTCGAAAACGCCTTTGGAACAATCCCATACGACATCTTGTGAATGCGGTGTGTGAGAGACCCGCCCCTTCACCTAGCCTTGGCAGATTTCCTGAAATGGTTCCCCGCCTCTTCTCTGACCCCGTGTTATTTCTCTGTTAACTAAACTTATGATATTAAGAAAAACATCACCGGAACACAATAAGTGCAGAGGTGGAGGTGAGAACGACTTCACATTCGAGACACTTCGTCTACAAAGTGAAAGAACTCTCGAACGGGTCGAAAACGCCTTTGGAACAATCCCATACGACATCTTGTGAATGCGGTGTGTGAGAGACCCGCCTATTCACCTAGCCTTGGCAGATTTCCTGAAATGGTTCCCCGCCTCTTCTCTGACCCCGTGTTATTTCTCTGTTAACTAAACTTATGATATTAAGAAAAACATCACCGGAACACAATAAGTGCAGAGGTGGAGGTGAGAACGACTTCACATTCGAGACACTTCGTCTACAAAGTGAAAGAACTCTCGAACGGGTCGAAAACGCCTTTGGAACAATCCCATACGACATCTTGTGAATGCGGTGTGTGAGAGACCCGCCTATTCACCTAGCCTTGGCAGATTTCCTGAAATGGTTCCCCGCCTCTTCTCTGACCCCGTGTTATTTCTCTGTTAACTAAACTTATGATATTAAGAAAAACATCACCGGAACACAATAAGTGCAGAGGTGGAGGTGAGAACGACTTCACATTCGAGACACTTCGTCTACAAAGTGAAAGAACTCTCGAACGGGTCGAAAACGCCTTTGGAACAATCCCATACGACATCTTGTGAATGCGGTGTGTGAGAGACCCGCCCCCTTCACCTAGCCTTGGCAGATTTCCTGAAATGGTTCCCCGCCTCTTCTCTGACCCCGTGTTATTTCTCTGTTAACTAAACTTATGATATTAAGAAAAACATCACCGGAACACAATAAGTGCAGAGGTGGAGGTGAGAACGACTTCACATTCGAGACACTTCGTCTACAAAGTGAAAGAACTCTCGAACGGGTCGAAAACGCCTTTGGAACAATCCCATTCGACATCTTGATAGCCTAGAATGCGGTGTGTGAGAGACCCGCCCATTCACCTAGCCTTGGCAGATTTCCTGAAATGGGTCCCCGCCTCTTCTCTGACCCCGTGTTATTTCTCTGTTAACTAAACTTATGATATTAAGAAACTGTGCGCCAACCGCTCTCCAACTTGGGGATGTTGGCGCTGCGCCAACCTTTCGCCAACTAGTGGTGGTGGTGGTGGTGGTGGTGGTGGTGGTGTGTGTGTGTGTGTGTGTGTGTGTGTGTGTGTGTGTGTGTGTGTGTGTGTGTGTGTGTGTGTGTGTGTTACCACCATATTAATATCTTTACTTGGCTATATGTTTTTGATCAGATCGGACGTCTTTCGTCCAATAGGGATTTTTCCCACTATCTTTTTTGTAAATTGGGTATACCCATTATATATATTAATCTATATGTTCCTTGTTAAGTTTTAAATGAAATTAAAAACTGCCAAGTCGCGTCACTCCTTCTTTATGTTGTTGACGTTATCTACAAGCTTAACATAAAGACATTTTTTGGTCCGTAATCATCGACGGAGCTGAGCTGAATCAGCGCTATGGATAAACACGAAGTTGCGCTTAATCGATCCAAGGGATCGGTTAAATCTACTCTTACCAATTTGGAGAACTTTATATTGGAGAAATCGCAAACGGAAGTACCTTCTAACATCGAAATTGATGTGAAACTCAGGACAATTGACTCTTTACATCGCAAAATCGATGATATTCGGGACTCGTACTATGCAATTCCTGATCTGCCAAATCTACCTGCGATAGAGGAAGATATCGATGACATCGAAAATCGCCTAGAACTCGCTGAGGTGAGTTTGGAATTATTTTTAATAAAACCTAGTTCTCTGGTACTGGACATTCACTCAATGTCTCAAATGAAAATGTGGATGTCGAAACTAAATCGAAAATACGTTCGCCTGAGATTCCACTCCCAACCTTTTCTGGTCAGTACGAAGAGTGGAATAACTTTAAAACTCAATTTGTTTCCTTAATAAGTGAAAATCCTTCTTTAAGTGATTCACAAAAGCTGTTTTATTTACGCGCTTCCCTTAGAGGTGAAGCCAAAAACTTACAGTCTGTAGATGACTCATTCAGTTCCTTATTTACTGCATTGACTGAACGTTTTGAGAACAAAAGAGTGTTGATTGACACTCACGTTTTAGGAATTCTTAACCACGGAATAATACGCGAATCTTCAGGGGATTTGCGAAACTTAGTCGACTGTGTAAAAAAGAACTTAAGAGCGCTAAAACTTCTTGATTATAAACAAAATAATTTATCTGATGCTATGCTAGTTAACATTTTGTTACAAAAGTTGGATAAGGAAACGAGAAAACAGTTTGAATTTTCTTTGAAATCGAACGAGCCTCCAGACTTTGAAAGCTTAATTTCGTTTCTGGAAACAAGAGCTTCTATTTTGAACAGCATAAATCAAAATCCTTCCTCAGTTTTGAGTAATAAAAGTATTTCCAATTCTTATCCTAAAGCAAAAGCTTTGATGATTCAGTCGAACGACGAAATTAACAAGAAACGAGCGTGCTCTTTGTGTGCTAACGAGTCATTCATTCAATTTCATCCCCTCTTCAAGTGCCCTGTTTTTCTGAAAATGAATCCCAAACAAAGGTTTGATCATGCTAAAAAAAGTAAAATTTGTGTGAATTGCTTACACATTCATAAAACCAAATGCCTGTCTATGTTCAAATGCAGGATTTGTTCGAAGTCTCATCATACGTTATTACACTTTGGCGAAAATAAAAAAAAATGATCAGCCTATTTCCCAACCTTCATATTCTAACTCTCAAGTTGTTGATACATCTGCGACGCCAGAGAAACTAAACACATCGATCGTTGAGGCTGAGAGAAATGAAAAACAAGAAAGGGCTAAGGGGTCAAAGGAAAAGTTACATTCATTTCAAACGAAAGTAGAAAACTATCGTTTTTATGTACTTGCGTGATTTATTTGGAAGATCGGTATGGTAATAGGCATAGAATTAGGTCAATTATTGATAGCGCAAGCACTATTTGTATTTTGACTAAAAGAGTAGCAGAGAGGCTACAATTAAAGAAAGAAAATATTTGTTCTTCTGTGAGTGGTCTAAACAACTCAGTTCATAGTCTGACTCATAAAACGAGTGCGTTTATATCTAATGCAAATCGAACTTTTAGAGAGCCGATCGAGCTGTATCTAGTAAATAACATTGTTGATTTTACGCCGTCTTCTGAAATAAACACTTCGGATTTGGAATTGCCAGACTTTGTGAAATTAGCAGATCCTAACTTTTCCGTTCCTTCATCGTGTGATTGTGTTCTTTCATCCCAATGGGTGCTGCAAATTCTAAAGAATGACACATTTAAAATCAATGATATCTTTTTCAGAGACTCTGTTTTCGGTTACATTGCCTCTGGTACGGGGAACGAACGTTGTTCATCTAATGATGAACACTGCTATCTCATTCAAGATTCTGAACCTCTGGATGATAATTTGAATCGCTTTTTCGACTTGGAGTCGCTTGGAATCAGGGATGACCCAAGACCTTTTGAGGACGATCGGGCCGTGGAAATCTTCAATAAAACTGTCGAATTCAAAAACTCTCGATACTCCGTGACCTTTCCGTGGAGAAGAGCTTTTAAGGAACTAAAAGACAATTTTTCCGTTGCATACCGGCGCTTCCGAGGTACTTTGAAAAGATTGCAGCGGAATCCCGAAATGAAGATCAAGTATCAAGAAATAATAGATGATTACGAAGCGCAAGAAATTATTGAAAAAATTGATGATACGGACTTAAAACCTTCCGGTTTAAAAAATCCGGTTTATTACATTCCTTATCACGCAGTTGTAAAAGATAGTTCAACAACTTCAACGAGACTGGTTTTCGACGCAAGTTCACATGAACCTGGTCAATTATCATTAAATGACTGTCTTTGGACTGGCCCAAACCTGAATCCAAATATCTTTGACATTCTGGTGAATTTCAGGACAAACAAAGTGGCATTCTCTGCAGATATTGCCAAGGCTTTTCTCCAAATAACTCTTGCAGAAAATCAAAGGGACTTCGGCCGAGAATCTCATTTACAATCCAATTTGGCTGAAAGGGCCCGAATTCTTGCAAACACAAAACTTTCATCTCTTATCCGAAATTCCTAGTGTGCCTGAAGAAGACTATGCATCTGAACTGAAAAAGATTATCAGTGATGACTATACACTGTTAAATGTTGAAGAAAATTCTCTCATAGATCATATTTTAAGTATCACAAATAATTATGTAACTAACCTAAATGTTTTTAGTTATGTTTTCAGGTTCTTCAAGGCGTGTAAAAAATTTTCATTTCAAAAAGGTCCCATTCTCCCAGCAGAAAGGAAAATTACTGAGAATTGTATTGTGAAAGAGGTTCAAACTCAGCATTTTCTCCGTGAGATTCAACATTTAAAAGTGGATGGGTGAAGAAAAAGCTTTGTACCCCTTTTTAAGCACATTGCGCGCGCGGAGGAGTATGAGATTTGGCATAATTAAAGTTCATATGGAGAAGGATTGCAGAAAGATAAAATTTATGTATAATATGCGTTACAAATATATTAAATTAAAGAACATAACGTTCATATAGAAATATATACACCAACTTTCCTTGAAAATCATCCTTGAACTCCTGAAAATTTTTCTTGAATTTCCTTGTAAAAATAAGTATTTTAAAATATTCTTTTTTCATCAATAAATATCTATAATTTATTTACATCATGGGAAGAACTAAAAAGTAAATTCAAACATAAATATTGTAATTTAATTTGTTTAGGAAAAAGTTGTTTTTCGATCAACACTGGTAAAGCAACCATAGCTGTCTAAAGCAATCAATTTGTGCTCAATGTTATTTCGATGGCGATTTCGAATAGTTTTTAGCCCCCTAGGGCCAATAGAACGGGGGTTAAGAGTTAGCCTATGCTGACCGCAGTGTTCTAAAGTATAAGTGTACCAAATTTGGTGTGGATTGGTCAAACGGCGTAGATTTGTATAGAAAATATACACACATACATACACACACATCCTATTTTATATATATAGATATGCGTTACAAATATATTAAAAATTAAGCAAAATAAAACATTCATTGTTTACGTTTATATACTGTAAAACATTTAGCGGAGTAAATGCAAAGTGGATGATTTGTAATTGATTTAATCCCCCCGCAGTGAAATCCACTCCAAGAGGGAGTTTATTTAGATTATTTATAAAAAAACCTCTTCGGAGTGAAATACAAAATGCGGATAATTTAAATCTGTCAATGTCAAATACATATTAGCCTGTGGCAACAGTCGCACTTATTTATTATTGGTGGTTTCAAAAAAGTGAGTACATTTTATTATTTTTAAATTAAACTCTGTCTAATCTTGGTCATTAAATGTTTTTTTTACATCCAGTTATTCGCACCTATTTCCATTATGCCTCGACATAGAACATTGACGGGTCGGAGTGAGAGACAAAGAAGAAGGGATATATATTCGCGTACACATAATAATAGGCCAAATGCAAATTTAAATAGTGTAAATAGTATACAAAATGATGAATTTATTTTGAGAGATACATTTAAATGCGCACTGAATATCATTCCAAGAACTTTTAATACTTTTGATTGTGGATTGATGGATTTACAATGCAGGTTTTGCAATGCAAAACATTTCGAATATGAAGTCACTTTAGGTGAAAGGACTGCATTCACTTCATGTTGTCATAAGGGTAAAGCAATATTACCGGCCTTAAGTCAAAATGAATATTTTAAATCATTGTATGATGGACTTACTTCACAAATGAACCTTCAATAAAAAGTAAGTCAAAAAATTATTTTGAAAACATTCGTAAATACAATTCATCATTTGCTATGGTTAGCTCAGAAGCTAAAATTTCGGATACAGTTACGAAAGGAGTGTATCATTTCAAAATACATGATGTTTTTTATCACAGATCAGGTCCAATGACTGCTGGATATGGTCGCTCACCATGTTATGCGCAATTATATTTTTATGATGTTGACACTGCTATCAATTATAGATTACGTGAACACTTTAACCGAACATGCAATAACAATATAATGCGCGAAATCTCTCTTGAATTGGAACGCATTAATCCTTTCGTTCGGTCATTCATTGCAATGAAAGATCATTGTCAGAGAGTTGAAAATCAAAATAAAGAAATTTGTATGCTCATTAAAGTAAATCGTGATTTAGATCTACGCCGTTACAACGATGCAGTTCAAACTGATGTAGCAGTAGTATTTAGTACAGTTGATGGTGAGCCACCTTTTGAACGAAATATGATTTCATTTTCAAAAGTTAATGGTACCATTAAAAATATCTCTGTTTTGGATTCATCATTAGACCCTTTAGCGTATCCATTACTTTTTCCAAATGGTGATACTGGGTGGCATATCAATATTTCTCATAATGTACCAACTACATCTAATTCAAGAGCGCCCAGAAATAAATTAACCATGCTTCAATATGCAGCCTATCGAATTGCAATTAGAGAAGATTTTAGCATGTTGCACCATTCAAAAAAATTATTTCTGCAGTGGATAGTTGATATATATGTGAGAATAGAAGGCACAAGGTTATATTTCATTCGACAAAATCAAGCAATTCTTAGGTCTGAAGCTTATAACAATTTAACAGATTATTTAGAATCGAACATCAATGCCAGTAATGTTGGCCGTAGAGTAATTTTACCATCTTCATTCAATGGATCTCCAAGAAATATGTATCAAAATTATTTAGATGCAATGTCAATTGTACAACATTTAGGAAAGCCTTCTTTGTTTATTACAATGACTTGCAATCCAAGTTGGCCTGAAATAGTTAGCAATATTGGTGTAGGTGGTCTGCTAATTTTCGGCCTGATATTATTGTGCGTGTATTCAAGTCCAAACTGAAAGCATTAATTGAGGGCCTTACACTAAAAAATATCTTCGGTAAAGTTGAAGCACTCATTTATGCAATTGAGTTTCAAAAGAGAGGATTGCCTCATGCTCACATTTTACTCTCTTTAAATGAGCAAGATAAAATTGTTAACGCTACCGATATTGATAAAGTTGTATCTGCGGAGATTCCTAACATTCAAACGCATCCTACATTACATGAATATGTTGTAAAACACATGATGCATGGTCCATGCGGTGTACTTAATCCAAATTCTGTATGTATGAGAGATGGAAAATGCACAAAAGATTATCCAAAACGATTTAATGAATTTACATGTGAATCATTAAATGGATATTCATTATACAGGAGGCGTGATAATGGTATTCATGCAGAAGTTCGCGGTAGTTGCCTTGACAATCGTTATGTTGTACCATACAATCCTTATTTACTTGCCAAATTTAATTGCCATATAAATGTTGAAGTATGCACTACAGTTAAAAGTGTTAAATACATTTATAAATACGTGTATAAAGGCTATGACAGGCATCTGTTGAATTAGGTTCAGGGCGAAATGAACAAGGTCAAGAAATACAAATTGATGAAGTTACAAATTTTTTAACAGGTCGTTATGTTGGATCAACTGAAGCTGTATGGCGCATCTATGAATTACCAATGCATTTTCAGTCACATGTTATCATCAGACTTGATATTCATTTACCGAGTAGACAGAATGTTTACTTTCGAGAAGGGCAAGAACGTCAAGCAATTGAAAATGTAAGACAAACAAAATTATTAGCATTTTTTGAATTGAATCGATCAGATCCATCAGCACGTGAATATAAATATATTGAAATTCCTCTGCATTATGTGTGGGAAGATTCCCAAAACAAAAGGAAGAAGAGAAGGCGTGGAGGTGATAAAATCATTGCACGCATGTATGTAGTATCACCAAAAGACATCGAACTTTTCCATTTACGATTGCTTTTATTACATCATTTGAGGATGTTAGAACATACATTGGAATTATACACACTTCTTTTGTTGAAGCGTGCCATGCTCGCGGCATTGCTTCAAATGATAATGAATGGCGCGAATGTTTAAATGAAGCAAAAGAATTACATTCACCAAAACAAATGCGAAATTTATTTGGTTACATTTGTGCATTAAATGTGCCAGCCAATGCATTGGCGTTATGGAATGAATTTAAAGTACATCTTAGTGAAGATTTTCTGAGAGTTTACAACGAAGAAGCATCCTTTAATAGAGCTCTATTAGAAATTGAAGATATTTTGAATGTTCATAGTTTGTCATGTCAAATACTTGGTTTACCAGTTCCCACATATTCGCAGAGAATAGAAGAAGCAAATACTATTGATCCAATAGAACAAGAGTTCCTGTTTTGTGAGCATTATGAAACTGCAAATATTGAACAGCGTAATCTCATTGATCATGTGATTCGTGAAGTTTTGCATCATGATACTGGATCTAATGTTTTTTGTTTAACCGCTCATGCAGGTTGTGGCAAAACATTCACACAAACAGCAATCATTCACAAATTAAATTCGCTTAATCTTCGTTGTATTGCAACAGCGTTCAGTGGCATAGCTTCAACTCTATTACTTGGAGGTAGAACTTTACACAATGTGTTTAAATTGCCTATACCCATTTTGGAAAATTCTGTAGCGAATATTACCGCAAATAGTAGCTATGGTCGTTACATAAATTCTTCATCATTGATAATTATTGATGAAGTTTCTATGTGCCCACTGCAAGTGTTGAAAATCATAGATAGATTATTGCGGGATCTATGCGATGAAAATGATAAACATAAAACATTTGGAGGGAAAACGATACTTCTGTGCGGTGATTTTCGGCAAATCTTACCAGTTATCCCACATGGATCACGTGTAACTTTAATTGAAAATTGTGTTACGAGTTGGCATAAATTTGTTTATTTTCATAAACTTACGTTTACTCAAAATATGAGAGCCTTACCAAATGAAATAGAATTTGTCGAATTCTTGAAAAAAATTGGTAATGATGAAGCCCTACAATTTTCTCAGTTTGGTGAAAATATTATTGAAATACCTCAGCAATTAATAGGAGATGAAAATAATATTATTAATGAGGTGTATGGAAATATTTCCGAAAACATACTCTCAGATAACATATTGAACTCAGTTATTTTAGCACCTAAAAATGATGATTGTACTTTGATTAATACTGATATACTTAATCAAATACCTGGTGAACAGAGAATATATCATAGCTACGATAAAATAATTTGTGATGATGACAATGGCATCAATAACTATGCAGTAGAGTTTTTGAATTCTTTGACTATTAGTGGTTTGCCACTACATAAGTTAGTATTGAAAGTTAATTGCATCGTTTTGCTGATCAGAAACTTAAATACAAAGGAAGCATTAGTCAATGGAACAAGAATGCGCATCAAATTTATGTATCGTAATACTATTGATTGCGAAATTTTAACTGGAACTGCACGCAATAAGAGAATTTTGATTCCACGTATAAATTTAACATATTCCGGAACTATTTTACCATTTAACTTCCAAAGAACTCAATTTCCAATTATACCTGCATTTGCGATGACAATAAATAAGTCTCAAGGACAAACATTCGAAAAAATTGGAATTTTATTGAGACAGCCAGTTTTTACACATGGTCAATTGTACGTCGCAGCAAGTAGAGTTCGATCATTCGATGGTTTGAGATTTTATATTTCCGAATATAACGGTCAAGGGCATTTAGCAAACGATGAAAGAGTTTTTACAAAAAACATCGTCTACACAGAAGTTTTGAATCATTAAATTCATTGTCGAACTATTTCAAGTTCAATGGACAACATTTATTTTTTTAACCACACGATTTTATTGTTTCAATAAAAAATATATAAAAAAAATACGAAGCACGTATTCCTTATTTTATTTTTGGATTAATTTTTTATTTAAATTTTATATAATTTGAAAACGATAGGCAAATTAACTGTGTAGCCTTGGCGAAACATGTGGCCAGTATTGCAATAAAAAAAACCCAAGAAAATGTCAAACAACGCGTTATTGTTTTTTAGATATGGCTTAACCAAGCTATACCGCATTTTTCCTATGACGTATTTGTACATGCTCGCAGCTTACGTAATAGAACAAAATTCAAAAAAATTATATGCAATGAATATAGAGGTATACTCTTTAACAAAAGAACCTTATTATCGTTCAAACTTAAAAATTAAATGAATTATGGTCGAATTTCGACCACTGGGCGACCACTAGTCTATATATTAATACGTGAAGAAAAAGCTTTGTACCCCTTTTTAAGCACATTGCGCGCACGGAGGAGTATGAGATTTGGCATAATTAAAGTTCATATGGAGAAGGAGTGCAGAAAGATAAAATTAATGTATAATATGCGTTACAAATATATTAAATTAAACAAAATAAAACATTCATTATATTAAATTAAACAAAATAAAACATTCATTGTTTACGTTCATATACTGTAATCTACATATTAATACGTGAAGAAAAAGCTTTGTACCCCTTTTTAAGCACATTGCGCGCGCGGAGGAGTATGAGATTTGGCATAATTAAAGTTCATATGGAGAAGGAGTGCAGAAAGATAAAATTAATGCATAATATGCGTTACAAATATATTAAATTAAACAAAATAAAACATTCATTGTTTACGTTCATAATACTGTAATCTATATATTAATACGTGAAGAAAAAGCTTTGTAACCCTTTTTAAGCACATTGCGCGCACGTAGGAGTATGAGATTTGGCATAGCTAAAGTTCATATGGAGAAGGAGTGCAGAAAGATAAAATTAATGTATAATATGCGTTATAAATATATTGAATTAAACAAAATAATATATTCATTGTTTACGTTCATATACTGTAATCTATATATTAATACGTGAGTAAAAACTTTTTACCCCTTTTCAAGCACATTGCGCGCACTGAGGAGTATGAGATTTCGCATAATTTTCCACCACATAAGTTAGTATTGAAAGTTAATTGCATCGTTTTGCTGATCAGAAACTTAAATACAAAGGAAGCATTAGTCAATGGAACAAGAATGCGCATGAAATTTATACATCGTAATACTATTGATTGCGAAGTTTTAACTGGAACCGCACGTAATAAGAGAATTTTGATTCCACGTATAAATTTAATATATTCCTGAACTATTTTACCATTTAACTTTCAAAGAACTCAATTTCTAATTATACCTGCATTTGCGATGACAATAAATAAGTCTCAAGGACAAACATTCGAAGAAATTGGAATTTTATTGAGGCAGCCAGTTTTTACACATGGTCAATTGTACATCGCAGCAAGTAGAGTTCGATGGTTTGAGATTTTATACTTCAGAATATAACGGTCAAGGGCATTTAGCAAACGATGAAAGAGTTTTTACAAAAAACATCGTCTACACAGAAGTTTTGAATCATTAAATTCATTGTCGAACTATTTCAAGTTCAATGGACAACATTTAGTTTTTTAACCACCCGGTTGTTTTTTGTTTCAATAAAAAAATATATTAAAAAATACGAAGCACGTATTCCTTGTTTCATTTTTCATATTTTGGATTTATTTTTTATTTAAATTTTATATAATTTGAAAAAGATAGGCAAATTAACTGTGTAGCCTTGGCGAAACCTGTGGCCAGTATAGCAATAAAAAAAACCCAAGAAAATGTCAAACAACGCGTTAATGGTTTTTAGATATGGCTTAACCAAGCTATACCGCATTTTTCCTATGACGTATTAGTACATGCTCGCAGCTTACGTAATAGAACAAAATTCAAAAAAATTATATGCAATGAATATAGAGGTATACTCTTTAACAAAAGAACCTTATTATCGTTCAAACTTAAAAATTAAATGAATTATGGTCGAATTTCGACCACTGGGCGACCACTAGTCTATATATTAATACGTGAAGAAAAAACTTTGTACCCCTTTTCAAGCACATTGCGCGCACGGAGGAGTATGAGATTTTTCATAATTTGCCACCACATAAGTTAGTATTGAAAGTTAATTGCATCGTTTTGCTGATCAGAAACTTAAATACAAAGGAAGCATTAGTCAATGGAACAAGAATGCGCATGAAATTTATGCATCGTAATACTATTGATTGCGAAGTTTTAACTGGAACCGCACGCCATAAGAGAATTTTGATTCCACGTATAAATTTAACATTTTCCGGAACTATTTTACCATTTAATTTTCAAAGAACTCAATTTATAATTATACCTGCATTTGCGATGACAATAAATAAGTCTCAAGGACAAACAATCGAAAAATTGGAATTTTATTGAGGCAGCCAGTGTTTACTCATGGTCAATTGTACGTCGCAGCAAGTAGAGTTCGATCATTCGATGGTTTGAGATTTTATATTTCGGAATATAACGGTCAAGGGCATTTAGCAAACGATGAAAGACTTTTTACAAAAAAAATCGTCTACACAGAAGTTTTGAATCATTAAATTCATTGTCGAACTATTTCAAGTTCAATGGACAACATTTATTTTTTTAACCACCCGGGGTTTTTTTTGTTTCAATAAAAATATATAAAAAAAATACGAAGCACGTATTCCTTATTTCATTTTTTGGATTTATTTTTTATTTAAATTTTATATAATTTGAAAAAGATAGGCAAATTAACTGTGTAGCCTTGGCGAAACCTGTGGCCAGTATAGCAATAAAAAAAAACCCAAGAAAATGTCAAACACCGCGTTATTGTTTTTTAGATATGGCTTAACCAAGCTATACCGCATTTTTCCTATGACGTATTTGTACATGCTCGCAGCTTACGCAATAGAACAAAATTCAAAAAAATTATATGCAATGAATATAGAGGTATACTCTTTGACAAAAGAATCTTATTAACGTTCAAACTTAAAAATTAAATGAATTATGGTCGAATTTCGACCACTGGGCGACAACTAGTTTATAATAAATGTTCAAAATGTCCGCCCCTTTCTTGGAGGCAAAGCTGAAGTTTGCGCATATTTTTAGAAACGCGTTTCAAGATGCTGGGAGTGACTTCTTGTATCCTTTGAATAATGGCAATTTTCAGATCATCTATTGTTTGGGGATTATCTTCATAAACTTTGTTCTTTAAATATCCCCACAAGAAAAAGTCAAGGATGCTCAGATCAGGGGAACGAGGTGGTCAAAGATTTCTTGAGATTAGTCTATTGACAAAAAAATCTTGAAGCATGCCCATGGTTTCATAACTTGTATGGCAGGTTGAATCGTCTTGTTGGAACGAAGAATCTCGTTCATTCACTTCTAATAATGCAACAAATTGTTGGATAAGTTCTCTGTATACAGTGCCATCAACATTTAACTCGAAAAACAGAGGCCCAACAATCCTTTTGCGTGATACGGCACACCAAACGCCAATTTTTTGAGAATGTAAAGGTTTTTGCACTAATGAATGGGGATTTGTCGTCGCCCAAATGCGGGAGTTTTGCGCGCTCACATAACCGCTTAAATGAAACCATGCTTCATCGGAGAAAAATGTTTTGTCCAAAATGTTGATGTTGTTGCGAATAAATACCCGGAACCTTCGGCAACAATAAAGCCGCCTCTCATTGTCCGGTGGCTTTAGCTCCTGTAACATTTTTACACGATAAGCACGAAAATGCAAAGCTCTTAAAGCCTTTAGTCGATCCACGTGATGTGCCCATTTGTTGCGACAAACACCTCACGGATTGATGAGGAGATTTCAATATCCTTCATTGAGTTTCTTGCACAAAGTCTGGTGTAACGACTTTCGTTCTTCCACTTCTGTGTTTCTCTTCCACCGAACCTGTCTCACGAAATCGCCGAATGAGTTGATACAGCGTATCTTTACTCGGCATTGCATCATCTGGATACTTATGTCTCACCAAAATTCTTTACATCTTTCATATGATTTACATTCAAAATAAGCCTCAAGCAGCACAATTCTCTGAATGCGTGATAAACTCATTTTGCAATGAAGAACAAAACGACGTGGAACTTTATTAACTTGAGCGAGAAGAAAACCAAACGATAAAAATTAAAGAATCCATAAAATTATAAGCAGACGATAAAATTCAATAATTAAAAAAATACACGCGCAAATGATTTTTTTAATATTGGAGTAATGGGAACTTTTAGTACACTGTAGAATTCCCTAGGTTGGTAGTTGATTTAACGTCACACCGAAGCAACACGATAGGCTATTGGCGACGGATCGAAACCGAAGGGAAATATCCGATGACATGTCGTAATTTGGAATCGTAGTCAGATGACGAGGCCAAACCTGAGGTGGCACCCCACTTTTCAAACTCCTACGCCAACGTGAGAGATGCCCCATCTGCAGAATTTGCTACAATAACCCGACTTCTGACTGAATCTGTTGCCCACTTTGTACTAAATTCAAGAAATGGACATTCGCCACATAGAAATTGATACTGTGTTCTCTAGTCGGGATCGATACTGGGAGTCTAGAAGACGGATGGTCACAATTATTTCTCTCTTTTTTTCGTCTTGCCTTCCCTTATCCTCAATTTTACATGTAACATATTTTGCTTTCAGCTTGCCATTGGATGGTTGGTTTGGGGGTTTTATGACGCAAGAACTATATTTGGCTATGCTACGCCAGATATAAGACATACAATATCAAGTAATAAGACACACTCATAATGAAAGTTTTACGGCATAGTAAAGTGAAATACCCAGGGAGGAATCGAGCCGATTACAACTCGAATGACGCCAGCGCAGTGGGTATACCCACTGAGCCACGACGGCCCCTCTTGCCATTGGCAATAGAATTCTTTTATGAAGGTTAGGTAGGACTTAATTAACGTCGCACTGGAGTAACTCAACGGGATATTGACGACGGTCCAGGATCAAACCCGTTTCGAAGGTTAGTTTACTGAGGTGTTGAACAATTGAAAGAAGATTCAACTATTTGAAGAACGCGAACGTTTTTTTCTGAAAAACAAAATGTATTATAAATGACTATCTTGGATTTAAAAAAAGAAAGTTTTATTCGTGAAAGATAAAAACAAAACGCAACGCTCAAATATCCGAAATGTCAAAATGATAATAAAATTCTCATTCCGATCGATCGCAGCTAACTCTATATTGTACAATTTGGATATCGGTTTTAGAAATTTAGTAGTTAAGAGTCTAATATGTGGAATTATCGTAGACTTGCGTATTTTTACAGCTGCGTTACAGCTTGAAAAACTTACCAAGTCTCTTAACATGAACTCTAAATTTCAGGCAATCTGAATTGCTGAAGTAAATAATCGCAATTAAACTAAAAAGACTTATCTGTGACGTCATCGGGTAGCTGAAGTCTACGTCTTTTCGTTCTTTTGTAGGATGACTTGTTTGAAGCAAAAGCCAGATTACCGCTTCTGAGGGGAATGTAATATGACAATGAACAATGTGAACTGTCAACATCCCACTTTACACGAGTATGCTCTCCGTGCCCCTATTTTAAATTAAATATAATTATCAGCGGACTTTTAGGTAGGTAGTTAATTAACGCCACACTGGAGCAACACAACGGGCTATTGGCGACGTTCCGGGATCAATCCCTAAGAGAAAGATCCAAGGACATGGAATCTCCTCCTAATTTAGAACCACGGTCAGATGGCGAGGTCAACATCTGAGCAGGCACTCCACTCTCCAAACTTCCACACCACGCCGATGTGAGGACATTTAAGCCACCCACAGATGGTTCACGTTAAGTGCACCATCCTCCGTATACACAACGGTCTTGGGCTTGACCGAGTTTCCAACTATGTAGCAAACCTCTGGTTGCTCTTCCAACTGGGTTACCGTGAACTTTTAGGGATGATGATAAAAAACATCAGTTTTAGAGAAAGGGTAGGAGTAATACGTAAATCAATCGAAAATTTCAAAATTTGCACAAATACTTCAAGCAAGTCTTGCAGCACAGTTGAATTACTTTCACCATGAAAACAAATTTTGCACGGTTTTTAATATATACAGTTTTATTTATTTTATTTTTTTGAAGTAAAATTTATTTGGAAAATTACTGAAAGTTTCGGTCCTATTTCTCAGTACAATTTGTTTCAATTTAATATCTTCACAATACGAACTTTCAATTTAAATTAGTAACAATCACATTAAACACAATTACTTGTGTAAAAAATATGCCATACATGTATCACGTCAATCAAAAAATGTTATACGAATGAATACAATTCCTTGCATCTGTACAATATTTTAAGAACTAAATTATTGTATTGCTGGATAGATTTTTAAAGTTTCATTTTACTGGGTCGAATTTTATCTTCCGTTTGGCGCAGCTTGTCCTTGCGCCATAAAACCAAATCAACCAACCTTGCATCTGTACAAAATTTATAAAGTAGATAGATAAAAAACAGTATGCTTAATAACATACGAAATAATAATTAAAAACTAGTGTAATTATAAACGTGTGAAGAAATTACAAATACATGTTAAAAACTGAAAGACTAGGTATTTAAAACTTATAAAGAGGCAATAGAAAATGTGCATTTAGTTTTAAATGTCTCGGTATAATGTCAAATAAATACTTACAAATATCATCCACTGGAAAGCCTTTGCGACCACCACTAATTGTATATTCGTTGATTCTTTATTAATGGGCCATCGGAACTAAAATCAGGCTTCAAACTATCAAAGTTTGTGATATTGGATTCTCTTTTCTCGGACGAAGTTGCACGGGATGCTACTCGCTCAACTTCCAAACTTCTTATGACCAAATCCAGTCATTGTTAACAGCATTGTTTGAAAACTTCATTTTTGTGCAATAATGGTCATCTTTATTACGAATTCCTTTGTTACTAACAATATTGAAAAGTGTACCATTGTTTCAAAATATGAGGATTACGGTTTTCATAAGAAAATCTAAAATTAGCAAATATCTAAGTTTTATACTATTTATATAAATAAAATAACACACTTTTTTATATTTATACACAAGACGTTAGAGATGATAAAAGTACTTAAGTTGTTATAGTTATACTTCAGGACACAACATAGCATTTTCGCGACTAAAATCAATGTGTATCGTAGAGAAACTTGATACTTAACATTGCTTCGGAAATTTCTACTCATGTATAACTATTAATAAATGACCGTATCAATTGTTTTTATCTTAAATATGCATTGAACTAAAAACAGTTTTTAACCATGTCTTCCGTGTAGAACCATTTCCGTATTAAACCACTTTACTACCACTAATCCTACAATTGCTAATGTATTGAATAATCTTTAATTGCAAATCTGTTTTAATTTCTATCAGATACAGGTTTTATAATTTTATTAAAAGGTGACGGTGAGAACAACTCATGTGAGACACCGTTTATAAAGTGAAAGATATCGAGTCGAAATCACCTTTTGAAGAATCCCACACCTCTTGATCTGAGGGATATCAAATTGTTGGGACTTGGGAGTGAAGCTATAGCCCTGAAAGGTATTTTAATTGACGTCGCACTTGAACAACACAGCGGGCTATTGGCGACGATCCGGGATCAATCCAGAAGTGAGATCCGAGGACATTACCTTCTGATTTTGAGCCACGGTCGGACGACGAGATCGACACCTGAGCTGTGGCACCCCACTCACCATACTACCACACCCCATTACTCAGTCGGATACGCTCTGAAATACCAACGAGTAGAAACGCCCTTCAAATATTTGTTAATTTATATTACTTAAATTTGTTGCAAGATTCATAGTAAAAGTATAAATAGGAAATATTTAGGACTTTTTATAAGATATGCTGAACTAAGAAAAAAACAGTTTCGGTTATCTCGATTTATTTCCATTTCTCTGCTCTAGCCCATTATATCTTGTAAATTTTTTAATAGGCATTGAGATTTCGTTCAACGTTTTCGAAACTGTCTTGTTTCATTTTTGAAGGTACCTGAAACGTATTCCATCTAATTTCTCCGAAAAACAGTCTAGAATTAAAAATAAACCAAAAGATTTTTTTTTAATTTTTTCCGATCAATAATTTTGTTAATATCTCTTATAGTTTCCCAGCAATGGGTTTGTAAGAGCTGATTGAAATTCTTCGGTTTTAAAATTTGTAACCCTTATTTATGTCTCGAACACTAAAAGCGTTATCGATTAATATATTGTGGATTTAGACCTTACAAGCTATCATTTTGGTTGAAGTTCTATATATCACTAGCAAGACAAGACACCACTAGCAAAACCATTTCAGCTGCTTAGTGATACCATATCTTTCACAAAACGCATTTTTATAGAAACATTATACCAATATATATCTTTTACTGATCTGATAGTATGCCTAACACATGACGAAATTAACGTTAGGTCTAAATATTATACTACAGATTCAAAGGCAAGAATTTAATTTACTATTTTGAAGGAGACTTATTAAGAGTAAAAACAATTTAATAGAGTGGTCAAAACATAAGTTTAAAAGGTCGGATTATGATTTTGAGTTGAATTTAATGTGCGAAAAATGAAATTCTGTTAGCAACATGGTAATGGTAATTAATTAACGTTGTACTAGAGCAATACAACGGGCTATTGACGACGGTCCGGGATCAATACCGAAGGGAAAGGGCAACACCACGTAATTTTGAAACAGTCAGATGACTAGGCAACACCTGAGCTGGCACACCACTCTCCAAACTTCCACACCACGCCAACTGTTATGAAAAAGTAGATACCTAATTGGTAAAATGAACAAATTGAAATGCTCTCGATTTTAAATATTTTGATTAACTTGAAAAAAATAC
The DNA here is from genome assembly GCA_933210815.1 of Meta bourneti. Taxonomy (NCBI): domain Eukaryota; kingdom Metazoa; phylum Arthropoda; class Arachnida; order Araneae; family Tetragnathidae; genus Meta; species Meta bourneti. Next base: position 3,796,913 of record OW119927.1, on the reverse strand, counting down.
ATTAATAAATTGCAGAGTTAAAACACGAATTTGATGAATTGATTCTGCTCAACATGATTTATAGGAAGGTACTTTAATTAACGTCGCACTATAGAGCATCACGAGCTATTGGCGACGATCCGAATCAACCAACGACGGGAAAGATCCGAATCAACCAACGACGGGAAAGATCCGGATCAACCAACGACGGGAAAGATCCAATGTATGTGTTGATGGCTTATGGAGTGCATGGCCCCGAAGGCGCCTTAATCACCGGTGTTGAACTTGACATTTTGGTTTTGCCCTGGTACTTAAATAATAAGAAAATTGGTGAAGCAATTCGTCATTGGAGTCTTAGTGTTGATGATATGAGCAACACATTGCATAAAGGCAATAAAAAGTAATCAGAAGTTAAAGAAATCGAGATTAATTTGAAATATGAAAAGTGGGTTTTCAGCTGCCCAGAAGGAAGGGTTCTGATCTGTTCTTATTTTGAGGCAGGGTCGGATCATATATTTCAATTTCTTGAACAGTTGTATTGTTATTGTTCTCAATTGGATTGAAGAAATTTTGTGACAATTTTTTAATGAAGAGTTGGATGGGAGGTATTTTGAGGGAATTTGAAATATCTTTATATTGCGGTAAAACCATCTGAATTTGGTGATTTGCCTCATAGAGATTTTGCAGCAGTTCTATATTTTTAATATTTGTTTCATTAGTACCCCAAATTGGGCAAGCACGTTATGACTGGTCTTACTAAGTATAAATAAATGAGTTTTGTTGTCGATTGATAGTGTTGATTGGATACACGACTGAGGGAAACTTTCCGAAATTTGTCTTGCAAATATTTCATGTGTGGCTTCCAATTAAATTGAGTCTAGGATGAGTCCTAAGTATTTGGTTTGTAAGGACCAAGGGATGGTTTGTCCGTAAAGTTTGAGTAATGGTAGTTTGGTTGGATCTTTACGGTGGAACATGATAGCCGCTGTCTTTTCTATATTAAGTTTTATTTTCCACTTGACAAGCCTTTATTCAAGATAGTACATATGTACTTTAAAGTCTGCAATTAGAATTTTGCAGTTTTTATGCTGTGTGTGTAAATTGCAGTGTCATGCTGATTTTAGAGTTTCCAGTTTGAGGGATATCGTTCATATTGTGAGGTAGCGATTTTTATACATCACAGGCGCAATAATCCTTTCGGAGATTTTCTTGCACAAACACCGCACTACATATTATAACACAAAACATTTAAACACACAAGTTCGACACAAAACTCCTGCGTATCTCTCCGCCACACCTCGCCTCTAAAAAAACTCGCCCACATTCTTCTCTCCAGAAAGAAGGTTCTATTTTCCTCAATCTGGCGCAAAAAGAATGGTCAGTTCGGGGCGCCATCTGTCGCTCTTAATCGTCATGAACTCTGTTAAATCGTTACAATATCTAACTTATATAGGAATGGACCAATTTTCGGTCCTTGTGGAACTCCAGCGGGAAAGATCCAAGGACACCACGTCATTTTGAACCACATTCAGATGACGAGGTCACACCTGAGCCATCGACCTTCGAATGAAATAGACGGATCTTGTTGGCGAAGTCGCTGTCGTAAGATCTCTGAAGGGTAAATCACAAATCGACTTAGCCGATTGGCTATGGAAGCGCAGACTAGTGTTGTGATCACGGCGGATAATCACTTTAACCCATCACTAATTTAGGATTCATGCTTTTACCCACAACCACGTGACAGATCTTCAAACCGAGCAACTGGAAGAAATAACATGAAAAGCTGCGGACACATGCTCCGTCTATTCATTTTAAGGTCGACCACAGTCAGACCGGAAGAGAGTGCCCCCTAGCAAGTGCTCTATCCAGGATGACGGGACGTTACACCTTCTTAACACCCTGTAGGAGTCCACTTGTCAGGGGTTGCAAGCGCCGTTCAGCGGGATCTTTTGGAACTGAAATTTCTCCCACATGATTCTCGACATTCAGTTTAATCCTGAGTACTTTTCATGACCTGTAAATAGGATACGTGCATTATGAAAGGCAATTGCATCATTTGAAACATTGAATTCTATTGTATGGCAAAAGATTTTTACACTCATATCCAAAAGTTAAGCATAATTGCTGTTTACGTCAATATTTCCGAAAATCTACGTTGGAATGGAAGGAAACGGAGTATGCCGGTGTAATAGGATTATAGAAGAAAACAATGCAAAACAAGGATAATGACTTTTATTTTCCAAAGAAAAGGGTTGAAAAAAATAGTGTCAACTTTAGTGAAACAGAATGACTAAAACAATGTGATGCTGAAGTTTAATACGTTGTGGGAACCTCTGGTAGCCACGCATGCTGCACAACGATTTCCCATACTTTCGATGAGGGTATGGATGAGTTGTGTGCTCAAAGAGTTCCAAGCCTCACCGGGAGCAGTTTTCAATTACGGAACGGAGCTTGGTGGGTGGCGGAGGGTTGCAATATGTCACCCGAGCATATTCCACACATGCTCTATAGGATTCAGATCAGGAGAGTTGGCAGGCCACTGCATTCGGCGTATATCTTCACTTTGAAGGAAGGCGTCGACCAGAGCTGCACGGTGATGAGGGTCGTTATCATCCATGAATATGAAACCAGGATCGACGGCACCTCGAAACAGGCGAACGGTAGGCTCAGGGACTTCGTCTCTGTTTCTTTGACCGGTAACAGGCCCCGTGTCAAAGATGTCGAGGTCTGTGCGGTGGTCCAGCATGATGCCTACCCAGACCATGACTCCCCCTGTCTTTCTGTGATGTTTCCCGGGTGAAAACGCGTTCCACGTTCTCTCCAGATCGTGGTACGAAAAGAATCAGTTTGCAGAATAAATCTGGACTCGTCACTGAACATGACATTGCCCCACTGTTGTCGACTCCACTGCCGATGTTCCAAACTCCATTGTAAACGCATGCGTTTCTGTGCAGACGTCAGGGGGATGTAAACTGCTGGTGGTCTGGCATAGAAACCAACGCGTCTGAGTCTCCTGTAAACAGTTTGTCTCGAAACTATCACTCCTGTGGCGGCTGTCAGGGCTGAACCCAGTTGTCTGGCAGAACGGTTTCTCTGACGTAACGCAGTTATTGCCAAATATCGGTCTTGCCGAGTGGTTACCCTTGGCCGACCTGGTACTGGTTGTTGGTTAACATCTCGTTGTTTGAAACCTCTACCGTAGTCTGGAGATCACACACTGAGGCACATTCAGAATTCGAAACGCTTCGGTTTGGGATCGACCAGATTCCAGCATTCCAATAATTCGTCCCTTCACAAACATGTCCCATCTTTGTGACATCTTTCGTCTTTATTGATTGCTAACAACACTCCGCATCACAGCAATTGCAAAATTTCTGCCTAAACTGGCCATGCCGCTCGAGGCCATTTTATACTCGTTCCAACATGCGCCAATGCTTTGCGCATGTCGACTGAACTGTTTTGCATATGCACAATGTTTTACCTTCGTCCCACGGGCCGCGGTGGCCCGGTTGGAAGAGTAACGAACTAGCAACCGAAGGGTTGCGAGTTCGAATCCAGCCAAACACCGTCGTGTACAAAGGGGGCTGGTGCACGTTAAATCTGTCGTGGCCTCAAATGTCCTCACGTTGGCGTGGTGTGGAAGTTTGGAGAGTGGGGTGCCAGCTCAGGTGTTGCCTCGTCATCTGACCGTGGTTCAAAATTACGTGGTGTTGTCCTCGGATCTTTCCCTTTGGGATTGATCCCGGACCGTCACCAATAGCCCATTGTGTTGCTCCAGTGTGACGTTAATTGAAATACCCAATACCCCCCTTCGTCCCACGATTCTCCACAAGTAATTTTGAACCACTGTATCCATATTTACTCAGATTTTTTTCGCATTTTACGAATTATGCTTAACTTTTGGACATGAGTGTATTTTGAGTAACACTTAATTTGTGTTGCACACTTCTAGACGATTTTTGCTTCAAATATCGAGATATATTTTTAAAAATTACATATTTTACTTCCCCCGAGTTTGTTTCCAAAGTGTTCGCCAGTAGCGAACACTTTGGTAGGTAGGTATTTAATAAACGTCGCGTTGGAGCAACACAACGGGCTATTGAAAACGGTCCCGGATCAAAGAAAAGATCCGAGGACAATGCGTAATTTTGAATCTCGATCAGATGACGAGGTCACACCTGAGCTGGCATTTCACTTTCCAAACTTCCTCACCGCGCCAACGTGAAGACATTTGAGGCCATGACAGATTTAACGTGCACCAGCCCTCTTTGTATACAACGGTGTTTGGTTGGATTTGAACTCGCAACCCTGCGGTTGCAAATTAGCAGGGTTGCGAGCTTGAGGAATACTCTTTCAAACGAGCTACCGTGGCCAGCGAACACCTAAGTTTTGTTTCTACCATCAGTAGAACCGGAAATATTCGGCTTTTTATAACATGACAGTTGTATAGGGGGGGGGGGGGGTATTTCAATTAACGTCACACTGGAGCAACACAATGGGCTATTGGTGACGGTCCGGGATCAATCCCAAAGGGAAAGATCCGAGGACAACACCACGTAATTTTGAACCATGGTCAGATGACGAGGCAACACCTGAGCTGGCACCCCACTCTCCAAACTTCCACACCACGCCAAAACAGTTGTATAAGGGGCAGTCTTCATGTCAAACTTTGGGCCACGGTAGCCCGGTTGGAAGAGTAACGGACTAGCTATCGGAGGGTTGCGAGTTCGAATCCAGCCAAAGACAGCAATGTACAAAGGGGATGGTACACGTTAAATCTGTCGTGGCCTCCTATGTCCTTACGTTGGCGTGGTGCCAGTTAAAATGTGACCTCGTCATCTGACCGTGATTCAAAATTACGTGTTCCCTTCGGGTTTGATGCCGGACAGTCGTCAATGGCTCGTTGTGTTCCTCCAGAGCGACGTTAATTAAAAAAATATATCAAACTTTACATAAACAAAATTTCCAATGGCAACACCAAGTTTCGATGCCTTAATTAGATTCTACATCGTCAAATTAGTTTAAAAACAAATTTCGTGAATTTACTATCGTTATATCCGGAGATATTCATCTTTATATTCGTCACATTTCCTTCTTGCGTTAATTTTTATTTGCCTTTCTGCAGCTGCTGTAGGTGCAATAGTCTACTTTTTATATTATATAAAGAAAAAGAACACGTTTTAATAAAATATAAATCTATCACAAAATCGCTTACATTTCAAATTTTAATAGCAAAACGAAAGCCAATTCTTATACATTTTACCTAATGACAGGTTGACTCATGTTACAAAATTAAATGTGTTGTCGTACAAAAAAGCACGAGTCTAACTAAAAATTTACATTTCTCTTAGTCTTCATACTAAGGAAAAGTGAAAATTTTAATTTTGAAGGCAGATTAAAATTCGAAGTTGTTCCATATACAGTGGCTCCCAAAAGTGTTCGTACACTTTAAAAATTTGTAGAAAAGCGCTGTAGCCTGGAATTGAATTCGAATATAAAGTCCAATATTTTTTCATATCATCTCCATGTGATTCTGAATTCTTTAAAACATTCTTTAAAAAAATATTGACTCATTTTCTTTTTATAAAAATGAAAATGCAAGGAGGTAGAGAAAGAACACGCCACAAAAGTGATCGTACACCGAAACATTTTCGGATAAATTCATAAATAAAATTATCGTTTATCGCTTTTTTTTATTTTTGCATTGTGGTGACATTTAAAAAATCGTTTGGCTTTAATATTTGCCTGCTTACTTCGTAGTATTATATTTATTATTTAAAAATGGCTCGCAGTCGTAAGGAAACAACGAACAGCATTCGAAAATTGATTATTTTTCATCATAGTAGTGGTAAATCAGTTTGGAATATCTCTAAATTAGTAAATTCATCCCATTCTACAGTGCAGTATGTGATAAAACGCTTTAAAGAAAATTGGATCGAAAACAAGGTAAGGAAACGTCGTCTGGCTAAGTTACCTCAATGTGATTAGAGATTTATAGTTAGAAAATTTTTGAAAAATCCACGTTTGAGTGCTGTAAAAATTTCTACAGAATTTACTAAAAAATTTTCTACTTTAATTTCATCTGAAACTGTTCGACGAGTGCTCAGATCAGCTGGATTAAATGAGCGTTCCGCCCGAAGAAAATTTTTTGTAAGTGAAAAAATAGAAAGCTTAGGCTTTCCTTCACAAAATCAATGATGAATCAATGATCAAGCCCGAAACGTATTGGAATCATGTCTTATTTGCAGATGAAAACAAATTTAACATGTTCGGTTCCGATGGGCGTATAATTGTATGGAGAAGAAAAAATGAGGAACTTAATCCCAAGAACTCAGTTGGAACAGTAAAGCATGGCGGTAGAGGTGTCCTTGTGTGTGGGTGCATGTCAGCATCAGGACTAGGTAATTTGGTATTTATTGATAGCATAATGAATCATACTCTCTACTTAAATATTTTAAAAGACAATTTAAAATTATCAGCCTAAAATTTGGGTATTGGAAACAACTTTGTTTTTTATCGAGATAACGATCCGAAGCACACTGCTCTCAATGTTCGCCTCTGGTGTCTCTATAATTGTCCACAAGTTCTGAAAACAACACCTCAGTCGCCAGATTTAAACCCAATTGAACACATTTGGAGATAACTGGAGGTTAGAGTACGAAGACACGACATTAGAACGAAAAGCGAACTAAAAACAGCAATGATTGAAGAATGGAGGAACATTGATGCAGAAATTACAAAAAAAACTAGTGAACTCTATTCCCAGACGTTTAAAAGCTGTTGTGGATGCTATAGGATAGCCTACTAAGCACTAATTTACCGAAATATTACAATATTTACTAATATGTAGATTTTTTTTAAAGTGCACGAAGACTTTTGTGAGGTAACTTTTTTGTTACTTTTTGATTATTGATTTTCCAAAAAAAAAGTTTTATTATGTTTTTAAAATATTTTGTGTGTAGTTTTGTTAAGAACAAGTTATAGATGTTATTAAAAAATTCCCATTCTGAAATATTAATTTTTATTAATGGATAGAGAAGTATTTCATTGAAATTCGTAAGTGTACGAACACTTTTGGGAGCCACTGTATATAAGTTATACACTGGTGTTCAAAACTAAGAGAATTTGCATATTTTGTCGAATTTCTCGAAAAGTACTGAACGAAAGGTAAAACTAATGCTTCCAAACAAAGGTTAAAATCTTTAGTGTCGAATACGTAAGCGCACACGTGCGTGTGGGCGTTGCATTTAGAGGAACAGGCTTTCTCAGCGAACGTGACAATTTCCGCTTTTCGTTCGCTCGCACATCTCGGCGAATTTCGTGCTTCTTTTAGCAACATTCGGCAAAATTCAATAGCAAAGGTAAAATGAGTAACCACCAACGTTTGGATGATGGAATGAGGTGGTGAATCGTCGGGAAACTGGAAGCAGGGCAGTCTCAAGTACAGATTGCTAGAGACTTGATTGTAAGCGCCCTGTTCAACTTATTGAAACAGTTTAAGGGTACCGGATCCGTAGAGAGAAAGCCTGGGCAAGGTCGTCCAAAAGCCACGAAGGCCAATGAAGATCGATATTTGTCCATTACAGCCAGGCGTAACAGGAATACAAGATTCTCAGCTCTCTCGCGACCTTCATGCGGCCACAGTAAGCCGAGTTTCAAGGGTTACTCTTTCCAGAAGGCTACATAAGAGAGGTCTGTTTGCAAGTTTCTTCTGTTTGCGTCCAGCTCACTTTTGCGCACACGAGAACCCGTTTAGCATGATGCATAGAACATCGATTTTGGACCAGGGATAAGTGGGGGACCGTTCTATTCACTGATGAGTCTCGGTTCAGCCTAACCACTGATTATCGACGTACGTTCATCTGGAGAGAACCAGGGAGCCGCTGTCTTCCAACATCCGAGAAAGACACCACTATGGCAGCGAAGGTTTGATGGTCTGGACAAGCATCATGTCGGATGGGCGCACAGACCTCCATGTCTTTGACAGAGGCTCTGTGACTGCTGTGAGGTATAGGGATAAGATCTTTTTGCCCTGTGTTCGCCTTTTCAGGAGTGCAGTTGGCTTTGATTTTATTTTTATGGACGGTGCTCGTCCACATAGGGCTCATCTGGTCGACGAATATCTGGTAAGTGAGGATATTCGCTGGATGGATTGGTCAGACAGATCTCCAGGCCTAAACCCTATAGAGCATATTTGGGTCGTTTAGGGAGGGCAATTGCAATTCGCCTTCCTCCTCTCAGAACTATCCAGGACCTGAAAACAGCGTTGCTGGAGGAGTGGGACCGACTGCCACAGGGATTCATAAACTGCCTCATTTTTGTATTATTTCAACCTATGTACATAACTAATTTCTTTAAAATATGTCCAGTAGTTCTGGAGATAATCGCCCAAAAGTGAAAATTCTCTTAATTTTGAACACCAGTATAGATATACGAAATTAGACATAATTTTCCCTACTTAAATCGGAAGGTATTATTTATATACATGAAGGATTTAGCTCTTCATGCATATAAATTCAACAAAATACACAATAGAAAAAATTGCCTCCAAAGATCAACCAAGTTCACTGTAAAAAATCTTCACACCTCTGGTATTAGAAGAGCTGACGAAGAACTCATAACAAATGTGTAAGATGTTGCCAAATTCAAGTTTAAAAACTTTAAACTATCTAGATGGTATGGTATTTTATTTAACGTCACACTAGAGCAACACAACGGGCTTGTTTAAACTATCTTGAAAAAAACTAAAGAAAAGTTGAGTTCATTTTCTAAAACATTTTTCCACTTCAATGTCTCATCTTTCGCGGTTCAAAATTACGTGGTGTTGTCCTCTGATCTATCCCTTCGGGGTTTGATCCCGGATCGTCGCCAATAGCCCATTGTGTTGCTCCAGTGCGACGTTAATTAAAATACCTACGTACCCATGTTTCGTGGAATTGCCCCTATGTAGAAAGGCCAGGCTATAAAAGGTAGGTATTTAATTAACGTCTCACGGGAGCAACACAACGGGCTATTGGCGACGGTGCGGGATCAAACCCGAAGGGAAAGAACCGAGGACAATACTACGTTTTGAACCACGGTCAGATGACGAGGTCATACCTGAGCTGGCACCCAAACTTCCACACTATCAACGTGGACATTTGAGGCCACGACAGATTTTATGTGCACCAGCCCCCTTTGTCCACGATATTTGGTTGTATTCGAACTCGCAACCCTCCGGTTGCTAGTCCATTACTCTTCCAACCGAGTTACCACGGCTTACAAAGTCAAGGAACCCAGTTCAAACCCCACTTTATCTTTTATCTACAATTGAAATATCCTTTTATTTAATCGAACCAATACCACTTAATAAACCTACTGTTTAAACAAAATTTAAAATTTTTATTCCCAGCCGCTGAGCTTTCTTAAATCTTAAGCCTGTAATTTCTTTCTCTATGTAAAGATAACTCTTTCTCTAAACTAATGCGGATATCCTTTCCACACTTCAAATTTAACATTAGTATTCTCTTATACTACTGTGATAGGGATCCTTTGTCTGAAACCATCAGGTTTTTGCACATTTCTTATCTTACTTAAATAAAGGGTTTGTATGGAAAGTTAATTGCTTAGAGCTCGTTTATATATAAGTGAAATATTACCATATTACGGAAACTCTATATATGAAAAATCACTAATTTTTTAATTTACTGATTGCATTTCAATCACATTACCTTCCCCAGCTTTCAGAACTTTTTCTCTTTGTTAATACCCATAATTCATCTTGGTATTTAAAGCAACGAAATGTAGGCACAATTGAAGCGTGTGAAATTGTCTTGCCGAATAAAAGAATTTTTCAGTGCAAAAAAATCAGCATACAGCCATGTTTTTTTTCTATTCACTAGGTAGGTATTTTAATTAACGTCACACTGGAGCGACACAACAAGCTATTTCTATTCACTAGGAAATCCAAATAATCATCTAATAGCCCTGATTTAGTCTCATTCAATTCATAAAATCTCTCATCGGTACCTATTTTAACCTTATCCCATTTTGCACATACATAATTCATTATTTTATAATTGAAATTTAGAAGAGGTATTCATAAGTAAAATTTTGTTTTAACTAAAATTTAAAAAACAAATGAAAAAACAAGTTTAATGGCTTATGTATTCATAATATAAAAATATAACTAAATGGATAATTAGGAAATGTTGAATATCAATAATTTTTCATTTAAAAAAGCAAATTTCAAAAACGTTTTTTTTTACCTTTCCTTTCAACCATAGCCTCTAATTTATGTAGAATCCATCTCCCATACCACCACCAGAGGTCACGAGGAACAGAACTCTAACTTTATTTTTTCTAACTCAGAGTCGTGAGTGACTATGCTTCCACGTGCAGGTGGAGTGCAGTTTATATAACTCATACATGTGCCAGAGTGTAGGCTGTGCCATGATCCATGTAACTTTATCTATACATAATTTTTAGAATAACTAAATGTTGTGTTAGTCCTCATCTCCGTGTCATCCAGCTACACAGCTTCATCACACCCTAGACACCGTACTACATTTATTCAGTCAGCTTTTTGAAAAAACTTAGCATCTTAATTCGCGGTACCCTCTAGTGTTTCACAGCATCCCGATTGAAAATAACCTAATTGAACCTGTAGGTATTTAATGAACGTCGCACTGGAGCAACACAATGGCACGGTGCGGGATCAAACCAGAAGGGAAAGACCCAAGGACAACACCACGTCCTGTACACGACGGTCTTTGGTTGGATTCGAACTCGCAACCCTCCAGCTGCTAATCCATTACTCTTCCAACCAGGCTTCAAATATGAAGTGGTAGCCGTTCTCGTTGCTAAAGGGACATGGTTCTCTTTTTATGGGCAAATTAGGTATATTACAATTTTAAAAGAAACAAATAAAAATGGGTAGTCAAATTCAAATAGTATCTTTTCACATTAAGGTTTATTTATGTACATTTACATGAATGGTGATGCTACGAAAAGGATCTTCTAAGAATCATTCACTGCCACAGCAAGCTAGAAGAAACAAACAAACATCATAACTTTGAACATTAGAAATTTTTACAATTCTTTGAAAAATTCAGAAATTGAACACATCAAATATAACTCAAATTTATTTTTAAAGCTGCGCAATCTTTTCTTTCTGCATAGTCATTCCCTTTGGGAGTAAATTTTAATCACAAATAGCAAACAATTCTGAAGGCCCTTGTTTACTAAGTGATTCCTTTGAGGCAGTTTTGCATTTAACAGAATAAAAGAGTAGTTCAGATCAACATACGGCCCACACGTTTCATGCCCGATGGTATTAAAGACAATCCCTTTTAATTTTTCAACCCTTTATTTCAATACACTTTTTAGAAAGGCTGACTAACTTTTCTAAACCACTCAAATAACAATCCGAATGTTTGTCCTTAAAATGGTCTAAAACGGTAAAAATGATTTCATCCTTTTAAAATTTTTCCCAAGCAGATGCAACTTCAATTTTGCAAACAAGAAAAAAATTGAATTTGTAAATTAAATGACATCAACTGATACTCAAGCTTAAACATTATAAATTTTGGTCAACAGCACAGCTATCTGCGACTCTAGTTGGAGGTTGCAGCCCAAAAACATTAACAGTAGTGTACACCTAATTATGTTTTTGCATGAACTTCTTTTACACGAATTCAAAATAAATATTTCATTCTCTTTTTACGCGAGTCATTTTTGTTTAACACGAGTGGTCCAATCCAATTTCTATCAATTTTTTTTGCCTAAATTCTAAGAAAACAAAATTTTATTTGTGGCGCAGATCATTTCTATTTTCTATATGTATAACAGCTAGTATGTGTTTTGAAACGTGTGCTTTGTGCTTTCCTCTAGATACATTACATAACGTTTTTATTATTGAATTTGGTGCACATCTACCGTATTTGTGCACTGTATCTTCAGAAGATATTTAGTATGTAGCTCTATTTCAGTGAAAGAATCAATGGTGAAATTTGTGCACACATAAATTTATAAATTTTGCCGAAAATCAATAAATTGTAAGTTTACAAATTTTTCATACCTTTATTTAGTAATTTCAATTTGAGATATTTTTCGGCAGCCCTTATAATTCACCGATTACCAAAATGAAAAGGAAAGCGATTTCTTTGGAACTTAAAATTCAAATATTAGATCGTCTTACAAGTATTCTTCAGGAACATATCTATCGTGTAAAAACAGAATTAGGTGTATTAAAAACAGGTTGGTTGGTTTGGGTTTAATGGCGCAAGGTCCAAAAGTGGACAAGCTGCGCCAAACACATGACAACGTAACTAAATAAAAGATAAGAACAAAATTTTAAGGTTCATTTGTACAACCAATAATAAAAAGATTTTAAAATATAATATTTGAAGTACAATACATTGAATTTAAAAATAAATATTCAAACGCCACGATTAAATAGCGAAATATGAGATTATCGTTATCATAGCATTAAAAACAGGATTGACAGAGTTAGGCCTGTCAATTCTTGTTCTGACATGTTCGGGCCAAAAACTTTTGACCCACTCAAAATTACAATGAAATCTGTTTCCTATTCCAATAAAAAGGCAGTAATACGGAATTGATTGTTTGACTGCTTTATCTACATGTATTTTGCCAATGTGATAATCCGAAACTTTGATTCATTCAAATTAGCTCTCTCCAAGTCCTATCCTATGGCCTCATCGTGGCGAGAGTGTTACACAGGCAGGAGCATATACTCCTAGTAGGGTCACCCAAGGCGTGAAGGCTGTGCTGCTTTACCCAACTAACATAGGAAGGTGAACAGGTGGCTAAGTCGGACTGTTAGAGATGGCTCCCAGATCTTGTAATCAATAGCAGACACTCTCTACCCAAGTCATGGACTTGTGCAGAGGACGACACCACCTGTCCGTACTTAAAAAGCAATTGCGCAGATCATCTCCAGTATCTTTTCATCACTGGTACCTCAGTAAAACACCAGGAGAGCTGCTTCCCTTCAATTGGCCCCGGAAAATTTTCTCTATGCTTGCCAAGCTCCGATCTTGGACATTTGAAAAAATATGATATTCTTGGATGGTCAGAAATCCTTTCCCACTTGTACAAAGTGCAGCTTATTACCAACATCTCCCTCACACATCCTGAATTGCATTGGAGCCATACATGAAGACATTTTTGAGGACCCATCTGCAATTGCCCAAAACGTTTTTGCAGACTCAATAACTTAGTGTAATGTTTTTTTTGTTACACTGGGATAAGAAACTTCAGAGTATTTTTAACATTTTAAATATTTCGATCCTAGTGGGCCCTTCCTTGCTTGATCCATCATGTCTAGCCAAATAGACAAGATAATTTTTTCGTCTTGTCCTCCCCATTCCGTCACATAAATGGTTGGTTTGGGGTTCCATGGGTCCTAGTTGGCCAAGCAGTAAGTACATAGATGAATTCTTTGCTCATTTGAGCAACTGAATACTAGATGGGCGTTTTGTTTACAACTAGGTTCGACTATTTTCAGACCTGTCCACCATTTTTGTGGTTTGAGGTGGAATAAAATTTAAATTTACATCAATTCAGCATTCATTTTAGTTAGAGCTGAAGGGGGTGCCATTCACAGATCACTGGTCCTCAATATTAAAGGGTATTCACTGTTTGGTCTCTCTGACCTGATTGATCAGTGAACTAGAACAGTGGTACAGTTTTGATAAACGCATACTTTTGTGGCAAAGTTTTTGGCGTACTTTTTATGTCGCCAAGGATGAAATTCTTAGAAAAAAACATTTTTCTTAAAGGAAAATAATTAGCCTTTTTATAGCGAACACTTCTACAAATCAAGTGTAACAGTCTGAAAGTTAATTTTTTTGCAGCAAACTTCATAGGAACGTCGCGTTTATCGCACCAAAAATTTAAGAACCAATGGAATCAAAGGACAATTTAATGGAAATGAAAAGAACATTCTAGAATATTCAAAATGAAAATTTAAACTTTGAGGTTGACATAAAAGCGGGAATAGTACTAATAAAGTTGCCTTTACCTGCAATAACTCATTACAGAAAGTGCACCAAAAGCATTGCCGCAAAAGTATGCTTATCAAAGCTGTACCAGATTTGTCAATCAGTGAGTTCCTGACTGATACACAAATTTGGTCTTCCACGCCAAAAGGATCGGTGGGAATGTTTATTACATTACCAATGGAAATTCTCAATTCACTGACTGAGCATGATTACGACTTAACTCAGGTACTGGTTCCATACTAAAGCATAATGGAAAAATTAGCTTAAGGTATTTTGTGCACCCAATACGCCGTTATTTTTTATGGCATTGTGCGGTCGAGACCTACTTCTTTTCGGGAGTACAACCACAAAAAGAAAAATTACATTTTCACTTTCAAAGACTATAAGCCTTTTCTCACATAAAGAATAGAAACAACAAATATAAAAACTGTTTTTCATGGATTTGGCATTTTCTTACTGGTATTTATTTAAACTTCAGACCATATGAAAAGAGACCAAGACAAATATTTAAAAATGGAAAGTAGGTAGGTAGTTTATAATGTCGCACAGAAGCAACACAACGGACTATTGGCGACGGTGCGGGATCAATCCCGAAGAGAAAAAACACCGAAGACAACACCATATAATTTTGAACCACAGTCAGATGCCGAGGCTACACTTGAGCTGGCACCCAACTCTCCAAACTTCCACACCATGCCATCAAGGACATTTGAGGCCATGATAGATTTAACGTGCACCAGTCCCCATGTACACGACGGTCTTTGGTTGGACCAAGTATCAAACTCGCAACCCTCCGATTGCTAATCCGTAACTCTTCCAACTGGGCTACCGCTGCCCATTGAAAATGGAAGGAAAATAGCATGATATAGAACCTCAAAGGAGCTATGATTGACTGACTGAAATTTTGTTTTTGGTAGCAAGGAAGTACCACTTGGGAAATGATTTAGTTTAATAAAAATGTATTCAAATGCATTTAAAGAAGATATAACAGGAAAAGTCTTTCAGGTTCCACAGGTCATTTTAGGTCTTAGATGCTTATGATCATTTTAAGTTTCTTTAGGTCCTAAGCCCCGAATTAGGTATTTTAGGTGCTATAAAATTTACACATTTTATTTAAGATATTTTAAATCCTTAAAATACATTATCGGATTTGAAAGAGGGTATAGAGCCAAATTGGTAAAAACCTAAGACTTACCTATAGCATAAGAACATCACAGCATAGATGGAGCTCATTCAAATTAGTATAATTCAATAACCATACATAATTTTAGACCAGATTTTAACTCTGCATTATTTGTATGTAACTTAGTTATCTGTATAAATAAAATGGTCTTAAATGTCAATAAGTATCAATACATCAAACTGGTTATTAGTTTATTGGAGCTCCTTCTATTATACCAATGATAAAAGATTATTTTCCAATAAAAATCAGTATTTTAACTTAGAAAGCTTAAAATCGTGCCTTTGAATTCTTTCAATCAGTTTCAACTATCACAATTTTTTTCAAAAAAATGGAGGAATTCATTGAAACACATAGTATCTGATTTCATACATAATCCAGATTTTAGTAAAATAATCAGCTCTACAAAATAAGTTTAACTTGCAAAGCATATCAAAAGCCAATTGTATTTCTGAGGTTCTTGCTTACAAGCAATTTTTGTATGTATTTCATTGACTGGAAATCACAAGTCTTACCTGAGTGGTGTGATTTCTGGCATTCCAGGATCAGCTCCCTTCTTGTACCCTGAAGGCGAAAAATTTTATGTTAACCACAGGGTGTGATGATTAAAATCAAACTTTAAATTTTCCATAATTGTAATTTAATAATGTTGAAAATGAATAACTTGAGACAAAATGCATGTTATTTTATACAGATAAGTCTAAAAATTGCTTTTACTCAGTATCACCCTTTTTCTAACTGAAAATAAAATCTGGATGGACACTAGAGGTAATAGTATGATTGGGGTGCTAACTAGGAGAAATTAGTGGGGACCTAAGTAAAACACCATGTTTTGGAATTCTATTTTGTTTATATAAATCATTACCAATATGATCAGTATATTTGTAATATTTATTCATATGTTAGTCCAAAAATATTAGAACCCTAGAACTGTACATTTTATAAAGCAACCTAATAAGAGATTGAATCACTGCATATTTGGTTTGTTCTTTATGTTTGATTGGGCCGTACAAAATTAAAGGATTCCAAGCAGGTTCAGTGCCTAGGGGAGGTGTTCTTTTAAACAATGTTTGTTTTTCGTTGGAAATATTTCTCTTCCATTTGTGGATATGCAAAGTACGTAGGTATTTAATTAACATCGCACTAGAGCAATGCAACGGGCTATTGCTGATGGTCTGGGATCAAACCCAAAGGAAAAGATCTGAGGACAACCCACTCTCCAAACTTCCACACCACGCCATGGAGGACATTTGAAGCCACAACAGATTTAACGTGCATAACCCCAAACACATAAGGGATAAATATACAAATAATATGAGTAACCAAATATGCAGTGGTTTTATTTGTCTTAGGTTGCTTATCAGAAGGTTTGCTAAGTTCTAGAGAACGGAAATTCTTTGGGTCACAAAATTTTTATAGTTGGTGACCAGTCCTCCTTCCAACATGAGATAATATTACAAACATACTGATAATATTAGTAATGGTTCGTATAAACAAAAATAAAGAGTTCCAAAACATTAATAATGAAGCCAATAATTTCTCCAAGTTGGAACCCAGTTATCAATAGTTATCTTTAGCATCCTCAAAGTAGCGATGCCAGTACTTGTTAGTTTTAAAAAGGTTCAATTTGAGGTATTACGTAGAACAAACTTTTAAACTGATTCATATTGCCCAAGTTATTTCAGTTTCAATCTTATTAAACTTAAGAAAAAAAGAAAAGTAAAGTGATTTAAATCAATGATTTTTTAATAAAAATCCCTTGATTTAAATCATGATTTAAATCGGCATATCCTGACTAAAACAGTCAGTTTAACATAAATCAGTAGTACTATATGCTAATTGCACTGACTTATATGTCTCACGTCCAACATGTTTAAATGCATAGGGCAACGAATTAAAATCAAAAATATTATTTCAATAAAAAAAAGTTTTGATCTTTGAATAAATTCTTTTCTTTCAATCTGTACGGTTGTTTCATTTCTAATATAAAAACATGTATAAATATTTCATATTAGTATCAAATAAAGCTATGATACTTTTATATAAAATAATAACTTGTATAAACAATGTCTGACAAAACATGATTTGTATCTGCAAAGTAAAGTATTTTTGAATTGAGCCAATGTGTTTCAGGAAGTGAGAGCTAGTGAGATGCACGCCACAAATCCATGGCTTTCTAGTTTCTGAAGCGATATTTGAATTCAGCAGCAGCAAGCAGAAAATAATTTTAGAAGGGCCCCTTCCAAAATTATTTTCTCCCCCTCAATCTTCTTTCACTTCATTTAAAATACTTAATTTATAATGACTGATGGTTTTATAAATATCATACAAGTTTGAAATTGAAATTTGAACTGTTATTCTATTTAACCATAAGTAGATAAAAATGAAATAAAATTTATTGACATGGTTAAATGACTGCAGCAAATCAAAAATTTAGATTCAATGCTACTTAAATTTATTAAACATTCAATTAAATATGAAAATTTACGAGACGTGATACCTCGTCGAGACAACGACCAGGAGGGTAAAGGCTATATTTAAGATAGTTGAAAGTAAATTAAAGATGAAAGGGTACTTTCCCGTTATAGCCATACCAATAAACTTCTATGTCAATTTGGCGCATTTTTGCTTATTTCTTGGCGCTATTTGTTTCCATACCAGCTTTTGTTTTCTGGTGCCATTTTAGCTTATTCCTTTGTTAATGGATTTCATGATTTGGGATTTGCCAAGAGACGAACAAGGGCAATGCTATTTCTTCACGAGAAATATTCTTCACAAAGATTGCGTTCGAATAATCACCTAATAAAATTAAAATGTGACTCAAAGCCAAAATGGTTATGTAGCCTTCGTCCATGCCAGGAAGTAAAAGGTGTCCGAACAAAAATGTGGTTTAATGAATCATGCATTCCTTGTTACTGCCATACAATTAATTTATTTATGGTATTAAGAGTTAACGTCTATTGAATTCTGTGAATTACAGCTTCAAATTAATCACAACACAACAGTAGATTGGAATAATTATGTGAGAAATATGTGCCAATTCTGTTATCTCATCCTAATGTTAAAATCTGGGGAAGTCGTAAAATTGTTGAAATCAGGTGCAAAGTACGAGTGATAAAACTTTTTCCCAAAACTTTTTCACATTCTAAATTTTTTAAATTCAGACGATAGGATTTTCAAAACCAAATCTCTAAATTCTTACCTAAATATACTACTGTAGGTATAAAGCCCCAATGAAATGCTGTCTTTATTAAAGTAATCACGTGTCCAATTCGTTTCTTCGTTTCAGGATTCATTGCGAAAGATGAAGACAAATGCTACGAAGCTTAAACAAATTCTTAAGTTCTAATACAACGCAAGAAAAAGATCTAATGCGATAAATTCAATAGACGTACGCGACGGACACCGGACCTAAGCATGGAAATTTACCAAATAAAGAAACTGTTGCCATACTTAAAGACAAAACTTAAGTTTATTTCGGTAGATTTTTATGCTATTTTTATTAATTATACACAAATACTTAATATTATCAAAGGGGTCTGGTGCACGTTAAATCTGTCGTGACCTCAAATGTCCTCACGTTGGCGTGGTGTGGAAGTTTGGAGAGTGGGGTGCCAGCTCAGGTGTTGCCTTGGCATCTGACCGTGGATCAAAATGACATTGTGTTGTCCTCGTTCATTCCCTTCGGAATTGTTCCCGGACCGTCGTCAATAGCCCGTTGTATTGCTCTAGTGTGACGACCATATTATTAATTTTTTAAACAGTGACAATTTGAAAAATGACTCTTTTTACCCCAAATCTTTTTGCTTTGAATAATTATAAGCTGAGTCAAACAATGTTTCTTCCTCACATATATGCAAGGGGGTCGCAGTAGCCAGGTTGGTAGAGATGCTGATTAGTAACAGAAGGGTTGAAAGTTTGATTCCCGATCCATCGAACAAAAGACCGTCGTGTAAGTTGGGGCTTATGCACGTTGAATCTGTCATGGCCTCAAATGTTCTCTCCTTGGTATGCTGTGGAAGTATGGAGGTGTTCACTTCGTAATTCCTCGGATCTATCTTCTCGGTATTGATCCCGAACCACCGCCAATAGCCTGTTGTGTTGCTCCACCTACATGCAAGGAAAGTTCTTACTGATACGAAGATAAATAATTTTTAATTATTTCCTGCGGTACCCACTGTACTTACGGAGATTTAACCAACCTACCAGCTAGGACAGAGGACCAACACATGCAGCCACGACGGATCGGAAATTTTATCGGTAGGTAGCTGAATTAACGTCGATCTGGAGGCGATACAACGGGCGGTAGGTGATTGTCCGGATCAATCCCGAAAGGAAAGATCCGATAACGGTTGGTTGGTTGGTTTTGGAGGCCAATATTTGGCCATGCTGCGCCAAACACGGTACAATATCAAGTAATTGACACACAGACAGTGAAAACTTTACTGACACAGAAGAAATAAATACACCAAGAATCGAACCTGCGCCGCCTACAACTCGGAGGTTGCTAGCGCAGTTGGCATACCCACTGAACCACGACGGCTCCGAAAGTTCCTATAACACCTCGTTATTTGGAAAAACGGTCAGATGATGATTTCATACCTGAGTTGGCATCCCACTCTCCAAACTTCCTCACAACAGCAACGTGAGGGGGGTTGGGTATTTCAATTAACGTCACACTGGAGCAACACAATGGGCTATTGGTGACTCAGCAACGTGAGGACATTTAAGGCTACGGCAGATTTAACTTGCGCCATCCCCATGTACACGACGGTCTTTTGGATGGATCAAGTTTCGAACTTGATCCATCCAAAGCGGTCCGTTTGCTAATCCTTTCGGATCTTTCCCTCTGGGATTGATCCCGGATCGTCACCAATAGCCCGTGTGCTGCTCCAGTGTGACGTTAATTAAAATACCTACCTACCGTTACTCTTCCAACCGAGTTAGCAACCTTCGAGTTGTAGGCGGCGCAGGTTCAATTCCTGCCAGGTGCACTCGTATCTGGGTGTATTTCTCTGTTCCGTGTCAGTAAAACTTTCATTGTGTGTGTATGTGTCTATTACTTTATATTGTGTAAGGCGCAGAATGGCCAAAGATGGCCCTTGAACAATAAAACTCCAATACCAACCAAGCATCAACAGGGGTACTGCGTCCCCCCGAAATATAATGAGAGTTGATTCTGATTTTTTTTATTTTATTGCTTGCTATCCTGACACTGTCAGTTTTTAATCAAATAATAATAAAGCTCAGGTATGTATGTAGATTAACGTCACAGTGGAGCAACACACCGGGCTATTAGGGACGGTCGACCAATGTCTACGCATATCGGCCAATGTCTACCAGAATCTTTGGACGTTAGTCTTGGGTCTGAATGCCTGGTAGATCTTCTTAGACATGTGCTAAGTGACTGCCTAAAAGAAAGAGGTCTGAGAGAACCTGCATTATTAGCTGAGGAGCTATGGGCTAATAGGGTTGAGAGTTTTAATTCTGCAGCCTTTTCGGTGGAATTAACCGAAATTACTGATAAGTTTTACCACAGGTTGTGGGAGGATAAGGACTATTTGTGCTTGTCGAAACCTGCATTGTATGTTACCTCACATTTTTTAAAGGTTATTCGGTTACAAGATGTGCTAAGAGAGGTAAGAAATGTGCTCTGCCCTCCCGATACTGTTGAATATTTTGACAATTGTAACTAAAACTTTTCTTGTACTTTTTATGTGTATTTAATAAAATGATTGTTTATTCTAATTTCTTTTTAGTCTTTTATTTTTGTCATAGCTTAGTTTTTTCATATCTTGTTATTTTCTAAATTCTCATTTGTTTAACACAAATATTTCTTAAGTACTACGTCTTGTGATTTAAAAAAGAAAAAACTTTATTACTTTTATATTTAGTGATGGAGAGATTGTTCTAGTTATATTATAATAATAAATTGTGTGGAATATATATAAATAGCGTGTTTCTTAACACAGCCATAAGCATGAATATGAGCATTCGGTTAGATCATAACCGCTGCTTTAAGGGAATCAGTTCTGACTCAGACGTATCCAAAACTCCCCGTCACCTTTGGTGGTATCAATGCTTTGCAGCGTGCCTTAAAAGGCCACGTAAAAACGCAAAGAAATGGCTTCAAACGAAATATTCTTATACTTTACACAAGCCTATGCGATGCAAATTCAAGAGAAATCGTGTAATAGTAGGAGGCTTAAAGGAACAGTTTCAATCTGATTTTGCTGACATGCAATCTCTAGTCCCTAACAATGACGGGTTTAAGTACATACTTGTATTGATATTTTGTCTAAATATATATGGGCTGCTTCCACTGAAAGATAAAAATCTACAACAATAATAAGAGCTCTTGAAAAAATATTTTCGGAATGAACCCCTCAATCTTTACAGACAGATGCTGGGAAAGAGTTTACCAATAAACTGATGCAAAAATTCTTACAAAAGAAAAATGTTCATTTCTTTACAACGCATAACACAAAAGCTTCAGTCGTTGGACGCTTTAACCGTACACTAAAAACTAAAATGTGGAAGTATTTCACTGAAATGAATATTAGGAAATATATTGATGTTATAGACCAGTTGATTCATAGCTATAACCCCACTTGGCATCGTAGCATTGAAACAGAGCCATCATCGGTGACATTACAAAATGAAGGGAAAATCTGGCATACTTTATACGGGCAGCTGTCTGTTGTTGAACACGGAACTTCCGATTTATAGGCGATACCGTTCGCATCAGTCGAGAGAAAATGCTATTTGAGAAAGGATACGAACAAAACTGGACCATGAGAAATTTTTACTATTTATAAAATTTTACCTAGGTTGCCTGTTGTGTATAAACTGAATGATTTAGCAAACGAAGTGATACAAAGAAGCTTTGATAAAGAGGAATTGCAAAAGATTTCGGATTCTGGATTTTAACTCGTAGTGAAAGTTTTGAAGAAAAGAAAGCGTCATAGGAAAACGGAATACTTTGTGAAATTTCAGGGTTATCCTGAAAAATTCAATGCCTGGGTTGAAGGTGTCAGAAGATATAAATAGAGAATGCACTGTACTTACCTTTTATTTCACGAACGATGTCGTTCTATATCACACTGATCAGAGATAGCACATTGAACTTTTCCCCAAATAACAAAATATCTCAATTTACAACTCAACTCCCCAGTACAGTCAATTTAAAAGGAGAATGGGAAGTCCCTCTGGTTGATTTTTTTACCCACATACATGGTACAATGTCCGAAACGATAATAATTTGT
This sequence comes from Meta bourneti, assembly GCA_933210815.1. Taxonomy (NCBI): domain Eukaryota; kingdom Metazoa; phylum Arthropoda; class Arachnida; order Araneae; family Tetragnathidae; genus Meta; species Meta bourneti. Next base: position 3,774,483 of record OW119927.1, on the reverse strand, counting down.
TTGGCTTTGATTTGGGTGATGGGAAACTGGAAGAGTTCCACCAGGTTGTTATGAAACAGAACCGGCCCTCATCAAAGGGATGCTAATAACATCTCATAAAATAAGATTGAACTTCATTATCATTCTGTAACGAAGAGTTGAAATTAAAACAGCTGAAAATCAAAATTAGTTCTTCACGAAGGATTGGCTGAGCTTCTGGATTTTGAGCCAGGAGAATATACAGGTTCACAACTAAGTCCTCTTGTGGCCGATCCAAAGGCTTCTTTCCCTGTCATGTATGTGTATTGCGATCTCGTAGAGCCTCAAATCGTAGGGGATGTACAAGTTCCTTTTTAAAAGTTGCAACCGTTGAGGGAAATGATGGTGAAATAATAACGCCCACTATTCAAGACCATTTTATTTACCGGTCATACGACAACATTTTCAAGACTTCAAGGACATTTTCAAGGATATAAGACTTCATTCTGGAAATTTAGTGCCATTTGAAAGAGGTAAAGTGTTCGTTACGTTGCATTTTCGTCAGAGACAAATCATTTAAAAGAGCATTACCTTTTTGAATTAGATTTCATTTTCATTTTTGACTTCAAGAAAAGAAGTACCAAAATGTTGATGCCTTACACGTGCAGTACGAAAAAGTTTGAAGATTACACAGCCCAACACATAATTTGGTGCCGGTTTTTTTTAACTGATTTTATGTGTATTTCATGTGCTGAAAACAAATATGACGTTAGTTTTTGACGGTCACCTCTTGTTTGTGAGATATGACAGTAGCGTTTGTTGTCGCTTATTTCCAACTGGCAAACTTTTATGTAGGCGTCTCGATAGATGGCAACACGGGAACTCAATCTAATAATCTTTACGTACAACTTTATGTACAGTTAATAGATATACATGGCACCCTCTTTCACATATCAATCGACCCAATGGCCCTAAGTAATAACATTCGCAACGGACGGTCCCAGACCTCATCACTTACTCAACCGTTCTCTTCACACACACAACAAAAACAGAAAAAATGTCTATATATATACCATACTCACCGTGGTGACCTCTCGCGACAATCAATTATAACTAAACAAGCTCACACATTATTTACGTTAACACATTAAATTAGGCTTATGGTATAGGCTTTAAATTAAAAACCTTTTCCTTAATACATTTTGTAAAACATTTTAATCAATTGAAAAAAACACAGCAACACTCCTGTAAATCTACAATAGCTTAATTAAAAATTAGAAATGAGAAGAATCAAATAAAACAAAAGGAAAAGTTATTTTGTTCCACTCCGAGAGCTTTTGTTTGAAATTCTTGAGTGAACTTTGTTTAGTCTCTTTGCAGATTCCAAAAGTAATCTGTCATCATATGAGTATCCCATCTGCCCTGGTATCGGTCCTCCATTGTCTTTATGTCCTGGTGAAATCGTTCACCTTGTTCTTCACTAGTATTGCCAAGATTTTCAGGGAAACGGTCTAAATGGACGTGCGAGTAATGAACCTTTATGCTCATATTACAACCAAGGTCTCTGAAGTTGTTAAACATGCTGTTAACTACACTGCTGGCCACCCAAATTGCAACACCAAGAAAGACAAGAGATATCACAACAAAATTTATTTTGTAGATAACATGTTGACCAAGTATCAAATGATTAAATTTATAGACTTCTGTGAAGTGTGGTTCCTGCCAAAATCAGTAGCCAGAGTAGCCGCCATTGTTGGAGATCACCGCTGCCACACGCCTCGGCATTGATTCAAAGAGACTTTGGATGTGTACTTGGTGTACAGCAGACCAAGCAGCTTCCACACGTTGCCAAAGTTGATCTGGCGTGGCAGCTGGGGATGTCTTCTGGGTCAATCGTTGATCAACCATGACCACATGTTTTCTATCGGCGAAAGATCCGGAGAGAGAGCTGGCCAGGGAAGCAATTCAATCTGGCGATTGACGAAGAACCCTTGGACAATGCGTGCCACGTGTGGTCGCGCATTATCCTGTTGAAATATGGCTGTGGGCAAGCCCTGAAGGTAAGGAAGGACAACTGGCTCCAACACCTCGGAGATGTAGCGCTGGCTGTTTAAAGTACCGGCAATGCGTACTAGAGGAGTGCGAGAGTGATAACCAATACCGCCCCATACCATAATACCCGGTGCAGGACCAGTGTGGCGGTGCATAACGCAGCTGTTCAGCATCCTCTCTCCACGGTGTCTCCAGACTCGAATCCGACCATCGTGGTGTTGCAGACAGAAGCGTGACTCGTCAGTAAAGACAATTTCATTCCATTCTGCCGTCCACATCCTTCTTTCATCCCACCATTGGCGGCGGAAACGTCTGTGGTTCTGCGTCAAGGGTAGACGGAGCAATGGACGTCTTGCGGACAGACCACTCTGCTGTAAACGGCGTCGAATGGTACGCGCAGACACTGGATAATGCGGTACAGACTGAATGTGCTGTGCTATGGTTCGTGATGTGGCTGAGCGATCCGTCACTGCCATACGCACAATATGCCTGTCATCACGTGAAGTGGTGCACTGAGGTGGATGCGATCGAACACGTCGGTCCGTCGTACCCTCCTGCATCCAACGATCACATATCCGCATTACAGTTGTTTGGTTTCGTCCAACACGACTACCGATTTCCCTGAAAGATAATCCACAATCTCGGTAGGCCACTATCCTTCCTCTGTCGAACTCGGATACTTGATCAAAAGATGATCGCTGTTTTCTACGAGGCATAATTGATCGTTTTTTTTGAAAAAACCACAAGAAAAACACAATTGCCGTACTTGAAATCGTCGGAATCTCCAAGCTTTAAATAGCGCTTTGAAGTGGCGCCACAGGCGCGCGTGATATGCGTCTGCGCTGAAATTCTAATCATTTGCATATCTCACCTCCGCTAATGCATGTTGTAAATTTCATATTATTTGCATGCTTCCTTCAGGGTGTTGCATTTACGGTGGCCAGCAGTGTAGTTCAACATAGTTTTCAGCCTTGTGGTTGCCCAAAAAGTTCTTGACAAGGACAAATGAGATCCACGCTTTTTGCTGTCTCAATCATGGAATCCACGAAATGAGGATCGTTTATGAGCTGTCTGATTTGAGGACCATCAAAAATTCCAGCTTTAAGTTTTTCTGTACTTATTCCAGGCATTTTTTGTCCTATGTATGTATTATGGACGAATTGCTTCGTCCTTTAGTTTTAATGGATTGGAGGCGGGAGTTCTCATCATTTTAAGCAATTTAATTGGGATATAAGCATTTACATGTGAAACTATATACAAATGAAAATTAAAGCTATTGGGTGATTGCAAATTAGCCAATTCCTGAGCTACATCTTAACCGTCTTCATCTTTTCCTAACCCTGCTCCTTCTCTGGGTAGGTGTTTGCGACTTGGGCGTTGGCTGATCATCATTGGTTGATTTCATCCAATGGCTGGCTGCAACGTTGCTGCTGGGGTCTGGATGATGCTCTCTGGTTGCGTCACATGGCTGACGCAAGAGTCTTCGTGATGTTACACTCGGCCATCGACCCTGCAGGACCTCCTGCACAGCTAGGTGTCTCAAAATACAAAAAGAAACGGAAAGAGAGTGGAAAAACAAAAGAAATGTAGCAGTGAGCATATTTGGGATGCTCTGGCACATCTAGAAAGTTCGTCTCCAGAAAAGTCGTCTTTTGCAACTTTACATCAAAGCTGCGTACTTTTCTCGTCTTTGGAAGGTGTCGTCTTATATTTTGATCTTCTTTCGTCTTTGCAGTCGTCTTAAAGGAAGCTGCGTCTTATGCGTCTTTTCCTCTCAATTTTCCCTTTCGTCCTGTCGCATCCTATTCGTCTTTGGGAAGAAGATCTCATCATGAGAGTTGAAGAAGTTTGTTGAAAATGGAAACGATGGAAGTAGCGAGGAACTAGCATTAAGTAAGAATACAAAATGAATAATGATGAAAATTGAAATTCAAATGAAGAAGTAAAAATGTCAATTCAGTTCAGTTGCTCGACCAAAATTTGATGAGGTCAGCAGAAGTGGATGTTGTGTTTGGTCCTTCGTGGGAACCGATTTTTCGTACGTCGTACCGATCGTTTGGTAGAACATGTGTAATTTCATACGGGCCGTAAAATTTAGATCTTAGTTTCAGGCCTGTCCCAAATTGGGTTCTTTGTATCGCAATATGGTCACCAATTTTATACGCTGTGGGTTGTTTTCGGCGTTTATTGTAGTGCTTCTTGTTAGTTTCTTGTACTTTCAAAATGTTTTTCTTGGCTGTGTTACGTAGTTCGTTTTTGTCGTCAATAGTAGATTGTAAGTATTCTTGTTCTAGAATTTGTTTGATTTTATGATCAGTTTTATTCTTCATTTTTATGCCAATAAGTAACTCGAATGGAGTGTATTGAGTTGTTGTTGAAGTGGTACTGTTTATAATGCGTTGAACGTGTGGAACATGTGTGTACCATTTAGTTGGATCATCGATACTAAGCTTGGAAAGAACAGGGATTAACGTTTGGTGCATACGTTCAATTTGACCATTTCCGCGGGGAACACCAGTGGTTATGTGCTTTAGTTCAATGTTTTCGTCACGGCAATACGTTTCAAAGTCATTTGAAGTAAAAGCACTTCCTCTATCGGTGATAATACGTGAAGGGTTGCCGAAATTGGTTTGTTGCACAGTTAATTTTTCGATGGCTGTTTTAGCTGATGTCGTCTTAACTGGATAGATCCAAAGAAATTTTGTAAAGGCGTCTACTACGGTGAAAAGGTATTGATATTGTTTGTTGGTGGACGGGAGAGGTCCAAGAAAATCTCTATGTTACGTGTCCAAAGGAACGTTACCTTTGGGGATGGGTTGAAGAAATCCTTCAGATTTTCCCTTCTTTCTTGAGGAAAGAATACACGGTATGCAGTTGGAAATTACATTTTCAACTATTTTCCTTAAATTAAGAATAAAAAAAATCTTTTTTAACGAGTGTCTCTGTTTTGTTGATAGCGAAGTGTCCTTGTGAGTGCGTGGTTTGCACTATCTCATGTTGCATAGACTGTGGTAGAACTATAAGTTCTTGGTCGTCTACAATTTTGTAAAGCACGTCGTTTTTCACAATGTAATAATTTATTGGTGTGTGCGGCAAGACTTTCTTGATGCTTGAAATGAACGCGTCTTGATTTTGTGCATCAGCGATCTTTGGTGTGATGGAGTCTTGTGAAAGGATCATGACTGGATAACGACTTAGTGCGTCGACATGTTTCATTTGTGTAGCGGGTCGGTGAACGACTTCATAATCAAAATCTTGGAGAAAAATGACCCATCTGGCGATTTTTGGTGTTAAATCTTTCTTGTGCATCGTTTTTTGGAATGCAGCACAGTCAGTGATGATTTTGAACTTTGTTCCAAGGAGATAAGTCCTGAACTTCTTAAGCGCTTCTATGACTGCAAGTAATTCAAGTTCATAGCTTGAATATTTGGCTTGTTGTGGTGTAGTAGTTTTTTTACTCATATAGTGGATGGGATAAAAGTTTCCGTCATCAGATTGCTGTAAGAGAACACCTCCAAATCCATGTGAGCTAGCATCAGTGTGTAATTCTAGAGTAGAATCGCGGTTGTAAATGTGTAGAACTGGGTTTTGCGAAAGTTTGTGTTTGAGAGTCTGGAACGCTTCTTTTTGTTGTGAACCAAAGTGAAAAGGAGTGGATTTTCTGAACAAATCACTCAGTGGTATGGCGATTATAGAATAATTTTGAATGAATTTCCTGAAATAGCCGGTTAGGCCTAGAAAACTTTGCACTTGTTTTTCGGTCTTAGGCACAGGAAAATTCTGGACAACTTGAGTCTTAGAAGGTGAAGGTTGGATTGTTCCTTTCTCAAGGACGTGTCCTAAAAATTCAATTTTTCTTTGCAAGAAGTTGCACTTTTTTAGATTGAGCTTAAGGCCATATTCAGAGGCAACTGTCAAAACACGTTTGAGTTTGGCGATACCTTCAGCCTCGTCTTTCGATGGAATGATGATGTCGTCAAGATAAATGACGAGTGTGTTGTCATTTAATAAATCTCGGAAAACAGTGTTAATAAAGCGTTGGAAAATTCCAGGACTTGAACTTAAACCAAATGGACATTTTAAAAATTCAAACTGCCCATCTGAAGTGACAAAGGATGTGTATTTATAGCTCGAAGGGTCTACATCTACATGGAAGAAAGCATTTTTAAGATCTAAATTTGTGAAAACGCGTGACTGTTCAAGTCTAACTGTCTAACACATCACAAATAACAGGGAGTGGATACCTATCTCTAATAATCTTTTTGTTAAGTTGCCTGTAATCAATACATAAACGATAAGAACCGGATTTTTTCTTACATAGAACAACATTTGAAGCATATTCTGAATAACTATGTTTAATTATACCATCTTTTAACCATTCTTGTATTTGTTCACGAACAATTTGTTGTTCAGTGAAGGGTAAACGTCTCGGATGATGACATACAGGAATGTCATCAGAGAGTACAATGCTCATCTTGATATCAGTGCTTTTTACTTTGTGGGGAGTGTAGTCCCTAATCATATTGTGTAACTCAATCTTGTGCTCAGCGTTGAGAACATGACTCAAATCAATGAGTTCAGTGTTGACCAAATTAATGAGCAGATTTGGTTCATCTTTGATCAATTTAACTCCATTATTCCCAATTGAAAAGTTAGCTTGCTGAATACAGTCATTTCCGAAAATAAATAGAAAAGGTATACAGTCATCACGAACAACGTGTATGTGTGACTGAAATGAAGTGTTGTCAATTATGATTGAACCTTGAAAAAATCCAATAGGGTAAATTCTTTGTTTTCCAATACCAGTGAAAGTTATTTGCGAAGGGTATAGCGATGGGGATGCAATTTTTTTATACCACGTTTCCTGTAAAATAGTGGCTTGCGAACCTGTATCTACAAGGGCATCTAGGAGAACATCGTTAATTTTAACTTCAATTTGCATAGAGTTCAATGTTGGACCCACGTTAAGAGTAACTGAGTTAACGGTGTGGTCAGCTGGAGGTTTAGATTTCGATGAAACTGAGAATGTGTTTTTTGGGCAAGCGTCACTTTTATGTCCCCAAGAATTACAACTAAAGCATTTCGGAGATCTAGATGGACAAGCACTTGATTTGTGGTTCCGACGGCCACAGTTAAAGCAGATGATCTGATTTCGAGTACTGTTTGATTTATGCTCAAAACTTTGGTTACCCTTCTCAAAGTTTCGTTTATTATCTTGCAATTGTCTGACATCTCTATGGCGTTCATTTGAAATGCAAGAAAAATTCTTATTGTAACTCTTATCTTGTTGGTAAAGTTTTTCAAATATTCGTAACTTTTCTTTGAATTCGGGAAATGTCTTACACCCATAAAGTATTATTTTGTTATTTGCAGAACTAGGAATTCCATTAGTAACATAATCAAAAATAGAAGATGCATCAATATTTGCACGTGAGCCAATTTCTCTCATATCAATTAAATAATCACTTAATGACTCATTATACTTTAAACGCCTTTGTTGCAACATTTTATAGACATCTGCGCTATTTTGTTGAAAATTCCTCGAGTAAACTCTGTTTTAAAGAATTCCATGTCACAATACCATGTAAGGATTGAACATATTTAAGGGCTGAAGAAGAAAGACATCTTTTGCAAAAAATTATTCGGTGAGAATTATTGACAATTCCGTTCAGAAAAAATATTTCCTCGAGGTCGTTTAGCCATAATTCAATTCCAAATGCATCGGATGTTCCGTGGAACTTTGGAATGGAATTAGCCAAGTCCTGAAGTCCTATATGAACGAATCCACTGGCACCAGCGAAAGGAGTTGGTGCGAAAGTTTGTTTAGTCTCTGCGGGCGAGGAAAGAGAGGATCTGGGATGTGACCTTCAGAAGCAGCAGCTGAGGAAAACGAATTTCGGTGATCGACGTTGTGCGGTGAGTGAAATACAATGCCGGTGTCTCGTTGCGGGAATCATGGTCTTCAGCTGTTGTTTCGTTTCTCACGATTGGAGAATTAACGCGTTGATTTGGATCGTTCGGCTGACCGATGTATGTTGATGCATTCTGAGCTAGATCGTCTTGTATACTTCTGGTTTCAACACGAGAGGGAGGAAAGATATGAGAGTCTATCGGATCCGTTTCCTGCTCTTCAAAATCCGTCTCAATTTCTGTTGTTGATTTGAGCAGCTCGAAATCCTTTAGACTGTCGTCAATTGCATTTAACAGCTGTTTGGGTGAGCCGTTACAATTCAAACCCAAAAAAATCATATACGAGAATTAAATCGGTATGATTTAAAGATGTTAAAATTTCTTTCTCGGATTCCTCTGATCGCGTAAATTCAGGGTCAAATCCAGAAAACAGTCGTAAGTTTTTCCGATTCATTCGGTCGCCAAAAGAGTTACAAATTACGAAATGCAACATCTTAATTACTTTTGTTTTGGCATTCGTAAGCCCTTGGAGATAAATGGAATTTCATTGAGAGTGAGAGTCGTCATTGTGGTGAATACTTAAAACTCCAAACAAAAGAAAATGAGGTACTCACAGATGTGACGAAGATGATATCTGATGGTAATCCAAATTTTTCGGCTGATAGCCCACTAGATATTTCGACAGGAAGGCAGTTTCGTCAGAGGCGTTTTCTGGTCCAGGACATCGATCTTGTATCGTCTTCAAATCCGTCTTGTGGTGACCTGGCCGTACTGGCTTGAAGTTTGTCGTGTCTCCGCCGTCGTCTTCCTTCAATCTTAAGCAATCGTTGCTGTTTCCGGCATCTTCCGTGTTGGTTCAGGCATCATCTTTGGTGGTTGGCATCGTCTTAGGTGGTTTAGGCATCGTCTTGGGTGTTTGGCAACGTCTTAGGAGGTTCAGGCATCATCTGTGATGGTTGGCATCGGTATTATGGAGTTAGTCCGAGCTCTCATTTATTATGGAGTGGTCCGAGCCCCGATGTATTATGGATGGGTTGCTTTGTCCTTTGGTTTTAATGGATTGGAGGCGGGAGTTCTCATCATTTTAAGCAATTTAATTGGGATATAAGCATTTACATGTGAAACTATATACAGATGAAAATTAAAGCTATTGGGTGATTGCAAATTAGCCAGTTCCTGAGCTACATCTTAACCGTCTTCACATCTTTTCCTAACTCTGCTCCTTCTCTGGGTAGGTGTTTGCGACTTGGGCGTTGGCTGATCATCATTGGTTGATTTCATCCAATGGCTGGCTGCAACGTTGCTGCTGGGGGGTCTGGATGATGCAATATGCGCTCTGGTTGCGTCTTTCGGAATTCCACATGGCTGACGCAAGAGTCTTCGTGATTGCGTATACCTGATGTTACATGTATGTAAAGCAAAGGCTATCCTGATTAAGAGTTTTCATGAACTGTTTCATTAACTCTAGCTTATATGCAGCGGAGGCAAGATCATTCTGTATCGTCCGACAAAGGGTTCACGAATGACATTTTGCTCCAACAACCTTGTTCTCTCTGTTCATATGGGTTCCCTCCAAACCATTGGGACACCAAGTTTTAGACACCTTCTCTTCCCATTGGTTCACTGTCATAGGTGTTCTGTACAAGTTTTACACACAATGTGTGGAGCCCAAACTTTATCTTGGTCGTCAAGGCAGGCAAAACGTTACAAACTAAGGGTAGGTTTCAAGAAACATTAACTCACGGTAACAAATTTGTCAGTACGAACATTTAGGTTCGATATTTCGTGTCGAAAAACCCCAGAACGCCTAAATAACATCTGTGTAGCAAATGTCAGTGACCAATCAGCAAGGAAGTGTCAAGAAAAATTTTGCACTGAAATTGAAAATCAAGGCAGTCTGATCCTCAAATCTAATAATGCCAGTTTCTTCACAAGTTCACATTGCAGTGTTTTGCGTCCCGAGTAACTTTATTTAAAAGTAATAGGCCAATAGACTTATATTTTAATATGAAAAGAATAACAGACAAGGGACTATTTAATTTTGATGTTAAGAAATCTCGTATTAAAGGTGTTTATGATGCAAATATAAGTTTTGACGGTTAGAATGGGATGTCGATAAAAATCAACACAAATTATTTGTGATTTTGGCCTGAGGGAAACCACAATACACTACAAAATATCATTGGTCCAGTGATTAAAAACTAACTTTAACTTATTTTTATATTTGTCAACATGCCATACCATATACAAGTGTACTAATACTCTTTATGATTATACCATAATTAATACTTACGTTAGTTTAACGTACGAACTTTAAAAAATAAGAAATATATTTAGGAGTAAATTTGTTGGAATCAATCCCAAAGGTGAGCCACTAGTTAGGAAAAATCCAATCACCATCTGATGTAATTTTCTTTAAAAAGCAAAATGTGAAGGTAACCGTTCAGTTGGGCACACATACATGATGCAAAAGCTTTTCCCCATTCTTCTTAGATCACTCAATCGTTTTCGCGAGCCGAGAGTGATCTCCATATATGGTCAGGACGTAATCTTACTGAAAATTCATTTTAACTTTAGAACATCGGCTTTTTCGTATGTAGTAGGCAGACCATGTTGGTTATCAATTTTGTAAATATTCTATTATATATTTCATCTCATTATCGTTAACAGTTTTTTGAATTAACTGAAAATTATATGACTGCATTGCTCCCAAGGCCGTTTCAGGCTTGATATGCATGTCAGTTGGAATGGAGGCCTGACTTCTTTTCATCTGGAGAAGCAGGGACCCACTATCATCCGAATAACATGTATGAATGATATCGTTATGGTAGAGGCAGTGTGTTTGGGGTGGCATCGCTTTAAGTGGACCTCTATGTGCTGCCAAGTGGTAACCTTAAAGCACAAAGATATACTTGATCCGATTGTAAGTCCTCATGCAGGATGCGAATGCTTGCCCAAACAGAGGTTACCTAGTGGAACAGTACCTTCACGATGAGACCATTCTAGCTTCGTCTTCCGACATCAATCCGACTAAGCATGTCTGGGTTTTATGGCACAAGGACTATATTTGGCCAAGCTGCAAACACAAGACAGACATCAATGGACAGTTTTACTGACACAGCAGAGCGAATGCGTTCAGGGTAAATTACAGGAATCGAATCTGAACATGTCTGAGATGGTGTAGGTATTGTTGCACTTAACACTCCTCTAAAATTCGTGAGGGATTTCTTCAAAGGAACAATGGGCATTGGTGCCTACTGAGTTAATCAACACCAGCAAGGGCCTATATTTGGCCAAGCTGTGTCAAACTTGCAGATTGCTAGAGTAGTGGGCACACACAATGAGCATGGAGTATCATTATTGGTCACGCATATGTTAGGTGACCACACTTGACATCGAAATGTTGACATTCAACTCGGGTGACCTAGTTCTTGTATCGTAGACTAATCTAAAACTTATCTAATCAATGTGAACTAATTTCATAAAACTCTACCACTGAGATTTTCAATTAGTATGTTTCCTTAATGTACAGAAACCAACGTATTTAGGTCTGATAAAAATAATTATGTTAAAAAATTCTTACGGGTAATGAAAAAAATAAATTAATCAACAAATTTCCATTTTAATGACTTTGTAGCCAATTCCATGAATTAACTTTTTGGGAAGACAAAATAATTTCATAATTAGATAAGTGTTCTTTTTTAGTATGTTTGGTAACTCACAAGAAACTAAAAAAAATGCATTTTGAGAAGAGGCTGAAAAAGTGAAGCCGTTTCACCTTAAACATTAAATTAATTGTTATAAAAATTGAAATGGGATTGATTTTATTACCTGAAATACATGCTAACTATAAACATAACTATGAAGTTAGAACTGATTATCTATAATACTGAATAAATGTCAAGAATAACTTAAAAATGCAAATTATTTTTGTTAATTTTACAAGTAGGATGGAATATTTTGTCACGTAAAGAGGATCAACATATTTTAATTCATTTGGAACTTTTAGTTTATCAGTGTAATGTCAACATTACTTGACGGACAAATTTTATTTTTGTTAGTAAATCGGGGTAAAGTGCTGTTTTTTACCAAACAAAGGTACGATTAGTTCAGAAAAGAGACAAAATAACTTAAAACCTCAAGAAAAATAATCAACATCCATTCGTTAGTTGCTTGCATTTCTGCTTGTTAGTTAAAACAGAGCTACTTCAGGTGATGTTATGGAAGAGGCTTCTCTTGATAGCCTTGTTTTTATGCCTTTTATCAAGTCTATATTATCATACCATATGCATACTCAGCAAATTTTAATCATTTGCTAAACTGTCAGTCAATTTCTGGTGAATCCAACGATCTTCAACAAACAGCAGTGCATATAGATTTCAATAAATTCAAACCAGCTTGTTCCCCCACCCCAGGTTAACAGATTGAACCATCACAAAATGAACCAAGTTTTCAATGTTTAACTTGCACAAATGTAGGATTTTGCACACATGCTATAGAGCTTTAGTACATAAACACAATTTCTACCCAGAAAACAGACTGCACATCACAGTATGAAACCTTTCCATCTTACACTTGTACTCGTATATTGGCCTGGTACAAAAATATTTGGTAGGTACGTATTTAACGTTGCACTGGAGTAACACATCGGCCTATTGGCGACGGTTCAGGATCAAAACCGAAGGGAAAGATCTGAGGACGAAACCACGCAATTTTGAATCACGGTCAGATGACGAGTTCACACCTGAGCTGGCACCCTCTCCAAACTTCCACACAACGCCAACATGAGGGCATTGGAGGCAGACAGATTTAATGTGCACCAGCCTCTCATGTACACGACGGTCTTTGATTGGATTCAAACTCGCAACCCTCTGGTTGCTAATCAGTTACTCTTCCAACAAGGCAAGGCTATCGCGGCCCAAAAAGTATTTGGTTTTTAAAATAGTTGGAACCAGAAATATACATTTAAATAGCATTAAACTACACTGCAGTGCAAAACTTAAGCAACGATGTAATTTTTAAAAAGACAGCCATGAAATTGTACAAAAGGGGCTTGTTGCGTTCAGTACAATGAACACCCAATTCAGTAGAAAGGTGATTTGTATGCAAATATCAGGAATAAGACGACACAGGTGACGCGAGGGCACGCAAAACGCGTGCAGTCAGCGCGCGCATTGCAAGACCACACTGAAAAGAAGGACGAAAGGCGCTATTAAAGGCATTCGCTGCAAGTTCGTACGTGCAATATGGCTACAAGAAACCATCTGGACGACTTTACACGTGGTAGAACGATCGGCAAGCTCGAGGAGGGACGTAGTTTGACGAGTGTAGCCCAAGAGTTTAGAATCGACAAAAGTGTCGTTTCACGAGCTTGGAAAGCCTTCCAAACAACTGGTACAACTGTAAGAAAGGTTGTTGGTGGTCGGCCAAGAAACGCCAATGGATGACCGATATATCGTCCTGCAGGCGAAAAGAGATTGATACCAGTCAGCGGGCAACCTGGCTCAGCAGCTGCGTGCGGCAACGGGACGACAAGTTTCGCGGTTTACTGTGGTCAGACGTCTTCATAAGTGTGGCCTATTCGCCCGCCGTCCTGAACGCTGCATCCCATTGACAGCTGCCCATCGGCGGGGCGCCGTTTGGATTGGCGTAAGGAACACAAAGACTGGACATCTCATCAATGGAGTCACGTCCTCTTTTTACAGATGAGAGTCGTTTCAGTGTCACAAGCGATTCTCAACGCCAGTTGATATGGAGAGGTAGGGACACGGTTTTATCCCAACATCAGGGAAGGAGACCGTTACGGTGGTCCTGGCGTGCTCGTCTGGGGAGGCATCATGATGGACGGGCGAACTGAGCTCCAAATTTTCGACACAGGTACTGTTACTGGAGATCGCTATTGTCAGCAAGTAATCCTCCCCCACGTACTTATGTTCCGAGGTGCAGACTTCGTTTTTATGGACGATAACGCCAGGTCACATCGGACTCTTGCTGTTGAGGAGCTGCTAGAAAGTGAAGATATCACTAGAATGGATTGGCCAGCGCACTCCCCTGATTTAAATCCCATAGAACATGTGTGGGATGCTTTGGGGAGACGCCTTTCGGCACGATTATATCCGCCGGAGAACACCTAACTGAAACAGGTGCTCATTGAGGAATGGGCCCTCTTACCTCAACAACTGTTGGATAATCTGGTGTTGACCACTGCAGTTAATGGAGGTCATATCCCTTACTAAGGGGTATCTGTTTGTTGTTCTCCCTCTTGGGCAGACAATCATTTTACCAACACTACTCTTTCGATAAAGCCTTTTTTGTTTGATTCCATACTGTATGCGTTCTATTCATTTTTGCGCTAGTATGCTTTCTTCATCCGTTAAGTACAAAATACTGTGTCTGTATTACCTCTCCCAGGTGATTTCTTGCGGAGTTACGGTAAAAAAAAGTCGTTGCTTAAGTTTTGCACACCAGTGTAATACTGCGCAAGTAGATTTTACTATCTTCTCTGGGTAAGTTCATTAAAAATAACTATGAAATGGGTGAAGATTAATGAATTGTCAATACACGTTTGGTGCACTATTCCTATTTGTGCATATTTGTCATACTTTGCTCCGCATTTTAAAATTTAAACAAATTTTAAAGTTTGGTGCTATTATAACTATAAAAAGCTATAAAAATCAAACCATTCGTTCTTAAGGTAATCCAATGAGAAGTCAAAACCCATCATGAATCATCTAAAGCTACTCACAATGATGAAAGATAGCAAGTTGTCTCCAATTGTTTACCTCTTTTCCAAGTCCAGGACCTTCACACATGAAGGGACAAACTGACTTACAGTGTCAAGGGACACCTGAAACTGCCAAGGTTTAGTTTGTATCAAATGACAATAAGGCCAAATGGGCGGTCTTCATTATGGTAAATGCATTGTCGCAGTTGGGACTTTTGGACAAATGTCACAAACTGTAATGAGTCGGATACTAAACTATCACTCAACCACCTGCTGATTGAGTGATCACAGCACGAATAACTCAGCAAATTCCGGAAAATATCAAAATCCAGCTCTGAAAAATTCATGACTTCAAGCTGCAGACAATGAAATAAAAAACAGTCATACTTTTTGATCTGATGTACGCATACATATCAATAAAATCTGTTACCGGCAATGTATGAAAAGCAGGCATGGTATAGAATGCCTAGGCGACTCATCAGCAAAACAAGTTACAATATCGACACAAAAAATGGATTAATAGAGGGTATTACAGTTATACAGCTCTCACAACGTGAATGCATTCTAGAAATGAGGCAGTTTACGAGTCCCCTGTGGCAGTAAGTCCCACTCCTCCAGCAACGCTGTTTTCAGGTATTGTGAGGGGAAGGTGAGTTGCAATTGCCCTCCCAAGAGCATCCCGGATATGCTCTATAAGGTTTAGGTCTGGAGATCTGGCTGGTCAATTCATCCGGGGAATATCCCCACTTTCCAGATATTCGTTGACCAGATGAGCTCTATGTGGACGAGCGTTGTCCTTCATAAAAAGGAAAACAGAGCCACTGCACCCCTGGAAAAGCGAACATAGGGCTCCAAGAGAGATCTCATCACTACAGTACTTTTCGAGAAATTCGACAAAATACGCAAATTCTCTACGTTTTAAACACCAGTGTGTTTAGGCAAAGTATTAAGAGTCATGAAAAGGCTTTTATTGAAAAGACGTATATGAAAAAGAAATAAAAAATAAAGTACAGGACTTTCTGATTGAGGTTGGTTTTGGAGTTTTATGGCACAAGGGCCATATTTGGCCACGCTGCGCCGGACACAATACAATATCAAATAACTGACACACAGTGAAAGCTTTACTGACACAGAAGAGAGAAATACACCCAGGGAGGAATGCACCTGGCAGGAATAAAACATGCGCCGCCTACTTCTTATTGAGGAAAACAAGAGAAAATAAAATATGAACCTATTTGTTGCAACAAGGAAAAAATGTTATTTTAAATTGCACTTAATTGTCTCTCGAAAAAGTAAAACTTGAAGAGTCATGAAAAGGCCTTCATTAAAAATATATAAATGAAAAAAGAAAATATCAAGTAAAATACAGAACTTTACTTCGGGAGATAATCGCCCCAAGGTGAATAAGAGAAAAAAAATTAACCTACTTGTTGCAACAAGGAAGGCTTGAATGGCATTTTGAATTGTACTTCATTGCTTTTTTCAGACAAAAGCATTCACCTGCCTTACCATGTGACATTAGAAACGTCATTAGCGGGAGTATTTTATACTTTGCCGGTTTGTCTTTTCGCATTGCATAGAATGCCTAGGAATTTTGAAATATTAATCGTTTCATACTTTGCCTAAAAGCGTCAGGTATTCTATATATTGCCTAGGCATTCTGTAAAATGCCTCTTTTACCGGTAACATATAAAGTAGAATTGGCGTCTGTCTGTTTTCTATACAAATCTAATTTGACCAATCCACACCAAATTTGGCACACTTAATCTTTAGAACCCTGTGGGTAACGTAGACTACATATTAACCCCCTTTCTATTTGTCTTGGGTGTGTAGAGGGGGCTAAAAACAATTTGAAATCCCCATAGGAAAAACATTTATTTTTATGATCACTGTCAGACCAATTCACACCAAATTTGGTAGTCATCCTGCAGGAAACATGCTACATATTAACCCTCATTGTATTGGTGCTGGGTCTGTAGAGGGGGCTAAAAACCATATGAAATCCCATTAAGAATAACAGGGAGTAATATTACAATGAATTTTACAAACAAAACCCTAGCAATGCCAGATAATTCATATAGTATTTAGATAAAAGTTCCTACAAATGAATTACAAGACATGGTTTTGGCAAGCATTTGAGTTGCACTGAAACATTATAAAGACACAATTGTCAACACCTTCCATAGAAAGTAAAATCTGACATACCCGACTCCTTAATTTACACAAATATTTGACTGAAAAAAATGCACCAAAAAGGTATGTCTTATTTAATCTGACACTTTCAATATAAAAATTTGGAGATTCACTCAATACGGATATCTGACAGAGTTTTCGAAAAGAGAAAAAGGAAACCAGATTAACATTAATTTTTCTAAGATTTTATATCAAATAATGTTACAATGTATAGAATGAATGAAGTCAAGAACAATTCTGTACACTTATATATACTACAGATGAGAGGGATGCAACACTATCTACAAGACATCTCTCTTCACTGATGAGCAGCACCAAATATACTTCCTGTATTTAACTGACTTGGATCTTCCATTTGCGGGTTAACTGAAAAGATAAAAAAAATCCTCATCAGATGCATTATTCTTTAAAATAGTAGAAGAAATGTGTATTACGAGAGATTTTCTCAATAAAACAAATTATGAAACGTAGAAGGTGAATTAACAAATAACTTCTGTACAATCATTCAAACAAAGCTTAACACAATACTAAACAATACTTCCAATAACTAACTTAAAAAGGTAACCTATGTAACACTCGATTAAAATTAATAATTCTACCATTTCAAAAAAGGTATTTTCTACCATTTCAAAAAACGATAGAAAACGCAAATTAAAATTAAAAACAACTGATACCATGTATACTATTAGAACTGATAAAAATATCGATAATTTAATGCTACACAAGACAAAAAATAATAAGTAATTAGAAAATTAGGTAAGAAAGTAAATTTAGACCCCATACAAAGCACAAGTATCACAATACAAGAATGTCATCTTGGTGTTGGATAGTAAGTATAATAACTGAGTGTTGAAAAAGACCGCAATTAAAACCTAGGAATTAGTAACATGCAAAAAAATTTCAATTCATTCGCATAATATTTCACATAATAGTCAATACTGCTTCCTATTCAGGATTCACTGATCTAGTCTTCTATCTGGCACTGGATTATTATAATAATAAACAAGCGTGGGGGAAGACAGCATTAGATTAGAAAATCAAAAGTAGTAGTTAATGTGTACAAATGTGCATTGCATGTATCCCTTCATAAGCACAATTTTTGACATGACAGACAATACTGCTTCCTATTCAGGATTCAGTGATATAGTCTTCTATCTGGTACTGCATTATTATAATAATAAACAAGTGTGGCGGAAGACAGCAATAGATTCGAAAAACAAAAGTAGTATTTATTTTGTACGAATAATAATACCATGTATCCCTTCATTGGCACAATATTTGACATGACAGACAATACTGCTTCCTATTCAGGATTCAGTGATCTAGTCTTCTATCTAGTACTCGATTATTATAATAATCAACAAATGTGGCGAAAGACAGCATTATAAATTCGAAAATCAAAAGTAGCAGTTAATGTGTACAAATGTACGTATATTGCATGTATCCCTTCATTGGCACAATATTTGACATGACAGACAATACTGCTTCCTATTAAGGATTCAGTGATCTAGTCTTCGATCTGGTACTGGATTATTATAGTAATAAACAAGTGTGGCGGAAGACAGCATTAGATTCGAAAATCAAAAGTAGTATTTATTTTGTACCAATAATTATAGCATGTATCCCTTCATTGGCACAATATTTGACATAATAGATAATACTGCTTCCTATTCAGGATTCAGTGATCTAGTCTTCGATCTGGTACAGGATTATTGTAATAATAAACAAGTGTGGCGGAAGACAGCATTAGATTCGAAAATCAAAAGTAGTATTTATTTTGTTCCAATAATAATTGCATGTATCCCTTCATTGGCACAATATTTGACATAATAGACAATACTGCTTACTAATCAGGATTCAGTGATCTAGTCTTCGATCTGGTACTGGATTAATATAATAATAAACAAGTGTGGCGGAAGACAGCATTAGATTCGAAAATCAAAGGTAGTATTTATTTTGTACCAATATTTATAGCATGTATCCCTTCATTGGCACAATATTTGACATGACAGACAATACTGCCTCCTATTACGGATTTAGTGATCTAGTCTTCGATCTGGTACTGAATTATTATAATAATAAACAAGTGTGGCCAAAGACAGCATTAGATTAGAAAATCAAATATAGTAGTTAATGTGTACAGATGTATATTGCATGTATCCCTTCATTGGCACAATATTTGACATAATAGACAATACTGCTTCCTATTCATGATTCAGTGATCTAGTCTTCGATCTGGTACTGGATTATTATAATAATAAACAAGTGTGGCCGAAGACAGCATTAGATTCGAAAATCAAAAGTAGTTGTTAATGTCTACAAATGTATATAGCATGTATCCCTTCATTGGCACAATATTTGACATGACAGACAATACTGCTTCCTATTAAGGATTTAGTGATCTAGTCTTCGATCTGTTACTGGATTATTATAATAATAAACAAGTGTGGCGGAAGACAGCATTAGATTCGAAAATCAAAAGTAGTATTTATTTTGTACCAATAATTACAGCATGTATCCCTTCATTGGCACAATATTTGACATGACAGACAATACTGCTTCCCATTCAGGATTCAGTGATCTAGTCTTCTAACTGGTACTGGATTATTATAATAAACAAGTGTGGCCGAAGACAGCATTAGATTCGAAAATCAAATGTAGTAGTTAATGTGTACAAATGTATATTGCATGTATCCCTTCATTGGCACAATATTTGACATAATAGACAATACTGCTTCCTATTCAGGATTCAGTGATCTAGTCTTCGATCTGGTACTGGATTATTATAATAATAAACAAGTGTGGCCGAAGACAGCATTAGATTCGAAAATCAAAAGTAGTAGTTAATGTGTACAAATGTATATAGCCTGTATCCCTTCATTGGCACAATATTTGACATAATAGACAATACTGCTTCCTATTCAGGATTCAGTGATCTAGTCTTCAATCTGGTACTGGATTATTATAATAATAAACAAGTGTGGCGGAAGACAGCATTAGATTCGAAAATCAAAAGTAGTATTGATTTTGCTGCAATAATAATTGCATGTATCCCTTCATTGGCACAATATTTGACATAATAGACAATACTGCTTACTAATCAGGATTCAGTGATCTAGTCTTCGATCTGGTACTGGATTAATATAATAATAAACAAGTGTGGCGGAAGACAGCATTAGATTCGAAAATCAAAGGTAGTATTTATTTTGTACCAATATTTATAGCATGTATCCCTTCATTGGCACAATATTTGACATGACAGACAATACTGCCTCCTATTACGGATTTAGTGATCTAGTCTTCGATCTGGTACTGGATTATTATAATAATAAACAAGTGTGGCCAAAGACAGCATTAGATTAGAAAATCAAATGTAGTAGTTAATGTGTACAGATGTATATAGCATGTATCCCTTCATTGGCACAATATTTGACATAATAGACAATACTGCTTCCTATTCAGGATTCAGTGATCTAGTCTTCGATCTGGTACTGGATTATTATAATAATAAGCAAGTGTGGCGGAAGACAGCATTAGATTCGAAAATCAAAAGTAGTATTTATTTTGTACCAATAATTATAGCATGTATCCCTTCATTTGCACAATATTTGACATGACAGACAATACTGCTTCCTATTAAGGATTTAGTGATCTAGTCTTCGATCTGGTACTGGATTATTATAATAATAAACAAGTGTGGCGGAAGACAGCATTAGATTCGAAAATCAAAAGTAGTATTTATTTTGTACCAATAATTACAGCATGTATCCCTTCATTGGCACAATATTTGACATGACAGACAATACTGCTTCCTATTCAGGATTCAGTGATCTAGTCTTCGATCTGGTACTTGATTATTATAGTAATAAACAAGTTCGGCGGATGACAGCATTAGATTCGAAAAACAAAAGTAGTATTTATTTTGTACCAATAATTATAGCATGTATCCCTTCATTGGCACAATATTTGACATGACAGACAATACTGCTTCCTATTCAGGATTCAGTGATCTAGTCTTCTAACTGGTACTGGATTATTATAATAAACAAGTGTGGCCGAAGACAGCATTAGATTCGAAAATCAAATGTAGTAGTTAATGTGTACAAATGTATATTGCATGAATCCCTTCATTGGCACAATATTTGACATAATAGACAATACTGCTTCCTATTCAGGATTCAGTGATCTAGTCTTCGATCTGGTACTGGATTACTATAATAATAAACAAGTGTGGCCGAAGACAGCATTAGATTCGAAAATCAAAAGTAGTAGTTAATGTGTACAAATGTATATAGCCTGTATCCCTTCATTGGCACAATATTTGACATAATAGACAATACTGCTTCCTATTCAGGATTCAGTGATCTAGTCTTCAATCTGGTACTGGATTATTATAATAATAAACAAGTGTGGCGGAAGACAGCATTAGATTCGAAAATCAAAAGTAGTATTGATTTTGCTGCAATAATAATTGCATGTATCCCTTCATTGGCACAATATTTGACATAATAGACAATACTGCTTCCTATTCAGGATTCAGTGATCTAGTCTTCTAACTGGTACTGGATTATTATAATAAACAAGTGTGGCCGAAGACAGCATTAGATTCGAAAATCAAAAGTAGTATTTATTTTGTTCCAATAATAATTGCATGTATCCCTTCATTGGCACAATATTTGACATAATAGACAATACTGCTTACTAATCAGGATTCAGTGATCTAGTCTTCGATCTGGTACTGGATTAATATAATAATAAACAAGTGTGGCGGAAGACAGCATTAGATTCGAAAATCAAAGGTAGTATTTATTTTGTACCAATATTTATAGCATGTATCCCTTCATTGGCACAATATTTGACATGACAGACAATACTGCCTCCTATTACGGATTTAGTGATCTAGTCTTCGATCTGGTACTGGATTATTATAATAATAAACAAGTGTGGCGGAAGACAGCATTAGATTCGAAAATCAAAAGTAGTATTTATTTTGTACCAATAATTACAGCATGTATCCCTTCATTGGCACAATATTTGACATGACAGACAATACTGCTTCCCATTCAGGATTCAGTGATCTAGTCTTCGATCTGGTACTTGATTATTATAGTAATAAACAAGTTCGGCGGATGACAGCATTAGATTCGAAAAACAAAAGTAGTATTTATTTTGTACCAATAATTATAGCATGTATACCTTCATTGGCACAATATTTGACATGACAGACAATACTGCTTCCTATTCAGGATTCAGTGATCTAGTCTTCTAACTGGTACTGGATTATTATAATAAACAAGTGTGGCCGAAGACAGCATTAGATTCGAAAATCAAATGTAGTAGTTAATGTGTACAAATGTATATTGCATGTATCCCTTCATTGGCACAATATTTGACATAATAGACAATACTGCTTCCTATTCAGGATTCAGTGATCTAGTCTTCGATCTGGTACTGGATTATTATAATAATAAACAAGTGTGGCCGAAGACAGCATTAGATTCGAAAATCAAAAGTAGTAGTTAATGTGTACAAATGTATATAGCCTGTATCCCTTCATTGGCACAATATTTGACATAATAGACAATACTGCTTCCTATTCAGGATTCAGTGATTTAGTCTTCAATCTGGTACTGGATTATTATAATAATAAACAAGTGTGGCGGAAGACAGCATTAGATTCGAAAATCAAAAGTAGTATTGATTTTGCTGCAATAATAATTGCATGTATCCCTTCATTGGCACAATATTTGACATAATAGACAATACTGCTTACTAATCAGGATTCAGTGATCTAGTCTTCGATCTGGTACTGGATTAATATAATAATAAACAAGTGTGGCGGAAGACAGCATTAGATTCGAAAATCAAAGGTAGTATTTATTTTGTACCAATATTTATAGCATGTATCCCTTCATTGGCACAATATTTGACATGACAGACAATACTGCCTCCTATTACGGATTTAGTGATCTAGTCTTCGATCTGGTACTGGATTATTATAATAATAAACAAGTGTGGCCAAAGACAGCATTAGATTAGAAAATCAAATGTAGTAGTTAATGTGTACAGATGTATATTGCATGTATCCCTTCATTGGCACAATATTTGACATAATAGACAATACTGCTTCCTATTCAGGATTCAGTGATCTAGTCTTCGATCTGGTACTGGATTATTATAATAATAAACAAGTGTGGCCGAAGACAGCATTAGATTCGAAAATCAAAAGTAGTTGTTAATGTCTACAAATGTATATAGCATGTATCCCTTCATTGGCACAATCTTTGACATAATAGACAATACTGCTTCCTATTCAGGATTCAGTGATCTAGTCTTCGATCTGGTACTGGATTATTATAATAATAAGCAAGTGTGGCGGAAGACAGCATTAGATTCGAAAATCAAAAGTAGTATTTATTTTGTACCAATAATTATAGCATGTATCCCTTCATTTGCACAATATTTGACATGACAGACAATACTGCTTCCTATTAAGGATTCAGTGATCTAGTCTTCGATCTGGTACTGGATTATTATAATAATAAACAAGTGTGGCGGAAGACAGCATTAGTTTCGAAAATCAAAAGTAGTATTTATTTTGTACCAATAATTACAGCATGTATCCCTTCATTGGCACAATATTTGACATGACAGACAATACTGCTTCCTATTCAGGATTCAGTGATCTAGTCTTCGATCTGGTACAGGATTATTGTAGTAATAAACAAGTGTGGCGGAAGACAGCATTAGATTCGAAAATCAAAAGTAGTATTTATTTTGTTCCAATAATAATTGCATGTATCCCTTCATTGGCACAATATTTGACAAAATAGACAATACTGCTTACTAATCAGGATTCAGTGATCTAGTCTTGGATCTGGTACTGGATTAATATAATAATAAACAAGTGTGGCGGAAGATCGCATTAGATTCGAAAATCAAAGGTAGTATTTATTTTGTACCAATATTTATAGCATGTATCCCTTCATTGGCACAATATTTGACATGACAGACAATACTGCCTCCTATTACGGATTCAGTGATCTAGTCTTCGATCTGGTACTGGATTATTATAATAATAAACAAGTGTGGCCGAAGACAGCATTAGATTCGAAAATCAAAAGTAGTTGTTAATGTCTACAAATGTATATAGGATGTATCCCTTCATTGGCACAATATTTGACATAATAGACAATACTGCTTCCTATTCAGGATTCAGTGATCTAGTCTTCGATCTGGTACTGGATTATTATAATAATAAACAAGTGTGGCGGAAGACAGCATTAGATTCGAAAATCAAATGTAGTTAATGTGTACAAATGTATATTGCATGTATCCCTTCATTGGCACAATATTTGACATGACAGACAATACTGCTTCCTATTCAGGATTCAGTGATCTAGTCTTCGATCTGGTACTTGATTATTATAGTAATAAACAAGTTCGGCGGATGACAGCATTAGATTCGAAAAACAAAAGTAGTATTTATTTTGTACCAATAATTATAGCATGTATCCCTTCATTGGCACAATATTTGACATGACAGACAATACTGCTTCCTATTCAGGATTCAGTGATCTAGTCTTCTAACTGGTACTGGATTATTATAACAAACAAGTGTGGCCGAAGACAGCATTAGATTCGAAAATCAAATGTAGTAGTTAATGTGTACAAATGTATATTGCATGTATCCCTTCATTGGCACAATATTTGACATAATAGACAATACTGCTTCCTATTCAGGATTCAGTGATCTAGTCTTCGATCTGGTACTGGATTATTATAATAATAAACAAGTGTGGCCGAAGACAGCATTAGATTCGAAAATCAAATGTAGTAGTTAATGTGTACAAATGTATATTGCATGTATCCCTTCATAGGCACAATATTTGACATAATAGACAATACTGCTTCCTATTCAGGATTCAGTGATCTAGTCTTCGATCTGGTACTGGATTATTATAATAATAAACAAGTGTGGCCGAAGACAGCATTAGATTCGAAAATCAAATGTAGTAGTTAATGTGTACAAATGTATATTGCATGTATCCCTTCATAGGCTCAATATTTGACATAATAGACAATACTGCTTCCTATTCAGGATTCAGTGATCTAGTCTTCGATCTGGTACTCGATTATTATAATAATAAACAAGTGTGGCCGAAGACAGCATTAGATTCGAAAATCAAATGTAGTAGTTAATGTGTACAAATGTATATTGCATGTATCCCTTCATTGGCACAATATTTGACATAATATACAATACTGCTTCCTATTCAGGATTCAGTGATCTAGTCTTCGATCTGGTACTGGATTATTATAATAATAAACAAGTGTGGCGGAAGACAGCATTAGATTCGAAAATCAAAAGTAGTATTTATTTTGTACCAATAATTATAGCATGTATCCCTTCATTGGCACAATATTTGACATGATAGACAATACTGCCTCCTATTCAGGATTCAGTGATCTAGTCTTCGATCTGGTACTGGATTATTATTATAATAAACAAGTGTGGCGGAAGACAGCATTAGATTCGAAAATCAAAAGTAGTATTTATTTTGTACCAATAATTATAGCATGTATCCCTTCATTGGCACAATATTTGACATGACAGTCAATACTGCCTCCTATTCAGGATTCATTGATCTAGTCTTCTAAATGGTACTGGATTATTATAATAATAAACAAGTTCGGCGGATGACAGCATTAGATTCGAAAATCAAATGTAGTAGTTAATGTGTACAAATGTATATTGCATGTATCCCTTCATTGGCACAATATTTGACATGACAGACAATACTGCTTCCTATTCAGGATTCAGTGATCTAGTCTTCGATCTGGTACTCGATTATTATAATAATAAACAAGTGTGGCAGAAGACAGCATTAGATTCGAAAATCAAAAGTAGTATTTATTTTGTACCAATAATTATAGCATGTATCCCTTCATTGGCACAATATTTGACATGACAGACAATACTGCCTCCTATTAAGGATTTAGTGATCTAGTCTTCGATCTGGTACTGGATTATTATAATAATAAACAAGTTCGGCGGATGACAGCATTAGATTCGAAAAACAAAAGTAGTATTTATTTTGTACCACTAATTATAGCATGTATCCCTTCATTGGCACAATATTTGACATGACAGACAATACTGCTTCCTATTCAGGATTCTGTGATCTAGTCTTCTAACTGGTACTGGATTATTATAATAAAGAAGTGTGGCGGAAGACAGCATTAGATTCGAAAATCAAAAGTAGTATTTATTTTTTACCAATAATAATTGCATGTATCCCTTCATTGGCACAATATTTGACATAATAGACAATACTGCTTCCTATTCAGGATTCAGTGATCTAGTCCTGGATTCTTATAATAATAAACAAGTGTGGTGGAAGACAGCATCAGATTCGAAAATCAAAAGTAGTATTTATTTTGTTCCAATAATAATTGCATGTATCCCTTCATTGGCACAATATTTGACATAATAGACAATACTGCTTCCTATTCAGGATTCAGTGATCTAGTCTTCGATCTGGTACTGGATTATTATAATAATAAACAAGTGTGGCGAAAGACAGCATTAGATTCGAAAATCAAATGTAGTAGTTAATGTGTACAGATGTATATTGCATGTATCCCTTCATTGGCACAATATTTGACATAATAGACAATACTGCTTCCTATTCAGGATTCAGTGATCTAGTCTTCGATCTGGTACTGGATTATTATAATAATAAACAAGTGTGGCCGAAGACAGCATTAGATTCGAAAATCAAATGTAGTAGTTAATGTGTACAAATGTATATTGCATGTATCCCTTCATTGGCACAATATTTGACATAATAGACAATACTGCTTCCTATTCAGGATTCAGTGATCTAGTCTTCGATCTGGTACTCGATTATTATAATAATAAACAAGTGTGGCGGAAGACAGCATTAGATTCGAAAATCAAAAGTAGTATTTATTTTGTACCAATAATTATAGCATGTATCCCTTCATTGGTACATTATTTGACATGACTGACAATACTGCTTCCTATTCAGGATTCAGTGATCTAGTCTTCGATCTGGTACTGGATTATTATAATAATAAACAAGTGTGGCGGAAGACAGCATTAGATTCGAAAATCAAAAGTAGTATTTATTTTGTACCAATAATTATAGCATGTATCCCTTCATTGGCACAATATTTGACATGACAGACAATACTGCCTCCTATTAAGGATTTAGTGATCTAGTCTTCGATCAGGTACTGGATTATTATAATAATAAACAAGTGTGGCGGAAGACAGCATTAGATTCGAAAATCAAATGTAGTAGTTAATGTGTACAAATGTATATTGCATGTATCCCTTCATTGGCACAATATTTGACATAATAGACAATACTGCTTCCTATTCAGGATTCAGTGATCTAGTCTTCGATCTGGTACTCGATTATTATAGTAATAAACAAGTTCGGCGGATGACAGCATTAGATTCGAAAAACAAAAGTAGTATTTATTTTGTACCAATAATTATAGCATGTATCCCTTCATTGGCACAATATTTGACATGACAGACAATACTGCTTCCTATTCAGGATTCAGTGATCTAGTCTTCTAACTGGTACTGGATTATTATAATAAACAAGTGTGGCCGAAGACAGCATTAGATTCGAAAATCAAATGTAGTAGTTAATGTGTACAAATGTATATTGCATGTATCCCTTCATTGGCACAATATTTGACATAATAGACAATACTGCTTCCTATTGAGGATTCAATGATCTAGTCTTCGATCTGGTACTGGATTATTATAATAATAAACAAGTGTGGCCGAAGACAGCATTAGATTCGAAAATCAAATGTAGTAGTTAATGTGTACAAATGTATACTGCATGTATCCCGTCATAGGCACAATATTTGACATGACAGACAATACTGCTTTCTATTCAGGATTCAGTGATCTAGTCGTGGATTATTATAATAATAAACAAGTGTGGTGGAAGACAGAATCAGATTCGAAAATCAAAAGTAGTATTTATTTCGTTCCAATAATAATTGCATGTATCCCTTCATTGGCACAATATTTGACATAATAGACAATATTGCTTCCTATTCAGGATTCAGTGATCTAGTCTTCGATCTGGTACTGGATTATTATAATAATAAACAAGTGTGGCGGAAGACAGCATTAGATTCGAAAATGAAATGTAGTAGTTAATGTGTACAGATGTATATTGCATGTATCCCTTCATTGGCACAATATTTGACATAATAGACAATACTGCTTCCTATTCAGGATTCAGTAATCTAGTCTTCGATCTGGTACTGGATTATTATAATAATAAACAAGTGTGGCCGAAGACAGCATTAGATTCGAAAATCAAATGTAGTAGTTAATGTGTACAAATGTATATTGCATGTATCCCTTCATTGGCACAATATTTGACATAATAGACAATACTGCTTCCTATTCAGGATTCAGTGATCTAGTCTTCGATCTGGTACTCGATTATTATAATAATAATAAACAAGTGTGGCGGAAGACAGCATTAGATTCGAAAATCAAAAGTAGTATTTATTTTGTACCAATAATTATAGCATGTATCCCTTCATTGGCACAATATTTGACATGACAGACAATACTGCTTCCTATTCAGGATTCAGTGATCTAGTCTTCGATCTGGTACTGGATTATTATAATAATAAACAAGTGTGGCGGAAGACAGCATTAGATTCGAAAATCAAAAGTAGTATTTATTTTGTACCAATAATAATTGCATGTATCCCTTCATTGGCACAATATTTGACATAATAGACAATACTGCTTCCTATTCAGGATTCAGTGATCTAGTCTTCGATCTGGTACTCTATTATTATAATAATAAACAAGTGTGGCGGAAGACAGCATTAGATTCGAAAATCAAAAGTAGTATTTATTTTGTACCAATAATTATAGCATGTATCCCTTCATTGGCACAATATTTGACATGACAGACAATACTGCCTCCTATTAAGGATTTAGTGATCTAGTCTTCGATCTGGTACTGGATTATTATAATAAAGAAGTGTGGCGGAAGACAGCATTAGATTCGAAAATCAAAAGTAGTATTTATTTTGTACCAATAATAATTGCATGTATCCCTTCATTGGCACAATATTTGACATAATAGACAATACTGCTTCCTATTCAGGATTCAGTGATCTAGTCTTCTAACTGGTACTGGATTATTATAATAATAAACAAGTGTGGTCGAAGACAGCATTAGATTCGAAAATCAAATGTAGTAGTTAATGTGTACAAATGTATATTGCATGTATCCCTTCATTGGCACAATATATGACATAATAGACAATACTGCCTCCTATTAAGGATTTAGTGATCTAGTCTTCGATCTGGTACTGGATTATTATAATAATAAACAAGTTCGGCGGATGACAGCATTAGATTCGAAAAACAAAAGTAGTATTTATTTTGTACCAATAATTATAGCATGTATCCCTTCATTGGCACAATATTTGACATGACAGACAATACTGCTTCCTATTCAGGATTCAGTGATCTAGTCTTCGATCTGGTACTGGATTATTATAATAATAAACAAGTGTGGCGAATGACAGCATTAGATTCGAAAAACAAAAGTAGTATTTATTTTGTAGCAATAATTATAGCATGTATCCCTTCATTGGCACAATATTTGACATGACAGACAATACTGCTTCTTATTCAGGATTCAGTGATCTAGTCTTCGATCTGGTACTAGATTATTATAATAATAAACAAGTGTGGCCGAAGACAGCATTAGATTCGAAAATCAAATGTAGTAGTTAATGTGTACAAATGTATATTGCATGTATCCCTTCATTGGCACAATATTTGACATGAGAGACAATACTGCTTCCTATTCAGGATTCAGTGATCTAGTCTTCGATCTGGTACTGGATTATTATAATAATAAACAAGTGTGGCGGAAGACAGCATTAGATTCGAAAATCAAAAGTAGTATTTATTTTGTACCAATAATTATAGCATGTATCCCTTCATTGGCACAATATTTGACATGACAGACAATACTGCTTCCTATTCAGGATTCTGTGATCTAGTCTTCTAACTGGTACTGGATTATTATAATAAAGAAGTGTGGCGGAAGACAGCATTAGATTCGAAAATCAAAAGTAGTATTTATTTTTTACCAATAATAATTGCATGTATCCCTTCATTGGCACAATATTTGACATAATAGACAATACTGCTTCCTATTCAGGATTCAGTGATCTAGTCCTGGATTATTATAATAATAAACAAGTGTGGTGGAAGACAGCATCAGATTCGAAAATCATAAGTAGTATTTATTTTGTTCCAATAATAATTGCATGTATCCCTTCATTGGCACAATATTTGACATAATAGACAATACTGCTTCCTATTCAGGATTCAGTGATCTAGTCTTCGATCTGGTACTCGATTATTATAATAATAAACAAGTGTGGCGGAAGACAGCATTAGATTCGAAAATCAAATGTTGTAGTTAATGTGTACAAATGTATATTGCATGTATCCCTTCATTGGCACAATATTTGACATAATAGACAATACTGCTTCCTATTCAGGATTCAGTGATCTAGTCTTCGATCTGGTACTCGATTATTATAATAATAAACAAGTGTGGCGGAAGACAGCATTAGATTCGAAAATCAAATGTAGTAGTTAATGTGTACAAATTTATATTGCATGTATCCCTTCATTGGCACAATATTTGACATGACAGACAATACTGCTTCCTATTCAGGATTCAGTGATCGTCTTCTAACTGGTACTCGATTATTATAATAAACAAGTGTGGCCGAAGACAGCATTAGATTCGAAAATCAAATGTAGTAGTTAATGTGTACAAATGTATATTGCATGTATCCCTTCATTGGCACAATATTTGACATAATAGACAATACTGCTTCCTATTCAGGATTCAGTGATCTAGTCTTCGATCTGGTACTGGATTATTATAGTAATAAACAAGTTCGGCGGATGACAGCATTAGATTCGAAAAACAAAAGTAGTATTTATTTTGTACCAATAATTATAGCATGTATCCCTTCATTGGCACAATATTTGACATGACAGACAATACTGCTTCCTATTCAGGATTCAGTGATCTAGTCTTCTAACTGGTACTGGATTATTATAATAAACAAGTGTGGCCGAAGACAGCATTAGATTCGAAAATCAAATGTAGTAGTTAATGTGTACAAATGTATATTGCATGTATCCCTTCATTGGCACAATATTTGACATAATAGACAATACTGCTTCCTATTCAGGATTCAGTGATCTAGTCTTCGATCTGGTACTGGATTATTATAATAATAAACAAGTGTGGCCGAAGACAGCATTAGATTCGAAAATCAAATGTAGTAGTTAATGTGTACAAATTTATATTGCATGTATCCCTTCATAGGCACAATATTTGACATGACAGACAATACTGCTTTCTATTCAGGATTCAGTGATCTAGTCGTGGATTATTATAATAATAAACAAGTGTGGTGGAAGACAGCATCAGATTCGAAAATCAAAAGTAGTATTTATTTCGTTCCAATAATAATTGCATGTATCCTTTCATTGGCACAATATTTGACATAATAGACAATACTGCTTCCTATTCAGGATTCAGTGATCTAGTCTTCGATCTGGTACTGGATTATTATAATAATAAACAAGTGTGGCCGAAGACAGCATTAGATTCGAAAATCAAATGTAGTAGTTAATGTGTACAAATGTATATTGCATGTATCCCTTCATTGGCACAATATTTGACATAATAGACAATACTGCTTCCTATTCAGGATTCAGTGATCTAGTCTTCGATCTGGTACTCGATTATTATAATAATAAACAAGTGTGGCGGAAGACAGCATTAGATTCGAAAATCAAAAGTAGTATTTATTTTGTACCAATAATTATAGCATGTATCCCTTCATTGGCACAATATTTGACATGACAGACAATACTGCTTCCTATTCAGGATTCTGTGATCTAGTCTTCTAACTGGTACTGGATTATTATAATAAAGAAGTGTGGCGGAAGACAGCATTAGATTCGAAAATCAAAAGTAGTATTTATTTTTTACCAATAATAATTGCATGTATCCCTTCATTGGCACAATATTTGACATAATAGACAATACTGCTTCCTATTCAGGATTCAGTGATCTAGTCCTGGATTATTATAATAATAAACAAGTGTGGTGGAAGACAGCATCAGATTCGAAAATCAAAAGTAGTATTTATTTTGTTCCAATAATAATTGCATGTATCCCTTCATTGGCACAATATTTGACATAATAGACAATACTGCTTCCTATTCAGGATTCAGTGATCTAGTCTTCGATCTGGTACTCGATTATTATAATAATAAACAAGTGTGGCGGAAGACAGCATTAGATTCGAAAATCAAATGTTGTAGTTAATGTGTACAAATGTATATTGCATGTATCCCTTCATTGGCACAATATTTGACATAATAGACAATACTGCTTCCTATTCAGGATTCAGTGATCTAGTCTTCGATCTGGTACTCGATTATTATAATAATAAACAAGTGTGGCGGAAGACAGCATTAGATTCGAAAATCAAAAGTAGTATTTATTTTGTACCAATAATTATAGCATGTATCCCTTCATTGGCACAATATTTGACATGACAGACAATACTGCCTCCTATTAAGGATTTAGTGATCTAGTCTTCGATCTGGTACTGGATTATTATAATAATAAACAAGTTCGGCGGATGACAGCATTAGATTCGAAAAACAAAAGTAGTATTTATTTTGTACCAATAATTATAGCATGTATCCCTTCATTGGCACAATATTTGACATGACAGACAATACTGCTTCCTATTCAGGATTCAGTGATCGTCTTCTAACTGGTACTCGATTATTATAATAAACAAGTGTGGCCGAAGACAGCATTAGATTCGAAAATCAAATGTAGTAGTTAATGTGTACAAATGTATATTGCATGTATCCCTTCATTGGCACAATATTTGACATAATAGACAATACTGCTTCCTATTCAGGATTCAGTGATCTAGTCTTCGATCTGGTACTGGATTATTATAGTAATAAACAAGTTCGGCGGATGACAGCATTAGATTCGAAAAACAAAAGTAGTATTTATTTTGTACCAATAATTATAGCATGTATCCCTTCATTGGCACAATATTTGACATGACAGACAATACTGCTTCCTATTCAGGATTCAGTGATCTAGTCTTCTAACTGGTACTGGATTATTATAATAAACAAGTGTGGCCGAAGACAGCATTAGATTCGAAAATCAAATGTAGTAGTTAATGTGTACAAATGTATATTGCATGTATCCCTTCATTGGCACAATATTTGACATAATAGACAATACTGCTTCCTATTCAGGATTCAGTGATCTAGTCTTCGATCTGGTACTGGATTATTATAATAATAAACAAGTGTGGCCGAAGACAGCATTAGATTCGAAAATCAAATGTAGTAGTTAATGTGTACAAATTTATATTGCATGTATCCCTTCATAGGCACAATATTTGACATGACAGACAATACTGCTTTCTATTCAGGATTCAGTGATCTAGTCGTGGATTATTATAATAATAAACAAGTGTGGTGGAAGACAGCATCAGATTCGAAAATCAAAAGTAGTATTTATTTCGTTCCAATAATAATTGCATGTATCCTTTCATTGGCACAATATTTGACATAATAGACAATACTGCTTCCTATTCAGGATTCAGTGATCTAGTCTTCGATCTGGTACTGGATTATTATAATAATAAACAAGTGTGGCCGAAGACAGCATTAGATTCGAAAATCAAATGTAGTAGTTAATGTGTACAAATGTATATTGCATGTATCCCTTCATTGGCACAATATTTGACATAATAGACAATACTGCTTCCTATTCAGGATTCAGTGATCTAGTCTTCGATCTGGTACTCGATTATTATAATAATAAACAAGTGTGGCGGAAGACAGCATTAGATTCGAAAATCAAAAGTAGTATTTATTTTGTACCAATAATAATTGCATGTATCCCTTCATTGGCACAATATTTGACATAATAGACAATACTGCTTCCTATTCAGGATTCAGTGATCTAGTCTTCGATCTGGTACTCGATTATTATAATAATAAACAAGTGTGGCGGAAGACAGCATTAGATTCGAAAATCAAAAGTAGTATTTATTTTGTACCAATAATTATAGCATGTATCCCTTCATTGGCACAATATTTGACATGACAGACAATACTGCCTCCTATTAAGGATTTAGTGATCTAGTCTTCGATCTGGTACTGGATTATTATAATAAAGAAGTGTGGCGGAAGACAGCATTAGATTCGAAAATCAAAAGTAGTATTTATTTTGTACCAATAATAATTGCATGTATCCCTTCATTGGCACAATATTTGACATAATAGACAATACTGCTTCCTATTCAGGATTCAGTGATCTAGTCTTCTAACTGGTACTGGATTATTATAATAATAAACAAGTGTGGTCGAAGACAGCATTAGATTCGAAAATCAAATGTAGTAGTTAATGTGTACAAATGTATATTGCATGTATCCCTTCATTGGCACAATATATGACATAATAGACAATACTGCCTCCTATTAAGGATTTAGTGATCTAGTCTTCGATCTGGTACTGGATTATTATAATAATAAACAAGTTCGGCGGATGACAGCATTAGATTCGAAAAACAAAAGTAGTATTTATTTTGTACCAATAATTATAGCATGTATCCCTTCATTGGCACAATATTTGACATGACAGACAATACTGCTTCCTATTCAGGATTCAGTGATCTAGTCTTCGATCTGGTACTGGATTATTATAATAATAAACAAGTGTGGCGAATGACAGCATTAGATTCGAAAAACAAAAGTAGTATTTATTTTGTAGCAATAATTATAGCATGTATCCCTTCATTGGCACAATATTTGACATGACAGACAATACTGCTTCTTATTCAGGATTCAGTGATCTAGTCTTCGATCTGGTACTAGATTATTATAATAATAAACAAGTGTGGCCGAAGACAGCATTAGATTCGAAAATCAAATGTAGTAGTTAATGTGTACAAATGTATATTGCATGTATCCCTTCATTGGCACAATATTTGACATGACAGACAATACTGCTTCCTATTCAGGATTCAGTGATCTAGTCTTCGATCTGGTACTGGATTATTATAATAATAAACAAGTGTGGCGGAAGACAGCATTAGATTCGAAAATCAAAAGTAGTATTTATTTTGTACCAATAATTATAGCATGTATCCCTTCATTGGCACAATATTTGACATGACAGACAATACTGCTTCCTATTCAGGATTCTGTGATCTAGTCTTCTAACTGGTACTGGATTATTATAATAAAGAAGTGTGGCGGAAGACAGCATTAGATTCGAAAATCAAAAGTAGTATTTATTTTTTACCAATAATAATTGCATGTATCCCTTCATTGGCACAATATTTGACATAATAGACAATACTGCTTCCTATTCAGGATTCAGTGATCTAGTCCTGGATTATTATAATAATAAACAAGTGTGGTGGAAGACAGCATCAGATTCGAAAATCATAAGTAGTATTTATTTTGTTCCAATAATAATTGCATGTATCCCTTCATTGGCACAATATTTGACATAATAGACAATACTGCTTCCTATTCAGGATTCAGTGATCTAGTCTTCGATCTGGTACTCGATTATTATAATAATAAACAAGTGTGGCGGAAGACAGCATTAGATTCGAAAATCAAATGTTGTAGTTAATGTGTACAAATGTATATTGCATGTATCCCTTCATTGGCACAATATTTGACATAATAGACAATACTGCTTCCTATTCAGGATTCAGTGATCTAGTCTTCGATCTGGTACTCGATTATTATAATAATAAACAAGTGTGGCGGAAGACAGCATTAGATTCGAAAATCAAATGTAGTAGTTAATGTGTACAAATTTATATTGCATGTATCCCTTCATTGGCACAATATTTGACATGACAGACAATACTGCTTCCTATTCAGGATTCAGTGATCGTCTTCTAACTGGTACTCGATTATTATAATAAACAAGTGTGGCCGAAGACAGCATTAGATTCGAAAATCAAATGTAGTAGTTAATGTGTACAAATGTATATTGCATGTATCCCTTCATTGGCACAATATTTGACATAATAGACAATACTGCTTCCTATTCAGGATTCAGTGATCTAGTCTTCGATCTGGTACTGGATTATTATAGTAATAAACAAGTTCGGCGGATGACAGCATTAGATTCGAAAAACAAAAGTAGTATTTATTTTGTACCAATAATTATAGCATGTATCCCTTCATTGGCACAATATTTGACATGACAGACAATACTGCTTCCTATTCAGGATTCAGTGATCTAGTCTTCTAACTGGTACTGGATTATTATAATAAACAAGTGTGGCCGAAGACAGCATTAGATTCGAAAATCAAATGTAGTAGTTAATGTGTACAAATGTATATTGCATGTATCCCTTCATTGGCACAATATTTGACATAATAGACAATACTGCTTCCTATTCAGGATTCAGTGATCTAGTCTTCGATCTGGTACTGGATTATTATAATAATAAACAAGTGTGGCCGAAGACAGCATTAGATTCGAAAATCAAATGTAGTAGTTAATGTGTACAAATTTATATTGCATGTATCCCTTCATAGGCACAATATTTGACATGACAGACAATACTGCTTTCTATTCAGGATTCAGTGATCTAGTCGTGGATTATTATAATAATAAACAAGTGTGGTGGAAGACAGCATCAGATTCGAAAATCAAAAGTAGTATTTATTTCGTTCCAATAATAATTGCATGTATCCTTTCATTGGCACAATATTTGACATAATAGACAATACTGCTTCCTATTCAGGATTCAGTGATCTAGTCTTCGATCTGGTACTGGATTATTATAATAATAAACAAGTGTGGCCGAAGACAGCATTAGATTCGAAAATCAAATGTAGTAGTTAATGTGTACAAATGTATATTGCATGTATCCCTTCATTGGCACAATATTTGACATAATAGACAATACTGCTTCCTATTCAGGATTCAGTGATCTAGTCTTCGATCTGGTACTCGATTATTATAATAATAAACAAGTGTGGCGGAAGACAGCATTAGATTCGAAAATCAAAAGTAGTATTTATTTTGTACCAATAATTATAGCATGTATCCCTTCATTGGCACAATATTTGACATGACAGACAATACTGCTTCCTATTCAGGATTCTGTGATCTAGTCTTCTAACTGGTACTGGATTATTATAATAAAGAAGTGTGGCGGAAGACAGCATTAGATTCGAAAATCAAAAGTAGTATTTATTTTTTACCAATAATAATTGCATGTATCCCTTCATTGGCACAATATTTGACATAATAGACAATACTGCTTCCTATTCAGGATTCAGTGATCTAGTCCTGGATTATTATAATAATAAACAAGTGTGGTGGAAGACAGCATCAGATTCGAAAATCAAAAGTAGTATTTATTTTGTTCCAATAATAATTGCATGTATCCCTTCATTGGCACAATATTTGACATAATAGACAATACTGCTTCCTATTCAGGATTCAGTGATCTAGTCTTCGATCTGGTACTCGATTATTATAATAATAAACAAGTGTGGCGGAAGACAGCATTAGATTCGAAAATCAAATGTTGTAGTTAATGTGTACAAATGTATATTGCATGTATCCCTTCATTGGCACAATATTTGACATAATAGACAATACTGCTTCCTATTCAGGATTCAGTGATCTAGTCTTCGATCTGGTACTCGATTATTATAATAATAAACAAGTGTGGCGGAAGACAGCATTAGATTCGAAAATCAAAAGTAGTATTTATTTTGTACCAATAATTATAGCATGTATCCCTTCATTGGCACAATATTTGACATGACAGACAATACTGCCTCCTATTAAGGATTTAGTGATCTAGTCTTCGATCTGGTACTGGATTATTATAATAATAAACAAGTTCGGCGGATGACAGCATTAGATTCGAAAAACAAAAGTAGTATTTATTTTGTACCAATAATTATAGCATGTATCCCTTCATTGGCACAATATTTGACATGACAGACAATACTGCTTCCTATTCAGGATTCAGTGATCGTCTTCTAACTGGTACTCGATTATTATAATAAACAAGTGTGGCCGAAGACAGCATTAGATTCGAAAATCAAATGTAGTAGTTAATGTGTACAAATGTATATTGCATGTATCCCTTCATTGGCACAATATTTGACATAATAGACAATACTGCTTCCTATTCAGGATTCAGTGATCTAGTCTTCGATCTGGTACTGGATTATTATAGTAATAAACAAGTTCGGCGGATGACAGCATTAGATTCGAAAAACAAAAGTAGTATTTATTTTGTACCAATAATTATAGCATGTATCCCTTCATTGGCACAATATTTGACATGACAGACAATACTGCTTCCTATTCAGGATTCAGTGATCTAGTCTTCTAACTGGTACTGGATTATTATAATAAACAAGTGTGGCCGAAGACAGCATTAGATTCGAAAATCAAATGTAGTAGTTAATGTGTACAAATGTATATTGCATGTATCCCTTCATTGGCACAATATTTGACATAATAGACAATACTGCTTCCTATTCAGGATTCAGTGATCTAGTCTTCGATCTGGTACTGGATTATTATAATAATAAACAAGTGTGGCCGAAGACAGCATTAGATTCGAAAATCAAATGTAGTAGTTAATGTGTACAAATTTATATTGCATGTATCCCTTCATAGGCACAATATTTGACATGACAGACAATACTGCTTTCTATTCAGGATTCAGTGATCTAGTCGTGGATTATTATAATAATAAACAAGTGTGGTGGAAGACAGCATCAGATTCGAAAATCAAAAGTAGTATTTATTTCGTTCCAATAATAATTGCATGTATCCTTTCATTGGCACAATATTTGACATAATAGACAATACTGCTTCCTATTCAGGATTCAGTGATCTAGTCTTCGATCTGGTACTGGATTATTATAATAATAAACAAGTGTGGCCGAAGACAGCATTAGATTCGAAAATCAAATGTAGTAGTTAATGTGTACAAATGTATATTGCATGTATCCCTTCATTGGCACAATATTTGACATAATAGACAATACTGCTTCCTATTCAGGATTCAGTGATCTAGTCTTCGATCTGGTACTCGATTATTATAATAATAAACAAGTGTGGCGGAAGACAGCATTAGATTCGAAAATCAAAAGTAGTATTTATTTTGTACCAATAATTATAGCATGTATCCCTTCATTGGCACAATATTTGACATGACAGACAATACTGCTTCCTATTCAGGATTCAGTGATCTAGTCTTCGATCTGGTACTGGATTATTATAATAATAAACAAGTGTGGCGGAAGACAGCATTAGATTCGAAAATCAAAAGTAGTATTTATTTTGTACCAATAATTATAGCATGTATCCCTTCATTGGCACAATATTTGACATGACAGACAATACTGCCTCCTATTAAGGATTTAGTGATCTAGTCTTCGATCTGGTACTGGATTATTATAATAATAAACAAGTTCGGCGGATGACAGCATTAGATTCGAAAAACAAAAGTAGTATTTATTTTGTACCAATAATTATAGCATGTATCCCTTCATTGGCACAATATTTGACATGACAGACAATACTGCTTCCTATTCAGTATTCAGTGATCTAGTCTTCGATCTGGTACTGGATTATTATAATATTAAATAAGTGTGGCGAATGACAGCATTAGATTCGAAAAACAAAAGTAGTATTTATTTTGTAGCAATAATTATAGCATGTATCCCTTCATTGGCACAATATTTGACATGACAGACAATACTGCTTCTTATTCAGGATTCAGTGATCTAGTCTTCGATCTGGTACTGGATTATTATAATAATAAACAAGTGTGGCCGAAGACAGCATTAGATTCGAAAATCAAATGTAGTAGTTAATGTGTACAAATGTATATTGCATGTATCCCTTCATTGGCACAATATTTGACATGACTGACAATACTGCTTCCTATTCAGGATTCAGTGATCTAGTCTTCGATCTGGTACTGGATTATTATAATAATAAACAAGTGTGGCGGAAGACAGCATTAGATTCGAAAATCAAAAGTAGTATTTATTTTGTACCAATAATTATAGCATGTATCCCTTCATTGGCACAATATTTGACATGACAGACAATACTGCCTCCTATTAAGGATTTAGTGATCTAGTCTTCGATCTGGTACTGGATTATTATAATAATAAACAAGTGTGGCCGAAGACAGCATTAGATTCGAAAATCAAATGTAGTAGTTAATGTGTACAAATGTATATAGCATGTATCCCTTCATTGGCACAATATTTGACATAATAGACAATACTGCTTCCTATTCAGGATTCAGTGATCTAGTCTTCGATCTGGTACTCGATTATTATAATAATAAACAAGTGTGGCGGAAGACAGCGTTAGATTCGAAAATCAAAAGTAGTATTTATTTTGTACCAATAATTATAGCATGTATCCCTTCATTGGCACAATATTTGACATGACAGACAATACTGCTTCCTATTCAGGATTCAGTGATCTAGTCTTCGATCTGGTACTGGATTATTATAATAATAAACAAGTGTGGCGGAAGACAGCATTAGATTCGAAAATCAAAAGTAGTATTTATTTTGTACCAATAATTATAGCATGTATCCCTTCATTGGCACAATATTTGACATGACAGACAATTCTGCTTCCTATTAAGGATTTAGTGATCTAGTCTTCGATCTGGTACGGGATTATTATAATAAACAAGTGTGGCAGAAGACAGCATTAGATTCGAAAATCAAAAGTAGTATTTATTTTGTACCAATAATTATAGCATGTATCCCTTCATTGGCACAATATTTGACATGACAGACAATACTGCTTCCTATTCAGGATTCTGTGATCTAGTCTTCTAACTGGTACTGGATTATTATAATAAAGTGTGGCCGAAGACAGCATTAGATTCGAAAATCAAATGTAGTAGTTAATGTGTACAAATGTATATTGCATGTATCCCTTCATAGGCACAATATTTGACATGACAGACAATACTGCTTTCTATTCAGGATTCAGTGATCTAGTCGTGGATTATTATAATAATAAACAAGTGTGGTGGAAGACAGCATCAGATTCGAAAATCAAAAGTAGTATTTATTTTGTTCCAATAATAATTGCATGTATCCCTTCATTGGCACAATATTTGACATAATAGACAATACTG
Organism: Meta bourneti; assembly: GCA_933210815.1. Lineage (NCBI taxonomy): Eukaryota > Metazoa > Arthropoda > Arachnida > Araneae > Tetragnathidae > Meta > Meta bourneti. The sequence goes on along the minus strand of OW119927.1, from coordinate 3,733,283 downwards.
CTTCCTATTCAGGATTCAGTGATCTAATCTTCGATCTGGTACTGGATTATTATAATACTAAACAAGTGTGGCCGAAGACAGCATTAGATTCGAAAATCAAATGTAGTAGTTAATGTGTACAAATGTATATTGCATGTATCCCTTCATTGGCACAATATTTGACATGACAGACAATACTGCTTCCTATTCAGGATTCAGTGATCTAGTCTTCGATCTGGTACTGGATTATTATAATAATAAACAAGTGTGGCGGAAGACAGCATTAGATTCGAAAATCAAAAGTAGTATTTATTTTGTACCAATAATTATAGCATGTATCCCTTCATTGGCACAATATTTGACATGACAGACAATACTGCCTCCTATTAAGGATTTAGTGATCTAGTCTTCGATCTGGTACTGGATTATTATAATAATAAACAAGTTCGGCGGATGACAGCATTAGATTCGAAAAACAAAAGTAGTATTTATTTTGTACCAATAATTATAGCATGTATCCCTTCATTGGCACAATATTTGACATGACAGACAATACTGCTTCCTATTCAGGATTCAGTGATCTAGTCTTCTAACTGGTACTGGATTATTATAATAAAGAAGGGTGGCGGAAGACAGCATTAGATTCGAAAATCAAAAGTAGTATTTATTTTGTACCAATAATAATTGCATGTATCCCTTCATTGGCACAATATTTGACATAATAGACAATACTGCTTCCTATTCAGGATTCAGTGATCTAGTCTTCTAACTGGTACTGGATTATTATAATAATAAACAAGTGTGGTCAAAGACAGCATTAGATTCGAAAATCAAATGTAGTAGTTAATGTGTACAAATGTATATTGCATGTATCCCTTCATTGGCACAATATATGACATAATAGACAATACTGCCTCCTATTAAGGATTTAGTGATCTAGTCTTCGATCTGGTACTGGATTATTATAATAATAAACAAGTGTGGCGGAAGACAGCATTAGATTCGAAAATCAAAAGTAGTATTTATTTTGTACCAATAATTATAGCATGTATCCCTTCATTGGCACAATATTTGACATGACTGACAATACTGCTTCCTATTCAGGATTCAGTGATCTAGTCTTCGATCTGGTACTGGATTATTATAATAATAAACAAGTGTGGCGGAAGACAGCATTAGATTCGAAAATCAAAAGTAGTATTTATTTTGTACCAATAATTATAGCATGTATCCCTTCATTGGCACAATATTTGACATGACAGACAATACTGCCTCCTATTAAGGATTTAGTGATCTAGTCTTCGATCTGGTACTGGATTATTATAATAATAAACAAGTGTGGCCGAAGACAGCATTAGATTCGAAAATCAAATGTAGTAGTTAATGTGTACAAATGTATATAGCATGTATCCCTTCATTGGCACAATATTTGACATAATAGACAATACTGCTTCCTATTCAGGATTCAGTGATCTAGTCTTCGATCTGGTACTCGATTATTATAATAATAAACAAGTGTGGCGGAAGACAGCGTTAGATTCGAAAATCAAAAGTAGTATTTATTTTGTACCAATAATTATAGCATGTATCCCTTCATTGGCACAATATTTGACATGACAGACAATACTGCTTCCTATTCAGGATTCAGTGATCTAGTCTTCGATCTGGTACTGGATTATTATAATAATAAACAAGTGTGGCGGAAGACAGCATTAGATTCGAAAATCAAAAGTAGTATTTATTTTGTACCAATAATTATAGCATGTATCCCTTCATTGGCACAATATTTGACATGACAGACAATTCTGCTTCCTATTAAGGATTTAGTGATCTAGTCTTCGATCTGGTACGGGATTATTATAATAAACAAGTGTGGCAGAAGACAGCATTAGATTCGAAAATCAAAAGTAGTATTTATTTTGTACCAATAATTATAGCATGTATCCCTTCATTGGCACAATATTTGACATGACAGACAATACTGCTTCCTATTCAGGATTCTGTGATCTAGTCTTCTAACTGGTACTGGATTATTATAATAAAGTGTGGCCGAAGACAGCATTAGATTCGAAAATCAAATGTAGTAGTTAATGTGTACAAATGTATATTGCATGTATCCCTTCATAGGCACAATATTTGACATGACAGACAATACTGCTTTCTATTCAGGATTCAGTGATCTAGTCGTGGATTATTATAATAATAAACAAGTGTGGTGGAAGACAGCATCAGATTCGAAAATCAAAAGTAGTATTTATTTTGTTCCAATAATAATTGCATGTATCCCTTCATTGGCACAATATTTGACATAATAGACAATACTGCTTCCTATTCAGGATTCAGTGATCTAGTCTTCGATCTGGTACTGGATTATTATAATACTAAACAAGTGTGGCCGAAGACAGCATTAGATTCGAAAATCAAATGTAGTAGTTAATGTGTACAAATGTATATTGCATGTATCCCTTCATTGGCACAATATTTGACATGACAGACAATACTGCTTCCTATTCAGGATTCAGTGATCTAGTCTTCGATCTGGTACTGGATTATTATAATAATAAACAAGTGTGGCGGAAGACAGCATTAGATTCGAAAATCAAAAGTAGTATTTATTTTGTACCAATAATTATAGCATGTACCCCTTCATTGGCACAATATTTGACATGACAGACAATACTGCCTCCTATTAAGGATTTAGTGATCTAGTCTTCGATCTGGTACTGGATTATTATAATAATAAACAAGTGTGGCCGAAGACAGCATTAGATTCGAAAATCAAATGTAGTAGTTAATGTGTACAAATGTATATTGCATGTATCCCTTCATTGGCACAATATTTGACATAATAGACAATACTGCTTCCTATTCAGGATTCAGTGATCTAGTCTTCGATCTGGTACTCGATTATTATAATAATAAACAAGTGTGGCGGAAGACAGCATTAGATTCGAAAATCAAAAGTAGTATTTATTTTGTACCAATAATTATAGCATGTATCCCTTCATTGGCACAATATTTGACATGACAGACAATACTGCTTCCTATTCAGGATTCAGTGATCTAGTCTTCGATCTGGTACTGGATTATTATAATAATAAACAAGTGTGGCGGAAGACAGCATTAGATTCGAAAATCAAAAGTAGTATTTATTTTGTACCAATAATTATAGCATGTATCCCTTCATTGGCACAATATTTGACATGACAGACAATACTGCCTCCTATTAAGGATTTAGTGATCTAGTCTTCGATCTGGTACTGGATTATTATAATAATAAACAAGTTCGGCGGATGACAGCATTAGATTCGAAAAACAAAAGTAGTATTTATTTTGTACCAATAATTATAGCATGTATCCCTTCATTGGCACAATATTTGACATGACAGACAATACTGCTTCCTATTCAGGATTCAGTGATCTAGTCTTCTAACTGGTACTGGATTATTATAATAAAGAAGTGTGGCGGAAGACAGCATTAGATTCGAAAATCAAAAGTAGTATTTATTTTGTACCAATAATAATTGCATGTATCCCTTCATTGGCACAATATTTGACATAATAGACAATACTGCTTCCTATTCAGGATTCAGTGATCTAGTCTTCTAACTGGTACTGGATTATTATAATAATAAACAAGTGTGGTCGAAGACAGCATTAGATTCGAAAATCAAATGTAGTAGTTAATGTGTACAAATGTATATTGCATGTATCCCTTCATTGGCACAATATATGACATAATAGACAATACTGCCTCCTATTAAGGATTTAGTGATCTAGTCTTCGATCTGGTACTGGATTATTATAATAATAAACAAGTTCGGCGGATGACAGCATTAGATTCGAAAATCAAAAGTAGTATTTATTTTGTACCAATAATTATAGCATGTATCCCTTCATTGGCACAATATTTGACATGACAGACAATACTGCTTCCTATTCAGGATTCAGTGATGTAGTCTTCGATCTGGTACTGGATTATTATAATAATAAACAAGTGTGGCGAATGACAGCATTAGATTCGAAAATCAAAAGTAGTATTTATGTTGTACCAATAATAATTGCATGTATCCCTTCATTGGCACAATATTTGACATAATAGACAATACTGCTTCCTATTCAGGATTCAGTGATCTAGTCTTCGATCTGGTACTCGATTATTATAATAATAAACAAGTGTGGCGGAAGACAGCGTTAGATTCGAAAATCAAAAGTAGTATTTATTTTGTACCAATAATTATAGCATGTATCCCTTCATTGGCACAATATTTGACATGACAGACAATACTGCTTCCTATTCAGGATTCAGTGATCTAGTCTTCGATCTGGTACTGGATTATTATAATAATAAACAAGTGTGGCGGAAGACAGCATTAGATTCGAAAATCAAAAGTAGTATTTATTTTGTACCAATAATTATAGCATGTATCCCTTCATTGGCACAATATTTGACATGACAGACAATTCTGCTTCCTATTAAGGATTTAGTGATCTAGTCTTCGATCTGGTACGGGATTATTATAATAAACAAGTGTGGCAGAAGACAGCATTAGATTCGAAAATCAAAAGTAGTATTTATTTTGTACCAATAATTATAGCATGTATCCCTTCATTGGCACAATATTTGACATGACAGACAATACTGCTTCCTATTCAGGATTCTGTGATCTAGTCTTCTAACTGGTACTGGATTATTATAATAAAGTGTGGCCGAAGACAGCATTAGATTCGAAAATCAAATGTAGTAGTTAATGTGTACAAATGTATATTGCATGTATCCCTTCATAGGCACAATATTTGACATGACAGACAATACTGCTTTCTATTCAGGATTCAGTGATCTAGTCGTGGATTATTATAATAATAAACAAGTGTGGTGGAAGACAGCATCAGATTCGAAAATCAAAAGTAGTATTTATTTTGTTCCAATAATAATTGCATGTATCCCTTCATTGGCACAATATTTGACATAATAGACAATACTGCTTCCTATTCAGGATTCAGTGATCTAGTCTTCGATCTGGTACTGGATTATTATAATAATAAACAAGTGTGGTCGAAGACAGCATTAGATTCGAAAATCAAATGTAGTAGTTAATGTGTACAAATGTATATTGCATGTATCCCTTCATTGGCACAATATTTGACATGACAGACAATACTGCTTCCTATTCAGGATTCAGTGATCTAGTCTTCGATCTGGTACTGGATTATTATAATAATAAACAAGTGTGGCGGAAGACAGCATTAGATTCGAAAATCAAAAGTAGTATTTATTTTGTACCAATAATTATAGCATGTACCCCTTCATTGGCACAATATTTGACATGACAGACAATACTGCCTCCTATTAAGGATTTAGTGATCTAGTCTTCGATCTGGTACTGGATTATTATAATAATAAACAAGTGTGGCCGAAGACAGCATTAGATTCGAAAATCAAATGTAGTAGTTAATGTGTACAAATGTATATTGCATGTATCCCTTCATTGGCACAATATTTGACATAATAGACAATACTGCTTCCTATTCAGGATTCAGTGATCTAGTCTTCGATCTGGTACTCGATTATTATAATAATAAACAAGTGTGGCGGAAGACAGCATTAGATTCGAAAATCAAAAGTAGTATTTATTTTGTACCAATAATTATAGCATGTATCCCTTCATTGGCACAATATTTGACATAATAGACAATACTGCTTCCTATTCAGGATTCAGTGATCTAGTCTTCTAACTGGTACTGGATTATTATAATAATAAACAAGTGTGGTCGAAGACAGCATTAGATTCGAAAATCAAATGTAGTAGTTAATGTGTACAAATGTATATTGCATGTATCCCTTCATTGGCACAATATATGACATAATAGACAATACTGCCTCCTATTAAGGATTTAGTGATCTAGTCTTCGATCTGGTACTGGATTATTATAATAATAAACAAGTTCGGCGGATGACAGCATTAGATTCGAAAAACAAAAGTAGTATTTATTTTGTACCAATAATTATAGCATGTATCCCTTCATTGGCACAATATTTGACATGACAGACAATACTGCTTCCTATTCAGGATTCAGTGATCTAGTCTTCGATCTGGTACTGGATTATTATAATAATAAATAAGTGTGGCGAATGACAGCATTAGATTCGAAAAACTAAAGTAGTATTTATTTTGTAGCAATAATTATAGCATGTATCCCTTCATTGGCACAATATTTGACATGACAGACAATACTGCTTCTTATTCAGGATTCAGTGATCTAGTCTTCGATCTGGTACTGGATTATTATAATAATAAACAAGTGTGGCCGAAGACAGCATTAGATTCGAAAATCAAATGTAGTAGTTAATGTGTACAAATGTATATTGCAAGTATCCCTTCATTGGCACAATATTTGACATAATAGACAATACTGCTTCCTATTCAGGATTCAGTGATCTAGTCTTCGATCTGGTACTGGATTATTATAATAATAAACAAGTGTGGCGGAAGACAGCATTAGATTCGAAAATCAAAAGTAGTATTTATTTTGTACCAATAATTATAGCATGTATCCCTTCATTGGCACAATATTTGACATGACTGACAATACTGCTTCCTATTCAGGATTCAGTGATCTAGTCTTCGATCTGGTACTGGATTATTATAATAATAAACAAGTGTGGCGGAAGACAGCATTAGATTCGAAAATCAAAAGTAGTATTTATTTTGTACCAATAATTATAGCATGTATCCCTTCATTGGCACAATATTTGACATGACAGACAATACTGCCTCCTATTAAGGATTTAGTGATCTAGTCTTCGATCTGGTACTGGATTATTATAATAATAAACAAGTGTGGCCGAAGACAGCATTAGATTCGAAAATCAAATGTAGTAGTTAATGTGTACAAATGTATATAGCATGTATCCCTTCATTGGCACAATATTTGACATGACAGACAATACTGCTTCCTATTCAGGATTCAGTGATCTAGTCTTCGATCTGGTACTGGATTATTATAATAATAAACAAGTGTGGCGGAAGACAGCGTTAGATTCGAAAATCAAAAGTAGTATTTATTTTGTACCAATAATTATAGCATGTATCCCTTCATTGGCACAATATTTGACATGACAGACAATTCTGCTTCCTATTAAGGATTTAGTGATCTAGTCTTCGATCTGGTACGGGATTATTATAATAAACAAGTGTGGCAGAAGACAGCATTAGATTCGAAAATCAAAAGTAGTATTTATTTTGTACCAATAATTATAGCATGTATCCCTTCATTGGCACAATATTTGACATGACAGACAATACTGCTTCCTATTCAGGATTCTGTGATCTAGTCTTCTAACTGGTACTGGATTATTATAATAAAGTGTGGCCGAAGACAGCATTAGATTCGAAAATCAAATGTAGTAGTTAATGTGTACAAATGTATATTGCATGTATCCCTTCATAGGCACAATATTTGACATGACAGACAATACTGCTTTCTATTCAGGATTCAGTGATCTAGTCGTGGATTATTATAATAATAAACAAGTGTGGTGGAAGACAGCATCAGATTCGAAAATCAAAAGTAGTATTTATTTTGTTCCAATAATAATTGCATGTATCCCTTCATTGGCACAATATTTGACATAATAGACAATACTGCTTCCTATTCAGGATTCAGTGATCTAGTCTTCGATCTGGTACTGGATTATTATAATACTAAACAAGTGTGGCCGAAGACAGCATTAGATTCGAAAATCAAATGTAGTAGTTAATGTGTACAAATGTATATTGCATGTATCCCTTCATTGGCACAATATTTGACATGACAGACAATACTGCTTCCTATTCAGGATTCAGTGATCTAGTCTTCGATCTGGTACTGGATTATTATAATAATAAACAAGTGTGGCGGAAGACAGCATTAGATTCGAAAATCAAAAGTAGTATTTATTTTGTACCAATAATTATAGCATGTACCCCTTCATTGGCACAATATTTGACATGACAGACAATACTGCCTCCTATTAAGGATTTAGTGATCTAGTCTTCGATCTGGTACTGGATTATTATAATAATAAATAAGTGTGGCCGAAGACAGCATTAGATTCGAAAATCAAATGTAGTAGTTAATGTGTACAAATGTATATTGCATGTATCCCTTCATTGGCACAATATTTGACATAATAGACAATACTGCTTCCTATTCAGGATTCAGTGATCTAGTCTTCGATCTGGTACTCGATTATTATAATAATAAACAAGTGTGGCGGAAGACAGCATTAGATTCGAAAATCAAAAGTAGTATTTATTTTGTACCAATAATTATAGCATGTATCCCTTCATTGGCACAATATTTGACATGACAGACAATACTGCTTCCTATTCAGGATTCAGTGATCTAGTCTTCGATCTGGTACTGGATTATTATAATAATAAACAAGTGTGGCGGAAGACAGCATTAGATTCGAAAATCAAAAGTAGTATTTATTTTGTACCAATAATTATAGCATGTATCCCTTCATTGGCACAATATTTGACATGACAGACAATACTGCCTCCTATTAAGGATTTAGTGATCTAGTCTTCGATCTGGTACTGGATTATTATAATAATAAACAAGTTCGGCGGATGACAGCATTAGATTCGAAAATCAAAAGTAGTATTTATTTTGTACCAATAATTATAGCATGTATCCCTTCATTGGCACAATATTTGACATGACAGACAATACTGCTTCCTATTCAGGATTCAGTGATCTAGTCTTCTAACTGGTACTGGATTATTATAATAAAGAAGTGTGGCGGAAGACAGCATTAGATTCGAAAATCAAAAGTAGTATTTATTTTGTACCAATAATAATTGCATGTATCCCTTCATTGGCACAATATTTGACATAATAGACAATACTGCTTCCTATTCAGGATTCAGTGATCTAGTCTTCTAACTGGTACTGGATTATTATAATAATAAACAAGTGTGGTCGAAGACAGCATTAGATTCGAAAATCAAATGTAGTAGTTAATGTGTACAAATGTATATTGCATGTATCCCTTCATTGGCACAATATATGACATAATAGACAATACTGCCTCCTATTAAGGATTTAGTGATCTAGTCTTCGATCTGGTACTGGATTATTATAATAATAAACAAGTTCGGCGGATGACAGCATTAGATTCGAAAAACAAAAGTAGTATTTATTTTGTACCAATAATTATAGCATGTATCCCTTCATTGGCACAATATTTGACATGACAGACAATACTGCTTCCTATTCAGGATTCAGTGATCTAGTCTTCGATCTGGTACTGGATTATTATAATAATAAATAAGTGTGGCGAATGACAGCATTAGATTCGAAAAACAAAAGTAGTATTTATTTTGTAGCAATAATTATAGCATGTATCCCTTCATTGGCACAATATTTGACATGACAGACAATACTGCTTCTTATTCAGGATTCAGTGATCTAGTCTTCGATCTGGTACTGGATTATTATAATAATAAACAAGTGTGGCCGAAGACAGCATTAGATTCGAAAATCAAATGTAGTAGTTAATGTGTACAAATGTATATTGCATGTATCCCTTCATTGGCACAATATTTGACATAATAGACAATACTGCTTCCTATTCAGGATTCAGTGATCTAGTCTTCGATCTGGTACTCGATTATTATAATAATAAACAAGTGTGGCGGAAGACAGCATTAGATTCGAAAATCAAAAGTAGTATTTATTTTGTACCAATAATTATAGCATGTATCCCTTCATTGGCACAATATTTGACATGACAGACAATACTGCTTCCTATTCAGGATTCAGTGATCTAGTCTTCGATCTGGTACTGGATTATTATAATAATAAACAAGTGTGGCGGAAGACAGCATTAGATTCGAAAATCAAAAGTAGTATTTATTTTGTACCAATAATTATAGCATGTATCCCTTCATTGGCACAATATTTGACATGACAGACAATACTGCTTCCTATTAAGGATTTAGTGATCTAGTCTTCGATCTGGTACGGGATTATTATAATAAACAAGTGTGGCAGAAGACAGCATTAGATTCGAAAATCAAAAGTAGTATTTATTTTGTACCAATAATTATAGCATGTATCCCTTCATTGGCACAATATTTGACATGACAGACAATACTGCTTCCTATTCAGGATTCTGTGATCTAGTCTTCTAACTGGTACTGGATTATTATAATAAAGTGTGGCCGAAGACAGCATTAGATTCGAAAATCAAATGTAGTAGTTAATGTGTACAAATGTATATTGCATGTATCCCTTCATAGGCACAATATTTGACATGACAGACAATACTGCTTTCTATTCAGGATTCAGTGATCTAGTCGTGGATTATTATAATAATAAACAAGTGTGGTGGAAGACAGCATCAGATTCGAAAATCAAAAGTAGTATTTATTTTGTTCCAATAATAATTGCATGTATCCCTTGATTGGCACAATATTTGACATAATAGACAATACTGCTTCCTATTCAGGATTCAGTGATCTAGTCTTCGATCTGGTACTGGATTATTATAATAATAAACAAGTGTGGCCGAAGACAGCATTAGATTCGAAAATCAAATGTAGTAGTTAATGTGTACAAATGTATATTGCATGTATCCCTTCATTGGCACAATATTTGACATAATAGACAATACTGCTTCCTATTCAGGATTCAGTGATCTAGTCTTCGATCTGGTACTCGATTATTATAATAATAAACAAGTGTGGCGGAAGACAGCATTAGATTCGAAAATCAAAAGTAGTATTTATTTTGTACCAATAATTATAGCATGTATCCCTTCATTGGCACAATATTTGACATGACAGACAATACTGCTTCCTATTCAGGATTCAGTGATGTAGTCTTCGATCTGGTACTGGATTATTATAATAATAAACAAGTGTGGCGAATGACAGCATTAGATTCGAAAATCAAAAGTAGTATTTATGTTGTACCAATAATAATTGCATGTATCCCTTCATTGGCACAATATTTGACATAATAGACAATACTGCTTCCTATTCAGGATTCAGTGATCTAGTCTTCGATCTGGTACTGGATTATTATAATAATAAACAAGTGTGGTGGAAGACAGCATCAGATTCGAAAATCAAAAGTAGTATTTATTTTGTTCCAATAATAATTGCATGTATCCCTTCATTGGCACAATATTTGACATAATAGACAATACTGCTTCCTATTCAGGATTCAGTGATCTAGTCTTCGATCTGGTACTGGATTATTATAATAATAAACAAGTGTGGCGGAAGACAGCATTAGATTCGAAAATCAAAAGTAGTATTTATTTTGTACCAATAATTATAGCATGTATCCCTTCATTGGCACAATATTTGACATGACAGACAATACTGCCTCCTATTAAGGATTTAGTGATCTAGTCTTCGATCTGGTACTGGATTATTATAATAATAAACAAGTTCGGCGGATGACAGCATTAGATTCGAAAAACAAAAGTAGTATTTATTTTGTACCAATAATTATAGCATGTATCCCTTCATTGGCACAATATTTGACATGACAGACAATACTGCTTCCTATTCAGGATTCAGTGATCTAGTCTTCTAACTGGTACTGGATTATTATAATAAAGAAGTGTGGCGGAAGACAGCATTAGATTCGAAAATCAAAAGTAGTATTTATTTTGTACCAATAATAATTGCATGTATCCCTTCATTGGCACAATATTTGACATAATAGACAATACTGCTTCCTATTCAGGATTCAGTGATCTAGTCTTCTAACTGGTACTGGATTATTATAATAATAAACAAGTGTGGTCGAAGACAGCATTAGATTCGAAAATCAAATGTAGTAGTTAATGTGTACAAATGTATATTGCATGTATCCCTTCATTGGCACAATATATGACATAATAGACAATACTGCCTCCTATTAAGGATTTAGTGATCTAGTCTTCGATCTGGTACTGGATTATTATAATAATAAACAAGTTCGGCGGATGACAGCATTAGATTCGAAAAACAAAAGTAGTATTTATTTTGTACCAATAATTATAGCATGTATCCCTTCATTGGCACAATATTTGACATGACAGACAATACTGCTTCCTATTCAGGATTCAGTGATCTAGTCTTCGATCTGGTACTGGATTATTATAATAATAAATAAGTGTGGCGAATGACAGCATTAGATTCGAAAAACAAAAGTAGTATTTATTTTGTAGCAATAATTATAGCATGTATCCCTTCATTGGCACAATATTTGACATGACAGACAATACTGCTTCTTATTCAGGATTCAGTGATCTAGTCTTCGATCTGGTACTGGATTATTATAATAATAAACAAGTGTGGCCGAAGACAGCATTAGATTCGAAAATCAAATGTAGTAGTTAATGTGTACAAATGTATATTGCATGTATCCCTTCATTGGCACAATATTTGACATAATAGACAATACTGCTTCCTATTCAGGATTCAGTGATCTAGTCTTCGATCTGGTACTCGATTATTATAATAATAAACAAGTGTGGCGGAAGACAGCATTAGATTCGAAAATCAAAAGTAGTATTTATTTTGTACCAATAATTATTGCATGTATCCCTTCATTGGCACAATATTTGACATGACAGACAATACTGCTTCCTATTCAGGATTCAGTGATCTAGTCTTCGATCTGGTACTGGATTATTATAATAATAAACAAGTGTGGCGGAAGACAGCATTAGATTCGAAAATCAAAAGTAGTATTTATTTTGTACCAATAATTATAGCATGTATCCCTTCATTGGCACAATATTTGACATGACAGACAATACTGCTTCCTATTAAGGATTTAGTGATCTAGTCTTCGATCTGGTACGGGATTATTATAATAAACAAGTGTGGCAGAAGACAGCATTAGATTCGAAAATCAAAAGTAGTATTTATTTTGTACCAATAATTATAGCATGTATCCCTTCATTGGCACAATATTTGACATGACAGACAATACTGCTTCCTATTCAGGATTCTGTGATCTAGTCTTCTAACTGGTACTGGATTATTATAATAAAGTGTGGCCGAAGACAGCATTAGATTCGAAAATCAAATGTAGTAGTTAATGTGTACAAATGTATATTGCATGTATCCCTTCATAGGCACAATATTTGACATGACAGACAATACTGCTTTCTATTCAGGATTCAGTGATCTAGTCGTGGATTATTATAATAATAAACAAGTGTGGTGGAAGACAGCATCAGATTCGAAAATCAAAAGTAGTATTTATTTTGTTCCAATAATAATTGCATGTATCCCTTGATTGGCACAATATTTGACATAATAGACAATACTGCTTCCTATTCAGGATTCAGTGATCTAGTCTTCGATCTGGTACTGGATTATTATAATAATAAACAAGTGTGGCCGAAGACAGCATTAGATTCGAAAATCAAATGTAGTAGTTAATGTGTACAAATGTATATTGCATGTATCCCTTCATTGGCACAATATTTGACATAATAGACAATACTGCTTCCTATTCAGGATTCAGTGATCTAGTCTTCGATCTGGTACTCGATTATTATAATAATAAACAAGTGTGGCGGAAGACAGCATTAGATTCGAAAATCAAAAGTAGTATTTATTTTGTACCAATAATTATAGCATGTATCCCTTCATTGGCACAATATTTGACATGACAGACAATACTGCTTCCTATTCAGGATTCAGTGATGTAGTCTTCGATCTGGTACTGGATTATTATAATAATAAACAAGTGTGGCGAATGACAGCATTAGATTCGAAAATCAAAAGTAGTATTTATGTTGTACCAATAATAATTGCATGTATCCCTTCATTGGCACAATATTTGACATAATAGACAATACTGCTTCCTATTCAGGATTCAGTGATCTAGTCTTCGATCTGGTACTGGATTATTATAATAATAAACAAGTGTGGTGGAAGACAGCATCAGATTCGAAAATCAAAAGTAGTATTTATTTTGTTCCAATAATAATTGCATGTATCCCTTCATTGGCACAATATTTGACATAATAGACAATACTGCTTCCTATTCAGGATTCAGTGATCTAGTCTTCGATCTGGTACTGGATTATTATAATAATAAACAAGTGTGGCCGAAGACAGCATTAGATTCGAAAATCAAATGTAGTAGTTAATGTGTACAAATGTATATTGCATGTAACCCTTCATTGGCACAATATTTGACATAATAGACAATACTGCTTCCTATTCAGGATTCAGTGATCTAGTCTTCGATCTGGTACTCGATTATTATAATAATAAACAAGTGTGGTGGAAGACAGCATCAGATTCGAAAATCAAAAGTAATATTTATTTTGTTCCAATAATAATTGCATGTATCCCTTCATTGGCACAATATTTGACATAATAGACAATACTGCTTCCTATTCAGGATTCAGTGATCTAGTCTTCGATCTGGTACTGGATTATTATAATAATAAACAAGTGTGGCGGAAGACAGCATTAGATTCGAAAATCAAAAGTAGTATTTATTTTGTACCAATAATTATAGCATGTATCCCTTCATTGGCACAATATTTGACATGACAGACAATACTGCCTCCTATTAAGGATTTAGTGATCTAGTCTTCGATCTGGTACTGGATTATTATAATAATAAACAAGTTCGGCGGATGACAGCATTAGATTCGAAAAACAAAAGTAGTATTTATTTTGTACCAATAATTATAGCATGTATCCCTTCATTGGCACAATATTTGACATGACAGACAATACTGCTTCCTATTCAGGATTCAGTGATCTAGTCTTCTAACTGGTACTGGATTATTATAATAAAGAAGTGTGGCGGAAGACAGCATTAGATTCGAAAATCAAAAGTAGTATTTATTTTGTACCAATAATAATTGCATGTATCCCTTCATTGGCACAATATTTGACATAATAGACAATACTGCTTCCTATTCAGGATTCAGTGATCTAGTCTTCTAACTGGTACTGGATTATTATAATAATAAACAAGTGTGGTCGAAGACAGCATTAGATTCGAAAATCAAATGTAGTAGTTAATGTGTACAAATGTATATTGCATGTATCCCTTCATTGGCACAATATATGACATAATAGACAATACTGCCTCCTATTAAGGATTTAGTGATCTAGTCTTCGATCTGGTACTGGATTATTATAATAATAAACAAGTTCGGCGGATGACAGCATTAGATTCGAAAAACAAAAGTAGTATTTATTTTGTACCAATAATTATAGCATGTATCCCTTCATTGGCACAATATTTGACATGACAGACAATACTGCTTCCTATTCAGGATTCAGTGATCTAGTCTTCGATCTGGTACTGGATTATTATAATAATAAATAAGTGTGGCGAATGACAGCATTAGATTCAAAAAACAAAAGTAGTATTTATTTTGTAGCAATAATTATAGCATGTATCCCTTCATTGGCACAATATTTGACATGACAGACAATACTGCTTCTTATTCAGGATTCAGTGATCTAGTCTTCGATCTGGTACTGGATTATTATAATAATAAACAAGTGTGGCCGAAGACAGCATTAGATTCGAAAATCAAATGTAGTAGTTAATGTGTACAAATGTATATTGCATGTATCCCTTCATTGGCACAATATTTGACATAATAGACAATACTGCTTCCTATTCAGGATTCAGTGATCTAGTCTTCGATCTGGTACTCGATTATTATAATAATAAACAAGTGTGGCGGAAGACAGCATTAGATTCGAAAATCAAAAGTAGTATTTATTTTGTACCAATAATTATAGCATGTATCCCTTCATTGGCACAATATTTGACATGACAGACAATACTGCTTCCTATTCAGGATTCAGTGATCTAGTCTTCGATCTGGTACTGGATTATTATAATAATAAACAAGTGTGGCGGAAGACAGCATTAGATTCGAAAATCAAAAGTAGTATTTATTTTGTACCAATAATTATAGCATGTATCCCTTCATTGGCACAATATTTGACATGACAGACAATACTGCTTCCTATTAAGGATTTAGTGATCTAGTCTTCGATCTGGTACGGGATTATTATAATAAACAAGTGTGGCAGAAGACAGCATTAGATTCGAAAATCAAAAGTAGTATTTATTTTGTACCAATAATTATAGCATGTATCCCTTCATTGGCACAATATTTGACATGACAGACAATACTGCTTCCTATTCAGGATTCTGTGATCTAGTCTTCTAACTGGTACTGGATTATTATAATAAAGTGTGGCCGAAGACAGCATTAGATTCGAAAATCAAATGTAGTAGTTAATGTGTACAAATGTATATTGCATGTATCCCTTCATAGGCACAATATTTGACATGACAGACAATACTGCTTTCTATTCAGGATTCAGTGATCTAGTCGTGGATTATTATAATAATAAACAAGTGTGGTGGAAGACAGCATCAGATTCGAAAATCAAAAGTAGTATTTATTTTGTTCCAATAATAATTGCATGTATCCCTTGATTGGCACAATATTTGACATAATAGACAATACTGCTTCCTATTCAGGATTCAGTGATCTAGTCTTCGATCTGGTACTGGATTATTATAATAATAAACAAGTGTGGCCGAAGACAGCATTAGATTCGAAAATCAAATGTAGTAGTTAATGTGTACAAATGTATATTGCATGTATCCCTTCATTGGCACAATATTTGACATAATAGACAATACTGCTTCCTATTCAGGATTCAGTGATCTAGTCTTCGATCTGGTACTCGATTATTATAATAATAAACAAGTGTGGCGGAAGACAGCATTAGATTCGAAAATCAAAAGTAGTATTTATTTTGTACCAATAATTATAGCATGTATCCCTTCATTGGCACAATATTTGACATGACAGACAATACTGCTTCCTATTCAGGATTCAGTGATGTAGTCTTCGATCTGGTACTGGATTATTATAATAATAAACAAGTGTGGCGAATGACAGCATTAGATTCGAAAATCAAAAGTAGTATTTATGTTGTACCAATAATAATTGCATGTATCCCTTCATTGGCACAATATTTGACATAATAGACAATACTGCTTCCTATTCAGGATTCAGTGATCTAGTCTTCGATCTGGTACTGGATTATTATAATAATAAACAAGTGTGGTGGAAGACAGCATCAGATTCGAAAATCAAAAGTAGTATTTATTTTGTTCCAATAATAATTGCATGTATCCCTTCATTGGCACAATATTTGACATAATAGACAATACTGCTTCCTATTCAGGATTCAGTGATCTAGTCTTCGATCTGGTACTGGATTATTATAATAATAAACAAGTGTGGCGGAAGACAGCATTAGATTCGAAAATCAAAAGTAGTATTTATGTTGTACCAATAATTATAGCATGTATCCCTTCATTGGCACAATATTTGACATGACAGACAATACTGCCTCCTATTAAGGATTTAGTGATCTAGTCTTCGATCTGGTACTGGATTATTATAATAATAAACAAGTTCGGCGGATGACAGCATTAGATTCGAAAAACAAAAGTAGTATTTATTTTGTACCAATAATTATAGCATGTATCCCTTCATTGGCACAATATTTGACATGACAGACAATACTGCTTCCTATTCAGGATTCAGTGATCTAGTCTTCTAACTGGTACTGGATTATTATAATAAAGAAGTGTGGCGGAAGACAGCATTAGATTCGAAAATCAAAAGTAGTATTTATTTTGTACCAATAATAATTGCATGTATCCCTTCATTGGCACAATATTTGACATAATAGACAATACTGCTTCCTATTCAGGATTCAGTGATCTAGTCTTCTAACTGGTACTGGATTATTATAATAATAAACAAGTGTGGTCGAAGACAGCATTAGATTCGAAAATCAAATGTAGTAGTTAATGTGTACAAATGTATATTGCATGTATCCCTTCATTGGCACAATATATGACATAATAGACAATACTGCCTCCTATTAAGGATTTAGTGATCTAGTCTTCGATCTGGTACTGGATTATTATAATAATAAACAAGTTCGGCGGATGACAGCATTAGATTCGAAAAACAAAAGTAGTATTTATTTTGTACCAATAATTATAGCATGTATCCCTTCATTGGCACAATATTTGACATGACAGACAATACTGCTTCCTATTCAGGATTCAGTGATCTAGTCTTCGATCTGGTACTGGATTATTATAATAATAAATAAGTGTGGCGAATGACAGCATTAGATTCGAAAAACAAAAGTAGTATTTATTTTGTAGCAATAATTATAGCATGTATCCCTTCATTGGCACAATATTTGACATGACAGACAATACTGCTTCTTATTCAGGATTCAGTGATCTAGTCTTCGATCTGGTACTGGATTATTATAATAATAAACAAGTGTGGCCGAAGACAGCATTAGATTCGAAAATCAAATGTAGTAGTTAATGTGTACAAATGTATATTGCATGTATCCCTTCATTGGCACAATATTTGACATAATAGACAATACTGCTTCCTATTCAGGATTCAGTGATCTAGTCTTCGATCTGGTACTCGATTATTATAATAATAAACAAGTGTGGCGGAAGACAGCATTAGATTCGAAAATCAAAAGTAGTATTTATTTTGTACCAATAATTATAGCATGTATCCCTTCATTGGCACAATATTTGACATGACAGACAATACTGCTTCCTATTCAGGATTCAGTGATCTAGTCTTCGATCTGGTACTGGATTATTATAATAATAAACAAGTGTGGCGGAAGACAGCATTAGATTCGAAAATCAAAAGTAGTATTTATTTTGTACCAATAATTATAGCATGTATCCCTTCATTGGCACAATATTTGACATGACAGACAATACTGCTTCCTATTAAGGATTTAGTGATCTAGTCTTCGATCTGGTACGGGATTATTATAATAAACAAGTGTGGCAGAAGACAGCATTAGATTCGAAAATCAAAAGTAGTATTTATTTTGTACCAATAATTATAGCATGTATCCCTTCATTGGCACAATATTTGACATGACAGACAATACTGCTTCCTATTCAGGATTCTGTGATCTAGTCTTCTAACTGGTACTGGATTATTATAATAAAGTGTGGCCGAAGACAGCATTAGATTCGAAAATCAAATGTAGTAGTTAATGTGTACAAATGTATATTGCATGTATCCCTTCATAGGCACAATATTTGACATGACAGACAATACTGCTTTCTATTCAGGATTCAGTGATCTAGTCGTGGATTATTATAATAATAAACAAGTGTGGTGGAAGACAGCATCAGATTCGAAAATCAAAAGTAGTATTTATTTTGTTCCAATAATAATTGCATGTATCCCTTGATTGGCACAATATTTGACATAATAGACAATACTGCTTCCTATTCAGGATTCAGTGATCTAGTCTTCGATCTGGTACTGGATTATTATAATAATAAACAAGTGTGGCCGAAGACAGCATTAGATTCGAAAATCAAATGTAGTAGTTAATGTGTACAAATGTATATTGCATGTATCCCTTCATTGGCACAATATTTGACATAATAGACAATACTGCTTCCTATTCAGGATTCAGTGATCTAGTCTTCGATCTGGTACTCGATTATTATAATAATAAACAAGTGTGGCGGAAGACAGCATTAGATTCGAAAATCAAAAGTAGTATTTATTTTGTACCAATAATTATAGCATGTATCCCTTCATTGGCACAATATTTGACATGACAGACAATACTGCTTCCTATTCAGGATTCAGTGATGTAGTCTTCGATCTGGTACTGGATTATTATAATAATAAACAAGTGTGGCGAATGACAGCATTAGATTCGAAAATCAAAAGTAGTATTTATGTTGTACCAATAATAATTGCATGTATCCCTTCATTGGCACAATATTTGACATAATAGACAATACTGCTTCCTATTCAGGATTCAGTGATCTAGTCTTCGATCTGGTACTGGATTATTATAATAATAAACAAGTGTGGTGGAAGACAGCATCAGATTCGAAAATCAAAAGTAGTATTTATTTTGTTCCAATAATAATTGCATGTATCCCTTCATTGGCACAATATTTGACATAATAGACAATACTGCTTCCTATTCAGGATTCAGTGATCTAGTCTTCGATCTGGTACTGGATTATTATAATAATAAACAAGTGTGGCCGAAGACAGCATTAGATTCGAAAATCAAATGTAGTAGTTAATGTGTACAAATGTATATTGCATGTAACCCTTCATTGGCACAATATTTGACATAATAGACAATACTGCTTCCTATTCAGGATTCAGTGATCTAGTCTTCGATCTGGTACTCGATTATTATAATAATAAACAAGTGTGGCGGAAGACAGCATTAGATTCGAAAATCAAAAGTAGTATTTATTTTGTACCAATAATTATAGCATGTATCCCTTCATTGGCACAATATTTGACATGACAGACAATACTGCTTCCTATTCAGGATTCAGTGATCTAGTCTTCGATCTGGTACTGGATTATTATAATAATAAACAAGTGTGGCGGAAGACAGCATTAGATTCGAAAATCAAAAGTAGTATTTATTTTGTACCAATAATTATAGCATGTATCCCTTCATTGGCACAATATTTGACATGACAGACAATACTGCCTCCTATTAAGGATTTAGTGATCTAGTCTTCGATCTGGTACTGGATTATTATAATAATAATAAACAAGTTCGGCGGATGACAGCATTAGATTCGAAAATCAGATGTAGTAGTTAATGTGTACAAATGTATATTGCATGTATCCCTTCATTGGCACAATATTTGACATGACAGACAATACTGCTTCCTATTCAGGATTCAGTGATCTAGTCTTCGATCTGGTACTCGATTATTATAATAATAAACAAGTGTGGCGGAAGACAGCATTAGATTCGAAAATCAAAAGTAGTATTTATTTTGTACCAATAATTATAGCATGTATCCCTTCATTGGCACAATATTTGACATGACAGACAATACTGCCTCCTATTAAGGATTTAGTGATCTAGTCTTCGATCTGGTACTGGATTATTATAATAATAAACAAGTTCGGCGGATGACAGCATTAGATTCGAAAAACAAAAGTAGTATTTATTTTGTACCAATAATTATAGCATGTATCCCTTCATTGGCACAATATTTGACATAATAGACAATACTGCTTCCTATTCAGGATTCAGTGATCTAGTCTTCTAACTGGTACTGGATTATTATAATAATAAACAAGTGTGGTTGAAGACAGCATTAGATTCGAAAATCAAATGTAGTAGTTAATGTGTACAAATGTATATTGCATGTATCCCTTCATTGGCACAATATTTGACATGACAGACGATACTGCTTCCTATTCAGGATTCAGTGATCTAGTCTTCGATCTGGTACTCGATTATTATAATAATAAACAAGTGTGGCGGAAGACAGCATTAGATTCGAAAATCAAAAGTAGTATTTATTTTGTACCAATAATAATTGCATGTATCCCTTCATTGGCACAATATTTGACATAATAGACAATACTGCTTCCTATTCAGGATTCAGTGATCTAGTCTTCTAACTGGTACTGGATTATTATAATAATAAACAAGTGTGGTCGAAGACAGCATTAGATTCGAAAATCAAATGTAGTAGTTAATGTGTACAAATGTATATTGCATGTATCCCTTCATTGGCACAATATATGACATAATAGACAATACTGCCTCCTATTAAGGATTTAGTGATCTAGTCTTCGATCTGGTACTGGATTATTATAATAAAGTGTGGCCGAAGACAGCATTAGATTCGAAAATCAAATGTAGTAGTTAATGTGTACAAATGTATATTGCATGTATCCCTTCATTGGCACAATATTTGACATGACAGACGATACTGCTTCCTATTCAGGATTCTGTGATCTAGTCTTCTAACTGGTACTGGATTATTATAATAAAGTGTGGCCGAAGACAGCATTAGATTCGAAAATCAAATGTAGTAGTTAATGTGTACAAATGTATATTGCATGTATCCCTTCATAGGCACAATATTTGACATGACAGACAATACTGCTTTCTATTCAGGATTCAGTGATCTAGTCCTGGATTATTATAATAATAAACAAATGTGGTGGAAGACAGCATCAGATTCGAAAATCAAAAGTAGTATTTATTTTGCTCCAATAATAATTGCATGTATCCCTTCATTGGCACAATATTTGACATAATAGACAATACTGCTTCCTAGTCAGGATTCAGTGATCTAGTCTTCGATCTGGTACTGGATTATTATAATAATAAACAAGTGTGGCCGAAGACAGCATTAGATTCGAAAATCAAATGTAGTAGTTAATGTGTACAAATGTATATTGCATGTATCCCTTCATTGGCACAATATTTGACATAATAGACAATACTGCTTCCTATTCAGGATTCAGTGATCTAGTCTTCGATCTGGTACTCGATTATTATAATAATAAACAAGTGTGGCGGAAGACAGCATTAGATTCGAAAATCAAAAGTAGTATTTATTTTGTACCAATAATAATTGCATATATCCCTTCATTGGCGCAAGGGCCGCGGTGGCCCGGTTGGAAGAGTAACGAACTAGCAACCGAAGGGTTGCGAGTTCGAATCCAGCCAAACACCGTCGTGTACAAAGGGGGCTGGTGCACGTTAAATCTGTCGTGGCCTCAAATGTCCTCACGTTGGCGTGGTGTGGAAGTTTGGAGAGTGGGGTGCCAGCTCAGGTGTTGCCTCGTCATCTGACCGTGGTTCAAAATTACGTGGTGTTGTCCTCGGATCTTTCCCTTTGGGATTGATCCCGGACCGTCACCAATAGCCCATTGTGTTGCTCCAGTGTGACGTTAATTGAAATACCCAAATACCCAAATACTCATTGGCGCAATATTTGACATGACAGACAATACTGCTTCCTATTAAGGATTTAGTGATCTAGTCTTCGATCTGGTACGGGATTATTATAATAAACAAGTGTGACGGAAGACAGCATTAGATTCGAAAATCAAAAGTAGTATTTATTTTGTACCAATAATTACAGAATGTATCTCTTCATTGGCACAATATTTGACATGACAGACAATACTGCTTCCTATTCAAGATTCAGTGATCTAGTCTTCGATCTGGTACTGGATTATCATAGTAATAAACAAGTGTGGCGGAAGACAGCATTAGATTCGAAAATCAAAAGTAGTATTTATGTTGTACCAATAATAATTGCATGTATCCCTTCATTGGCACAATATTTGACATAATAGACAATACTGCTTCCTATTCAGGATTCAGTGATCTAGTCTTCTAACTGGTACTGGATTATTATAATAATAAACAAGTGTGGCAGAAGACAGCATTAGATTCGAAAATCAAATGTAGTAGTTAATGTGTACAGATGTATATTGCATGTATCCCTTCATTGGCACAATATTTGACATAATAGACAATACTGCTTCATATTCAGGATTCAGTGATCTAGTCTTCGATCTGGTACTCGATTATTATAATAATAAACAAGTGTGGCGGAAGACAGCATTAGATTCGAAAATCAAAAGTAGTATTTATTTTGTACCAATAATTATAGCATGTATCCCTTCATTGGCACAATATTTGACATGACAGACAATACTGCCTCCTATTAAGGATTTAGTGATCTAGTCTTCGATCTGGTACTGGATTATTATAATAATAAACAAGTTTGGCGGATGACAGCATTAGATTCGAAAAACAAAAGTAGTATTTATTTTGTACCAATAATTATAGCATGTATCCCTTCATTGGCACAATATTTGACATGACAGACAATACTGCCTCCTATTAAGGATTTAGTGATCTAGTCTTCGATCTGGTACTGGATTATTATAATAATAAACAAGTTTGGCGGATGACAGCATTAGATTCGAAAAACAAAAGTAGTATTTATTTTGTACCAATAATTATAGCATGTATCCCTTCATTGGCACAATATTTGACATGACAGACAATACTGCTTCCTATTCAGGATTCAGTGATCTAGTCTTCTAACTGGTACTGGATTATTATAATAATAAACAAGTGTGGCGGAAGACAGCATTAGATTCGAAAATCAAAAGTAGTATTTATGTTGTACCAATAATTATTGCATGTATCCCTTCATTGGTACAATATTTGACATAATAGACCAGGCCTGGCCAACACGCGGCCCGTCACGTTAAATTGTGCGGTCCGCCGGGCGATTTTATATTTCTATTGAAACTTTTGTTTTTCGTTGCATATATACAAAAAATATTAAATAAATTAATATTTGAAATAACGATAAAAAATTAAATTTAAAATTAACGATAAAAAAACACGCAAAAAATGTAATATAAATTACGCCAGTAAGTGTTAATTTCGCCACGGGGTAATCTTGGTTGTGTATGGAAGTCGGCCGTCAAGGCTGACTGGAGACACTAGTCTAGACACGTTTGGAAACGCACTGCACGAAGTTATTATTTCAAGTGAATCTCTGTTTACGTGTTAGGTTTGCTTTTGTTAAGTTCAAGTTTGAACTTATAAATACGCCAAGATAAAAGATCATGTTTTTATTTTAAAAGTTCGTTCTGAACAGTAAACATACATCATGGATCGAGTATGACTGAAGAAGTAAGTTGCATAAACAAAAATGTCAACTTAAATACACAAAAATATAGTTATAACAGTTAAACTAATTTTATGCAAGGAAAATGGGATACTCCGCTCTAATTGGTTACGGTCGATGACGTCACTAGTAAAAGGGAGTGGTTATGGATTTCCCGCGAAGTTTGTTTTAACTGGTGTGGCCACACCTCGCCATCTGGGCGAAAATTGTTTCTAGTAGAAAAGAAAACGCCTCTCTTGGGCGGACATTTTACTTAAGGATAAGGACGTGGGGAAATCTAGTAAGTACTGACAAATTATTTACATATACTTGTCTAACAAGTGGCCTCCCTCCCACGTTCTTCAATGCTCCTAAATCTTAAAAAATACATTAAATCCAAACCTTATAGATAAATACTGGTTCCTCACTTAAGGAAATCTAAAAATTAAAAATGCTAATATACATAAAGGAAATATTCATATTAAAAAATAATCATAAACATTCAATTTCATTCAAATACTACATTACAAAAATTTTGTAAACCTTTTGATAGTGGTTTGGTGAAAACATCGGCTAAATTTTGTTTAGAAGTAACATATTTCAATGTAAATATTTTCTCATAAATTAAATTTCTAATAAAATGATACTTTATATCAATATGTTTAGTTCTATTATTTTCTATGGGGGAGTTCGAAAAGTCTATTGCAGCTCTATTATCACATAACAGTTCTTTACTATATGGGTCGACCACGGCCAGAGAATGTTCTTTACATTCCTCCAGAATTCTGGAAACCCACAATAACTCTTTGGCTGCATCTGTCAGTGTCAGGAACTCGGCCTCCATTGTAGATAGTGTTACGCACTTGTGCTTAAATGTACGCCATAATATTGGAACTTGATCGATGAATAGCATAATTCCACCCATAGAGATACGGTCGTCCCTGCTAGTCGCAAAATCTGAATCACTGTAGCATGTAATCTTGAGGTTTCGGATATTAGACATGTTGAGTTTTTGATCTTTAGTAGTTTCAACATACCCCAGGAGTTTCATCAAGCTGTTCCAGTGAGTTATGCCAGGGTTCTCTTGGAATTGCGATAGGATGTTGATGGCATAGGTGATGTCGGGTCTAGTGCGGCTTGCAAGATATGACAAACAGCCAATGACACTTCGATATGGCAGTTTTGTCATTTCTTTCCTTTCGTCTTCCGTATTAGGGCAGTCAAGTTTTGAAAGAATTATACCTTTTGGGATGGGAAGCGATGACGTTGGGAATCTAAATTTTCTAAAGGTGTTGCAAACTTTTTCCATGTAAGGTTTCTGGTGTAACATGAGATTACCATTATGTTCTTCAAATTGTATACCTAACAGCTTCTGTGTCCTTCCTAATTTCTTCAAATCGAATTTTGAGCTTAGGATTCTGGTTATTTCTTTTGTTGTGTCCTCTGTTTTTCCGAAAACTACAATGTCGTCGACGTAGAGTAGAAGCAAACCTCTTCCCTTATAAGTATATACGCAGTTGCACCATTTAAATTTCTTGAACCCCAATGTTTCTAAGACGTTGTGTACTTCAAAGAACCATTCGCGTCCACTTTGATGGAGTCCATACAGGGCTTACTCCAATTTGCAGACGTGGCTCGGGAACTTTGGGTCTACAAATCCCTTCGGTTGGTCCATGTAGATCACCTTGTCAAGATTTGCGTACAAATATGCGCTCTTTACGTCAAGTTGACAATGTGACCATCCTAGTAGGCAAACTAATACTGCAAAGAAAAGGCGTATAATTGAGAAGTTCACAACAGGACTAAATACTACGTCGTAGGTCTCACCTTTTCGCTGTTTGAAGCCTTGGGCTACCAGACGGGCTTTATATCTCACGATTTCATTTTTCTCGTTAGTCTTCGTTGAGTATACCCAGCGGCTTCCTAGAGTAGTTTTGTTCTTGTTCGGTACAAGTGTCCATACTTCCCGTTGTTGCATCATCTCCATTTCTTCTTTCATCACCTTTTGCCATTTGTCTTTGAGTGGAGATTTCATGGCTTCTTTAAAATTCCCCGGGATTGCTATTTCGATGTGGCATGCTTCCGGCGAATTTCCATCATCCCCATTCGAGATCTGTTGTGGAACCTTTCCCGAGTATTGGTTTTTGCCGCTAAAGTTGAAGAAACTGGGATTAAAAGTGATATTACGGGACCTGCAGTATGTTTCAGCATCTTTATTGGATTTTAAACGAGTGCTTCGTCATCAGAATCTTCGTCCTTCGGATAATTCAGATGATGGCCCAGGACAGTTTCCACTCTCTCCCGGCAATTTTTCGTTGAATGATACATTGATCGTTTCTATAACTCGTCTTTCTTCGGGTATCCAAATTCTGTAGCCTTTCGTTCGTTCAGCATATCCCACCATTATGCCTTTCTTCGTACTCATGTTGAGTTTGTTTCTCAATATTTTGGGGGTTCCGGCGAAAGCTGTGCTACCAAAAATCTTCAAATGCTTCACTGAGGGTGTTCTTCCGCCGTAAAGTTCGAATGGCGTCTTCTGTGAGTTGCCATGACAAACTCTGTTCCAGGTGTATGTGAAGGTTAATAGGGCCTCTGCCCAAAATCGGTCAGACAGTTCACTTTGCTTCAGAAGGGCTTTCACACCGTCCATTGCTGTATAATTGAAGCGTTCACTCACGCCGTTCATCTCAGGACTGTACGTGTTTGTGCGTTTGCCTTTAATTCCTTGAGACTGTAGGTATTCTTCAAATTTATTGCAGAACTCCTTCCCTTGGTCCGTCCTTATATTAAGTATCTTCGAGTTCTGGAAGCGCTCTGCTCTTGTTTGGAACCTTTTGAATAAACCAAATACTTCATCTTTTCGCTTCATGGGGAATACTGTGACCTTTCTGGAGTAGTCATCTATAATGGTGAGAAAGTATCTGTTTCCCCCTAGTGAAAAAGTAGGTAGTGGTCCACACACATCCATGTGAAGTAACTGTAAGGGTCTAGTCGACCGGATTTTGGCTATCGATTTAAATGATTTTCTTGTTTTGGCTAATTTGCAGTCTTCGCACCTAGAACTTGCTTCCTTGAACTTTGGTAAACCCCTTACGCTCTCATTCTTGCTTGTCGATATGATATATTGATCGTTCACATGTGAGAAACACTTGTGCCAAATTTCAAGTTCCTTTTCTCCAACTATTGATACATTCAGGGTCTCTTTTACTTCTGAGTTTTTCTTTGGATATTCGGGCTTCACAAAGTATAGTCCATCCTTCTTGAACGCTGAATACATCAATTTACTGTTCATGTCAAATACATCAATTCTATTACCCTTGCCAATAAATTTGATCCCAGTCTTAGCACTTGCTGAACCGGATATTAGGTTTCTTCTCAGGGTTGGGGAATACAGGACGTTCTTTAGTGTGATTCGTTTCAATGTTTTGCAAGTTCTGATGATCTAAATGTTCCCTTTTCCTTCTACAGGGCCTGTTGCATTTCCAACTGCTAGTGTCATGCTGGTGTTAGTAACCGGTTCGAAGTCGGTGAATAACGCCCTGTTGTTACAAAAATGGCTTGTTGCTCCAGTGTCGAAAACCCACGACAAATAATCCACTTTTTGTTTTCCATTGTTCAGATGAGCTTCTATAACGTTGTTCTTGTGTTCGTTGTTGTCCGTCCTGGTGCATTCCGAAATTAGATGTCCCATCTTTTTGCACCTGAAGCAAGGACCCTTTTTCTTCATGTTGGTTTTCCATTTTTGAGAACTCTTGAGTCGGGAAACGTCTGCCTTCAGTGCTATGCTACTCACAGATTCAATGTCTCCAACGCGCTGTTTAATTCGGCTTTCCTCAAGAATCAGTTCTTTGAGTACTTGGTCAAACTTGAAATCTGTATTTGGCCATCTATAGATGCTCTGGACTATTCCTTGATATTCAGCTGGTAAGTATCGGATTAATTGAAACGCTTGATAGAGGTCTTCTAAAGGGTGTCCGGCATCCTGTAGTTGGCGCACTATCCCCCTCATTCGAGCGGCAAACAGTCCGATTTCTTCACCTTCGTATTTGCAGTTGAAGAATTCGTCCAACAAAGATATTATTCTTGCACGACTGTCCGGTCTAAAATGCTCCTTCAGGATCCTCCAGGCCTCCTTACCATCTTCTGTTCCTGCCAACAATGTTCGGTACTCTGCCTCTATATTCATGTAAATAGTAGAGAAGGCACGGTTCTTTCTAATTTCAAAGTCACAGTGGTCCTTTGAAGTGGCTGTAGTACCAAGTTCTGGTTCTTTTCCCATGACGAATGACCACGAGCCTCTGTCCATCAATAGAACCTTCACATCCTCGGCCCATGTTGAATAGTTTCTTTGGTTCAACTTTGTACAGGTTTCCATCATTTTTTTTAGTCTCGGTGCCTCCCATCGATGGGGTCCTTAAAAAGGAATTTTTATATCAATTCCCGCAGTGGGCTATGTCTAGCGGCCCATAACCTTTGTTAAGTTCAAGTTTGAACTTATAAATACGCCAAGATAAAAGATCATGTTTTTATTTTAAAAGTTCGTTCTGAACAGTAAACATACATCATGGATCGAGCATGACTGAAG
Organism: Meta bourneti; assembly: GCA_933210815.1. Classification (NCBI taxonomy): domain Eukaryota; kingdom Metazoa; phylum Arthropoda; class Arachnida; order Araneae; family Tetragnathidae; genus Meta; species Meta bourneti. The sequence continues at coordinate 3,704,137 of OW119927.1, read as the reverse complement.
AAGTAAGTTGCATAAACAAAAATGTCAACTTAAATACACAAAAATATAGTTATGATAACAGTTAAACTAATTTTATGCAAGGAAAATGGGATACTCCGCTCTAATTGGTTACGGTCGATGACGTCACTAGTAAAGGGGAGTGGTTATGGATTTCCCGCGAAGTTTGTTTTAACTGGTGTGGCCACACCTTGCCATCTGGGCGAAAATTGTTTACTAGTAGAAAAGAAAACGCCTTTCTTGGGCGGACATTTTACTTAAGGAGAAGGACATGGGAAAATCTAGTAAGTACTGACAAATTATTTACATATACTTGTCTAACAGCTTTTGACTTACTGGCGTGTTTACTAAGTTTTTGTGTGTGGTGCTGATAGTTGAATAAAAGTGACATCTGAAGAGATCCAAAGTTTAAAATTTATTCAAGTGAGTATATTTTTACTAATGCAGCTAAATTTTAAAATTAATAATAATTTAATAAAACGTTAAATTGATAAAAGTTATAATTTTTCACGTTTCAAGTTATCACTATTTGCATTAAGTTTAAAAAAGTTATTAAAGATTGGTATTTTTACCAGGGCTTCGAATCGGAACTGAACCGAAAAAATTGCGGTTCTTTAACCGTAAACCGAACCCCAAAAATAGTCCACCTCTGAACCCGAATCGAAATCGTTATTTTTTTGTACCGGTTTTCAGTTAATTTATACTTATTTAGGTTGAGACACAAATTTTTAACTAAAAGACTTTCAAACTCTCTTTTTTATCTGCCGCTCAAATATAGCAAAGAGTAGCTGACTGCGTGCGCTTTCAAGGACTATTTATTGCATTGTAAGCAAAATTCCGCAGAATCCACTAACTGACATAAAACATTGACAGTTCTTTCTTTCGACACATTCGCTGCGAGAATTCAAAAAGGATTATGAACTTTATAATCAATAATTTATAATAAAAGTATTACGTACTTTATAATTTACATAAAGTGATTATCAGGTTAAGTGCAAATATTTTCCGCTATAGGTTGAGTGCTTTGTAAGCAAATCTAAGGTACAGGGGATTTTCATAAATTTAATTCATGATAATTTATTTCACAAATTAAATTTTTATGAAAATTTTAAAAGTATCTCTAAAAGATTTTAAAGACCCCTAGACACCATAGATGACAACATTTTAATGTAAATCGAATTGCAATAGGAGAGAAAAAAAACTGTTCGAATATACGTAAACCGGTTGAAACCGGCTTACGTACTATTGATAGCGCAAACCGAATTTCAAAAAATTTGGTTAATAGAACGAAAACTGGAATGGAAAAAAATACGGTTCGAAGCCCTGATTTTTACATAATTAGAAAACAAGAATTCTAAATTTACTTAAAAAGTAATTTTTTTTGCTCTGTGTAATATACCAATATTATCCAACTAACATTTATTTGAATTTTTTTTTTTGGTAAATAACAAGGATGAATTCAAAGAAAAGAAAAGTTGTTGATGAAAACAGGAAATTTAATGATCGTTGGGAAAAAGATTATTTTTTTTTCACAATGCAGAATTGAAAATTAATGTCTTTAATTTGTAGAATCGTTGTATTTAAGGAACATAACATTAAAAGGTATCATGAGACAAAACATATTGAATATGTAAATTTCAGTAAAGAAGTAAAAAGTTTTAAGTTAACTGCGCTTAAATCGCATCTGAAAGCTCAGCAAACAATGTTTGATTCATTATTACAACAACCATACACCATTGTCAAAGCAAGTTATTCTGTTGCCATGTTGATTGCAAAGAAAATGAAACCATTTTTGGATGCTGAACTGGTAAAGGACTGTTTGGAAGCAGTTTTAAAGATGTTTTGCCCGATAAAAGCAAATTATTTTCAAGTATCAGTCTTTCACGCCAAACTATATGTCGTCGCATTGATGACATTTCAGCTGAAATCGTAGTAACTTTGCGAGATAAAATTAACCAATTCAAAGCATATTCTTTGGCATTTGATCAAAGTACAGATATCTCAGATACATCTCAACTTGTGATATTTATTCGCGGTATGAATGATTCATTCCAAGTGACAGAAGAAATATTAAATCTTTTATATTTAAAAGACACAACTAGAGATGTTTTCCAGGCGATTGAAAAATGTTTAACCGAAAATAGCTTAAATTTTGAGGCTCTTTCAGGATTAACAACAGATGGAGCACCTGCTTTGGTAGGTAAAAATAAGAGAGCTGTAAAATTACTTATGGATAAGCTAGATTGCAGAGGCATTAAAACCAATGATATTTTCATTAGTCACTGTTTTATACATCAACAAAATTTATGTGCTCGATTATTATCCATGAATCACGTTATGAAAGTATTTCTAAAAATAGTAAATTACATTCGTTCACATGCTCTTTAGCATCGGCAATTCAAAGAATTCCTTAGCGAATTATCTTCTGAATATGGCGATATCGTATATTTTACCAATGTTAGATCACTAAGTCATGGAAAATATTTAAAGATTTTTTAATTTAGGGGAGGAAATAGATATGTTTATGAACGAGAAACAAGAATCTGTCCTGAATTAAGTGATGATTATTCGTTGTTAGACCTGTTTTTAGTGGATATAACAGAAATACTTAATCAGCTAAATAAGGACTTGCAAGGGCAAGATAATTTAATAATCGATACTTGTAATTTCATCAAAGCTTTTAATAAGTAATTATTGTTATTTGAGTGCCAACTTAGAAATAATAATTTCATCCGAGAGATATTCAACTTAAGATATTTTGCACAACGAGTTGTAAGTGCTTTTGGATCCACATGTTTGTAAAACATTTTTTTTGAAGATGAAATTTACAAAGAGTTCATCACGTGCTTCATTAACTGATGCCAATTTAGAAAACTAGCTACGATGTGCAACGTCGAACATAAATATAGATTTACAAAAATTAAGTGAAGGAAAGGATAAACAAATATATCATTAATTAAGACTCGAAGAGTTCATTATATTTGAATCATAGTATAACAATAAAATTTTATTCATTTTGTATTTGTATTATATTTTTTAAAAGCATGTTTACCTAAAGTGCGGCCCGCTGTAATGTTACTCATCATCAAAGTGGCCCGTGAAACCATTTGGGTTGGCCAGGCCTGTAATAGACAATACTGCTTCCTATTCAGGATTCAGTGATCTAGTCTTCTATCTGGTACTCGATTATTATAATAATAAACAAGTGTGGCAGAAGAGAGCGTTAGATTCGAAAATCAAAAGTAGTATTTATTTTGTACCAATAATTATTGCATGTATCCCTTCATTGGCACAATATTTGACATAACAGACAATACTGCTTCCTATTCAGGATTCAGTGACATAGTCTTCTAACTGGTACTGGATTATTATAATAATAAACAAGTGTGGCGGAAGACAGCATTAGATTCGAAAATCAAAAGTAGTAGTTAATGTGTACAAATGTATATTGCATGTATCCCTTCATTGGCACAATATTTGACATGATAGACAATACTGCTTCCTATTCAGGATTCAGTGATCTAGTCTTCTATCTGGTACTGGATTATTATAATAAGAAACAAGTGTGGCAGAAGACAGCATTAGATTCGAAAATCAAAAGTGGTATTTATATTGTACCAATAATTATTGCATGTATCCCTTCATTGGCACAATATTTGACATAATAGACAATACTGCTTCGGATTCAGTGATCTAGTCTTCTATCTGGCACTGGATTATTATAATAATAAACATGTGTGGCGGAAGACAAGATTAGATTGGAAAATCAAAAGTAGTATTTATTTTGTACCAATAATTACTGCATGTATCCCTTCATTGGCACAATATTTGACATGATAGGCAATACTGCTTCCTATTCAGGATTCAGTGATCTAGTCTTCTATCTGGCACTGGATTATTATAATAATAAACCAGTGTGGCGGAAGACAGCATTAGATTAGAAAATCAAAAGTAGTAGTTAATGTGTACAAATCTATATTGCATGTATCCCTTCATTAGCACAATACTTGACATGATAGTCAAGGGAAATTCTAAAGTAGGTGTAAATATATGGCATATACCCCTTCATTGGCACAATATTTGACATTATATATAGTCAATACTGCTTCCTATTCAGGATTCAATTATGTAGTCTTCTTTCTGGTACTAAATTATTAGATTAATAATCTAGTGGGGCAGAAGACAGCATTAGAACTGAGATTAAACAGAACGAGATAATTTGTATCAATATTGCATGTATAATAGTTGATATTTGTTCCTATTTTGGATTTAAGTATGCAATTACTAATTAAATGAATTTATACCTAATTACAACAAAATGACTTTAAACAGTTAGTCAATGTAGAAGAAGCACTGTATGTGATTTTGATATTTTAGAAGAAAAGTGTCAGAATTAAAGTATCTGTATTTCCTAAAAACAAGATTTTCAATATAGCGTCGGGTGACTGCAAAAACAAGATATCTCCATTTTTCTTTTTCAAGTACACTCATACATATATAATAAGGTGCTGTCAGCTATTTTGTGCATGTACTTGTTAAGATTAATTTCACAGTAGTAGTTATCATTTTTTACAGAATATAATACATAGTTATATGTGAAAGTGTGCTATACTCAAAAAAAGAAAAAATGGAGTTTACTCGTTTTTGCAGCAACCTGGCAATATACAGTTAATTGTAAAATGGACCCTTACTGCCACCTCTCTTGATCAACAAAAGAACAACATTATGGTCACCATTTGTTTTCAAGTGACAGAAAGTTGTCTATTTTACTAAACCTAAAGAATAAAATGCCTTATCTTTAGTTAGTTATTTTGCGATATCGATTGATTGTCTGAGCTCCAATTAACTAAGTGTCTGTTTTATGTGAGTCGAATTTGATATATTTTGGAGCTTTAGATATAGCTTCATTTTCTCAATGTCCTATCCTATGGCCTCATAGTGGCGAGAGAGTGAAACGGGTAGTACAAGCTAAGTAAGTTGGGAGTATATACTCCTTGTAGGGCCACTCAAGGCGTGAAGGCTGTGCTCCTTTATCCGGCTAACATAGGAATTTGAAAGGGTGGCTAAGTCGGACTGCTACAGAGATCGCTCTGAGATCTTATGATCAATAGCAGATGTGCTCTACCCATGTCATGGACTTCAAAAAACTTCACATACTGCATCGTTCGTCGAGCAGGATAAACAAGAATGCGTTCCGAGTATTACAAGATTTGTGCACTGTTCGAAAAATCCATTAAAATCTTCCTCTTTACGATATATGAACTTACGCATTCTCCAGTGCAACCTGAATGGAATTTCAACTTATAATAGTCGTGTAAAATTATACGAATTCCTTGTCCTTGCGGACCATACAAATGGCAAGAAATAGAAGGCAGTTGAGGACTTTTTCAAGTGAGGGTATGCAACCAATGTAGATTTATTGCAAAATTATCACAATAAATACATACTGTGACACATATCCGAGTACTGATTATTCATAATCCTAGCTTTAAGAATCTTTCAGTAGCAGTAACATGTAGAACAGTAAATATTTTTCTACATTTTGTATAGGTTGTTTTGCATCACTATGTTATTATAATCCAAGTTTTTAGTTATACAAAGTGGTTCATATTATCTCGGACAATCAAGCTTATACTGTAATTTTCAAAACACTGCAAAGAAAATGCTTGCTGCATTTTACACTGAAAACCAGAAATATTCATAAAACCTTAGGATAAGAGAATTATCATGTTTGTGACAGTAACATAAGCTCTAATTTAAAATTTTTGAGGCACTGAATAACACAAAAACAGATCGAAAGTTCATTGTGTTTTCAAGTGAAAACAAGACTTCTTCAATTTCATTACAAGAAACTTTCGCGATTATGACTATTCTTGTCAAGAACAAGGGGGCAAGACTCCAGAATTAGAAGTCTTCTGCATAGATTCACTATCATTTAAAGATACACATGAGCTAAGTGACTTTTAAGAACATTGTAATTCCATTTGAGTTGGTTTAGGAGAAATAGAATTTGCTTACTTGGTTTGAACTGATCTGCTGAGTAGCGTGTAAACAAAATACCCACACCTTCTATTAAAGCAAGCAAGACACCACCTGCAACACAAAACCACTTTCATTTCAGATATGTTTGTTTACTGCTTTACAGACTTAATATATATGAGTATTAGAGGTTACTACTTAGTGATTTAAAAAATTACATTGATTTGATTTCAATCAGACTTTTGACAAAAAATTAATCAGTTGCCAGGACAAATTCAAGATTGTTAGAAATGAACAGGATGTGAAAAAATCGTGAATTTTTAATCAAAAAGTCAGAATTTTTATGATTTCATTTAATTGGTTGCCCTTATATAAGTTTAAACATGATGGACAAGATACATGCAAATAGCAGTGAATAGATAGTGTTGATTTATGTTAAACATTAATGTATATGATAGTTTAGAAAGGCTAATACTTGAATGATTAAAACAATTAAAATTACTCTAGCATCCCCATGTTGCTTTTGTTCTTTCATATAAATTCCATTTCATGATGAAAATCATATATATTTCTATATACACAATAATTAAATAAAATTTAATTTTGAATGTAATACAGAAGTAGGGGTTACTATGAGGTAAGATGGTTTTATGAATGGCATAGTCTTTCACAAACACTAAAATCAAAATATGTTTCCCCATTCCACAGGAGACATCTTGGATACAATGGTTTCGTAAAGAGGCAACAAAAGATCACATGCTTTCAAGCAAGTTTTCATAATTACAGGCATGGATGATACTCAAGGGATATTTTACTTTTACACATATTAAGAGGTTTTCCCATTTAAGCTCAGTTGATTTTCTTCAAGAGGATTTATTAAATAAACTAAGTGAATGCTCATATGCAGCACAATGAAAACAAATGTTAAACAGTGCTCATTCTTTTAACAGAAATCCCTCTCGAAAGGGTATCAGTCCAAGTTCATCTAACCTTTGAATTGAAAGAGCATGTCAAAATTAACCAAAAACACTTTGTTACATGTATGGACTGGATCCCAGATGTATAAAATGTAGCCTGGTCTGATCTACATATTAAGGTAAGGGCACACTAGTCTGCATCGCACAGACGACGCACAATTTCCACGCCCTTAAAAATTGAAAAGAAAAATCAGGCCTTAGGGAATTTTTGCATATGCATGAAACAAAGGCTCGGTGTGTTTTCGAGATCAAAAAGAGCATTTGTAGTTGTTACCCCAAAAATCAAGAAAAGCAATTTTGATTTTAAACAAATAACAATCACCTGAATAAAGTCAAGTCGATTTAAATCATTATGTAAGCTGCTATTGAATGCATACATGCATACTATTACATGCAGTATAATAGTTGAACAGGGGTCACCAAACTTCTTTGACCGTCGACCCCTTCAAGAGTTTCGTGACATTTTGACTAGTTTACTATTACGTAATTATAATAGGACAAGCAAAAAAGATGTTTATGTGAGTTTTTAGATTCTTTATTTTACAGTTAGTGTTTATTGTATGTATAAAATAGTATTATATTGGCTTAATGTCAGAGATGTTTTTGTTTTAAACGTCCTTCTCAACATACATATTGGGTAGGAGGGATAAATAATATATAAAATAATTTAGATAACACAATAACGATAATGTAATCTTCCTTATATATATGTGAAATTAAGACTTTTTATTAACTCAATACACAATTTACTAATGTTGTCGATGTGAAGGGCGTGCTTCGTGACACTCGACAAGATTCGCAATGTTGGGTTCAAAATGAGTAAGTATCAGCCTTAAATCGTCATGGAATTCTATATTCACTCTAATTGCATTGTAATCCAAGTGAACCGAATTCAATATTACTCGTATGTCATATTTTTCCATCGACCCCAACAATGTTACCATGACCCCTGGGGATTGATATCGACCACTGTGGTAGAAATAATTTTAAGACTAATTTGAAAGAATCTAGTGAGGGCTCGAGATAAGAAAACTTAAAAAACAAAGTGGATCCAGAGCATACAGTTCTAAAAGGCAATTAAAAGCTATATCCATTCCTAAATGCACTTGAATAGGGGTGACGAAGAAAGTAAGGACTTACCTATAACTGCAGAGCCAACCATTGCACCAGTTCCATCTGAAGAGAAAAATAACAATGATTTTAAACTACAATACACAGTGAGACTAAGTTAGCATGCACCAATAATTCAATGCACCAATTTTGTTTTCACAGTACATTTCACAAAAACATGAGAGCTTTTGGCGAGGCAGGTAGGTTATTTTTAATTAACGTCACACTGGAGCGACACAATGGACTATTGGCGACGGTCAGCGTTCAATCCCAAAGGGAAAGCACCGAGGACACCACCACGTCATTTTGAATCACGGTCAGATGACGAGGTCACACCTGAGCTGGCCACCCCACTCTCCAAACTTTTACAGCATGAGGACATTGGAGGCCACGACAGATTGAACGAGCTCCAGCCCCCTTTGTACACGACATCTTCGGTTGGATTCAAACTCGGTAGATTCAGCACAGTGAGACTTAAGATTTATAAGTAGTATAAAGTCATAAAATATACTTGCAAGCTGATCTTGCAACTACAGTTTAAAACAAAGATATTCTTGATATATGACTAGAAACAGGAGTCAACACGGCTCACAAACATCAAATGACACGACCAGCACATTGTAGAATATAAGTAGGATACAAACCAACTCCGCTTACATATCAGTCTGACCCATCGGAACATAGGGGTGTTTCACATGCAAAACTGGCCCGATTTACATATCCATTGAAAGATCCGATCGATTGAGAGTGACATGATCTGATGTGAACTCAGACTATTTACAAACACAAAAAACAGTAAAGAGAACAGGAGAATATCCAACAATAACAATTCTCATAATTTTTATTCAATACCAATTAGAAACTCCTAGATGTAACCTCCTTGGACCTCAGTGCAATGGCAACTATAGGAAAATGTTCAGGTGGTACAGCCTTCATATAAGCATACTTTTGTGGCAATGCTTTTGGTGCGTTTTTTGGTACACATTTTGTAGTGAGTTATGGCAGGTAAAGGCAGCCCATCTTCTATGGCAACCTCAGCAATCGGAAAGTTTAAATTTTCATTCTGAATATTCTTTTCATTTTCATTAAATTGTCTTATCATTTCCATTAATTTCATTTCATTTAAAAAAAAACGATGTTTTAAGTTTTCTAACCATTTCTGTTAGTTTCATCTAAAGCACATTATTTTCTGTTGAAAAAAAGCGATTTTTTTTCGAATTCCTTCTTGGAGACAAAAAATGCGCCCAAAGCGTTGCAGTAAAAGTATGCGTATATCAAAGCTATACCGTTTAGGCTACTATAAGAAAATGTTTAAGTCCAGCTCCCTTTTTGTAGCCCTGGCAACCCATCATCCCCACTGCATTCATATGAACCAATGAGAAATAACTCACTTCTGACAGCTAAAACAGCTCCTGTAAGAGCTCCACTTGCTATAGAATTCCAGGGATCTTCTTTTTTTCGTATGTGCACTAACGTGCAGTCGATTGTAGAGAACAGACCACCCCAAACGGCGAAATTGCCTGCAATAAACAAAAATGGTTTCAGGTTGATTGTTTTGGGTTTGATGGTGAAAGATCCAGAGAAGGATCAACTGTGCCAAACTGTTAAACTTTTCTTTGTGCACATTTCGGTTGTGACTTGAAAATTCCCCGGCCGTTCAGGAGAATGGTGTATTAATTTCTAGGAATAAAGTCGTTATGATTTGGCAACGCCTATATTCCAATATATGCAAATTTGTTCTGATGTTGGCGGTGCTACGGGGATTCTGATGTTTAGTCTCTTGGATTTGCTGGCTTGAAAACCGGACGGAGTTATGATTGTTTCTTTTAATTCAATTATTGCATCGACAAAATAAAGAGAATTAGACGACGAAATAAACTCTTTTCTTTTAACTGAGGTGATGTTTGCTTTTATTTTGGCAAAACCACTGACTCTGCATACACAAAAACAAGACAATAAAATTAGAAAATAGATTTAAGAGACTTTAAACTCTTACCAGACCATCATTAAAAGAATGGATAAAAACCAAATGAGTCACATAAAAATTAAATATGAAGGTAAAATTTTTAATTGTATTTTCTTAAATGATTACTGATAGGGCACCTCATCTTAGATGATAAAAACTAATAAAATTCAATTTAAAATCTTATCAATTATAAATGTGGTAAAAATCCTGAATGATGAAGGAAGGTAAAAAGCAATCGATAGGGAGGTTGACCCAACAGGTCTGATAAAATGGGTGATGTTAAAAAATCTATGGTAAAATGGTTTCAGACTAGGACAAAAAATTAAAATATGGCATATGGTAAGAAAACTGTTGGCAGTTTCTCCCATTAATAAATGTCTATACGTGCCTCTCAAATGGCCGATACAAAGACGAGTAATTAAAATATCTAGCCGTCTATATGGCAAGTTTGGTTTGTTGGGGTTTTATGGTGCAAGGACCATGTTTGGCCATATGAACAAGACACGCAGTATCAAGTATTAGACACATACACAATGAAAGTTTTACTGACACAGAAGAGAGAAATTCCCAAGGAGGAATACACCTGTCTAGATGGCAGGAGTGAAACGGATCGAAAGTTAATTCTCCCATCTGATAATTAAATGAGTATGTTGAGACAAATTAGATTATGGATTGAATTAGAAAGCTATTTTAACGATATTTAATGATTATGATTGCAATAATGAATTTTGTATTGAAGGCATGAAATTCCACAAAATTCGCTTTTCTTGCATGTCGTGTATAAACCCTGTTTGTATGCTTGGAATGTAAATATAATATACTTGTCTGCTCAGAGAAAATTTATTTTTGATTTCAATTTATGTATTTTCATGTCTTGTCTCATTCTTTACTGTTTACTTAGAAAAACTTTTTTCACAAAAAGTACTTTTTGCTAGCATGAAAACATCATTTTTTCCCTCAAAAAACAAATTTAACTAATTATTTCATATGAAAATACCTAAAGAAGTTATAAAACATTTTGTTAATATATGATAAATGTAAGATTCTGAAATTTGTATGATTTTCCTGAATGGCTCGAGATGAAAATAATATTAGTTCCAAGAACTAGATGAAAAACTTTGCTTATACTTGGTATTTGTACTCTATTTGTGATTATTTACTCTATCATGTGATTAACTTTGCCAATTCCTATGCCATGTTTTAATTTTTCAAAATTTACCCTGCTACATCCTTAAACCATCAGATATTGATGTTTAGCTTAAATCAAAACCATCTAGAAACTAGATTTGCGTGTCTCATCATGTCCAGCAAATTGAAACTTGTAGGGGCAACAATTTTATTAACCATAAAAATCCAATTTGAATAAAAAATGTCATTTAAATAAAATAAATCAGATTTTTTTCACTCCGATATAAATCCTTTATCAAGTTAAAAATTAACCTTAAGTAAGGTGAAGTTTTCCCCTTAGATACTGTTTTGATTTGGCAAAGCTGACTAATGTTTTAAAAATGTTCTTTAATTTTTTTTCAGAAGTATTACCATTACATAGATTAAGTTAAATTTGTGCATTCTTGTAAGTTTGGAAATGCAACTCAAAAATTGCATACTTTTAAAAATAAAACCCAAACTAGACTTCTTAAATTCAATCAGACATTTAAAAACCAGACTAAGAATTTTTATTTTCTGGGTCATACTAACAAAATAATTTAATATAAAATGTTATTTTTTCCCACTTACACACAATAGTCCTTTTTATAAGTAATGTTTTATAACAAAACTAAGTCATGAAGTTCAAAAGCTCAGGACAAAAATGATAATTTCTATGAAAGAATCAAAAAGTGCAAAAAATACGAAATGGAGACAATTTTTAAAAATACTAGAAAACGTAGTTGCATTTGGAGATCTTTCATCCGTTCAGAGAAATTCTCTGATCATTTTTCATAACCTTTTACCTGATGCTGAGTTATTTTGAATCATAAAATTAAAAAAATTAAGTTTTGCTTTAAATGAATCTTTAATTTTCAAGGTCATAATAATTAAATATTTGAAGATAAAATGTTACTTTCTTGTACTCATATTAAAGATCTTGCAAAAAGGAATATTTCACAGAACAAATCAAGTCCCTAAATCAGGTAATTTATAAGTATTAAAAATTCCAAACTGGCAGACAATTTTTGAAAATGCCAGAAAACCTGTAACTGGATCGTGGAGGCATTCAGGAAGGTCCCCGAATGTTTCCCCATTGGTCATTTCTGATATTGACCTCAAACCCTAATTTGACTGTACTGCAAGCAATGATTATAAATATCAACAAACTACGAGGGAAAGTCAAAAATTATCTGCACTTTATTTTTTCAATCTATTTACACAAATGTAGGGGTTGAACAAGTTTGTCACTTTTCTAGTCTCCTTCCTTTCAGAAGCACTTGGTCCAGCGGTCAACAAGTTTGCATATTCCCTCCAAGACAGTTTTCAGTGGGTCGCCCAACCATTTATGCATCGCTTCCCCCACTTTGTCCTCTAATCTGCAGAGAACACGCTATATTGTCGATGGTAACTCGATGGTTTGCCAGTACCATTTCTCAAGCTTGATGGATCCTCTCGTCAGTGGTGGAGGTTGACGGGCATCCTGCTCCTTTGTGCATCACTTGTCCTGCCTCTTTTAAGCTTCTCGATCCACTCATACACACTTCTACGTGGTAGAAGAGCACTGCCCCTGTATTGTGTCGTAAGTCTCCGATGAATTTAAGACCCTGGCATACCTTCTGACCCTAGAAATCGGATAACTGCTCTTTATTCCTCCTTGGTGCACACTGCCAGTAGAGCTGTCATGTTTACACTGAAGCACAAGCAAGAAAAATTATACTATCAAATTCAAACTGTGGTAACAGGACCACGGTAGTATCAACTCTAAGCATGCATGCGCAGAAGGCAGTGTGGCAAACCTAAAAATGTGTTATAGCGAAAGTGTGAATAATTTTTGACTTACTCTCATATATTTCATAAAAATAATTTCTTCTTAACTTATAGTATAACAAAGAATATTTCACTTCCAGGTCAGTACAAACTCAAGAATATTTTGCTTTAAATATCAAACAAAAAATTATTATACCTCCAATAATAGGGGCCCTTTGTTTTATTGCAGCCAAACTTCCTTGGAGCCTACGGGGTGCACCCTGGAATAGAAAGCTTTCATTAAAACAAAAGAAATGACACAAAAAGAAGGTATGGGAACAAAAGTAGTAACAGTGGCAACGATATTTCTTGTTTGTCCCCCTAAGAGCTTCAGGTTTGCACTGTATTCTTCGATTGTGACCATGGCATATTTGGTGAATGTTTCAAAACTAATCAATAAGACCTATCCCAGATGATTATTTCATGAAATCAGGTTCAACAACTCCCAGGTCTAATGATCACTACAGATGCGCTCTACCCATGTCATGGACTTGGGACTTTTACACTTGGATAAGAGAGGTTCAACATTCCAGATGTCTTGTGCAACAGCTGGAAACACAATACATATGCAGACACAACAGCAACAAATGTTACACATGTGTGATAAAGTCCAAGCTGCCTGTAGAAAGTTTGGTTAATTTTGCAGATCTTTCTGACTTATTGAGCAAAAGCTCAACAAGTAAAAGGTTGTGTGCATTGCATTAGTAAATTTAGTTTCCAATCATTTTAAGTTCACAAATGATTGACAGGCATGTAAGAATAGACCATTGCGATGTCAGCACTCTGATAATGGAACAATAATGTTGAAAAACATTCCATCAGTAAAAATGCCTATCAATTTTGCACATCTTTCTGACTTATTGAGCAAACGTTCAACAAGTAAAAGGTTGTGTGCATTGCATTAGTAAATTTAGTTTCCAATCATTTTAAGTTCACAAATGATTGACAGACATGTAAGAATATACCATTGCGATGTCAGCACTCTGATAATGGAACAATAATGTTGAAAAACATTCCATCAATTAAAATGCCTATCAATTTTGCACATCTTTCTGACTTATTGAGCAAACGTTCAACAAGTAAAAGGTTGTGTGCATTGCATTAGTAAATTTAGTTTCCAATCATTTTAAGTTCACAAATGATTGATAGGCATGTAAGAATATACCATTGCGATGTCAGCACTCTGATAATGGAACAATAATGTTGAAAAACATTCCATCCATTAAAATGCCTATCAATTTTGCACATCTTTCTGACTTATTGAGCAAACGTTCAACAAGTAAAAGGTTGTGTGCATTGCATTAGTAAATTTAGTTTCCAATCATTTTAAGTTCACAAATGATTGACAGGCATGTAAGAATATACCATTGCGATGTCAGCACTCTGATAATGGAACAATAATGTCGAAAAACATTCCATCAATAAAAAATGCCTATCAATTTTGCACATCTTTTTGACTTATTGAGCAAACGTTCAACAAGTAAAAGGTTGTGTGCATTGCATTAATAAATTTAGTTTCCAATCATTTTAAGTTCTCAAATGATTGTCACTTATGTAAGAATTTCTGGTCAGTGTTTTCTTCGGACGAGATATCTAGTCCATCAGGATCTGGTTACGTTTCTTCTAATGACGAGATATTCGTCGAGATAACCGCCAGGAAAGAAATTAATTTTAATTTTCCTGCCTTTTCATTATCCAAATGTCTTTATGAACTGTGTCTTCAATACAAACACTAAAATTTAAATTACTTTCCCCATTCTAAAGGAGATTTCTGGGATACAATGTTTTTGCAATTATGGCAAATTTTTCAAATAAAAATTATTACACGAATTTTCATAATTTACAGGCATACAGGTTGATACCTTATTCTCTCTGATAATGGAACAATAATGTTGAAAAACATTCCATCAATTAAAATGCCTATCAATTTTGCACATCTTTCTGACTTATTGAGCAAACGTTCAACAAGTAAAAGGTTGTGTGCATTGCATTAGTAAATTTAGTTTCCAATCATTTTAAGTTCACAAATGATTGATAGGCATGTAAGAATATACCATTGCGATGTCAGCACTCTGATAATGGAACAATAATGTTGAAAAACATTCCATCCATTAAAATGCCTATCAATTTTGCACATCTTTCTGACTTATTGAGCAAACGTTCAACAAGTAAAAGGTTGTGTGCATTGCATTAGTAAATTTAGTTTCCAATCATTTTAAGTTCACAAATGATTGACAGGCATGTAAGAATATACCATTGCGATGTCAGCACTCTGATAATGGAACAATAATGTCGAAAAACATTCCATCAATAAAAAATGCCTATCAATTTTGCACATCTTTTTGACTTATTGAGCAAACGTTCAACAAGTAAAAGGTTGTGTGCATTGCATTAATAAATTTAGTTTCCAATCATTTTAAGTTCTCAAATGATTGTCACTTATGTAAGAATTTCTGGTCAGTGTTTTCTTCGGACGAGATATCTAGTCCATCAGGATCTGGTTACGTTTCTTCTAATGACGAGATATTCGTCGAGATAACCGCCAGGAAAGAAATTAATTTTAATTTTCCTGCCTTTTCATTATCCAAATGTCTTTATGAACTGTGTCTTCAATACAAACACTAAAATTTAAATTACTTTCCCCATTCTAAAGGAGATTTCTGGGATACAATGTTTTTGCAATTATGGCAAATTTTTCAAATAAAAATTATTACACGAATTTTCATAATTTACAGGCATACAGGTTGATACCTTATTTTTACAAATATTATGAGATTCTTTCTAGTTAGATCAGTTGATTCAATTCAGGAGGGTTTATTAAATAAACTAGAAAATGAGGAGTACCCAGTGCTCGTTTGTAACACAATGAAAACAAATATTAAAAAATGCAGATTCCTTTATCTGAAATTACAAACTCCCTCTTGAAAGTATATCATTCAAAGAAATCTATTGAAAATACTTTCAATAAGTAACAAAATAAGTTCTAAACATTCACATGGTATGCCGTGTCCTAGGGGTGGTTGCATTTTTATGGCACATGGGCCAATTTGGCCATGCTGTGCAATACACAAGACATACAATATCAAGTAATGGACATATACGTGCAAGGAAAATTTTACTGACACAGAAGAGATATACACCCAGAAAGGAATCGAACCTGTGCTGCCTGCAATTCGCAGACCATGCCCTAATGACCCAACCCCAATTAGAATCCATTAAAAATTTTATGGCTAGGGCCCAAGACACCCAAACATAAAGGATAAATTTTTACAAGTAATATGAGTAACCAAATATGTAGTGATTCAATCTCTCTAAGGGTCACTTTATCACAGGGGTCACCAAACTTCTTTGACCATCAACCCCTTCAAGAGTTTCTTGACCTTTTATCGACCCCTCTATTTCACTATTTCGTAATTATAACAGGACAAGCCAAAGACTCTTAGGCCCGTTCATATGGACTTTTTCCAACGTGCATTTGATAAGAATTTTCTAGCGTTATCATGTGAACACCTCTTAGGTGTTTTTCAAGGTCAGTTCCGTTATGCATTAAATTTTTTTTATTCCATTAATCCAAGTTTCTATCTTTTGAATGGTTAAAGATAGAATCAAAATTTCAATGGATTTCAAATCAGTGTAAGATTTTACGACAGATCGATACCAAAAACATGATTTTCTTTGAAAAAATATTTTTTTTTCTAAATTGTAGAAACTAATCTTTTTTAAGATATTCCTTTTATACAAAGTGTAAGCGGAAGTATTGCCTTCTTTTTAAAGGGAATGTCACTTCAGTAAGATATTTTGATGCCCCTTATCAACTGTTTTAATTTTACAGGCATTAAAAATAGGATGAAAATCTTTCTTTCCCAACCTAAAACTAATTCCCCTGTGTTCACATGAGCCTGGATTTGGTTAACTTAGAAATAAATAAAAATGACCAATAAAATGCCTAAAATAATCTAAAAAATATTCAAAATGAAGTAAAAATTTGATATTTTGATTTGTAAAACATCTGTTCCCTAATTGCCTGTGAATAAAGTGTTTTTGAACTTCAAGCTTTATACATAAATAAATGCAATATAATCAATTTGCTGACTAGAAGTGACAAACTAAACAGGTAAATATTTTGTAACGTATAGTATACGATGTGTTCCAGTGCAATGCCAATGCCATCAACCTCTGTTGTAAATTTTTGAACGTTAGCTTTTTGTATGTTTTTCAAAATTTTTCGAATGAAGGGATATTTCGGACCTACGAACCGGTAAGAGCCAGCGGATCAGAGAAATAGTGTTCTATGTAGTTCAAATTGTGGCATTATTAAATATTTTCATTAACTCTAAAATCCTAAAGTATTCGGTTTTTAATGTCAAGAATAGAGGGAAAAAGCCTATAACTTTCACTCTCCAGTATCGATGATTCACCCATCAATAAAAAATAGTAAGAAGGATTTGTTTTGTGTTAAGGGGTGATCAAGGATTTTTTTGGGCTCAAGAAGCTAGCAGATGATTCACTTGTAATGTGTTTAAGCGTAAGTAAAAGTGAAACTGCGTATGAAAAATTGGAATATTTCTATAAAACTTTGATTAAAACGAAACTAACTGGAAAATGACCAAACAATTTCCTTAAAATTTCAAAATTGACAGTGTAAAATAAAAATATTTCCCCCCAAAACTACATTTCTGGAACCAGGAAATTGAAAATGGAATTTCTGTTTATATGGCATTATCTATGAAGTACTATCAAAAAGATGACACGCAAACAAAATCCGGCACCGGTGATAACCTTTCTTTTTGTTATTTTTGCAGGTTTTATCGAGTTTACTATGATCCCCCCCCCCTATAGCTAATCTGTTATTTAATTTTCCTTCAAATAAATCTCTATAATTTTTAAAACCTATCTCTAAACATTTTAATGTATCAGTACAAATAACATATATATAACAATTAGTTTTTTAATTTTTATTTAATTTTCCGAGTTCCGACTATCCGAAATGAAAACTAACCCTCCAACCCACCCTCTTTTAGGGGTTTTGCACAAATGGAATAACAATTGGGAAACATTTCAACTAAAATTTGATTAAAACCCACGATGAAACGAGAAAATTATGTTACAATTAAAAAACCTGAAAGAAAAACCAAAAAAACAGTACATGTCGAAAACCAGGAGATTGCTAATTTGTTAATAGAATTTGCGGTCTACACGTACATAAAATATAAAAATTTTGATTAAAGTAGTAATAACACCCCCTAACTGCAAGATTAAAATATAAATCCTATGAAATACAAGCTCACAGTAAATTAAGTTCAGTAAATCAGAAGTTCATTTCCAAAAGTGATACCGAGTTCAATGTAACACGAGGATGAGAAAAATGAATGAAAATTGAAAATTATCTTATGCATTTCACGTTGAGGACAAATAAAAAAATAACATTAAAGTTTAGCTTTTAAATTGAATATTTAATTTAAAGACGTTTTCCGCATATGAAAACTAGAACGGACAGTTGTCGATATCCGTTATCTCAGAAATAAAATTACCCACTATCCCCTTTAATTACAAACTATCACAATTTTACAAATTTTGTGTGAAAGCAGAGTAAATTTCTTCAATAAATCGAATATGATTAAATTTTCTTATCCTATTTTTAATGGCCATAAATATAAAGTAGTGGATTAAGACAAAATACTCCAATCAAGTTATATCTTTTCTATAAAAACGAGATGAATACTACCTTTTGTGTCAAATGTGTATCGCGGAAATATTAAAGTTACAGTTGAAAAATTATTTATTTGTAAAAAAATCACATTTTAGGTACCGATCCAGTGTAAAATTTTCTGCAGATTTAAAATTCGTTGACATTTTCACTGTCTTTAACGATTGCGAAGATAGGAACTTGGACTAGGGGAATAAAAAAGTCCTAACGAGCATCAAAACAAGTGTCATGTCAACAGTGCAGTAGAAACATATGCTTCTCCAAACGCCTTCTAATCGCTAGAACGACCTGAGATTGTTGAAGCACCGAAGCTATCTAGCACTTGGATTTTCGTGATTTCTGCATGTGAACACTCCAGTAGAACTCAATGTACTTTGGTTACCCGCGTTTTGTTTTGACGTGAAATGCGCGTTAGAAAACGCCTTGTGTGAACGGGGCTTTATGTGAATTTTTTATTGTCTATTTTATAATTAGTGTTTATTGTATGCATAATATAGTATATATTATTAAATTGGCTGAACATCAAAGGGATACGTTTTTGTTTCTGACATCCTTCTTATCATTACATATTAGGTAAGAGGGATAAATATACATAAAATTTAATTTAGATAAAATAACAATAAAATACAATCTTCCTTATATATGAAAATATGACTTTTATTAACTTAGTATACAATTTACTAATGTTGTCAATGTGAACTAGTGATTGGACAAGATTAGCAATGTTGGGTTCAAAATGAGTTAGTTTCAGCCTTAAATCGCATTGGAATTCTATATTCACTCTTAATTGCATTCTTTCAGGATGGAGGTAATCCAATTTGACCGAATTCAATATTACCTGTACAGTGATGTCTTATATTTTTCTATCGACCCCAAATCCACCCCTAACAATGTTATATCCACCCCTGCGGTCAATATCTGACCACTTTGGCGACGACTACTTTATCAGATGATGGGTCCTTGGGATTTTAAAGCTGTCCCCTCTTCCAAAGAGATGAATTACAAATATTGATACAAGTAATCAAGAGATCCAAAACACTAAAGCAAGTGGTGTTTTACTTAGGTCTCCCAAGTTTGTGCCATGGTATCCCAATCAATTTAGTGTCCTCAAAGCAGGGAAGCCAGTTATTTTTAATTTTAAAAAGGGGTCATTCTTGCAGTGTTCCTGAGAAGCAAATTTTTTTAACTTATTTGTGCAAAAATAACATGCCATCTAGTCATAGGTTATTTCATTTTCGATATTGCTATTAAACTTTAAAATTAACAAAATTTAAATCATGATTTTCTAATAAAAATCAAGGGTACATCTGCAGTCTCCGCCGCGCTGAGTGGCAACGCGGGGTTTTTTTGGCGCACTTTTTATGTCGCCACGGAAATCTTCCAAAATTGAATACATATGGATTAAATATATAAATCTTGATAAAACAACATTTTGACTAGTAAAACACTGCAAATCTGGATTAAATATACAAAAAATATTTTTTAACGGAAATCACATCTTGACTAGTGAAACATTGCAAAACTGGATTAAATATACACAAATATGCAAAAAAAAAATTTAACGGAATTAAAGGTCGAGCAGTTGCATCAGGTTGCATTTTTCCTGTCTATTTTGTTTTATTAGTTATCTTATTATTTCTAGTATACCTTATTTCTTAAGATGCCTTCTATTTTTACTGTAGTCGATAAGTTTCAAGAGAATTTTTCTCGCAACTTAAAGTTTACTTTTTCTGGTGATAGACAAACTTTCGGGACTGAGGGAGTTGGTAATCGGTTTTTTTTTTACGAATTGTGTCTCGATAAAGAGCTTTTTTTAAAGGAATCGGGATTAATTAAATCTAAATTTTCTTGCGATAAATGCAACGGGGAAATGACGTTTCTGTTAGGAATTCAGAGCGATGGTTACACGTGGATTTGTAGAAATCGCAGGGATAATCCAAATCCGTGTCCAAACTGAAAAGAACAATCTATGCAAGAGTACTTGACCATGTCGGAAATCGGAAATAAATAGAACAATCTAGAAAAAAGAAGAATCGACACTTCTAGAAGCTGGCAAGGTTGCCATAAAAACACGAGAACCCTAACCAGAGAAAAATTCGGGTTACCATCAGCCGGCATCAGTCGCTTAAAACTGCGCCAATAGCCACGCCAAAAGTCGTTGCCACTCCGTGCGGCGGAGACTGCAGCTGTACCAAATCAAGTCGATTTAAATTGGCATACCCCTGGTGCATTGCATTTATAAAAACAATTCCCAATAATTTTAAGGTCTTGAATGATCGATAACGTAATTTCAGATTGTGAATTGATGAAAATGATTTAATCAATACAAAAATTATCAATAAGAGCATATTATCAATAATTTATAAAGTTTAATTATTTCCAAACTGCTTACATTAATTTCAAAACTTTGCTGAGATCTGGTGATGATAAAGGAAAACATGTATTAATAATGGAAATAGCTCTCAACAATTTTTAATTTTTAAATGGTTAACAATGTCAAAATAATGTCTGCATTTTCCAAGTATGAAATATTGTAAACAATATTGCACCACTACAAAATGCCAGTCAATATTGCACATCTTTCTGACTCACTGAGCAAATACTCAACAAGTAAAAGGTTGTGTGCCTAGATTAAAAAGAATAGCACCCAATAATTTTGAAGTCATGTTTTACATCATGGCAGTACTTTAATGCATCTGCACTGAGTGAATATAAAACAATGTAACAAATATGTCATCCTTTTAATATGCCTAATAAATTTCACACGTTTCTAACAGCAAAACAAGTAAAAGGCTGTCTGCAAAATAGTTCATAATAATTTTGATTATTAGCACCATAATATTTTTTTGGCAAACCTTATCCAGTTTTCTTTTAACATACAAAGGGACCAAGAAAACAGATAAATGCAGCATTTACTCGCAGATGGTGCAATTGATTAAATTGATACAACGAATGAAAATGTAATTAATTGAAGTATTTGAACGAATTCGAACACAATTTGAAACACAAAAGTAGGTAGATATTTTAATTAACGTTGCACTAGAGCAACACAATGAGCTATTGACAGTCTGGGATCAATCCCCAAGGGAAAGATCCCAAAACACCACCACATAATTTTGAACCATGGTCAGATGCAGAGGTAACACCTAAGCTGGCACCCCCACTTTCCAAACTTCTACACCATGCCAACGTGAGGACATTGGAGGCCACAGCAGATATAACTTGCACCAGCCCCCTTTGCACACGAGTCTGGTTGGATTCGAACTCGCAACCCACCAGTTGCTAATCCGTTACCCTTCCAACCAGGCTGCTGCGACCTTAAAGATAAATTAATTGCCGATGTAAAGGGACCGAAGAAAACAGATAAATACGACAAATACTCACGGAGGGTGCATTTCGGAAACCTTTTATGCTCTGGAAAACGGCTCCTCCAATGGCGCCCATAGTGAAGGCTCCGCCACAATCATCCACAATCCTCCATGGACTAGAAAATAAAACTATCACTTAGAACAGTGATTCCCAACCTTTTTATACTTGAGTACCACTGGAGAATTTTGTAGGGTCGTGGTACAACTGGTTATGTTATAACTTTTTGAGGGGGTCAAATAAATTCTATACACATATGAATAACTTTACAAAAGTTATTTAAGTATAAATAAAACAAAATTCAGAAAATGAATCCATAAAACTAGAAAAAGCCATTTATATGCAATTATTATTAACAAATGGCAAATACAATTTCCTAACACTAAAATGGGTACAGCTGTAGTCTCTGCCGCGCGCGGTGGCAACGCGTTTTTTTTTGGCGCACTTTTTATGTCGCCACGGAAATCCAACATCGAATATATACTGCATACGTATGGATGAAATATGTAAATCTGAATGAAACAACATTTGAATAAAAAGCACTGCAAATATGGATGAAATGTATGGAATTTTGGCGTAGTTATAAGCGACTCATGCCGGTGAGGGTAACCCATTTGTTCTCGGATTTCCAACAGTGAATCGATATCATTCTCCACATATGAATGAAATGAATAAAAAAAATGTACATTAGTAGAATATAAGTTATTCTAATATTTTAACAGATTTCACACACTGTAAATGAGAACTGGACGCCGGCAAGGTTGCCATAAAAATAGGTTAACCCTAACCAGGAGAAAATTCGAGAAAAAAATGGGTTACCATCAGCCTGCATGAGTCGCTTATAACTACGCCAAAAGCCGCGCCAAAACGCGTTGCCACCGCGCGCGGCAGAGACTACAGCTGTACCCTAGAATGTCTTTATCAGGAGGCTTAATGAGAAACTTGCTATTGCTTATACTTATTTCTTATTAGAGCTTCTGTCAGATTCAATAGTGCTTATCTTTAATCTTAAGTAGTTTTCCAGTCTATTCTGCACTTGTTTTGCACATACACTAGCTCTGAAAACCCACGTTCACATAAACACGTTGTTACAAATGGAGTTAAAAATTTTAGTGCTTGACTAAAGAGAGCAGCACAGGAAGTTGTAAGTTTTAACCCAGTACTTTTGGTTTGTATTATTGAACCCTTCTGCGTACCACCCCAAATGCTCTCACATGCCATCAGTCGGGAACCAGACTTGGAGAAAAGAGTTTTAAAAACCTAACTCATGTCATCGATTGGATGAAGCACAACACAACGGGCTATCGGAGACCAATCCTGAAGGACCCGAGGGGCATGCAATTCCTAAGTTTAAGTGTGAGTGATTGTTGCCAAGATTTTATTTAAAGATCTTCTCAGCAACAATTAAAACTCAAAACATGTATAATTCCAATAGGTAGGGAAAGCTTAAATGTGTTTCTCCATTTGAAATAGGTTGGTCAGATTGAGTTTTGGCACAAGGGCCATAAAACTCTGCTGATTGTTCATTTGTGCACTGTTGATTGATTGGTCATTTGTGCACTGTTATGATAAATTGTACACTGTTGATAGGTATTTTAATTAACGTCGTACTGGAGCGACACATTGGGCAATTGGCGACATTCTGGCATCAAACCTGAAGGGCACCCCACTCTCCAAACTTCCATGCCACAACTGATTTAACATGCACCAGCCCCCCCACATATGCAACATTCTTCGGTTGGTGGATTCGAAGTCACATCCCTCCGGTTGCTGATCTGTTACCATTCCAACTGGGCTACCACTGCCCTGAACAGCTTGGGAGACATTGAAAACTGAAATACTCGTTCTATCCACAAGGTCAAACAAAACACGAAAACCAACTATTTTAGACCATGACCAAATACCTCGTATCAAATTTTAATACAATGTAGAAAACAATTACAGAAAATGTTATAATTTAGAGTAAAAGAATTGAGATTCTATTTTACTTATGTACCATATTTGCACTTTATCAATGCTCTGCTCTATTTTCCCCACGAGGGAAATGTAGACTTATCTTGTTGGATAACACAAAATCTGTTTGAGAATAAAGATCAAAGCAATACTTATGTGCCTTAACCATTTTCCCAATAATTGTAATGTATCTGTCACATTATCCATTCCTAAATTTACTAAAAAATTATAAAATTATTTATAGGCATCAGATTACATGACAAGACTCCCTGTTGTCTATTCTTTAGTGCATCCAATTTATTGATGTGTCTAAAGTAACATGTCAATGAAATTAAATCTTTTCGAGGGTTTATGCCCCAAAATGAACAATGACAGTAAAAACATGAGTAAGGTTCTTTGATCCCTTCCTAATGGGCAGGAAGAATTCCCATCAATACATCCACAAAAATAGTATCAAAGAACTTGTTTAAAGTCCCATTGGTAATTGGCAAGTACCTTGTATATATTTTTCTTTCAATTAACGTCACACTGGAGCAACACAACGGGCTATTTTGTATATATTTGGATCAAAACTTTTGTCACCAAAGGTAAATGACATCAGTCTGGGCTAACCCAGGCATCCGTATTGGATAGGAATTATAAAATCAGACCATTAACGGCTTGCAGGAACTTTGTCATCAGGGAGCATTATTCAGGGTGGGAAGAATCACTTAAATCTTATAACAGGAGATGCACACAACTCATTTACGTTTTTAGTGACTCAATTTGGGTAGTTATGTGAATTGCTAAGAGGATATTTTTAAACACAGCCATGACGAAACATTTCCGGTGATTATTCATTGCGTCTCTTGGTTACATTGTCTTTAGTTTTCAAACTAGAATCTTAAATTACGGGTACCGGTTGAATTTCATAATTTTGAATTACCTAAATATTTTTTAACGCATTCCAACAGGATTGTACTTTTATTCAAACTACAGAAAAACGGGTAAATCGGCGATTCAGCGCCAATCTACTGAATGATTGGATTATTTTTATAAGCAATATTAAGAATGCTAGATTTTTCCTTTGAAACATGACGCAATCGTGAAAAACCGGCAATTTTCGGCGAATGCACAAGTACAACAGTTGTGTCGAGAGCAAAAGATATGAAAAGTACTTTCTTGCAATTGAAAAATAGACAACATTCCAAAATTATAAAACAATTGAGAAACTAACCAGGGTTCACGTGCATATTCTTCCATGACTAAAAAAACGGAAAGACGAAAAGGAACAGTTGAAGTCGCAGTTACTTAACCAATGCATCTTTCAAGGTTATTTGAATAGGTCGATGGCTCAACCGACAAAAAAAACTATAATAATGGTAGGTAGGTGTTTTAATCACTGAAGTTCGTTGAATAATGACAAATGTATTATTAATTTACCATATAGCACAAACCTCTTTAAATAATTTTATTAACGAGGAAACATAATTAGAACAAATGATAACGAAACGTTAGACGAATAATTCCATAGTTATTTTTCTTGAAAGTTACTTTTGGGAGCGAAAATGCAGCACTGGGTTACTCTAGATTTTCGGAGGTTGCTGTAGATTTCGCCGTCTTGGCTTGAAAACCTTACTGGCGTGGAAGCCAATTCGATTTCAGCCAATTTTGATTTTGGAATGCGTTGCAGTGGTCAATCACGCCAGTAGCTCAATGTAATCTTGCTTGATATCAGTGCTGTCAGTGGGTTTGATTACTCTCCTTGGTATTGCGAAGCTTGTTGGGAATCGCTTATCCTTTTTCTTGCTTATTTCGTTATTTTGAAAGTTATTTTGTTTTTGATATTCATTTTTGTACTAATTGCGTTTGTCAGTTCTCAAATATTTTTTACTGTTTGTTTAGCGCTTGTTTGTATTCGCATTGATTTGTTGTATTTCCATTTGTTTTCATGATTTTTACTATTTGTTGAATGTTTTAAGAGTTCATTTTGCATTTTTAAATTGAATGATTGCATTTGTGCTGTAGTCTTATTTGTTTGATTGTTTTCTGTGACCAGTTTTTATTTTTTTAATTACTTTTCTTGTCTGTATATTATCTAATAATTGTAAAGTATAACTATGAAGGTTTTAATTACTGGCGATTCTATGGTTAAATCTTTAGATCAGTATTTACCATCGCAATTACATGGTAGTGTAATACATGTTCTAGCTTTTCCACGAATCACCATTGAACATTTAACGGAAAAGATTTCATCTTTAAAGAATCATTATGACTTGATTCTGTTGCATGTAGGTACCAATAACACCTACGATAGCCTTGGTGGATGCTTCTCAAAATTTGAGGACCTGTTTCAAACTATTTTAAACCGAAATCAAGAGACATGTATTGTGATTTCAGCTTTATTGTCTCGGGATCAGGATAAATACCTCTCCCTTGAAGAACAAGCTGTAATGAGACCTTTTCTTCAGAAAATTAATCAAAAAAATTATCTTCTAAACCAACGGCTGTTTTCCTACTGCCAAAAGGAGCAAAATGTTTCTTTTTGTAGATCCCAAGTCACTTGGAAAGGTTGTATGGCAAGGGATGGCCTTCATTCAAACAGGAAAGGGAACCTTCAACTAGCGCAACTCTTTATTGCAATGCTAAAGGAAGCTCTGGCGAGCATTCAAGCTTGTGATGTAGAAAAGCAGCAGGTTTTCCACGACCTACCTGCTCAGTTTCCCTCTCAATTCTTCAACTGAGAGTTCGAATCAACCTGTAGTTCCCCCTGAGACTAAGGCTGTTGAACTGTATTCTGCTATTGTTACCAAAGGTTCTGTTCAATGCAGGTATTAATATCCATTATGTTGTACATCAAATATTACTTTTAAATGTGTAACGTTGTTTCCATATTCAAGCTTTAGCTGAGGCTTGGCTAACAAGTTCCCTTATTTTCACTAGACATCCTAGTCCAACTTTCAGTAGTAAGAACTCTGGAGGGAGAATCGCTGTTTTGTCAAAGCGTCAACAGCATCCCAGGATTGAGCAGTCTCAAAACAAAAAGTAAGAATAACTTTTTCTAAGATCGGAAGTTTATTTTTCAAAAAATAATAATCACAACTAGTATTTGAAATATAACTAACAGTTGCAACGTATTAAAAGCCAATTATTTTTATTTTCACTTAGACATCCCAAACCTCAACTATTCTATTACTAACAAGGATAAAGATGGCTGGATCACTGTTTTGCCGACGGAGAAACAGAGGCGAAGAGTTAAGCAGCCACAAATTAAGAGGTAAGGATGCTTTCTTTTTCTGGAATTATGACTTGATTATGTTAAATTGTAGGTACCAATAACACCTACGATAGCCTTCACGGATGCTTCTCAAAATTTGAGGACCTGTTGCAAACCATTTTAAACCAAAATCAAGAGACATGCATTGTGATTTCAGCTTTGTTGTCTTGGGATCACAGGATAAATACCTCTCCCCTGAAGAATAAGCTGTAATGAGACCTTTACTTCAGAAATAAAAAATAACTTTTTCTAAGGAACTGAAGTTTATTTTTCAAAAAAATATTAATCACAACTAGTATTTGAAATATATGACTAACAGTTCCAGCATAATAAAAGCCAATTATTTTTATTTTCACTTAGACATCCAAAGCCTCAACTATCCAACTACCCTATTACTAACGAGGATAATGATGGCTGGATCACTGTTTTGCCGAAGGAGAAACAGAGACAAAGAGTTAAGCAGCCACAAATTAAGAGGTAAGGATTCTTTACTTTTCTGGAATTCAGAAATGAAATTTCTCTTCAAAAATACATGAATCACAACCTGTATTTTTAAAAATTGCAATGAATCATCACAGTATATAAAAATGTTATTTTTCCCATAGACATCCTAAACTTCAATCTGACTCTCCTAAGACCAGTTGTGAGGGCCATAATGGTTGCATCTCTGTTTCCCCAACGAGTGAACAAAAATCAAAGCCTGTGGAGTACAAGAGATGTGGTGGTGGTACCTGTGACGATATGGTGAATGGTAAGGATAATGAGGGAAGTGGTCTATGTTCTATTAATTTTTCCAAAACTTGCAAATCTAAAGTTTCCAAATCTGCAGAATTTGTTTGTAATAAGTGCCAAAAGGTATATAAACATCGAGGTAGTCTATTTAGGCATCAAAGAATTTGCCAAATTTCTGATAATAATAGTGATGGATATTATCCTTGTGTCTTTCCTGAATGTGATAAAGCTTTCCATTCGAAAAGTGTACGTGATAAACATATAGTTGATGTCCATGACAGTAGCATAAAATTACAAGAATACCAGTTTGATTCCATGGAGCAGTTTCAGGCATGGTTAGATGAAGAAAGCTCCAAAACTTACAGTTACTTTTAAAAAAATCTGGAAGCAAATGTGTTGCTGGTAAAACTTACCATTATTATGTATGTCAGTTTTATTCATCTGAGTCTGAAATTCAAAGTCTTGAACAAAGAAAAAATTTAAAGCATAATATGCTTCCTAACTGCAACTGTCCATCAAGAATATCTGTATGTGAAGAAGTGGATCAAGTTAAAGTCAGTTTTTTCCCTGGACACAATCATGAATTAAATTTGGATAACACTAAATTTCAACCTTTGAGACAAAGTTATCGAGATCAAATTAAAGCTTATGTGGAATTGGGAATATCAACTTCCAAAATTCAAGCCATTTTACGAGATGGAACAGGATCACGAAATAACAGATTGCTTCAATGTGAAGAAGTCATTCGTATCTCGAAAAACAATAAATTACTATATGAAACAAAATAAATCACTTTTATACCCCAATGATAATGACGCCCTTTCAGTAGCTGCTGTAGTTGAAAAACTCAGCAAAGAGTCTTATAATCCCATACTTGTATATAAACCACAAGGGCAGCCTACTGTATATGGACCCAAAGGTCTTGATAAGCTGCCCTCATCTCATGAGTCTTTTGCTCTTGGTTTACAAATTAGAGAACAAAAAAGTTTGATGATTGAAGGAAGCACTAGATGTTGTGTATTGATTCAACACATCAAACCAATCAATATGGTTTTTATTTGTTAAATTTGATTGTTCCAGATGAATTTGGTTCTGGATACCCTGTAGCCCACTTCATTGTAAACCATCTAGACCAGGATACATTGTACCATTTGTTTAAGAGCATTAAAATAGTAATTCCTGATTTGAAAGTCAATTGTGTAATGACAGATGACCATGTAACAGGGCCTGTATTCAAAAAAGTATTTGGTGAAAATGTTCCTCATTTATTATGTAAGTGGCATATTTTGGCCAACAATTGAGCTTGGCAGCGTCAATTGTTGGCCAAAGTTTCCAATTGTAAATTGAAAGTAGAGTTATATTGTGCTCTATTAACATTGCTTGAAGAAAGAAATTCAATTAAGTTTCAAACAATGATGGACAATTTTTTGCAGAAGTTTCAGACAATTGCACCATCATTTATTGAGTATTTTGAAGAATATTATTACAGCAGAGCAAGTCTTTGGGCAGTGGGCTTATAGGAATTTTCCCCATGCCTTCACTGAAACGAACATGTATTGTGAATCATTTCACAACAAACTTAAAACGACTTATTTACAACGAAAATTTAACAGG
Organism: Meta bourneti; assembly: GCA_933210815.1. NCBI lineage: Eukaryota > Metazoa > Arthropoda > Arachnida > Araneae > Tetragnathidae > Meta > Meta bourneti. The sequence goes on along the minus strand of OW119927.1, from coordinate 3,674,525 downwards.
CGATTAGATCAGCTGATTGAAACCCTCTTACAAATTGAAGAAGATATATTTATGACCCACAAGTATAATATTTTAACTAACTGCCCAAAGAGCATGTATCCACCAACTTATCAGACGACATTTATCAGCAATGAAAATTCCTGATCATCACGTACTTGAAATAAATTGTCAATCATGGATAATAAAATCTGCATCTAATGATCACACTGAATACATTGTAGAGCAGATTTACAAAGCATGTCCTCAAGAAGATCATTGTTTTTTAAAGTGCTTAGATGGGAAATGTTTAAGTCTATGCAGTCACTTGTATATTTGTAATTGTCCTGATAAAAACCCATTATGCAAGCATATCCATAAAATTCATTCAATTTCCTGTAGAGAGGCTTTGTCTATAAGTGATAATTCTATCGAAAAGATGGAAATTTGCTCCTCGTTAGAATTAGTGGCAAAACCCAAGATTTCTCCAGATGCTATGCCACGTTTTGTTGAAGACAAGCTTGAGTCATGCAGAAATTTAATGTCTGAGCTACTTGCTCTTATTCATGATCCAACTGTTAAAAAAGTGTTATTGCCTAACATTACCAAAACGTTAAAAAATCTTGTATCTGAATGCAAAGGTACAGTTAAATCAAAGACTTTGGAAGAGTTTAGTAATAAAATGCCATTTGTACCTGATCTCCAAATCAGAAGTTGACACACCAAAACTTCTTTAAAACAACAGCCACTAAAGCTTCCAAATGCAAAGCATGTAATTATCCTACATTTACTAAAAAAAAGCCATGCAAGACAATTTGCTAGATTTGACTCAGAGTTATTTAAGTAAAGACAATAGCCTATTATGTCAAAAAGCATTTAATAATGAAAATACTACTGAAAATTACAAAACTTTTACTCCGAAACTTGATTTAAACAATATGACTAAGCCCATATTCTACACTGATGACATTTCCATTAGCTTGCTAGAAATTAAATCTCTTGATCCCTATATTCCAAACGACGAAATTTTGACCTTAACAACTGCAGCATCTGATTTCAAATGTGGCTGGCTTTATGACAGTGTTATTGATGGATTTTTAAGTAAGATCCTTTATGGTACTAATTCCTTGGCTGCCAGGTGCTTTGAAACGAATTATATCAGTAACAGTAATGAAATATTGAATCGATTGGCTGGAGTGCAATTTGCTCTTAGTGAATATTTATTTATACCTTTAAATAAAAATTATCATTGGGTTCTACTGGTTGGAAAAATTCAAGAGAAAAAATTTGATTTCTATGATCCCCTGGGTACAACTTCTGCTGAAAATTACAAAGATTCCATTCAATTTTGGAAAAATCAGATCTGTAAAGCTTTAAATCTTCATGAAGATTGGCTAATTTCATGCCCTCCTCACTTTAACCAGACAGATAGCACTAGTTGTGGTGTCTTTGTATCATACTTTGTACATCAGATTGTTATGAATTTAGATTTTAGAAAGGAATTTAATACTTTAGGAAATTTATTTTTGAAACTCTGTGTAGCTACTGACTATCCATGTAGCAATAAATTAGTTTTATTAAATGTTGAGAAGACAAGACAGCTACAGGTTTTGAAGATTTACTTCAATCATTTTGCATTGTCAAGATTATAAGATGTAATGAAAGATCAAGATTGTTGAATTAAATTGTCAAAAAATATTTTAGATAAGTAGCAAACAAAATACAGGATGATTCTAAAGTAACCTCACATATTCATAAGACTCTAGCTACTGCTAAGATTTTAGTGGGAAATTCAAGATGTAGCCATTTCAAGATATTCCTTTGAGATTTATGTAGGTCAAAAGCATGGTAACTACTTGAGGGTAAATATAAACCAGTGTATCGAAAGAAACGATTAATTTTTGTTTCCAGGGTGCTACTCAAGAGGTTTCTATCATTGTATTTTTATGTAAAAAGAAATAATTAATTTTCTTTTTCAGGATGCAACTCTAGGTTTTATCATTGTATTTTTATGTAAAAAGAAAATTTTCTTTTTTAGGATGCAACTCAAGATTTCTATCATTGTATTTTTATGTAAGAGGACACAGAATTAATTTTTCTTTTTCAGGATGCAACTCTAGGTTTTATTATTGTATTTTTATGTAAAAAGAAACAATTTTACTTTTCAGGATGCAACTCAAGGTTTCTATCATTGTATTTGTATGTATGAGAACACAGAATTAATTTTTCTTTTTCAGGATACAACTCAAGAGGTTTCTATCATTGTATTGAAATTGATCTTTGCATGCAAATAGAAATACTGGTTTTCTTTTCTAGCTCGAATTTGCATTTTGTTTGAATCTAACTAAATATGGAAAGCTAAAATAATGCTGTAATTTGATGTCTCTTGATCATCCAGTATTCTGCTGTAAATAACTAGATGATGTTTGTTTTTGGTGACCATTTTATATGGCATCAATAATAAATTTCTTTTAGTTAAGATAATCAGTAGTTTAACATGTGGTTACAGTTCTCATGGAATCCGTCGCCATTGTTACCGGCGTGGGGAAAATTGCCATACTTACTTACTGGGATTCACGGGAACGGAGATACTTACTTTCCGAAAGGATTCCTGAAAGAAAGTCAACTCGCAGAATAAAGAGGCCTGGTTGGGCTAAATAATCTTTTATTCTGGGCTATACACATGTTAAATATACGGCCAAGGGGTATTCCGAAGAGTACACCGGCCGATGTTACAGAAGGGAAAAAATGGTTAAGACAACCGCCTCACACGAGGTACGAAGATCACCGCCACTACTTTTAAAAACGACGCTCCGCTCCAAGTCGTCATGACGTCACTGGACAAAGAGCGCAGTGCCATCTGTCGGTGGCATAAAGTACCATCTACTACAGACTCCCCCTCTGCTTTCGACGCCGTCCCGACGAGGAAGCAGGGAGAGTTTTGCACGGTCTGCCTCTTCTTCTCAAGGGTACCACTGGTTGAGTGTCTGCAGGGCTACGTGTGGGGATATCAATAGAGACCATGCACATTTCACAGGAGGCTTCTGCATGTTGACATACAGGACGTGACAACATGTCTGCTATTACGTTGGCTTTGCCGGGTATATATTCTATCTTCAGGTTATATGACTGAATCTGAAGAGCCCATCTCACCAATCGTCCGGAGGGAGACTTTAAACTCATTAACCACTTTAACGGTTGGTGGTCGGATGCCAAAGTCACTTCCACTCCTTCGACAAAACCTCGAAACTTGTTTAAGCCCCAAACTACTGCCAGTGCTTCCCGTTCGGTAGTCGAATAGTTTCTCTCAGCAGGATTTAATAAACGACTTGCATATTCAATTGGGTGCTCTTCTGCACCCTCACCCTGTAACAGGACTGCTCCAAGGGCATAATTACTTGCATCTGTGCGGATGACAAATGCTTTGGTTTCATCAACTTGTTTCAGTATTGGAGTTGATATCAAGCACTGCTTCAATGTCTCAAAGGCCTTTTGTTCTTTATCGCCCCAAGTCCAAGGAACATTTATCCGAGTTAGGTAACTCAATGGTTGGGAAATGTTTGCGAAGTCCTTGATAAATCGTCTGTACCAGGAACAGGTTTGAAGGAATGACTGTATTTGTTTCACAGTTTTTGGCGGGGGTATCTTTACAATGGCTGACACCTTGTCCGGATCCACCTGAACACCTTGGGGAGTGATCCAATGTCCAAGATATTTCACTCGAGTGCAAGCAAAATGGCAGTCAGTTTGTATGTCAACAGCCTCTCAAATACAGCTTCTAGGTCTGTGAGATGTTGTTCATATGTTGGAGAGAGAATGATGATATCATCCAGGTATGTAAGAAGATTTACTCGTGGAAGTCCACGTCGGAAGTTGTCCATTAGTCTTTGAAACGTGGCTGGTGCGTTGCGTAACCCAAAAGGCATGCGGGTAAAACGAAAAGTTCCAAATGGACAAACAAAGGCAGTTTTATCCTGATGAGGTGGATAGATTTTGACTTGGTGGTATCCAGACTTTAAATCAATCGTGGACATGTAACTCGGGTGTTTTGCATCATGGAATAAGTCGTCCATTCTAGGTAATGGGTAAGTATCAGGTATAGTGTTTGCATTTAGCTTGCGGTAATCAATGCAAAGGCGCACTGTTCCATTGGGCTTTGGAATGAGTACCACAGGTGCAGCATAAGGCGACTCACACTCTTCAATGATGCCTTTTTCTAGCAGATCATCTAACTCTTTCTTTAAGAGATCCTTTTTGGCTGGTGACATTCGGTAAGGAGGAACCGAGACAGGAGGCTTGTCTCCCGTATTTATTTGGTGTTCGGTAAAAGGAGTAGCTTCTCCCCCTGGTTGAAACACAGTTTCATAGTTTCTTAACAGGTTATTAAGGGTCATCCGTTGGGTTTCACTCAACGGTTTTCCTTCTTCATCCCTAAGGACACAGGAGTTGATCTCCACATTGATGGGGTGATGCGATGCGACTGGAACATCCTTTATGAAGGGAAATTGGTGATGAGGGTCGTTCCAAAAACTCCACCTTCTGTTTTTCAGGTCCAGAACTACTCCAGCATCCTCTAGAAAATCTTGTCCCAGGAGACTTCGGTTTCCAGTTACCTCAGGCATCACCATAAAGTTGGTTTTAATGGGTCGTCCCCTCAAGGCAATGGTCACAGTGGTAGTGTACACCTTGATGGTGGATTGGTGTCCGTCAGCCAGTATCATGGTGACGACTTCATTGTCAAATTGGATCCCTTTGCTGAGGAGCATCTTGTATAGGCGCTCCCCCGCTATGGATCGGCTTGCTCCAGTGTCGGCACAAATCACTGCTCGTACTCCACAAATAGTAGTGTCCAACAATGCTAGTTGACACCTTTTGGTGTGGCAGGTGAACATGGGCTCTGCATTTTCAGAAGAGTCCTCTCTTTTAACTGTTGGGGTGCAGTTTGGGCATTTTGGTTTTATCACGCCAGGCCTACCACATCCGTAGCAGGTCACCTGAGGTCGTGGCTCTGAATGCTGATGAGGCCTGGGTTGGAAAGCATTTTCTTTCTTGTAGTAGTTTACCCTTTTTGCAGCTCCAAGTGGTAACTTAGGTTTACCCTCCTTCTTGTAAGTGTTGTTTTGACAGGGCTCCTTCTTGTGGCTGTGGACACGGATGTTGTCGTATTGGTCTAGCTTATCTGCTAACTCGCCAGGAGAAATCAATGTAGGCCAGTCGTCTAGGAAATGGTCTTTTGCCTCAGGAGGGCACCTCTTCTTCATTTGGTCAGCCACCATCAGATCTTGCAGCTGCTCAAATGAGTTGATGTTAAGCTCTGACAGCCAGCCGACCAGATAACTTTTCAACTCAAAGAAGAAATCTTTCCATGTGCTTTGAGGAGCCTTGCGGTGTTGGGCGAAAAGTTGTCGGAACTTTTCTGCATTCAATTTGAAGCGTTGCAGAAGAAGGGATTTTACATGCGAGTAGTCGGAAGCTTTTGATTCATCTTCCCTTGCAATTAACATTGCAATATCAGAGGGTAAGTTACCCACCAAGTATCCGACATACAAGGCTTGAGGTATTTTTAGCAATTTGAGTTGCCTCTCAAATAACACGAGGTATAAACTCATGTCATCCTCTTCTGGATGGAATTTAGGTAACAATCTTTGAACATCAAATTTAGGTATGTCCGACACCACAGGGGAAATCTGCGTCATTTCAGCACTCTGTTGTGATTGCAAACTTAAGAGCTGTAGGTCACCTCTTTCTTTACGCTCTGCCATCAGGGTGGACAAGAGTTCTTTCGTAAAGTCCTCATCGTAATTGGGGTCACTTAAAATCAGATCCCGTAACTCAATGATTTTTAAGTCATTTGTGACTTCTAAATTTAGCTCGACGGCTAATGTTTTGAGGTCTTCTTTTCGACCTTTTGCCAAGAAGGCCATTTTCACTTAAATATCACCTTATACTTTAAGTTTTAATTTGTGGTATAATTAAAGGGATGGAGATATATGTAAAAATATGCAAATGTGTAATACAGGTACAATATATACAAATGTGTAATATAGGTAAAATATACAAAGGTGTGTAGTATAGTATCAATATGCAATTGTTTCCATAAATCACATAACACAAGAAAATCAGAATTTAATACTAAAGTGATACTGTTAAAAAAATAATACCTATGTTTCACATAAATAAGAAATATTCTTAATGGCTAAATGTCATGTGCCATAGAAGATCGATACAGCAAAGAAAACTGTCAGTATGCGCTTATGGTAAACACAATATACCTAACTGAAATTGCTATTCACAGAAATGCAAATCCAAAGAAACTTAATTTTGGAAAAATTCAGATCAGTTGTAATAAACAATCTTACTTAACAAAATTATTATATACAGTACAATCATTACACCTGTTACATAAGCCTAACCAAAATCTTTAAGCCTAAGCAAACTAACTGCGCTTCACTAAGAAATAGAATTAAAGTAAAATTCGCAGCGTGGATATGAAAACGATAAATACGCAACTAAAAGAAATGCAGCATGGATATGCTATAATAAATGCAGCATAGATATGCTATAATAAATGCAACATGGATGTGCTATAATAAATGCAGCATAGATATGCTATAATAAATGCAGCATGGATATGCTAAACGAAATACAGCATGAATAAGCTCAATTGCTATTCAGACAGCGTGTATTCGGGTCCCACGTTGGGCGCCACTTTAACATGTGGTTACAGTTCTCATGGAATCCGTCGCCATTGTTACCGGCGTGGGGAAAATTGCCATACTTACTTACTGGGATTCACGGGAACGGAGATACTTACTTTCCGAAAGGATTCCTGAAAGAAAGTCAACTCGCAGAATAAAGAGGCCTGGTTGGGCTAAATAATCTTTTATTCTGGGCTATACACATGTTAAATATACGGCCAAGGGGTATTCCGAAGAGTACACCGGCCGATGTTACAGAAGGGAAAAAATGGTTAAGACAACCGCCTCACACGAGGTACGAAGATCACCGCCACTACTTTTAAAAACGACGCTCCGCTCCAAGTCGTCATGACGTCACTGGACAAAGAGCGCAGTGCCATCTGTCGGTGGCATAAAGTACCATCTACTACAGTAGATTATAGAAGTGCAACATTGGAAAGATGCAATAAACTCGTTAGAATTGAAATATATTCTTAGTGTTGCAAAGTTGTGATTTTTTCTCAGTCATGAGTAAGATTTAATTTTAGACTTTATATGGTGTTAGGCTCAGCTTTTCAGAACTTTTATTTTACTATAATTAAAAAAAATCGCAGTGGTATTTCCACAGCTTTTCTGAAAACGACCCAAAATATACTAGAGAAACTTCCTCAAAGGAAAACATTTTATAAATTTCCCCAAACATACCAAACGCAATTTTTTAAAAATAAGTTATTCGAGTTTACCAGAATTTCAGGAAACAATTTTTTTTAATTTTACATTTTAGAAATTCTAGCTGCACTCGGGTAATTTTATCCTTTGCAAGGAAAAGTAAATGATAAGCGTCTGAAAAATAAAGGATGAAAGTTGAAAATACCTGTTTATAATTGAATATCTACAAGGTGATACTAGGGAAGGAGGGATGCAGGATGTACGTATACAAAGCGGCTTAATGTTTTCCTCGCCTGGGGGGTTGAGCCCTCTGCCCCCCCCCCATCCATTCAGTGGTCTTAGCAGCATGCGAAAATTTGGCAAAGGAAATGTCCGCAGTCTGGCTTTCATTGAGATTAACGAGTTTTTCTCAGTGGGGAGTCAATGGAAAAGACATTCGATGGGGTGTGGAATAAAAAAGACCATGTATAATTATTCGATCGTATTCTCCTTTACGGCGCACATTTTTTTTTCAATGAGTAGCAACTTGGCTCATCACTTAAATTACGCAGACCATCAACACAATAAGAATCTGGATTACTGGAAAACATAAGGACTAAATCCATCCATCACACTGACAGGTCATTTAACTAAGGAAACAACACAGCAGGAATCTTTTGATCAGTGAAACCTTTCTCAATAAGATGGGGCATGGAAGATTTCTCAGAAAAGTGCCCTATGTGGGGAGACATAGGGGTCTGGATGCGGCCTTTTTTATCAAGACAGCCTCGGACATCCCCTTTGGCTATATAGCTGGTTTTTCTAGTGTGGGAAAAATATCTCATTCTCGCACCGAAGGGGACTATAGAGAAGGAATAATCTTTAACCTCTTCTGTCGTAGACGCCATGAGTGGTGAAGAAAATGTGGAGGTTGCTTCTACAGTTTTGATTCAAATAACAAATTCCAGATACATGATATATATCCGGGATATGACAAAATATTCTCACTTTTAAAATCCCTAGAGCAAAAATGTTGCCGTTTTAAAGCAAACTCGTACCTTTTTTAGATAAAAGCAATTTATTGTGAAAGGAAAACGTTTTCTTTCAGTATGAAAAAAATCATGTCGTAGCCTTTAATTTTGTTAAGATATTAATGATTCAAAAACACTAAATACAATTCCTATTTCTGGGTACCTTACATAATCCACGAAAACATCACATTTTTTGTGTGAGAGGGGAATACTTTGGTTTATATCTTTATTACAATGATAAATTGCCAACTCGATAACTTAACTCAGTACTAGATTATTTAGATTTAAGCATTCGAAAAATTATTAAATGCAATGCTCATAGAATGTTAGCTCAATTCTATTGGATTGAGGAAACGGTAGAGGGAAGACCTAGGTATTCCGAAATTGTTTTCTGATTATGTACCTGGGTTTGGGTTTACTTTTGGTTGGTCGCTCTATAGTACTTTTTTCCTAAATGAAGGCTAATTAGACTGGAACCTACGACTTAAAGTGGATTGCAAACCAATAGATATATTCTTTCTCAGATCAAGAATCGAACCCAGAGCTTTTTCAACCAAGGGTCAGGAATTCGTGTGTCTGGATAAGGAAATATTCCCGTTTCAGATAGACTCCGCTCATTCATTCTAATTCACTCGTTTAGTTCTAGGTTATCCAGAATTACAAAGGATAGTGAAATTTTTCTGGAGCTTGAGAATTACTTTTGTTGAATTGCGTAAAATTCAGTGCGGTTGTTTGACATTCCGGAAAGTTTAGTTAACTCATATATTAACATGTCAGTTGTTTAAGCTTTATTTTGTGGAGTTCCATGAACATAAGTTCAATCTCATTTAAAAGTGAGACTGAACTAAATAATTAATAAAAATTAAAAATAAGGCATGGGTAACCTCAATGTCGAAAATAAAAGTTATGCATAATCAGGAAAATAAAATGTATTGGGAGAAAAATCTACCTGCAGCTCCCTTAGCATTAAGGACGGTGACTCATGAGTCCACAAAATTAATCACGACTAAACTCGTACGCAGAAATAATCTTCGAACCCCCGAAACCTTACTTTTCGAAAATTGGGCAGAACCGGAGGAAGAAGAAAATGTGACAGAGTGCACATTGGAATTAAACATGTTGAAGTATTGTCCTGAATTGGACTATGAACGAGTTTCAGACATACGAAACGAAGGGAAAACCTGGTACGATAAAGATGCCGTACGCAGAACTTTTAGAAAGGAAGCGATAGAGCTGATACCGGAGTATAAGCACGAATTCCATAGGCTAAAAGAAGAAATCACCGAAAAACCCGTACTTTATCCCCCAGACTATAGCAGGGAATTTATCTTGCAAACAGATGCATCTGATAAAGAGATCGGGATTATCATAGCTCAATTAGGACTACACAATAATGAACAGCCAATCTTGTTCTGGAGTCTAAAATTTAACTGTACAATAGTCCACAGAGCAGGGAAAGACAATAAGCACGCTGATTGCTTAAGTCGTAAATAACATTTGACACATCAAATGAAAATTGATTGTAAATATTTAATAGTGTATAAATTGTGATCTATGTAAAATGTAAATACAAATGATGCTTGTGCTTGTAAATTATATAATTGAATAAGATTGTAAAATGTTGGAAGGTTAAAACCATTAGTTATAGCTGCCTCTGAAGTATTGTCAAGACCTCCTGTATGTCTAACCCCTTCCTTTTAGATTTTGCTCTCTAACACATCGCAAAATCTCTCTATGGGGGGAGGAATTCTGTAACGGCGGCTAGAGAAACGATCACCACGCCAGCGTGGGAAAATGAAAAGTCTTGTTGACTCAGGTGTCGAGAGGAAAAGCCCACACTCCATAACGACCACCCGAAAACATCTTAATGATTTCTTAACGACAGCCAGCCAGCAGGGGTCGGAAATCGCTGTGGTTTCAAAACAAAGGGCAGGCGCCTTTCTGTCGCTCTCTTCGACATTTCGAGACCAAGAAGATTGATATAAATGATGATGAGTTTCCGACAGGGTTTGATGGACCCTTTCAAGTCCGCCGAAGTCTGTCGTAAAAGTTGAGGGGAAAGACCAACGTGAGACAGCCAATCAAGAACGTGAGAAATCTTCAACACCCAATCCAGCACCGACTAAAAGGCGGACCAGAAACGGAAAGGAGGAGTCGATAAGCACCCAACAGATAGAATTTTTGGAGATATCATCAGGGAGAGAGCTTGGAGAGAGAAAGATCACGAGAGGAGAGAAGAGGACGAGAGGAGAGAAGAGGACGAGAGGAGAGACGAGAGAGAGATCACGAGAGGAGAGAAGAGGACGAGAGGAGAGACGAGAGAGAGATCACGAGAGGAGAGAAGAGGACGAGAGGAGAGACGAGAGAGAGATCACGAGAGGAGAGGAGAGACGGAGACAGAGGATCAGAGAGAGAGCTTGGAGAGGCGGTCAGCAGAGACCGTTTTTGGAGCTTGAAGTGAATATCCTTTCACTGTTGTGCATTTATCCCACCTTGGGATCCTATACTCGCCGGAGTATTTTAGTGAGAAAGGCTCGACCGTAGCCGTAAAGGAGAACCCTCCTAGAGATCCGTGTAACTGTTCATCCTAGTAGTGATCCTGTCCGGAAAGACTGAGATTTCCTGCCTTGGAACTCTGTACTCATTCGAGTAATTTTGTTTTGAGAATAGGCTCACCCGTAGCCGTGCGTTAGACTTCCCCGAGCGAAATTGTGAGGCTCGCCAGCAGCCCTAAGCGCCTCGATAGAACTTTGGACCTTCCAAGGAACTAATATTAATGAACTTTACATTCATTTTCCGACTTTTTGTACAAATTGTAAAATAAACCAATTTAGTCCAGAATCGGATATTTTCAATGGTAACTAGTCTAGCTACCCGTGAATCAAGACGTTACAATATCAAATTTAGTCCTGACTATGAATTGAAAAACAAAGACATACAGTTTTAAAATTGTTACACCTCAGTTGTTTTAGTACAGAAATGATTTTACGAGGGTTTTTCAACAAATATTTATTGTTGGTTAAATACATACAATTTTCTATGCGAAGTACAATAAACAACAATTATTTTCATAATTCAATAACTATGTTAAAGAAATCCATGAATTTTTATCGTATTTTATCTTGAAAACATTTTAAAAGCCGACTCCAACGCTTTCGAGTCAGCTCAGGACCCCATTGCCCGTCCCCCTGGCCAAGAATATATGCTTTTAATATTTTTTTATATAGACTAGATATGATATAACTTATTTTATAAGGTAAATGCCAGACATTTCAATTATTAAAAAAATTTCTTCTCAAGTTTTGTAAATAGATATTTATAAAATTATTCTATGTAGGCACTGAAAATTGTATCTGGGAATTTGTCAAAAAATTCTAATAAATTTAAAACGTATTAAAAGCTAATTATCCCCTAGTACATTTTTCAATCAATGGAGGTTTGACACATTTCAGTCTGAAAAATTACTATCTCCTTAATTAGTTATATTTATGGAAAATGTTTATGAAATAAAACCCAACTTTTGATACATTAAATTTAGCTATTTTATGCTAAATTTATCCATGCCTAATTTCAAAATTTATGACTAATTATAATTAATAATATTTGAAATTTATTATATGACCAGCTAATGCTATAATACTATGTAATATTTGAGCAACACATTTGATATTGTCATTGCTCATTCATCAATTCAGTTTAACCAGTTTTGTTCTGTTATATAGAACCATTGTGACAGATTTTGTCCAGAATAAGAAAACAGGAGTGTGTTTTGATCCTTTCAAGCCTTTCCAAGATTTGTCCACTAAAAATGGGAAATTTTGAAATTCCATTTTTTAGTTGATGCTCGTGGAGTACGTTGAAAAACCTAAATTTGTACTAAGGGCTTCTCTGTAACATCTTACTAAAATTTGGTCACTTTATTGTTTTGCCTCAAAAAGTTTAAGAGGAATCAGAATTTATAGTTGTGAAAAAATTCATTTTTCTATATTTACCAAAATTATGTATTAGGGAGACTAAAAGTTTTCTTAATCTTGCTTTCTTGATCTTAGGAGAATCGATTTACAACTCCCTGAGCCACCATGAGACACTTTATGTAGATGCATTCTACCAATACAAAATGATGATTCTGTGTTATGTATCATCTTAGCAAAAAGAGAAAACGTATTTCAAGAAGTCTGTTGAAGCAACATCAATTTGAATTGCCTACAATAAATAGACGCCCTTTACATTTTCTTTACAAAAACAAGCAGCTCACGAGATTTACCTCTACAATGTTTTCCTTTAAACAAGTAATAAACAGGAAAAAGATAAGGAATTGTCCTTAAAGAGAAATAAAGCGAAGAAAGTTTTTCAAAACTTTGAACTGACATTTCTTTATTACTCAAAACAAAGTGACCGCATTTGTAATGATATAACTAAACATTTTGATAAATTCAACTTTTAGTATAGTGGTATAATTTTACTTTTACTCTTCAGTAAAATATTTTTCAAGAGTCCCCAAATTGAAATAGATCCATAGTTATTAATTGCAATGAAAAATGTAATAGGTATGTAATAAACTGTAAAAGCGTGTTAAATTGCCTTTAAAAATAAATAGTTAAAGTGGATTTATCATTTTAAACTTAAATACTTCCTTAATTCGCAAAACAAAGTGATCAAATTTTTTATATCAGAACTGAATAGAAGCCATGAAAAATTCAGATTTTGGTTGTGTGTAAGCCATATATATGCCGTAACTACTAGATTAAAATTTCTCTTTTTATCAGTGACAAAATCTTGCAAAGGCTCGAAACATTCCTGTTTTCTTACTCATGACAAAATCTACTACTGTCACTGGTTCTTGCAAAAAATATTATTTTAGTGCATTTCCCTTCATGTAAATTTGTCTTTGAAATTAAAAAGACAAATCGCAAGTTTCAATCAGGAAAGTTTTTGAATACCTAACAATCAAAATTAAGCCAAAGTTCTATCAGCAATTTATTCTGAGTAAAGTGGGTTTGTATTTTGTTATTTGCTCAATCAGAAGGGGAGTCAGCATTTTGTGTACTCCTCAATTGCAAAAATGGAGAGCTTCTCAGTTCCTTAAATTCAAAATGGTAAAGAAATCTCAAAAATAAAATTGATTTTTAATTTTCAAAACATGTACACATACGATTGTACAAAAAATGAAGATGTTTATAAATGATGCACCACCCTTTGTTAAGATGGCGTCCCCACTCCCCTTGTAGCAGATTTCTAGATAATTCTATTCAACGGCAATTCTTCGAAAGACGGGGAAAAGATGACTCACTAATGACTTCAGTGAGAAAATGTCTCAAAGAAGCCAAAGCCAAAAAATGCGCCAAAGCATTTGCCAAGAAAGCGATAACTAGTGAAATGTGACAGTTGCAAAGTACGATAACTTGCCAAATATGATTACCCTGAACACACCCTAATTACCCGCATTGGGCGCTGCATTTTCGCTCCCATTTGACAGACTAATTTTTCTTTTTTAACTTTATTAGCTGATGCCACTCGAGCAAAGAAAAATCGCAACGCCAAGTTTTATAGGAGGCGCTTCAGTATCGCAAATGATGTCACCACACACCCCTTCCCAGTGAAAACGTTATACTACCTCATAGTCTTTCAGGTATGCAGGGAATCTCTCTTCTACCAGTTCTTGTGTTTTCTAGATTCGATGTCATCGGAAGGATCATTGTCACTAGGAAGTGGTTGTGAGATTTTGGAGTTATCAGATTCACATGTCTGAAGATTTGTTGTTACTTCATCTTTGAGTTTGAAACATGGTTTCAGTCTATCTATTGATATCCTTTTAATTTTACCTGAAGCTACTACATCGAAGAATTTCTCAAAACGTTGTTTAAATAAATATGGTCCAAGGTAGTTTGGTTGAAGAGATGATGAGATTATGTTATTATAGATGAATACATGTGAACAATATGCTAAGTCCTTGTGTACGAAAACTGGTTTTTTTTTCCATGGCTGGTTGTTGGTTTTAGGTTTTGGATGTGACTTTGAAATTTTTGTATAAAATCTGAATGCGTGACAGTTAGGGGGGGGTATTTCAATTAACGTCACACTGGAGCAACACAACAGGCTATTGGTGACGGTCCGGGATCAATCCCAAAGGGAAAGATCCGAGGACAACACCACGTAATTTTGAACCACGGTCAGATGACGAGGCAACACCTGAGCTGGCACCCCACTCTCCAAACTTCCACACCACGCCAACGTGAGGACATTTGAGGCCACGACAGATTTTAACGTGCACCAGCCCCCTTTGTACACGACGGTGTTTTGGCTGGATTCGAACTCGCAACCCTTCGGTTGCAAGTCCGTTACTCTTCCAACCGGGCCACCGCGGCCCCGTGACAGTTGGGGATTTGCTGAAAAATTCTCCAGGCAAACAGATTAGTGTACCGTACACAAGTTCAGCGGAAGAACAACGCAAATCTTCTTCAATGGCGGATCGAATGCCAAGAAGAATTAAGGGTAGAACATCAGTCCAAGAATTTGAAGTTTGTAGGTGGGATTTAAGGCTGTTTTTCAAAGTTCGATGTTGGCGTTCGATTAAACCGTTAGATTGTGGATGGTAAGCTGTGGTTGTGTTAGCTTTGAAACCTAGGTATTTGCTCAAGGATTGGAAGAGTTGGCTTTCAAACTGGCGACCTTGGTCAGATGTTATTCTTTCTGGGATTCCAAATCTGGAAATCCAAGTCGCGACAAGGGCTTTTGTGATGGAATCTGTCCTGTTTGGTCTTCTAAAGGAACAACTTCAATCCACCGGGTGAATCTATCGATGAAGTAAGTAGATACCTAAAACCTTTGCAAGATGGTAAAGGACCAACAATATCGATGTTAAGATGTTTGAATCGTTGATTTGGAACTTTGAATTCAGCAACTGGAGAATGGGTATGTTTGTGAACTTTGGCTCGTTGGCATGCCAAGAATGCTCTAGTCCACAGTTGGCAGTCTTTGTTTATGCAAGGCCAAATGAATCTTTTTGTCACCAACTTCATTGTTGCACGAATTCCAGGATGGGATAAGTTATGTATAGAGAAAAATACTCTTGCGAAATTCCTTAGGAATGTAAGGCAGGTTAAAATTAGTGGAGGTATCACAGTAAATTTTCTTATCGCTATCCGGGATAGGAATTTGTACCATTTTGAAACTGGAATTTGATTTAAGAATCTTGAGGTCTTCATCCTCCTGGCAATCTGCAATAACTGTATAATCAATTGGAGCTGGAGTAGCGATGGTTTCAATTCTCGACAGTGTGTCTGCTACGATGTTTTCTTCGGAAATGTACTGTATGCTGTAGTGAACTCGGCAATGTAGTTCAACTGCCGGGCTTGTCTTGGAGAGGCTTTATCTAAATTCTGCTGGAAGGCAAAGGTGATAGGTTTGTGATAAGTGAAAATAATAAATGATCGTCCTTCCAGAATGTGCTTAAAATGCTTTACCGCAAGATAGATTGCAAGTAATTCTCGATCATAAGCGCTGTAGTTTCTTTGCATGAATGCTAGGGATCGAGAGAAAAAGCTCTTAGCGGTCGTTTTTCACAATTATATAATTGATGGATTACGGCACCCACGGCGGAAACAGATGCATCTGTTAGGGTGATCTGCGCCGTCTGGTTAGGATGAACTAACATTGCTGAGTTGCACAATGCGTTTTTGATATCAGTAAAAGCATTCTGCGCATCTTCGGTCCAAATTAAAGTTTTTTGCTGTTTTTCTTTACTCCTTTAAGCAAGATTGTCAGCGGTTGTTGCACTTTGGCGCAGTTTGGTAAAAAGCGATGATAGAAGTTCACCATTCCCAAAAATCTGCGCAAGCTTGTGAAGGATTCTGGTTTAGGATATTGTTTAATTGTATCAACTTTCGATGAAAGAGGTTTAATTCCCCCCTCCCCCTTCCGTTGATATCTCATAACCTAAAAATTCAAGTTTGCTCAGACCAAATTTACATTTTGCAATGTTTATGCACAGTCCGTAGTTATTGAGACTTCGAAATACTAATTCAAGATGTTTTTTGTGTGTTTCTGTGTCTGGGGAAGCAATGAGAATGTCATCGAGATAGCAGAACACAAAATCTAGGCCGCTCAGAACTGTGTTCATAAACCTTTGGAAGGTTTGTGCTGCGTTGCGTAGACCGAATGTCATAAGGAAATTCAAAAAGTCCGAAAGGTGTTATGATGGCGGTCTTCGGAAAATCAGCTTCGTATCTGTTGGTAGGCTCTTATCAAATCTATAGTTGAAAATATCGTTTTTCCATGCAGAATATTTGTAGTCTGTTAGAAATGCAGTGGGTAACGGTCTGGTATGGTGTTTGCATTAGCCCACGGTACTCACCGCATGGCCTCCAGTCAGTTTTTTTTTAAAGTGAGATGTAATGGACTTGACCAGTTGCTTTTGGATGGTCTGCAGAGACCTTGCAGCATATAATCGAATTCCTTTCTCGCAGCAATCAACTTTTCTTGAGAAAGTCTTCTGGCTTTAGAGAATATGGGGTTTCCTTTAGTTTCTATGTGATGTTGCACATTATGTTCTTTAATTTTATCATTTTTATATTGGGTTTAAGTTAGGAAATTTATTTAAAATGGCTCCATATTGATTTTGAAAAGTGTTAGCAATGAATTTAGGAGTAATGCTACCGTTACACAAATTACCTTTAGTCGTCAATGAGGTGGTAACATCAATTAGTTTTCTATTTTTACTGTCGACTAAGTTAAAATGTGAAAGAAAGTCTATTCCAACAATAGGTTTGTTGACATCTGCAATTATAAAAGGCCAGTTGAAAGATCTTCGTAGCTCCAAATCCAGTTCCAACAATTTTTGACCGTACGTTTTGATTTTTGTGCCGTTAGCTGCAAACAGCTCAAGCTCAGACTCAGTTCTTTTTTCCGATAGTGGAATAACCGATATTTCTGCTCCAGTATCAATTAAAATGTGTTGCTGATGCGTTGTCACGAATATATAGATGACTCAGCTCAACCCCTTGACCTTCGGTCGTCATTAAAAGCCGGAGGTTCAGTTTTCCTGATATTTGCATGGCGGTGTGAACTTGTAAGCTCTCTCGCCAAAGCGTTGGTGAAAATAACAGTTATTTGGGTCATTGTTATTTTTGGAACGGTTTCTTGAATTCGATCTGTATCTTCATCTTTGTGAACTAATCTCTACGTCTATTCATCTCCGCTATCTGCATTGCCAAGTCTGATATCTGTTTCTGTAGATCATGGGTGGTATTGTTATCAGTTGATGTAGAAGCAATGCGAGCTACCTGAAGTGAATTGGGTAATTCCCATATTTTGTCAGCCATTGTCGATAGTTTAGACAGATCATCGCTGCTTACTGGCAAAATGCTCCGCATATTAAGCGGTAGTCGTTGCATCCATAATGTTTTCAAAAATTCATCTGGCACCTGCTCCGTCGCCAAATTGAGCATTTCAGAGGAGTTGGGACGGTTTCTTATCACCCAATTCCAATTCGGTCAGAAGTTTCTGAGTTTTCTGCGTTTCAGAATTGGCAAAAATTTCAATAAGTCTCTTTTTAATGGCCAGATATTTCCCGTCGTCTGGTGATTTGACAAGGATATCTGCAACTTGTGACAATGTCCCTGCTTCGGGATTGAACTGACTACATAATCATTGTGTTTGATCAACTGTTATTCCAGCGTTGCGGAATTGGGCTTCGATCTGCAGAAACCATATTTTGGGGTCGAGTTTCCAAGAAGGAGGAATTTTTAGACTTACCCTGACAATTGTTGCTTTCTCCGATGCTATTTCGGCGTTCTCGTTTGTAGACATTTTATCGCAATCGATCACGTTCCGGGTCACCAATGAAGTTCGTTGAATAATGACAAATGTATTATTAATTTACCATATAGCACAAACTTTAAATAATTTTATTAACGAGAAAACATAATTTTAGAACAAATGATAACGAAACGTTAGACGAATAATTCCATAGTTATTTTTCTTTTTTAACTTTATTAGCTGATGCCACTCGAGCAAAGAAAAATCGCAACGTCAAGAGTTTTATAGGAGTCACTTCAGTATCGCAAATGATGTCACTACAATCACCATACTGGAGCAAAGCAGTGGGGCTATTGGCAACGGTCCGGGATCAAACCATAGACGTGAAATATAAGTAGACTGAATATCATATTGAGAAGAGCTTCAAAAAGTGGGAGCAACATGTCACTAGTAATCACATGACTTCTACGCGAAAATTCAGCTTGGTTGATTGATTTGATTTTTTATCGCTTCTCTTGGCGACGTTGCCTTTTCTAATAAAAATTTAGCGATGAGAATGTGCATAATACTGAATAGTTCTTGAATTTGAGTTACGTTTTAATATTGTTAGGCGATGTGAATGTGCATACTACTGAATATTTATTGAATTTGTGGAACTTTTTAATGTTAGCCATTTGAGCTGTTATATAATTCTTAAGTTCGCATTGGGATCAGATTTAACTAGCACGTATACAACAAAAATCCTTACGTGTAAGACAAATAAGTTATAGTAAATAGATTGATTGCAGGCCCAGAGTTCAGATACGGCCCTCTGGACAGGTTTAACCGGCCCTCAAGCCGAATAAGCCCAGTCGGATATGTTTACCCGGCTCACAGACCAGATATGGCCCTTGTACCGTTGCGGTCTAGCATTCCCACATCTGGAATTCAGATTTTCCCTGACTGCAAAACAAGTTGTCAACTAAATTATCTTGGGCCCTCCATGAGAGGAATGCAGTTGGCCAC
This sequence comes from Meta bourneti, assembly GCA_933210815.1. NCBI lineage: Eukaryota > Metazoa > Arthropoda > Arachnida > Araneae > Tetragnathidae > Meta > Meta bourneti. The sequence goes on along the minus strand of OW119927.1, from coordinate 3,655,432 downwards.
CCCCAGGAAAACACGTGTTTTTCAGTTCTGTGGAAGCCCAGGCCAGAGAGACATTAAATCTGTCCTCGGGTCGGGAAGTTGTCGAGGTTCTCATGACCTTCCGATGCAGGGGTGTGAAACTCAGGGATTAACATTCCAAGACGGAGACGAACTCCCCCCGCAAGAGAAGAGAGTAGATTGAAACCACGAAGGGAGCAGTCGCATCCTTCAGACTCTGAGATTTTGGCGAGCCTCCGGGCTCCTTGTAGATGAGATTGTTAAAGCTGTTCCCACCTACCTTTCAATTAATCTAATATGTAAATAATCTTTAAATTTCTCTATTCTAAATAAATATTTTGTGCTGTAAACAGTCTTATGCTTAATTAAAGACAGGAAACGTTACACCCTCCAAATTTTTATCAGGACCGCAATTCAGGTACGGTCTCCGGACAGGTTTATCCAGCCCACAGTCCACCAAATATATTTATTAGGGCAGCAGACCAGATACTGGACATGTTTAATCTGCCCGCTGTCCAGATACGGCCCTCAGGACAGTTTTACCTAGCCCGCAATCCAGATACAATCCTCCAAATATTTTTTTATCAGGCCCGGTCCTCCAAATCGGCTTAACCAGCCTGTAGTCCAGATACAATCCTCCGCAGTTTACCAGACATGCAGTCGAGATCGATCCTGTAGTGCTGGTTTGATTTATCGCTGGACTGTTACCTTTTTCAATTGTATATTAAGAGAAAATGTCAGAAGGGTTAGGGGATGCTCACAGTATATAGTCACTGGTTAAAAGTTTGTGTAAGATAGTTGTCCGAAACCTGACCTTTAATTCAATTTATTATATATTTTTCTTTAACAACTGTATTAGGCATTGTAAAAATTATCTTAAAGATTTAATAGCAGAATTCTAATTCCCATTTTTAAACTTAATGGGGTTAACACGAGTTGGAATAAATAGAAAAATAAATTCGCAAAAGAAATGACTGCCTCAATAAATATTTTACTGATGCATAAAATAAAAATAGTGAATACAGATAAGGTTGCGTGCTCAAATCACGTCTGGGTCACCACTGAAATCTTTCATTTATATCATGGATACATAATTGCTTATGTTTTTGTAAACGCAAATTTATTTTAGGACAATTACGCATATAAGTATTAACATGAAAAGTGATACATATAATGTTTACAAGATGGAAGGAAACTTTTTTAAAACCATATTCTTAAAATTGTTAGCTACCCAATTATAGATTTTTGGTTCAAAAACTAAATAAGTTACACCTGTGTGTCTATAAGAATTTTAAATTTATCAGTCTTCAATAAATAACTCATGACCAATTTTATAATTTTAAGTATGTAAAAGTTCTGGGCTGGATTTTTGTTATTAAATTTGTATTAATTATTGTGTGTGAAATCAATATTTTATAAATACGAAAGATAAATAACAGTAAACTTATAAAATTTATTGTCACATTCATCACATTTTAAATCCACTGAATAAAACTCATAGAAACATGTAGCGATTTACTAGCCATCTTCTTTCATCTTTAGGAAAACTAATAAATAGAACAAAATAATAATTTTAAATACATAAGAACTGAATAAATGAATTTTTAGCAGGGACACATCTCTACAACGTTCTTATTACGAGTAAATATAAATTGTTTTACTTGTAGTTCTAAAAATCAAATACAAAAATATTTTTTTTGTTTCAAGGAATGGAACCTTAAAAGTTCAAGTAATCACAGATTTAACGCTTTTAAAAAATAATAATTTTTTCAACTTAAAAAAATTGTGGAAGATAAAGGTTTCGCTCAATTGAGGAGTATGTTTTGTGTACATAAATTTTCACAAATATACTTAATTCTTTAAAATACTGTATTTAGAGAGAAAAAATCAAAAAGTGTAACCTTTTCAGGTAGAAAATAATAGTGAAGGATTTCATTTCGCTGTGGAATGTGTTTTTATCACCACCACGCTTTTTTATCGAGTTAAAGAACGATATAAACACTGAAATGCTCACAAATATTGTTGGAAACAATCTAATTCAGTATGATTTATCTCAAGATTAAAAATGTAAGGAAGAAAGATAAAACTGACTTAAAAGTGGAAAATAATTAAATTTTAATGTTAGGTTTATTTAAATACGAAGCAAAAAAATCAGGATGTCGAGCAGATGTTTTTTAGAAAAAGAACTTTCCAGCTGCACGGATTGTTTGGAATTAATACAAAAGAAGTGTCATTTCGTTCTCTAATTGTTTGCTTTTCTAATTTGCTATATTGCATCCTTCATTAACAATAATAAAAATACGTCAAAACAGGTAGACGGTATTTCAATTTCCGTTCAAGCACTGTTTTTGTTTTTCACTTATGAGAACGGCAATTTCCAGTAGAAAGTTATAGGTCCAAGGAAAATTATTTGAAAGAAAAGCTCTTTTGTCAAATGCAATCTTATAATGAAAGATTTTATTCATACTTTAAAACATGAAAAAGATTCCCAAAAGCGCATAATGTGGTTCACATTTATAATATGGTTTATGAAATGCTTTAATCCTATTTTTAACAAATCGATTTTATTTAATACTCATATATAATTAAGTTTCAAACGTTCTTTTATTTTAATTATTATTATGTAACTAGCTGTACCGGGCCACGCGTTGCTGTGGCTCATCTGGTTAAATTGAAAAGAAAGATTGCCATTGTGCATTCATCCCAAACGATAAGTTTGCATTTTTGCAATACTTTTCCCATGCTGGATGCTTTGGAAATGTTACACGTGGGGGATTCAATGAATTGCATGTCAAATGGCAATTTCAAAGCGGAATGAGCAGTTCTTCCACCTGGTAAGTCGCAGCTATTCCGGACGACGCAAGTGCAAAGGCAATGTGATTTGGGGATCTGATTGCGGCCAGTTTAATTAGGAACGTTTTACCAGTTCCTCCTGGCGTTACATTTTTATTTATATAGCTAAGTAGACTAAAATATGCGCGTATTCGAATGCAACGTTGTGGCAAATTTCAAGGCAATCGGTGAAAAATTTTGGGAGATTTTGCGTTAAGGAACAAACGAACATTACATTTTTATTTATATAGATTACACAGATGGGTGGATACAAAACAATTTTATTCAGCAAAAAATAACAATTTAAATGATGTACTTAAATTCATGTTACCAATTCATAACATTTTTATCGTATAAGATACGAAAGAATATAGTACTCCTAGTTGGCACCAAAAAAAATTATCGCCAAGACAGGACGATTTCGCACAACTATATTTTAAGCCCTTATAGAAGTACAATTTATAATAGCAAACACACTCGTTATTTTATTTTAAACATTATTTTAGATATATATTGATTGCAAATGTATGAAATCTTTTTATTAGAACGGGAAATGACAGCAGGTTGTATTTATTAATTCCAAAGTTAGAATATCTATTTTTACAGTAGCAAATATTGAAGAAAAAAAATGGAAAATATACGTAAATTACTCACCTGTGAAATGTAATGTTTTCACCTTTGATAAATTTGGAATTACATCCATATACACAGCACGACAAAACCATGCTAGCTTTCACTTTCAATGCATTTGCTATGGAAGAAGGAATGCGCAAATTATATGCGCGTTGGAGAGAAGAGTCTAGGGATCAAGTGACTACTGTTTTTGGTCACATGATCATGTAAACATAAAGGGGGTTCCCATGGCTCACTCTACTTTTATATCTCCTCTATGGTTGCTCCAGTGTGACGTTAATTAAATACCTACCTTTTGAGTGGTTGTCTAAAAAGTAACTTCAACTTCGTATTACGTATTTTGGACAAAAAATCAGGATGTCAAGCAGACGTTTTTAGAAAAGAACTTTCCAGCTGCGCGGATTGTTTGGAATTAATACAAAAGAAATTTCATTTCGTTCTCTAATTGTTTGCTTTTCCAATCTATATATATAAAATAGGATGTGTGTGTGTATATTTTCTATACAAATCTACACCGTTTGACCAATCCACACCAAATTTGGTACACTTATACTTTAGAACACTGCGGTCAGCGTAGGCTAACTCTTAACCCCGTTCTATTGGCCCTGGGGGGGGGCTAAAAACTATTCGAAATCGCAATAGAAATAACATTGAGCATAGATTGATTGTTTTAGGCAGCGATGGTTGCTTTACCACTGTTGATCGAAAAACAATTTATTCCGAAACAAATTAAATTACAGTATTTATGTTTGAACTGAATTTTTAGTTCTTCCCATGATGTAAATAAATTATAGATATTTTATTGATGAAGGGGGAAAGAATATTTAAAAATTTTTATGTTTGCAAGGAAATTCAAGGAAAGGTTTTCAGGAGTTCAAGGATTATTTTCAAGGAAAGTTGGTGTATATTTCGACCAACTTTCCTTAAATAATTTATTGAATACGTAATGATTTGTAGAATTCTGTTTCACAAGGCTTTTTAGGTAAGGCGTGTAACTTATTTTAAAATGTCCGGAATAGATACATGTGAATCCTCCGTTGAAAGCAGTGATTTTCTTTCTGAAAAATTCTGTAAAATCGACCTTCTGCTTTTTGAAAAAAATTTACCTATTCAGTTTAATTTGTCTACACCGATTACATTTATTTCTAACCCAAGCACCGTTATTCCGAAAAGCACAAACAAAAAACTCATTGATCATAAAAGCGTAATTTTGCTACTCGGTATCTGGCAGCACCAGAATTAATGTTTACTTTTTTATAAAACTTTGTAGAACTTTCTAGAAAGTTGGGGAAACGGAAACGTTACATTTATATTATAGTGAATTTGTAAAATATTTTACTTCATGATGTGTGTACTGTCCTTGTACTTTTAAAAACCTGTTGATGTAATTTGATTTTACACTATAGATTGATTTGATTCCTTTTCTTGTCCAATAGGAGATTGGGATAAATACCCGGGCAAAGCTATGTTGCGGTCATGTTTGAGCATTACTAAATCTAACTTTTAATTGATTGTATAAGTATTTCCTACTTTATTTGACAGGTGTAATGTGATTATTGAATTAAAGTTCATTATTATTTTATTTCTATGAGTTTTATATTTTTACATGAATATTATGAATATTTGATTGATAAAAAAAGGATATTTAAAATATTTAATTTTTCATAATTTACATTTTGTAACACGAAAAACTTCAACTCGTTAATCATAAAAGCGTAATTTTGTTATTTTAGATTTGGCAAACCAGAATTAATGTTTTATTATTTTATAAATTTAATTTAGAATCCCGAGTTTGTCTGTTTGAGTTAGCACAGCTAAATGTTGCAGTCATATTTGAGCATTACTGGAATAGCGGTGCCGCGATGCCGGAAGTGACGTCACGTGGAGTTGAGCTGTTTTCTCCTGCTGCCGGAAGTGACGTCATAGACCAGAAGGTGAGTTGAGTTGTTTCTCCTGCTGCCGGAAGTGACGTCATAAACCGGAAGTTGAGGTGAGTTTTTTTCTCCTGCTGTCGGAAGTGACGTCATAAACCGGAAGTTGAGTTAAGTTGTTTTCTATTGCTACCGGAAGTGACGTCATAAACCGGAAGTTGAGTTGAGTTGTTTTCTCCTGCTGTCGGAAGTGACGTCATAAACCGGAAGTTGAGTTTAGTTGTTTACTCCTGCTGCTAAGAATGACGTCATAGGCTATAGGTTGAGTTTAGTTGTTTTCTTTTTAGTTTTTTTGGGATCTGGCAACACGAATATATATCTTTCGCAGAATGGCAACGAATTTATCATGGGAAGTGCATGTTATGAGCAAATTGCGGTGCCGTGAGTGACGTCACAGTCTGGATTGAACAAATTGCGGTGCCTTGTGTGACGGCAGACTCGGTATACGAGAAAGGACTCGTTCTTACATGTTTGATCATGTTCTCAATGCTGCTATGACGTCACAGTCTGGCGTGTTCGGCAAATAGCGGTGCCTTGTGTGACGTCATGACTTAGTGATACTTTCGGTACCCGTGGGGCCATCTGACGATCACTTTTAAAATTAAAAGAGACATTTTTTTAAAATTTTATATATAGAAAAATTATCTACTTTTCAGGACTTGAACGCGTGACAAAAGATACTCGTCTCCGAGTATTTGATCAACTAAACCACTCGGCCACGAATATCTACCGATCTTAGCTATATAAATGTATTAGTTTTCCACAGAACAATCAGTCATGGAAGAGGTGAAGAAAGTATTCAACGACGTTGCTCATCCTGCTGGATTGGGAAATGATCAAACTTTAAAGAAATTTTTTAAAGATGTCCCTTCTAAAGACATAAGGTCTATGCTTCAAAAGGAACGTGCATATACTTTACATAAACCAATTAGAAAAGTATTTCCCCGTAACCGCGTTTACGTTTCAGGTGCACAAGTGCAGTATTAAGCAGATCTAGTTGACTTAAGAAGTCTTTCCAAATTCAACCAAGGATATTGCTATTTGTTAACTGTGATTGACGTATTTTCGAAATATGCATGGGCTATACCTTTGAAATATAAAACTGGTAAAAGTATAGTGGAAGCTTTTAAAATTATATTTGAGGAACGCAAACCTTTGAAATTGCAAAGCGATCGCGGTTCAGAATTTTTGAATACACGATTTCAGTCCTTTTTAAAATCTCAGGGAGTTCACTTCTTTTCTACATTTAATGAGACAAAAGCAAGCGTTGTTGAGCGTTACAATCGCACACTTAAAACCCGTATGTGGCGATATTTTACTCATGCTAACACTTTCAATTACATTAATGTTTTGAAAAAGTTGGTTCACAGCTACAACAATACCGTTCACTCGAGCATCGGTAGAAAACCATCTAGCGTAAATATTGATAATGAAAATGAAGTCCGTAAAAAACTTTATGGGGATGCACTTCAGATGCGTAAGAAACCTATTATCAAATTTAAAGTGGGAGATATTGTAAGAGTTTCAAAGCAGAAAATAACGTTCGAAAAAGGATATGAAAGTAATTGGTCAGAAGAATTATTTGTAATACGCGAATTAGTGTCCAACCCTATACCCGTGTATAAAATTAAGGATTTGTTACATGAAGACATTCAAGGTACATTTTATGCTGAAGAATTGCAACAAGTAGCGAACAGTGAAAAATTTCCAGTCGATAAAGTTCTGAAGAAGAGGAAGAGGAAAAACGTGGTAGAGTACTTCGTTAAGTTTAAGGGATATTCGAATAAATTTAATGATTGGATACCTTCCAGAAATTTGTTTTCCCTATAAAAGACGTGTGAGAGTAAGAAAGCAATCATTTGTATAAAGAAAAATGAGTTTCTACATAACTCTTCCTAGTGACGGAAGCATTGATGTTTTCACTGATAATGCTCTGTCTCATTACATAACGAGACTTCCGAAGAATTTTGAACTGTCTGGAGAATGGGAATGCGGCATAGTTGAATTGATCTATCCAAAAATGTGGAATAATGTTACTCACGGTAATAATAAATATGAGTATGATTTAGGTTCTGGTGGAAAAATGAACTACAGTATTCCATGCGGTTATTATGAAACACCGCAAGATATTATAAACGCTTTTGAAAAACGCATTCAAATACAAATGAATTACAATAAACATAATAAGAAAGTTAAACTTCAGTTGTTTAAAGGTTCAAAGTTGAATCTGAATGATGGATTAGCGCAATGTTTGGGTTTTGAGCCCAATAAAATAATTGGGGAAAATAATGTTTCTGAAACCTTAAGCATTGAGAGTCCTTATGTAGCTGATCCTAATGTTGACTTGCAATTGCTGTACGTGTATACCGATATAATTGAGTCTCAAGTGGTCGGTGGTGTCGTTGCTCCCCTATTACGCATCGTTACAGTTCGAGGTATGGACGGTCAGATGGTACACGAATTATTCGATAGACCTCATTACTATTCGATTTCTAGAAAAAATTTTCAGACCATCGAAATAGTTATAAAGACGCACACGGGACGATACGTATCATTTGAACGTGGGAAAGTGATCGTGAAACTACACTTTAGACTGAAGCACTTATAAACCATGTATCAACCATATCATTGCTGCACTCGTTCTTACGAGGAATACTATTCAAATCAAGCTGGAAATGGTTTATCTTTCTACAAGGGAGTTTCTTTACAAAGAGGTAGCGGTATTGGAGGTATTTTTAGAAGTATGTACCGAATGATTCTGCCGTTATTCAAATCTGGTGCAAAGGTTTTTGGAAAACAGGCCTTCAAGACTGGGGTGGATATTGCCAACGACTACGTACAAGGGAAAAATCTGAAGGCGTCAGCAAAAGAAAGAGCAAAAGAGGCAGCAAGTGTTCTATCTGATAAAGCAGCAACCAAAGTGAAATCGATGGTTGGTGGACATAAAAGGAAACGTCTTACTAAGAAACGCTTCATTCGAAAGAAATCTCGCAAGCAGAGCACGTCAGATATTTTCGACTATCCATAACATGGCTCTAATACGTAATGATTCCTATCCCTCAGTAAAGAGCGAGCTTGATTTGTTTTTAACTCCTCCGACACAAACATCAATAGAAAAAGGACAATGGTTGGAATACTACCCAATTGCAAATATACAAGATGAGTCACCCATAGAATTTAATATTTCGGGGAGCGGCGAGGAATACATTGATTTATCAGCCACACAGCTTTATTTAAAAGTACGCATTTTAAAGAACGGCGCCGACTTACCCGATACTGAACCTGTAGGCCCTATAAATTTGTTCTTGCATTCCCTGTTTTCTCAAGTAGATGTGAGTTTGAATGATCGTCTGATTTCATCGTCCAGTAATACGTATCCATACAGAGCTTACATCGAAACTTTGCTAAATTACGGTTCGGATTACAAGAAAAGTTCTCACCTCGGAAGGTTTTTATAAAGACACTGCCGATCATATTGGGGAAAATGATCCATCGAAAGGAAACGAAGGTTTAAAGAAAAGGACATCAATGACTGCCCAAAGCAAAGTTTTAGATATGATTGGAAACATGCATTGCGATGTATTCCACCAAGATAGACTTTTACTGAACTTGGTGGATTTGAAGATTAGACTGATACGAAACAAGCCGGAATTCTGTCTGATGGCTTTGCAGAAAGCAAATTACACCATCAGTATTGATCATGCTTCTATTTTTATAAGGAAACAAAAATTGTCCCCAGGTGTTCTAATAGGACATGCAAAGGCTCTTGAGAAATCAAACGCTAAATATCCCATTGATCGAATTTTATGTAAAATGTACGCCGTCTCAGGTGGAAGTTATAGTTTCCAGCAGGATAATGTTTTTCTCGGTGCTATGCCAAATAAACTAATTATCGCCACCATAGACAATGAAGCTTTCAATGGAAATTTTGAGAAGAACCCTTTGGAATTCAAACACTATGATTTAAACTTCATCGGTGTGTATGTGGATGGAAATCCAATCGCTTTCAAACCTATCACACCGGATTTTTCTAGCGATCAATATATAAGAGCATATAACAGTCTACTGTTAGGAAGTGGAAAATTGATATCAGACAAAGGAATATACATAAATAGGGATGAGTTTGCAAAAGGATATTCATTATATTCCTTCGACTTGACTCCGGATCTTTGCGATGGAAACCACCTTAATTTGATACAACAAGGAAATTTACGCATAGAATTGAAATTCGCATCTGCTCTACCAAAGACCATTTCAGTGTTGGTATATGCCGAATTTCAAAGTGTTATTGAAATAACCAAGTCGCGCAATGTATTATGTGATTTTTCAATATGAATTCAATTCAAATAAATGAAATTCTGAAAAGAGATGCTTACACAAGACATTGTTTCATTGGTGTGTTTGCCTGTGATAATATTCCAATGCGATTGAATCATTATCCAGCAGCCATGATTATTAACACAGATCCTGCTCACGAAGAAGGTACTCACTGGTTAGCAGTTTTTCTGAGATCGTCGAGAAATATAGAATTCTTTGACTCCTTTGGACGTTCCCCTCAAGTTTTCAACAATTACATCCGCTATTATTTTAAAAAAATTTCCAATGTGACGTACAACGATTTCCCGCTACAAAACTTCAGAACAGCTGTTTGTGGACAATACTGCATATATTACCTTAAACAGCGATGTAGAAATAATTCTTTTAAGCAAATTCTATCTAAGTTTGGACATGATTCAATGAATAATGATATTATTATGTATAATTATGTTAAAAGAAACCATAATTTATATGTGAAATTGTTTCAATAAAAAAAATATTATAAATTAGATGAAATGACTTTTCTTTCTTCATTTGACACAATGAATCCTTTAGTGCTACGACATCCTTTTACTGCTCTAGTTTCAGGCCCGACTTCATGTGGAAAGTCATACTTTTTAAAAAAAAACTTCTCGAACACCGAACAGAGGTGATTCATGCAAATATCAACAAAGTTGTATGGTTTTACGGTATCTATCAGGATTTGTATGAAAAGATAACAAATGTGACCTTTGTGGAGGGATTCCCAGAGAATTTTAAAAATTATTTGGATGGAAATACACTCTTCATTATCGATGATCTAATGGTTGAATGCGGAAACGATAAACGTTTAACAAATTTGTATACTAAAGGCTCACATCATCTCAATCTATCAATCATCACAGTGACTCAAAATATTTTTCATAAAGGTAAAGAGTTCAGAGAAGTATCGCTAAACAGCCATTATATGTTTTTATTCAAGTCACGTAGAGATATCAATCAAATTACGCATCTTGGAAGACAATTGTATCCTCATAATACAAAATTTTTCATGGAAGCTTTTCAAGACGCAACAATGAGACCTTACAGTTATTTATTGATTGATTTAAAACCTGATACCGAGGAGTCCATGCGTTTGCGAACCAACATATTACCAGGAGAAACAACGTATGTTTATCAACCACGACATTAGTTGTATCAATTTAGTTTGAAGTATGCCACCGAATAAGAAAGACGTTCAAAAACTGCTGGCCATTAGTGCAAGCAAACTTGAATTGAGGAAATCCTTGATAAGGAAAGTTCCGAAATCAACTTTGAAATGCATCTGTGAATATTGTTTAAATCTTATAAAAGGCAATGTGCCTTTAAGACCAGCTCAAAAAGCTCGATTCCGTCAATACAAAACAACATTCAGAAAATTGGCTGATAAAAAAACACCGTTGTATGTGAAGCGCAAGCTTTTAGTACAAAAAGGAGGGTTTTTAAATTTGCTGATTCCAGCCGCATTGAGTGTTTTAACAAGTCTTATTGCTAAGTAATGGAGTTTGCGAAAAAATTTGTTCTGGTACCTCATGATCAACTTTCAAAACATGTACCTACCGAAGAAAACTTATCGAATCTGGACAAAGAAATGTCTGCAATACTGAAACGCATGCTTTCTGACGATGAAAAAGTGAAGCTTTACCATCAAGTTCTTCAAAAGCGTATTCATGTTGAAACACATAATCCCTCTATTAAGAAACCTGTTGAAGAAATATACACAACTACTCCTGGTCAGAAACAGAGAGAAAGACTTCCGGTTCAGGAATCGTCCGAGGAAATCTCTATCAAAACGGAACCTTCAACTGAAATTCTTGATCAGCTGATATTAAATGCAGCGCCCAGAAATAAAAAGACTATGACTAGAAACATTTTATCATTTTTAAAACAGCACAAACACGTCATAAACTGGAATGAGAGAGGAGAAATCATTCATAAGAGAAAGCTGATTCCACACTCTAATGTGATCGACTTGATTCAATCGGTTGTAAATGATGCATCTAACAAAGAAGAAATAAATGGATTTTCTCAATTTTTGAATGCCATTCACGAACTGAATATTCCGAAGGTTTTTGTTAATCCTAGGCGTAGAACAAGATCTAATATGAAAATTATGTCATGGATACCTTATTAATAAAAAAAAATGTTTTATTTATCTAACTACATTGACTTGTTTCTTTCTTTTTTTTTTATTTTATAAAATTACATTATCTTAGACGAAGCTCATCTAGAGATCCTTTTGACATAATGCCATATGCTAATGTCTTGTTTAGTAAGTTAATCTTAAAAGTAATCTTTCACATTTGTATGGTAAATAGTTTTATCTACACTGGAAGGGACCCTCTCACTTCAAGATAATAAGTCTAGTCACTGATATGCATCTGCGACAATCCACGCATTGTTAACACCGCGCGACTTTCCTGCAAAACATGTTCTAACAACATTCCTCCATGCATTGTCAACACCATCGCTCGACTTTCCTGCAAAACATGTTCTAACAACATTCCTCCATGCATTGTTAACACCACGTGGCGTTCCAGCAAAAACATGTCTTCATTTCATTTCAAGTTTAGATAACGCATTGAGTAGTATTAGTGCTTCTTGGAATATTTTCATTGGTTGTCAACTATTTATTCCATGTTTAGTGGCAATAGAAATAAGTTTTAACCAGCAGATATAAAGACATTTTAGGTGGATCATTGCATTTTACTTGCTTTTTTTCTCAGCCTTTGGTGAGCACCATTATCTGAGTTTGCTGAAACGTTTTAATTGAGATTACTGCTGAATATAACTTCGATATGATTTCTTGTGAAGTTTGTGGCGTTTCTTTCACGGTTAAGAAAAGTTTGTTGCGGCATAACAGAGTAAAGCATAGCGGAACATCCTCATTCTCATGTGATATTTGTGAGTCTGTGTTTAATCGCAAAGATATTCTACAACGTCATCGTAAGATTCATAACAAACCTGTTCCTGGGTCATCGAAAAAGCGATCTGAATCGAATATTGTGCAACCGGAAGAGAAGAGGCCTCGTTTGAGACGTGTCAACCTGCAACAAAGTGAACGTGCTTTTGACGGTGTGCTGGAGACATACCGAATAGAAAACTCTCTTGGGTTCTTGGACATTCAGAGATTCCTGAATTCGGTGGAAGTCGATGTGTGTGATCATCTGAATGATATTTTACCGCAACGTGAACTAAAAGTCAATTTTCGCTTGTTTTGCGGATATGAAAAAACTGTGGACGGTGGATATATTGACGAAGTTAAATACTTCAAAACAAAAACCGATGTAGTGCTTCGAACCACAGAATTGGCAAATTTTTATGCCAAAGCTGCTGACAAGTTGTGTCGAGAAGCATCGGAATTTGAGCAAAAAGAGTCTGGATGGCGGCTGATGGAAATTTTGTATTTGGAATTGCGAGTAAATAGTTACAATCCTTTAAAAGCCACATCCTATATTCCTTTGCCACCATTGATTCAGCAAAAACATGCGGTGATAAATGTTAAAAATGATGACAATAAGTGCTTCAAATGGGCCGTTTTGTCAGCCCTGCATCCCGTTGATGAAAATGCTCATAGACAATCACACTACGAATCGCATGCTGATTCGTTGAACTTTGATGGAATACTATTTCCGGTGAGTCTCTCTGATATTCCAAAATTTGAAAAGCGCAATAATATTTCTATAAATGTGTTTTCCTACAATGATCAATTTAAAATCTATCCTCTGTGTATAAGCAAAGTATGTAATTCCTCACACATCGACCTTCTATACTTGAAAACTGAAGGCACTGCCCATTACGCGTGGATTAAAGATCTTTCGCGTTTGGTGTCATCTCAAATTTCAAATCACAAAAATAGAAAGTACATTTGCCGTCGCTGCCTCAATGCTTTCGGGTCGTCAGAACTTTTGTCAAAGCATCAAGTGTTGTGCTCCGAGCATGATGTGGCGAAAGTAAAAATGCCCCTGAAAGGTGATTTTATTTCATTTAAAAACACAAAACATCAGCAAAAAATTCCTTTTATCATTGTTGCTGATTTTGAAGCGCTTACAGAAAAAATTGATGTGTGTGAGCCGAACCTAAGAGCCTCCTTCTCCATGCCATATCAAAAGCATAAGTGTATCTCCTTTTGCTACTATATTTTATATTCCCATGGACAATATAAGGCACCTGTTGTTTACCGAGGAGCTGCAGCGCCTAAAAAATTTATGGAGATGCTGGTGGAAGAAGCTAGAGAAATTGCTGAAATATACAAGGCTACAGTTCCAATGGAACGCCTCAACGAAGAGAAAAAATTGGAACATTTCACAAAAACTTTGTGTTATCTATGTAATTGTGAATTTTCAGTAACAAATTACAAAGTCTTCGATCACGACCACGTCACAGGGGCTTATAGAGGAGCAGCATGCAATAACTGCAATTTAAAGCATCAAATGCCGAATTTTATCCCGGTTTTTCTGCACAACTTGTCGGGATACGATTCGCATTTCATAGTTAAAGAACTTGGTCTAGACGAAAAGGAAATCCAGTTGATTGCTGAGAATGAGGAAAAATACATTTCGTTCAGCAAGCAAGTAGGAAAGATTCGATTGCGCTTCCTGGATTCCTACCGTTTCATGCCGAGTAGTTTAGAAACTTTGGTTTCCAATTTGCACAAAGAGGAATTCAAGCATATGAAAACCTTCTTTCCTTCTTCGAAAGTGGATATGCTGCTGCGGAAGGGTGTTTATCCTTATGATTACATGGATGACATGTGCAAATTCAATGAAACGTCTCTTCCCAGCCATGAAGTTTTTTACAGCTTTCTGAACGAATGTAACATCAGCGACGAGGAATACTTACATGCCCAACACGTCTGGAAAGAATTTCAACTAAAGGACTTGGGTGAATACACCGACCTGTACGTAAAAACAGATGTTTTGCTACTAGCCGATGTGCTAGAAGCCTTTAGGAGAAATTGTTTCCGGACGTATGGTTTGGATATGGCATGGTACTATACTGCCCCTGGACTTTCATTCGATGCTATGTTAAAGTTTACTGGAGTTCAAATTGAGCTTCTTCACGATTACGAACAATTAATTTTTATTGAAAAAGGGATAAGAGGTGGTGTGTCCCAATGCAGTCACCGTTATGCCCGATCGAATAACAAATATATGTCCGAGTATGATGCTTGTGAGCCCGACTCATACCTGCTTTACTTAGATGCAAATAATCTGTATGGTTGGGCCATGAGCCAGCCACTTCCACTCAACACTTTCGAATGGGTGGATTATACACCCGATATATTAAAGACATCCGACGAAGACGAATTTGGCTTCATTTTAGAAGTCGATCTGGACTATCCTCATGAGCTGCATGAAAATCATAATGATTATCCATTAGCTCCTTCCAGTCAAGTTCCTCCCGGCTGCAAGGAAAAACGGCTTCTCACATTAGAAGACAAGAAAAATTATATTGTTCATTACAGAAATTTGAAGTTTTATATTCAGAATGGACTAAAGCTCAGTAAAATACACAGAATTCTTCGTTTTAAACAAATGCCCTTTTTAAAGCCCTATATAGAACATAATACCAATCTAAGACCAGCGGCCGTAAATGCCTTCGAAAAGGATTTTTATAAATTGATGAACAACAGTGTTTTCGGAAAATGTATGGAGGATGTGAGGAGAAGAAAAGATATCCGCTTATGCTGCAGCACAAGACAAGCTGAAAAATTGATTGCGAAGCCGAATTTTGTTGATCGAACAATTTTTACTCCCCAATTGGCGGCAATTCACCTCCGAAAATCCGAGATAGTATTCAACAAAGCAATCACAATTGGAATGGCTATTTTAGATAATTCGAAAATACTTATGTATGACTTTTTTTACAACCACCTGAAAGCGAGGTATGGAAGAAACATTCGTCTGATGTATACCGACACAGACTCTTTAATTCTCAAAGTAGAAACACATGATGTGTATGAGGATATGAAAGATTCTCTTCATCTCTTCGACACATCAGATTATCCTCAAAACAATGTGTTTGGTTTGCCCCTACTCAACAAAAAGAAATTAGGGCTCATGAAAGATGAATGTGGAGGTCGTATTATGATCGAATTTGCAGCACTCCGCAGCAAAGTGTACTGCTAGAGTGGAAGGAGGAGACCTTGTAAAAAAATTAAAAGGTGTGAGGAAACCGGCCTTGAAGAATCGAATAACCTTCGAGGATTATAAAAATTGTGTATTTGCTGGAAATGAGCGATACACAACGATGCAAAGCATTCGAAGTGTGGGACACGAGGTATTTACTTCAAAGATGAATAAACTTGCACTGTCCCCGGGTGATGAAAAAAGATTCGTCTCCGAGGACGGTATTTCAACATACGCTTGGGGGCATCATGAACTGCGAGAGGTAACCTCATTTTAATTAAATATTGTAAAGAATGTTATCAATTACTATTTAACTGATATGAAACTGCACGTAACTATTTCTGTATATTTTCAATTTTGTAGTTAGTTACATATTTTTATTAAATGTTATATTTGTTTGTAGTGTTTCTAATATATTTGCTTAAAAAATGTTTTGATTAAATAAATATTCTAGTAATGCAGTAAAGCTAAAAAAAAATTTACAGGATTTATGTATTCTGAAAATTAGACTGAAAAAAAGCATTGAGATCTAAGTTCGTTTAAAACAATCTCGCATTAAACCATTCATTGTTGATTAATCTTAACTATAGGAACTCTCTTGTGGTTGATTTAAACAATTTTTTTTGTTAAAAGTTTAATTAACAATTTATTAAAAAAAAATTTAGCTTTGCTTTATTTCTTAAAATTAGATATTTTATGCAGAACTTTGAAAATGAAAATTTTTCTGAAAATTACTATTGCTTATAACAGGAGGAATTTATGTAACTTTTTTCTTGAAAGTATATGGTGAAATAAAATTCGTTATTTTAAACACTTATGAATTTTTATTGTGTTTAATTTATAAAACCTGTTTTTTTTCTGAAATAGCTTCTATTATATTGCTTAAAATGTTTTGCTTAAAGACCTAGTAATGTAATTCTTATGTTAATATGTTCTAAAAAATTAGACTTAAAGACATTTTCATTTTGAAGCATTTGATGTGATTATTGATGACTTTTAATAGAAATTTTCATGGGAAATAATTTTTAAGAATAAAAAAGAAATAGTGTTTCTAATATCTGAATTAATATTCTAATTTCTGAGTAAAACATTTTGCTTAAAAGAATTTCTATTTCTAGTAATTAAATTAAACTTAATTTTAGTTTATGTTCTTTAAATTAGATAATTAAAAAAATGGTAAAAATTCTTTGAAACTTCTCACAGTAATTCATGATTGTTAAAGAATAATTTTAATAACACACCATTAAAAAACATCAACATTTATTAAAAGCACGTAAGATGTTACTCAGTTACATTTGTTAGAGAATATATTATACTTATTTTTACAGATCTTTTACATACATATTTCTGATATTATTGAAAACATCAGTTGTATTCAAGCATTCAAAAAAGTCACCCTCAAATATTATATAAAAAAGTTTATAATTCCATGGTTTTCTTTCACAAAGTTAAAAGCAAAATCTTTCCAGTTTATAGAATATAAGGCTGGAGTAAAGAATTCGCAAAAGCGTTCATCAACACTCATGTTCATGCATGTATGTACAGATTGATCGATAATTTCATTTTTACAACTTAAACAGTCCAAAAGAAGAGTAATGTTAAGCGCTATAATATCCTTTAGGCACTTACACAATGAAGTTGTAACTTCTCTCCAACCCTCAGGGTTATCAGGATCACCATAGTAGAGTTTGTAAATCTCACTCTGAAAGTTCTTTTGCACTTCCATTTTCACATAATATGGTAGGGAATATTTCAAAAGCGATATTTTCAGTATATCCGATACATTCTCATAGTGTTCGCACAGTTTAAAATACTGATCAGAATTCAGAAAAATAGAGTTGGGTAGGAATTGTAAGGAGTGGTCTCTTTTTTGAAATACTCTTTGTAAAACCAAGTCCATTTTTCCGTTATCACACACTTTCGAAAGACAGACTTCTTTCTGTAAAACTTTAACGTCAGAGTCAGCAGCATGTGCAAAAAAATTGCTTACCTTTCTCATCAGAATATCCCATGTTTTTGGATGTAGGGAGATACCTTCCTTTGTTGGTTGCAAGTCACCATTTCCATTCAAAGCAAATTTTCGCACATGCACTCGAGTAGAGTCGATGAAGTTGTTAATCAACATAAATGAATAGTTTCCAAGATGAAACATGGTGTCTGGAAGTGACTGCATCGTTAATTTAGAAACTTCAGATTGAACCACTTGATCATCAAAATGAACTCTTTTACACACTTTAGGTTGATTGCTGAAACGCTTCATATTTTTTCCCCTTAGCTTTTAGGTTGAAAGTTTTTTTTTTTTCACGAAAAGGTTTTCAGTAAAGCAAGAGATAGAGTCACTGTTCACTAAAGGACCTCGGAGTTTAAAATGCGATGGTCAGATGAGAACGTCGTTTATTCCAAACAGAAAACCGGTTGACAACCAATGAAAAAACTGCAAGCAGGACTATTACAACTCACCGCAGTACTTATATTGGAAATGAAATGAAAACAGGCTTCTACACAGGAACTTGTATCAGGGGACATGATCTGACACGCAAAAAAAAAAAAATACCAAGGCACCGCAATTTGCTCATAACATGCACTTCCCATGATGACGTCATAGCAGCATTGAGAACATGATCAAACATGTAAGAACGAGTCCTTTCTCGTATACCGAGTCTGCCGTCACACAAGGCACCGCAATTTGTTCAATCCAGACTGTGACGTCACTCACGGCACCGCAATTTGCTCATAACATGCACTTCCCATGATAAATTCGTTGCCATTCTGCGAAAGATATATATTCGTGTTGCCAGATCCCAAAAAAACTAAAAAGAAAACAACTAAACTCAACCTATAGCCTATGACGTCATTCTTAGCAGCAGGAGTAAACAACTAAACTCAACTTCCGGTTTATGACGTCACTTCCGACAGCAGGAGAAAACAACTCAACTCAACTTCCGGTTTATGACGTCACTTCCGGCAGCAATAGAAAACAACTAAACTCAACTTCCGGTTTATGACGTCACTTCCGACAGCAGGAGAAAACAACTCAACTCAACTTCCGGTTTATGACGTCACTTCCGGTAGTAATAGAAAACAACTTAACTCACCTTCCGGTTTATGACGTCACTTCCGGCAGCAGGAGAAAACAACTCAACTCACCTTCTGGTCTATGACGTCACTTCCGGCAGCAGGAGAAAACAACTCAACTCCACGTGACGTCACTTCCGGCATCGCTGTTCCAGAACCCGCCTTTTCCATCTACTCAGATGGGTGGATACAAAACAATTTTGTTCAGCAAGAAATAATTTAAATTATGCACTTAAGTTCATGTTTTTACTTCATAACATTTTTATCTTGTAAGACACGAAAGAATAGTGTTCCTAGTTGGCGCCAAAAAAAATCATCGCCATGACAACGATTCCACACAAGTTTTTAAAGTTTGATTAATTATTTTTAATATTTTAAACCCTTATTATAGATGTACAATTTACAATAATAAATACATTCGAACATCAGTTACTTTATTTTAAACATTATTTTAGATATATATTGATAGCAAATCTATGAAATCGTTTTTATAGCACGGGAAATGTCCGCAGGTTGTATTAAGAATTCCTAAGTTAGAACATCTATTTTATCATACTAACAAATACTGAAAAACACATAAAACAAATGTAAAATAAAAAGTAAATCGCTCACCTGTAAAATGCAATGTTTCCACCTTTAATAAATTTGTAATTACATCCGTATACACAGCACGACAGAACCATGTTAGCTTTCACTTTCAATGCATTTGCTAAGGAAGAAGGAATGCTTAAACTATATGCGCGTTGGAGGTGGATCACGTGACTACTGTTTTTGGTCACATGATCATGCGGACATAAAAAGGGTGCCATAACTCACTCTATGGATCAAACCATAGAGGACATAAAAGTAGAATGAGCTATGAAAACTTTTTTGTCCCAATGATCATGTGACCAAAAACAGTAGTCACGTGATCCACCTCCAACGCGCATATAGTTTGCGCAATTTATTAAAGATGGAAACATTTCATTTTACAGGTGAGCTATTTACTTGTATTTTACATTCGTTTTTTATTTTTCAGTATTTGCTGGTATGATCGAAATAAATTTTCTAACTTTGTAATTCTTAATACAACCTGTGGACCCATTTCCCGATAGTAGGTGTCACCAATAGCCCGTGGTATTGCTCCAGTGTGACGTTAATTAAAATACCTACCTACCCGATGGCTGGTATTTTTTAATTAACGTTATACTGGAGCAACACAACGGGCTATTGGTGACGGTCAGGGATCAATCCCAAAGGGAAAAATCCGAGGACAACGTCACGTAATTTTGAAGCACTGTCAGATGACGAGTTCACATCTGAGATGGCACCCCACTCTCCAAACTTCCACACCACGCCAACGTGAGGACATTTGAGGCCTCGACAGAATTAACGTGCTCCAGCCCCCCTTGTACTTGACGGTCTTTGTTTAGATTCGAACTTGCACTCTCCGGTTGCTAGTCCGTTCCTCTTTCACCCGGGATACCGCGGCCCAGTTTTGGGCACACACGAACAAAGAAAGCTTTATTGTCTCAGAAGAGAAGAAACACACCAAAGAAGGAATCGATTCCGTGCCGCCTACAACTCCCAGGTTGCTAGAGTAGTGGGCACACCCACTGCGCCAGGAAAGACCCGAGGACTCATGGAAATTGCGAATTATAAAGAGCTGTTCGGTTGTTGTTTGTATCCAAGTGTTTGATGCCCGAGTAAAGTCGTGGTTTGTGACCAAAAACTATTTTTTAGTTATGATTTGCTAAAATTTTGTCCCTTAGATCAATATAACTAAGTACGTCATCTGACCGTTCAAAATTACGAGGTGTCTTCGGAAGATCCAAACAGGATCCACAGATCCCTTCACGATTGATCGCGGATCGTCGCTTGAGCTTAGGTATTGCCTCGTCATTTGATCATGTTTCAAAATTACGTGGTGTCGTCCTTGCGTCTTTCCCTTTGGGATTGATCCCACACCGTCACCAATAGCCTAATGAGTCTTACACACGCATGATCGCGTGTAAGACTCATCAGCGCAGGAAGGTCTAAAATAGAGGTTACAATCGACACAAAAAATGGGTTAATAGGGGTATGGCACACTCTTACAGCTCTTACAATTCATACTGGAAATAAGGCAGTTTATGAGTCCCTGTGGCAGTCGGTCCCACTCCTCCAACAACGCTGCTTCAGGTCCTGGGAGGGGGAAGGCGAGTTGCAATTGCCCTACCAAGAGCGTCCCAGATATGCCCTTTAGGGTTTGGGTCTGGAGATCTGGTTGGCCAATCCATCCGGCGAATATCCTCACTTTCCAGATATTCGTCGACCAGATGAGCACTATGTGGCCGAGCACCGTCCATAAAAATGAAATCAAGGCAACTGCACCCCTGAAAAAGCAAACCACGATCTCATTCCTATCCCTCACAGCAGCCTCTGTCAAAGACATGGAGGTCTGTACCCATCTGACATGATACCTGCCTAGACCATCAAACCTTCGATGGTCTCTTTGTTGGAAGACGCCACCTCATTCCATCATCCAAGTAGAGTCTCCCTGGTTCTCTCAAGATGAACGTACGTCGAGAATCAGTGGTTAGGCTGAACCGGGATTCAACAGTGAATAGAATGGTTCACCCCTGATCCCTGATCCAAAGTCGATATTCTCTGTATCATGCTAAAAGGGCTATCCTGTGTGCAGAAGCGAGTGGGTCAGCAGGTCTTCTTGCATTCAGACCTCTCATGTAGCCTTCTGGAAACAGTAACCCTTGAAACTTGGCTTCCTGTGTCCACATGAAGGTCACGAGAGAGCTGAGAAGCTGTTGTATTCCTGTTACGCCTGGCTGTAATGGACAAATATCGATCTTCATTGGCCTTCGTGGCTTTTGGACGACCTTGCCCAGGCTTTCTCTCTACGGATCCGGTACCCTTAAACTGTTTCCATAAGTTGAACTCAACGCTCACAATCAAGTCTCCAGCAATCTGCACTTGAGGCTGCCCTGCTTCCAGTCTCCCGGCGATTCGCCACCTCATTCCATCATCCAAACGTTGGTGGTTACTTATTTTAACTGCTTGCTTTTGAATTTTACCGAATTTTGCAAAAAACACGAAATTTGCCGAGGTGTGCGAGCGAACCAAGCGCGGAAATTGTCACTTGCGCTTATCAAGCCTGTTCCTCTAAATACACCGCCCACACGCAATTGTACGCTTACCTATTCGATACTAAAGATTTGCATCTTTGTTCTGAAGTATTAGTCTTACCTTTCGTTCATACTTTTCGAGAAATTCGATAGAATATGCAAATTCTCTTAATTTTGAACACCAGTGTATTTACCAAACTCTATGCAATACAATCCACTTAAGATTTCTAAATATTTGAAGTAATTCCCACGAATATATATTTTGTATTAAAAAGTTTTTTAGGGTTTTAAAAGTTTTCCCCATGAGAGTTTCATTTGAAAGTGATTGAAGTTAAGTCGTGCTGAAATAACACAACGTATTGACGATCCGGGATCAATCCCGAAGGGAAAAATCCGAGGACAACACATCGTAATTCCGAACCATGGTCGGATAATGATCTTTTATGTAGTTGAATTTACGTCGCACTGGAGCAACACGGCGGATTAATGTGGTTTTATGCCAGAGTTCTTCACAAAGAATGAAAGGACTAATGGTTGCCATGGCAACAATAGAAGTTTGACGAACTCAGGGAGTATATTTCATTGTGGTAAATTAATTTAAATTGAATTTGTATGATTGGCGCAAACATAAAACGTGTTCTTTCGATTAATTGAATTCCAGATTATTTGATTGATTATTATTGTAAACGATTGAAACAAAAAAATTAAACTTTATATGCAATGCATTTTGGAAGGGTTTGGGTTTTTTAATATTTTGCGAATTTCCCTATGAGTTTAGCATTTTAAAGCTAAAACACGAGAATTTCTCAATCCATTTTCAATGCAATTTTGCATTTTCAAATTTTGATTTTTTTTCCCTTGAAAATAATCTATGAAGTAGGTTTTTAACAAACGCAATTTTGCGAAATCAGAATCTAATCCTTAGTGAAATTGTAATTGAATTTTCAACTGACAAATCGGGTTTGAAAGTCTTTGTGACTGTAAAAAGACCCCTACCTTTCTGAAAGATATATCAATTTCAGGCGGTGGAACTGCAAAAATTCTGCGTCGGCCGGGAGTCGAACCCGGGTCAACTGCTTGGAAGGCAGCTATGCTAACCGTTATACCACCGACGCTCAAAAACATATGACATATATTGCGTGATATATTCAAATTCCTTTTTCTTGAAACTAACTTTTGCATTTTTTCTTTCTTTTCTCCGAGAACGAAAGGAGCTTTTCGTTTTGGGACAACAAAAAAGAGGAAAAAGAAGGAAACCGATAGTTTCGAAAATTCTCTGCACTTTAAAATGAAAAATTAGGGATGATGCGAAACTTTTAGTAAATGTTTTTGAAAATATTTTCTATTTTTTAACATCCCAATCCCAAGCTTGTGTGAAATGCCAACTGTTACACTTCCAAAAAAATCATACTTTATAACTTCAGTTTCCAAGACTACTTCTTGATTGTGGCGCCATCTATAGAAGAAAGGGTTAAGGAAAAACATAATGAAAAAGTTATCGAAAAAAATTGATGCATATTATCTTTGCAATTTTAAGCTAAATGTTTTGCTTTTCATTTATCAGTTTGTCATCTGGGACATTTTGCTGCTCTACAGAATAAAAGCACCCTATGCTGATGAAGGAAATGAGGTTTACTGTAGTCGGGATTTTGGATCAAAATGCCTCTTATTTCCCTTTCAGCTTTATTTACTTTAATTTCTTATGCAGGCTCCTTTTTTAATGAAAGGTAAGGGCAATTAATTAACGTCGCACTGGAGCAATACAACAGGCTATTGGCGACGGTCCGGGATCAATCCCAAGGGAAAGATCCGAGGACAACACAAGTCATTTTGAATCACGGTCATCACCTGAGCTGCATCCCATCCCATGTAATAAATTAATCGTTTGAGTTAAACGATTGAATCGCTAGCCATGCTTCCTTTAGTAGTAGAAAACAAACAAATGCTTATATTTGTAGCTTCTCTATTATTTTCCTACACTTTTAAGCTGGTCATCTGAATTTTCACTTTTAAGTTTCGGCTAGAAACTATAATAAAAAGGTATGTAACTGTTCCATTTCTGTAAAAGAATATTTTTTTAAAGGTATTGTGATAATTTAGCACGTTTCTTTTAGTGGTATAAAGTATATAATGATATACGAGTCATTTGTACCTATTCAAATATTCCATGCACCTGAGCAACACCCGAGAAATCCATTGATTTCAATATAATTATTTAACAATTGTGTACCCGCTCGAGTTTGAATGTGCAGTTTTAGTATACGATTTTCAAGAGAAAGCAGAAAAAGTTCCATTCTTCTCTGAAACAATAGGGGCCGCGGTAGCCCTGGTTCAAAATTACGTGGTGGTGTTCTCGGCTCTTTCCCTTCGGGTTTGATCCCAGACCGTCGCCAATAGCCCGTTGTGTTGCTCCAGAGTGACGTTCATTAAAATACCTACCTACCTGTCTGGAATAATAAAAGGAAAGTTAGCACCTCTGCCGTAGCATGAACTTTAAATGTACACATGAAATCTATACATATAAAGCAGAGTTAGCATCTGTCTGTTTGTTCTCTACATAAATCTATACCGTTTGACCAATCCACACAAAATTTGGTACATTTATTCTCTGGAACGCTGCGGGTAACGTAGGTTATGTATTAACCCCGGTCTATTCGTCATAGGTGTGCACAAACAATTCGAAATCCCCATAAAAATAACATTGATTATAAACGATTGGGGTACACAACTCAGTATAGCCCATTGTGTTGCTCCAGTGTGACGTTAATTGAAATACAAATACAAACAAACAAACAAACACAACTCAGTTTATTTTACCAATATTGATGGAAAAAAATTTTGAAATTTTTTTTTTACCAGTATACCTGAAAAAAAAAACATTTTTTTCCAGAACAGATTAGGGCCGCGGTGGCCCGGTTGGAAAAGTAACGGACTAGCAACCGAAGGGTTGCGAGTTCGAATCCAGCCAAACACCGTCGTGTACAAAGGGGGCTGGTGCACGTTAAATCTGTCGTGGCCTCAAATGTCCTCACGTTGGCGTGGTGTGGAAGTTTGGAGAGTGGGGTGCCAGTTCAGGTGTTACCTCGTCATCTGACCGCGGTTCAAAATTACGTGGTGTTGTCCCCGGATCTTTCCCTTTGGGATTGATCCCGGACCGTCACCAATAGCCCGTTGTGTTGCTCCAGTGTGACGTTAATTGAAAAATACCAATACCAGAACAGATTAGGTGCCGTCCTGGCTCAATAGGTTTGCCCACTGCGCTAGCAACCTTCGAATTGTTGTAGGCGGGGAAGGTTCGATTCCAGTCCGATGCATTCCTCCCTGGGTGTATTTCTCTCTTCTGTGACAGTAAAACTTTCGTTGTGTGTGTCTGTTTATTACTTGATATGGTATGCCTTGTGTCTGGCATGACCAAATATGGCCCTTGAGCCATAAAACCCCAATACCATCAAATTAAAATTTATGTTTGAACTGTTTTTTTATTTCTTCCCATAATATAAATAATTTATAAACATATGATTGATGAAAAAAGGGGGGTATTTCAATTAACGTCACACTGGAGCAACACAACGGGCTATTGGTGACGGTCCGGGATCAATCCCAAAGGGAAAGATCCGAGGACAACACCACGGTCAGATGACGAGGCAACACCTGAGCTGGCACCCCACTCTCCAAACTTCCACACCACGCCAACGTGAGGACATTTGAGGCCACGACAGATTTAACGTGCACCAGCCCCCCTTTGTACACGATGGTGTTTGGCTGGATTCGAACTCGCAACCCTTCGGTTGCAAGTCCGTTGCTGGTCCAACCGGGCCACCGCGGCCCTCGATGTGAATCTTGACATTCACCGGAGAATATCGACATTTGCCAGATATCGGTCTTTCACACTAACATATACACACCTTAAATAATTAGCATATTGCATACTAATTAATATCATATTACTTAGTATTATTATTCATATTTTACATCCCGAAAGGAAAGATCCGAGAGCGACACCTCGTCATTTCAAACCAAGGTCAGAAAACGAGGTCACACCTGTGAGCTGGCACCCCACTCTCCGAACTTCCACACCACGCCAATCGCCGATTGTGGAAGCTCTTTGTTTATGTTCCAACCACCTATCACCTAATTTAAATAATGGACCAGCTCTAAAGCACGTGACTCGACTGCCTTCTCGCGGGAAGCTAGTCTCTTGAGGCAACGATCATCTGAGGAAAGGGGAATGTTTTTTCTGTGTACGGATTATCAGCATTTTAGGCGAATTCAATGGAGCGCTTTGAAATTTTTAATAAAAACGGTACTTGTTGCTAGGCAACCATGGAGGGCGGCCGAGACGAATGAAAAATCACAAGTAAATACACGTTTAATGAGGAAGGTGACATTTTTAGAACATTCGTTATGGACGATATAAAGAGAAAACGACCCTTCTTACTTTCTTTTCTTTGCCCAGTCTTAAAACCGATCGATTCATTCTAATTCTACAGAGTGTCCTAAAAGTTCCCGTACTAACGATTCGTGAATTTATTATACAAAAACAGCAAACATTAAAACAATTATTTTTATGCTAATAGTGAAAAGCACTTTTAACATAACGTAGGAAAAAAATTTGAACTCACATTTATAATAAATGTTCAAAATGTCCGCCCCTTTCTTAGAGGCAAAGCTGAAGTCGTTTGCGCATATTTTTAGAAACGCGTTTCAAGATGCTGGGAGTGACTTCTTGTATCCTTTGAGTAATGGCAATTTTCAGATCATTTATTGTTTGGGGATTATCTTCATAAACTTTATTCTTTAATTCCCCATTCATTAATGCAAAAACCTTTACATTCTCAAAAAAATTGGCGTTTGGTGTGCAGTACCACGCAAAAGGATTGTTGGGCTTCTGTTTTTCCAGTCAACTGTTGATGGCACTGTATACAGAGAACTCATCCAACAATTTGTTGCATTATTAGAAGTGAATGAACGAGATTCTTGGTTCCAACAAGACGATTCAACCTGCCATACAAGTTATGAAACCATGGGCATGCTTCAAGATTTTTTTGTCGATCGACTCATCTCCAGAAATCTTTGACCACCTCGTTCGCCTGATCTGAGCATCCCTGACTTTTTTCTGTGGGGATATTTAAAGAACAAAGTTTATGAAGATAATCCTCAAACAATAGATGTTCTGAAAATTGCCATTATTCAAAGGATACAAGAAGTCACTCCCAGCATCTTGAAACGCGTTTCTAAAAATATGCGCACTTCAGCTTTGCCTTCAAGAAAGGGGCGGACATTTTGAACATTTTTTATAAATGTGAGTTCAAATTTTTTTCCTACGTTATGTTAAAAGTGTTTTTCACTATTAGCATAAAAATAATTGTTTTAAAGTTTGTTGTTTTTGTATAATGAATTCACGAATCGTCAGTACGGGAACTTTTAGGACACTGTAGAAGATTTCGGTTGGAAGAGTAACCGCGGAGGGTTGCGAGTTCGAATCCAATCAAAGACAGTCGGGTACGAAGGGCTGGTGCACGTTCAATCCGTCATGGCGTACAATGTCCTCACGTTGGCGTGGAAGTTTGGGAAGTGGGGTGCCAGCTGAGGTGAGACCTCGTCATCTGACCGTCGTTCAAAATAACGTGGTGTTGTCCTCGGATCTTTCCCTTTGGGATTGATCCCAGACCGTCACCAATAGCCCGTTGTGTTGCTCCAGTGTGACGTTAATTAAAATACCTACCTTCATTATATATATGAAAATAAGACTTTGAACTTAGTAACAATTTATTAACGTTGTCGATATGAGGGGGGGATATTTCAATTAACGTCACACTGGAGCAACACAACGGGCTATTGGTGACGGTCCGGGATCAGTCCCAAGGGGAAAGATCCGAGGACAACACCACGTAATTTTGAACCACGGTCAGATGACGAGGCAACACCTGAGCTGGCACCCCACTCTCCAAACTTCCACACCACGCCAACGTGAGGACATTTGAGGCCACGACAGATTTAACGTGCACCAGCCCCCTTTGTACACGACGGTGTTTTGTCTGGATTCGAACTCGCAACCCTTCGGTTGCAAGTCCGTTACTCTTCCAACCGGGCCACCGCGGCCCCGTTGTCGATATGAAGGGTGTGCTTCGCGACTCTTGACAAGATGAGCAATTCATCAAACAGAACATTCAAAATGAGTGTTTCAATTCACGCTTAATTGCGTTATCATTCAGGATGGAGGCAATCCAAGTGAACCGAATTCAATATTACACGTACAATGATGTCTTAGATTTCTTCTATGAACCTCCAATCGACCACTGAGTCTAAATTGACTCGTAACAATGTTATACCGACCCCTTTGGCGAACACTGACTTAAAGTATCTCAGGAAAGATTCCATTGGTCAATGGTCACGGTCCAAACGGGCTAGAAGTCAGAGCAGTTTTCAGGACGGATTGATGCGTGTATTGTATTGTATTTGTATCTTTGAATTAACGTCACACTGAAGCAACACAACGGGCTATTGGCGACAGTCCGGGATCAAACCCGAAAGGGAAAAATCTGAGGGGGGGGGGGGGTATTTCAATTAACGTCACACTAGAGCAACACAACGGGCTATTGGTGACGGTCCGGGATCAATCCCAAAGGGAAAGACCGAGGACAACACCACGTTATTTTGAACGACGGTCAGATGGCGAGGTCTCACCTCAGCTGGCACCCCACTTCCCAAACTCTAAAAATACAAAAGGTATGGTATATTTAATTAACGTCACACTGGAGCAACACAACGGGCTATCAACGTTTAAAGAGAAATCGGGGTAGGTAGGTATTTTAATTGACGTCGCACTGGAGCAACACAAAGGGGGCGATGGCCGATCAATCCCAAAGGGAAATATCCTAAGACAACGCCACGTAATTTTGAACCATGGTCAGATGACGAAAGAGAAATTAAGATTTAAAGTGCTGGAATTTAACTTTCGGAGCAAGGGGAGGAATGATACAATTAGTGGTCCATCGTATCACTAAACCCTTTTCGTTGGTGTTGAGAAATAAAGAAAGGAAGGAGAGAATGGACGGAGTCATTCAGGGTCCAAACAAGACCATCTAGATGAGGTCATCTTCCCTTACCTGGAATGGCCTTGGTCCAAACGGAATACTACACATCGGGCCTTTGTGTGTGACTCGATGGGGGCGCCAGTGAGCACGTGGCTTTATGCGAGCCCAAACACGTTTCCCGGCCTCTCCTCACATGAGGTCAAGGAACCCTCGTACTTGAGGGCAGATGTGTTCCCCGCGACCCCTCCTTGCTACGGATTCCGTGGTGACGGGAAATACTTCCCGTCCTCTAATACCCCCACGTTCTCAGTTCCAATCGAAATGCTAAGAAAGGTTTCTCGATGCGTTCGTTGACTGTAACTTCGATTGACGCTCGTTCAACTTTTTATTTCGAAGAGGACCCTTCCTCTGATGTCGAGGGCCGCGGAGTAACGGATTAGCAACCGGAGGGTTAGGAGTTCAAATCCAACCAGAGACTGTACAAAGGGGACTGCTGCACATTTAATCTGCTGTGGCCTCGAATGTCCTCACGTTGGCATGGTGTGGAAGTTTGGAAAGTGGGGTGCCAGCTCACAGGTGTGGACCTCGTCATCTGACCGTGGTCCAGGATGAGATCCGAGGACAATACCACGTAATTTTGAACCACGGTCAGATGACGAGGTCACACCTGTGAGCTGGAACCCCACTCTCCAAACTTCCACACCATACCAACGTGAGGACATTCGAGGCCACGGCAGATTTAGCGTGTACCAGTCCCCCTTTGTATATGACGGTCTTTGGTTGGATTCGAACTCGCAACCCTCCGGTTGCTAATCCGTTACTCTTCCAAACGGGATACAGCGGCTCTCGACTACAATGAAAATCAATACATATAAGTTTGCAAACCACTGACAGACTGCAAAGTCTTAATTTTCTACCCCGCAAGTATATATTCTGTGTTTCATTAAATAAACCACTATATCTAGAGCATATATATTGTGCTTTATTAAATAAATAACGGTCTAAAAATAATTACGATGTTAACTGCAATGAAAATCGATAACATAAAAGTTTGCAAACCACTGACTGACTGCAAAGTTTTAATTTTCTACCCCCGCAAGTATATATTCTGTGTTTCATTAAATAAACCACTGTATCTAGAGTATATATACTGTGCTTTATTAAATAAATAACGGTCTAAAAATAATTACGATGTTAACTGCAATGAAAATCGATAACATAAAAGTTTGCAAACCACTGACAGACTGCAAAGTTTTAATCTTCGACCCCGCAAGATTGAAAATTTCGAAATCCAACTGGGAATAATGCTTGCGATCGCAACAAGAAGGGACTTGACACGATGCAGGTTCGGGCCCGTTCCTTCACGATAACGCGATTAGAATAGCAGTAGAGGAATGTGGCTACAATCAAGGGGCAAGAATGTTCCCTTCTACAAACCTTGAATGTGGGGGTATCTTTTCAGCCGACTTGATGGGGCTAAGGTCAAGGGACGACCTTTGTGAAGGTTAGTAAGAGGAGCGGCTTTGATGGTCCATTGGACAGGGATATACGTCCTTTGGAGCACGAGGGGACACAGTAGCCCAGTTGGAAGACCAGCGGATTAGCAACTGGTTGCGAGTTCGAAACTAGCTCCAACCAAAGGCCGTCGTGTACAAGTGGGCTGGTGCACATTAAATCTGGAGTGGCTTCGAATATCCTCAGGTGTTGCCTCGTCATCTGACCATGGTTCACAATTATGCGGTGTCCTCGGACCTTTCTCTACGGGATTGATCCCGGATCGTCTTCAATAGCCCATTGTGTTGCTGTAGTGCGACGTTAATTAATTACCATTTCGAATGTCCTCACGTTGACGTGGTGTGGAAGTTTGGAGAAAGGGTGCCAGCCGAAGTGTTGACCTCGTCATCTGACTGTGGTTCGAAATTACATAGTGCTGTCCTCGGATCTTTCCTTGTGGATGGATCCCGGATCGTCGTTAATAGCCCGTTGTGTTGCTCCAGTGGGATGTTAATTAACTACCTACCTGTGTAATACGAATCGTTCTGTGCGAGCCATCTGTAAAAAGTCCCCTTTGCAAGCAGTGAAAAATGCACCTAAATCATTTGTCAAAGAAATTATTTCAATCTGTATACATAACGCCATTGGATAAATTTGCTCGATTTAAAATAACCAGTTGTGTCCCGCTTTCATGGGGAGACCGGTTGGAAGATTGAGAATTCGAAACTAGGTCCAACCAAAGGGACACACCTGATCTATAACAAGTTGAAGGCATGACTGTGCAATATCACCTTTTTACGTAGAAACCTCCCTCTTTCATGCTTCTTAGATACATTTCATTGAATCTGTGTTGGTATTTTTATCACTTTTTCTGTCGCCATTGCTGCAATATTCTCCTTTTCAATTGAGTGTATCTAACTCTTCTACCTTATCACTCATAGTGCGACAGTAGTATACCCCCCCGTATAGGACACGGAAGTGACGTCATACCACGTGACCCGAAGTGGGCGGGGCCAAGTGACATCACAGAGTGACGTCATCGAAAAGCGGAAGTGACGTATGGTTTGTTTACATTTTGGACTTGGAATTTTTTTTTTGTCATCGACTTCGTGCAGGCGTTGAGTTGTTTCAAGATGGCGTCGTTTTGTTGGTGTTGCCATGGTGATGAATCACTGGTGGTGCCATCTGGTGGAGAAATTCGAAACCCTTTTATTTTTAATTAAAAAGGAGTTTCTTGGACTCGAACCCGGGACCATAGGATCCGAAGTCTAGCGCGCTATCCGTTAGGCTGTAAGAGAGTTAACTTAAGATGGTGAATTAATGTAGTGTTTCTCTCTCTTTTGGACGTATTTTTTCTTAGTATTAGGAATGGGTTATTTTTAGAAAATGGTTTGAATAATTGCATAGGGGTTTTAATAAATGCTTTTACAAAATGACTTATGGCGCCATCTAGTGATTTTAAAAGTAATTAATCTAAGGGACGAATTGATTTCTTAATGTTTTTACTTTATTCATCACCAGTGACGTCAGTATGTTTACGTTTGGGACTTGGATTTTTTTCCTTCTGAGATTTCGATGTGACGTCACGATTATGTCCATCGAGCAAGTCTGAACTTGAAAAAGTCTACTCACAATTCTTTATGTTATGAGTATGGTAAATTGTTTACAGATCGTGAAGGCTAGGCATATTTCCGTCGATTGGAAAACGAATTAACGTATTAAAAAAAGACGAAATTTAGAAATTTTAGGTCAAAAATATACTGTGCCTTGTAAACTTGTAGCATACGAAGACGAAGGAATAAGCTATACTTTTAGCGGGTCTTCTATTGCAGCCAAGCCTTGATCTCCTAAAGTATTGGAAATAAAGGGAGAAATGGAGCTAATAATTGGTGCAAGATTTAATTTTGAGTTGGTGAAGCGTTATAAAGATGGTAAGGACTGCATAGTTGCCCATAAAAACAACGAGAAGGACTTGGAACTTTATGCACCCATAGCGTCTGTTTCATTTGGACAGAAAAGGCAATTTGTGTTTTCTAGAAAGAACTACAATTCTTTAAAAATTGTTCTGGAAAATGGAAGCTTGCTTGAGATGAAGTATCCAACAAACCAATTTTGGTTTCACAGCTTGCCCCGTGGGAATGCATTATGCCCTAGAATAAACTTAACGTTTCGTAAAATTCTTGTATAAAGCAGCGATAAACCACTTATGTGCCCCCGAACTAGAACTCAGTGTCGTACACTAGACGATATTTGGACAACGTTGCAATTGATCTTTGCCTTTCAGAATAGTATTTTTATAAATGCTTACATCTCGTTTTTAAATAAATTTTTAGCGTGTCTTACCACATATACTGTATTTTGGATTATTTGGTTTTTTTTATTACATGGTTTCATAAATTTTCTTTTAAAATGCAAGATCTGAAATGAAATTTTTCTTTGCTATATAGATTTATGTTTTTTTTTTTAAGTTAGATGTTTTTACTCAAAAATTAATTATACATTAGATGCTATAACACCTATTTTATAGCAGAAATTTTGTTTTAAATAATATACACTTAAGTAAGAGTAAAATTTTTGAAACTTTACAAGACAAATACTATGAATATGTTTTCTTGTACATTTGAAGAAGTTATAATAGTATAAAAAAAACCATTTATTCTATAAATCTAAATTAAATGTTATTTTTTAATTAATCTTTCCTTGCATATTATTCTTACTTTGAATAAATCTTCATAAATTTTAGTGATTTAATTTATATTATATAGATTTACAAACCTGTTTTTGGATGAAATATAAGGATTTAATATTTTAAAAATTAATGTTTTTACTTAAAATTAATTATATATTAAATACTATTACACATATTTTTAATGTTGAAGATTTTTAGAAAACATTTTACAATTGAAACATATACATTAAATATTATGACAAACACTTAAATGCAGATCCATAAGGGAATATTGGAAATCTTTTTAATGCTTACACCTTTTCTATTCTAAATAAACTTTTGCTTGTCTTACCACATACACTGTATTTTGGATTATTTGGTTTTTTTTTTATTACATGGTCTTATAAATTTTCTTTTTAAAATGCAAGATCTGAAATGAAATTTTCCTTGATTTTAAGATTTATGTTTTACTCAAAAATTAATTATACATTAGATGCTATAGCACATATTTTATTGCAGAATTTTTTAATATTATACACATAAGTGAGCGTAAAATTTTTGAAACTTTACAAGACCCATATTATGAACATGCTTTCTTACACATTTGAAGTAGTGAAAAATAGTATTAAAACCCTTTATCCTGTAAAATATAAATTAAATATTATTTTTAATTAATTTTTCCTTCCATATTATTGTTTACTTTAAATAAATTTTCATTCATTTTAGTGATTTTATTTATATTATAAAGATTTACAAACTGTTTTTAACGAAATTTTCTTTGATATAGGGATTTATATTTTAAAAGTTAGATGTTTTTTACACAAAAATTAATTATATATCAAATACTATTGCACGTATTATAACATTGAAGATTTTTAGAAAGCGTTTAACAATTGAAATATATACTTTAAATATTATTACAAACATTTAAATGCAATTTGCTTTTTATTTTTTTAATTTTACAATTGAGACATTTTTAAAAGTTTGGTTCTTAAAGTGCGTTTTATGCATAGTAAAAAAATTATTATAAAAACCTGTAAGAGTAAAAAGAATTTTATGCATTAATTTGAAACTTTACAAGACCCATACCATGTTTCCTTGCACATTTGAAGTAGTGAAATATAGAATTAAAAACCATTTGTCCTTGAAGATCTAAATTAAAAGTTCTTTTTCTTTAATGCTTTTGCAAACCACACATTTTACTAAATATGAACTTCCTTTTATTTATTTGAAATCCTTATGCACATCGTACAATTTACATTGCACAGCAAAATACCAATACTGTACGAAGCTATGAAGTATTTTACAAGATACTTTGTACTGTTTTCTTAATTTTAAGTGTTCTACATTGCTATATTAAATGGATAGTAAGTGGGTTTTCTGTTTTTGAAAATAATGTGTGCACATCTGTGCTGCTAAGCAAATTAACTTTTGCCCTTTTCTTGATATTTAATGCATAATCTAAATATTTACTCACACCGCTGATAGTTTTACCCATGAGTAAAATTAAATAATAACTGAAAATTTTAAGTATTAATGTGAATTTTAAAATGAACAAAAATTATTGAAATAATGGATTAAATCTGAATTCTATGTATTCTTAAAACAATCTCTGCAAATCCAGCAGACAATTCTTAAACAGATTGAAGGAAGCCACATGGAAACAAAGTAAATTAGAACACTTTTTAATAGTAAAAACATTATGATTAATATTTTTACAAAAATAATACATTGTAGTAAAAAAAGAACTTATTTTTACATACTTACATTTTTTTAAGAGACTTATTTCCGACAAGCCAATTATTCAATGCCATCACCTCAGCTATGGGGCAATGCAAATTATTTTTGTGATGACCACATTATAGTTTTTGGATATCTTTGTTGCTACTTAGAGCACAAAATGCATCGAATTTGGGAAACCCATATTGTTCTAAGTTGATATTCGGAATATTCAATGCATCTAAGCGTTTCTTTTCCACACAACCACCTTTGTAAGCAATTAGGTACTGAGTGACCCTCTTGGTCTGCTCGTAATATTCTAAAAGCTTAGAGTCTAGATTTTCTAAGGGAGCACAATTTGCTATGTCATGGGACAGAAATGAAGTGCACATACGTAATTTTTAACATATCACACAGTTGTACGATCTTTGGCACTCAGTTTATGCTTAGACGATAAGTTAAAACGAATACTTGAAGCTACTTGCGATTTTTACAGCGATGTATGCGTATTTACGTACTAAGAAACTTTATTGAATCTGAAATCCATCAAAATCCACAATTGCACAAATATTAATCATTGCTATTGAAAAGCGTTAGCTGTTCTTGGAAAAATAATTATAAACTGGAGGCCACGAAGAACTGGACTATATAACACCATACACTTACTAATCAGTAAAGTTAAAATTTATCTTTTGCGTTCCATAGTTACTCACAAAAGATAAGACTAAGTAAAGAATGTACATACTCAGAAAACATGTGTTCGTGATAATGCGCGAAATAAAATTTTGTGTTGTAATACAAGATTTTAACGAAAGGATATACTTAAATCTGCGTGTGATTTTTTTTTTACTCTACCACGTTTATGCGCTGAATGCAATTCAATTCTACGACTAAACTTGAGCAAGAAAAAAAAATATAACCAAATATAATTTATAAGAGAAACGTATTTTGACTCTTTAAAATGAGAACTTTAAAGTATACTGAATTCTCTTGATTTTGCAGTTTTATTTTTTCTAAAATTACATCAACAAATTGAATTATTTTATTTGTGTGCACACACAAGTCTTTGCCTCTGATGAAAGGAAACTAGTATCTTTGACAAGTATCAGATTTTTAAAAATTGATTCAGATAAGAACCTTTTTTCATGGGATTTAACTCAATCTGCTCCATAATTTTACCCTTAAGAGTAATAGAGCATATTATAGTTTTAAGGAAAATGAATAACCATTATGCAAATTTGAAGCCAAAAGTTCCAAGCATGTCTATGCGCCTATCTACGTTTAGAGATTGACCAACGCACAGACGTTGACATTAGGGACCTAGCCGTAAACGGATCGTATTATACCGGTGTCTTGGACGTGATCAGGTACTATTGGTGTGGCGAAGGGCTTGAAAATTGGTAAAAAGATGTAGTGAGACACAAACACAAAGTTTTATCCAAAATGTTTGGTAGCCCATAGATGAAATTGTACAGGTGCATAAGGATTTCAAATAAATAAAAGGAAGTTCATATTTAGTAAAATGTGTGGTTTGCAAAAGCATTAAAGAAAAAGAACTTTTAATTCAGATCTTCAAGGACAAATGGTTTTTAATTCTATATTTCACTACTTCAAATGTGCAAGGAAACATGGTATGGGTCTTGTAAAGTTTCAAATTAATGCATAAAATTCTTTTTACTCTTACAGGTTTTTATAATAATTTTTTTACTATGCATAAAACGCACTTTAAGAACCAAACTTTTAAAAATGTCTCAATTGTAAAATTAAAAAAATAAAAAGCAAATTGCATTTAAATGTTTGTAATAATATTTAAAGTATATATTTCAATTGTTAAACGCTTTCTAAAAATCTTCAATGTTATAATACGTGCAATAGTATTTGATATATAATTAATTTTTGTGTAAAAAACATCTAACTTTTAAAATATAAATCCCTATATCAAAGAAAATTTCGTTAAAAACAGTTTGTAAATCTTTATAATATAAATAAAATCACTAAAATGAATGAAAATTTATTTAAAGTAAACAATAATATGGAAGGAAAAATTAATTAAAAATAATATTTAATTTATATTTTACAGGATAAAGGGTTTTAATACTATTTTTCACTACTTCAAATGTGTAAGAAAGCATGTTCATAATATGGGTCTTGTAAAGTTTCAAAAATTTTACGCTCACTTATGTGTATAATATTAAAAAATTCTGCAATAAAATATGTGCTATAGCATCTAATGTATAATTAATTTTTGAGTAAAACATAAATCTTAAAATCAAGGAAAATTTCATTTCAGATCTTGCATTTTAAAAAGAAAATTTATAAGACCATGTAATAAAAAAAAAACCAAATAATCCAAAATACAGTGTATGTGGTAAGACAAGCAAAAGTTTATTTAGAATAGAAAAGGTGTAAGCATTAAAAAGATTTCCAATATTCCCTTATGGATCTGCATTTAAGTGTTTGTCATAATATTTAATGTATATGTTTCAATTGTAAAATGTTTTCTAAAAATCTTCAACATTAAAAATATGTGTAATAGTATTTAATATATAATTAATTTTAAGTAAAAACATTAATTTTTAAAATATTAAATCCTTATATTTCATCCAAAAACAGGTTTGTAAATCTATATAATATAAATTAAATCACTAAAATTTATGAAGATTTATTCAAAGTAAGAATAATATGCAAGGAAAGATTAATTAAAAAATAACATTTAATTTAGATTTACAGAATAAATGTTTTTTTTTATACTTTTATAACTTTTTCAAATGTACAAGAAAACATATTCATAGTATTTGTCTTGTAAAGTTTCAAAAATTTTACTCTTACTTAAGTGTATATTATTTAAAACAAAATTTCTGCTATAAAATAGGTGTTATAGCATCTAATGTATAATTAATTTTTGAGTAAAAACATCTAACTTAAAAAAAAACAACATAAATCTATATAGCAAAGAAAAATTTCATTTCAGATCTTGCATTTTAAAAGAAAATTTATGAAACCATGTAATAAAAAAAACCAAATAATCCAAAATACAGTATATGTGGTAAGACACGCTAAAAATTTATTTAAAAACGAGATGTAAGCATTTATAAAAATACTATTCTGAAAGGCAAAGATCAATTGCAACGTTGTCCAAATATCGTCAAGTGTACGACACTGAGTTCTAGTTCGGGGGCACATAAGTGGTTTATCGCTGCTTTATACAAGAATTTTACGAAACGTTAAGTTTATTCTAGGGCATAATGCATTCCCACGGGGCAAGCTGTGAAACCAAAATTGGTTTGTTGGATACTTCATCTCAAGCAAGCTTCCATTTTCCAGAACAATTTTTAAAGAATTGTAGTTCTTTCTAGAAAACACAAATTGCCTTTTCTGTCCAAATGAAACAGACGCTATGGGTGCATAAAGTTCCAAGTCCTTCTCGTTGTTTTTATGGGCAACTATGCAGTCCTTACCATCTTTATAACGCTTCACCAACTCAAAATTAAATCTTGCACCAATTATTAGCTCCATTTCTCCCTTTATTTCCAATACTTTAGGAGATCAAGGCTTGGCTGCAATAGAAGACCCGCTAAAAGTATAGCTTATTCCTTCGTCTTCGTATGCTACATGTTTACAAGGCACAGTATATTTTTGACCTAAAATTTCTAAATTTCGTCTTTTTTTAATACGTTAATTCGTTTTCCAATCGACGGAAATATGCCTAGCCTTCACGATCTGTAAACAATTTACCATACTCATAACATAAAGAATTGTGAGTAGACTTTTTCAAGTTCAGACTTGCTCGATGGACATAATCGTGACGTCACATCGAAATCTCAGAAGGAAAAAAAATCCAAGTCCCAAACGTAAACATACTGACGTCACTGGTGATGAATAAAGTAAAAACATTAAGAAATCAATTCGTCCCTTAGATTAATTACTTTTAAAATCACTAGATGGCGCCATAAGTCATTTTGTAAAAGCATTTATTAAAACCCCTATGCAATTATTCAAACCATTTTCTAAAAATAACCCATTCCTAATACTAAGAAAAAATACGTCCAAAAGAGAGAGAAACACTACATTAATTCACCATCTTAAGTTAACTCTCTTACAGCCTAACGGATAGCGCGCTAGACTTCGGATCCTATGGTCCCGGGTTCGAGTCCAAGAAACTCCTTTTTAATTAAAAATAAAAGGGTTTCGAATTTCTCCACCAGATGGCACCACCAGTGATTCATCACCATGGCAACACCAACAAAACGACGCCATCTTGAAACAACTCAACGCCTGCACGAAGTCGATGACAAAAAAAAATTCCAAGTCCAAAATGTAAACAAACCATACGTCACTTCCGCTTTTCGATGACGTCACTCTGTGATGTCACTTGGCCCCGCCCACTTCGGGTCACGTGGTATGACGTCACTTCCGTGTCCTATACGGGGGGGTATACTACTTGCGACATTAAAAATTAAGTGCCTACTAACCTACCTTATCATTGTTAAAAGCCATGACCAACATAAAATATGTCGTGAGTGGTAAAATAAAAGCTACATTACTGATGATAATAAGCTCAGAAAGTCCCCAAATACAAGGACATAAAAATGACCACCCAAGAACCCAGATGTATCCATATTTAACTCGTTTTAGAAAGTCACATAAGAAATCGCATTATTTGCGATCACAAGAAAATGAATTGTTTGTCTGATTTGTAACACTGGTTATGAGATAAAGCATTATGGGTGTGCATATTGTCATATCTTTTGATAATTCCTCGGATCTTTCCCTTTGGAATTGATCCCGGACCGTCACCAATAGCCTGTTCTGTTGTTCCAGTGCGACGTTAATTGAAAAACCTACCTACCTTCAAACCATGCAAGTGCTTACAAGAAAAATAGATTAGTTTAGTTGACGGTGTGGTCTTGTGCTTGGCATAAGTTTGGCGATTATATGAGTGATACATTCTAAATTTTGATCAGCCAGCTCTTCTCAGGCGGGTTACCATACTGTAGGTTGGTGACTACCTTTTTGCAACTTGGCGACCAAAACCTGATGGCGAGCTGAAGGTCGTAATGTCAACTAGAATAAAAAAATGCTATTATAAGCTGTTTATAAAAAGCAAAATGTATTTTTTGTTTTTGACAGTGCTTTTATTCGAAAAATCTGGTTTCAACTTTCAAAGTCGACCTAAATGAGGCTTTGAATAAAGCAGGGATGCACATACGTATTAAGGCCAAGGGCTATATAGATTCATTGTGACTTATAGGTATTTTAATTAAAGTCGCACTGGAGCAACGCAACTG
This sequence comes from Meta bourneti, assembly GCA_933210815.1. Taxonomy (NCBI): domain Eukaryota; kingdom Metazoa; phylum Arthropoda; class Arachnida; order Araneae; family Tetragnathidae; genus Meta; species Meta bourneti. The sequence goes on along the minus strand of OW119927.1, from coordinate 3,615,191 downwards.
GCTATTGGCTACGGTTCGGGATCCATCCCGAAGGGAAAGATTTCTTTTTTTTTTTTTTTTTATTTCAATTAACGTCACACTGGAGCAACACAATGGGCTATTGGTGACGGTCCGGGATCAATCCCAAAGGGAAAGATCCGAGGACAACACCACGTAATTTTGAACCACGGTCAGATGACGAGGCAACACCTGAGCTGGCACCCCACTCTCCAAACGTTCATACCACGCCAACGTGAGGGCATGTGAGGCCGCGACAGATTTAACGTGCACCAGCCCCTTTGCACACGACGTTCTTTGGTTGGATTCGAACTCGCAACCCTCCGGCTGCTAATCCTTTGCTCCTCCAACTGGGCTGGGACTTATAGGAGGGTAGCCAAAAAAACGAAGTTATTCGTGATGTTTTATCGATATCTGTATTTTATATTTATTGATATTATTATTTTTATTTATTGATGTACATTTAAGTCTTGATAGACTTGTGTCTTGCTGGAGAGGAAATAAGGGGAAGAACTAAATGGAAATACATTCTAAATTATTGAATTAGATTCGAAAAACGTATGTACAGGTATTTACAGAAAATCGAAATGGTAATCCAAGATAGTTGGAAAAAGTGCATCGTTCCTTTTTCCCCTCACTTCGAAGAGTGTTCGTTTTTTTTAGAAAGTATTCTCGCTTCTAGCTGAAGGTCACTGGAGGAGATGGAGGGATCTCCTGACTGGGCTGCAGCGTGGCGTTGCTAAGCTCTGCGTTCGCGTATCTTCCTCGTCCTTCGACACATAATGTTTATATTTATATTTATTTATTATTTATATTTGATATTGTCACAAAAAGGTAAAAATAATAAAAGATAAATGAAGAATTCAATTTAATGTATGACGTTGCATTGAATAAACAATTGTTTTAATATCGGGTTCAATTTTTGTTGTAGCTAAGCCCGCAAAATGGATTCTAAATTTTCATTACTCAAGGCCGTTCCTATTTTTCGATTTAATATTCATGACTGAAAAAGTTTGTTCACGGATCGAGTATTTTGACCCAATGAGGCTTTCGCGTCTTCTCACAACGAATTTTGGCGTGACTTGTTAAAGCTAAAATGACGCATGGTGAGGCGGGCCGCATGAGGCCCGCTGCCTGCATCCCTGATCTAGTATGTGAAAAGGGGTAGCCTTGAAAAAGGCCCAATTTCCTTTATTTTTTGAAGAGTGCGTACATCCTCTGTTGGTTTGAGAGTCACGGGGAGCTTCGCGAGTATGTGTGGGGGCAATATGGGTCAGGAGGGGCCCTCGAAAAGGTGGGGCCTCAGGGCAGCTTATTCTTCCATGGAATGCTCGCTCGCTCGCTCGCTCGCTCAACCCCATCGAACATCTGTGCGAAAGCGAAGCAGATTCTCCGAGAGTGAGTAGATAGTTAGAATCAGTCAACTGCGATATACGACGGAATACTTTTGTATCTGAATACTTTCGTCTTTGAATAATATGTATTCGATCACTTTGTATGAATACTTTCGTCGTTGAATAATTTGGTATTCGATCACTTTGTATGAATACTTTCGTCTTTGAATAATTTGGTATTCGATCACTTTGTATGAATACTTTCGTCTTTGAATAATTTGGTATTCGATCACTTTGTATGAATACTTCCGTCTTTGTATAATTTGGTATTCGATCACTGTATGAATACTTTCGTCTTTGAATAATTTGGTATTCGATCACTTTGTATGAATACTTTCGTCTTTGAATAATATGTATTCGATCACTTTGTATGAATACTTTCGTCTTTGAATAATATGTATTCGATCACTTTGTATGAATACTTTCGTCTTTGAATAATTTGGTATTCGATCACTTTGTATGAATACTTTCGTCTTTGAATAATTTGGTATTCGATCACTTTGTATGAATACTTCCGTCTTTGTATAATTTGGTATTCGATCACTGTATGAATACTTTCGTCTTTGAATAATTTGGTATTCGATCACTTTTGTATGAATACTTTCGTCTTTGAATAATTTGGTATTCGATCACTTTGTATGAATACTTTCGTCTTTGAATAATATGTATTCGATCACTTTGTATGAATACTTTCGTCTTTGAATAATATGTATTCGATCACTTTGTATGAATACTTTCGTCGTTGAATAATTTGGTATTCGATCACTTTGTATGAATACTTTCGTCGTTGAATAATTTGGTATTCGATCACTTTTGTATGAATACTTTCGTCTTTGAATAATTTGGTATTCGATCACTTTGTATGAATACTTCCGTCTTTGTATAATTTGGTATTCGATCACTGTATGAATACTTTCGTTTTTGAATAATTTGGTATTCGATCACTTTTGTATGAATACTTTCGTTTTTGAATAATTTGGTATTCGATCACTTTTTGAATTTAAAGGAATACTTTTGCATTTGTATATTTAGGTGTCTTAATTATTTTGTATTCGAACACATTTGGTGTCTGAATAACTTTGGTATTGAAGTACTACGGATGAATACTACTGTGTTTGAATACGAGAAAGAATCGAGTACAACGAATACTTTTAAGAATCGAGTACACGAGTACTTTTGTATTCGAATACTCCCATCTAATTAAATTAAATGCCGAAGCTGGTTTGTGTGATACGAATCGAAGTTTCGGGGGGGTATTTCAATTAACGTCACACTGGAGCAACACAACGGGCTATTGGTGACGGTCCGGGATCAATCCCAAAGGGAAAGATCCGGGGACAACACCACGTAATTTTGAACCACGGTCAGATGACGAGGCAACACCTGAGCTGGCACCCCACTCTCCAAACTTCCACACCACGCCAACGTGAGGACATTTGAGGCCACGACAGATTTAACATGCACCAGCCCCCTTTGTACACGACGGTGTTTGGCTGGATTCGAACTCGCAACCCTTCGGTTGCTAGTTCGTTACTCTTCCAACCGGGCCACGGCGGCCCCTTCGAAGTTTCGGGGGGGGGGGGGGAATTTCAATTAACGTCACACTATAGCAACACAATGGGCTATTGGTGACGGTCCGGGATCAATCCCAAAGGGAAAGATCCGAGGACAACACCACGTAATTTTGAACCACGGTCAGAATACGAGGCAACACCTGAGCTGGCACCCCACTCTCCAAACTTCCACACCACGCCAACGTGAGGACATTTGAGGCCACGACAGATTTAACGTGCACCAGCCCCCTTTGTACACGGCGGTGTTTGGCTGGATTTGAACTCGCAACCCTTCGATTGCTAGTCCGTTGCTCTTCCAACCGGGCCACCGCGGCCCCTTCGAAGTTTCGGAAACTCAAACAGTGGAAAATCGCTATTAGGTCTAGTATATCTGTAGGTAGGTATTTTAATTAATGTCGCACTTGTGAGGATTCATTCCTGGGCCCCTCAATTATCCCTCCCAAAGGCAAACTCGCCGACAGGTCGTAAAAGAGCCGGACAATACATTTCCATCTCTCTGGCGCCAAAGGCAAACTCGCCGACAGGTCGTAAAAGAGCCGGCAATACATGTCCATCTCTCTGGCGCCAGACGGTCGGGACTTGGATCGAAGAGGACAAAAGGGGATTCGTTCCGGAAAGAGCCCAGGTGTTTAGGAGTGCACCTGCCAGGTGATTAAGTCCACCTGCTAGGTAATCAAGCCACCTGCGCTAAGTAGCTGATCCCATTTTACGTCAGAGAGTCTCTGCCGAATCAGCAACCTCAAAAATGAGCAAAGTAAAAACGAACCAATCAAGAACGAACGAATCGAGAACCACCAGCGAACAAAGGCTGGGAGGTTTCAAAAGGAAAAGCAGGGAGTCGAATCGTCAGTTCTTGCTTGTGATCTCGATCGATCAGCTTAACTCAGCGACCCTTTGAGCGGTCACTCCTTAGGGAGAAAATATATTTTTTGAAGACGGTTCTCTCAACCTGAGAGGACGCGTTCTTGTAGCCGGCGTAGGCTGCCCATCTCGTGTCTTTGTTTCCCGAGCTAGCGTCTTAGCTCAGTGACCCTTTGAGCGGTCAACCCCATTAAGGAGCTCTTAATAATTTGGAAGACGGTTCTCTCACCCTGAGAGGACGCGTTCTTGTAGCCTGGCGTAGGCTGCCTATCTCGAGTTCCTGCTTATTTCTCGTTCGAGACTTGAACCAGCGACCCCAGCGGAGCCGTGCCTGTCTTGTGCCGATCCGACGACCCCAGCGGAGCCGTGCCTGTCTTGTGCCGATCCGACGACCCCAGCGGAGCCGTGCTGTCTTGTACTGACCCGACGACCCCAGTGGAGCCGATCCCTGATTGTGCCGAACCGACGACCTGCGGAGAGTTCGGTACCGACTTCTCGTCCGGCAGTGAACCTGCCTTGTCCCGTCGTCCAGTGAGGATCCAGTGCTGATCTTGTGAAATCGTCACCCGACGAGTAGAGTTTCATCTAGAGACTGTTGAGATACCTTTCTCCAACTCAGAGACTTTCGTACGTCCTGAGATTTCGACACCCTGTCGCATCCAGTTAGCAGAGGCCTAGAAATTCGTGTAAATAGATTCTAATATAGTCAAGAAATTGTTTTAAATAAAATTATCGTTTGTTATTTAAGCCAGACTGTAGGCATCTGTAGATTTGAATCTACCACGCTACCCAGAGAATTCTACCCAGAGAATTCTACCCAGAGAATCACTACACACTGAAGCAACACAACGGGCTATAGATGACGGTCCTGGATCAAACCCGGAGGAAAAGATCCGAAGACAACACCACGTAATTTTGAACCACGGTCAGATAACAAGGTAACACCTGAACTGGCACCCCACTCTCCAAACTTCCATACCACGCCAACGTGGGGACATTGCGGCCGACAGATTGAACGTGCACCAGCCCCAGTGTATACAAAAAATACATCTGAAAACTCATCATTTGGTGTTGTAGCAATTGGTCGGTAGGTGTACCAGTCCGGTCCTAAAAGGAACTTTAATATATCGACAGTGGGCAATTTGTGTGAGACCCCTCAGAGGGGTGCCGAAAAACAAAAGGGATTTTTTTAGAGAAGGAGGAATGGCGATGGGAATAATAAAGTCATTCAAAGAATTCTTGATGCGAACAGTTCTGAAAACGAACACAAATTCTGGAAATCAAGTCTTTTAAAAAGTTTTTCTGAAAAAGATAACCAACCTGTAAATAAACCTTATTTTAAAGTTCATTAATCAGTTTCTTTTTAATTGACCTCTTAATGAATCTCAAAAAATTACAGAATGGGCATGGCGTGCCCATCCGAGTACATTTGAAGGGGGTACGGGAAAAAGTGGATTGTAGGTGATGCCTGCTGTCTGCATTCCTGACCCTTCGTGTGAAAGGGGCAGTCTAGAAGAGGCCCGATTTCTTTTATTTTTCAGAGTACGTACATCCTCTGTGGGACGCTGCTTTCTCCTCCACGTGGGAGTCGAAGCGATCGGGTGACCTTCAAGAGCCTCTCGTGGAGGGGAGAGCGGATGTAAACAAAGAGAGTTTACAAACAGAGAGAGCGCACGTTCTTCTCCGAGCAAACACGGGGTCATTAGCCGGGGAGGAAAGCTGCTCGGTTGGAAGTGAAACGTGATGGCCGGAGGTGATCGTTGGGAACTCGGGAAAGCAGCGACACGTAAACAAACGGGCGCCATTTTTTGTCAGTCCGTTTCAGCCACTGTCGCAGGGCGGAGAGACATAAATGCCGCCACCATAGCATACAAAATTTCGGGATGTAGCTTCTTTTTGAACTTTTAAGGTTGGTCGGTATTTTAATTTAGCATCGCACTGGAGCAACACAACGTGCTATTGGCGACGGTCCGGGATCCATCCTGAAAGGAAAGATCCAAGGACAAAACCACGTAATTTTGAACCACGGTCAGATGACAAGGTCACACCAGAGCTGGCACCCCATTCTCCAAACTTCCACACCACGCCAGCGTGAGGACGTTTGAGGCCACGACCGATTGAACGTGTACTAGCCCCCGTGTACACGACGGTCTTTGGCTGGACCTAGTTTCGAACTGGCAATCTTCCGGCTACCAATCCGTTGCTCTTCAAACTGGGCTACCGCGGGCCCTCTTATATTTTAAGCAAGCAAAATTGCCCGACCTCACTCGGGCTGAATTGGTTAACCAAAAAATGAAAATGACCAAAAAATACACATTCCTCTTTCGTAGAAAAATGCCAAATCATTTAAGTGTCAGTAAAATAATTTTTAACACATTTTCGACATTTTTATAATTTCTACAACTTACTTTTGACACAAATTTATATATGCATATCCGTACATGTAATGCATTTAACATATATCGCACCCCTGCTAAAGGTACAATCTGGAACCAGGTTTACTACATTTTCGAATTTCGCCATCATTAAGGGAAAGATGACAAATTAATTTCATAAGATATTTATCACTAAGTTTGTTTAAAAGTGGATACGAATTGTTTCTTGAAAATTCCTTTTTGTGGAACGTGCAATAATAAAAGAACTTGTTTTAAAATTGAATGTCTTCTGTACAAGGTAACCTATTACAATTTTTTTTAAACGGTAAATCGATTTGATAGTTTCTTCTAAAAAAATCATTGTTTTAAGTAAACCTTCCTTATATGAGTTACTTATGTACAGCTTCAATTCGTAAAATAAGCCACCTTGACCTTCTGTCGATACATGACAAAGAATTTAATATTTCAAAAGTCAGAGTTCGGATTTTTTTTAAATTAACGATCTTTCAATAATAACAAAATTCCACTTAATATTTGCTTTAATCTAACTTACATGCCGCTTTAAATAAAATAGTTTGAGGTGGTGTTGCGTGTGACGAAAAGGAATAACAATTTATTAAAATGATAAATATCTAAAACAGAAAAGCAATAAAGCAAAATAAAAGGTAACGGGAAAAAGGTGTTCTAAAGATATAAATTCGTGATTCTTCTTTTCCTCTTGATCTCGCAGTTGCCACAACTTACAACTAAAAATTAGAAAAAAATTTAAAATACGAAATTAATTCCGAGTTAAAGAAACAGAAAATAACTGCACGTGGCAAACGAACACGAGTTTTCGTTTTGTTTCAAATTATCGTCTATCCCAAATGTTCGGAAATACTTCATAGTTCGCAAAGAAAATAAATAAGGCTCAAAATACAAATGTATTATAATTTAAGTTCCATAAAAATAGTAGTTTGAAAAAATAATTGATTTTTCAGCAATACTGGTAAAACAAGTCAAGTAATTGCAATGCTCAATATACTTTCCAGCAACAACCAAAACTACCCAATTACAGTTGATTTAAGTATAGTTACTCAGATGTTTTAACGTTAAACTTGCCTAAATATGCAAGCAAAGAAATTTCAAATAATGCATTCACTAAACTAAAATGTGATGCATCAAATATAAAACATTAAATTAAAATATATTGTACAAATATTATGTGATACTTGCACAAACACACGGACACAAAATCGAACATAGAACGGGAAGACGGACAGACAGAATTACGTAACCTTCAGTCACTAAATGAATGTAAGAACTCACAGTATGCAAAGTTTCATGAGAATGTATTCAACCGTTTGGACGTAGTATGGGCACACACATACATACAGGCACCAAACGCGAGATGTGGATTTTGCATCAGAAGGATCCAAAACGGATAGAAAACTTGAAATGGGTCGAAAATATTCAAACAAACACTCCATTCTTACAACTCTTATTCATATAGATGAATGTGTTTAAAATACCGAATAACCAAACAAGTTTCAACGAAATAATCCTCCCAGATGGACCGGCGCAATCAGCGCATTCGTAAGGCATGAAGGCTTTGCTTATGCTTTTAGATCTAATGAGACTCTACAATGACTTCTTCCGCCTGACTGATGACCGCGGTAGTCCTGTTGGCTTAGCAACCGGAGGGTTGCTAGTTCAAATCCAACAAAAGACCATCTTGTACAAAGGGAACGGGTGCACGTTTAATCTGTTGTGGCCTCAAATGTTCTAACGTTGGCATGGTGTGGAAACTTGGAGAGGGGGGGGGGGCAGCTCAAGTGTGACCTCGTCATCTGACCGTGGTTCAAAGTGACGTGGTGTTGTCCTCAGTTATTTCCCTTCGGGTTTGATCCCGGACCATCGCCAATAGCCCGTTATGTTCTCCAGTGCGACGTTAATTAGATACCAACCTACCAGTAAACGTTTTGAGGCATTTTACCTGTTTGATAAATGAAACTGGCACTCATTAAATTCACTTCTGCATACCTTTGAACAAATATATAATTGACGAAATTGAGACCTATCCACGATTTTCCTACTTCTAGCCCACTGTGCGAGTTACGTATAGGCAGCGCAAATTCAATTCCTCCCTGGGTGTATTTCTATGGTCCAAAATACGTAATACGAAGTTGAAGTTACTTTTTAGACAACCACTCAAAAGGTAGGTATTTAATTAACGTCACACTGGAGCAACCATAGAGGAGATATAAAAGTAGAGTGAGCCATGGGAACCCCCTTTATGTTTACATGATCATGTGACCAAAAACAGTAGTCACTTGATCCCTAGACTCTTCTCTCCAACGCGCATATAATTTGCGCATTCCTTCTTCCATAGCAAATGCATTGAAAGTGAAAGCTAGCATGGTTTTGTCGTGCTGTGTATATGGATGTAATTCCAAATTTATCAAAGGTGAAAACATTACATTTCACAGGTGAGTAATTTACGTATATTTTCCATTTTTTTTCTTCAATATTTGCTACTGTAAAAATAGATATTCTAACTTTGGAATTAATAAATACAACCTGCTGTCATTTCCCGTTCTAATAAAAAGATTTCATACATTTGCAATCAATATATATCTAAAATAATGTTTAAAATAAAATAACGAGTGTGTTTGCTATTATAAATTGTACTTCTATAAGGGCTTAAAATATAGTTGTGCGAAATCGTCCTGTCTTGGCAATAATTTTTTTTGGTGCCAACTAGGAGTACTATATTCTTTCGTATCTTATACGATAAAAATGTTATGAATTGGTAACATGAATTTAAGTACATCATTTAAATTGTTATTTTTTGCTGAATAAAATTGTTTTGTATCCACCCATCTGTGTAATCTATATAAATAAAAATGTAATGTTCGTTTGTTCCTTAACGCAAAATCTCCCAAAATTTTTCACCGATTGCCTTGAAATTTGCCACAACGTTGCATTCGAATACGCGCATATTTTAGTCTACTTAGCTATATAAATAAAAATGTAACGCCAGGAGGAACTGGTAAAACGTTCCTAATTAAACTGGCCGCAATCAGATCCCCAAATCACATTGCCTTTGCATTTGCGTCGTCCGGAATAGCTGCGACTTACCAGGTGGAAGAACTGCTCATTCCGCTTTGAAATTGCCATTTGACATGCAATTCATTGAATCCCCCACGTGTAACATTTCCAAAGCATCCAGCATGGGAAAAGTATTGCAAAAATGCAAACTTATCGTTTGGGATGAATGCACAATGGCAATCTTTCTTTTCAATTTAACCAGATGAGCCACAGCAACGCGTGGCCCGGTACAGCTAGTTACATAATAATAATTAAAATAAAAGAACGTTTGAAACTTAATTATATATGAGTATTAAATAAAATCGATTTGTTAAAAATAGGATTAAAGCATTTCATAAACCATATTATAAATGTGAACCACATTATGCGCTTTTGGGAATCTTTTTCATGTTTTAAAGTATGAATAAAATCTTTCATTATAAGATTGCATTTGACAAAAGAGCTTTTCTTTCAAATAATTTTCCTTGGACCTATAACTTTCTACTGGAAATTGCCGTTCTCATAAGTGAAAAACAAAAACAGTGCTTGAACGGAAATTGAAATACCGTCTACCTGTTTTGACGTATTTTTATTATTGTTAATGAAGGATGCAATATAGCAAATTAGAAAAGCAAACAATTAGAGAACGAAATGACACTTCTTTTGTATTAATTCCAAACAATCCGTGCAGCTGGAAAGTTCTTTTTCTAAAAAACATCTGCTCGACATCCTGATTTTTTTGCTTCGTATTTAAATAAATCTAACCTTAAAATTTAATTATTTTCCATTTTTAAGTCAGTTTTATTCTCTTTGTTCCTTATATTTTTAATCTTGAGATAAATCATACTGAATTAGATTGTTCAACAAAATGTGTGAGCATTTCAATGTTATATCGTTCTTTGACTCGATAAAAAAGCGTGGTGGTGATAAAAACACATTCCACAGCGAAATGAAATCCTTCACTCTATTGTTTTCTAACTGAAAAGGGGACACTTTTTGATTTTTTTTCTTTCAAAATAGAGTATTTTGACGAATTAATTATATTTGTGAAAATTTATGTACACAAACATGCTCCTCAATTGAGCGAAACATTTATATTCCACGATTTTTTAAGTTTAAAAAACTTTTTTAAAAGTGTTAAATCTGTGATAACTTGAACTTTTAAGGTTCCGTTCCTTGAAACAATACAATTTTTTTGTATTTATGATTTTTAGAACCATAAATAAAACAATTTATATTTACTTCTAATAAGAACTTGTAAAGATGTGTACCAGCTAAAAATTAATTTATTCAGTTCTTATGTATTTAAAGTTATCTTTTGTTCCATTTATTAGTTTTCCCAAAGATGAAGAAAGAAGATGGCTAGTAAATGGCTGCATGTTTCTATGAGTCTTATTAAGTGAATTTAAAATGTGATGAATGTGACAATAAATTTTATAAATTTACTGTTTCTTATTTATCTTTCGTATCTATAAAATATTGATTTCACACGCAATAATTAATACAAATTTAATATTAAAAATCCAGCACAGAACTTTTGCACACACTTAAAATTATAAAATTTGTCATTATTTACTTGATCACTTTGATAAATTTAAAATCCATATATACACTGCTGGCCACCGTAAATGCAACACCCTGAAGGAAGCATGCAAATAATATGAAATTTACAACATGCATTAGCGGAGGTGAGATATGCAAATGATTAGAATTTCAGCGCAGACGCACATCACGCGCTCCTGTGGCGCCACTTCAAAGCGCTATTTAAGGCTTGGAGATTTCGACGATTTCAAGTACGGCAATTGTGTTTTTTTCAAAAAAACGATCAATTATGCCTCGTAGAAAACAGCGATCATCTTTTGATCAGGTATCCGAGTTCGACAGAGGAAGGATAGTGGCCTATCGAGATTGTGGATTATCTTTCAGGGAAATCGGTAGTCGTGTTGGACGAAACCAAACAACTGTAATGCGGATGTGATCGTTGGATGCAGGAGGGTACGACGGACCGACGTGTTCGATCGCATCCACCTCAGTGCACCACTTCACGTGATGACAGGCATATTGTGCGTATGGCAGTGACGGATCGCTCAGCCACATCACGAACCATAGCACAGCACATTCAGTCTGTACCGCATCATCCAGTGTCTGCGCGTACCATTCGACGCCGTTTACAGCAGAGTGGTCTGTCCGCAAGACGTCCATTGCTTCGTCTACCCTTGACGCAGAACCACAGACATTTCCGCCGCCAATGGTGCGATGAAAGAAGGATGTGGACGGCAGAATGGAATGAAATTGTCTTTACTGACGAGTCACGCTTCTGTCTGCAACACCACGATGGTTGGATTCGAGTCTGGAGACACCGTGGAGAGAGGATGCTGAACAGCTGCGTTATGCACCGCCACACTGGTCCTGTACCGGGTATTATGGTATGGGGCGGTATTGGTTATCACTCTCGCACTCCTCTAGTACGCATTGCCGGTACTTTAAACAGCCAGCGCTACATCTCCGAGGTGTTGGAGCCAGTTGTCCTTCCTTACCTTCAGGGCTTGCCCACAGCCATATTTCAACAGGATAATGCGCGACCACACGTGGCACGCATTGTCCAAGGGTTCTTCGTCAATCGCCAGATTGAATTGCTTCCCTGGCCAGCTCGCTCTCCGAATCTTTCGCCGATAGAAAACACGTGGTCCATGGTTGCTCAACGACTGACCCAGAATACATCCCCAGCTACCACACCAGATCAACTTTGGCAACGTGTGGAAGCTGCTTGGTCTGCTGTACCCCAAGAACACATCCAAAGTCTCTTTGAATCAATGCCGAGGCGTGTGGCAGCGGTGATCTCCAACAATGGCGGCTACTCTGGCTACTGATTTTGGCAGGAACCACACTTCACAGAAGTCTATAAATTTAATCATTTGATACTTGGTCAACATGTTATCTACAAAATAAATTTTGTTGTGATATCTCTTGTCTTTCTTGGTGTTGCAATTTGGGTGGCCAGCAGTGTAGATACACAGGTGTAACTTATTTAGTTTTTGAACCAAAAATCTAAAATTGGGTAAAATAGCTAACAACTTTAAGTATATAGTTTTAAAAGTTACTTTTCATCTTGTAAACATAGTGTATGTATAACTTTTCACGGCAATAATACTTCTATGCGTAATTATCCTAAAATAAATTTGCGTTTACAAAAAAAGCAATTATGTATCCATAATATAAATGAAAGCTTTCAGTGGTGACACAGACGTGATTTGAGCACGCAACCTTCTTATCTGTTTTCACTATTTTTATTTTATGCAATAGTAAAATATTTATTGAGGCAGTTATTTCTTAACTTGTGCATTTATTTTTCCATTTATTCCAACTCGTGTTAACCTCATTAAGTTTAAAAAAGGAAGTTAGAATTATTTTCTGCTATTAAATCTTTAAGATAATTTTCACAACACCTAATACAGTTGTTAAAGAAAAAAAATATAATATATTGAATTAAAGGTCAGGTTTCGGACAACTATCTACACAAAATTTAACCAGTGACGATATACTTGTGAGCATCCCCTAATATACAATTGCAAAAGGTAGACAGTCCAGCGATAAATCAAACCAGCACTACAGGACCGATCTCGACTGCGGGTCTGGAAAACCTGTGCAGAGGACTGTATCTGGACTGCAAGCTGGTTAAGGCGATTTGGAGGACAGGGCGTGATAAAAAAATATTTGGAGGATTGTATCTGGATTGCAGCTAGGTAAAACTGTCCTGAGGGCCGTATCTGGACAGCGGGCAGGTTAAACACGTCCAGTATCTGGCCTGCTGTCCTAATAAATATATTTGGTGGACTGTGGGCCGGGTAAACCTGCCCTGAACTGCGGTCCTGATAAAAACTTGGAGGGCCATATCTGGTCTGCGAGCCGAGTAAACATATCCGACGGGGCTTATTCGGCTTGAGGGTCGGTTAAACCTGACCAGAGGGCCGTATTTAAACTCAGGGCCTGCAATCAATCTATTTACTACAACGTATTTATCGTACGGATTTTTGTTGTATACGTGCTAGTTAAACTTGATCCCAATGCGAACTTAAGCTAATTATATAACAGCTCAAATGGCTAAAAACATTAAAAAGTTACACAAATTCAATAAATATTCAGTAGTATGCGCATTCACATCGCCTAACAATGGTAAAGCGTAACTCGAATTCAAGAACTATTCAGTATTAGTATACACATTCGCATCGATAACTTTTTAAGTAAATGTTATGTCGCCAAGAGAAGCGATAAAAAATCAAATCAATCAACCAAGCTGTATTTTCGCGTAGCAGTCACGTGACTACTAGCGACATCTTGCTCCCACTTTTTGTAGCTCTTCTCAATACGATGCACAGTCTACTTATATTTCAATTCTATGGGAGCAACACGACAGGCCATTGGCAACGGTCCGGGATCCATCCCGAAGAGAAAGATTCGAGGACAACACCACGTAATTTTGAAACACAGTCAGATGACGAGGCAACACCTGAGCTGGCACACCACTCTCCAAACTTCCATACCACGACAACGTGAGGACATTGGAGTCCACGACGGATTGAACGTGCACCAGCCCCCTTTGTACACGACGGTTTGGGGTTGGATTCGAACTCACAACCCTCCGGTTGCTAATTCATTACTCTTCCAAACGGGCTACCGCGGCCTGAGTAGTAACCGGACGGTTGTGAGTTGGAAATTCGGTCCAAAAAAGACCGTCATGTACAAAGGGGACTGGTGCACGTTCAATCTGTAGTGGACTCCAATGTCCTTACGTTGGAGTTGTGTGGAAGTTAGGAGAGTGGGGTGCCAGCTCGTGTGTTGCCTCGTCATCTGACTGTCGTTCAAAATTACATGGTGTTATCCTCGATCTTTCCCTTTGGGATTGATCCCGGATCGTCGTCAATAGCCCGTTGTGTTGCTCCAGTTAGACGTTAATCAACTACCAACTTATCTGTGAGTATTAAACGACCCAAATGCCTTTCAATTTCGCATGTACTCTTTGCAGATTTGTCCACGATTTTTGTAGTTATGGGCAGATTAAAACCTGTATGTTGCCGACCAGGACAGCTCGATGGCCAAAGCAAACAGCCTTGAAATCAAGGCGCTCAGATCAATCCTGTTCCGACTCTTCAAAGGGGACTCACAAAAGGAGGACGGCATTCCTTTATGCAACAGGTGGCAGAACCGGTTTCAGCAAACGGACTAGGTTTTAGAGTACGACCTGTTCCCAAAACATATCGGGTTCGAAAGCTTAATATGAAAAACGCAATTATCCACTTTGAAAGAGATCCCCTAATCTTGCCGAACCATCGAGTCACATAATGCATTTTTTCAACGAACGGTAGGTATTGTCATTAAACTGTCCGGGATCAAACCCCAAGAGAAAGATCCGGTGACAACACACGTCATCTTGAATCAGATGACGAGGTCACACCTGAGCTGGCACCCCACTCTCCAAACTTCCACACCAAGCCAACGTAGTTTTTCGTAGGGGATGGTTTAAGAATTATATTCAAATTGGTGCATTTTAGCGAGAAAGGAAGTACATAATTTTTACTTGTTGCCTAGAATCGTGGCCCAGACCGATAAGATACTTGGAGCCGCGGTAGTCCGGTTGGTTATTGTTGTTATTGTTATTGTTATTTCAATTAACGTCACACTGGAGCAACACAACGGGCTTTAGTCCGGTTGGAAGAGGAACGGATTAGCAACCTTAGGGTCGCGAATTCGAATCCAACCAAAGACCGCCGTGTATCAAGAAGCTGTGGCACGTTCAATCTGTCCTCACTTTGGCGTGGAAGTTTAGAGTGGGGTGCCAGCTCAAGTGTGGCCTCGTCATCTGATTCAAGATGACGTGTGTTGTCACCGGATCTTTCCCTTCGGGTTTGTTGCCGGACCGTAGCCAATATCCCGTTGTGTTGCTCCAGTGCACCTTCTGAATTCTACTCAGAAAGAAAGATTTTTGAGCCATGTGGGGTTCTGTTGGTTTGAGTCACGGGGAGTCTCGAGTGTGAGAGTGGGGCAATGTGGGTCATGAGGGGCCCTCAAAAAGGTGGGGCCTCGGGGCTGCTTCCACGGAATGCTCGCTCACTCAACTCCATCCAACATCCGAGAGAAAGCGAAGCAGGTTCTTCGAAGAGTGAGAGTTGTTGCTTACATTTCCACCCGCAGTATTCACAGAAATTGGGGAAGGGCAGAATCGAATACTTGGCATTCGAAGACTGACGAAATCGTTTAAGAGATAGTAAGAATCAATCAACTGCGATATAAGACGGAATACTTTTGTATCTGAATAATTTGGTATTCGAACACTTTGGATGACTACTTTTGTATTTGAATAATTTGGTATTCGAATACTTTTTTTTTTGGGGGGGGGGGGGAATTTCAATTAACGTCACACTGGAGCAACACAATGGGCTATTGGTGACGGTCCGGGATCAATCCCAAAGGGAAAGATCCGAGGACAACACCACGTAATTTTGAAACACGGTCAGATGACGAGGCAACACCTGAGCTGGCACACCACTCTCCAAACTTCAACACCACGCCAACGTGAGGACATTTGAGGCCACGACAGATTTAACGTGCACCAGCCCCCCTTTGTACACGACGGTGTTTGGCTGGATTCGAACTCGCAACCCTTCTGTTGCAAGTCCGTTACTCTTCCAACCGGGCCACCGCGGCCCAAAATATACTTTTTGAATTCAATTGAACACTTTTGCATTCGAAACTTTGGTGTCTTAATAATTTTGTATTCGAATACCTTTGATGTTTGAATGCTTTGGTATTCGAGTACTTTGGTTGAATAATACTGTGTTTGAATACGAGAAAGAATCGAGTATAACGAATACTTTAAAGCAGGGGTGTCAAACTCAGTTAAAACATGGGCCATTTAATGCAACTGATAAGATTCACGCGGGCCACATCACATTTACAAATTTTCTTAAAATTATATTTTGGTATTTGGTATTTTTTTAATTAACGTCACACTGGAGCAACACAATGGGCTATTGGTGACGGTCCGGGATCAATCCCAAAGGGAAAGATCCGAGGACAACACCACGTAATTTTGAACCACGGTCAGATGACGAGGCAACACCTGAGCTGGCACCCCACTCTCCAAACTTCCACACCACACCAACGTGAGGACGTTTGAGGCCACGACAGATTTAACGTGCACCAGCCTCCTTTGTACACGACGGTGTTTTGGCTGGATTCGAACTCGCAACCCTTCGGTTTGCTAGTCCGTTACTCTTCCAACCGGGCCACCGCGGCCCAAAATTATATTTTGAAGTGAGGATTCAGGAATATGGATAGGATAATTAAAACACATTATGTAATCAAATGAATTTAGGGTAATAATTTATAATATTGCTATAGAATTGCTTTTATTTAAACGTTTATTTAATTTAATGTATTTATAAAACTAAAATTCATTTTTTTTACCGGAAACTTGCCAGCGCTTTCCTCCTACTAGTTTTCCAATATCTGGATTCAAAGACTGAGAACAATCTTCATTATGGCAGATAGATGTTTATCAGTTAATCTTGATCTGTAGGCCGTTTTATTTAATTTCATGGACGAAAATACACTGCTGGCCACCCAAATTGCAACACCAAGAAAGACAAGAGATATCACAACAAAATTTATTTTGTAGATAACACGTTGACCAAGTATCAAATGATTAAATTTATAGACTTCTGTGAAGTGTGGTTCCTGCCAAAATCAGTAGCCAGAGTAGCCGCCATTGTTGGAGATCACCGCTGCCACACGCTTCGGCATTGATTCAAAGAGACTTTGGATGTGTTCTTGGGGTACAGCAGACCAAGCAGCTTCCACACGTTGCCAAAGTTGATCTGGTGTGGCAACTGGGGATGTATTCTGGGTCAATCGTTGAGCAACCATGGACCACATGTCTTCTATCGGCGAAAGATCCGGAGAGCGAGCTGGCCAGGGAAGCAATTCAATCTGGCGATTGACGAAGAACCCTTGGACAATGCGTGCCACGTGTGGTCGCGCATTATCCTGTTGAAATATGGCTGTGGGCAAGCCCTGAAGGTAAGGAAGGACAACTGGCTCCAACACCTCGGAGATGTAGCGCTGGCTGTTTAAAGTACCGGCAATGCGTACTAGAGGAGTGCGAGAGTGATAACCAATACCGCCCCATACCATAATACCCGGTGCAGGACCAGTGTGGCGGTGCATAACGCAGCTGTTCAGCATCCTCTCTCCACGGTGTCTCCAGACTCGAATCCGACCATCGTGGTGTTGCAGACAGAAGCGTGACTCGTCAGTAAAGACAATTTCATTCCATTCTGCCGTCCACATCCTTCTTTCATCCCACCATTGGCGGCGGAAACGTCTGTGGTTCTGCGTCAAGGGTAGACGAAGCAATGGACGTCTTGCGGACAGACCACTCTGCTGTAAACGGCGTCGAATGGTACGCGCAGACACTGGATGATGCGGTACAGACTGAATGTGCTGTGCTATGGTTCGTGATGTGGCTGAGCGATCCGTCACTGCCATACACACAATATGCCTGTCATCACGTGAAGTGGTGCACTGAGGTGGATGCGATCGAACACGTCGGTCCGTCGTACCCTCCTGCATCCAACGATCACATATCCGCATTACAGTTGTTTGGTTTCGTCCAACACGACTACCGATTTCCCTGAAAGATAATCCACAATCTCGGTAGGCCACTATCCTTCCTCTGTCGAACTCGGATACTTGATCAAAAGATGATCGCTGTTTTCTACGAGGCATAATTGATCATTTTTTTGAAAAAACCACAAGAAAAACATAATTGCCGTACTTGAAATCGTCGAAATCTCCAAGCCTTAAATAGCGCTTTGAAGTGGCGCCACAGGCGCGCGTGATGTGCGTATGCGCTGAAATTCTAATCATTTGCATATCTCACCTCCGCTAATGCATGTTGTAAATATCATATTATTTGCATGCTTCCTTCAGGGTGTTGCATTTACGGTGGCCAGCAGTGTAGTTGCTCACACAAGTACGTACTCCCAAAATAGCATAAAATTTATTTGTGCAGCAAATTTTTTAATTTCCGGGTATTTTTCATCTAAAAAGAATATATTTTGGGAATTCCTACTTCTCGATATTTGTCTTAAAACTGAATCATTCTGGAAATCAATTAATTCCAGTCGTATCGAAGTGGGAGCATTTTCAACTTCAAAGGAAAAAAGCCTAATAAAAAGAGAAAATATATTTTGTAACTGAAATCATTAAAACGTTTATCGAATTCGTTTTTGATTTCTTCAATTTTACCACAATATTGTGAAAATGAGCAACTTTGATTTTGTGCTTTTAACTGCTCACACGTAGGAAAATACGTCAAAACGTTTTTTGTAGATGATTTTTAAACAAAGTCAGTTTTTGTACAAAACTTGGTATTGCATCGTACATATTCGTTATTAATTTATCTTTGCCTTGCAATGTAATATTAAGGTTGTTCAGATGACATGTAATATCTGTTAAAATTGCCAGATCTTTTACCCACAAATAATCTTTTATAATCGATATATTTTCGGGTTTTTTTCATCTTTCATTTCAAGAAATACAATTATTTCCTCCAAAAGCAGATAGAAGCTCTTCAGGACTTTGTGGCAGGACAACCAACGAACTTCTGTATAATAAGGAAGATCTTCGAAATCAGATTCTAAATCTTTAAGGAACGAATTAAATTGGCGATGGTTAAGTGCTCTCGTAACATTGTTCTGTTTTCATTTTATTTCAGACATCGTGGGCCACAAAAAAATACCTCGGGGGCCGCCAGTTTGACACCCCTGCTTTAAAGAATCGAGTAGACGAGTACTTTTATATTTGAACAAAAACAAATGCCGAAGCTGGTTTTATGTGATACGAATCGAAGTCACGATGGCGTGGTGTGGAAGTTTGGAGAGTGGGGTGCCACCTCAAGTGTTACGTCGTCATCGACCGTGTTTGAAAATTGAATATCGTCCTTGGATCTTCCGGGTGGATCCCAGACCGTCACCAATAGCCCTTTGTGTTGCTCCAATGCGATGTTAATTAAATACCTACTTACCTACCTACGAATCGGAGTTTCGGAAAACCCATCCAGTGGAAAATCGCTAACAGGTCTACTCTTGTCCAGAGGAGAGGAAGTTTCTAGCCGAAATATTTTAAGGGTTAAAAACGAAGGAAAGTATACACCGAAGCTAATTAAATTAGTATCAATTGAAGGTTTCGCATGTCGCACAGCCTGTCTGAAAATAATCTTTGCCCGTAATGTTCATTTAGTCTTTTCGATTGGAACTTTGCTATCTTATATTCAATCATTTTACTACAAGCACATCAGTTCCCGATGACATTATTGTTTCAAGTAATAGCTGAAACAGAGATATGCATATGAAAGTTTACTCTGCAAATCCATCGAAACATCCTCTCACAAATCACGATCTATCTTATTCAGAGAATTGAATCAGTAGGTTGACCAGTTCGTCCGATTTGCAAAATAACTCAATCTCAGCCAACGAAGGGCCGCGGTAGCCCGGTTGGATGAGTGACGGATTAGCAACCGGAGGGTTTCGAGTTCGAATCCAACCAAAGACCGTTGTGTACAAGTGGGGCTATGTTCAGATATGCGTCGTGTTCACTATGCGTCGTGTTCAGATGTGACTTCATCATCTGAAAGCGATTCAAAATAACGGTGTTGTTTTTGGATCTCTCCCTTCAGGTTTGATCCTGGACCGCCGCCAATAGCCCATTACGTTTCTCAAGTGCGACGTTAATTACAATATATACTGTGTGTACTACTTTTAACAAAACTGTTATTATGATTTAGCTATAACAGTTAACACTGTTATCGCAAAACAACATTTTTGCCCATTTCTATTCCGCACGAAGAGACCTTCTTTTCTGAAAGAATAAATAACGGAGGGAAATATCGATCCCTCTGACCTTCACCGGCAGATGGCGCGCGCCGCAACAACAAAAAACTGTTTTCTGTGAGGAAACCACTCACGTCAAGTTCCTTCATCGGCAAGACGGGAAAAGGTCTTCCATGCCAATGGGTGCCATATTACTGAAGAGCCTGCAGCCCAGAACTGGAAAAATTAAGAGACAAACATTTTTTGCAGAGAAAAAGGTTTTTGAACACAAATAAAAAAATATTTCATATTTGGTAGGTATTTAATTAACGTCGCTCTGGAGCAATACAACAGGCTATCGGCGACGGTCCGGGATCAAACCCGAAGTGCAAGATCAGAGGAGAACGACACATAATTTTAAACCACGGTCAGATGACGAGGTCACACCTGATCTGGCACCCCATTCTCCAAACTTCCACCCCACGCCACAGTGACGACATTTGAGGCCACGATAGATTGAACGTACACCAGCCCCCCTTGTACACGACGGTCTTTGGTTGGATTCGAACTCGTAACCCTCAGTTTTCTAATCCGTTACTCTTCCAACCGGGCTACCGCGGCCCCGTATTCGGTTGGAAAGAAGTTAAGTGACTGAATTGGATGGATATGAAGAAAGAATCTCCTAGGCGTGAGTGACGCCTAGGTTGACATTGCTCTCTCTGAATCATTTGAAAAAAATCCATAATGCACTGAAATGAATTGAATGCGCGTTCATAGAAGTTTCGTTCATCCCATAGGTAACGTATGATTCAAAATTACGTGTTGTCCTCGGATCTTTCCCTTCGGGTTTGATCCCGGACTGTCGCCAATAGCCCATTGTGTTGCTCTAGTGCGACACTAATTAAAATACCTACCTGCCACCGTTTTAGTGAACAATATTAAATTTTTTAATTATATTTTATCCAAACCCAGTCAATAAGAAATGGAGCCCTCTTGTATTGGGCTTTTGAATAAATATTAGTCGACCCCTCCAAGGAGAAAAATATCAAAGCACCTTTATACACAATTTTTTAAAGAAGCAATCAATGAATTATGTAAGGATATTTTTTGCTTTTTATAATACGGTCTGGGAGGGACTTAAACCCCTTCCATAGGTGCCCCCTGCTGCCACCCACTAGGCCCTGTTTTCTAAACACACAGATGTCCCTCAAATATCAGCCAGATCACCCCTTGCAGGGTAGGTAGGTACATTAATTAACGTCGCACTGAAGCAACACAATGGGTTATTGGCGACGGTCCGGGATCAAACACGAAGGACAACACGTCATTTTGAACCAGATGAAGAAGTCACACCTGAACTTGCACCTCGCATTCCAAACTTCCACACCATGCCAACGTGAAGATATTGGAGGTCACGACAGATTCAACGTAGACCAGCCCTCTTTCTCTTTGGTTGGATCCGAACTCGCGACTCTCCGGTTGCTAATCCGTTACTCTTCCAACCGGACTACCGCTGCCCTTCTCTGAATTGGAGTCGGAATCTTAGCAATTAGGGAACGCACAAAACCACTTCCTCTGTCAGCCGATCCCCTCAGCCCGAGAATGTGTTCTGATCGAAAGACGAAGAGCACAAGAGCGTTAACTGGCAGCAGGCCACTTTGGAGTGCTGCCAGGTTATGGATTTGATAAGAACGAACGATTTCTGCTCGGGTATCTAACGAAATGGAATCGTGAGGCCACTGACTTAGTTGATGTGCTGCGAACAGGTTCCTTTCGTCTCATTGAAGCTTCGTTCGCCACAGAATCCTGCTTTTCGGCACCACCCTTCATTGGAAGCGTTTGGTTTTGGCAGTCGATTCGAAACAAAAAATAACGCATCCGAGATTTTCATCGGGGTCGCGGAAGCCCAGTCGGAAGAAAATCGGATTAGCAGCCGGAGGGTTGTGATTTCGAAACTAGGTCCAGCCAAAGATCGTCGTGTACACGGGGGCTGGTGTACGTTCAATCTGTCGTGGTCTCCAATGTCCTCACGTTGGTGTGATGTGAAAGTTTGAAGAGTGGGGGGTGCCAGACCAGGTGTGATCTCGTCATCTGACCGTGATTCAAAATAACGTGTTGTCCTCGGATCGTCACCAATAGCCCCAGTGGACGTTAATTAAAATACCCAACTTCAATCGTCTTTTAATGAAAATCTGTCAAAATTTAGTAAGATCTTTGAACTACAACGTATGGCTACCCGTTTTGATTTTACGAAACTTATCTTATTTTAGAATAACTTTATCTTTAGCGGTCATTTTAAAATAAGAAGTTGCATACCTGACTTAAAAAGGTTTCCATTTATTTTTATGAAACAGAATTCTACTAACCATAACGTATTTAAACCACTCAAGAAAAGTTGGTCGAAATATACATATATATATGTACACCACCAAGAAATTACCCATATCCAAAATATCACCATGTTTGGTGATATTTTGCAAAACATAAAATTAATTCATTAAAATTTAACTTCTAAATAATATATCTAATACTGAAAGTGCTTGGAACACGTAACTACAAACAGAAACGAAATTATGGTCATTGAAAAATGTAGAATTCTGAAAAACGAAAGATAGGAGCAAGCGTGTCGAATTTCGACTTGAGAATATTCTGAAATAGAGAAATCCGAAAAAAGAAGTTTGAAAAATATTGATAGACAATAATAAATTATTTACAATAAGAACACAAATTTACAAAACTTAGAAATGCTCAAATATGACCGCAACATTTCGCTGTCAACTCAAATACACGGATACGGAATTCTAAATTTGATTTACATAATAAAACCTTAATTCTGGCAACACCAGATACTGAATTGCAAAATTACGCTTTTATGATCAATGAGTTTTTCGTTTGGGCTTTCCATGTTCCATTACAAAATGTAAGTTGTGTAAAGTTAAGTATTTTCAAAATCCATTTTTCATCAATCAAATATTCTTAAATTATTTATATTATGGAAAAAAATACAAAAAATCAGTTCAAACATAATTAGAATTTTAAATTGTTTAATAACGTTTCGGAAAAAATTGTTTTTCGAGCAATACTGGTAAAATAATTTTATTAGAAAATTTGATTTTCGAACAATACTGGTAAAACAAATTGAGCTGCGTACCGCAATAGTTTTATGCTCAGTGGTATTCCTATGGCAATTTCGAATTGTTTTTAGCCTCCTCTCCATACCTAGGTCAAAGAGAATGGGGGTTAATATGTAGCCTATGTTACCCGCAAAATTCCAAAGTATAAGTGTACCAAATTTGGTGTGGATTGATTAAACGGTGTAGATTTGTAGAGAACAGACAGACTCAACTCTGCTTTATATATAATCAAAACACTTAGTAAATTTACTTTCGTAATGAAAAAGTATACGTATGTACACATATTAAAACGGTCTCAATGGATACGTAGAACTTGGAATTTATAAGCATTTTTAGGTAACAAAACAAATAAACCAAAAAATAGGTAACGAAAACAACATGTGTATAATGAATTTATCCTTCTTTATAATCAGTGAAAATTACCTAAAATAACAAAACTTGGCGACAAATTTGAAAAACCATTGCAATTATTGTTCCATCAGACGCGTATTCAAACATTTATGTTGCGTTTCATTATCCTCTATCCGGTGTTTTATTTCGATCCTAAATGAACACGACTTTTGAAGACTTTTACTGTTTCAGATGCATTTTACCTCGGACGATTCAGTGTGTATTTTTGGTTTGTCTTTTTGTCATTTAAAATATTTCTCCAAATACGCTCTTGATCACTCAAAGATTTTATTACTTTTGAACTCAAAAGAAACTTCAATAAAGTTAACTTCATTGTTTATTTTTGAACATTTCCTCGGAACACTTTAGGTGTTGCTTTTGGAGGATTTAGATGAGCTCACTTTACACACAAAAAGCAGGGATTCAATGTGGCCAGAAATAACCAAATGTTTGGGAAACGCTGTTTAGGAAGAAATAACAGAGAATTTTTTTTAACGCTTTCAGCCGTTGGAGAAACGAGTTATTCAACTTTCTCTCATGCGATTGATGCTGTAACGATGGCAAATTTTAAGATCTATGGAAAGAAAAGTATCCATAGCTACTTTACATCACGGAGACTTGTCTCTCCCGTCTATGGACCAACAAAAAATAAATATATAAAATCGATGAAAAGGTTTGGAACTTTCCTTTTGTTTATGAAACGATGCAATCATCGACAAAATGGCGGCGCCGTGGAACATGAACGCAGGCTTTACATAATTCCGACTTCGTAGGTATTTTCATTAACGTCTCACTGGACACAACGTGCACCAGCCCCCCTTTTTACAAAATGGTTGAATCCGTTGCTCTTCCAACTGGGCTACCGCAGCCCCCAACTTCTTTGGTTTTGGTAACCAAATTGAAAATTCATTCATAAATATTTGATTCTTTGGTCTCATGCCTCCAAAAAGGAGGCATGAGACCAAAGAATCAAATATTTAATTGAAGTAAAATACAATTCCTCTTTTTGCTCCATGGGGAAAAAATTCACCGATTTAAAAAAAAAGCCCATTCTTTCGAAATCGCATTTTGGCCACACATTTCTATTGATCGCAGCACCAAAGACAAAATGTAAAATCTAACTGCATGATTTTACGACTCATTCTGTCAAGAAGCCAAGTAATTTCTGTTGAATAAAGCCTCCAGAAAGAGCTTCATGTGATGAGTGCAAAACTTCTGATAATGTGGCTCAAAACAGGCCAAGGAAAACAGGCGACTTGAGTCCCTTACTGTCAGCAGAAGGAACGAAATGCTTCTGGGAAACCTGTTTACTTCTGCATTTCACCTGTCGTTTCTATATAATGACATATTTTTGAGGAATGAGAAAATCAGCTGCAAAATGGACTTGCAAGTTTTTGATTCGATTGGATGTTTGGGTTTTATGGCGCAAGATTCAAAAGCGGACAAACTGCGCCAAACACAAGGTAGAATATAACCCAATGAAAGTATAAAATATTTAAAAAGTTAATAGTCCAAGACAAAGATAAAAGGTAGATTTAAAACATGAAAATAATTTAGATGAGAATAAAAATATTCAAAAAAATAGTCACGATAAAACAAGTCTTGCAAGCAAACTTCGGCTAGAGAACCTTGCCTTTCATTATCTTCATATTCAAAAGTGCTTGATGGTGTGGTTAAGAGACCAGCTTTAAAAACATGTTTAAATGAAATATACAAGGGATACCAGGGTATGCCGATTTAAATCTATTGAAAAAATCATTGATTTAAATCACTAATTTTCGTTTTTTACTTAAGTTTAATAATATTGAAAATGAAAACCTAGGACAAAATGGGACGATACAAATCATTTTAAAAGTTTGCTTCTACTCAGTAATCCCGCGATTGATCCTTTGTAAAACTGGTAATTACTGGCCTTCCTACTTTGAGGACACTAAAGATAATTGCATTGATTTGGGATGCACTGGTTTTCAACTTGGAGATATGATTTGCTTCATTATAAATATTTTTTTACATAAATCATTACCAATATTATCAGTCCATTTTTAATACTATCTTATGTTGGAGGGAGACTTGGCTCCAACTATAAAAATACTAGGACCCAAAGAGTTCCAGGTTTACGACTCTTCTGATAAGACAAACTACTCTGCATATTTGGTTACTCATTATTTGCATATTTACCCCTTATGTTTTGGGTCCTACCATAAATATTTTGAAGGGTTTCAAGGGGTCGGACATGCTTGGTGTAGGGGGATTTTTTTGAATAAGTTTAGTTTCTCATTGGAAATATTTACTTCTCTCGTTTGGAGACAAAAGGGAGGGATTCAGGTCCCTAGGGGTTAACTGCTCATGTTGGCATGACAACTGCCCAGCAAATATTTTTCTCGGCTCACTTAAAATATGTCACTTCAATCTGTTTATCAACAGATGCTGAGTTTTGTACAGATGAGACCAGTCCATATAGTGTACAAAATGTTTTCAGATAATATTTTGACATACTCTTCCCATGGAAAAATTGGTTAGAAGCCCTTTAAAGGAATTTATTATTTCTGGTATAAGGGAATCTAGAATTCCTAAACCCTCAGACATGTTTAACATAAATTGATATTATCTAGGGTCATGTGGCTATAAGAAACAGTGTTTTCAATTTCAAAGTAGAATTTAGCAATAACAAAAGTTTTAAAAAAGTGGCATTTCTTTGCATTATTCAAGAACATACTGCATGTTTTTTCTTTATATTTAAACCTATATTTTTAGTTAAGTGACTGCTTTTATATCCACTTTACCTCATGGTATGGGGTCGTCCTTACCGCTTTGTACCGTCGCGTACAAAGGGGGCTGGTGCACCTTAAATTTGTCGGGGCCCCAAATGTCCTCACGTTGGCGTGGAAGTTTGGAGAGTGGGGTGCCAGCTCAGGTGTGGCCTCGTCATCTGACCGTGATTCAAAATTACGTGGTATTGTCCTCAGATCTTTCCCTTCGTGGGTTGATCCCGGATCGTCGCCAATAGCCCGTTGTGTTGCTCCAGTGAGACGTTAATTAAAATACCTACCTACTTTTTCTCAACGAGTTCTAAGCATCATTTCTAAGATCAGTAGACATAGGAGTTGAGGGTTAACATGGCTAATTTCAGGTTTTATAAGTGAGAACAGTAACTATCTGGCATGTAAGTTGCTTGAAAATTATGTTATTTGCTGTGAAACTTGGTTCCCTTCATTTTGTAACAAGCTTGTAACACATATTGAACTTCATTCTGGAAAATTAATGCCTTTTCTATCCTTAAAATTCTGTATTCCATAGTCTGTCAAATTTACGGTATATAACTACTTTCCTTAAATTCTTTCACAACATGGTTAATTTTAATGATTCACATAACCGTTTCAATAAACAGAAATGTGACCTTAAGAACATTTTGGAAGTCGTTTTCCCCTGTACCATGATATTGAAATTCCTTTCCATGTTATTTTCAGTGACATGGAAACCTCAACATCTAAGGGCTGTAAGGCACGACTTGTAATTGGGGTAGCCATAATGTTATACCTATACATATATATTATGGAATACTTATTTATTTTTGCTGATTAAAAATTATCTTTAACATGAAAGAACCCCCAAAAGAAGTTTCTTCAATGTTGCCGCTAAGCCTAAAGTTATACCCACTTTACCACTTCATTTAAAAACATCTAGCATTAAAAATAATGTTGTAATTTCTTGCCTGTTTATTGGAATCTGTTTGCAAGTCCTTTATTTAGCTCAGTAGAACAAAAAATAAGTTTTAGAATGGCATACATAAATAGAAAGTTTCCCGGACAATTACAACCCACGTGACTGGATCAAAACAAACAAGAGGCCAAGATCTAAATGTTACCAGTAAAATGTTTTCAATTGAAAAACTTTTTAAAGAACTTAAAAATATAGCTGAGTTTCATTTTCCATCAAAACAGGGTTTATAATTAATGAGGTAGCTTTTGCACTTTACCCCCTTCTAGACCCTAGTAACTAAAATGATTTGCATGTCTCATATCTAACAAGTTTAAACATAAGGGGAAAATAAAAATCCGACAAAATGCGATTTTAAAAACATTAAAAAAATAATTACGATTTTTTCAGTCTAGAATCTCCGTTGGAATTGGGGAAATACATTTGGTAGGTAGATATTGTAATTGACGTCACACTGGAGCAACACAAAAGGCTATTAGGAAACTCATTTGGTAATGGTAATTAATTAACGTCGTACTAGAGCAACGCGGAGGGAAAGGGCCGAGGACAACACCACGTAATTTTGAACCACGGTCAGATGACGAGGTCACAACTTCCACACCACGCCAACGTGAAGACATTCGAGGCAATGAGATTTAACGTGCACCAACGCCCTTTGTACACGGCGGTCTTTTGGTTGGATTCGAACTCAAGGTTGCTAGTCCGTTACTCTTCCAACTGGGCTACCACGGTCACGAAAGCTCGTTTGGATTTTAATAATTGTGTAGAGAAGACTGGAGTCCAACCTAATACTAACTAGATCTTACACTGATTTGCATCTCGTCTGACACGTTTAAACATACAGGAACAAATTAAAATAAAAAATTCGTTTTTAATGATTTTTTCACACGCTGTCATAAATCAATGCTTTCTTGGATCTATACTGTGATTTGCAGGTCTCATATCTAACAAGTTTAAGAGAAAGCTGGTAAGTTTTTTTGGTTTTCTCTAAAGCATTGCATTCCATAATGTGGAACTTCCTTTCGAATGGGAAACAATTTGGTTTCTTCAAATTTAAATGAGTTCAAATTTAGATTTTCGTGTCTAGCAGACAAGAAATGTGTTCATCAGAAACAAATTGGGTAACAGGCCAGAAAATTAAAATTTAACTATTATTATAATTAATAAAATATATTAAAATTTCCTCCCTTTATTTAAATGATTATTTTTCAATTTAGAATTTTAGGAATGGATTTGTATCATGAAATACAATTCAAATGAAAGAATAAAAATTACAAGACCCAATGATAACTTATTGTTTCTCAAAAATTTGCCCTGCTAAATTTCCTAAATCTCTCTTTAAGATTTAACATAAATCAATACTACCTAGGATCTATACTGTGATTTGCATGTCTCATATCTAACAAGTTTATACATGTAGAGGAAACCAATGAATAAATATCATTAAAATCCGATTTTAACTTAAAAAATCTGATTTAAATCAAATAAATCAGATTTTTATTATTTTTTTCATACTCTGATCGATTCATTTTGTAACCGAGTTTCTTCATAGCAGGGCACACACAATAAAGCAATTAGGTGTTTAACGTCACACTGGAGTAACACAACGCGCTATTGGAGATGGTCCGGGATCAAACCCGAAGGGAAAAATCCGGACATAATTTTGAATCATGTTATGACGAGGTCACACCTGAGCTGGCACCCCACCCTCCATAACTTCCACACCATGCCAATGTGAGGACATTTAAGGCCACGACAGATTAACGTACATCAGCCCCCTTTGTACACGATGGTCTTTTGGTTGGATTCGAACTCGCAACCCTCTAGTTGCCAATCCGTTACTCTTCCAACTGGGCTACCGCAATTCCACTCAAAAAGGATTCTGACAGTTGCAGAGCTTTTCTCAGAATTCTAGAATGAGGCCTGTGAATGAAATTCATTAAAAAAGAAACAATATATTTCAATCATGCTTTTTTATTTTCTTACTGTACAAAACCGCCATTTGTCTTAGACCACTATACAAAGAAAAAAATAGCTTTTTACAGTATTGTACAGGAAGAGTACAGCTTTTTAAACTGCCACCAAAAACAAACACAGGACAAATACAATAACACACGACAGTCTGCCAGAGACTGTCTAAAGGGAAAGTATAAAAGCATGCAAACGACACCTCAAATTGCCCACCACACGACTTGCACCGTCGTTCAATCTCGAGCATTAAGACACAAAGGGTTAAAATATTCCAAGTAAGCACAAGGGCACATTCCGTAAGCAGTGCGGTACTATATCTCAAAAGAGAATGGATTGGATAGTATAAAATTGTTCAGACTTTTAGATTACCGAATAGTTAAGTTTCTTGTAAATAAATCTTTTTGAAGAGCTGTTTTTTCAGATAAATTTCCACCAATTACAATATACGAGGATAAGTCGAAAATTATCCGCACTTTCACTAATAACACATCTTTAGGTGTCTCACACTGCCTTCTGCACATGTATACTTAGAGTTGATACTACTGTGGTCACGTTACCGCAGTTTGACCTTGATAGAGTCCCGCTTCTGCTTCAGTGTAAACATGGCCGCTCTGATGGCAGTGTACACCAGAAAGGAAGGAATAAAGAGCAGTCATCCGATTTCTAGGGTCGGAAAGTGCCAGTGGCTGAAATTCATCGGGGACAGTGCTCTACCACGTAGAAGTGTCTATGAGTGGATCGAGAAGTTTAAAAGCTGACAAGCAGGATGCCCGTCCACCTTCACCACTGATGAGAAGATTCGGCAAGCTCAAGAAATGGTACTGGCAAACCGGCGAATTATCGACAATGTAACGTGTTCTCTGCAGATGAGACAAAGTGCGGGAAGTGGTGCACAAGTGATTGGGCGAGCCATCGAAAACTTTGGAGGGAATACATGAGCTTGTGGACTACTGGACCAAGCGCATCGAAAAGGAAGGAGACTGCAGAAAAATGAATTTGTTCAACCCTACATTTGCGTAAATAGATTGAAGAAATAAAGTGCAGATAATTTTTGACTTCCCCTCAAAGAATTTTCACATTTTTACAGTATTCCCGACTCTTAGTAATTAAACTATTACAGTTAACTTGACAAAAGTCTATTGACCTTGTGATTACTTGGAATCCTAAGTAACAATTCAATTCTACTGACACTACACTTCTAAATCTGGCATACAGGGATGGAACCAATTGCATCCATTAGTCAATTTTACAAGCAACCCGAAATCAGATTTCAGAGAAGGAAATCGTGCATTGCAAGTGAAATGAGTGGTCTGAGTTAAAAAATTAAGATCATTAGTTTCCTGAGGTAAAAGAGCACCACAAGATTTCTAGATAGGTAATTAAAAAAATGAATGGAATGCTTCTCAAAAGTGGAGGTGAGTGAAATGCAAGCTCGTAATTCTGTTCTGCATTATGTCACTTAAGGAGCATTTAATAAAAAGTAGTTTCAACACAACTGAAACACTGGAAATGAAAGGGAGCTTACACTTAAAAAGCCATCCATTTGACACATTCAATACTAATGAAATTCCATAGAGCGGAGCCTAAAGGCAGAACAGTCGTTTTTAAAACTTTAAAAATTGTGCTTGGCCCAGAACTGAAAAGAGCCATGTCATTTAAAAAGGTGCAACAAGACACATGCCTCGTTTTCCGACTTCAGATTAAAATTCTTTGCAGCGAAACCAACCGACCATTAGTCAATACGAAACTTGCATCGAAAGGCTTCGTCACATCGAGTTTGTGCGTCACAATTCATGAAATTTCTTTTTGGTAGGAATAATACATGCTCTAGCACACCCATGGTACAAAATGACTAGGATGGTGCAATACATTTGCTTTAGCAATATTATGTCATCCTCTCACAGCGAGGTTTCTTTGATACAGATTTCCTCAGCATCACAATAAGACATTTTTCCTTCATACAAAAAATGCAAACTGCATTCACATTACTGCACAAGCATTCACGACTGAGCGACGGATGGAGGTTGGCATTTAAGCTCTGGTTGAAGTTATTCAATGGAAAACACCTGATATGTCGAACCGGGAAAAATGAATTAGGGCAACAGTACGTCTTAGGCTTGAAGGATCCAAGAAAAAATTTGAAAGAATTTTCTTTTTATTGCACTATGTACTAGTTTGCAGCCTACTGCCTTTGCACGAGTATGTCCATTTAAAATAAAGAATGAGTACTATACATATGAGAGTGTATGAATATACATTATTTACATTGACCAGGGAAAATCAGTCCATTGACAGACACATCAAGCCAGCTTGAAAACAGGGCATCGCGCACAGGGCTGCAGCACAATGATTTCATCAGTAATTGTTCATTTATATTATTTAGAAAAGTTGAATTAGATTCAAAAACTTTCGGTGATGCACTATTTAATTTTTTTTTTCCAAAGATGACTAAATTTATCAACATTGACTAGTTGAAAAGAGAAAAATCTCTAGAAATGCAAACGAGAATTGCAATGTTGAGGTTAAAATATCCAGTTTATTTTTTGGGTTAAAATATCTGTTAAAAGGTTACCAAGATTTAGTATAATCCAAGGCGATAAGAGTATTGGAAACATGATGCATTTAAATGCAGTAAAACCTCTGAGAACTGAAATATTTATCAATGTTCAATTAAACAATTTAAAAAAATCGGTTACTCTATTTCATTGCTGTCTAGTAAGATATGTAATTAATTACCTTTAAAGATGAAAATGTGTAATTACCTCTAAAAATTCTGTTCAATGTGGGTCATTGGCAGATGCTTCATTGCCAAGTATTCAAGCAAAGCAATTAAAAGGACAAGCCTAGACAAGTTAACTATTGCATTTACTATGTGTGCATAGTTGGCCCTGAGATACGAATAGCTGCTAAGTAAAGAAAACAGCTACGTCTGCTTTGCATGTAAGTTTTACATCATTACAAAAGCGGCAAAGGCACGAATCTGCATTTTTCCGAGACACAATTTCATATTTTAAACTATGATAAAGCACGAATCGCCTCAATTCTTAGTGGAAATGACGATTTTCATGAGAAAACAGGGGAAACTTTGAGTTGTAACTCGATTTTTCCCGAAGCATCAAAACTTTGAAAGTGTTTTTGTAGAAGCATCAATTTTGCAGATTGGTGCCTTTGGCATGGTGGTAACGACATGGATAATTGCAAATGTACAAGCGTTTGTAAATATTTAAAAATTAATTTCGATGCTTTCCGATTTTGGATGGCGGCTTGGCTCCATAAAAGCAAATGCGTGACCATTTCACACATTTAACCAGAGGTTTTACTGCATTTACTACAAAGAAATGTATGCCTTGCCTTGCAGAACCCCTGTATATTTGTTCAGTCATGAGCCGGATGAACGCGTCACAGCCAAACCAGTAACTGTACAGCGATGCCAAGCCACCAAGCAGCTCAAATAGTAACTGTACCGCAATGCCAATCCTCCCATCTGCAGCTCAATCCCTTTATGGCACATAATGTGAACATTTTTTAAAACTTTTATTACAAGAGAAAAGAGGAATACGAACTTACTGTCAACTGAAAATATCCAAGGTTGATGGCCGCACAACGGCCCTTTCAAAAGCAAAAATCACAGATACTCAGTTATAAAACTATCAAAGTTGTGTTTGTTGTAATTCCACAGTGTGTGAAAACAACAGATATTATTTTGCATATTCTTAATTTACAAATCCAGTGAGACTGAAGACAAAAAAATCACCCACTCGATAAGAACAGACACATCTTATTGCTTGATGTGTATCACAAGATTCCTCTTCAGTTCAGCGCTGAGCACATTTTTTTCTTTGCAAAAGGAAAACTGAGATCACAGACACCTTCGAGGAAGAAACTACTCTGGACTGCACAAGATAAAGCATTGAAATGATGACTATTTCAGTGAAAATGACAACTCCTGATCATTAAAAATAGCAGTCATCCATTTTGGAAAATGAACAAGTTTAACAATATAACAAACAATTTGAGTTTTTACAAATCAACAAGTTATCAAATGAAAAGCAATCATTACCAAACAGCCAATATACCCAGTGCTTCAAAATTGACTAAAATAAAATGAACATATTTAAGGAGATTAAGTTTTTAAACAAACTCATTTCGTTGATTCCCTTCTTGGTTGCATGCTCACATTCTGTGGAATGAATTGAAAAACTATATACATTGAAAACTTATGCTCTATTAGATTACTAAAAAATCTTAACTTGTAATTTTATCTGCTGCTAGAGACAACTAACCATTAGTGAATAATAAACATTAAATACTTTTTGCAAACAAACGATCAATTTACCGAACATGTTTTTGTGTCAAAAACCTGTGACAAGGGCAACATGCAAGCAGAATCAAATATTTCAAATCATTTGAGTGATGTGTACAGAACTTATTGCAGAAACAGGTTAAATAGTTATTTTTTATAATTTGAGTACAACTCTAAGCAATTGTCAGAATATAGCAACATGACACTTTTTTTAACTTTTAAGTAAAAATTTCATAAATTTTACAACTAATTTGAGGACTTCTAGGATTGTTGTGAAATTACCGACTATCAGTTGCCTTATCAAAATGCCAACATATTAATATGTGCAGCAAAATAAAAAAAGGAACTATTTTTGATGTTCAAGATAGGCAACCAAGAAGAGACCATAACAAATTGTACAATAGGAAAGAAATGTTCAGTGGTGGATCAAGCCAATTAGAACTAAGGCTAATAATAATCACCGATTAAAAAATTTTAAAACAGTGAAATGGATATCCATTCTTTCAAAATTCTAAATATTGAAAACGAATTTTCAACCTGTTAAAAAGTTGAATACAAATTTAATTCTAATCATGACATTTCGAAAACTGAATAAACCAATTTTGGATCTGGAGCACTATAAAAACAGTCCTAATGGGTGATCCACCAATGTACAGAAGTTATTTTCTCTTAAGCAATCAAAATGAGTAGCCTTCCTTAAATGACAAAATTTTTAACAAGATTTCCAAAACAAAAAGGAATTTGTTTTGGAAATAATACAAATCTTGTTTATAATACAAATAAAATTGGTCGGTAAATTTAAACAAATGTTCTTGTAGCCTACACACAATAGAATCTCGTAGCAAATAAAAATAACATAATTAGAAGATAAAAGATATAGCATATTTAGATAGGTAATAACAACAGAAGACCAAATGAAAATATAAATATAACTTCCTAAAACATAAATTCATCTAAACTTCAACCAATAAAATAAGTAACTTATATCCTCAAACCATGTCACGAACTCAATAACTGCCCTACACCTATGAATTCAACCTCAATCATTTTATTACGATCTGAGCGCTTTAAGAAAATGCAACTATGACATTTTGCAGAATACATTACCACACTTAGCATTCTTGAAAGGCTTTATGGCCAATTTTAAACCTACCTTTCAAACTATTTGATAAAAAATGCACACTATATCGAGGGATTACAGAATTTTTAAAACTCCAGGTGGAAATATCATCTAATGCATTTTCTCAATGGAACACGTTTGGATTCAATGCAATAGCATTTTGATAAAAGTTGAAAACTGATTTAATTTTTGTCCTCAATTTAGGAATAACAGGTCGATTAGTTGCAAACTAGATTGCAAAATAACTACATAACGTTTTTTAACAAAAGTTATGCATCAATATTCATTTGAAATGTAAAGGAAAAATTAAAGTGAATGTGGTTGTTTCAATAAAGTCGATCAAGTATTTGCTCGAGTTTTTTCCCTTATTAAAAAATTTTTTTTTGTCCATTTTTTATTCTCATAATTGTATAAATAATTATTAATCTTTTTCTAAATATTTCAATACTCATAAGTATAAAAAATAAAAGCAAAACGAGAATAAGATATCACACCAGAAAGCCACTATAAGATCAATAACAAAAGAACAGACACACGATATAATGATAAAAGAATGGAATAGGAAAAACTAATTAATTGCTGACATCCTGGCACTACACATCAACTAAAATATAAACAGAAAAAGTAATGGAATTAAAAAAAAATCACAATAAAAAAATATTGTGCTGCTGATACTCAACTCAAACATACCTCACATCTCGATGTTAAATGAAACGGATTCTACAGACTATAGATTTTACAGCGAAAGTATTGGAACAAAAGAATTTGCACCACACACCCATGTTTTTGCCAGAATAACAGGTCATTTGGCTTTGTGTAGCAAGGAAACCATCAAATCTGAAAACATTCGTAATTCACTCAATTTATAAAGTATTGGCTTTCACAACATTGATAAAATCAGTTAAATGAAACGGATTCTACAGACTATAGATTTTACAGCGAAAGTATTGGAACAAAAGAATTTGCACCACACACCCATGTTTTTGCCAGAATAACAGGTCATTTGGCTTTGTGTAGCAAGGAAACCATCAAATCTGAAAACATTCGTAATTCACTCAATTTATAAAGTATTGGCTTTCACAACATTGATAAAAAATTACTCATTACCTGAGATTCAGATTAAGAAAGGGGAGAGAAACAGTGGGATTATTTATGCAAATGATTTTCAATTAGGAAAGTTAGCAGCAATAGATTTACTAATTTTAAAATTAAAACCAAATTTGGACAAAATGGGAACATTTTAAAATAGCTAAGAGTATTTATTTTAAGAAATCAATATTTGAATGGAATAACCTGGGTTATTAGAGGAACTAATTCAAAAGAAATGTTTATTCTGGAATAAATTTCACTCAGGTTTCAAGACATTGGACAATATGAATGGTTGGAGGATATGAAAAACGAGGACCAACTGCAAAGAGATGGATTGAGGTGCAAAAACGTTTTTCAATCTTCTCAACTAGCAAACACATGTTACTACTACCAAGCTAAAGGCACCAATCTGCATTTT
This sequence comes from Meta bourneti, assembly GCA_933210815.1. Lineage (NCBI taxonomy): Eukaryota > Metazoa > Arthropoda > Arachnida > Araneae > Tetragnathidae > Meta > Meta bourneti. The sequence continues at coordinate 3,578,911 of OW119927.1, read as the reverse complement.
CAAGTCACCATTTCATGTTTTATACAATGACAAAGCCACGAATCTTGATTCTTAGTGGAAATGCCAATTTTCATGAGAAAACAACCTTCGAGTCGTAACTCGATTTTTCCCGACACTTTGAATGCATTTTGCAAATTCGTGCCTTTGGCGAATGGTAACGATAGGTCTAAAACATCTAAGCAAAATAAAAAATGTTGGTCAGTAGCCAGGGTCAATGGCAAAACACTTAACCCAAGAGTTCAAGAAACGTTTGTTGCTCTGCTATTGGAATTGCCAGTCAAATTATAAGTTTTGTACTTGAAGGTAAGTAGCCTTGTCAAACTGTAATTTAATTTCCTCTTAATAATCAAAAATAAGATTAGATAAAATAGACGTAAGAGATTTTAAGGAGGAATGTGTTGCAATTAAATACAAGTACTCAGGATAATAATTGACAGTTCCTAAACCAATTTGATTTAGAAATTTACTTTGTACAAACTTGACTCAGCAAGTGTCAGAAAAATAAGGTATACTTTGATACAAGAGCAAATACCAGGTATTGAATTTAGGACAAAAAGTAACACCTCCAAATTCTAAGAAATAATTAAAAATTTAAGAGGGACTTTGAAATAGTCAAAGTTAATCTCGTTCGGAATAAATGTGCTCTCGAGGAATGAAGAGACAACTACCAAAGGGAACAAAATTTTAAAACAACCAGTGAAGGAAATTAAAAAGCACCTATTTTGCAATTTTCCTTGCTACAAATTTTCTTCCATGAGTACAAATAGCTTGATTCGAGGACTTATCACATGGGGTGGTCCCTTCATAAAGAATTTCACATTTGTACTGCATACATTGACACTCATCACTGGGATGGCAATGGAGGACTAAAAGCGAGAGAACCACTTCTTCGGGGCTCTCCGTGTTGAGATGAGTATGAGGTGGTTGTACTTTCCACGAGACTTGAGTCTGTCGACTGGAAAGAGAATCACTGGGTGCGATTCTCCCTTCTCCCGTGCTAAGGAGGCAGCATCGCCGAGCTGGGTCTTTTCAATAGGTGCACTGTTTGTGATTACTTAAATAACATTAGGCAGACCCTTTTCCAAACATGTTTTTACCATGAATTAGGGGTGAAAACACTTACATATCTGAAATACTTTTGCCTCAAATTAACCCACGGAATTTGCTTGTAACTTCATTCGGAGGCTTCCTCATAGGTCGAAACTCCATAATCTGATGCTGAGTAGTCTCTAGAGCCCTCCGTCGCTTGTTTTAATCTTTACGTTAACTTTAAAAGAGATACGTTTTTTTACTTTAACAATGAAGGTATTTGAATATTTCACTTTTTTATAAAGAGGCACCAATTTTTGACTGGTTAACAGGACACTCGAACAAGACCCAAGTCGTGAGGCTGCGTCCTGTGGTCGTGGGACGTCTCTAGCTGGCAACGTAGGTGTAGTGTTCGAAGTTGATGTTGCGGGGATCCATGATGAAGCCGGCACTCTCCTTGCAGGAGACGGTCGGCGAGGGCGGAGAGATGCTCATGGAGCTGCAGCTGTCATCGTCGTCGCTGCTGCCGCCCCGGTGGTTGTTGGCCACGGCCCTCGGGGGCGTGGGGGTCCAGGCGTTGGTCAGCTTGGCCACGGCCCGCGGCGGCGTGGGGGTCCAGGCGTTGGTCAGCTTGGGGGGGTTGGCCTCGTAGAGGATGCAGATGCTGCCGTTCTCGCCGATTCTGTAGGACACCTCCCGGGGGTCGATCCAGAGGGTGAGTTCGTGCGGAAAGAGGTCTCGCAGGCCCTCGTCGTCGAAGCCACACTCGGCTCCCGCGCGGGACAGGATGGGGTCCATCTTGTGGTTGATGCGGATGCAACGGTACCCGGAACCCTTGCACGGGGACTCGGGGAACCAGTGCTGGCAGTAGTGTTCACAGAGGAGCTGCTCGAGCCGTGCCGCGAACTGCTCGAGGCGAGCGTTGCGCGGGCACTTGAGTCGCAGCAGGTTGGTGAGGAAATTGGAGGCGCTCTGGATCTCGATTCTCATCTTGACGGTCGGAGGATTCTTCTGTGTGGTCGGGCGGTGGCTTCCCTCGGGAGTTCCAGCTTTGAAGGCGAGTGGGATCGTAAGCCTAATGGCTGCTGACGTCTGCTAACTGAGCTCTTGTGGCTGAATTTCTCTTTACGAGACGCTTTCTTTCGGCAGTTATTTGTCGGGAGATCGGACCTGAGAGACTTTGGACGGTACAGTGCACTCAAACGGATATCTGCGTTCCTTCTCGGCAGGCAGGCACGTAGTAAATGGCGTCCCTCTATCGGTGTCACGACGCTTAATTTCATGTAGCCAATCGGAGGAGTTCAGTCCGAGCGCCATCTGGCGTTCAATCTGTCGTGATTGCCAAATGTTCACGTTCAGGATGTGTAGGTAGATACAGGGACGTAAGTAGGCTACTTTCCACCCGGGGAAGAGCTCGCCTTGGCGTCCCCTCTCTTCATTTTTTTTTATCATACGTAAGTAACAAAAAAATACTCGGCCATTTTGGCGCCCCCCAATCCGGGGCCGGGACACATGCCCCGTCTGCCCCCCTAGTTACGTCCTTGGGAAGGTAGGTATTTTAATTAACGTCACACTGGAGCAACACAACGAGTAACCGTCCAGGATCGAGGACAACACCACGCAATTTTGAACCAGTCAGATGACGAGGCAACACCTGAGCTGGCACCCCACTCTCCAAACTTCCAAACACGCCAAAATGAGGACATTTGAGGTCACGACGATTTAACGTGAACCAACCCCCTTTGTACACGACAATGTTTGGTTCGAATTCGAAACGAACTAATCCGCTGCTCTTCCAACAGGACCACCGCGGCCCGTATAGAAGTTTGGAGAGTGGGGTGCCTTAACCTTGTCATCTGACAGTGGTGCAAAATTATGAGGTGTCCTGGGTTCTCTCCCTTCGGGTTTGATCCTAGACTGTTGCCAATAGCCCTCTGTGTTGCTCCAGTGTAGCGTTAATTAAATACCTACCTGTCATGACATCAAATTTAAAATCAGTTTGCCTAAATATCCAGTAATGTACGTGTTTGGTCAATTACTGGAACACATGCGGTGTACTTTGACAGTGGATTGACCCCAATGTTACAACTTAACATTGATTGAGATAAAAAAATTTCTGTGTGTGTCAGAGTTAGAGATTTTTATTTTCCTTTATGTGCCGCATTTTTTTTAGTTCAATATGACGAATGGAATTTCGATGAATTGAGATTGAGATGCCATATATAACAAGTCCACTATACTATGATTTCATAGATCTCAATAGGGTGGCCCGGTTGGAAGAGTAACGGATTCGCAAACGGAGGGTTGCGAGTTCGAATCCAGCCAAGCACCGTCGTGTACAAAGGGGACTGGTGCACGTTAAATCTGTCGTGACCTCAATGCCCTCACGTTGGCGTGATGTGGAGTCACCAATACCCCGTTGTGTTGCTCCAGTGTGACGTTAATTTAAATACCTACCAATGTGCGTCAGTGGGTATTTTTCAATTTTTTTATATTTCGAGGAGGGCAGGCACGATTGAGATAGGTTTTACAAAACTTCGACGAAGCCAACTTGAGTACTTGTTTTTGTAAAACCAGAAATATGTTACGAATTCCACTCATGAAAGTGAACCTATTGTTGGAACATGTCTGAGCCTCAGCAACAGGCGCTCTTATCTTAGGAGGGGAAGATAAGTCTTTTGCGAGTAGAGCTGTTGACCCCGAAAATTCTCCTCCGGTTTTCGAGGCTCTGTTGGATTCTCAATCAGAGCTTCTTTGTCCGATAACTTATCTTGAAAAGCTCCGACGTTTCCTCGCGCTGCCTTTGGAACCCCAGATCTTCAGAGAAGTTATCAACTCAGGAAACGAGCACAGGTAGATATTTTAACTAACTCGCACTGGAGTTACACAAAGGGCTATTGGCGACGGTCCAGGATCAATCCCCCAAGGGTAAGATCCAAAGACTGTTGTCCTAGGATCGTTCCCATTGGAATTGATCCTGGACCATCGATGGGGCCGTCGTGGCTCAGTGGGTATGTCCACTGTGCTAGTTGTAGGCGGCGCAGGTTTGATTCCTGTCAGGTGCATTCCACCCAAGGTGTATTTCTCTTATGTGTCACTAAAGCTTCCATGTGTGTGTCTATTACTTGATATTGTATGTCTTGTGTCTGGCGCATCGTGGCCAAATATGGCCCTTGTGCCATAAAACCCCAAAAACCATCCATTCTGGACCTTTGCCAATAGTCAGTCGTGTTTCTCCAGTGCGACGTTAAAATACCTACCCACCTACCTCCAACCAAGCGGATTAGTAACCTTAGGATTGCGAGTTCGAAACCCGATCCAACGAAAGACCGTCGTGTGTTGGGGGGGGGGTGCATGTTAAATATGTAGTGGCCTCTCCAATGTCCTCACGTTGGCCTGGATGTATGGAGAGCAGGGTGCCGGCTCAGGTGTTGACCTCGACATCTGATCGTGATCCATAATGACGTGGTTTGTTCTAGGATCTTTCCCTTGGGGATCGACCCCAATTTCCGTCCAATTTCCCCTTGTGTTGCTCCAGTGCGACGTTAACTAACTACCTACCTACTTTTCTTTATGCAAGATGGCTTCCGATACTGTTTCATCTAATCTCAGGGGTTATCAATAATTAATTCTAAATAAAAATATGAACATAATACAAAGTAGGATGATATTAATTAGTATGCAATATACTCATTATTTAAAGTATACGTACACTAGAAATCACGAAAATTGAACAGTATATCGATACTTTTTTATTTATTCAAAATATTTTCAACTCCTTAGCTTTCAAACGATACCCCCAAGTTCTTGTAAATATTCGGAATACTGTTCTAGTTACGAGGGTTTTTCGTTAGATACTATGACCAGTACAAACATGTTTCCAAAACTTTAAACTCAATTTCTGTAGAACTGTTCTTGCAATACGATGCTTTGTTCGAAGGTGATAGCTCAACACAATGAATTTATCTACACTGCTGGCCACTGTAAATGCAACACCCTGAAGGAAGCATGCAAATAATATGAAATTTACAACATGCATTAGCGGAGGTGAGATATGCAAATGATTAGAATTTCAGCGCAGACGCACATCACGCGCGCCTGTGGCGCCACTTCAAAGCGCTATTTAAGGCTTGGAGATTTCGACGATTTCAAGTACGGCAATTGTGTTTTTCTTGTGGTTTTTTCAAAAAAATGATCAATTATGCCTCGTAGAAAACAGCGATCATCTTTTGATCAAGTATCCGAGTTCGACAGAGGAAGGATAGTGGCCTACCGAGATTGTGGATTATCTTTCAGGGAAATCGGTAGTCGTGTTGGACGAAACCTGTTGGGTTTTATCGATTGAAGACAGAGTTTTATACATTAAAAATAAATTTTATTACGTGACCAAGTCTTATGGTTTAAAAACATACAAGAAGTCTGATCAGATCATGATCCCCAACTTTCTTCACTTTTATACATTCCAAGATTTACATATTCTTCACATTTATGTGCCCCACACGGCACTATAATTGGAGGTTTGAGACCGATTCCAACATGCGGCCCCATCGGTTGTAAAACCTCAGCAGATGTATTACAATTCAATATATATATTTATATAAATCTAACAAAATATTTTTCTAATAATATTTTTAAATTTATTTAACAATAAAGGCTTTGTTAAAAAGTCAGCCAAATTATTTTCCGATGAAATATAATTTACGTTAAATAGTTCATCTTTTATTAATTTACGAATAAATTTGTACTTGATATCAATATGTTTAGTTTTCTGATTTTCCTGACTATTTTTTGAAAAATAGATAGCAGATTGATTATCACAATATACTTGGGGTCTTATGTAATCACACAAACTTAATTCATTTATAATTCTACTAAACCAAATAACTTCTTTAGTGCAATCGGTTAGTGCAATAAATTCAGATTCATTGAGCTAAGAGCTATGCACTTTTGTTTAGAAGATTTCCATGATAGTGGGATGTTACCAAAATAAATTAAATAGCCACTGCTTGAATGTCTGTTTGTGAGACCACATCCCCAATTTGCATCAGAAAAAGCAATCAAATTTGAACTTTCTACATTGGAAAGATTAATTTTAAAATCCTTTGTAAGAAAAACATAGTTCATAATATCAACAACGTAAGACCAGTGTTTGTAAGTATAACCATTACAAAACTGAGACATTATATTAACAGCAAATGCAATATCTGGTCTGGATCTATCTGACAAAAACGATAAACATCCTATTAAGGAACGATAGGGAAATTTCCTCATTAAATCATTTTCAATTATTTCTTCCTCTTTAACCTTATCAGGTAAGTTACAACCAATTTTAAAAGGTAAATTCACAAAACTTTTAGGAAGATCTTTGAATTTTGACATTAATTTTTCAATGTAGGTAATTTGATGTAAATAAATCGAATTTTCAATTTCTTGAAAGTTTACGCCTAACAAATATTTAGTTTTACCTAGGACTGTAAGATCCAATTTTTTGTCCAATAATTCGATTACTTCATTTATCAAATGTTCCCTTTTTGAAAACAAAACCATATCATCTACATAAACAATTAAAATTACATCTTTAAATTTGTAGACACAATTACACCAATTTAACTGAGAAAATCCTAATTTAGTTAAAATACCGTCTAATTCCAAATTCCATTCTCTACCACTTTGATGCAGACCATATATAGCCTTTTCCAATAGACATACTTTGTTTTCGGATCCTTTCAGCACAAATCCTTTTGGCTGTTTCATGTATATAGTATCCTTAAGGTGTCCATATAAATATGCACTTTTCACGTCAACTTGACAGTGATACCAACCCAACATAGAAATCAATAGTACAAACAATAATCTAACAATAGAAAAATTCACAACTGGTGAAAAAATATCTTTAAAATCAATGCCGGGTTTTTGCTTAAAACCTTGAGCAACAAGACGAGCTTTATACCTTTTAGGTATATTGTTTTCGTCCATTTTTATGCTGTACACCCACTTACTTCCAATTATGGTTGTATTTGGGGGTGTGTCCACTAATTTCCATACTTGCCTATCCTTCATTATCTGAATTTCTTCATTCATGGCAGTATTCCATTTAATTTTATCCTTACTTGCTTGCGTTTCTTCATAACTTTTGGGGATTTCGACATTGTAACACTGATCATACATGTCGTACATTTGTTGGTCTAAAAAATTAGATTCATCACTAGAAGTAGATGGCACATTAGAAATATCCACATTAGGATGTTCAGTTTCTGGCTTAAAATTGAAATTTACAGGATCAAACCTAATCTTGTTTTTACTACAGTACTTTTTAATATCATTTAAAGATCTCATTCTCAAATTTTCAGGAGAATAATAGTATACATCTATCCTATTGCTTTTATTTCTAGGTTTTTCGATTCTTCGCCAATTTGAAATGTTAAGACTTTTTAAGTCCTCAGTTTTAACTATATCTTTAGAATCTAAAACTTGAGTTTCACTTACCGATTTTACTTTTATATTTTCATTTGATTGATAAATAGGAATATCAGAATTAAGATCAAAAGAAACGTACTCAAAGTTTTTACCAAATAGTACATCAACAGCTTTCTTACTTTCGTCGATATGAACATGGACTGTTTCAACTATTCTCTTCTCGTTTGGTACATATATTCTGTAACCTTTAGTTTTCAAACCATATCCTGTCAAAATACCAAGTTTAGCTCTGGGTTGTAATTTATTTCTCTGTATTTTAGTAATATGAACATATGCCAAAGAGCCAAAAATTCTAAAATGTTTTACTGATGGTTTGAAACCAGTCCATATTTCGTTAGGAGATATACCCTCAGTTAATTTGTGTTCGCATTTATTTTTAGTATGAATAAATGCTAAAAGTGCTTCTGACCAAAATTGTGGTTGTAAACCACTGTCTTGAAGCATAGCTCTGACACAATCCATGGCTGTTCTATTGAACCTTTCTGCAACGCCATTTTGTTCAGGGGTATAAGTTGAAGTTCTTTCGATTTTTATTCCTAGATCATTTAAAAACTTTTTAAATTCTTTGTGACAAAATTCTAAACCATTGTCAGTTCGGACACATTTTAACTTAACATTTAGCTGTCTTTCAGCTTTAACCAAGTATTTTTTAAAGTAATCAAAAACTTCATTCTTATTTCGAATAATATAAACAGTTACTTTACGTGAAAAATCATCAATAATAGATAAAAAGTATTTGTTTCCACCTAGAGAGTTAACTGGAGCAGGACCCCACAAATCCATATGGATCCTTTCCAAAACATTTTTAGTTTTCCTTTCGTACATATAGTTTCTTTTTAAGGATATTCTAGTGGATTTAGCAATAGCACAAATCTTACAATTTTTATCTATATTCTTACAATTAAGTTTTTCAATTCCTTTTACACAATTAATTTTACTCATATTTTCAATTAAGGGCATGTTAACATGACAAAACCTACGGTGGGCTTTTTCTAGATCTAAACCAGTTACATATGTATAATTTTTAATCTTGGGATAACCTTTCAAGATATACAATTTTCCAATTCTGGGAACAGTAAACAAATATTTATTATAACTATTATAAATAATCATTTTGTTATTTCCCCATTTAATTTGGTTTCCCACAAGGTCAATACGAGCACCACTAATTAAATTTCTTCTCATATTAGGCGAGTATAACACATCTTTTAAAGTTATATCATAATTTCTGTTTCTATCTAAAACTGTAAATTGAATATCACCCATACCTAATACTTCCGAGGTGCTGTCCTTGTCTCCGACTAGGATCTTCTGTGGTGGTAGTTTTCTGAATGTAGTAAACATATCACGTTCTTTACAGAAGTGAGCAGTTGCAGCAGAATCAATGAGAAATTCCCTCGGTCTTTCATTTGGAAAATTTGAAACTGCATAGGCACGTTGAAGATCAGTTTTTGGATTGTCCTCCATATAAAATAATTCACCACCAGGTTTCTGCCGATTGCATTTCTTGAAGCACTTCGATTCGTAATGTCCCGACTTTTTGCAGTAGTTGCAGAATGTTCGCGGCCCCATACGACAAACTGTCGACTTTCTTGGGCTTGAAGGAATTAATTCAGGGTCCAGTACGCATCTGCTGTGATCAGGAGTAGACGCCCGTGTCTCCTGGTATCTAGATGACTTGTTTCTTGTAGCATAAGCATCGGCCACGATACTTAATTTTGTGCCTTCGTCTTTCCGCTTCAGCTCGATTCGGCTGGATTCTGTTATTAAATGTTTAGACAAATTGTCTAGCGTGAACTCGTTGTCATCCATCCTGTATAGCAGTTGTACCAGATTATCGTATTCGTGAGGCAAATGTCTTATTAGTTGAAAGCAAACTAAGAGGTCTGGGATTTCGAATCCACCTTCTTTTATCTGTAACAGCTTCTCATGCACTCGTTTGCAGAAGAGTCCAATGGATTCGTCCTCCGGCTGGTAGCGGATTGAAAAGAACTCGTCCACAAGGCCTGCCAATCGTGCTCTAGATGCTGGTTCAAAGTTGGTCTTTAATATATCCCAGGCTTCCTTACCGTCCTCAGTAGATGAAATTAAGACTTGATATTTTCTGTCTATGCCCTGGTAGATAGTTGTGTATGTCCTCTGCTTCCTATAACGATAGTCTCTTTTTTCTTGTTCTGGAGCATCTTCCAATAATAGAGGTTCCGTTTTAGTGATAAATTCCCAGCAGTTCCGGTCCATTAGCAATACCTTCATGTCCGTCTTCCACGTGGCATAGTTGAAATCCGATAACTTCGGGAAGGAAAACATGGACATTTCTTGAATACCCATCATACTGGAAACCGGTAGTGGCAGAATTCAGGTTCAGCTTAAGGTCTGAGGCCCATAACCAATTGTTGGGTTTTATCGATTGAAGACAGAGTTTTATACATTAAAAATAAATTTTATTACGTGACCAAGTCTTATGGTTTAAAAACATACAAGAAGTCTGATCAGATCATGATCCCCAACTTTCTTCACTTTTATACATTCCAAGATTTACATATTCTTCACATTTATGTGCCCCACACGGCACTATAATTGGAGGTTTGAGACCGATTCCAACAAAACCAAACAACTGTAATGCGGATATGTGATCGTTGGATGCAGGAGGGTACGACGGACCGACGTGATCGATCGCATCCACCTCAGTGCACCACTTCACGTGATGACAGGCATATTGTGCATATAGCAGTGACGGATCGCTCAGCCACATCACGAACCATAGCACAGCACATTCAGTCTGTACCGCATCATCCAGTGTCTGCGCGTACCATTCGACGCCGTTTACAGCAGAGTGGTCTGTCCGCAAGACGTCCATTGCTTCGTCTACCCTTGACGCAGAACCACAGACGTTTCCGCCGCCAATGGTGCGATGAAAGAAGGATGTGGTCGGCAGAATGGAATGAAATTGTCTTTACTGACGAGTCACGCTTCTGTCTGCAACACCACGATGGTCGGATTCGAGTCTGGAGACACCGTGGAGAGAGGATGCTGAACAGCTGCGTTATGCACCGCCACACTGGTCCTGCACCGGGTATTATGGTATGGGGCGGTATTGGATATCACTCTCGCACTCCTCTAGTACGCATTGCCGGTACTTTAAACAGCCAGCGCTACATCTCCGAGGTGTTGGAGCCAGTTGTCCTTCCTTACCTTCAGGGCTTGCCCACAGCCATATTTCAACAGGATAATGCGCGACCACACGTGGAACACATTGTCCAAGGGTTCTTCGTCAATCGCCAGATTGAATTGCTTCCCTGGCCAGCTCGCTCTCCGGATCTTTCGCCGATAGAAAACATGTGGTCCATGGTTGCTCAACGATTGACCCAGAATACATCCCCAGCTGCCACACCAGATCAACTTTGGCAACGTGTGGAAGCTGCTTGGTCTGCTGTACCCCAAGAACACATCCAAAGTCTCTTTGAATCAATGCCGAGGCGTGTGGCAGCGGTGATCTCCAACAATGGCGGCTACTCTGGCTACTGATTTTGGCAGGAACCACACTTCACAGAAGTCTATAAATTTAATCATTTGATACTTGGTCAACATGTTATCTACAAAATAAATTTTGTTGTGATATCTCTTGTCTTTCTTGGTGTTGCAATTTGGGTGGCCAGCAGTGTATTATAATTATTTCTTAACATTAAATTGCTTTAATACAGTGGATGTCCTGAATCTCAATCAGAGTTGTCAGTTGAGAAATGAATGTTTAGTTGATTTTTAAATGTTAAAATTCCTGAAAAACCTTGATCTTTTTAGACTTTTTTTGCTAAAACAATTGTAAAAAATAACCTATTTCCTCTAGAAACTTGATGGAGGATCAAATCATGAAGAATAATGTTAGGAATAATTTCTGTACAAATTAGAATTTGAGGTATCACTATTCAAAAAACATGGTAATTAGCTGATTATATCGAAATTAGGTAGTTAATATCAGCTCTATCTGACTTTTACTCACTGAAATGACTTTAAGCATAAGAAAAAAAACGGCATTTTTAAAGTCAAAATTTAAAAAAATCTTCTAGCGTATACGTACACCTTAAGAAACTAAACTTCATTTCAAAAATGTGAATTTTGTTTTGGGCAGAACTCGGCATCGACTAAACAGTCGCAACTCCGTCTTGAACAAATTCCGTTCTTAACTGAGTCTTCCCCGTGGCAGCCAGAGAAAAAACACTGCGACGACACGATGAAGCGGGGGCCCCAAGAACAAAGGAATGCAGGAAGTCACCCCGAAAGAGCCCCAAACGACTTCTGCTTTCCCTGCACGTGCTGAGTTATTTCGGAGGGGAGTTCGCCGTCCAATAAATGCCACACTTCGCCTAGTTACAAAAATAAATACGAATCCAAGTTTCATTGAGCTCAAGTCTAGGAGATCCTTTTACAGGATAGGTACAGGGGGCACTCCTGGTGTTGCGCAGAAAATTCAGGAGGTCTGGTAGGTATTTTAATTAACGTCGCACTAGAGCAACGCAACGTGCTATTGGCGACGGGCAGGGATCCAATCCGAAGGGAAAGATCCGAGAACAACGCCACGTCATTTTGAACCACGACCAGATAACGAGGTCACACCTGAGCTGGCACCCCACACTCCAAACTTCCACACCACGTCAACACATTGGAGGCCACGACAGATTGAACATGCATCAGCCCCCTTTGTACAGGGGGTCTTTGGTTGGATTCGAACTCGCAATCCTCCGGTTGCTACATTTAATGGAGGAAGGTTGGTTGGTTGGTTTGGGTTGTAGTGATTCTCTGGGTAGCGTGGTACAGTCAACCCAATATATACTCGAACATGGGAAACATTTAGATTTCTTACAAATTACATTAAGTTGTGGCAACAACAAATACTATTGTTTATTTTTCCCCATTACAACATGTTGCTCACTGATTTGATATGTTGGTACAAGGTATATTTTGTTGAGTGAGTTACTGCTGTGTTCACTTTTAAATATACTTTTGCTATGTTGTTGTTAATAACATCTTTACAACGAGTATATTTTTAACCCTGTAGTTTTTAAAAAAGTTATATTTATAAATTCTATCTCGACACAATTCAATTTCAATTCTGTGTTAAGATGTATTAGGATTCTAATTTTGTGTTAAAATTATGTTTTAAACGTTTTTTTTTCCCCATCACAACAAGTCTAAATGTTTTAATATGATGCTGCTACATGGTACATTTTGTTGAGTGAGTTACTGCTATGTTCTTTTTAGATACATGTTAAGATTATGTTTGATGTGTTCACTTTTAAATATACTTTTATTAAGAAATGTAATAACGTTTTTACAACAAGTATACCCTGTAATTTTAAAAGAAACTTGATATAAATTCTATCTCGACAAGATTAGATTTCAATTATGTGTTAAGACAATTTGCTTTATGATTTTAATTATGTGTTAAGACAATTTGTTTTATGATTTCAATTATGTGTTAAGACAATTTGCTTTATGATTTCAATTATGTGTTATTCTCGGTTCTTTCAAGTTTAATTTAATTGTGAAATGATGAATGCTTCGCTATGTTATTTTACATTAAGTTGTAGTAATAACAACAGATTCCAATATCTATTTTTTCCTATAACAACATGTCTATCTAATTTAATATTACATGGTACATTTTGGTTGAGTGAGTTATTGCTGTGTTCTTTTAGATACATGTTAACTTTTAAAATATACTTTTACTATGTTAAGAAATTTAATAAATTGTTTACCCTTCAGTTTTTAAAAAAATACTCGATAAATTGCCGACTTATCGAGTATTTTTTTTAAAAACTGAAGGGTAAACATATACTCGTTTAAAATATTTTTTGATATAATTTTTCCTACATTAAAAAATTAGCTTGTCTGTGAAACATCAATTTACCTAAAGAGCCTTTTCAAATGTTCAATTTCTAGGTTTGATAGAAACTGATTCTTGTGCATATATGAGAATTCAGTGGACCTAAGGATCATTTATTAATCACTTGATAGATAATTTTCCCAAATGTTCAATTCATACATATCTTTGAGTTTGAGTAGCAATAACTGTTTGTTTTGCATTTCTCCCAAATGAAAACGTCATGTTTGAATTCTGAACAATTCTTTATGAAATGGGTGTTTTGTATTTCAATTCATTTCTCTTGTGTTTATTTCCTTGTTTCTTGTGTATCCATTCATTTCTCCCAAATGAAAATGTCATGTTGGAATTGTTCCATTCTGAACAATTTGATGAAATTCTTTCTGGAATATAAGTGTTTGTATATTAATTCATTTCTCGTGTGGATTTGCTCATTCTTTTCTCTTGTGTTTATTTGCTTACGTATCAGTTTCCATTCTGGATTTTATACTATTTCAACAGTCATCTTATGTTAATATCTAAATGGTAAATCCTATTGAGTGAGTTGTACCAAAAACTAGATTTACTTTTTGGTGGATGAGAAATGTTTATCATGTCTGTCATTCAGATAATGTGTTTTAAAAACGAGTATCCTTTCAATTAAACCATTTATACATACTTCAAAAAAGGAATTTTGTGCTTTTAGTAATTGTAAGTTCCAGTAGATGGCACCACATTGCAGGGCTATTTTAAATCGTTTGAAAGCTTTTGAAATCAATTGAAAACTGGAATGAATAATCTAATCAAACATTTAATAATAGCACAGGAATTTAAAAATACTTTAAGAAAAAATTTTAAGTTTTATTTCAAAGAGAAATTTGAACTAAATGATAAAACTGATTTTTTCCACTGATAATGTCATATCTTTGATTTATGTGGATTGTTTGAGAAACTATTGTTTTATCCAATTTTAGTAAATATTACACGGTATTTTTTAAATAAGCGTTTGTTTAAGTATAATTTCCAGCTTTTTTTTATGTTAAACCCAATTCTCGTTTACTACAATTTGTCAAATACCAACAAATTGAAATATTAATTCTGTGTCGAAAAGATATGATGTTGTATAATAAGAACTTATTATTCAAATGGTTTTAACTTCTAACAAATAACTAAAAAAAATTTATTTGTGAAATGATGAATGCTTACTATGTAATCTTACATTAAGTTGTATGATTAACAACATATCTATTTTCCCCTATAACAACATGTCTAACTAATCTAATATTATGCTGTTATATATTTTGTTGAGTGAATTATTGCTGTGTTCTTTTGAATACATGTTAAAATTATGTTTGTTGTGAAATTACCTGAAGAGTTCTTTTGTTTTTCAAATTTTCTGTTTTCAATTGTGTTATTTCCAGATTTGAAATCTAAAAGGTAAATACTGTTGAGTTAGTTTTGTAAATACTAAACTATTCAATAGACATTTTACTTTTTGGGTGTGTTTTCTACTGAGTCGTTCTGAAAGAAATGTAAATATAACACAAAATCTATTTTAATTTTTTTATTATATCTTTCATCTCTACAAAAATACTCGTTAATCTCATCATAATCTCGTAATGCAAGTATAACATTTTAATATAATCTTTACTGATATGTTGTGTACCTAAAAAGAAAAAAAATTATATATAAATAAACCACTATTAATAACAATTTAGCTTGATTGTTTTGGCTAAATATTTAACAATGCTTTATAATTACAAACAGGTACAAAATTTATAAATTATAACAGTTTATGTATACACTAAGAAATATGAAAATATTTCTTACTTTCATGTGATGGATAAGAAACAGTAGCACTGGATGTATTAAAAGGAGCAACACGAGATTTATTGGAAGGAGCAGCAACACTGGATTTATAGGGAGTAACACGAGATTTATTGGAAGGAGCAGCAATACGACATTTATTGGAAGGAGCAGTAACACGACATTTATTGGAAGGAGCAGCAAAGAGTTGAAACCGAAAAGTGCAAGATTAGGAAGTGAACAGTAAAATACTCGAAACAGTAAAATACTTGAAAGTAACAAAAAAAAAGAGTTGAAACCGAAAAGTGCAAGAGTAGGAAGTGAACAGTAAAATACTCGAAACAGTAAAATACTTGAAAGTAACAAAAAAAAAGAGTTGAAACCGAAAAGTGCAAGAGTAGGAAGTGAACAGTAAAATACTCGAAACAGTAAAATACTTGAAAGTAACAAAAAAAAAGAGTTGAAACCGAAAAGTGCAAGAGTAGGAAGTGAACAGTAAAATACTCGAAACAGTAAAATACTTGAAAGTAACAAAAAAAAAAAAGAGTTGAAACCGAAAAGTGCAAGAGTAGGAAGTGAACAGTAAAATACTCGAAACAGTAAAATACTTGAAAGTAACAAAAAAAAGAGTTGAAACCGAAAAGTGCAAGAGTAGGAAGTGAACAGTAAAATACTACTCGAAACAGTAAAATACATGAAAGTAACAAAAAAAAAAAAGAGTTGAAACCGAAAAGTGCAAGAGTAGGAAGTGAACAGTAAAATACTCGAAACAGTAAAATACTTGAAAGTAACAAAAAAAAAAGAGTTGAAACCAAAAAGTGCAAGAGTAGGAAGTGAACAGTAAAATACTGGAAACAGTAAAATACTTGAAAGTAACAAAAAAAAAGAGTTGAAACCGAAAAGTGCAAGAGTAGGAAGTGAACAGTAAAATACTCGAAACAGTAAAATACTTGAAAGTAACAAAAAAAAAGATTTGAAACCGAAAAGTGCAAGAGTAGGAAGTGAACAGTAAAATACTCGAAACAGTAAAATACTTGAAAGTAACAAAAAAAAAGAGTTGAAACCGAAAAGTGCAAGAGTAGGAAGTGAACAGTAAAATACTCGAAACAGTAAAATACTTGAAAGTAACAAAAAAAAAGAGTTGAAACCGAAAAGTGCAAGAGTAGGAAGTGAACAGTAAAATACTCGAAACAGTAAAATACTTGAAAGTCACAAAAAAAAGAGTTGAAACCGAAAAGTGCAAGAGTAGGAAGTGAACAGTAAAATACTCGAAACAGTAAAATACTTGAAAGTAACAAAAAAAAAGAGTTGAAACCGAAAAGTGCAAGAGTAGGAAGTGAACAGTAAAATACTCGAAACAGTAAAATACTTGAAAGTAACAAAAAAAAAGAGTTGAAACCGAAAAGTGAAAGAGTAGGAAGTGAACAGTAAAATACTCGAAACAGTAAAATACTTGAAAGTAACAAAAAAAGAGTTGAAACCGAAAAGTGCAAGAGTAGGAAGTGAACAGTAAAATACTCGAAACAGTAAAATACTTGAAAGTAACAAAAAAAAAGAGTTGAAACCGAAAAGTGCAAGAGTAGGAAGTGAACAGTAAAATACTCGAAACAGTAAAATACTTGAAAGTAACAAAAAAAAAGAGTTGAAACCGAAAAGTGCAAGAGTAGGAAGTGAACAGTAAAATACTCGAAACAGTAAAATACTTGAAAGTAACAAAAAAAAAAATTGAAACCGAAAAGTGCAAGAGTAGGAAGTGAACAGTAAAATACTCGAAACAGTAAAATATTTGAAAGTAACGAAAAAAAGAGTTGAAACCGAAAAGTGCAAGAGTAGGAAGTGAACAGTAAAATACTCGAAACAGTAAAGTACTTGAAAGTAACAAAAAAAAAGAGTTGAAACCGAAAAGTGCAAGAGTAGGAAGTGAACAGTAAAATACTCGAAACAGTAAAATACTTGAAAGTAACAAAAAAAAAAAAGAGTTGAAACCGAAAAGTGCAAGAGTAGGAAGTGAACAGTAAAATACTCGAAACAGTAAAATACTTGAAAGTAACAAAAAAAAGAGTTGAAACCGAAAAGTGCAAGAGTAGGAAGTGAACAGTAAAATACTCGAAACAGTAAAATACTTGAAAGTAACAAAAAAAAGAGTTGAAACCGAAAAGTGCAAGAGTAGGAAGTGAACAGTAAAATACTCGAAACAGTAAAATACTTGAAAGTAAAAAAAAAAAGAGTTGAAACCGAAAAGTGCAAGAGTAGGAAGTGAACAGTAAAATACTCGAAACAGTAAAATACTTGAAAGTAACAAAAAAAAAAGAGTTGAAACCGAAAAGTGCAAGAGTAGGAAGTGAACAGTAAAATACTCGAAACAGTAAAATACTTGAAAGTAACAAAAAAAAAGATTTGAAACCGAAAAGTGCAAGAGTAGGAAGTGAACAGTAAAATACTCGAAACAGTAAAATACTTGAAAGTAACAAAAAAAAAGAGTTGAAACCGAAAAGTGCAAGAGTAGGAAGTGAACAGTAAAATACTTGAAAGTAACAAAAAAAAAGAGTTGAAACCGAAAAGTGCAAGAGTAGGAAGTGAACAGTAAAATACTCGAAACAGTAAAATACTTGAAAGTCACAAAAAAAAGAGTTGAAACCGAAAAGTGCAAGAGTAGGAAGTGAACAGTAAAATACTCGAAACAGTAAAATACTTGAAAGTAACAAAAAAAAAAGAGTTGAAACCGAAAAGTGCAAGAGTAGGAAGTGAACAGTAAAATACTCGAAACAGTAAAATACTTGAAAGTAACAAAAAAAAAGAGTTGAAACCGAAAAGTGAAAGAGTAGGAAGTGAACAGTAAAATACTCGAAACAGTAAAATACTTGAAAGTAACAAAAAAAGAGTTGAAACCGAAAAGTGCAAGAGTAGGAAGTGAACAGTAAAATACTCGAAACAGTAAAATACTTGAAAGTAACAAAAAAAAAGGAGTTGAAACCGAAAAGTGCAAGAGTAGGAAGTGAACAGTAAAATACTCGAAACAGTAAAATACTTGAAAGTAACAAAAAAAAAGAGTTGAAACCGAAAAGTGCAAGAGTAGGAAGTGAACAGTAAAATACTCGAAACAGTAAAATACTTGAAAGTAACAAAAAAAAAATTGAAACCGAAAAGTGCAAGAGTAGGAAGTGAACAGTAAAATACTCGAAACAGTAAAATATTTGAAAGTAACGAAAAAAAGAGTTGAAACCGAAAAGTGCAAGAGTAGGAAGTGAACAGTAAAATACTCGAAACAGTAAAGTACTTGAAAGT
The DNA here is from genome assembly GCA_933210815.1 of Meta bourneti. Lineage (NCBI taxonomy): Eukaryota > Metazoa > Arthropoda > Arachnida > Araneae > Tetragnathidae > Meta > Meta bourneti. The sequence goes on along the minus strand of OW119927.1, from coordinate 3,560,457 downwards.
AACAAAAAAAAAGAGTTGAAACCGAAAAGTGCAAGAGTAGGAAGTGAACAGTAAAATACTCGAAACAGTAAAATACTTGAAAGTAACAAAAAAAAAAAAGAGTTGAAACCGAAAAGTGCAAGAGTAGGAAGTGAACAGTAAAATACTCGAAACAGTAAAATACTTGAAAGTAACAAAAAAAAGAGTTGAAACCGAAAAGTGCAAGAGTAGGAAGTGAACAGTAAAATACTCGAAACAGTAAAATACTTGAAAGTAACAAAAAAAAAAAGAGTTGAAACCGAAAAGTGCAAGAGTAGGAAGTGAACAGTAAAATACTCGAAACAGTAAAATACTTGAAAGTAACAAAAAAAAGAATTGAAACCGAAAAGTGCAAGAGTAGGAAGTGAACAGTAAAATACTCGAAACAGTAAAATACTTGAAAGTAACAAAAAAAGAGTTGAAACCGAAAAGTGCAAGAGTAGGAAGTGAACAGTAAAATACTCGAAACAGTAAAATACTTGAAAGTAACAAAAAAAAAAGAGTTGAAACCGAAAAGTGCAAGAGTAGGAAGTGAACAGTAAAATACTCGAAACAGTAAAATACTTGAAAGTAACAAAAAAAAAAGAGTTGAAACCGAAAAGTGCAAGAGTAGGAAGTGAACAGTAAAATACTCGAAACAGTAAAATACTTGAAAGTAACAAAAAAAAAAGAGTTGAAACCGAAAAGTGCAAGAGTAGGAAGTGAACAGTAAAATACTCGAAACAGTAAAATACTTGAAAGTAACGAAAAGAAGAGTTGAAACCGAAAAGTGCAAGAGTAGGAAGTGAACAGTAAAATACTCGAAACAGTAAAGTACTTGAAAGTAACAAAAAAAAAAAGAGTTGAAACCGAAAAGTGCAAGAGTAGGAAGTGAACAGTAAAATACTCGAAACAGTAAAATACTTGAAAGTAACAAAAAAAAAGAGTTGAAACCGAAAAGTGCAAGAGTAGGAAGTGAACAGTAAAATACTCGAAACAGTAAAATACTTGAAAGTAACAAAAAGAAGAGTTGAAACCGAAAAGTGCAAGAGTAGGAAGTGAACAGTTAAATACTCGAAACAGTAAAATACTTGAAAGTAACAAAAAAAAAGAGTTGAAACCGAAAAGTGCAAGAGTAGGAAGTGAACAGTAAAATACTCGAAACAGTAAAATACTTGAAAGTAACAAAAAAAAAAGAGTTGAAACCGAAAAGTGCAAGAGTAGGAAGTGAACAGTAAAATACTCGAAACAGTAAAATACTTGAAAGTCACAAAAAAAAAGAGTTGAAACCGAAAAGTGCAAGAGTAGGAAGTGAACAGTAAAATACTCGAAACAGTAAAATACTTGAAAGTAACAAAAAAAAAGAGTTGAAACCGAAAAGTGCAAGAGTAGGAAGTGAACAGTAAAATACTCGAAACAGTAAAATACTTGAAAGTAACAAAAAAAAAGAGTTGAAACCGAAAAGTGCAAGAGTAGGAAGTGAACAGTAAAATACTCGAAACAGTAAAATACTTGAAAGTAACAAAAAAAGAGTTGAAACCGAAAAGTGCAAGAGTAGGAAGTGAACAGTAAAATACTCGAAACAGTAAAATACTTGAAAGTAACAAAAAAAAAGAGTTGAAACCGAAAAGTGCAAGAGTAGGAAGTGAACAGTAAAATACTCGAAACAGTAAAATACTTGAAAGTAACAAAAAAAAAGAGTTGAAACCGAAAAGTGCAAGAGTAGGAAGTGAACAGTAAAATACTCGAAACAGTAAAATACTTGAAAGTAACAAAAAAAAAATTGAAACCGAAAAGTGCAAGAGTAGGAAGTGAACAGTAAAATACTCGAAACAGTAAAATACTTGAAAGTAACAAAAAAAAAGAGTTGAAACCGAAAAGTGCAAGAGTAGGAAGTGAACAGTAAAATACTCGAAACAGTAAAATACTTGAAAGTAACGAAAAAAAGAGTTGAAACCGAAAAGTGCAAGAGTAGGAAGTGAACAGTAAAATACTCGAAACAGTAAAGTACTTGAAAGTAACAAAAAAAAAAAGAGTTGAAACCGAAAAGTGCAAGAGTAGGAAGTGAACAGTAAAATACTCGAAACAGTAAAATACTTGAAAGTAACAAAAAAAAAAAGAGTTGAAACCGAAAAGTGCAAGAGTAGGAAGTGAACAGTAAAATACTCGAAACAGTAAAATACTTGACAGTAACAAAAAAAAGAGTTGAAACCGAAAAGTGCAAGAGTAGGAAGTGAACAGTAAAATACTCGAAACAGTAAAATACTTGAAAGTAACAAAAAAAAGAGTTGAAACCGAAAAGTGCAAGAGTAGGAAATGAACAGTAAAATACTCGAAACAGTAAAATACTTGAAAGTAACAAAAAAAAAGAGTTGAAACCGAAAAGTGCAAGAGTAGGAAGTGAACAGTAAAATACTCGAAACAGTAAAATACTTGAAAGTAACAAAAAAAAAAGAGTTGAAACCGAAAAGTGCAAGAGTAGGAAGTGAACAGTAAAATACTCGAAACAGTAAAATACTTGAAAGTAACAAAAAAAAAGAGTTGAAACCGAAAAGTGCAAGAGTAGGAAGTGAACAGTAAAATACTCGAAACAGTAAAATACTTGAAAGTAACAAAAAAAAAAGAGTTGAAACCGAAAAGTGCAAGAGTAGGAAGTGAACAGTAAAATACTCGAAACAGTAAAATACTTGAAAGTAACAAAAAAAACAATTGAAACCGAAAAGTGCAAGAGTAGGAAGTGAACAGTAAAATACTCGAAACAGTAAAATACTTGAAAGTAACAAAAAAAAAGAGTTGAAACCGAAAAGTGCAAGAGTAGGAAGTGAACAGTAAAATACTCGAAACAGTAAAATACTTGAAAGTAACGAAAAAAAGAGTTGAAACCGAAAAGTGCAAGAGTAGGAAGTGAACAGTAAAATACTCGAAACAGTAAAGTACTTGAAAGTAACAAAAAAAAAGAGTTGAAACCGAAAAGTGCAAGAGTAGGAAGTGAACAGTAAAATACTCGAAACAGTAAAATACTTGAAAGTAACAAAAAAAAAATTGAAACCGAAAAGTGCAAGAGTAGGAAGTGAACAGTAAAATACTCGAAACAGTAAAATATTTGAAAGTAACGAAAAAAAGAGTTGAAACCGAAAAGTGCAAGAGTAGGAAGTGAACAGTAAAATACTCGAAACAGTAAAGTACTTGAAAGTAACAAAAAAAAAGAGTTGAAACCGAAAAGTGCAAGAGTAGGAAGTGAACAGTAAAATACTCGAAACAGTAAAATACTTGAAAGTAACAAAAAAAAAAAAGAGTTGAAACCGAAAAGTACAAGAGTAGGAAGTGAACAGTAAAATACTCGAAACAGTAAAATACTTGAAAGTAACAAAAAAAAGAGTTGAAACCGAAAAGTGCAAGAGTAGGAAGTGAACAGTAAAATACTCGAAACAGTAAAATACTTGAAAGTAACAAAAAAAAGAGTTGAAACCGAAAAGTGCAAGAGTAGGAAGTGAACAGTAAAATACTCGAAACAGTAAAATACTTGAAAGTAACAAAAAAAAAGAGTTGAAACCGAAAAGTGCAAGAGTAGGAAGTGAACAGTAAAATACTCGAAACAGTAAAATACTTGAAAGTAACAAAAAAAAAAGAGTTGAAACCGAAAAGTGCAAGAGTAGGAAGTGAACAGTAAAATACTCGAAACAGTAAAATACTTGAAAGTAACAAAATAAGAGTTGAAACCGAAAAGTGCAAGAGTAGGAAGTGAACAGTAAAATACTCGAAACAGTAAAATACTTGAAAGTAACAAAAAAAAAAGAGTTGAAACCGAAAAGTGCAAGAGTAGGAAGTGAACAGTAAAATACTCGAAACAGTAAAATACTTGAAAGTAACAAAAAAAAAAAATTGAAACCGAAAAGTGCAAGAGTAGGAAGTGAACAGTAAAATACTCGAAACAGTAAAATACTTGAAAGTAACGAAAAGAAGAGTTGAAACCGAAAAGTGCAAGAGTAGGAAGTGAACAGTAAAATACTCGAAACAGTAAAGTACTTGAAAGTAACAAAAAAAAAAGAGTTGAAACCGAAAAGTGCAAGAGTAGGAAGTGAACAGTAAAATACTCGAAACAGTAAAATACTTGAAAGTAACAAAAAAAAAGAGTTGAAACCGAAAAGTGCAAGAGTAGGAAGTGAACAGTAAAATACTCGAAACAGTAAAATACTTGAAAGTAACAAAAAGAAGAGTTGAAACCGAAAAGTGCAAGAGTAGGAAGTGAACAGTTAAATACTCGAAACAGTAAAATACTTGAAAGTAACAAAAAAAAAGAGTTGAAACCGAAAAGTGCAAGAGTAGGAAGTGAACAGTAAAATACTCGAAACAGTAAAATACTTGAAAGTAACAAAAAAAAAGAGTTGAAACCGAAAAGTGCAAGAGTAGGAAGTGAACAGTAAAATACTCGAAACAGTAAAATACTTGAAAGTCACAAAAAAAAAGAGTTGAAACCGAAAAGTGCAAGAGTAGGAAGTGAACAGTAAAATACTCGAAACAGTAAAATACTTGAAAGTAACAAAAAAAAAGAGTTGAAACCGAAAAGTGCAAGAGTAGGAAGTGAACAGTAAAATACTCGAAACAGTAAAATACTTGAAAGTAACAAAAAAAAAGAGTTGAAACCGAAAAGTGCAAGAGTAGGAAGTGAACAGTAAAATACTCGAAACAGTAAAATACTTGAAAGTAACAAAAAAAGAGTTGAAACCGAAAAGTGCAAGAGTAGGAAGTGAACAGTAAAATACTCGAAACAGTAAAGTACTTGAAAGTAACGAAAAAAAGAGTTGAAACCGAAAAGTGCAAGAGTAGGAAGTGAACAGTAAAATACTCGAAACAGTAAAGTACTTGAAAGTAACAAAAAAAAAGAGTTGAAACCGAAAAGTGCAAGAGTAGGAAGTGAACAGTAAAATACTCGAAACAGTAAAATACTTGAAAGTAACAAAAAAAAGAGTTGAAACCGAAAAGTGCAAGAGTAGGAAGTGAACAGTAAAATACTCGAAACAGTAAAATACTTGAAAGTAACAAAAAAAAAGAGTTGAAACCGAAAAGTGCAAGAGTAGGAAGTGAACAGTAAAATACTCGAAACAGTAAAATACTTGAAAGTAACAAAAAAAAAGAGTTGAAACCGAAAAGTGCAAGAGTAGGAAGTGAACAGTAAAATACTCGAAACAGTAAAATACTTGAAAGTAACAAAAAAAAGAGTTGAAACCGAAAAGTGCAAGAGTAGGAAGTGAACAGTAAAATACTCGAAACAGTAAAATACTTGAAAGTAACAAAAAAAAAGAGTTGAAACCGAAAAGTGCAAGAGTAGGAAGTGAACAGTAAAATACTCGAAACAGTAAAATACTTGAAAGTAACAAAAAAAGAGTTGAAACAGAAAAGTGCAAGAGTAGGAAGTGAACAGTAAAATACTCGAAACAGTAAAATACTTGAAAGTAACAAAAAAAAAGAGTTGAAACCGAAAAGTGCAAGAGTAGGAAGTGAACAGTAAAATACTCAAAAGAGTAAAATACTTGAAAGTAACAAAAAAAAGAGTTGAAACCGAAAAGTGCAAGAGTAGGAAGTGAACAGTAAAATACTCGAAACAGTAAAATACTTGAAAGTAACAAAAAAAAAATTGAAACCGAAAAGTGCAAGAGTAGGAAGTGAACAGTAAAATACTCGAAACAGTAAAATACTTGAAAGTAACAAAAAAAAGAGTTGAAACCGAAAAGTGCAAGAGTAGGAAGTGAACAGTAAAATACTCGAAACAGTAAAATACTTGAAAGTAACGAAAAAAAGAGTTGAAACCGAAAAGTGCAAGAGTAGGAAGTGAACAGTAAAATACTCGAAACAGTAAAGTACTTGAAAGTAACAAAAAAAAAAGAGTTGAAACCGAAAAGTGCAAGAGTAGGAAGTGAACAGTAAAATACTCGAAACAGTAAAATACTTGAAAGTAACAAAAAAAAAAGAGTTGAAACCGAAAAGTGCAAGAGTAGGAAGTGAACAGTAAAATACTCGAAACAGTAAAATACTTGAAAGTAACAAAAAAAGAGTTGAAACCGAAAAGTGCAAGAGTAGGAAGTGAACAGTAAAATACTCGAAACAGTAAAATACTTGAAAGTAACAAAAAAAAAGAGTTGAAACCGAAAAGTGCAAGAGTAGGAAGTGAACAGTAAAATACTCGAAACAGTAAAATACTTGAAAGTAACAAAAAAAAAGAGTTGAAACCGAAAAGTGCAAGAGTAGGAAGTGAACAGTAAAATACTCGAAACAGTAAAATACTTGAAAGTAACAAAAAAAAAGAGTTGAAACCGAAAAGTGCAAGAGTAGGAAGTGAACAGTAAAATACTCGAAACAGTAAAATACTTGAAAGTAACAAAAAAAAAGAGTTGAAACCGAAAAGTGCAAGAGTAGGAAGTGAACAGTAAAATACTCGAAACAGTAAAATACTTGAAAGTAACAAAAAAAAAGAGTTGAAACCGAAACGTGCAAGAGTAGGAAGTGAACAGTAAAATACTCGAAACAGTAAAATACTTGAAAGTAACAAAAAAAAGAGTTGAAACCGAAAAGTGCAAGAGTAGGAAGTGAACAGTAAAATACTCGAAACAGTAAAATACTTGAAAGTAACAAAAAAAAAGAGTTGAAACCGAAAAGTGCAAGAGTAGGAAGTGAACAGTAAAATACTCGAAACAGTAAAATACTTGAAAGTAACAAAAAAAAAGAGTTGAAACCGAAAAGTGCAAGAGTAGGAAGTGAACAGTAAAATACTCGAAACAGTAAAATACTTGAAAGTAACAAAAAAAAAGAGTTGAAACCGAAAAGTGCAAGAGTAGGAAGTGAACAGTAAAATACTCGAAACAGTAAAATACTTGAAAGTAACAAAAAAAGAGTTGAAACAGAAAAGTGCAAGAGTAGGAAGTGAACAGTAAAATACTCGAAACAGTAAAATACTTGAAAGTAACAAAAAAAAAGAGTTGAAACCGAAAAGTGCAAGAGTAGGAAGTGAACAGTAAAATACTCAAAAGAGGTAAATACTTGAAAGTAACAAAAAAAAGAGTTGAAACCGAAAAGTGCAAGAGTAGGAAGTGAACAGTAAAATACTCGAAACAGTAAAATACTTGAAAGTAACAAAAAAAAAATTGAAACCGAAAAGTGCAAGAGTAGGAAGTGAACAGTAAAATACTCGAAACAGTAAAATACTTGAAAGTAACAAAAAAAAGAGTTGAAACCGAAAAGTGCAAGAGTAGGAAGTGAACAGTAAAATACTCGAAACAGTAAAATACTTGAAAGTAACAAAAAAAAAAGAGTTGAAACCGAAAAGTGCAAGAGTAGGAAGTGAACAGTAAAATACTCGAAACAGTAAAATACTTGAAAGTAACAAAAAAAAGAGTTGAAACCGAAAAGTGCAAGAGTAGGAAGTGAACAGTAAAATACTCGAAACAGTAAAATACTTGAAAGTAACAAAAAAAAAGAGTTGAAACCGAAAAGTGCAAGAGTAGGAAGTGAACAGTAAAATACTCGAAACAGTAAAATACTTGAAAGTAACAAAAAAAAAAGAGTTGAAACCGAAAAGTGCAAGAGTAGGAAGTGAACAGTAAAATACTCGAAACAGTAAAATACTTGAAAGTAACAAAAAAAAAGAGTTGAAACCGAAAAGTGCAAGAGTAGGAAGTGAACAGTAAAATACTCGAAACAGTAAAATACTTGAAAGTAACAAAAAAAAAGAGTTGAAACCGAAAAGTGCAAGAGTAGGAAGTGAACAGTAAAATACTCGAAACAGTAAAATACTTGAAAGTAACAAAAAAAAAGAGTTGAAACCGAAACGTGCAAGAGTAGGAAGTGAACAGTAAAATACTCGAAACAGTAAAATACTTGAAAGTAACAAAAAAAAGAGTTGAAACCGAAAAGTGCAAGAGTAGGAAGTGAACAGTAAAATACTCGAAACAGTAAAATACTTGAAAGTAACAAAAAAAAAGAGTTGAAACCGAAAAGTGCAAGAGTAGGAAGTGAACAGTAAAATACTCGAAACAGTAAAATACTTGAAAGTAACAAAAAAAAAGAGTTGAAACCGAAAAGTGCAAGAGTAGGAAGTGAACAGTAAAATACTCGAAACAGTAAAATACTTGAAAGTAACAAAAAAAAAGAGTTGAAACCGAAAAGTGCAAGAGTAGGAAGTGAACAGTAAAATACTCGAAACAGTAAAATACTTGAAAGTAACAAAAAAAGAGTTGAAACAGAAAAGTGCAAGAGTAGGAAGTGAACAGTAAAATACTCGAAACAGTAAAATACTTGAAAGTAACAAAAAAAAAGAGTTGAAACCGAAAAGTGCAAGAGTAGGAAGTGAACAGTAAAATACTCAAAAGAGTAAAATACTTGAAAGTAACAAAAAAAAGAGTGGAAACCGAAAAGTGCAAGAGTAGGAAGTGAACAGTAAAATACTCGAAACAGTAAAATACTTGAAAGTAACAAAAAAAAAATTGAAACCGAAAAGTGCAAGAGTAGGAAGTGAACAGTAAAATACTCGAAACAGTAAAATACTTGAAAGTAACAAAAAAAAGAGTTGAAACCGAAAAGTGCAAGAGTAGGAAGTGAACAGTAAAATACTCGAAACAGTAAAATACTTGAAAGTAACAAAAAAAAAAGAGTTGAAACCGAAAAGTGCAAGAGTAGGAAGTGAACAGTAAAATACTCGAAACAGTAAAATACTTGAAAGTAACAAAAAAAAGAGTTGAAACCGAAAAGTGCAAGAGTAGGAAGTGAACAGTAAAATACTCGAAACAGTAAAATACTTGAAAGTAACAAAAAAAAAGAGTTGAAACCGAAAAGTGCAAGAGTAGGAAGTGAACAGTAAAATACTCGAAACAGTAAAATACTTGAAAGTAACAAAAAAAAAAGAGTTGAAACCGAAAAGTGCAAGAGTAGGAAGTGAACAGTAAAATACTCGAAACAGTAAAATACTTGAAAGTAACAAAAAAAAAGAGTTGAAACCGAAAAGTGCAAGAGTAGGAAGTGAACAGTAAAATACTCGAAACAGTAAAATACTTGAAAGTAACAAAAAAAGAGTTGAAACCGAAAAGTGCAAGAGTAGGAAGTGAACAGTAAAATACTCGAAACAGTAAAATACTTGAAAGCAACGAAAAAAGAGTTGAAACCGAAATGTGCAAGAGTAGGAAGTGAACAGTAAAATACTCGAAACAGTAAAATACTTGAAAGTAACAAAAAAAAATTGAAACCGAAAAGTGCAAGAGTAGGAAGTGAACAGTAAAATACTCGAAACAGTAAAATACTTGAAAGTAACAAAAAAGAAGAGTTGAAACCGAAAAGTGCAAGAGTAGGAAGTGAACAGTAAAATACTCGAAACAGTAAAATACTTGAAAGTAACAAAAAAAAAGAGTTGAAACCGAAAAGTGCAAGAGTAGGAAGTGAACAGTAAAATACTCGAAACAGTAAAATACTTGAAAGTAACAAAAAAAAAGAGTTGAAACCGAAAAGTGCAAGAGTAGGAAGTGAACAGTAAAATACTCGAAACAGTAAAATACTTGAAAGTAACAAAAAAAGAGTTGAAACCGAAAAGTGCAAGAGTAGGAAGTGAACAGTAAAATACTCGAAACAGTAAAATACTTGAAAGTAACAAAAAAAGAGTTTGTCGTATTAGGGATTCAATCACCCTACAGATGGCGCTAAAAGCACCGTCAGAGTGTGTTACGATCGAACAAGCAGATATTCGGATGATATATTCATGGAGTGGTCGTGTAGGACGCTCCTTGGTAAATTGTAAATATTTTGTTATATAATAAATGTTTGTGCTCTCTGCATTGCCTGAGATTTGCTGATAACCCATTAAATAGAACCAGATACGACATTGGCGCAGTCGACAGGATTTTAATGAGGAAATATGCTTTCGTTTTCATGGTGAGTCCTGCTCCTCGTTGTGAACTTTTATATTTGTTTCCTGCTAAATACTACTTTTGAAGAACATTGAAGAATGGTGTAAAGATTTTTGTTGAAATGCTTCAAAGTGAATTTTGAATTTGATTTTCGGAACTTTATTGTGGAACTTTCGTTTTAAATCGAACAGTTTTGTTTCGTGATCCCATTATGGCGTTCTTGGCGAAAGCAAGAAAGGAAGTTCTAAAGACTGTTGCTACCGAAATGGGGATATTGAATACCGAAAACATGGTTGTAATTGAGCTAAAGAAAGTTATAACCGAAAATAAAAACTATGATGAACCGTTCGTGAAGGAACTCTTAAATACTATTATAGAAGAAAGAAGGAGAAAAGAAGAAGTTGAAGAAAGACGAAGGAAAGAAGAATTAGAAGTTGAAGAAAGACGAAGGAAAGAAGAAGTTGAAGAAAGACGAAGGAAAGAAGAATTAGAAGTTGAAGAAAGACGAAGGAAAGAAGAAATGGAATTCGAGTTGCAGAAGATGCGTCTAGAAAACGAAAGATTGAAGAATGGGTCTGAAATTCAACAAACTGATGTAAACATGAAGCCGAGGTTTGACTTGCAAAGTATTTTACAGAAGTTTGATCCCAAAACTAATGATATAAGCCTCTACTTAGTTCTCTTCGAGCGTCAAGTGAAACGAACGGAAATCAAGAAAGAAAATTGGGTGTCATACCTAATAGGATTCCTACCCTATGACGTTGCGCAAATAATTGCCAGAGAAAACGAAGAAGTGACGGATGATTATGAAAAAGTGAAAGAACTCTTACTAAAAAGATATAAACTTACTCCTGAAAGGTTCCACCAATTGTTTACGAAACACTACAAGAAACCCGAAATTACGTGGTGTGACTTCGCCTATGAACTTAAAAATTATTATCAAGAATGGATAAGAGGACTGGATGTAAAGACTTTTGAAGAACTGTCTGATTTAATTATTACTGATCAGATTAAGCGTAAAGTGCCATCGGAAATCCGTGATCATTTCATCGACGAATGGTCTCGATTCAAAATACCAGAAGAAATTGCAAATAAACTAGATGATTACGAAAACGTTCGAAATTGCGTAAACAAAAAAGTGAAGGAAACATTTTGGAAGGAGAATCAAACGAATACGTTCAAACATCAGAATTTTAATTACAACAGAGAAGAAACGAAAAATTCCATAGACCGGAAATATGCACCCCCTCACATCAGAGAACATCGATTCAAGACGAGAGAAGATTACCAAAGCACTAGAAATACAACTTCAAGGGAATGCTACATATGTGGTTTATCGCACTTCGCAAGAGATTGTCCTAAAAGATACAGCAGATCAACAAATATTAGCAAGAAAGAAAAGAAACCAGAAGATGAAATATTAACTGCTGAAATACGATCGGAGCATCTGGTGAAAGAAAAAATAAATGTTCCTATGAACTCTCTTCAATATGTAAACATTCTCGTAGATAATCGAGAACTGAAAAGCCTGATCGATTCTGGAGCTCAAATCCCAGTTTTCAATTCAAATTTTATTTCCGAATCAAAAACTGAAAAGGGAAAAATAATTTTAACTAGTGCTTTCGGAGAAAAAATTGAAGCTGAATTAGCAAAATTCCAAGTTTCATTAAAAAACGAAGATGAAAATAGACTTTGCCGTCCGATTGAAATACTTGCAGCAGTAACGGACAAAGTTCATGGTCAGTGCATTATACCCCCAAATATTTATGAATTACTAAAATGCTCAACAGAAGATGGAAAAGAAACATGTATTCCTAAATGTAACAGATTGGATTGTGTTTTTCCAGTGAAAGAAAAGGATTATTTAGTCTGCGCTGAAACCGGAAATGATGAATCAGAACAAGAATCACCAGAAAGCGGAATACTATCGTTCAAAAGTGAAAGCTTTCGACTTCGTGAAGAACAAAACAGTTGTGATACGTTAAAAGAAATAAGAAAAAATTTATCACTTCGAAAGGGAAACTTCTTTTTTATCGATGGATTAATATTCCACAAAGATAAAATATTAGGAGAGACCGTTCAGCAACTGGTTTTACCGCAAAAGAGAAGAGCTCAAGTTTTAAAATTAGCTCATGAATCTGTTTTTGGAAGTCACATGGGAATGAAAAAGACGAATGAAAGAATACGATATAGTTTTTATTGGCCTCACATGACTAGTGAAATCGCCGAATTTTGTAAAACATGTAAAGAATGCCAACTCCGAAGCCCAGAGAAAATGATTGATAAAATTCCCATTACTCCTGTTCTCAGACCGGAATTACCATTTGAATGTGTTAATGTGGACATTATAGGCCCTATTGAGCCTCCCTCAGCTCGTCGTCATAAATATGTGTTATGTTTAGTTGATCAACATTCTCGCTGGCCGGAAGCAATTTCTTTGCGTTCCTTAACTGCTAAGGCGACATGTGACGCACTGTTGGAAATTTTCATGAGAACTGGAATACCAAATACTATAGCAAGTGATCAAGGTACGAACTTTATATCGAAACTTACTCAAGAATTCATGAATCGCTTAGGATCCTCTCCTAGATTTTCAGTACCAGGATATGCAGCCAGTAATGGACTTGTAGAAAGATATAATCAAGTTCTTAAAAATGCACTTCATCATGTTATCCGAACAGATCCTAGTAATTGGGATAAATACATTCCGTTTCTGTTATTTGCTTATAGAGAAGTTCCTAACTGTACTACCGGAGTATCTCCATTCAAGTTGATGTATGGCCGAGAAGCAAGAGGTCCTCTGAGTGTGTTGAAATCTAGCTGGTGTGGAGAAATTCCTATACCTTTGAATATGGACAAATCAGTCGTAGATTAGCTCCAGGAACTCAAAATAAATCTCGAACGAGCAACCGACCAAGCCTTACTTATCGCATCGGGAAAACAACAAGCCTACTCTGATTATTTTAATCGCCGCACAAGATCCAAAGAATTTAAATTAGGAGAGCAGGTTTACTTACTAATTCCAGATTCTTCCAACAAGTTGTATGCACGATGGACTGGACCTGGGGAGATAGTCGAGCATCCATCGCCACATTCTTACAAAGTGAAACTTCCTGAAGCAAAAGTACGACACTGCCACGTAAATAAGATAAGGAGATATTACCCAAGAATGAATGCAGTTGGTATTGTTTTTGAAGATGATGAAGAATTTGGTGAAATTCATGCCTCTCCTAAAACTGTATATCAACAAGAACTGTCTGATAAAATTTGGAAAATAAATTTATACGATTTACATGAGAAAGAAAGAAGTCAACTGATTCAGATATTACAGAAGCATAAAGATTTATTTAGTGGAAAATTGAAAGTTGCACAAGTTGGTGAACACAAAATAAGACTTGAGGAAGGCAAAGAAAGGACAAAACCATATGTTTATAGGATACCAGAATCTTTGAAATCACAAGTAGATACCCAAATTGAAGAGCTACTTGAATTGGACTTAATAGAAGAAAGTTCTGCAGAAATCGCTCATCCTGTTGTGTGTGTAAACAAAAAGGATGGAGGCATGCGTTTATGTGTTGATTATCGATCCCTCAATGCTGTCACCAAGGCTGATGATTTTCCTATGGAAGATGCCATTCAATTACTTCACAGCATAGGGAAAGCAAATGTTATTTCTACACTTGACTTGTTGAAGGGATATTGGGCTATCCCAATGGAAGAAAAATGTCGTGATTTTACTTCTTTCAAGACTCACAGAGCACAGTATAGATTCAAAGTAATGCCATTTGGTTTGAGAAATGCTGCTGCGACTTTTCAACGAGAAATGAACAAAGCGTTAGCACCATACAGAGATTTTAGTCGTGCATATATTGACGACATAGCTATATTTTCTAACAACATGAGTGATCATCTAAAACACTTGGATCTTATTCCTTCAAAATTAGAAGAACTACAGTTTACTGTGAATTTACACAAATGTACATTTGCAAGACCTGAAATCAAATATTTAGGTCATGTTATCGGATCTGGAAGGCATCAAGCAGATCCAGACAAAATAAAAGCAATTGCTCAAATACCTGTACCTGAGATCAAGAAACAACTTAGAAGCATGCTTGGATTGTGCAATTATTATCGGGAATATATACCTTGCTATGCAGAGATTGCCTTACCTCTTACAGAGTTAACAAAAAAGAGGATTCCTGAAAATTTACCTTGGCTGGATATACACGAAGTTGCCTTCAACAAACTGAAATCTGCTCTAATGAAAGCTCCAGCTTTGCCCACTCCAGTTATGAGTGAACCGTTCATAATACACAGTGATGCATCCCAGTATGGTATCGCCGCTTGTCTGTCCCAAGGAATCGAAGGATTACTCCGACCTATTGCATATGTGAGCCAGAAGTTGAATAAAACTCAACAAGCTTGGTCTACAATAGAGAGAGAAGCGTACGCTATTGTGGGGAGTTTGAAGAAGTTTGAAACTCTAGTTTTCGGGTCCAAAATAGAACTGTACACTGATCACAACCCTTTGTCATACCTTACAAAATGTGCTCCACAATCTTCACGACTACAGCGGTGGGTTTTTGCTCTTCAAAGATATAACTTAACAATAAAACATTGTCCAGGAGTCAAAATGCCTCATGCTGATGCATTATCCAGACTATTTTCTGAAGAGAAGTAGTGACAAATTTATTATTGTGACTTTAAGCATAATGTCTGTTATTATATGCTTTAGTATTTTATTAGCATTATTATTCTTATATGTATATATATTTTTATTTTGCATTTTTCTTTACTGTTGATATGGTGTAATAATATTTAGGTGATTGAGTCCATAATATTTAAATTCAGATCTGTGTTTATGTTTTGAGAAAACCCCAAACCCATATCTTGCGCGGGAGATGTCGTATTAGGGATTCAATCACCCTACAGATGGCGCTAAAAGCCGTCAGAGTGTGTTACGATCGAACAAGCAGATATTCGGATGATATGGTCATGGAGTGGTCGTGTAGGACGCTCCTTGGTAAATTGTAAATATTTTGTTATATAATAAATGTTTGTGCTGTCTGCATTGCCTGAGATTTGCTGATAACCCATTAAATAGAACCAGATACGACAGAGTTGAAACCGAAAAGTGCAAGAGTAGGAAGTGAACAGTAAAATACTCGAAACAGTACAATACTTGAAAGTAACAAAAAAAGAGTTGAAACCGAAAAGTGCAAGAGTAGGAAGTGAACAGTAAAATACTCGAAACAGTAAAATACTTGAAAGTAACGAAAAAAGAGTTGAAACCGAAAAGTGCAAGAGTAGGAAGTGAACAGTAAAATACTCGAAACAGTAAAATACTTGAAAGTAACGAAAAAAGAGTTGAAACCGAAATGTGCAAGAGTAGGAAGTGAACAGTAAAATACTTGAAAGTAACAAAAAATGAGTTGAAACCGAAAAGTGCAAGAGTAGGAAGTGAACAGTAAAATACTCGAAACAGTAAAATACTTGAAAGTAACAAAAAAAGAGTTGAAACCGAAAAGTGAAAGAGTAGGAAGTGAACAGTAAAATACTCGAAACAGTAAAATACTTGAAAGTAACAAAAAAAGAGATGAAACCGAAAAGTGCAAGAGTAGGAAGTGAACAGTAAAATACTCGAAACAGTAAAATACTTGAAAGTAACAAAAAAAGAGTTGAAACCGAAAAGTGCAAGAGTAGGAAGTGAACAGTAAAATACTCGAAACAGTAAAATACTTGAAAGTAACAAAAAAAAAATTGAAACCGAAAAGTGCAAGAGTAGGAAGTGAACAGTAAAATACTCGAAACAGTAAAATACTTGAAAGTAACAAAAAAAGAGTTTGTCGTATTAGGGATTCAATCACCCTACAGATGGCGCTAAAAGCACCGTCAGAATGTGTTACGATCGAACAAGCAGATATTCGGATGATATATTCATGGAGTGGTCGTGTAGGACGCTCCTTGGTAAATTGTAAATATTTTGTTATATAATAAATGTTTGTGCTCTCTGCATTGCCTGAGATTTGCTGATAACCCATTAAATAGAACCAGATACGACATTGGCGCAGTCGACAGGATTTTAATGAGGAAATATGCTTTCGTTTTCATGGTGAGTCCTGCTCCTCGTTGTGAACTTTTATATTTGTTTCCTGCTAAATACTACTTTTGAAGAACATTGAAGAATGGTGTAAAGATTTTTGTTGAAATGCTTCAAAGTGAATTTTGAATTTGATTTTCGGAACTTTATTGTGGAACTTTCGTTTTAAATCGGTTTTGTTTCGTGATCCCATTATGGCGTTCTTGGCGAAAGCAAGAAAGGAAGTTCTAAAGACTGTTGCTACCGAAATGGGGATATTGAATACCGAAAACATGGTTGTAATTGAGCTAAAGAAAGTTATAACCGAAAATAAAAACTATGATGAACCGTTCGTGAAGGAACTCTTAAATACTATTATAGAAGAAAGAAGGAGAAAAGAAGAAGTTGAAGAAAGACGAAGGAAAGAAGAATTAGAAGTTGAAGAAAGACGAAGGAAAGAAGAAGTTGAAGAAAGACGAAGGAAAGAAGAATTAGAAGTTGAAGAAAGACGAAGGAAAGAAGAAATGGAATTCGAGTTGCAGAAGATGCGTCTAGAAAACGAAAGATTGAAGAATGGGTCTGAAATTCAACAAACTGATGTAAACATGAAGCCGAGGTTTGACTTGCAAAGTATTTTACAGAAGTTTGATCCCAAAACTAATGATATAAGCCTCTACTTAGTTCTCTTCGAGCGTCAAGTGAAACGAACGGAAATCAAGAAAGAAAATTGGGTGTCATACCTAATAGGATTCCTACCCTATGACGTTGCGCAAATAATTGCCAGAGAAAACGAAGAAGTGACGGATGATTATGAAAAAGTGAAAGAACTCTTACTAAAAAGATATAAACTTACTCCTGAAAGGTTCCACCAATTGTTTACGAAACACTACAAGAAACCCGAAATTACGTGGTGTGACTTCGCCTATGAACTTAAAAATTATTATCAAGAATGGATAAGAGGACTGGATGTAAAGACTTTTGAAGAACTGTCTGATTTAATTATTACTGATCAGATTAAGCGTAAAGTGCCATCGGAAATCCGTGATCATTTCATCGACGAATGGTCTCGATTCAAAATACCAGAAGAAATTGCAAATAAACTAGATGATTACGAAAACGTTCGAAATTGCGTAAACAAAAAAGTGAAGGAAACATTTTGGAAGGAGAATCAAACGAATACGTTCAAACATCAGAATTTTAATTACAACAGAGAAGAAACGAAAAATTCCATAGACCGGAAATATGCACCCCCTCACATCAGAGAACATCGATTCAAGACGAGAGAAGATTACCAAAGCACTAGAAATACAACTTCAAGGGAATGCTACATATGTGGTTTATCGCACTTCGCAAGAGATTGTCCTAAAAGATACAGCAGATCAACAAATATTAGCAAGAAAGAAAAGAAACCAGAAGATGAAATATTAACTGCTGAAATACGATCGGAGCATCTGGTGAAAGAAAAAATAAATGTTCCTATGAACTCTCTTCAATATGTAAACATTCTCGTAGATAATCGAGAACTGAAAAGCCTGATCGATTCTGGAGCTCAAATCCCAGTTTTCAATTCAAATTTTATTTCCGAATCAAAAACTGAAAAGGGAAAAATAATTTTAACTAGTGCTTTCGGAGAAAAAATTGAAGCTGAATTAGCAAAATTCCAAGTTTCATTAAAAAACGAAGATGAAAATAGACTTTGCCGTCCGATTGAAATACTTGCAGCAGTAACGGACAAAGTTCATGGTCAGTGCATTATACCCCCAAATATTTATGAATTACTAAAATGCTCAACAGAAGATGGAAAAGAAACATGTATTCCTAAATGTAACAGATTGGATTGTGTTTTTCCAGTGAAAGAAAAGGATTATTTAGTCTGCGCTGAAACCGGAAATGATGAATCAGAACAAGAATCACCAGAAAGCGGAATACTATCGTTCAAAAGTGAAAGCTTTCGACTTCGTGAAGAACAAAACAGTTGTGATACGTTAAAAGAAATAAGAAAAAATTTATCACTTCGAAAGGGAAACTTCTTTTTTATCGATGGATTAATATTCCACAAAGATAAAATATTAGGAGAGACCGTTCAGCAACTGGTTTTACCGCAAAAGAGAAGAGCTCAAGTTTTAAAATTAGCTCATGAATCTGTTTTTGGAAGTCACATGGGAATGAAAAAGACGAATGAAAGAATACGATATAGTTTTTATTGGCCTCACATGACTAGTGAAATCGCCGAATTTTGTAAAACATGTAAAGAATGCCAACTCCGAAGCCCAGAGAAAATGATTGATAAAATTCCCATTACTCCTGTTCTCAGACCGGAATTACCATTTGAATGTGTTAATGTGGACATTATAGGCCCTATTGAGCCTCCCTCAGCTCGTCGTCATAAATATGTGTTATGTTTAGTTGATCAACATTCTCGCTGGCCGGAAGCAATTTCTTTGCGTTCCTTAACTGCTAAGGCGACATGTGACGCACTGTTGGAAATTTTCATGAGAACTGGAATACCAAATACTATAGCAAGTGATCAAGGTACGAACTTTATATCGAAACTTACTCAAGAATTCATGAATCGCTTAGGATCCTCTCCTAGATTTTCAGTACCAGGATATGCAGCCAGTAATGGACTTGTAGAAAGATATAATCAAGTTCTTAAAAATGCACTTCATCATGTTATCCGAACAGATCCTAGTAATTGGGATAAATACATTCCGTTTCTGTTATTTGCTTATAGAGAAGTTCCTAACTGTACTACCGGAGTATCTCCATTCAAGTTGATGTATGGCCGAGAAGCAAGAGGTCCTCTGAGTGTGTTGAAATCTAGCTGGTGTGGAGAAATTCCTATACCTTTGAATATGGACAAATCAGTCGTAGATTATCTCCAGGAACTCAAAATAAATCTCGAACGAGCAACCGACCAAGCCTTACTTATCGCATCGGGAAAACAACAAGCCTACTCTGATTATTTTAATCGCCGCACAAGATCCAAAGAATTTAAATTAGGAGAGCAGGTTTACTTACTAATTCCAGATTCTTCCAACAAGTTGTATGCACGATGGACTGGACCTGGGGAGATAGTCGAGCATCCATCGCCACATTCTTACAAAGTGAAACTTCCTGAAGCAAAAGTACGACACTGCCACGTAAATAAGATAAGGAGATATTACCCAAGAATGAATGCAGTTGGTATTGTTTTTGAAGATGATGAAGAATTTGGTGAAATTCATGCCTCTCCTAAAACTGTATATCAACAAGAACTGTCTGATAAAATTTGGAAAATAAATTTATACGATTTACATGAGAAAGAAAGAAGTCAACTGATTCAGATATTACAGAAGCATAAAGATTTATTTAGTGGAAAATTGAAAGTTGCACAAGTTGGTGAACACAAAATAAGACTTGAGGAAGGCAAAGAAAGGACAAAACCATATGTTTATAGGATACCAGAATCTTTGAAATCACAAGTAGATACCCAAATTGAAGAGCTACTTGAATTGGACTTAATAGAAGAAAGTTCTGCAGAAATCGCTCATCCTGTTGTGTGTGTAAACAAAAAGGATGGAGGCATGCGTTTATGTGTTGATTATCGATCCCTCAATGCTGTCACCAAGGCTGATGATTTTCCTATGGAAGATGCCATTCAATTACTTCACAGCATAGGGAAAGCAAATGTTATTTCTACACTTGACTTGTTGAAGGGATATTGGGCTATCCCAATGGAAGAAAAATGTCGTGATTTTACTTCTTTCAAGACTCACAGAGCACAGTATAGATTCAAAGTAATGCCATTTGGTTTGAGAAATGCTGCTGCGACTTTTCAACGAGAAATGAACAAAGCGTTAGCACCATACAGAGATTTTAGTCGTGCATATATTGACGACATAGCTATATTTTCTAACAACATGAGTGATCATCTAAAACACTTGGATCTTATTCCTTCAAAATTAGAAGAACTACAGTTTACTGTGAATTTACACAAATGTACATTTGCAAGACC